>CM063593.1:4052263-5409203 GCA_032356905.1 Salix exigua | reverse complement strand
GTTATAAAAAGGATAAATAATTAACATAGAAGAATATAGACATAGCATCAATATAATTGTTATAAAAGGATAAATAATTAACATAGAAGAACATAACATCAATATATAAGGAGAAGAAACAAGAGAGAAATACCTTGCTTGCTTAATATGTGCTCTTCTATTATTTCAAAAATTTATGTGTAAGAAATACAAGACAAGTGATCTATTTATAGGAGAAGGAAATGAACTCAAGGATTATGGAAATCAAGTGTCCCTCAAGAGTAATAAAAATACAATTTAATGGAAATCCAAGTGTTCCTCAAGAGTAATGGACATTCAATAAATATAAATACAATTTAATGGAAATCTAAGTGTTCCAATATGTATTTATAACACTTCCCCTTGAATGACCATGTACTTTAAAATTTAAATGAGAACTTTATCTAGATAATTCAAGATTCATATTTGAATACTTCAGGATTCGTTAAAATAATGTTAAATTGCCTCATTAAAACCTTGCAAAGGAAAATCGAGTGGGAAAAAACCTAAGCGAATGAAAACGAGTATAATTTGCAATGACTTCTCCTTAAAAGTATATGTCTTATGATAAACCTTTCAGATGACACATTTCAATATTGTGGACAAGTTTCTTGAAAGTTGAGGCCGGTAAAGACTTTGTAAATAAGTCTGCTAAATTATCACTTGACCTGATTTGTTTGATATCAATTTCTCCCTTTTGTTGGAGCTCGTGAGTATAAAAGAACTTTGGTGAGATATGTTTTGTTTTGTCTCCTTTAATATAGCCTCCTCTGAGTTGAGTGATACTGAGCGACATTGTCTTCAAACAATATTGTGGGACTATGGTGAATGGTGACAATCCACATTTTCTCTTAATGTCTTTGGATAATTGATCTTATCCATATACATTCTCGACTTGCTTCATGTATCGCGATAATCTCTGAATGATTTGATGAAGTAGCCACTAATGATTGTTTGACAGATCTCCAAGAAATTGCAGTACCGCTATAGGTAAATAGATAACTTGTTTGTGATATCCCTTTGTGAGGATCAGAGAGATAACCTGCATCTGCATATCCAACCAATTGTGAATTTGATCCATAATAAAATAACCCCATTTTGGTTGTTCCGCGGAGATAGCGGAATATATGTTTGACTCCATTCCAATGTCTTTTTGTGGGAGTGGAACTATATCATGCCAATAAATTTATTGCAAAAGATATATTTGGTCCTGTACAATTTGCAAGATACATAAGTGCTTCAATAGCACTAAGATATGGGGCTTTAAGACCAAGAATTTCTTCATCCTCTTCTGGAGGTCGAAAAGGGTTATTTTTGCATCAAGTGACCAGAACAATCATAGGTGTACTCAAAGGATGAGCATTTTCCATATAAAAGCAGCTTTAGGACCTTTTACGTATACATCGATTGATGTACAAATATTCCATTTGAAACATGTTCAATCTGTATACCAAGACAAAATTTTGTATTTCAGAGATCTTTCATCTCAAATTCATTTTCAAATAAGTTGCGGTTTATGTGAGCTCTTGAGAGTACCAATAATATTTAAATCATCAACATATACTGCAATAATAGCAAATCCAGATATTGTTTTCTTAATAAAAATGCATGGACAAATCTCGTCATTCTCAAACCCTCGTTTTAAGAGGTATTCATTAAGACGATTATACCACATTCGACCAGATTGCTTTAACCCATATAAAGATTTTTGTAATTTAATAGAATAAACATACGGGTTCATTACAAAAATCTTTAGGCATTGTAAATCCTTCAAGGATTTTCATATGGATGTCTTTATCTAATGATCCATATAGATATGCTGCGACTACATCCATTAAACGCATATCTAACTTTTCTGAGACCACTAATCCAATTAAAAATCTAAAAGTGATTGCATCCATCACTGGAGAATAAGTTTCCTCATAATCAATACCAGGTCTCTGCGAGAAACCTTGTGCAACAAGTCGTGCCTTATATCGCACAATTTCATTGTTCTCATTGCGTTTTCTAACAAAAACCCACTTATATCCAACAGGTATAATACCTTTAGGTGTATGGACTACAGGTCCAAATACTTCACGTTTTGCAAGTGAGTTCAACTCTGTTTGGATTGCTTCTTTCCACATTGGCCAATCATTTCTATGTCGACATTCTTCAACAGTTTGTGGTTCAAATTCATCATCACTTCTGGTGATGCTAAAAGCAACCTTAAATGCAAATACATCATCTATGATAATTTTATCTCGTTCCAAAATCTCTCCTGTATGAACATAATTTATGGAGATCTCATTATTTCCAAGTACCTGGTTCTCTTCAAGAGGTCTCTCTTCAGGAGGATCAGTATTAGGAGATGATTTGGACACAGAGATGATGTTTGTTTTATAGATGAGGACTCTCCAAGGGTACCATCATCTACTCGTTGGAGTTTTTGCTTTCTAGGATTTTTGTCTTTGGCTCAATAGGTCTTCGCGCTTAGGCGTGGTATAGATTCATTCTGTTGCTATGTTGACCTTTTTCTCTTGAGAATTTCAATTCTAAATGGAGCATTTGCAGCGAGAATATGAGATTTAACTACCTTTTCACTGCTTGGTGAAAACATCCGATAATTGATTTGCAACATTTTGTAAATGAATTATCCTTTGAACTTCAAGTTCACATTGATTTGTCCGTGGATCAAAATGAGATAACTCGGGTTATTCCAAGTAATTTCTTCTCGTGCTTGAGGCATTGAATTTATTTTCCTAATGATGGGAAAATATTCTCATCAAAATGGCGATCTTCAAGCGTGCCTTAAAAACATCACCAATCAAAGGTTCAAGATATCTAATAATAGATGGAGAATCAAAACCAATATAAATTCCTATTCTTCTTTGTGGACCCATTTTAGTTACTGTGTGGGGTGTTACAGGCACATATACCGCACAACCAAAAGTTCATAGATGAAATATATTTGGTGGTATACCATAAACAAGTTGTAAAGGAGAATTATTATGGTAAGCACTTGGTCTAATTCTAATTAGTGATGTGGCATGTAATAAATATAGCATGTCCCCAGACAAATATAGACAATTTTGATTTCATAAGTAATGGTTTTGCAATTAATTGAAGTCGCTTTATAAATAATCATGCTAGACCATTTTGAATATGTATATGGGCAACGGGATGTTCAACATCAAATCCAATAGAAGTGCAAAAACTATCAAATGCTTGGGAAGTAAACTCACCAGCATTGTCTAGTCGAATTTTCTTGATAGGATAATCAGGAAATTGTGCTTGTAGTCTGATAATATGTGCTATTAATCTAGCAAATGCAATATTTCGACTCGAAAGTAGACAAACATGTGACCATTTACTTGATGCATCAATCAATACCATAAAATATCTAAGAGGTCAACATGGTGGATAGATAGGCCCACATATATCTCCTTGAATTCTTTCAAGAAAAGATGGTGATTCTATAAGAACCTTTGATGGAGATGGTTTGGTAATTAATTTACCTTGAGAACATGCAGCACATGGATTTTCATTTGGTAAAAGAATCTTCAAGTTCTTTAAAGGATGCCCATATGTATTCTCAATAATTAGTCTCATCATTATTGATCTTGGATGTTCAAGTCGATCATGCCAAAACATAAATTGTTTTGGGTCGGAACACTTCTGGTGTATCAAAACTTTTGATTCAATACATTTCATGATCGTATAATAAATTCGGAAGAAAGCGAGTAGTTTCTCAAGTACAAACTACGGCACTGAAATACGTGTAGTAATATAAAGATATTCTTTTCTATCTTCATCTGTTGTTTCAATATGATAACCATTAGCACGTATATCCTTAAAGCTGAGTAAATTTCTTACGGACTCAGGTGAATATAATGCATCTTTGATGCTCAATCTTGTGTTATTTGGTAACACAATATTAGCTTTTCAGAGCCTTTAATCATGTCTGCTTGGACTGATATTGTAGTGACATTAGCTTTGGTTAATGTCAAATACTCAAAGTATTTATTTTCTTTAAGAATTGTGTGCGTTGTTGCATCTGTCGCTAGACATAAATCTCCATCATGAAAAGTCATGTCACTATTCAAAAGATAATCAAAGTTTATTATTAAACTTGAATCAAACTGAAAATGTTTATTGTAAACATAAGAACATAGATATTTTAATACAAATAAAAACTCTTAATCATCTATTCCACCACTAAGCATGTTTTCTATCTTATCCGGAGTTTTCAAAGAAGTCGAAACATCAAGATAAGTATTGACATCAATACAAGCATTATGATTTTCAGAATCATTTTTATGAATAAAATTAGTCTCAGCTGTATTTTGTTTGAGAGAGGCTTGATATAGATTTGTAAGATGTTTTGGTGTCACGACAGTCTGCGACCAATGACCATGCATACCACACCTATGACACTTATCTTCCGGTTTATGCACATTCTTGCCCTTTCCTTGGTTGAGTTCATTGTATCTCCACTACGGTGGTATGGTGGGTTGCCTTTAGAAGGATTATCTCTTCTCATTTTCCATTGACCTCTTCCATACCTATATCCTTGGTTCTTTCTTGTCTTTTGGACAAAGGTTCCATTCACTTCGAGGAATGGTTTAGAACTTGTAGGATGGGATTGATGATTTTTCATCAAAAGCTCATTATTCAGTTCAGCCACAGAAGACATGAAATCAATTCAAGTACCTTTTGAAATTACGCTCTCTATATTGTTCTTTGCAGGACAATATTTGAGGCATGAAAAGTAAGAAAGTTTTCTCTAACATTTGGTCTTACGTGATATTTTCACCACACAATTTCAATTTGTGAGGTAATTTTGAAAAGAGATGAATTATATTCACTAACCGATTTAAAATCTTGCAACCTCAGGTGCAACCAATCATAACGAGCTTGAGGAAGTATGGTAAACTTTTGGTGGTCATATCTTTCCTTTAGATTTTGCCACATAACAAGAGGGTCTTTTATTGTGAGATATTCACTTTTCAATCCTTCATGGATATGGTGGCGAATGAATATCATTGCTTTTGCACGATCCTGCAGGGATGCGTTATTTCCTTTTTGATGGTCTCTCCAAGATTCATGGCTTCCGGATGAATCTCGGCGTCAGAGATCCATGACAAATAATTATTTCGAGAGATATCGAGGCGGAAAATTCAAGTTTACGTCAGATTTGTCATTATCTTTATCTATGAAAACAAGAAATAAATAATTAAATAAAATCATGAATATAAAAGAAAAGAAAATAAAAACAGTCCATTAAGATTGCTATTTATTTAGCTATAGAAATACTAGTTCTCCAGGAACTGTATTTAATTTATTTAATTCTTCAGAGTTGTTTTTAATTTATTAGTTCTTCAGGAACTTATGAAGTAGTTCTTCAGGAACTATTTTTAATTTATTTAGTTCTTCAGGAACATATAATACTAGTTCTTCAGGAACTATTTTTAATTTATTTAGTTCTTCAGGAACTTATAATATTCGTTCTTCGAGAGCGATAAATCTCTTTCTATGAATAATAGTGAAAGAAAATTTGCCAAAAATAAATTACAATAATGAAAAACAAATATATTAAAATTGATATAAGATGGTTAGAGATTCGTGCTGATAACGTGTTATAAAAAGGATAAATAATTAACATAGAAGAATATAGGCATAGCATCAATATAATTGTTATAAAAGGATAAATAATTAACATAGAAGAACATAACATCAATATAAGGAGAAGAAACAAGAGAGAAATACCTTGCTTGCTTAATATGTGCTCTTCTATTATTTCAAAAATTTGTGTGTAAGAAATACAAGACAAGTTATCTATTTATAGGAGAAGGAAATGAACTCAAGGATTATGGAAATCCAAGTGCAAGAGTAATAAAAATACAATTTAATGGAAATCCAAGTGTTCCTCAAGAGTAATGGTCATTCAATAAATATAAATACAATTTAATGGAAATCTAAGTGTTCCAATATGTATTTATAACATAAACTCGTTATCCCATTGAATGACTTGCTGTGCAGGACATCAAATTCAGCAGGAACATGCTATTGTGTTCAGTGGCTAGGATCTTTTCGGGCGTTCCTCACAGTCCTGCAGGGCTCTATCTCGTTACAGCCATCTTTTGGAACTTGTTTGCGACAGGAGAGCGAGTTTTCCAGACTAGAGTCCAGTTTGAATGAAGTTTGAAACAAGGAATCAGTGAACAAAACATCAAACTTTGAAACAAAATCAGTGTCGCGCAACATGAACAACCATCTTATAAGCAGCTTCTCGTTTTTGTTCGAGTCTGTGTAAGAATACTGGAGAGTCAGGTGCTCGATTTCGGTTTCAGAATCTGCTATGCACAGCCAACGTCTTGATTTTTCGAGTGCCTTGAAGGCCTATGGAGCCAATTCTTAACAGCATTACTGGATGAATTTCATAATAATTGATTTCAGCAAACATGGCTGAGAACCGAGGAAATTATTCACATTGCTGCTAACATTTTAGCAGTCCAACTTCTCATCCTTGAAGCTAGTTCATGTTCGCCCCACGTACATTCTTTGGAAGGCCTGTCAGACTACAGTGACAAAGCCTTACAAAAAGATGAAGACAACAAGTCAAAATGGAATCTCACACCGTCGCTGAATAGAAAATTTATCGATTTGGAGTGTTAGATGTTGGCAATAACACTCCACCAATGGCGATATTGGACCAACCAGAAGAACGTCTCCCTCTTTTTTGTATCCATCCCCTCCGGTTTTATCTTATAGATTTAATTTTTCAAGAAATAAATAAATAAATAAACGTTGAATAAAGTATCAAAATGGAATCTCATTTTACTTTTTTTTGGCTTATACCCTGGTTGGATATTCTTACCCCGAATTTTCTCCATCACATAATTTTTTTCCCAAATGAACACCGAACCACCTTTGGCTTTTCCACTAATAAAAATGAGACAGACTGCAAGTGTTCATCCTTCAAACTCAAGAAACCACTCAACTTATGTTTATTGGTTGTTGGATCTTCATTTACATTAAAAAATAAAATGCTAGGTGAGGAGTTTAAGACTCCACCAAAACCCATCTTGAAAACATTCTCGCTCGAATTTACAGTCAACCCCAGCCACCAAAAAAAATAAAAACTCTCGCTTTCTGTTTCCAATTACTCTCTCTACTTTGAAAGCCTATACCCTTTACCCAGCACCTCACAAGGCTGGCATCCCTCGGTGGTCTCTTGACATCCACACCAAGCCCAGATAGAATTCTTTCTGCATCTCATAACTGGATTTCAAAGATCATCTACCAATCAAGAAGTTGAGCTACAAGTCAAAGCAATCAAGATCCGTGAACTTGGTTCTCCGTTTTGTTGCTTGTCGAAGATAATGAATTTCAGGAGCTTGGAAGAATTTTGGTCTTTCTATGTGACTCAACATTCAAAACCATCAACAAGACGGTGGCATTTTGTGGGCACACTTACAAGTATACTGTTATTGATGTACTCTTTTGTTTTCAATCTGTGGTTTTTGTTCTTTGTGCCGTTGGTTGGGTATGGATTCGCTTGGTACAGCCATTTCTTTGTGGAAGGGAATGTTCCTGCAGCTTTTGGGCATCCAGTTTGGTCTTTTCTATGTGATTGCAGGATGTTTGGATTGATGCTTACTGGTCAGATGGATAGAGAAATCAAGAGGCTCGGAAAGAGGCCTATTCTGCAGGGATTTTGATTATGTTGTCATCACCTTTTCTGTTTTATCTCTGAAATAATCATGCATGGAAATTCTCAATTCACAACCTTGCTCTGACCTCTGACTGTTTCTTGTCTTTCTCTAATGTAAACATGTGTCTAAATTACAGGGTATAGAAATATGTACATTCCAGAATCAAAACCCTTTTTTTCTTTTTGTTTTTGGTTTTTGGTGAATGAAAATCCAGAACCCTATTCCCATGCAAGTTTGGTGTTTATGAATCACGGTACGGTTACTCCTGTACCAACAATTTACCACATCTGTGACCAATATTGAAGATGAGCTTCTACTCGATACCCATTGTTTCGCTGGGTCCAAATTAATCTTCTTCCTCGCTGTCTAATTAACTAGCTAATCCAGCATAGTCAATATTTCCTTAACCAGCATCCTTTACTTGGCGTATTGGTGATGATTAGGAATGCCTTAGTAGCTATAGCTAATCCAGCTTGGTCAATATTTTTTTAACCACCATCCTTTACCTGGCATATTGGTGATGATTGGGAATCCAGGCTGACATTAGGTACATCACTTCATTATGCGCCAGCAAATTAGAGAGACAATCGTTCATCGAGTAAACAAGTGCGCAAGTTCAGTTCACATCATGTAAAGGATTTGCATCCTGGATCGGTGATTCATTTACTGTTTGGCAAAGGAAGTGGAAAATCACGGGTTAGCAAGAACACACCACCGTAAACAGAAATAAGACAGGACAGTAAGAAGCATGTTCCGACCCCTCGTAGTGTAATGCAGTTAACCACTACGACATACAGTGCCAGAGGGAGAATAAAGAGATTGCCGAGGTAGCTTCAAATGATAATAATATGTTGATTGCCTCAAGGAATGTGACCTTACACTTCAAAACATGTATCTGAAATTGGAGAAAACATTTTTGTTCGTTCTTCAGGTTTTGGTATAAGAAATTCAATTCACCACCTCAATTCAATTATTCAAGTATGTTACAAGTTCTAACATCTTACAGCCCAAAACTCGCTTCCTTCAGTATTCAACTTGGCCAAAAATCTTTGATATCAGCTGCCAAAACATTTCTCATGTTCATGAAATCTTTTTTCTCGGCCACCATTAGTTTCTGGCCTTCGTTGGGCTGAAACTATCATCTCCCTTTGGTCAACTGGGCACATTACAGGTATCGGGTGGAAGATGATTATCACAAGTCAGTATCCCTTGAAAATGATGGTAAGGGCATGGCCTCTTGTGGACGAAGGATGACAAGCACAAAAAACATTCCAAGCATTGGGAGGACTAGGAGCCACTTCAGAAGTTTATAGTAATGCATGTGAAATGTAAGGGAGAACTCATCTGAGAAATAGAGTCCGTGCTTATCAACCATCTCCACCAAAACAGTTCCGGTAGTCCTCACTCCAACTGTAGGAAGTTTTATCCTATAATTTCCTGGACGGTCAAAGGTTTGGCTTTGCTTTATTTGTCTCTCACCTTGATAATTGCCAGGAACTAATAGGGTTGTCTGCATTGTTCCAAATGAAAATTAGAATTTTAAGGTACCCTTTGGATTGTTGTTGAAAACCATGATTTAAATGTACGAGGAGCTACTCACAGTGACATTATAAGGTGCTTGAGACCCGGATGGGAATCTGTACTTGTCTACAATTTCAAATTCCACCCAGAAGCTCTTCCCCTCTTCATCACGGAAACTTCTTGATGAAGGTGTAATGTAAACCCCTTCACGGTTGTAGCGGTTTGCTACGTTGTTTCTTCCTTGATTAGAAGATCTCCAAGCCTGAGAATTGCACAATATGCTTCATACTTAAAACAGAGAGCATACAAGAAGTCAACAAATATAGGTTCCCAACTATCATGCCTTGAGAGGGTGATGTGGAACAGGAGTTGAAAAGCAGAAGACATTTCCATTCATTGTTGAAACTATGAGATCTAGATCATCTCCACCATCAACATTATCTGCCAGGACTGTGCTGTATCTGAGCAAAGAGAGACATGATTTGGATAAATCACAGTGAAATAAATAAGTTGAAGAGTCCAAACTTAAGGATATAAGAGAATCTTACGAAGTTTCACCAATATCAACAACGTCAGCACAAGAAGTTGGTCCGTCTATAAGGTACAAATAACCATCAAATGATGTTGTAACAAGTGTGAGTCCCTTGCTTCTCTCCCCATGTTTACTTAGGTCAACGAGAAGAACTTGATTCATAACTTTCCCATGTGTTCTGTATGGGTAAGGTCGAACAATAGAGCCATCATTGCCACTAAGAACATATATGTTCCCAGATAGTGTAGGAACTACAATATCAGTATGACCATCCCCATCAACATCGCCTATAGTTGGACCCTGAGAAATGTAGCAGTCTGTCAAATCACTCATCATCACACGTGATTTTTCATTAAAATCTTATTTAAACAAGGATAGCACACAAATTGCATGCATTTCAGGAATCAAACAATCCTGTCATATCACTTTATCATCAAACGCTCGAGCACTTTTTGCTAAAATCTTTATTTATGAAGTGGAACAATTTCTTCATTATTCTTGGCATAATAATGATAATTACATTATTTCATTAATAGTTGAAAAAAAATTAGGTTTTGAGGAGTTTAAGAGTAGTCCAAGACAATTTGGTAAATCAAGCATTACTTTTAATCTGACTATTGGATCAAACTGAAATTTTGACAAAAGATTTTGAAAGCTCTATTTCCTATTAGGTTAAAATTTCACGATAATTAGAAATCAAGGTCTTCAATATGACTGGAAGTTACTATACAGGATTATCTCTATTTAACTTGCATTTGGATTTTTTTCTATTTAGATTAGGACTTTTAGTTTAATTAGTATTTTACTATTTAGAGTTCTAATATTAAATGAATTATATTATTTAGGTAAGTGTTAATTAGAAATTATTTTCTAGAAAAGATTTCAAGTCTTTTATTAATATAAATAAGGATGTCTAGTTTAGTTTTATCATTCAAATTTTATAAAATACTAGAAAGATTTCTCTAAATTTCTCTGCAGCTCAAGCTTGTAACTTTAAGGCTCCAAAATTCTAACTTGTATCAAAGCTATACGTTGCGTTCATTGGTATTAGAACAATCGATCTATTTGATAGACAAAAACAATAACAATCCATTCTACTTACAGGAGTGGAGGCCATCTAAGGGCTCAACAACACATGGAACTAAATTTGAAAACTATATTGTTTTTAGCAAACAACAGTGGCAATGTTGACTAACTTGGAACATATCATTCGAATGATGGGAGGCACAAACAAGGATCATGAAAAAACAAAACTGAACTTGCCTGGAGAATTGTCTCTGAGGCAAGCCAAACCCTGGACCTCTTCCTGAATCTTATGAGATTTCATTCTATGATAGATTGTTTAAAAAAAAAAATTAACTGATTTACAAAATTAGAAGTTTATTTTTATTTCAACAAAATTTCTTATCATTAAAAGGTAAGATTTGTCGCACACAAACTTTTTAATAGTGCTAGAGAATGGTTGTCTGAATTTCTAGACTTTATAACTAGTATCAGTATGCTTTTAATTCCATTTTAGCAAGAATTGAGACAATTATTAATTTTAGAATTATATAGGATGATTATGAAGAGATTTTATATTGAGTAAATAAGCAGTTTGATTGTTGTTATATTTTTTTTATTCAGTCTTCTAAAATAGCCAAGACATGGAGGTGTCATCTCCAAAGTAGATAGTTTCAACATCATAAAAGTGACAACAACATCGTACAAATATCACTCTACCTGTTGACGTTTCATCTACCAATGGTGAAGAAGAAATCAAGAAAGCTTATAATTAGTATCTTGTCGTGATTTTGGAGATCTTGCAAACAAGAACATGGAGAACATGTTAATTTTTGAAAATTCTTCCAGAAATATTATGAAAAATTATCTTAAAGTTTCTTTAGATACAAAGGCTTTAAGATACAAAGGTTGAAGTATTGAAGGTCAGTGATGATGATGAACTTGATTTTGAAGTGAAGGAATAAAGAAAAGAACTAAAACAAACTTTATAGGGATGGAAAATATAACATTCAATATGAAATTTTTCTTTAGCATACACACATTATAAATTAAATTTTGAAGTTCACGAGTCAAAGACATGCTACTTTATGAATGTGCAGCTACAATGCTATATTTGAAATATTTGTTTCTTTGAAGTAGAAGATTTCAATTCTTGATAGATAACTTGAGGGTGAGTTTTTCAGAAGTAGAGGGGATTGATGTAGGGAATTTTTTTCATTATTCTTGGCATAAAAATGTTTGTTGCATTATTTTATTAATGGTTAAGATTCCTAGGTTTTGAGGAATTTAAGATGAGTCCATGATAAATGAAGCATGGCTTTTAATTTGATAGTTGGATTGAATTGAAATTTTAATAGAAAATTTTGAAGGCCCTGTTTTCTATTAGGTATAAATTTCATAGAGATTGAAGATCAAGGGATTGTCTTTATTTACCTTGTTGTACTTGGATTCTTTTTCTTATTTAGATTATAACTTTTAGTTTAATTAATATTTTACTATTTATAAATCCAATACTAGATGGATTATATTAGTTAGGTAAGTTCAAGTAGGATTTTTTTTCCTATAAAGGATTTTAGATCCATGACAAGTATAAATAAGGAAATCTAGTTTATTTTGAGATTAAGATTTAGACTATTATTCAAAATCTAATATTGTACAAGCATGATTTTAGAATCATAATATTTACAATGATATTAGACAATGCTCATACACAGAAAAGAGAGACAAACAAGCATATCCTCCATTCAAATACTATTAGAATCATAATTTTTGCGCTGAAAGAAAAAATCATGTACGGGTATGACTTGCTTCTACAAGATAAGATATGAAGTTTCTATTGCTCTTGAATTTCACATCCTTTACCACAAGTAATAAAGCATTACGAAACTTATTTTTGCTCAGTTGCACCCATAACCAATAAAAAATTCTTTGGTGATTTTGTGCTTTCTGTACAAGTAATATGTGGAAACAAAGTACCTTACTTTTGTCAGATTTTGCAAGAATCTAAATCTGGGACAAGACAAGACCCCTTCTAGATCATACGATGAAGCAACCATTACTCAATCTTACAATTGTACCACCAGTAAACCAATATTAACCATGAAATACAGATAGTGGACATCATATATAGGAGATCATACTTAATTCATGCATACATCATCATATCAGGAAAAAAGTAAGAAACAAAGATCCAACTGACCTGGGAAATAAGACTCTTAAGGTGTCTTTCCCAAATTTCCTTTCCTTGTGATGTCCACGCAGCAACATTTCCATGTACATCAGTGGTCACCAGTTCAATTTTTCCATCATCATTGATATCAGCTGCAACTACAGCACCTTGAATTTCAGCCATTTCTAGAGGGAATTTTTCCCTGATATTTCCTGAATAAAAGACGAAGTTTAGATTCCAACTTCATTTGGAGATTTGGAACACCACACTTGATAAGCAGTTAAAATGAAAGAAAATACTCAGACTTCTGCATAAACATTATTTTGATTGTAAGGCATGAAACTCAAAGTAAATACATCGGATTTTGATTTGTGAAAATTGTAATGCATGAAACTCAAAAGTAAAAACATCAGAAATTTCCTTTTCATGTCACTCTAAAATCTAAAGGTAAAATTTAATGTTTCTCTAGTTACTGAACAGATTAATAATTGGAATGCATGCATTTAAATTGAAAAGCAAAGTTTGTTGATAAGGATAGATTTGTCTTGTTCATCTTTCAAATTGATTTGAATTACCTCAGAGCACTCTAAAACAGGATGATAATAATAATAAATTGATCCATGTTGTGATAAGTAAAAGAATGTATTAGTTGAACAACCACACTCCAACTCAGCAACCAAAAATAAAATTGAAAACGATGATATGAAGCTAAGAGATTTGCACATATTATTAAGAGTAAAACAGGCATGATACAATAGTTTGGATGCCAATGCTTGTGTTGCATTTAGAACAGGTAAAGTTCACGTGAAAATTTGTCCTCAAGTGATTTTGTATGAAGAATAGCATAGCAGATAAAGCTGGAAGATAAAAATAAAAAATCAATGAAAGCTCATTTAGTAGAAGATAAGATGACATGTTACAAAGAGGAAATGATGAAGAAAATGCAGAACACCAACTCGAGTTTACCATGATGATCCAGGACATAGAACAAGCCATATGAAGTCCCAACAAGAATGTCTAAATTCCCATCACCATCCAAATCAACCACTGAAGGTGAAGAGTATATATACGCACGGAACTTAGCAGTATTTGTACTTAAATCTAGTTCTTGAGTCCACTTAACTAGCTTTGTGCCAAGGTTGAAAACAACAATAGAACTGGCAACATATTTCTCAACATCTATATCACCAAGTTCTTTCAAATGCTCTGGATTGTCATAATACCTGTCAATCAAATAAAAACATTTGCACGGATTTTATTGAATTGAAAATCAACATTACTTGATTGACTGAAAGCATTATTCAAATAATTAATTAGGTTGCTAAAGTTCATTTTAAAAACCAGTGCACAATTAATATCTGGTTTTGACCTTATAAGAATAGGGGAAATATACAGTGGTGACACCATAAAGAGAACTCACTCGTTGTCAAAGAAATATGAAACTGCAACAATCATTTCAGCTACTCCATCATTATCAATGTCAGCTATCACCTGATGAAAACAAGAGAAAAAAATGTCATCTGATTGCTACAACTACATCTTACTTGCATCTGAGAGCAAATTTCATATATTGCAATGCATTACTGCTATTAGGTTTTAGACTCACAGGTGTGCATAAGATATGTGAGTCAATATTCACATAATCCTCCAATTTCTCATGTTGCCCTTCTGTCCATTCTTCATCTCCCCACATGGATTCATCTATGTCATCATCGTAGTCGTAACTGTAATCAGCGTTTAATTCATCACTATCACGAAATAACTCGAATGATGAATCAGCATCTGCTTCTAGCCCTTCATCATTTTCAACAGTTGCTGCGTGAACATTTTCATGGTCATTCTCTTTAGATTCTGAGCCAGCTTCCTGTGAGCCCTTTGAATTGTCATCTTCGAGAAGCCTTCTCCCGGTACTTGTTCCATTGTCTGCATTATCAGTTCCCTTATACACCGTATTGGTTCCATCAAGTGCAATATCGGTTCCATTCCCAGCACCAAGAGAAGAATTATCCACATGCAATGGCAGTTTGATAATTGGTTCCGAATGATTCTCATTCTTTTTTTTTTCAGTCTCACTGGATGCATTTGCTGGATGGCTATTCTCTGTTGATGTAGAAATCAAAGAGTCTGTTTCAGGTGTATTTTGATGTATACTTCCAGTTGTGTCTGCAAATTTACAACAGTCATCATTTACCAAACAAAGTCAGTTTCTCGAAGTTTCTTGGATTTTTTCCCATCATATAATGCCAGGCCAGGCTCAAATACACCCGGGCAGGGTTCGTGCTATCATATAGATGTCAGAATTTCCTTGAAAAAGAAAATTTGATATTCTGCTTGCACTCCTGAACAAAGCTCAAGTAAAAATCAATACAAGAAATGGTACAGTATGCATCCAGGCCAAAATGAGTATAAGGAACCAAATTGAAGTTTGGAAAACTGTTGAAGACATTAGAGATTATCACCCATATTTTACTGCTTTCTAGTTCCTCCTATGCTTAGATTACTACAGGATTGAATGATGTGGTTATGTTTTTTCTTTGCCTTCCACATTACTAAGAATATAATTGGTAGAATTATGATTTCAACATCTTTAGTACTGTCATCCTTAAGGGGGGTCTGTTTGTCAGCTTGGAATAAAGATCAGCAATGAGAAAAGGTAGGAAAGCTCATTCATTCACATCCCTGGTGCTAGGTACACGATAGTAAAATGGGTATGCGAGGTAGAGAAGAATCGAAAAGACATTCTTCCATCTTTTATAACCACTGACAGGATCCAGGTTTTAAAACCAAGGCCAATAACACATCCACACCACTACACTCATAACATCCACTCCCAACACCACTACTCCACCCCAACCCCAAAGGTCAACACCCCTATTCCTTAAGGCTGTCATTACCATCATACAGTCAAATTTATTATTGAGGTCATGTAGCTTATATTCTCCTTCCTGGTTCTTCACACCACGCAGGTTAAAGCCACCCATTCGCATTCAGATTCCCTATTCATCATCTACATTACCAAATGTGCCTGTAGAGAAATGTAATGTCTTATTTTAATCAATCATTGAGCGTGATTCTACACTGCCTCATTTCTTTAGGTACATTTCAAGGATTCCATGGGGTTTTAGCCATGCAATGGGAAGTAGCCCTTCCCACATCCATAACCCCCCCCCTCCCTCTCTCTCTCTCTCTCTCTCTCTCACACACACACACACACACACACACACACACAGATTTGGACTCAGGACCTCCAAGTTTAAATTCCAAGCTCAAACCATTGGCATCCCTAATGGACTATGTGCCATATATATATAAAAAATAAATATAAAGAAAGATCAAACCAGCTGAGCAAGCTTTAAGAGATAAAGAAAACAGAAACCACAGGCAGCTTACTCAGGTGACTAATAAAAGATTGACGCTGAAGTAAATAAAATAAGCAGCACCAAAGGTACAAACTGTTATGAATGCAACATTAACTTACGAGACTCTGATTTCTTCTCAGAAGCTTCCAAGATAAGTTGATCATCATCAACATCAGGATGAGAGCGATCCACAGGATCCAGATCCAGACCCACATACCAATTCTTTTTAACTCGCCTGCGAGGTACTTCCAGTTTATCAGTCATCATGAATCCTGACACCCTAAAATAAAAAAGCATAAATAACAGGTGAGCTGGAGCACACTAAAGCAAAATTACCTAAACCATTAACATAGCATTAGTACAAAAATGCCTGAAAAAGAGAACTTCGCCATTGTAAGTAGCCAAAGCAATCTCCCTCTGACCATCCTTGTCAATATCATACAGGAGAGGACTTGCATGCACTGTTGACTGGTGAAATGCAGGCCAGCCTGGTGAAAATGTTGCAGCTTAACTTCTACTCATAGCAACAAAGTGATCCAATCCGAGATAAACAAAACTTTACCTGGCATTTTGTCTCCATCGGAACCTTCTAGAACTTCAAGATAGTGAACAAAAGAAGGAACCACTATATCAAGCTTTCCATCACTAAAATCAAATGCATACAAATTATCATTAAAACCCAAATAATAACTTAACATATAAAATAAATAAATAAAATGGTGAGAGTTTTTTATATAACCTATTGATATCGGCGACCAACGGAGAAGCGTAAACGCTAGAACTCACTTCAGTTTGCCACCTCAGCTCTAAATTTCTAGGGCACTGCGTATTCAACAAAGCATCCTCATCTCTAACACATAGGAACTCAAATTAACAAAAATCATATGCATATCTATCTATCATCAGTTCAGCAGAATTCATTACAAAGAAAAAGGATTGAGATGTGAACTCACAAGTGAGGGTAACCAAGGGCGTCATCGGTAGCTTCTCGGTCTCGAAATCTATTCTTGTTGGATTCCTCTCCGTGGATGGATGAGGTGAGCAACAAGAAGCAGATGAGGAGAACCGTAAGCGCTGAGGGTTCCATGTGATCGTATTTCTGGTTTTTCACTAAATATACGATTTCTGGATTTAGAAGAATGCGGAAATGAGGAATTGATAAACCCTGCACCCTGCCCTGGTCAGGGTTCGCTCTTTGTGGTTTGTGATATATCAAACCACTTGTGATCACATAACAAATAAAATAAAGGCAGCTCAAATCTAGAGCATTTCCAAGGAAACCTGAAGGAGAAAAGCTACAATTATCCAAGAACAACTATTTCAGCATACAACTGTTCAAAAACCAGTGCACACACTCAACTTTACTGCCAACTCACTAATATTTTTTTCACCTGTAGTTTATAATTCGATTGCTAAAGTTTATCTCTTTTCAATCTAAGTCATGTTTTGTGCTTAATTTTGTTACTAATTTTTTATGTTTCATCCAAAAATTTGGCAAAATGGAGTTTTAGCTTATTTTCAAACTAGTTGAGAGATGGAGGACCACGATTGACATAAGGAAAGAAACAAAGCTCTTTCCCATAAAAGGCTGACAACAGTTACATTTGATCCCTCAAGCCCTAATTTTTGCATGAATAAATGAAGAGGGTATTGGTTAAAGAAATACTTTTATTTTCTTCTTATTTCAAATCATTTAGATGTTGCTTAGGTTATAGTTTTAATTACTCTTAGTTTATGCAATAAACACATCGCTAAAAAACTGTTTTCGTTAAGAAAATCATTAACAGGGGAAGGATAGTTTAGAGTTGAAAAATGTATTTTTCTATTGAATTTAAATCATTACTTAGTAGCACAAGAAAAGGAATAACTACGGCCAACCATTCAAGCCCGGAGAGAGCAAAAAGAAGGGAAAATAGCACGAGTAGGAGTACAATGGCTACATTCCAAAACATATTCACATCTAGAGAAAAGCTTAACACCATGTTTGGGAACTTGTTTCTGCTAATACAAAAATGGCTACCTTTTTTAAAACCTATCAATCACTACATAAAAAGAACAAAAAAAAAAGAGCATATACACGGCAATCCTATTTTCCTAATTCTCCTGATCTGGGCAACTATGATAATGACATAATTTGGGTCTGATGCAGCAAACTATTCTAGTGCGCTAACCGCATCATATAACTCACCAGCACAGCACCCATTAGGTGGTTACCGATAGAGCTACAGCTAATTCAATATCACAGGGACCCTCTAGATGATAAGCTCCAGTACCTACCAAACTTCAACCAAGTGAAACCAGCAAAAGACCTAGGAGCAAGCCATCATCAAAGGTCCAGTATTGGGTTCTTCTACTTCTGCTAGCAACTTTAAACATAGTGTGCCTAATAACCATTCTGTCCATCACTTGCGCCGCGCGGCATTTGCATGCTGCTGAGCTTTACTCTCAATCCTGATCCTATCAGCATACATGGGCAACCGGATGATTTCGTCAATCTCAAGCAACAACACATCCTCTGTTATATTGTCATTTATGCTTCGCATCACCTGTTATGCATGCATCAGAAAGAAGCTCCATTTAGTCCACTCAAGGAATTAAATAAAATGCATCCGAGTGAAATTGATATGATGTTAGCTTATGGGTTAAAGCATGGCAAATACACGACGTGCACATGAATAAGAATTGATTTATACATACAGATATGCTCGCATATAAAGGTGATAGAACAAACCTTTTTGTAGGTATTGAAATCATTTGGTGTTGATTTATCAGTCCGGACCCGCATACAAACCCATACACGTTCCTCTGAATCCCAAGAACACTCAACTATTTTCCCAGAGTACGAGGAGGGATCTAGAGCATCTGCAAGTTTTCAAGTCTTGAGAGTAAGAATGAAAACAAAAAATGGAAAGCCAGTAGAAACATGTAGCAAGCCAGGAACATGCCCAGAGGAAGATATAAGAATATGTGAAAAATGGAATTCAGCTCAAAGCAATGCACACTAAAACAAATTGCTTGAATAACAAGATATACAGCAGTAACCAATCTGAAAGGAAAACTGCCACTATCCAAAAACATAAGAAAAAACCAGGTCCCTGCCATTACATTCACCCAGTGTATGATTAGCAACACCTGGAATAGGTTATCAATTCGGATCCCAGTGTTTTTAGCATTAATGCAAGGGTTGCATAAATTCAGGATTTCTGATAGTAGAATGAAACACATGACATCAAAAGAAAGTTACGAGGCATGAGAAATCACACCAACCTTTGAAGGAAACTCGGTGGCCTTCCATCAGTTTCTTTTTCCCTCGCTCATGCAGATAAAGCAACTGACGGTCATCATCATCAACCTGTCAACAAATGTATTTTCACGTCAGAATGAAAACATCAAATGAGAATTTCCAGTCAATAAGGCAAAGGGATGAAGATAGAAACCAAAACATCAAAGATAAACAGTTAGTTGGTGATGAGTTTGACAGACAGACCTCAAATAGAAAGTCAACTGAGTTCATTTCAGGATATTTCCACTTCAGAAGGCCTTCATGAGTGCGAGTAACATAGGGATCATCCCAACCCTGGCACATTAGATCATGAGTAATCTCTAGTTCAGACCAGAATAATTACACTAAAAAGCATATGACATGACAGAGTCTTTCCCTGTATGGTTTGTGAAAGATGCAATGTACACAATTTTCAGGCGGTTAGTGTACATGATATTGGTTAGATCATTGACAATGAGCCACAATATTGGATAAAAATTCTAAAAATATAGTAGAACAAAAATCTCCAATGGATGGACTGTGCAATAAGTTCAAATGCAATCCTAATTACCTGAAAAATAAGACCATCTGCATCATGTGAAAGCCTTGGAATAAATTCCTTCAAGACCTTGGTAACAGTAGAAAGCAGCCAGAAATCCTTTCTTCTCACCTGATAAACAATTCAAAAAAACATCATTAGGTAGTAAAATATAAAAGAGGAAACACATCATATATTGCAAACTCAATAAATTTTCTTCTCATACCCTGAATGGTTCCAGGTCATATCTATAATATGAGTTTCGACTAGTGTAAATATATTGGCGTTCAGAATTACGGGGTTCAATCACTTCTTTTTCAAGCAACTTCCATCTTTCATGAAAGGGTCGCTGCAGAAATATTGGATCAACAAAGCTCATAATTAGTAGATGGAATGAAGAACATTAGGGGTAAGCGTTCATTAGATTGATGGTTCAAAGTATACTGTGGTGTGCAATCCTGAAACAGGCACAGCATATTCATCTAAATATATGGTTCTAATTACTCAAAATACTCCAAAATATTTAGCAGAACATCAATAATACATAATTCAGAAGAGATCATTGAAATAAAAACAGAAAAGGCCATAGAAGCATGATTTGCTCCTCCTTTTTACTCCTGGCAAACAAAATTATTTGTCAAACATCTGCTGATCAAATAAAAAAACTATCAAAGGACTAGCATACAAACAGCTTTCTCCACATTCCCAGTTATTCTATGAGTTGATTGGCAGCTCATATTGGTTCCCACACAGTTCTTTAACCTGCTTCCTATCATTGAAGAAATCTGAAAGAATCCTCAACCAGATCTCTTTCACTTGTAGCAAATGATTAGCATCAGCACTCAAGCAATTAGTCTAGATAGGATAAAAAAACACTCCACAATATCAATCAGGGTTACACCACCAGGGACAGATCCAAAGTGGGGGAATTAGTCCACATTGCCCCCACAAATTACACCATTTTTCACGTAGATCACAACTAGATCAAGGATTGATTTTATAAAGACATTGTCCCCTCCCAAAATAAAATAAAATAGAAAGTGCTCCAAACGCCCACCAATATTAACCCAGCTAATTGTTTAAACCCATAAGTTTTGCCCTCGTTAGATGATCAAATATTTCTCCCTGTACTTGATTTTAAATACATAATTAAGCTCACAAAAAGCCTGTGATGGTGCACTGCTTCAGGGGAGAATGAAAACAGAACAATAAATGACTGTCAGCAGATATAATATTAATTTCCATAAATTTCATTGCAAATCTAACCTCTATGACAGACACTTGGTTCATTGCCATCATATCATAAATAAGGTATCTTCTCTCCTGCTTCTGTGAATCTGGCATAGTATCAATAATCATCTCCCCATCAAGTAATGTAAAGTGGTGCATCTTATCAGCTGGACCCTTATCAAAAATAGACACCAGGAGTCATGTCAAAGATCATCCAAACAAGATGCCAATAACTATACTAATGAGTCTTAAAGCGAGAAGCCATCCTAGAAGAAGAAATGCATAGTTACATACTTCATTGGTGTATCTCCAAGGAAATCTCATCTGCACCCTTCGGAATTTAAAATTCCTATCTATCAAAAAGCACCCATCCACCATAATTAACATCATGTATCTTGTCCCATCAGCCTTCCATGTTGCATAATAATAACGCTGCCTTAACAGCTGTAAGTTGTCCCTGCATGTCACAAAATTGAAATCCCATTCTAATGAAGTGATACCAAGAAGAAGATTGAATAAAAGGCCCATATGCTCGAGGGTCACTGTAGCTGAATTGGAATAAACTATAATGACCCGCAAACAAAAACCTGTTTATCAATTCCTGATTTGAAATGGACAAAAAAGATCAAAAAAATGTTGAATTCAATATCTGTCTACAATGAAATTCAGGCTTCACTGCATTCATGGTAAAAAAAAAAAATCCTTGTCGTGACCACAATAAACATCCATTTTGAGCTACGCACAAAGAAAGGTCTACAAGTCCCACTTTTGCAGTTCCCCCTGCCCACCCCCTTAGAAGAAAAGGTCAGATATCATATAGCATCAGTATCTTTAGACATTTTTCCACCATGATAGATACATATACAAGCCACTCCAAAGTGGAAGCAAACAAAAATATATCTTAATATGAAGTGAACTGAGTTATGATGAAAGCAATAATAGATGATTGTTCATTATCTATTTCCCCTAAATATAATTCTAGTCATAGAACATACAAGTGACAGCAACCTATTCAGGTTGTTGATTGTAATGCCAGGACTTCAATTGCTCTACAACATTCTAGCTTCTCTTCTCCATTGCTATAAGATTTATAGCTGCCATGGATGATGGTTTCAAGTTTTTAACCTAAACCATAGGCATAGATATTTGGGCTTTTTTCATATCCTTGGACATCTAAATCATAGCTTAAGAGATAGCAATTTGAGGCATTTATATATATATACCAAAGCATAACAAACTGAAGCACCCCCATGTAATATACATATCAAAGCATAACAAACAGCACAAAATAACAATAATTGAAGAAAATGTATTTAACCTGCTGAGAGAAACAGGGTGTGATCCTGGGAAATGCGAATTTCCTCTTCCCTGAAATTTAAGAAAATAGTCACTACAATCTAAAGTCTGAATGAAGACATTTCAAGTACAGGTTAATAATTAAAAGCTACAAACACATTTTTTTTCACTTGTGATCTGGACATTTTCCACAATCAAATTTTGAGCTTTTTTTTTTATGTGAACATAAAAAACAACTAATGGCATTTGTACATAAAACCTAGTAAGTGCAGGATGTGAAACAAAGAAATTATAAATAAACTAAAATAGAGTGAATCCCATTTTAGTCAGTTTTATTATATTAAAGAAGACCAAAAGAAAATATTGATAAGTATATATTACATGAGCTTAGAACAACCAAAAACTTATATTTCTATGCAATTATTTGACCAAGGAATTCACCCATTTTGATTTGAATGAATCCATGTGGGGTAATGATATTTAAAAAAAAAGATTTACAGAAAATGAGATTCAGGAAAAAATGGTTTCTTCAAAAAAGTGGGATCAAACTAGGTATATGTTATACATGTAATCGTTACAAGCCAGCTTTCCTTTACAGATGTTTCTGAAACTGTTTTTAAATCTGAGTGAATCAAAATGCAAATGGTTGGCTTATGTTAATGAAAGAAAGGAATGCCTATATGTAATATTAGGCAGGTTATATGCGAAGATATATCCAATCCCCACTCCTATTACTGAGAATGTGGACAGGGATTCCAATTAAAGCCTTTATTTCATTTGTAAATGTGAATTAAATTCAATATTGAATAAAGAAATTCAATCGAGAAAAAGGAACAAAGAGTTTGAATTTAAAGAACGGTTTGGAACAAACAAAAAAAATG
The DNA here is from genome assembly GCA_032356905.1 of Salix exigua. Lineage (NCBI taxonomy): Eukaryota > Viridiplantae > Streptophyta > Magnoliopsida > Malpighiales > Salicaceae > Salix > Salix exigua. Next base: position 5,385,697 of record CM063593.1, on the reverse strand, counting down.
GAAAAACAAAAGGTCGTATGAATTCTAGGATGACATGGTCAAGACAATACATTTGTGCATACATGTAACTGGAGGAGCAAAACAACATGGGTGCCACACCAAATCTAAGATATCACAAATAAATGAGCAGCAGCACACAACAATGCTTGAACAGAGGCAAAGAAATATTACATTCAGCTTAAGTGCTTGGTAGCAAAACTGTCGCAGCTCATCCATCTGGTCATTCGGTATTTCATCCCCCAGAACATCATCATTTGTCATTATGACATCCATCTCATGATTGCCCTGAAATGACATGCGCAAGATCTAAACAAACAGGACACTGCAATTTTCTACTAACATTTAAGCTAAATGAGAGGCATTACTTGTAAATTCATGAAGCAAAAGAAAAGGACATGAATCCCCTATCAACTTATTATAGCAATAAACGATCATCACATACTTCATTTCAAAAACTATCTAGACTAGATTTTACAGCTGAAAATTTTTATGTTTGACTTATAAAGGAAGAATAACACCACCAAAAAACTAAAAATAATTAACAACAAAGCTTTCGAACTAAACTCAGCATTGGTCTCTAACGCCTGCAACCTCCAAACATTTTCTTGCTAGTATGAAGTTAGTGTAATGCAAGAACATCCACTTCACAGCTTCCTAAACGGAATAACTAAGCATTCTTAAAAAATGAATAAAAAAAACTCTTTTAAAATTGTTTTATTGTCCTTACTATATAGATCAAGAATATACAAAAAACCACATGGATAAATTATGGGAAATAGTTCAATAACATGTACCATTTCCGTTTCTTAAATTTAAGCAAGTGATAAAAAATAACATGTACTCACCTATCATCAGTATTGATGTTAAAAAAATCCATCAAACCAGAACCTTCTAACTATCACTAACTGTAAAAGCACCATTTTATAATGTTCACTAGACTCAAGAGTCCTTCGGGCAGGCATATAAGCTATCCTCCCTTAAAACACATCAAGTAAAGAAAAAGATCCCCTTGCAACTTGAAACCTAAGACATACCATTTAACTCTAAGATGCTTGTAAAATTCAAGCAAAGAAAAGAAAAATATTCCACAGCACAAAGAGGCTTTGGAGTTAATTTCAAATATTAGGATACTCAAAGTCACTATAACCAAGGCCTTTTTCTCCCTGACCTGTTACCAGCTCCAAATGAACGTTTAACATTGACAGGTAGTCAATTACAATTGAGCGATTACCAACAATACATCTGTCACTATGTCCACTGCCGCATTTTTCTTTGTGGGCCCAAATAATAATAGTTCTCATAATAGTTTAAACTGAAGTCAATAGTTCCAAAATCATTTCTTAGGTAGAAACAGCAACATACACGCAAAGCAACTCTCCACAACACCACCAGTTTATATCATGCCATGACAAAAAAAAAGTATGACAACTAGATGTTACATTAAAGAATTTGCATACATGCATGCTGGTAGCTGAACCTCCATCATCATCATCATCAGGCACTGCCTCACCATTGAGATCAAATTCAGAAGACCTCTTCCACTCTGGAGTTGGTGGGCAAACAAACATGTCTGGCTTTATTTCATGATAAAATGAGTACAAGGCATCAATATAATCTGGCTTGTATATTCCTGGAGGACGGGCTTCAGCAAATATTTTTATTGCCTGTGCAATTAATGAAAGAAATATCATAACAAATGACTTGTAGAATAAAACCAACTGAGATACACAAGGAGACATTGGAAACTTACCTGGGTGACAGACATTGGTTGTGAACGCATTAAATAATGAACTATCATATATCCTGTACGATTATGCCCATGTGTACAATGAACAAGAATATACTTCTTTGTATGTTTCTGACGCGAGAGGAATTGCATGACCTGAAAAAATGATGTACATGCAGGAGTGTTGAGTCCAATATTAAACTCATTCAAATTTGTGTGTTTAGGTATAAATGGTTCCTGAGATAAGGATATGCTGCCTTCACATAGATCACTAAATACCCCAGTTCACTGGGTTATTGATGATTCTGTTTGGTTGGGAAGAGAGGGACGGTGATGGTTCAACTTGGTGACAAGAAAGAATCACGACCAACCATTGCCTGCAACATGTGCACATATGAGGCATAAGCATGCAAGCACACATGCACATGGCATGTTCACAAGCAAACTCGTGCTCAGATATGAGCTTCTTGGTTCCTATATGATGCTCTATCCTGGGCATTGTTTAATACAGCTAGAGGTTCAAAACAGTGATAGCTTAATAGCATAAAAGAGACATAAAACATTATAAACTACCATGAAACCAAGCTAGTGGTCTGTGCAGCACACCAAATTTGGAAGAAAAAAAAACATATATGCTACAAGAAGATCCAGGAGAGGGAATAAAAAAAACTTAAGGTATCGTAAGAGAAGCACACCTCATAAACAAAGGTATTTACAGCTGCATTCTCTGGTACAGCATCACGCCCCTTGCAATATATCTGGAAAATCAAAGAAAAGAAGTTGATAATCAAGTGAGAAACTCTACAATAAAATTAGAGACTGGAGAAAACAAATATTGCCATTGCCAATTCACCTTGACATGCTTGATAGCATCTTTCTTCAAATCTACTGTTGAATAGTAGCGAGTAGTATTTGTCAAATCAATCACCAGACCAAGCTGAAAAATCAGAGAATAAACTTAGAATTATTCAAGATAATTTTTTTTTCCTGCAGAGAAGAATTAATACTTCATTACTGCTTATGGTAAATCTACAGACATTATATGACCACAGATCACAAATATTGGCAACCTTAATTGTGTGGCAATATAACCCTGCTTAAGTGTGGAACATTTCCTCTAATTTGGCTCTATAGATATATGATTCAGAAAATGCAAGGTTATTGAGAAAATAACTGAGTGCTCATGACTAGTTTTTCCACTGATAGTAGAAGAGGTTTACTAGGCAGCAAAGGATGTGAAAATAACTAAGTTCAAAGTACTTACTTTCCTTCCTGAAACTCTTTGTCGATGAATGACTTGTTTAAAAGAGTATCTTTCACCAGGAGGAATGCAGTCATTGTAGGCTTCACCGAGTGGAACCTTAGAAGGAACGATACAATTTATCTCCTGGCCAAATGCAGGACAGCCCAACCAGCCTGCAGTTATGGATAGCAAATTATTGAATGGAAGTAATATAACCTACGATAAACTTAAGGAAAGCATAATAAAAATGTAGAAACATAGACTAATCAGATGCTTATTGACATAGTTAAGGGTTAAAAGGATAAAGGCAGAAGACCAAAGCTCAGAGAAACATTCAATAAGAAGAAGAAGAAATGAATTCTTGAACTGTGATAGGAAATAAAGCCAAGCTCCTAAATAAATAATATACCTAAGAACATCTAAGACTCTAAACAACCATGTAACTAAGAGCAATCTTACAAATGTTGCATGAAACCACCTTCTTGCTAAACGTTTTAGACATCAAATTGGTGAAGAACTAACGATTAAGCTCTCCGAGACTCCCATCCATGATATTGCATAAGAAGATTAGACAATTAGAAGGTCCTTGCCTTGAAAAAAGTGGGCACTCAGTCTACTAAAGGGACGGCATGACTTATTGCAGCCAATCCCAAACAATTGAGGAATAGTTGTGGTGGCCTAAAGGTACCCACACATACCCCACTGCTTATAAATATCAAAAGAAAAATAACAATTGCTGCATAGCCATTTTTTTCATTTCAGTAGCAAGCCAGATCCACCAGTGTGTGAATTTAACCAGCAAACAATCCAACAATAGATTGATATTCAGGAATGTAGTAGGGCAGTATCATACACCTCTAATAGATAACTCAGTTCCATAGAACAAAGGTTTCTGTAATCACATTTAAAACCATCATAATGCAAGCCACATAAACCATTTCTGCATAGAGAAATTAGACAAGAAACTTACCAGGAGGAAGTTTGCTTTTATCATAAGATTTATAGTGTTTGGATGGAAAGAATTGATCGTGCACTAGTTGCCGAGATTTATGCTCAGGTCTGTCATCCGAGCGTTCATTTCTCAAACGTTTACGTCTTTCTTCACGCTCCTAATCAAGATGAACATAAGACCAACAACAATGCATATAAAAATGGAAGACAAACAAGTGCACCAATGTCATTATATTAATCATAAAAAAACCCAGATGTGGGAATGAGCAAGGGAGAGAGACAAACAGTCATCTTACACACAAGTCCACAAAATATGTTAGTACTCAAAATATTTAACCCCAATCAAATAGAGAGTGCCTTTGCTACAGCATTCAAAAACTTCTAAGCATTCCATTTCACAGCATTAAAGATAGTGATGACAGCATGTTAGTTGAAGGAAAGTGTTGTGTGCATTCTATAGCTAAGGAATGGTCATTAATTTTCTTTGGGACTGGATGATCACAAACAAGTCTTTGATTTATAGGTTTACTGGCTTTACATTCTTCTCTCCATCTGCCAAGCTTTATCACATTTTAAACACCCATGAGATCCATAATGAAGCTAAATTTCCAAACTTGCATAATTGCATTTGTATATTAACCGGAAAAAAGTAATAAATTGGTTACATTAAGAAATCCTCATCCTCAAGTATCTGCAACTGTCAAAGACTTCCAACAATGGAAGTATAAAAATACTACATCCTACAGCACAAACCCATTCCCAGAATCAAGTGCACTCACCAGAGTAAACAACAAGAGTATGATTTCTAACTTCATAAAATCTTAAAATGATCCAGGTTCAATCAAAATACTTAATCCAGTTGCTATACTATAACAAAGCCAAAGTCACACGCAGCTAAGGCAACTTCAAATCCTGTTTCCTGATAAATTATAACAGCCACAAGGTTGGGATGACTGTTCAGGTTACTGAATGATTCTTTACATATAACCCAACCACTAAGGAGTCATAAAAAGAGCCCTCGTGTAAGAAAACCAGATACAAGCATCACAGCAATATATTTCATTCTACCAGAATGGCAAAGCTCTAGTAAAATATTTCCTGATTATCATCATTCTCGACAAAATTAGGAACAGAAATCGATTCTTCTAATGCAAAATACTGGAAACAGAAAGCAAGTATAGAATTTAGAAATACCCTGCGGGCAGTTTCGACAGCAGACTCTGACCGTTCACCAGGAGCGCTGTATTCTTCTTCAAAATTATCTTCTTCGTCTTCAGGTACCGGCGATACATTTAAATCCATGGTAACAACCATTCAACATTTACCAACATGAAAAATATCAAATTATCTTCTAATAACAACAGCACCACTACTGCAAAACCAAATAAACATATCAAATCACCAATTAAACTATTTTCTTAACATTATAAAATTAAACTAAGTATCAAGTTATGATGTTGACCAAAAATTTAATAGAAAAAAGTGCATAGCTCCTCTTGAGTAATTATATTTTTTTTTCCTAAGCCAAATGATTGCACCCTATTTAAAAAAAAAATAAGAGAGTGGACAGGGTCTAATGGACTCGTAGAAATCGAGAAGTGAAGAAGAGTTCAGTATCTCACCATTATCAAGAAATCGAAGATAAATCAGGATCTAATGGACCAGAGAGTGCAGGTTAAGTAGGTGTGGCCGAGAGTCTGGGCCGATCAAAACCCTAGAAGTAGAACTATGGAGCGGGAGTTGTATGCGTACGTTTCTCCTTGAAATCTTTTCGGGTTCGAAACCTAGAGAGAAAGAGAGGGGTGGGGTTTGTTGGCTTTAGAGAGAGACAGAGCGAAATGAAGACGTTTTACTCTCTTTTTTATTTAACTATCAAGCCCATGTCGAGAGAGACAGCGCGAGAGAAAGAAAGGAGACGAAAAATACTGGGATTGTTTTTTATTGAGCCGTGCTTAAATGGAAAAGCACAAAACTTATCTATATTAACAATTATTAATATCAAGTATAAAGCTAAAATGGGGAAAAACTGTTACACCACATTCATTGCCGGTTATTGTAATCTACCGTGCTCTTTTTTATTTTTATTTTTTTATTGTTTTTTTAATTAAGTTCTTATATTGTTAGTTTATTGGGATTAGAGTCGATAATCTATTTTTAAAAAAGTTTAGTTAAAAAAATAATTTTAAAACTATGTAATTAAATTTTGTGGAGCTAATGATCATGTTTATGATTTTGACAAGGTAATTCTAGCTGTATAGATTTAACAGGGTATTTTTTTAATTAAACTCTATTGTGTGACCATCTATTTTTTAGATGGTTAAAAAAAATAGTTTAAAAAAAACATGTTATTGAATTTTAGAAAGTCTAAGGACCTCTAAACGAGTTTGGTGAATTTAACTCATTTTTAATATATTTTTTCATCTTTCATATTGGGCTAATTGAAAATTGAGTTTTATAATTTATTTTGTTTTATATAATTGATGCTCAATTTTGTGATATAGTAAAATAAACAATAATATAGAAAAGAAAAGAAGTAATTGATCCCAATTGAGTCCATTATCCAGTTTGTGGGCTTGACGTGTTGTCTCGATTTACAGGTTTGACGAGTTGACTCGAGTTACTTGATTCACAAGTTTCGCGGGTAAAGGGCCCAACAAAATGAGTTCATAGGATTTAGGTTTATTATTATTTATTTTCTATAGCGTTATCACGATCTCAAATAAACTTTTTTAAGGGTAGTTGCTCAGTTTTGCAAGCATATATTTTTATCATAAACTAAATAAAAATAAATTCTAAAAATAAAAATAAATTCTAAGAACAAATAAGTTATTACACTCATTAAAGTCTATGATCTAGAACGTAAGGTGACCGGGGTCAATCCACAATCTATATTCACAATATTTTAAAAAATTATTGTCTTCAAGTTTTTTTTTTTAAGTTATGACATATTTTTACCAATCATCGAAATTATCTTTAGACCCATTAAATTTATTGATTCACTATGGCTTGTTTTTTACATGATTTAATTGAAGACTCAAGTTAGGCATGAAGTCAAGTTAACAAGTTTCAAGATTAAACCATTTGATTGGATTTAATGATGCTCTAAAAATCTTCATATTCCTAACATTTTTTTAAGTTTAGAAAAAGATTAGTCTGATCCATAACATAGTGCGAAGAAATTTACTATTTAATTAACCAAACATGAGAGGTTACAAATAAATTACTTAGTCACACTCATAAAATATTATTTACTTATATAGTATTTTTATGTTTCTTTTATTTAGTTTTTTTTTAATCTCGCCTTGATATTAATCATACATTAATATTAAGTTGTTTTAAAAATTATATATCATAATTTAAATTATTTTATTTTGTTGGGTTTTATATTAGTATTGTAGATTAGTTTTTCTTCTCAATTTTAATCTTCAACATTAGATTTGTTAGGAGAAAGGCTTCTTCTTTTTTTCCCAAAGAATATATCTTATTCCTATAACTCGAGTTATGAGTTTAATATGTTAACTCGGGTTGATCCAAGTCATTTTTATTTGTCATTTTTTCTATAAAAATTTGGTTGGAAATTTAGCTTTATAATTTTTCTTTATTTATTTCATATAAGGCTATCTCGATCTTATGACTCAAGTTGTAGTTTTGAAATATTTATCTTGTTTGACTTTGTTTATTTTTGAAAAAGAAACATCATCTAATATATGACTATATCAATATTTAAAAAAATATCATTTGTATTATATTTAAAGTTAATGATTAATTCTTTTAATTAGAAAACATGTTTGCAATGCTTTGATATGTTTTTGTGTTAAGAAAAATGACCAAACCCGCAACATAGAAACAAGAGAGACATCTATTATGAAAATAATGTTTTTGTGACTTTTATAAGACTTTTAGTCTTTTATTTTCTTTTGCGCAATTATATTGTTTTGTTACATGTTTGTTTTCACTTAGATTTCTTCCATGTTAGTTTGAGAGGATTACTAGTGTTTTGACATCTTTTAATAGCCACCACCTCTCAATTCTTATCTTAAAAGAGAGTAGAAGTTTTATTCAATCAAGTTTCATATGCTTATGGTTTTATCTCCACATTAGCAAAAAAACAAGACACAAAAAAAAAATTCAAATTCAATTTTAATTTCAAGTTTTAAATACATGGATCCATAATCAAAGGAAAATCCATGATGGTATCATAGACGGTTGTTATTAAGATGCAACAAACTCACAATCTAACACAAAGCCACATGTTTTGCAACCTCTATCTAGATTTAGTTAACATGACCTTTGATGAAGAATATGTAAATTAATAATTCAATTTGTTTGTTTTGTGTTTTTCTCATGGTTTTATTTTTATTTATGTTGTTCCATACAATCTATTATTTTCCTCTTTATTCACATTCATTACCATTAATGAAAAAATAGCTTTTTCATAAATTTTATGTATATTCAGGTGGGACGTGCTAGTAGATAGATATGTTATTTTGTTTAGGTTTTTTAGCATGTCCCTTGCAAATAATTATTTTAATTCATTCAAGCTTCAATGTCAAATTACAATAGATTTTTTTTTATAAATATTTAATGCAAGCACTAATATCTTTTTGACTTACTCTTAAATTCAAAGTTTTTTTTTATATGAAACCCTAATTTGATTTGCCCTAAATGGTGGTTGCTAGTTTTTCATTTTACGACGTGTTTGTCTTTTGGTCTCTAAAATGAAAGCTTCTAGAATTCTATTTATGTTTTTACCCTATATTTGTTAGCTACCTGACATAATCAAATTTGCTAAAAAAAAAAATTATATATCTCTTCATTTTTATTATCATGCCTTGCTTCTTTTTCTACCAATTATTGGACATATGTTGTAGCATTTAAATGCATTGAATATGAGTTTTTTCATCATGTTTGCTTTATATTTTGGTTTAAAAGCTTGATCACACTATTATCATGCATTTAACATCTTTTGTCATTATTTGCACCCTCTTACCTTTTCTTAAAAATAAATAATGAAAAGAAACATCACACCTCTAAAACTCAATAATATATTATATCAAATCCTAAATATAATGAAAATGTTAGCTTTAACCAAACTATTCTAATGTAAGAAAGCATATATGTAAGAGATTTTGGACCACATGTTAAACATCTCATTCTTGTTTTTCAAAATACTAAGAAAATAAATTTGTGGAAAAGGTTTTGGTTCATAAGTCAAACACCTTATCTTTCATCGAAACGGAAATTATTTTTTAAAATATTTTTCATTCAGAAATACATCAATAATTTATTTATTTTTGTTTTTAAAATTATTTTGATATTAGTATATCAAAATGATCTAAAATCACTAAATTTTTTTAATTTTAAAAAAACAAAATAAAAATTCAATTTTTTTTAAACAGAGTTACAAACAGGTCTAAAGTTGCTGGATTGGCCAGCTCGTCGAATTTGTATTCACTCACTTTAGCTCAGCTCATAGGCACGCCCAAAATCATCATATCTATAAAAAAAAACAAGACCCGTGTCATCTAGTTCTGACATATAATTCCAAGTCTAGGCATCATAGGCGGTTGAAAAGTGGACTAGTAAGAGACATTATTAACCATTGCAAACATCGCTTCCCTCAATATTATTGGTTTTTTTTTAAAAAAAATATTAGGTGATAAAAAAAAAATCACCAGTCTATTGATGTAAGAATGCCCGAGGTTGAATATCGTCGCATGATGCAGTTCTGACTGCTTCGATGAAAGACTGTAATCTTTTCTCTGTGAGCCATCTTCACCACCTAGAAAGAGAAGAGTCGGGATATGAATGCAATACCTCAATAGATAATCATGTAAATCACTGATCACTTTTATCCAAATTAAATATATTTCCTTCAGTGCCAGAAATACATAGCAGTCTATTTGTTTACTACATATATGAACTCAACAATGCCATTGCAAAGGAAAGGCGTGCTGAATTATGAAAATCGAACCGAGCCCACTTCGAGAAAGACCACTTGTTTTCTTAAATCAAAGAGAGGAAAACTACATGCTGGCTTAAGAATTAACCCCCTCGGCCTAGAGGATATGCCCTTAAGCAAAACTTGAAACAGATAGTTATATGTATATATATGTCTACTTTATCCATCAGAGAATAAGGAGACGTAAGAATTAAAGAACTCACTCTCAAGTGAAGCTGCGATTTGCACCCAAATTAATTTCTACCCTGGATTCATCACACTTGGAACTTGTTTCCCTTAGATCATCATTTTTCAATCTTCCATGTAATCCCCCGTCACATTCTAGCGCTTTGATCTCTGCCTGTAGCTCTTCGTGCTTCTCCTTTATTTCTGAGGAGCTAATAGCAGCTGACAGCTTCTGCTTTATTTGGTGTTCTAAAGCCTCAATTTTATTTTTTATTGCAGCATCGGGTGTTTTCCCTGCCTTGGCCACTTCCAACTTCAGTAACTTGGTAGTGTTTTTAAGATCAGATGACTTCATTAGATTTTCAATTTTCTTGTTGGTTTCCTCCTTTAAACTTTCTACCTTAGCCTTCAAGTCTTGGTCAATGAGTTCCTTGGTCCTTACAATTTCAACATTCAAATCCATGGACTTAAGGACATTCGCCAATTCCAGCTCTATCTCTTTCTTCAGTTTTGATATGCTCTCCTTTGTGCCATCATCTAAATCTGCAGCACTGGAAGCCCCTGACTTTTGAACTTCTGCCTTTAGAGCTTGCATCTTCTTCTTCATTTCAGGCTGATCCATGACCTCTTTGAGTTTCTTATTGATATCCAGTTTCAGTTCCTCACCCTTGCTCTTCTTCTCCAAGTTGCTTTTGGCTTTAGAAAACTCCTTCAACATGTCAAGCTTATACTTCAGGCTAGTATAATTAGGAGCAGTTGGAAGGCCTTTGTTAAATTCATCACTAAGTTTTTCAATCCTGTCCATTAGAACTGGATGCATGAGGTGGTCCTGTGAATTTGCTTTCAAACATTCTCCCCGCAAATTCAGGCACCTTTCCTTAAATCCCATCGCTTCAACAGCTGCAGAATATTCAAGATCAATCTCCTTTTTTAGTTTCTCTATCATCTCATTTAAAGCCAACTTCGTGGGCTTGCTAGATGACTCCGTGGCCTTAGAAATTTGCCTTTTCAGCTTTTCAACCTCATACTCCAATTCTATAACTGGAGTCTTTCCTGCAACGGGTTCTTCTTTCTTCTTCATGTTGACTTTTCTTATAGGATCAACTGGGACTCCTTCTTGAAACCCGCCAATTTTTCGAAACTTAAGCATGCGATGTTTTAGTAGCTCTTCTGTGTCCATTTTGTTGAGCTCCTGTTAAAATCCATGATTAATATTAGGATACGAAATTTAAAATTTGATTCTTAAAGAAGCATTGCAAGTGGCACTCACATCCATAGCTTCATTAATTGCATTCTTTATCTGTTGTGAGGTCCATGATGGATCTGCATGTGCTCCTCCCAATGGCTCCTGTTAATTTTTATTTTAAAAAAATATATTAAAAAATCTTCAAGATGTCACAAAAACTAAAATAAAGATCCAAAAGCTGGAAAAAACGAAAGTGAAACGGCTGTTATTTATGACTGTAACAGTATCTAGAGAGGCAGCCCGATATTTTTTTATCAGTAACATCCCACTATCATGAATTTGAACTAAAGTTCAATAAGAAAGTCTTTATAAGTACATGCCTAACTTCCTGGATTCAGCCAGCCACCCCTCCCATCCCGTAGCTAACTTTATCATTTGTAAAACATGCATTTCATCATGGATCAATATCTTAGAACAGCTTTATACAAGAAAATCTTAAAAAGAGCATAATTACAGGTATGATTCCATCTGCAACTTGCAGCTTGCACAACTCAGGACCAGTGATTTTAAGCTTCTCAGCTGCCTGCAGGAGAAGAAAAGAGGGGGTGGGTGGGTGTTAATTGATGTATAATCAATTAGAAGTCCAAAAACAGACAAAAGTCCAATAGTCAGAAGACTGTATAAACCTTTGGAGCAGCTTTGGCAGTCTTCCATAAAATTGCTGCACATGCTTCAGGACTGAACACAAAAAAAAAGTTCAAAAAATATTAAGAAATGTAACATTGATCAGCACATTGTTGAGAAAAATAAAAAATTAACTGGGAGCATAAAAGAACATATCCTTATAAAAGAGATAATGTGGAGAACAGTTGATGCCTTGAAAAGTTGTAGCCTCAAAATAAAAGAAAGTTGTTAATCATCACACTTCCTCGCGTAGGCCAGAAATATAATTTTGCTTAACCAGACAACTTCTAATCTAAGTCAACAGGAGAATCATGACAAGAAGTAAGAACTGTGCTAAAATAGACAGTCATCTCGCCAGTGACTGTATGTACACTATGCTACAAATTACAAAGTGTTATATCCTCCAAATTTTCTATTTACTTTAAGCATCAGAGTGAAGTAAGTCATTGGAAAAAAACCACCAAACATCAGCAGCATCAGAAAATGAAAGAACTTTAGGGTAATTTTTCCACCATATTCTCAACTAACAGTGAAAGCCAAAGGGAGTTTGCCAGATATACTATCCTAAATCCTTTTCTTCTGTACAAGTTATAAGGTACAGGGTGATAATTTCTACAGCTGATTACATAAGCCCCCTCTTTTGAACAATAAAAGACAAGAAAATGTCCAAAAGTAAATTTGAACAAACATTAGGAGTTTGGAATAAATGGGGCGAAACAAAACTTGAATTACCTTGCCACGTAGAAAACTGCATTTTCAAGCATTAACAATTTATTGCCACATCCAATCGCTAGAGCACCGCCAGAGCCACCTTCCCCAATAACAATAGAAACAATGGGAACCTTTAGGCCAAACATGGTCCTCAAATTATGAGCAATGGCTTCACCCTGTGCATATGAATAGCAGAAGAATTAGCTAAATCTATTTCAAGAAAGCCTTGAAAACTTTGCTATATGATTATCCACACACTTGGCCTAGTTCTTCAGATTTAAGGTCAGCAAATGCTCCAGGTGTATCAATAAAAGTAACTATAGGGAAGCCATGGTGATCCGCATAATACATCATGCGTAAAGCCTTCCGGTAGCTGTTAAAATGAAGACATTTATCAGTTCATGACAGATGCTAAATATTTAACTCTCCAAGTGAATTGCATAATGTTTGGGATAGAAATCATAAACTCACTTCGAAGTATATTAAAGATACTTGCATGCATACATAATTGAACATACCCATGAGGAGTAGGCATCCCAAAGTTACGCATAATGTTCTCTTTCGTGTTTCTTCCCTTTTGGTGACCAATGAACATGTATCTTCTACCATCTATCGTTCCTATTCCAGTAACAATAGCAGGATCATCATAGCCTGCTCGATCTCCATGAAGCTCTACAAACTGGACAATTAAGCACACAGATATTCGTTAAGATAGTTCTATAGTATCAACACAAAAAAATCAGAATTAAGAACAAGTGCAATTAGGAAAAGCTAAAAGCTAAATGAGCTAGAGTAGCAGACCTTTTCAGTTATGCTAAATATGTGATCAAGGAATGTTGGCCTGTTTGGATGGCGTGCAATATTCACACGTTGTATAGGAGTCAAATGTGTGTATAAATCTTTGAGAGCCTGAAATCAATAGTTCAATATCATCAAAATACTCAAATCAATGGAATCCATAACCAGTTGATCCCATGCCTAAAACCTTAAAGACTCTGACAGCATTAAGACAAAATGAATTGTATTTTTTTCCTGCTTCCAAAAGGGGTTCTCTTAAGCATACATTCATGTAATTCCGGGAAAAGCATCACAAACTGTCAGGTCTCACCATAATGCACAGAGAACCATAGACTGGCTCATCCAGATGATTTGTGATAGCTTATCACATTCAGTTCAGATTTTCCAAATCCACAACTCTCGCATCCTTAACCACTTATAAAGTAGCAGAAGCAATGAACAGAAATTTGGACAAGCAAAAAGGATGTGGCAGAACCACCCATTAACACTCGTTCTGGCTGTGATCACATCATGGTTAAGGTGATACTATGATCAGATCAGTGATATTACACTTGCTCTCAATTCAACAATTTTTATAATCACTGTACCGCAACATAACGAGTACAGCATAAGAAGATTGCATATTATCAGTATCGAAATCAACTAATCAGCATTCGCAAACCTGTTGATATTTATTCTCTAACGAAGCAATCTGATCGCTGAAGTCCAAACCAGTTTCATTCGCCATCTTCCGCACCTGCAAAAAACAAAAATGCACCAGCATTTAAACCAGCCAGTAACAAAAGAGCAACTTAAAAACTCAAACTAGGGCAAAAGCTTAAAGTGAATTACATCAATGATCTTCTTTTCCAGAGCAACAAGTGGTTTCTCGAAATCCAATGTAACAGGTTTAGACTTCCCTTTAAGAGGCTTAAAATGCGAAAGATGAGTTAAAACCCCGCCTTTCACATTCGGATCCGGATCCTCAGGCCAGGGATATTCATGCTTCTTGACTTTTCTAGCCTTCGCAACCACCGATAAATCCCTAGTTTTCACACTGAATGGCGCTTTTGTAAGGGTTCTGAAAGGAATACCATCAACACCACCGCTCTTCGAGCTTCGAAGAAGTTCAGAAGCTGTCGTTCCAGTAAATGCAACTGCCGAATTCGATACAGAAGCCATGACAAAAATCTCCAGAGCTGTTAGCCCCGGAAAAACTTCAATCTAGATCTTCAAATTTAATCTGTGAAAACAGAAAAGAAAATGATATATTAGTCCATCATTTTTGTTTTCCAGAAGACGTAGAAGTAGTAGTTTGAAATAAAAATTAACTGCTAAAAGTTTCACAACTTTATACACGAATGAACTAAAAATCAGTATCCAACCATTTCTTCCCCCCATCAATTCTCCACTTTTAACGAAAAAAATACAGAAATCAGGCAATCAAAATGTATAAATTTGGGAAACTGAACACTGAAACAAAACAAATTCAGTAGAGAGAAAAGGAAAGGTCTGGTTACCAGTGAGATCTATCTAGAGAAGAGAGGGAGGAAGGGGGATCTAAAGAGAAGGAGAGGGTTGTTTGGCGAACAACTAAAGAAATGAGAGGTAATATTAATATTTATTTAAAGCAGAGGAAAACGAGGGAAACATCGTAGAGATCGCCTTTGAGTTAAGAAGAAAGGAGAAGGCCTTTGTTTGTATGGCTTGGTTTGTTTTCCGTTCGATACTTCTTATGCTAAAAATTGATTGTTGTGGTAGCTTTGATTGATTTAAAAGGTGTTTTTATTTTAAAGATATATTAAAATAATATATTTTAATTTTAAAAAATTGTTTTGATATTAGTACATCAAAATTATTTTGATATTAGTACATCAAAATAATTGAAAAAAAATAATATTTTATTACATATATATATATATATGTTTAAATTCAAATTCATCAAAGTCTATCATTTAAATTTAATATTTATAAAATACGTTATCAAATATCTATAAATACATGCACTTGAGTTAATTATATACACACACACATAAACTCATTGATTAAACATTATATCATCAAAAGTTCTTGAATAATCCTTTAAAAAGATTATCATCCTTGATTTAGTATTAAACAATAAAAATCAAACAAATGATTTGAATATCATCTATAGGACAAATTATGTGGCTAATTGATGAATTAGTATATCTTTGATTATAATTATTTTGTTTAAATCCATGTTTTGTTAAAGTACACATGAATTCAGCGACCTAACATACTCAATATCTTCACGGCGAGTTACACTCTAAATTCAAGTATACCTGAGTCTAATGATTTGTCAAGTCTAATGTTTTTGGCTCAACACCAGCCCCAACATCTTTGAGTTTAGTGGCTAATTATATCTAAATATGTGGGTTTAACGAATTGTCATACTTAATATCTCTATGTTTAATTTCATGTCAAATCCAAATAAATATAAAACTAACTATCTTTCTATACTCCATATAGCACCACAAGGCTTTATCTGTTTATCCTCATGGACTTTAATATAAAGTATTGATGTAATTCCTTAAACACCTCTAAATATATAAAAGTCTTTCAAGGACTTGTCATTCTTCTATTAATATCAATGATGGGGAAGAGATAACTATTCATTATAGAAAAAGTGTAAGAAATATTTATTCTTCGTTGATATTATTAATATATATACTCTATTTCTTCACTAATAAACAAGACTTGTGAGTTATATAAACCATAAGAATCATTAAAGCTCTAGGTTCATTATCTTTTATTCTTGGTATTTTTAATACATGTATTTTCATAATATATCATTTTAAAATATCATTGTATTTTATTTAGAAAATCAATCAATTATCTAATATATAAACCTTACTTTTAAGCTAATGGATTTATTTTCCAGGGATATCAATTTATAGAAGGTGACTTGATATACCAGTTTGAGATCCAAAGATTATAAATTTCTTCAATGTCTACTCATAATTCTCTAGTTTTTTTAATCAATTTAAAGATTTGATTGGCAATCGATAACAATCTTTAGATTCATTAGTTATATTGCCACCATTGACATCAAAATTGAAAAGAATCTCATGTATGTCAATTGAATGATCATAATGAATTTAGTAAATTAATTACAATATGAATAATTTGAAAATAATCATATCAAGTTTGAATAATATGATTTTGAATAATATTAATTAATACCAAAAGTATTAATAAAAAAAACATACATTTTTAAAAACAAAAACAATTATAATTAGCAAGTTAGGCATTCATGCCTAGTTTCACCTCATTCAATTTTTTTTTGGTGGTCTCTGCATTCTAAGGTGATGAGCGTGACTAAAATATATATCTGATTTGATGATTTTTATTTTTATTTTTATTTTCTTTCCCCTTAATTTTCATTTTAACCCTTGTATTTTTGTATTTGATCAATATTCTTTATATTACTATTTGTTTTTGTTTAAAATAATTTATGAAATTTCAAATTTTCTTTTCAATTTCAATATCTTTTCAAATTTTTTTATCTATCCTATCTAGTCTTTATTATTTTGATTGTTATTTTTTTTATCGTCACCTTGATTTATTTAATATTATTATTTGTTTTTCTCTTCTCTCATGTTTGGAGATGAGAGCAATCCTAAAGGGGGTGATAAATAAAAATATAAAAAACGAGAATAATATTATTCTGTTTTTTCAATGTTTGATTTACATGCTACAATTAAAATATTAAACAAAATGTCAAAATATCTTCTTTTTTTCAAAATTAATACTCCTACATATTTGTTTTTTTTTTTAAAACCAAACCTAACAAAATGCAATTATATAAAAAAATAACATCAAACTCCTGAAAGAAAAAAATAAAATACTTATTTCTTTCACTCCAATATAATTATCTTTTCAATTTATTTTTTCCCACTCGAGTATATATAATAAAAAACTATATTTATACTATTTAAAATATCATTTTATTAATATCACTTTAAAATAGCATTGAGATGCTTGACAACCAAAGTTATTCAAGTGACGATTTTTTCTTACACGTGTTAGTCAGCTCTTTTGCACGTGCTATTAACACTTTCATTCATAAGTTCAACTTCCAAGGGAAGTGGAAAAACTGGAGAAAAGAGTCATATCACAGCAACGCCCAATCCAAAGACTTCATATAAAAAAATAAGCAGAGGAGAGTTCTAGGGTTTTCAATTTCGCGAAATTCGATCAAACAAAATGGAAATGGAAGGAGTGTGCAATGGAGGGATGTTGTACCACGAGGTACAAGAGGCCAAGTTGTGCGCCGTACATTGCGTTAACACGGTGTTACAAGGACCCTTCTTTTCAGAATTCGATTTGGCGGCGCTTGCTTCCGAACTCGATTCAAAAGAACGCCAGATGATGCAAGAGGGCAATGTCTCCTCCTCCTCCGCTGGTGATTACCTCTCCGCCGAGTCCCATAATGTGTCCTTAGGCGGCGATTTTAGTATCCAGGTTCGCTAGCTTCCTTTCCTTCTTTTTTTTTTTTGTCAGTTATTAAAGTTGTACGCTTCTCGTCTCTAAAAACTAAAGCAAAAGATGAGGATATTTGGATCAATTATTCGAGTCGTTAATTGCTTAAGAACTAAAAGATCAGAAATTTTCATTAGTGGCGCCTTTGGTTAACGTATTGTTTGCTTATTATAGTCGAAGCCAATCATGATTGTGCAATTTTTTCGTATTCTTATATCTTGATGCCGAGAAACCTGGAATTAAGATAAAGAAGTTTGATGTTAGACTGTACTTTTTTTATTCTTAGTATGCTGCCTTGATTTGAAGTTAACTCAAATTGAATGAAAGTTGAGGCAGGTTTTGTTATTATTGCATCAGAGTAAATGAAAACCACATGTCCTGGGTTGACAATCATGGACCTTTTAAATTTTTTAGCAATAACTCTCTGTTTAACGAAAAATGGATTAGAGAGAAGGGAAGTATTAGGAAGTTTCTAGTCCTTCCTCAGTGATTGAAAACTGGAGGAATTTAGAGAGATGTAGCTGGGGATAACGAATCATTTAGTTAATTAGGGTGCAAAGTATTTTACTCTGGAGCAGAAAAGCAGGGACTCAAATTGATGCTTGGACCATCTAACTAGTATTGGTGAAACATATAGTATGGCTAGTGGAACCTTTGTTGTTGCCGGTATGCTTTTATAAAGCAGGCGTGGCTTGAGGTGGGAGATGGAGAGAAGGTAAATTTTTGGAAAAGGTGTGTGGTTTAGCGCTGTCCATATTTTTAATCTCTAAGAGTATACAGTATGATTACTGTCGGTGTTTGTGGATAAAATTATTTTATAGACTTTTATGAAGTGCATGTTATGGCTTGAAGTGTGTGGTTTAGCACTCACCATATTTTTAATCTCTAGAGTATACAGTATGAGTACTGTCAGTGTTTGTGGATAAAATAATTTTTTAGACTTTTCTGAAGTGCATGTTATGGTGTGAGGATAAGATATGAGATCAGCTCATATTTACCAGAAATGTGGAACTCCCATGTTTGGCGACCTGGATCACATCTTTTGATCACAGTACATTTATAAACTGGATCAAGGTGGTTTGTGATATGGATTGTGAAATGTTGACCCATTTTTGGTAACAAAAATCTGTAAATGGAAAGATATTGAATTTTTTTTTCCTGATTTTGCTTGATTTTTCTCAAAGAGTTGAGAGAGAAGCTGTAAAGAAAGAACAGAATAATGAAAATAAATAAATAATAATCAGCCTCTGGAGAGAAACAAAGAAACATGCTCGACTTTCAAGAAAGACAATCTTAATACAGCCGAGATGACAATTAAACCTAATAACAAGAGAAGTCATGACCTTCGTAAAAAGACGGCCTTCAATTTTACTCTGGCCCAATATTCCTTCATGCTCAAGTCTGGTTTTTAACTTGTGCCAGAAACAAAATGTTAAACGTTTCTGGTAATTGTGGACCAGTAAATAGAGGAAAGACTCACCTGAAAACTGTTTCAGTTATGGAGGTTTGTTGCAGGTTTAGATGAGGGTGGAAACACCCACTATACGGTGCAGATTAACTGGGAACACGAGTATGTAAAGTTTCACTTTAGGTTTTGCCACTCATTCAGGAACTCTCATTTTCAACCATGCAACCTTAAGAATTCATGCTATGTGTGTGAGTATCCGTTCAGCATGTATGGTGAACTTCACTTTTTGTTTTTTACATGAGATTCCATGAAAAATTATTGAACTGGCATGTCCTATTCAGAAATGACATTCATCTTCTCTAGTATTATTTTACCGTTGAATTATTAATTACTAACCATGCATGGTCCATGTTGTCATTCACTAGTCGAAATCTTTTTATGTAATCATATAAATGGGCTTATTGAACAGTGCTACTTACATAGATGCATCCCTTTTGAGCCACAAACTGGTATCATACTTAAGAGATGATACTATCAGATTAACTTAAAAGCATACAAAATATGCTCCTTGTTTTGCTGGTGACTATTTCCTGGTATGTCTATGGAGTTGTACAAACTTGACTTGTTGTGAGAATTCTTGTTTGCAGGTTTTACAAAAGGCTTTAGAGGTGTGGGATTTGCAGGTCATTGCCTTTGACAGTCCAGTTGCTGAGCAAGCGCAGATTGACCCTGATCTAGAAAATGCATTTATTTGTCATCTGCATGATCATTGGTTCTGTATTAGGAAAGTGAATGGGGAGTGGTATAACTTCGACAGCCTCTATGCAGCTCCGCAACACTTATCCAAGTTTTACCTTGCAGCCTACATGGATTCTCTTAAAAACTCTGGCTGGAGCATTTTCCTGGTGAGAGGAAACTTCCCAAAAGAGTTTCCCATTGCATCCTCCGAAGTTCCCAACGGTTATGGACAGTGGGTGTCTCCTGAAGATGCTGAGAGGATTACTAAATCCTGCAACACAACAGAGTCTCCACAGACAATCGATTCCACTCAACAGGGTCCTGACCCATATCAAGAAATTCTGCTAGAAATGGAAGACCAGGACTTGAAAGCTGCAATAGCTGCCAGCTTGATGGAATCTTCCCAAGCCGTGGCTAGGGTGGAAACCGGTAGCCCCCAAAATGTCAAGGAAGATACCAAAGATGGCAATGAAGATAGCAAAGACAAAAACACACAATAAGAAATATTCATTTGCATTTATTATTTGTTAGTCGAGCAACAAGAATCCGTGTCAGGAAGAGTGGTTAGAACACATCCTTGGCAGGTTATTTTCTCTCACCTTCAGATTTTTACTGTAAAAACATTCTATCAATAAAAAAACAGTCTTGCAGCTAGATGATTGTATATTTCAGATTTCGGACACAGGTTTCAAAGATGAGAATGTTGGGTTCCTGGTTTCCTTTTTAAAAAAACTAGTAATGATTCTAGGGTGGGTAGGATGCCTGCTTTTGAGGTTGGAATCTGCGAATCAAGGGCTTTTATGGAAGACACACAAAAACAACAATTGTCACACGAGAGATGAATACCGGCTACCCCATTAACCAGTTGGTGTCAGATGAAAGTGACGATTTTTGAGACAGCACATCCTACTTAATCGCCATAGTCACAAAAAAACAGCCATAAACATATAGGGAGTTAAATACCCTGGTGGTGTCAGGGTGTTTGATCCCGTTGAAGAATGAAGATGTATACTACTCGAGAAGAGGAAGACGTAAGCAGAGGGAAAAAAAACTTGCTTTCCTTCTCTCCATGTACACACTACTGTACGCTCATGTATTTTGCATTCCAAGAATTATTATGTACTTGATATAATTGTGGGGGAGAAAGAAAAAAACCGAAAGAACTGTATAGGTAGAAAAGCAATGGGCTGTTCCGAATGACGCTTTTAGGCTGGATGTTGAGCCAACATGCCAACCACATCTATGATATATACTAGCTGTGCTGCTACCGCATTGGATGGGACCTGTTCACCTGTATGAACAATAAAAAGAAAGAAAAGGATACATTACTTGTAGATAAAAAGGCTCAGATGACCTGTTCCTTTTCTTCTTTTCGTAGATCACACCTCCTTTTCTTTCTTTCTTTCTTCAGGTGTTCAGAGATCTGAAACTGGATTCTGTCAAATGGGTTCATCCAGTCGACTTTTTAACAGACAGAGAACTATTCATGAGATCTTTGGAGGAGGTTTTGGTAAGTGACCACTTGATCTTTTCTTGATGCTGATTAATGTGGGTGTCATCAATATATAGAATTAACTCGACCACAGCTAATGCAGTGGATGGATTCTTAAATTGTTTTCAGCTAATTAATTTTTTGAAGTACTTTTCTTGTTTTGGTTTCTTATCTTTGTAATTAATTAGTAGCTTAATATACCTACTATTATATATTTTGTTTAACAGTTGCAGATGTGGTACTGTGGAGGGAAACGAACGTTACAATGGGGATACTGTTAGTAGCTCTATCTTCTTGGGTGCTGTTTGAGAGATCCGGTTACACTCTGCTGTCATTTGCTTCTAGTGTTCTCCTCCTCCTTGATGTCATTCTTTTTCTCTGGGCCAAATCTGCAGCAATTCTTAACCGGTACTTTCCAATCAATTTTGATTCCTAACCATGATTAAAGGTTTCCAGATAATTGTGATTGATTTGAATAGTCAACAATTCAAGAAAGTCAATTGCAAATAATGTGGTATCTAGGGTGTATTAGCACAACTTCAGCCTTTTTTTCCTCGAGCTCTTTTACAGTTCGGTTTCTCTGGTGTCCAGTTAAATGAAATGAAATATTAGGATTCACTCTAAGCAGTGAAACAACTCGGGTTTAAGAGGTGATTTTCAGTCCTGGACACGGTTAACACCAGTCCGGTGGGCAGTCTGCAATAAATTTGCAGAAACATGTTTGATGAAATGCAGTTACTATTTCAGGATCAATGCTAGCTTTTGAGAGTGATTCTCTTTGGAAGCTGTAGTTAGTTCTGCCATCTGTTGACAGATTATCGCATCTATAATACATTTACCATCAGAACTAAACAATGACCCTAACAGTTTTTTCGATACAATACCAAAAAAATCAAGATAATAGGGTATCCCATTCCCTCTAAACATCTTCGGGTGACATTTCTGTCTTTTTTTTTTAATGAAATGAGAATGGGCACTATCATTTTTCTAACTGAACGATAGCGAGTTTAGTAGCTTTCTTTTACCAGTTTGAAAAATCTTGAGGCTTTAGTTGGAGTTTTCCCCCCCTTACGCAGACCTGCTCCGCCATTACCACGGCTGCATCTGTCTGAAGAAACAGTGAAAGTAGCTGCTTCTTTCATCAGCACTCTCATGAATGCTTTCCTCTCAATTTCCCAGGACATTGCCATGGGTAAGGATACAAAGTTGTTCTTCAAGGTAACAGCGTGCCTGTTGCTGATATCTGTTGTTGGTGGCTTAACTGATTTCCTTACTCTGGGCTACGCCAGTAAGTTTTCACCCATCTTTTCAATATGTTTTCAATTCCTGGCTCGAATTAAAAGAAAAAAGGAGGGCATTTTCCTTAGTATGGACACTCTGAAGAAGTAATCATCCTCGTGTTCTCCGTGTCTTTGTTTTCCTGGTTATCTCTAACTCTGCATTTTCTCTTGACAGGCCTTCTGATCCTTCTCACATTTCCAGTGCTCTACGAGAGATACGAAGATTATATTGATGGACATATCAAGATGGTGCTCAAGAAATCACACCAACTGTATCTGAAATTTGATGCTCGGTGTATTGACAGAGTGCAGAATTGGGTTTTGGAGAGGCAGAAACGACGTTGATTCTCATTTTTCAATCGTTTGGGATTTATAATGTTTTTGTGAGGAGAGGTGCCCAGGAGGACGTAGGGTGGGCACCATGATGATTGCTCTCGTTTGTTTTGGCCCTTTTTTGAAACTATTTCTTTCCTCGTTGTATCTTCATTTCCTGAAAGACGTATAGAGAAATGTATAGGAGCTGCTGCATGCCTTCCAGAATGCTAAACAGATTGAGAAACAGGATTAAATTCATTTTTTTTAGATTTTCTGAAAAACTGGCATTCCCTGAAAAAGGAAGAAATCCCAGGCTTAATATGAGAAGAAAAAATAAAATTACATGGAGAGGTATAGACACGACATGTTTTCTCATATAATACTTATTATTTTTATTTCTAAAATATTCCTGTAAAATACATTTAATTTTAAAATTGTTTAACTAATACATGCAAGGATAAAATTATTATTAATATAGTTTTAAAACTCAACTTGTAGGTTAACATGGGAAACGCTCGGGTCATGGGTCAGACTGACTAGAATCAATGTAAAAATAAAAATGATTACTATTATATTTTTAACTTTGATTGAGAGGTCAATCTAGGATAGTATCCAAGTTATCAATGGAGTGTATTGAGTTAATGTAAAGACAAATAAGATTATTATTATAATTTTAAAATTTGATTGAGTTGATAGTCAATTTAGGGTAAGGTCTGGTTCATGTGTTGACGTGGTTTAACATAAAATAAAAATAATTATTATTAAAGTTTTAAAACTTGATTTAAGGGTCAATTTGGGACAAGATCTGAATCAGATATCAAAAGAGTCAAACTCAGTTAATGTAAGGATAAAAATTATTACTATTATTGTTTTAAAACTCGAATTGGAGGTCGACTTGTGTAAAGCTCAGGTCCACAGGTGGAGAGGGTCTAAACATATAAATAAAAATAGCTATTATCATAAATTTAAAATCCGAGACAAGGTTCATGTCACTAGTTAGGAGGGTTAACCCGGATGACCAAAAAAAATAAAAAATAATCAAAGTATCCTTGTTTTATATTTTATTATGTATTGTTTATTATAACCAAACAAGATAAAAAGATAGTTATATTGTTTTATACATCACTAATAAACACAATTTTGCCTTTGTTTTCTTTTGTCTGGTTTTTTCTGTCTCCATTATCTTTATTTTCTAGCCCAGAACAATTACCATACAATAACCCTAGGAAGTAGTTGCTCTAGTTAATGAGGATCGATACCTACTAGCCACAAATCAAATTTATTATATCCCTCAATTACATTTATTGTAATTATAGCTACAAGAAATACTAAAATATTTGGTGGAAGGAAATAATGACTGCATTGTGAATTAGCATAGTGTTTTTTCATCAATCTTTTTTTTAAAATTTATATTTTTTAAAAATTATTGATTGATTTCTTATGAGTTGTTATAAGAAAAAAAACAAGTAATGTTTGGTGCTAACATGTTCTTTTTGACAAGAAAAAATAAATTTATTTAGGTATTCTTGGGCCTTCAATGTAAATTGGGTCTAAAAAAAAATTAGAGTCAAGTTGATTTTGCGCTGTGGGACTTATTTTTTCAAAGTTTAAGACCCAAAATGTATTTTTTATAAAAGATATTCAGTGTTTTTTAGATGTTTTAAATCCAAATTTGATTGAAAATGAGTTTTTAAAATCTGAAAAATTGAACCCTATTTTTTTACCATCAACATAATGGTTTTAATCTAGGTTTAGAAATAACATGTTATCTATTGCAGAAGGCAACAGGTGGTGGTGGTTGTTTTTTTTTGTAAGAGAAAGGGGCACCACAAGAGGGAGGCCGATCTTTCTGCAAGTCCTTGGCTCTTTCAAGATGCATTTGGAAGGCCATCGAATCAGGCTTCTTCTTGCGCTCCGGTTCTTGAAATGGGAAGCAAAGACTATCGTTTACATTTTGGCTTTTCCCGCAGATTTATATATATAAAAAACATTTTTGTTAAAGAAAAAGGATTGAAGCGAGCTATTAAAATAAACAGAGGATGATGAGTTAAATTTACCTTTTTTTTTCCTTTCGGCTTCAGCGTTGGATATGTTCTTAGTGCATAAAAGCTTTGGTTAATTTTATTAAATGTAAACTTTAAATTTTGAATTCATAAAACGCACTAAATAGTGAAGGAATTACGCCCTCGATGGAGGAGAAAAAATAAACACAAATTACGCCCATATTAGAGAAACAAATACAGGGAGAGGGGGGGGGGGGGGGGGGTGTGGAAAGCAAAAACTAGGAGGCTATATAGGCAGTCCAAGCAAGCGTCCCTAAAATTGAATACAAGGTGCAGCAGCATAACAAAGCAATTTCTTTACTCCTGCCCATTTCCATAACCATCACGGTTCTCATGCTGCCATCCAAAATCATGTCCATCATGGCCCATATCACCAGAATAGTATTTACCCCGTTTGGAGTGTGATGCATGAGGCAAGGGAGGGGGAGGTGGTGGTGGATGTTTAAAGGGCTGCGGTGCCAATATACCTTTGCCATCTCGATGATCTATATTACCAGCCTGTATAGCTTCCATTCCCTTGTTGGCATTGGGAGGGGGAGGAGGGACCATTGGTAGAACTCCAGGATTCCGTCCATAGTCTCCTTGATAAAACGCAACGTTTCCCTGAGAATCTGACGAGTTTGCAAAAGCATCGGGAATTCCCTGCCCCCCTGGTGCTGGTCCAGAATTCCAGGGCTGAGAATAATTTGCCATGAAATTCATACCTCCTGCTGGACCTGGTGGAAAACCCAACAAAGATCCTTGTTCTGCTCCACCATCCGGTGCTGAATCTGGCCTGGCCACCTGGCCCATCTCATAGGGTGCCCCATAGAATGGCTGAGCTCCCTCAGTTTGGAAAGGAGGAAGACCAAATTGAGGAGTTGATAGTGGATTCGAATTCATCGGCACAGCAAAATTTGTTGGTTGAATGGAATGCATAGGTGGGTATTCAGGCATAGGAGTCTCAGATACTATTCCCTGTTGCTTGTCTGCAAACTGGCTGGATTCTTGTTGTGAATGACCCTGTGTGATCTGTTGAAAATGACTCTGTTGGACAGCTCGGTCAAACCCTGGAGGATGATTATTATTTAGCTGGGGCTCTGATAGGTAATTTTGGGCTTGACCAAAATATGGCGGTTTTGACATCATTGGCCTTTGTAGTGGTTCTCTAGGCTGCTGCCAACGAGCTCTGTCTTCAAAGTCAATAAGCTGAGAACTTGAACCAGGTGAAATAACCGGCCTTGGAGGAGCTCGAACAGTGGAATCTGATGGTGTTGGCTGTTTAGTACTCTGAACTTCATACTCGTTACCCTCATCTTTCACTGCATTTGGTTGTAGAAGGTCAGCATGGCTATCATGAATATGAGCTTCGAATTCAGACCTCTTCAGGAAAGATTTAAGACAATGAGGAGCTGCACAGATGAAGATCCCCTCCATCATTTTGATTGTCTGAATCTTCTGAATACGTTCATCACAACTGTGTTCCATGAAAGATCAGAAACAGAGAGTGAATTCACTATCAATTCATAGATAAGGTAAGAATATGAATAAAGATTGAATTAATGAACCTTGAGAAAATTGTTCTCTTTTGTTAAGTCTACCCCGCATAACTACAGTTATATTAGCATATTTCTATATTCTCATCAAGGAGATAGCAGTTAAACCAAACCCAGGTCATTACAGATATGCCAATAGGAAACACAGATGCTGGCATCAACAGACCTTGTCATCATCCAATGTTTTATATAGAAGTGACAGTCACATCATGTAGATGAACAAAAATGAAGACAGTTATACAGCACCAAGCATATCTTCAGGTTTGCTGCAAGAGGAACTTGAGTGAACCAGCCCTTTGATGGCAGCATGTACGGATAAAGATATTAGCAGTTGCTAGTGTTGCAAATTCACAATTACAGCATAAGAAATCAAATGCTCTCTCTCTCTCTCTCTCTATCTATCTGTTTGTGTGTGTTGTTCATTTTGGAGAAGTGGGCTGTCTCCGTTTTTGGCTCAGTAAAACAGTTAAGGATTTTTCTCAAGGCTAAACTCAATATGAACCTGATTTACAAGACACTATAAATTCCAATAAAGTCCGATTGTGGTTGAAAAAGATAGGTGTGAAAAACTGACATCTTGTAACAATTCACTCCTATTTACTAAGGAAATCAAGGAATATATGTTTTTAGAATGCCAGGAATTATTTCTCAGCTTATCACATGTAGTTAATTGATCATCACTCTGAGCAAAGAACTCAAAATCACATTTCAAAATTCTGGAAAACTAACTTCGCACTAAGAGTATTGAAAATTGTATATTTCATTGGCACTATACAACTCGTAGCTTTGTTGCAAGTATACCAAAGATCAGAAATATCCTTACAGATAGCATATTGAATCACTCCTAGCACAATCAAGACAGAAGGCATGCTCGCAAGGACTCTGCATAAACATAGTTTTGTTAGCTCCCGCATCAAGCTCTTAGAATAGCCACACAACATATAGAAATATCTTATCAAGCTATTAAAACACTTCTTGCATTAACCAGAGAATCTTGGATTAATATGCCACAAACAGATGTAACAATTTTTACTGAGGCACAGATTGCACTGAAAGGAGCATCGACAATCTGTGCTTCATACTGGAAAAAGTATAAATTTTCAAAACCTCACACATATGAAGCATTACCTTGTCAAATTCATGGTTCATTATTGTAGCTAAACCATTTTGAGTGGCTCTTCATTCTACTTATTAACAATGACTGCCACCGCCACCTCCTACAATGCTTTTAGTTTCCAAACACCCATTTAACATTCCCATCTCCAATGCACTTGATTTATAGTCTCTTTAAATTTTTCATTAATAATAATAATAAAAAGCTTCAGAACACACAAAAGAAGAGCACAGCAGCCAACACTTCTGCTCCGACCGGTACCGATATCAATACCAGAAACCCGAAATATAATTTAGATGGGTGAATATCAGGAAACTGTATCATGTTAGCAGCCAGAATCCCAAAAATGTTCCTCCTACCATTTTTCTTCAATTTTCCCCTTTCCATAAAACCCAATCATTTCTTTATCTAGATTCTCAATCCAGTTTCGATTAAATTGTTAATTTTTAATTATTGATGTTACCAAAAACATAAATGAATAAAATCCAATAAATTACGAAAAAATAGGAGCTCTCAAAATCAATTTACCAGGCGGCCGTAGATGGCGATTGGGAAATCACAGCGGACGCAAAAATGGACTCGCTCGCCAAGATGACGCCGCGATCTGCGGCCCACAGCCTTGACAATGGTAGCAGCAGTTGCACTCCCAATGCCTTTTGCTACAGGAAGATCAGCAAGTACAAGGTGGTCTGGGCAAGCAACCGTCACTGTTTCTGCCGTTAAGGGTTTCGCCACCGCCCCTCCTCCACCACCA
This sequence comes from Salix exigua, assembly GCA_032356905.1. NCBI lineage: Eukaryota > Viridiplantae > Streptophyta > Magnoliopsida > Malpighiales > Salicaceae > Salix > Salix exigua. The sequence continues at coordinate 5,357,090 of CM063593.1, read as the reverse complement.
GCAGAACCGCCGCCACCAGTTTCTGATGATGCCTTGCTAAGTCGAATCAGCATCTTTGCGCCAAACCCTAAACAATCTGAAATGATAATTGGGATGTTTCTTCAACAGGGAAAGGCTCTTTGTATTCTTTTCTGAGTAATTATAAACGACGGCTCGTGTCGATTTAGAGGTTGCACCACTTGTCGTCTGCCATGTTAATAAAAAATTCTCTTTTTTTGTCTGTAAAAACAAATTCCTGTTATCATGTGACGAAACAAATTCCGTTGCGGTTTTTCAACTCATTTTTTAATTTATTTTTGAGCCACTTCTCTTTCTCTTTTTAAATTGAGGGATCTAATTGCAATAAGAATGAAGTTGATGCACAATTATAAGAAAACCTCAAAACATAGAGACTAAAGTGAAAAATAATTTCTACAAAATCATTTAAATTTGATAAAAACATGATATTATTTCACATTAACAACACTCAAAGCAATACTATTTTTAGATGTTTTATTGTAGTTAAGTCTATTAAACACTATCTCTTTTAGAATATACAAGGACATATGCATATACGCACTGTATGATGGTGAAAAATGACTAGTCACGATACACATGAGTCTACGTGCACGATGGACCACCCATCTATTTTAGCTATATAGTAATATTTTTGTTACTAATACTATTTATGACAACTTTAAGATTATAAAATTTCAACTAATACCTAACAAATTATACCAATGCATTAAAAAACTAAAACGGTGATGATAAAATTGATAAAAAAAAAAAACATGTATAAAATATAATTTTTTTCATTTTCTAAATTTTTATTTACGAACTAAGAAATCCAGCATCTAAACTTTTTTCATGATTTATTTTGTGATGTATCCTTGTAAGAAAAAACATAAAAGTGCAAGGGATAATGATATATTCAGCATCTAAACTTTTTTCTTAATTAGAAATCCTAACTTTGATTTTTATAAATTGAATTGCTCATTTATTATTAACAACACAATCAAGTGTCTCAATAATAAAAAGAAGTTATCAAAACCAAAACCTTTTAAGAAACGGTCAATGCTGGGACCATTGATATCATCATTTTATTTTTTTATTTTTTTATTTTTTATTTTTTTTTTTTTGGGGGGGGGAGGTGATACGTAGATAAAATAAAATGGTAACAAGTTCATTCTATGATAATTCCAGTTCAATTGACAGGGAAACAACAATTACGACACGTGAGGGCAAATCAGGAGTGTGAATAATCGAGTGCCAAAAAATTATTTCAAAGCTTTTGAGTTACTATAATTTCCCTTGCAGGACTCCTCATCTAAATAAGAGAAATGACAAAGACAGATGAGGGACTTATTGTTACAGGGACTCCTTCCATCATCCCCCTGCATTGCAGCCTTTGCTATCATGTTGAAGCTCAAGATGATTCTAAGCGTCTGACAAATTTCTTTGCCTGACATAGGAAAGAAGAAGAAGATGAAAAAGTGTTAAGCCACTAAAAGTAATTTGTAAAAGAATAACCAAATGTGTGCCTGCTGAAAACAACAACATAAATAAATGACCAAATATGTTTGGGGCAAGCTACATGAAGGAAGTTGATAACCAGCGCGCAGGCTAGATTATTAAAAACACCGCAGAAATTGAAAGAAACCAAGCTATTAAAATGGAGAAACAAATACCAGATGGAGAATGAATTTCTAAAATTTGTACCTGCTCTAAAGTTAGAAACATTATCACATTCCAAGATCCCAGCCTTCCAAAATTAGGAATAAAGCCCTTGTAGAAAGCAAGCGGGCCCTGCAAAAAACATCAGATTCTGTAAGCTAAAACTTATTAAAATTTATGAATTTGCTCTAATGACCTGCACATGTGGATATGTTGAAAGCATAAAATGGCTTAGAATATCCGTACAAAACAAATGCTTCTCCTTAAAGTTAAAAGCATAAGCATAATGCTAGAGATGATAACTAGTTTGCTAAATTTCTTTAATTAACTACTAAAGTGATATCTGGGAGATGATAAATTAATAATCAATTCTGATTATGGTATGTATGGAGCAAATATGATAGGGCCATGTCATCATGATTTTATCAACTTTCCTATGTGCTGACAATTAGTAAATGATTATTAGCAAACTTTTAGCATCCCTAGCATCACAAATGTTATTGTAATGGATAAAATGGAATCTAAGATGCAATGATATAAAACAAAAAGTACTTGTACTTAGTTTATGCTATAATTAAAAGTCGACTTATCAACATGTCAATGACTTGAGAACTAGTTTTCTTTTATAAAAGAGAGCTATATAAGTTTAAGCTCTAATTAATACATCATTCTTCAAAGTCTTGATGAAACAATCAAGTGTGCTTTTGTATGCAGAATCTCCCATCATTCTTGACTTGACCTGCAAAAATAATTTTTAAAAGAAAACAAGAAGCATTAAAAAGAGGCATGCAACTGAAATACTTGGAAGGAATATAATAAACAGATCATTGACCCAAGAGGCCAAGACCAGTGGGAATGTAAATGAACAGACTAGTTCATAAACAAAAGCTGCTAACTGCATTGTAGATGCTGGTTAATTTCGAACTCACTGTAATTTGAGCACATATTGCATATAATATCTTTATGAAATATTAGTAAATATACAGGTATAGACAGTTTACCACATCAACTGGGGAACCGATACAAACAGCGAAAAAACCAGCTCCCAGACCAGAAAAAAGATGAGTGACAACATTATCTGTGAATCCAGGAATTTTCAAAATTGTCTGCATTGAATAGTAACATTAGAGATGGCACCATATATTCTATGCAACCATGGAAAAGGCATCAAATTGTTGCATATTGAGTTCACCTGCTTCACTTGATCATAGCTGGCCAGTTCGGCAGCATTAATAATAGCATTTCTTGCTACATTGGGTCCAATCCCAGTCCAGAGCGCCCCAACTCCTTCCTGAAAGTTAGAAAACCAGGTGAAAACAGACAGGCTGATATAAAGGCTATATTTTTCAGTTGTCTTTATCTTCATTCAGATACCTGTCTCACAATCGTTGAGTAAGCATTCAAAGCTCCAGAATAGCGCCTTGGTACACCAGGTGGTAATTTCCCTTCAGCCTGAAGTCTAACTTTCACAAGATCAGTTGGATTTGCCACGGTGATTCCAAGGGCACCTGATTGATGAGAGAAGTACATCAACAGCAGGCATCCAGCAATTGTACCAGAATCAAGATTGAAAGTTTTGGTAGACAAATTTTTCTTTCAGGTTATTTCTAAACATTGGCAAATTAAGCTCACCAGTAGTAAGTGCAGCAAGAATCTTCTTGGTCAAAGGAACATCTCCAACAAAGTCACTGCCCACATAAAAGTTCTTAACCTGAAAACCATCGAGTTTTATATGTCACAATAATCAGCAATCATACAGCACGTAAGGAATTAACTCACTGCTTCACAATAAAAGACCATTTAGAAACCCACAGGCTCATATAACCCGATTCTTAACCCTCCAAAAACACATTGCCGATGCAATCCAGGTACAATTCCTTTCCAAAGCGCCGCCATCCCTTCTTCCCTAGCAATGGTAGCAACCGTGCCCAACATACCCCTGTATTTTGGCAAGGCCAATCCATCCCCTGCAACAGCCGACTTTTGCAACTGCAGCCTAACTTTTGCAGTGTCCAACGGAATTGTGCATATCTGCATTCATGAACAGTCAGCCTTAATCATCACTCTTGACCGAATTATAAGACTTAGTCATTGCTCATCTAAGATAATAAATTAAGAAGGCGCAATTCCAACAATTTAACTCGACAGATATAGCCTAAAAGCAGCATAATTCATGATGATAATGATTGCCCAGTAACCACTGATTTTCAATTAACATAATTAAACTAATTATCAGGGATGATAAGATAAAGGAACTAGATTCGATTTAAATGGGATGAGTGATTTATTTTTATTTAAAAAAAAATTACAGCAAGTGTTTGAGTGATTATAAAAGTGATACAAAGGAACAAAACCCACGCAGTATTAGAGGACAGAGATGTAGCTTTCACTAAAATATTAAATCCTCATTGAAAATTTAATTTCGGATTATTACATTAGATAAGATCAGATGTCAAAATCTTTTAAACAGAAAGGCATGATTAAATCAACAAACAAAATCATGGTCACTAGAAGCGAAGAAATTGGGACTAGTTCATGTGTCGTTACCTCAGCCAAACAAGCAGCAAAAGCACTACTGGCAAAAGTTCCGGCGAGGGAGATATCGGATTTGCCTTTGGAATCGGCCACCATCTTCGATTCGATTATTTAGCTAGAGAGAAAAGGAGAAGGAAAGAGGGAAAATAAACAAAGGAAGTAGAAAAAGGAAACAATGGGATTCGTGCGAATCGAATCTTGGGAAAAGAAACCACCCAACTCGAGCCAAGCCGCAGGTGGCGCATTCGGTTCTTTTTTGATCTGTCGTGTTCTCTTCTGCTCTTCATCGTCATCCCTCATTTATGCTTTTGCACCCCCACTACTCATCATCATCATTAAGAACTCGTTCTCTTTTAAAATGGTTAATATCAGAACGACTTTTTAATTTTGGCAAGAGAATTACTATTTTTTTCCATCTTTATCTGAGATCGGATTTCAAGAATTTTACTCCCTGGTTATCTTTCCATCAAGGATAGAATTTTCAAGCAGTAAATCTCTAGACGTTTTAATGTTTTATATAAAAAAAATATTATAATGTATATATTATAATCTTAAATAAAATCCTCATGTATATTTTAAAAGAGATATTTTCTACTAATAACAAATTCATAAAGTAAAAATGATAATTATTTTTATAGCATGATATAGTGCTGGGAGTTCAAAAGAAAAATGTTGTATACTATGAGGTTGTTTAATATTTGTTTTTTAAAGTATTTATTTTTTTAATTTTAAATTATTTTTTAGGTGTTTTTATATTATTTTTATGTATTGATATCAAAAATAATTTTTTTTAAATAAAAAAATATTATTTAATATATTTTTAAACGAAAAACATTTTCAAAAATAACCTCCACCACACTTCCAAACAATCACTAAAAAATTGTAGGTCTAATGTTATTTTTCAAAGTGTTTTATTTAGAAATGTATCAAAGTAATATTAAAAAAATATATTTTGATATCAATACATCAAGATGATATAAAAATATTATAAAAATTAATATTGACAATTATGTAAAATAAATTGTTAAAATCTTGGATTAACTAGTTGTGTGTTGGTCCAACTATTGGTGGGTTGACCAAAAGCTGGCTCAGTGGTTTTAATATATAAAAACATTCATAACAAACTATCAATGATGCATGCACAGAAAAAAAAAGAGGAGACAGGTTCGAATTTGACCAGCAGTTGTGTTTTTTTCAACATTTTATCTTTATTTAAACCAGATATTTGTGCGGATGATCAAGTTTGAATATCGTATCAGTTTCTTGACCCACTTTAACTTCAAATCCAATTGAGATTAATTTTTAGATTATCAAGTTTTCGGGTAAATCCACCAGCCGGTCTGACAACCCTCTATTTACCACCCAAGCTCAAGAGCTAAACCCCTATAAGGATAATTTTGTAATTTACCCGTCTGCTGCTTCTTTACTACCCGTTGGCCGTTGGGTGCAAAGTTTTCAATCGTCCTGAGGACGAGGCCTTGGTTGTTGGGGGTGGGCAGAATGGGCAAGCAAACAATGCAAGATAGAGCAAAAACTAAATTAATTTAAATAAAAATGATGTGATATAAGTATAATATTTTCTATAAAAATAATAAATATGAAGGATTATGCGCCTCAATAATCCTACCTTACATCAAATTGATGGTGTTCAAAGATTTATTAGTATTTTCCCCAATTATTAATTAGCACTTAATTATGAAAAAAATTAAATGATATTGTTTTTATTAACGTGTGTGTCCGGATCAGCTTACGCGCACCTCGATTAATCTCACAGGCCCTGGAGTTAACGACCACGTGAGCCTTCAATGGTCATCATATCAACAACTACGAGACTAGAGCTTCATATAAGTTATCTTTGATTATATGAGCTGTAAAAGATTGTAATATTTGAAAAAGAAACTCATATATCCAAAATTAATTAAAATATTATTTGCAAACATTAGAATATATATATATATATATATATATATATATATATATATATATATATTTGGAGCATAGGATTGTTGGTCATTTACAAAACAAACATATTAAGTTTGATTATGAGACTCTAGAAAACATTTTGAGTATAAAAAAATGAACAACCTAGAGTTTTTAAAGTTAAAATTATACAGACATGTAAGTCGTTACTGTCCGTTGTTTGCTTATTTTGTTTTTATTATTCGAGGGAAGAAATGAAACGGTACAGAAATTAAAACCCGCTCAGACTGTGGGTCCGACCCGGCTCGTGGAGCTTATCTGTAATATGTCAATTGTAGAGGAAGGATTGACTACGATGCAATTTGGTTCCTTGCCAGCTAAGAAAAAAAACGTAAAATAAATAGAGGTTGCAAGTACTAGTTCATGTATAATCGATCAACCACCATTCCACTCTCTCAATAGCAATCAATCATGGAGGAACCTCTGCTCTCAGGTACAAATTTACTCCGTCGTTCTCTCTCTTTTTCTTATGAGCTTCGATCATCTCAGTATTATAATTTAAATAAGATTTCTGTGTGTGTGTGTGTGTGTTGAAGAAAAAAGGAGTGAATCGGGAGAAAACGATAAATGGAGCGCCTATCAGCACGTAGGGAGAACCGGTTCGGTATTACCCCCCGCTTCAGTCAGCGTCGATGAAATTCGGTCAGCTGCTGCCTCTTCCGATCATTACCCGCCCTCCATTCATGCCGCCTTGCTCACCTCGCCTGAACCCAATCCTAACGGTATGTATATATATGAAATTACATGACTAGTTTCAGTTTCTCTTGTCTATCTTAGCCTAAGGTTTTATGCAGTGATGCAGCAAATTGTTGTGCCTATTTAGTTATGCATTGAATCGCATGATATCTGTCTTTTCAAAGTTAAATGCATTCATCATTATTTCGATCATGAACGGGAATATGCCTTCTTTCCTCGGCAGAGCAAGAAGCCGTTGGTTATCAGGGTGGATATGGGGGGGTTGACTATGGTGGATCTACCAACGAATTTCAGAGGTATAACAAAAACCTTTTTACCCGATTTGATATGATGGATTTTATTGGGACTCATTATATGTATGACTTGCTTGTTTGATTCATTGCCGATTTGGGTTTGGCATTCTTAAGCTTGTAATCCTTTTCTCTATCCCCTTTATTTTCCCCTATTCACTTCAAAAAATTTACGCTTTCTTTTATAGCCTCGTTTTGTATTATAGAAATACTAGCAAGATACGAAGCAGAGAGTAAGTTTGCACGATACTGAAGGGGTCAAGAAGTTCTTATTTGTCTTGTTATATGCCATGCAGTATTAATTAACTTTGTGCCAATCCACTCATCATTTTAACCTTAGATTTTTTTTATGAAATACAGATGCAGAGATCTAAAGGGAAGTAAGAGACAAAATAAGACTGTTATACATTATGTTTACCCTGGTTATTTAATTTCAATGTTGACTTAATCTTATTTTTACAGGCAAATATTGGATGAGGTTGAGATTCGAGAGTTGCTCATTGATCATGTTGGCCATCGTTGCTGTTGGGGAAGTCGTCCTGCTCGGACCTGGAAGATTCATGCCGTGGAAGATTGCAATGTCTATATAGGATCTCTAGAAACTTTCATAGAGGAGAGGGAAATTATTAAAGAAACAGAGCCATGTGACGGTGGGAATATTGTTGGAAAGGACACTGTACCTGAACTTGGCGTCTGGGAATTGGATCTAAGATCTCAGTTCCCTGTGCTCTTCATACCTCATAAAGAAACAAGGACTAAAGTTCCTCATTCTGAAATTGTTGATAAATGCACAGGTATTGATGTTCATATGTTGGAATAAAGGACTCTTTTGTGTTTATACTATAAAATTCTTGATTCAGACCGTTTGAAATTATATTTACCTAGGTTATTTACTCTCCCTGTTGTCCTGTACCTCTTTTAGTCTCATTTTTTGTGTTTTCCAATTGGATAATCTTCTATCCATGCTGTGCAAGAGGCATCTGGTGCCTGTATTTTAATTTTCTGTTATTACTGCTCACTTCTCACACATATTTGCTAAACATTTGCAGATTGTGCTGGGAAGGGAGATATTGTATGTTCTACATGCAATGCCAACCAAGAGCCTGGAATTAATAAGGAGAATCTGATGTTTGATTGCCCAACCTGCTATGGAAGGGGGTTGATTGCTCATAGAGATGGGTCTGACACAATGTAAGCTGTTTTTTCCCCTTCCCTATCAGGTTATGTTGCATTGATAAACCAATCTACGGGTCATGACTTGTGATCAAACTTTTAATGTTCTTGTTGCACATTACCTTGTACAGTTAACTAGCGTATAAATTGTCAGTTTGTTGTCTGAGTAATATCCAGTCTGGTGAACTAACTGTTGGTGCTCTAACTAATAGCTATTAACATCATATTTTGTAATGATGTCATGTTTTCTAAGGTTGTTGGCTTACAACTTTTCCTTTATAGATGCAAAAAGTGTTCTGGAAACGGGAAAATTCCCTGTGCAACATGTGGATCTCGTGGGCTGATAAAATGCAAGAAATGCAATGGAAGTGGTGCTCTTTTGTCATGCAATGTTGCCATTGTTAGATGGTATGTATACGAGTTTCTGCTGATATTCTCGCTGCCAATAAGACTTTGATGTTGATGAAATTTCCTTACAGCTGAACTTTCTCGTCTTTGTTTAAAGAGGAGGCTAACTTCTTCATTTTTAGTCACTGTTTTATGTTTCATCCACCAACAGGTCATGTTCAAAAAAAAAATTATCTTCAGCAGTGCCAGCAGAACTACAATTTCAAGGATAAATAATTTTTGAAGTTATGAATTGAAAATACAACTATTATTATCATCAAATCTCATGCCATAAATTCATCTCTGCTGATGTGGCTCCCCAAAACTAAAAATATCTTAAAGCTAAATTGTTTGAAATGTTTTGTAGCTTCTGGATTCTGTGACTAGCAACCCTTTCAGATACTGCAGTGACATACTTTAAGTAATGTAACCTTACAATTGCTTATACTACAGAATGTTTGAAGTTTACTTGGGTGGGATGGAGATATTTCAAGGTTTTGTTATTATGGCACGTATAAAACTAGCTTCCAAGTATGCATCTATATGTGTGTGTGTGTGTGTATTTTATTTTATTTTTCATCTGCGTCGAACGATTTGTGCTTATAGAGGTGCAAACACTGCTATAAACAGGAAGACCCTTTCAACTCGCAAAGTTAGCGCAACAAGCGGAGCAGCATCAGTTCCAGATGAGGTTTTTCATAGAGCCAAAGGTGTCCAGTTATGCAACACTCAAGCATATCAATGCAGCCCAGCATTTTTTGCTGACTCATTCTTTCTCAACAAGTTTTCATCCGAGGTTATTGCTGAGAGAGCTCCTGTACCTCCCACTGCAAGGATCATATGTGAGAGGCATGTCATATCTGTCGTGCCAGTGACACGCGTCACCATGGCTCATCGTGGCCGTTCATTCAGTTATTACATTATTGGTATTAGCAGGGATGTATACTTGAAGGACTACTATCCTTCTAGGTTTTGCTGGGGGTTATGTCCTTGTTTGGAATGGTTAAAGTTGTAATTAGGGATTAGAGAGTTTGGGATCTCTGATTTTGTATGCCTTTTTGTGTTTGTGAGTTTGTTTTCTTGTATGGGTGAGAATAACTAGCGGCAATCCTGTCTTGAATAATCTTATTGTGGCGTTGTTTGATAAGTGATCTGGTCCAACACAGCATCAGTTGATGTGTTGTGTTTTTGGATGCTTATAACCACAGTAACCAGACTGGGCCCTGTATCTGTCTCTGAATAATGCTCATGTGTGTCTCGTATTCTGTATGTTTTAAGCTCTCTCTCCCCCCCTCCCTCCTAAGACTACTTTGAAGTTCCAAAGCTGAGCACTGATCACTCATTGAAGTTTTACATTTTAAGTAACATTTTATTCGTGCTCTCCCTTCTCCTATTTTTCTCATTTAAATAAGGATTTTAAAAGTAATTATGAGTAACTACTATTGATTTTTTTGTGGTGTTTCAAAACGTTTTTGAAAAAAAAAATATTTTTATTTTTTGTTTTAAATTGATTTTTTTCTGTTTTTAGATTGTTTTGATAAGTTGATGTTAAAAATATTTTTTCAAAAATAAAAAAATTATTTTGATGCAATTTTGAACAGAAAAAATATTTTGAAAATCAACCCCAAACAAACTTTAATGATCTACATCATTCCTTCCTTTGTTTCAAGGATTGTGTAATATATAAACTCCTTTTTATTTTCAAATTACCCTTCTACCTCTTAATCACAAACCTACTAGTCATCAAATTAATGGTTACAAGCCTACTTGGTTTTGAATACCTTGTTAGCTTGATTTTTGTAGTTGTTGATTTGTTCATATCTTTTATTTTTTGCATAGTTTCCTCCTTTGAATAAAGAATCTAAACGTAATTGTTGGTAATTATACTCCGATCTACATCATTTTTATTTATTTTAAGGATCAAGTAACATGTAAATTCCTTTCTATTTTCAAATTTCCCATATTGATCATTTCCCATTTTAAGGATCTTATATCAGATAAGAAAAAAATAACTTCTAATTATTCACATTGATTGTTGCTCACCTTATATTAGTCACACCATCTTTAATTTATATAGATCTAAAACAACCTAATACATAAGTTTAGAATTTTACCAAGTTTGACCCATTCTTCATGTCCTGGACTTTACCTTTGATGACTAGTTTGTTTATCAAAGTAAGAGTTAATGGACAACTAATCAGTTTTGACATCTTTAATCTATATTTATGTTAATTAGTTTTCCTATTATAATTTAAATTCTCAATTTTTGGATTTACTCTCTATTTGAAACTCCTTTAAGTTCTTTCTCATCGCCATATCTCTCTTATTTCCTACTCACCTCAAACTCTTCATCTTATACCTCTCAATGCCTAAGGAAACCACCAAAACTTCAATAAACCCCACGCAAAACATTATAGACGAAGTTCCACCTCTTCCCTTCTCTCAAACGGTCAAAATCCGTATCCACCTAGCTTCTTACATTCGTTATCACAAGAATTTTTTTTTATCTAGACTTGAACTAACTTTTAATGGTATTGTCATATCTTCTAAAAGTTTAAACTTGTAAGTGAGATACTGAATATGATTTATATTATTCTATAACACTTAGAACCATTTTAACCATACTTTAGATCTATAGTTCATTAAAATCCTAATATGCCTAAAATCCCACATGCGATCAAATATACAGTTATCAAGAATTCTAAAAAGAATTCTAAAAATGTTATCTCTTTTCTTTCTTATCCTGAATTTTTTTTTGAAGTTAGTTGAGATTTATTTACCAAATATACCATCAACCCTTTTAAATCCTGGCCTTCTTTTATTTCACATGTTAACGATATATACTTCGCTATTTTTATGAATGATGTAGGAAAGTGGAAAAATCAGCACTTAGATACCATTTTTGATCTCTCGATCAAAAACTTTTCACCCTTCGATCCTTTTTTATTTAGAGTTATTTCGACACGTTGGGGTTTGAGTTACAGTTATATGTACACCAAGTGACTTTTTGGCTCTGAGTTTTGAAATTATTTTTGAAAAAGCTTGTTTTTTTGTACATTTTGTTTTAAATTATATTATTTTTTTTATGTTTTTAAATTAAGAGACATGTAAATAAATATTATGGAAAAAATAATTTGAACATTAATTTCTTATTTTTAAGGTTAGCTTCTAATTTATTTTTGCATGGTTTATAAAGATTAAATTCCATTTAAAATTAAGGTTTTCACATTCAAAATAATTTCAAGTGTAATATTCTGCTAAAAAAATAATAATTGAAAATAATTCACATAATTACAAACATCATCTTAGGTTTCTTTACGTGCTGTGTTGCTATTTGATCGGTTGTCATTGCCCTACGAACAAATTTCGTATTCTTTTTTAAAAATAAATAAAAATAATAAGTGGATTGGTTTCCTGCAAACCCCAAATTGTACTTTATAACGACAAATATCTAACGGTTCAAAGACACGCCAGATGCCGGGACAAAAAGACAGCGCAAGCTTGTAAAATTCTGCAGTTGATTTTCATTTTGGTCGGTCAGACAGTTTGGCACCGGTCAATACGCGGGTATTGTGTGGTCAGAGTTTTTAGAAAATAATACAATTTTAACAAAAGAATAGCATTTGTTTTAAAATTTACATTTCATTTATACAAAATTCAATTTATAATTTCATAAAAATTTAAGAGGAAAGAAATAAAATTTTAAATCTAATAATCAAGAAATAGAGAATAGATAAAAGAGGTGCTTGAGAGTATGGTGATTATTGTTTTTCATAGTAATTTTCATTTGAAATGCATCATAATATATTTTTTATTTTTAAAAAATATTTTAAGTATCAATACATCTATATGATATGAAAACACTAAAAAAAACTAATTTGAAGCAAATAAATAAATTATTTTTTTAAAAAAATAATTTTAAAACACAAAAACAAACAAGTTCAAAGTACATAGTAAAAGGGAGAAGAAAAAATAGGTAATCAAAGATGCAACGGGACTTCGTATTTTACATATCAAAACATTTTTTTTACAACCCAAATACAATTAGAAATATCTCGACTAAACGATTTTAATCACATCTTAAAAAATCATATGACTAGGTTATAATTAACTAGAGGTTTTGTTTTGGGTTAATTTAAGGTTAATTTCAATCTCGTTTGATTATCTTTCACATGTTGCCAAAATCATCTAGCCGAGATCTTTATAATTATATTGGGAATGTGGAAAACAAAATTCTAGTAACTATCTATAATTTATTAATTAGTAAAAAAATAATTAATACATATTTATTTATTAAATGATAGATATTATTCATATAGGTGTGTTTTACATAAATTTTCAGGTATGTATGTGTCTATGTATATATCATATTGTGTTAAAAAAATTTAAATATCTTACAAATATATTTATACAATATAAACATAACTTCAAGTTTTATCAAGAAGAGTTTTAAATTAGGTTTGATAATATTAATACTCTATTTATTATTCATCGGATCCAAACAATTCATACCCATTATAATATCCATTGTATTCGGATTAAATTGTCATCCTCACTTATCTTCACTTTAGCTCAACCATTAAATCTTGTTTTCGGGCCTTTAAATCTCCATGATTTTTGTTTAGATTAATAGGACATGTACTATTGAAAATAATAGTTTTGTAGTGTTTAGAAACGTTGTTATACATACAATGTGCTGTTTTTTTAATTTATATTATTTTAAAAAATAAATTATTTTGTGTTGTTTTTTTGTATATATAAAAAATCAGTATGTTCCATGATTAAAACCTGTGTGGGCCCCATGACGGCGACCCATAAAAAAAGTCCAGTCGTTTTAACAGTCAAAGGATGAAATCCATCTGACGGGTATAAACTATAAAGTGCTTGCCCAGAGGGAGGGAAGGCAGGCAGGCACTGCCAAAGACGAAAGACTGAAAGAATAATGCCACGTGTCAGTTTAAGATTCTTTGAAATGTCAAGGGAAAAGGACGCTGCTCCGCGTATCTGCGAAAAGTACTAGGAAAAACCCGAGCGGAGAGAAAGTGAGGACAAGTCGAGAAACGTTGAAATGTATACCGTTTTGGCCGGAGGAGAATTCTGGTCCAGGAGTGGAGAAAGGGCTCCTTCTGAAATGTCCTAACTGCCCCTTCACCCCTTTCCCTTCTGAGTTTAATTACCGTGTTCACTCACTATTCCTTGAGATTTTTGATTTCTTATGAACTCGTTCGCATGGTTTCATTAACTTGGATACATCATCGGGACTTGCTTTATTTTAATTTATTGTGTATATATATATATATATATATATATATATATATATATATATATATATATCTTTGAATAAATGTAGAAAAGATTTTTAAAACATCTAAATAAAAAAATAGCATCAATATTATTAGCAATAAATAGTTAAAGATATGTAAAAATTGATGGGTTTCAAACAGTTGTTAATTGTGGCTAAATCTTGCTTGTATTTTATTTTTTTCAAGTACATCTCAAGAAAAGAACACATTGTCTAAAAGATATATGTCATTATATTTCAAGAGTATTTTAAAAATATTTTTTTATTTTAAATTTAAAAAAATAATATTTTTATATTATTTTCATATATTATATAAAAAATAATAATTAAAGAATAATAAATATTATTCTAATATAATTCTAAATAAAAAATATTTTCAATTTTTTTTAATATATACGCTAAACTGAAAGTTAGGCTCTTCCCTGTTTTAGAGCAAGATCCCATGTGAGTGTTCTTCTATTTTCATTTCAATAAGTTTGAGGAATCCAAGAGGGTCATGAATCTAGGAAGGAGGAATGTGGTTAATCTTCTGAGTTCCCGATTTCCAATATAAAGCAAAGGCAACGCTAATTTTCCTGGCTGGCAATTCCAACATTTTTATTTTTATTTTTTCATACAAGTTTTCTTGTTAGCCATGGTTTCGATCTTTTAATCGTGTTTGTGAACACTTATGTGATTGTTTTAATTTAATCGGAAGAGGTTCATCTCATGGTTGATAACATTTTCTTCTTCCTTAACTCTTCAGTTTTAAACATTGTACAAGATAACGTAACATCGGTCCTCGAGAAACGTGGTGTGTTGACAAGGAGCTTGAGGTCTCGAGTTCGAGTCAGAACGTGTATCTCTTGTAAAAATCTGGGACACCAGAGTTTTACTATCTCACTTGGACTCACAAAATATATTTTTTAAAAAATAAGATTTTTTTGAATAAAAAAAAACAAACATTGTGATACCTGTGTGCTCTTAGAATTACTTAACATAAAATAAAACTAATATATGTGTATGTGTGTGTATATATATTAAAGGCGCTGCTGAAATGAATGGCTCAGGCTGCTTTGTAAATCCTTAAATAAATCGCATAGGCATCGAAAATTAAAATAAATGTCAAACTAAACATATCTTTAGTGCGTTCATGCATTATTAGAATGGTAATTAAATGCATGGGATATTATAAGGGCATGAATTGAGTGTATGATGAGTTTACCGAGGAAAAAGAAATCTAAAAGGCCAATTTGGTAACTTTAGATAGATGGAAAATAAAAAAAAATAAAAAACAATGTATTTTTGTGAGGGAGGGAGAGGGAGACGTGTAGGAGAGGGTGAGGGCTAATAAAACACCAAAAAACCAGAAAAAAATAAAAATAAATCACGTACACCTCTGCTGTCCCTTGCATTACGGACTTCCTTCCCACCACCATCCCGTCCCATTCCAACTACAAATCACACGCACCATCTCTTCTCTGTAACTTATTTATTTTTTCTTGGATTCATTAAGAAGAACTAATGCCGTCTGGTGGTCCTGTCGCTACGTCCTCCACCAATGCCAGCCCTAGGAGCCACCCTGGTCCCACCACAACTAGGCGACGGGTTGATGCCATCGCCGCAGACCGAACCTCTAACTTCTCTGATTATAACCACGATTTCTCCGACGAAGAAGACACTCTTAGCGGTTCTTCCACTACTGGCGGAGCCCACCATTGCCATAATAATTACCATCATCACAACCATAGCCACCGCCACCACCTCGTGATAAAGTATCATCTGCTTCGCAGGAAGTTTTTCTTTTTTGTTCCCGAGTCGTGGCTGCTTGGGGTGGAGGATTTGACCGCTACCATTTCGCATGGTTTGAGATCCGGCAAGAACATGGGTCGTAGGATTTTTGGTGTTTTATTGTCAATGGCGGTTTTGTCGGTTTTTCTGAAGTTCTCCTTGTGGAGTCCACCGGAGAGGAATGATCATGACAATAGTAATATAGTCATGTTCAGACATTTTAAAGATGACTGGGCTAGGGCTCAACGTTCTATCATCGAACACCACCCTTCCATTTCCACTCCCCCTTTCCACAGGCCTCCTCCTGTGAGTGATATGATGTTCTTTCTTTTCGTTTTCATCACTTTCCGTATATTTGGTTCAAGAAGAAAAAAGGTGCTATGACTTGCAAGAAAATGGATGGCAACCAGAGAACATAGAATTTTGGCTTTGACCTACAAATATGCTCACTGCATGTAAACGGCCTGCTTTGAAATGATTACTCAGATTATAAGTTTTCTTCTTTGCTTTTAATTTTGTCGTTTTTTCATGGCCACCCTGACGTATGCATGATCAATGAATTTTGGTTTGTAAGTTTTAATCCATGAACAAACACTCCCATTTTTGTTTTCCATATAGCTTGAATCTGTGTGATTTTTGTTTGCAGACTCCAAAAATCTGGATGAAACCCAATAGCGACAGCTTTTATCAGTGCATACCTCCACCGAGAAATCAAATGAGTGCGTGTTTCGCTTCTGTCTTTATAACTTATTGGTCAGTACCCTGCACTCGATGAATTCTAGCCTAATGTTTTTGAAATTTTAAATCGATTTAGGAGCCAGGAAGACGAATGGTTACCTTCTTGTTCACGCGAATGGCGGATTGAATCAAATGAGAACAGGAGTAAGTTTCTGTATTAACACCCTCGAATCGAGTTTGCTACTTGGAGAAAGCAATTCCAATTGGTGCTGATTATTTGTTTGATGTGCAGATTTGTGACATGGTTGCAGCTGCAATGTTAATGAATGCAACTCTTGTTCTTCCTTCTCTTGATCGTGAATCATTTTGGACGGATCCAAGGTATCTTTCCAAGTTATTCTAGCTGCTGTATGATAAATGTTCTGCTAACTGTAAAGCTGAAACTAAGCAATCTTGTAACTCCTTTCAGCACTTTTAAAGACATTTTTGACTGGAGGCACTTTATGGAAGCATTAAAAGATGATATTGACGTGGTTGAGTATTTGCCATCCCAGTATGCAGCCAAGAAGCCCCGTGAAAAGGCACCTGTCTCGTGGTCTAAGGTTTGAATTGAAAACAATATAATGTATTTCTCTTTTATCACCGTACAACTTCTCTGTTATTTTATCTGTTTATTGACCTGAGACTCTGTTATTGCAATTGTCGCTTTGTTGATTCATTTTCAGGCCAATTACTACAGAGTGGAGATGGCTACATTGTTGAAGAAGTACAAAGTTTTAAGGTTTACCCACAGCGATTCACGGCTGGCCAATAATGGCCTTCCAGCTCACATCCAGAGGCTTAGGTGCCGTGCCAATTACAGGGCTCTCCGGTATGCAAAGGAGATTGAGGATCTTGGAAAGACGGTGGTTGGTAGACTAAGAAATCAAAGCGTGCCCTATGTTGCTCTGCATTTAAGGTACTTATTTTCTGGTTTCGATTACCATTCTCTAAGCTGGAAAGATGTGCCATCTGATTTCGAATTTACCAGAGCCAATGTTGACTAGCAGATATGAGAAAGACATGCTTGCCTTCACTGGCTGCAGCCACAACCTCACCGCAGAAGAGGCTGAGGAACTCAGGGTTATGAGGTACAAGACGCCGCATTGGAAGGAGAAGGAGATAGATAGTAAAACACGGCGGCTCCAGGGGGGTTGTCCGATGACTCCTAGAGAAGCAGCTGTATTTTTAAAGGCTATGGGCTACCCGTCCTCTACAGCTATCTATATAGTTGCAGGGCCAACTTACGGAAGCGGTAGCATGGCACCCTTCCTTGCAGAGTTCCCAAATGTTTTTTCTCATTCTAATCTGGCAACACCAGAAGAATTAGAACCTGTCAAGCCATATCAAAATCGTCTCGCTGCCCTGGATTATATTGTGGCACTTGAAAGCGATGTCTTTATTTATACATATCATGGAAATATGGCCAAAGCTGTGCAGGGGCATAGGAGGTTTGAAGGATTTCGAAAGACTATTAATCCAGACAAGTAAGATGGCAAATCTCACCCGTACTTCCATGTTGTTGGAAATTGGACTTTCAAAATCATTCTAATGATAGAATGCCATGTGATTTCAGACGAAACTTTGTTACGCTGATTGATCAGCTGGATGACGGCGCATTATCCCTGGAAGAATTCACTTTGCAGGTTCAAAGTTTACATTCTGACAGGATTGGAGCTCCATACCAGAGGCGGGCAGGCTCATCACCAAAGGAGGAAGAGAACTTTTATGCAAATCCTCTTCCTGGATGTGTATGCAACATTTCCCAGGAGGAATTTGTGAGCCCGAAACTTGTCCAAACAGTAAAACCAAGTAAGAGATAGGGGCTAGGTTTGATTATGAGCTTGCGCAGTAGACTATTTGATACCGGTTGCTTGAAAGGTGGCCAGTGCGAGTCCGCGTTGAGCAGCTTTTGCCCAGACAGGGGAGGGAAAGAGCTGCCAGCAGGGTCAAGTCCTTGAGGTTTCTCACTTGGCAGGGAGGATCTAACCAGAAATTCTGGGGCGCAGGGAAAGTCAGGTATAATTCACAGGTGAATCATCATAGTTACACACATACGAGCAGCGATATAATTTTGTCAATTACAGCTTAAATTATTGGTTATTATTCCATATACACAATTATATATATATATATATATATATATATATATATATATATATATATATATATATATATATGTATGTGTGTGTGTGTGTGTGTGTGTGTGTGTGTGTATCCTTCGCTTGGCCATCAAATTTAGCTGTCAACTCAGTCCCCATTACAGAAGGGAAGTAATAAATACATTTCATGAAATTAACTTTTATAAGCAAGATCACAGCAGTGCAGTCATATGTCCTCATTTTGCAGTGCAGACACATTTGCGCAACCTTGACTGAATCAACGAGAATACCCAACCGCCGTGTCGAGCTGATACCACCACTAGTCTCACGGCGAGAATTTAGCTCGACACGGCAGTTGTGTATTCTCGCTCAAACAAGTTTTTCCATCCTTGGAATAAATAGCTCGAAGTTGAAAACCAGTAGGAGGAAGATACGGAACCCTCGGCAATAGAAATCAGATATCCTGTTTATCTAATTTTTCTTCTGACAGGTGTCTAGCGATGCATGTGTTTATTAAAAAAAAAAAAAAAGAACTCGGGTAGCTGTCTGAGTTGATTTATAATTTAAATTACACAAAAAATACAGTGACAATAAATAAATAGCAATAATTAACTATTAAAATAATTTTTTTATGAAATTACATGCCAATAGTAATGATTTTTTTTGTAATAAAGTAATGATTTAATTTATCTAAAAAAATTACTTCTTTAATCTAAATTGTCATTTACACTATAACAATTTAATATTCTTTAAAAAAAATTGCCTTGGTTCCTTTTATGATTTTTTTTTTCAATCTCATTCTTCAATGCTTTATTTGTTTAGAATTGAACTTCTTTAATCTCTCCAGCGAGTTGATGATAGTCTTATAACCTATATCACGAGTATAAGATTTTAACCTATATTGATATCAGTTGTTTTTGCATTGATTTTATTTTTTTGATTTCATTAACCAACATCGAGTTTATTGAAGATTAAGCTCTTTTATTTAATTATTTTCTTGTTTTGGTTTTATAATATAACCCATTCTCGTGATTTAATTTACACATTTGTCATACTAGCTCGAATTAACTTGAAGCTTTTATATCATTTTACTTGATCTCATATGCAGGTTAGAGTATGAGATGTTAGTCTAGGTTGACATTAATTGTCTTAAAAAAAGGTATTTCTTACACCTATTTTATTTCTTGGGTTAAAGTCTTTAACATTGATTTTATTAAATTCAAAGTTTTTTTCGTTTATATGCTTTCTATGAAGATTTTCTAACCTCACGATCTAAGTCACAAGTTTGTTGCGCTAACTAAAATTGGGCAAGGGTGTTTTTTATTTTTAATTTTGTTTTTTTTTCATCCTTTAGTATTTAGATATATAGCTTGAGTCATATTATTACTGTTTTTTTTTTTTTTACTTTAAAACATGTTGGTATCACTTTAATATTATTGTTTTGG
Source organism: Salix exigua (assembly GCA_032356905.1). Taxonomy (NCBI): domain Eukaryota; kingdom Viridiplantae; phylum Streptophyta; class Magnoliopsida; order Malpighiales; family Salicaceae; genus Salix; species Salix exigua. The sequence continues at coordinate 5,337,040 of CM063593.1, read as the reverse complement.
TACAAAAGAAATTGGTTTGGATCGCGGGGAAGCATGGATCATTTATATAATGGATTCTGAGGGCTAAAGTTGTATTTTCTCCCTTTTATCAATTTTTTAAACTGAATGTTTTTCTATTAGTAATTTAGAGTCAGTTTGGGACCGCGTTCGTAGTTTCTAAAAAAATTAAATTTGTTTTTCAATTTAAATGAATATGTTTTTAGATCATTTTGATGTGCTGATGTCAAAAATGATTTTTAAAAAATAAAAAAAATAATATTATTTTGATGTATTTCGGCATGAAAAACACTTTGAAAAGCTATCACAACAGCTCTCCCAAACAGGCTATTAGTATCGTGGAAACTGTACAGTGGGTTCTTAATTTACTCTATTTATTTATTCATGAGAATTTTCTAGTTTGTATCAAATTTATCAATTCCGTTTCGACTGATACTTTATTTTTTTTAATTGGAACAAAATATTTTGGTTTCAAAGTGTTTCGACGCTCTGTTTTAGGGTTATATTGTTGTTGTTGTTGTTGTTGTTGTTATTATTATTATTATTAATTAAAAAATAGTTCAAATCAAAAATAAAATTATTTAGAATTGTGCAATTTAAATCTCAAATATAAGTAAAACAAATGAGAGTTGAACTGATATAACTCGACCGACTTGATGAGTTCAGAGATAACATGAAACACTAATACAAATATAGTTTAACTAAAAAAATCAAGTTGACATCTTAAAAAAGATATTAAAACAATGATATATTGAATCAACTCGGGGCAATCTTGGTTAACTTTTCAAATGTGTGACCTCTGTAATAAAACCACGATAACCTTAAATAAAACAAATCAAATCAAATCAAATTATAAGATTTAATTCGTAATAAACTCATTGTTGAATAATAAAATTAAGAAAAAAATAATCTAAAAAAGAAAAAAGAAAATAATTTTTTAAACAAAATTATGAACATGTATAATATTATGAAAATGTCATCATCAATCTTGTAAGATCATCACATTCTCTGATTGTTATATATATATAAATATGTCAAGAGATGTCTTGTGAAATTTCACCTCAATCTAACGGTTGGATTAAAAGATATGATTGATATTATAAAATTATTCATTATTTAAAAAACACTGTTTGGCAAGAACTGGTAAAATAAAATCGGAACGATCCAGACGAAATTTGAATGGAATTTTCAGAACAAACCGAAATTTTGAACGAAATAAAATTTGCTTCAATTATTTTTGAATTAAAACAAAATATATTGACCATTCCATACATAACAGAACAAAATTTACAACTTGTTTGTATTACTTATTGATTAATCATCCAAGTTTGATGATGATTGCAACGTTTATATGCTTCACGGACTAAATTGACATAGTCGTTGACATCTCCAGAGCTTAAAATATAATAATAATAAAAAAACCCGGAAAATAGTAAAACGAAGAAGACCGTCTTTGAAAAACGATACGTCTCAAAGTTCTTGGACCTACTGTGTACACGTGGCCTTTCATAAATGACTATACTCTATTTCCTTCTTTTTTATGGGAATGTTTTTATATAGTTTTTCTTTTAGAGGTATTTTTAATTTGAAAACATAAATACTATATTTTTTAGTTTTTTCATAATTCTGATACATTAATATTAAAAATGAAAAAATCTCATAAAATTATTTTTAATATATTTTCAAATAAAACTATTTGTATTATAATTTTAAATATGGCTCTGAAAATCAATTTTAATATATTTTACTATTTAAAGTTATTGAGCACAAAAAACGAAACAAGGAAGAATGATTCTCTTAATAGTTTAGAAATCTTTTGGTGTCTTTAATCATCTTCGCCTCTAAATTATTGAGATTAATATCATAGTTTTTTTTTTTCGTTATGAAATATTTTATTGACGATGGCGATGATACTGAATTGACATCAGAACGAGACGTTGGGTTGTCAAAGGGTTAAGACGTTCTGTTTAAGATGACCCGAATGAGGAAGAAACGGGTATGGTACGGTACGGTTCGTACGTCTTTGAGACGTCTTTCCTTTTTTACACGGAAGATTCCAACACTTGAGAGAGAGAGATATGTCCTTAAAGCAGGAGCACCTGCTTTAAATAAATCTGTAAATGGTCGTAGCCTTCAAGATCGTCTCATAGAAGCAAAGGAAATGGCTGATCTCCCTAAGCCACCTCTTGGATTTGAAACTGAAAGGTTCGTTTAATTCTCTTTCCTCTGGTTTGTTTCTGTTAAGAGTACTCAGCTTTAATGATCCCCTGTTCAGTTTTTGGGCAACTGGAAATCAATGTCCAAAAATGGATTGGGCATTCATTGCGGTCCGAATTAAGGAGCAAACATTTAATGTTATTTATGATCTGCATACATCGCTTCTGATAAGTATTTAAAGATTGCTAAAAATAGATTGTTTTTGTGTCTTAACTTTAATTTTGCTGTGATTGCAGCATCATTACGCTGCATATCGTTTTTGCTTTTCTAGTGAACACACTGAATGGCCTGATCGAAGTGAAGCACAAAATCACCACAGCATCTCCTTCTGTCACGTGCAATTGGGTCATCGTCGCTCTGGTTATTTACGCCACCGCATCAGTGGCTGAGATTATGCTCCGAGATCGAAAATCAACCTACCATCTTGTTGCTGGCTACACCCGCTTCTATACTAGCGGCTTCTCCACAATTCTGCTTCTGGTTACTCTTGACCCCATCTCGGGGTATATAATTTCTGTGCTGTGGGGTGGTTTATTTGCCAGAGTAACGTACGAATCAAATAAAGAGCTGCAGGAGTTGCTGTGGCAAACAGCTCAATTGGTACACGACTTGTGGACCAAACTGGTTGGAATTTTGGGACGCAACGGAGAGGAGGAAACAAATCAAGCTAATCGCCCGACCTTGTGAAGTCCCACTTCGCATTTTTGTTGTTGTAATTATATTAAGAATGAAGGAAAGGGCACAGAAATACCTTTGTTTATTTATTAGACCTCCCACTTCGCATTTTTGTTGTTGTAATTATATTAAGAATGAAGGAAAGGGCACAGAAATACCTTTGTTTATTTATTAGACCTTAATTATTCATCCAGATTAAACCATGTTTACCATTCTGGTCCAATCATCATGGACCTTACTCAAGAATGATTATCATCAAAATAGAGATGGAAGTAGAAAGAACCAAAACAGTTGAAGTAAGATTCATTACCATGTCTAGATAATACATCCAATACATATAATGGATATTTAATATCATCATAATTATTTTCATTTGGGTTCAGGTCAAGCTAATACACACATAATTTAAAACAATTTGAAGCAACCCGATTAAAAGGGGGTTTGGGCCTCAAAAGAACAAGAGATACCCCGAGAAAAACAGGGAAGATCGTGCTTTCTTTACCCATCTTTTCTTCCTTCCATGACGACCCCAGCAATTCCAAAAACCCCTGGAATAATTCAATATCTCTTGTCTAAATCGACTCTCTGTTCCTTCAATTCCTAAATCCAGCTCACTTTCTTTGATGTTTTTAATTGAAATTTGCATGAATTTTTTTCCTTGGATGTTTTCCTCTCTTTTTGGCCGGCACTACCACCTCTAACACCATCCGCACATCTTTTACCAATCTCATTTTAGTCCCCTCTCTGTTTTGTCCATGATTGTAAGATGTTGAAGGAGTTAAATTAAGAAAAATGGAGCGGTATGACAGAACCATTGAGAAAACAAAACCTTCCGAGTCCAAAGAACAGCTCGTTTTACAAAAGAATCATCGCCTGGTTGAGTGGATTGCAACAACTTGGTTACCCCAGCATCTACTGTTATCGTAAAACCCAGAGTGAAACTAGTCTTTGTATCTGTAGAAGTAAAAAGAAAAGAAAAAAAAGAAAGGGATGTCATGGAAAAGGGATCTGAGAGTGTTGGATACACAGTGGTGATCTCCAATATTTCCCATTCAGAAAGATAACGCAGTTTATTTTTCAGAGTATCATCATCGATCTCCTCATAGATAGCAAGAAGCTATCAAGGAGTTCTCCAATCAGGAAAAAAAAAAGAAATTATGATAAACTTGATAGTGGTAAATGGATCTCAGCGATTAAAAGTATCTCCATTTCATTGTTAGATGCAGAAAGATAACGCAGTAAATTCAATAACATCATTGATCCACAATTACAAAGAAAGTCAAAATCAAATAAAGAGAAAACAGAGTGAAAGAGCATCTCAGAGAAATCTGTCCCCATGTTTTTCTTCACTGTAAAATCAAAGTGCAAGGATAACGATTTGGCTAACTCATCACTGATGCTCATATAAAACTAATTTGAACAGTTGAAAGCTTAAACAATTAAGCACTTGACGAAAATTTTGTTGATTGGCCGCATTCAAATACATAAGCAACCTTCTTCACTGTTATTAGCTAGGCATGCCCATTGCCGTGCTTTTAAAGACGGCTAGGTTTAGGTTTTGAAACTTGGAGCCTGTTTGGTACGAGAGTTAGTCTATCCCGTGCGCCAGTTAAGATCACCCCGCGTAGGCATTAATAAATACCAAAGCTCCCCGGCCGTTATAGCACTCCTGCATGTTTTTTTTTTTAACGTGGACAGTTTACGCGCAACTCATCTCACGTGTTGTGACTGTGAATTGAACTTCATTAAACGAGGTGGTAATGTGAATTTAAATAAGAAACATTTCGATGAAAAAACTGGTTTTAGTAATTATTTGAATTTGAATGGGTCAAAATCTTAAATAAATCACTTCTCACCCACTAGTTAATGTTGAGAAAATGTTGCATGTTGCAATCGTTCGGTCTATTATTTGTGAGTGTGATTGAGATTAAATTTTAAAATATATTTTGTTTAAAAATATATTAAAATGAAAGTTATTTTTAAAAATATTTATTGTCCAAAAATACATTAAAATAATATTTTTTTATTTTTTAAAAAAAATAAATTTGATGCTAGCATATCACAATAATCTAAAAATACTAAACAAAATAAAAATAAAAATAAAAACAATTTAGATTCTTTTAAAAATATTTTTGAAATGTAGTGATATATATATATATATATATATATATATATATATATAATCCTAAAAAAATCAATTGATGGATGGCAGCGAAAGCTTCGTTTGCTGTCAACTTGAGGATGAGGAGGAGGGTGCGCACAAAAAAGAAGGCAAAAATTAAGTAAGCAAATGGAGGGATTAGAGAAAAGAAAACAGAAAAAACGAGAAAGGCAGTCGAGGAAACATCCAGCTGTGTCCTCTCGAATTTTGAATTTCAAAAATCTTAATGACGTGGCATCGCATCCACCTCACATCTCCATTCTAAGCGTTACCGGAAAATATGACAACTCACATTCGCTCGCTCGCCAATTCAAGCCCAAACCCACCTCAAACGCTCCTATAAAAGCCCCCCCCGTCCCTACATCCTTTTCTCTCCATTCCCTCTGCCGAAATATATAAATATAAGAACTCGTTTTCATTTCGTCCAAGATGAGGGAGATTCTTCACATCCAAGGAGGCCAATGCGGCAATCAGATTGGTGCAAAATTCTGGGAGGTGGTTTGTGCAGAACACGGAATTGATGCGACTGGAAAATGCAATGGAGAGTCGGAGCTGCAGCTTGAAAGGATCAATGTTTATTACAACGAGGCAGGTAGTGGCAGGTATGTTCCGAGGGCTGTCCTTATGGACCTTGAACCTGGTACTATGGATAGTGTCAGGTCCGGTCCTTATGGCCAGATCTTCAGACCTGATAATTTTGTGTTCGGACAATCTGGTGCCGGAAACAACTGGGCTAAAGGCCATTACACCGAGGGTGCTGAGTTGATTGATTCTGTCCTCGATGTTGTCCGAAAAGAAGCAGAGAATTGTGATTGCTTGCAGGGTTCGTTTTTCTTTCTTTCTTTCTTTTTGAAATGGAAATTTGGTTGTGGCCTTGTTGCTAAGGTGGGGTGGGCGTTGTTGGATTTGCAGGATTTCAGGTGTGCCATTCTTTAGGAGGAGGGACTGGATCCGGTATGGGAACTCTGTTGATATCGAAGATCAGAGAGGAATATCCGGACCGGATGATGCTTACCTTCTCCGTCTTTCCCTCTCCTAAGGTTTCTGATACGGTTGTTGAGCCTTATAATGCAACCCTTTCTGTGCATCAGCTTGTTGAAAATGCAGATGAATGTATGGTCCTTGACAACGAAGCTCTCTATGACATCTGCTTCCGTACCCTCAAACTCACCACTCCAAGCTGTAATAAAAAAAAATTGTTCATATATTTTTTGCCAGGGATTTTAATGTACTTTATGTTTTTGTTATTGATTTCACTGCTCTTTTTGGCGCAGTTGGTGATTTGAATCATTTGATTTCTGGTACAATGTCTGGGGTTACATGTTGCTTGAGATTTCCAGGACAGCTTAACTCTGACCTGAGAAAGCTTGCTGTGAATCTGATCCCCTTCCCCCGGCTCCATTTCTTCATGGTTGGTTTTGCTCCTCTGACCTCACGTGGTTCGCAGCAGTACAGTGCCTTGAGTGTCCCAGAGCTCACCCAGCAAATGTGGGATGCAAAGAACATGATGTGTGCAGCAGACCCGCGCCATGGGCGGTACCTGACAGCCTCAGCAATGTTCAGGGGCAAAATGAGCACCAAGGAAGTTGATGAGCAGATGATCAATGTTCAAAACAAGAACTCCTCGTACTTTGTTGAATGGATCCCAAACAATGTCAAATCAACTGTTTGTGATATTCCTCCTACAGGACTGAAAATGGCATCGACATTCATTGGAAACTCGACATCAATTCAGGAAATGTTCCGTCGTGTGAGTGAGCAGTTTACTGCCATGTTTAGGAGGAAGGCTTTCTTGCATTGGTACACTGGGGAAGGAATGGATGAAATGGAGTTCACAGAGGCAGAGAGCAACATGAATGATTTGGTTTCTGAGTATCAGCAGTACCAAGATGCCACAGCTGATGAAGACTATGAGGAGGAAGAGGAGGAACTCCATGACATGTGAACTTGATCCATGTTACCATGTCTAATGAAAATATCTGGGAGTTGGGTTGTGATTGAGGTAGAGGATGTTAAAAGAAATGCAAACCAACATTCTGCTGTCTGTCTCTGGCAACAGAATGGATGATATTCCAGGCAGAGATAGGCCATCTTATTGTCATACATATAAATGTTTGTAGTTTTGGTACTTTATTTCTTTCCTGGATTTTCAAAAGGGAACAAGGGTTGACAAACAACTCTTTCATGTGGATACCATTAGCCATTAGGGATGTTAATCTTGCATTAACATCTTTTCTTTTCTTCAATCAACTGTTGTACTCTAATTATGTTATAATTTCTCTCTAAAATAACAATGTCTGTTCCTCCAGTGATTGATATCTAAAACTTCATTTGTCATTATACATCAAACGAAACAGTATCGGGCAATGTTGCTTATGACCACAAAACATTATGCAGACATGTTAATAAAACTTTCCTCATTGCAAGGGGGCTGAAAAGCTAGGCACAGCGACAAAGAAACCATGTTTCGTGTGCTCCATGCTGGTCATTTTTCACGAGTGAGCTGAAAATAGAATATAAACCCTGATAGTCTCTCCAAGCTCGCACACAAAACATGGATTCTTGTGAAATTGCACAGCAGCTGTACTTCCACTCCAGCAGATAGCACTAGAATTAAACCTCTGAAGAGAAAAACAAAAGTTGAATTCTAGCAGCTATCAAAGATGGAAAGGAGTTTTGCTGAGACTCGCAGATTACTTTTAGCAAGATCCAGGGCTGTATAAGGTTCTGATCACAAGCAAGAATGAACAAATACAAGGAAAGGTCCTTAATAGTTACAGACACAGAACAAAACCAAAAGATGAAAATTTTATCAATAAATATTCAAAACTCTGAGAAAATGGATTTCAATAAAGGAATTTTATCGAAGCAGAAACCCAAAACAATATTGAGTTTTGAGAATAAGGGCTAAAACTGCTTCACAGTGCTCTCCCATCATTAAACAGTAGCAAAAAAAACATCATTTGGTCAAACGTTCATGGTACAACAAAGGCTAGAAATCTGTGAAAAGAAGCATGAAAATGACAGGAATTACACACAAAAATACAACAGAACCCCACCTCAAAAATCCACGGCATCATTCATAATTTTCACTCCTTAAAAATGATAATTAATTGTAAAGAATTTTTTGGTGTGACTTTCACCAAGTACATAAACTTAGTCTAGCACCAACTACCAGTATTTAAATCACTACAAGGATCATAATTATAGAATACTATTAAACAATAATGACTACAGTGACATATGCCTTTGAGGCTTGATAGCTAGCTCTGTTAAGCTAAAAGGGAATCTCAATCCAGCGGTCCTGCGTGCATCTTCGTTCACAGTTAGAAATATCGGGACATGGAGCAAAGCAAGTAAAACCATATGAAAGTTGATTATGGAATGAATTAGTTTATGGTCACTAGATAAGTGGGATAAACCAAGCACAGAAAGGGTTATAAACACAATAAAGACTAAATTACACCAGTGAAAAAGGATTCACAAAATGAATTAATGCAAACCTTTTCCTCAATTCAAAGTTAATTTCAGTGCTCCCATAAATATGCCACAAACTACATTTAGATAATTAACTATCAGTCACAACAACACAACAAAACCTGCTAAAACAATTACCGTGAAAAAAAAGAACAGGGATTTACAACACAGCCTCCAACAGATCTAAGCTCAAGCACCTAATGCTTGCCATCTTCGATGGCTTTATCTATAACAACTTTGACTTTATTATATTCGAAATCTGCTGGGTGGACAGAACACTCTTCTGGCACCACAGGGCGCCTTCTTCCAAATATGGTCCAAAGATACAAAACCATGAATGCCCCCAGTGCTCCAAAAGCAGTACCAAAGATCATTGCAGCAAGCACTTTTAAAATACAATCACCCTTCTTCTGAACCACCAGTGGTTTCTCATGTTTAGCAAAAGCCTGGGGGTCTAGTGGCTGAGAATGCATCCAATGCAGGACTCGCCTTAGATTAAAGTTCCATGAATGGAGGGAACAAGTCTGGGAAGAATTCCTATTTGATGAGCTCAAGCCTATAAACACTTTCTCATCACTCCACATTTTTAACAATTCAATTGGGTGAGAGAGCAATGGATCAATGGGCTTTATATCACCAGAATGACTCAATCTAACCTCTAATCTTTTCGAGCCAGCTTCATAATCAATCCAAGAATGCAATCTTTCCCCACTATTCAACACGATATTATTAGATGAAACGTTTCTCACTTTAACTGATACAAAACCACCCACATCAATTCCCACATGGTTATCATTCAAATCGCCATACTTAGCATCCCTCATCGTATCAAATTCAACAGCAACAAACTTAGGACTACTTTTTTCGGGTCCTAAATAAAGCCCAAATGGGTTGCTATCAAACACACTTGCATTAAAACCACCAGGAACCATAACAAAAGCTAAACCATCTCCACTATCAGGTGACATCAAGAATGAGAAATAAGTGGAAAAGGAAGCCAAATTTCCAGGATTACCTTCTACAAGCTTGATGGGTTGCTTGTACATGACTCGTCCAGCACTTGGACTCGCCGAGTGAGTCAGTTGGAGAGAAGAACCATTACCAACAACCTTTGCATCACCATAAAGAGCAAAGTTGGACTCAAAGTTTGGATTTTTATCAAAACTCTCAAATGAAAAGGAGTAACTTGAGACTGCATTTAGCGTTTTCAAGTGGAAAATCACGAAAGCTAGCATTGTAAAGCAGGTAGAAATGCAGAGCTTAGCCATGGCTAAAGTGGGTTTCTTAAGCTAAATCTGGGTTTGCTTGGAATAAGATTTCTAGGGTTTGTGAGGTGAACCCATTTACAAGGAGGTGACTTTTTATTTATTGTTATTGTTTGTAGAATGTAGAGACCGAAGAAGGAAAGTAAAGAATACGGGCAAGGTGAACTTGGAGGTTGTGAAAATTAAATACGTTTACTCCCTTCTGACACCCTCTGACTCCCTTTCTCTGAGTTAATGCTGAGTGAGGAAACATTAGATTATTAATATCGTAGAGCGTAGCTTACTTTGCAACCATACCCCTACCTTTAATTGAGTTTGCAAATGTATATAGCATTTTTTTGGATATTGGCATTTCCATCCCCCAATGCAGCTCTGATGAGCAATCAGATACCAATGGATTGATTAAACATCGTACGTGCCATAATCACTTCTTTGATGAAATCCTACATTGATATAGGAAAACGCAAAGCCAAATCGAGGCGTAGAGTGGGGCTTGTGGTGTTAAATGAACGAAGATTGCTTGCATGCAGGGCAGAACTGATGCGACGAGAAATGAAATTAATGAGAAACGTAGGTGGGCATTCATAAATACAATAACTAAAGTAAGGAATCCAGTTGGCAAACACCTTAGTTAATTCAAAGACAGGCTTCAACCGCATTACTCTCAAGTGCATCCACGCGCCTCTGTCTCTCCACTCCAAAAGAACACCTGGGCCAACCAGCAAGCGAGTTGCTCACGCCATACCCTGTTTCTCTTTCAAAGCCAGAACCCTCTTCTTTGATTTTAGGAATCCTTTCTCTATATCTATTTTATTTTTGTTTATTGTTGCTAAGAAAAGGGTCAGTGGGGTAGAACAAAAAAAAACTAAAAAAAAGCAAAGGATTCCTCACAGGACCACTAACTTGCGCAGTGGGTGGGGCGATACATCAACCTCGTTGGCTTTCACCCGACATATAAAAAACACACCCAAAATGAGAGAGAAGATAATGGGTCGTGGCTACTGCTTTAGCAACCTCTTTTCAGGCATAAACCCAACACGCGCGTGCTCTCTTGTCTTCTTGGTAAACATAAAGTAGGAGAGAGCAGGGTGTAAATGGAAGAATATAGAGTCCAACTACCATTAAACTAAGTGAGTGGTTCTGTCTAAAGAACCTTCGACCTTGTCCACCGGTGATGAAAGTTTTTCTGCGTGCTGTTCTTGTGTACATTCTCGCTAGCTTGGACAGGCCATTCAGTTCACCGGAAAAAGGTTTGGCCTTTCTATTATGGCTGGTTTGGTGAAGAGCCATGTACTCTGTACTTAGAATAAAGTTAATTTTGAGATGCCATTTATCACGACTTTAGTGCTAGTGGGATTCTTTTAGGTCAGCTTTTGATGGTGTGTTACTGTTTGACGAGTGAAATTCTGTGTATATGGGGAGATTCTATGCATTGTGATCACTCACCTCATGCAGTTCCCGTTGCCGTAAAATATTCTATTTTTAATATAATCATTATTGATATAAAGAAGTACTAGAAAATATTAATTTTAATTTTTTTTTAAAATGAAGACAAGCTGAATTTCTAGAATTTATTGTGTAATATTTGCTTTCATCATAAAGCAGACAAGGTTTACAGCCATAGCACGTGACCTTTGCTCGAACACTAAAGTGGAGGGATGGGACCACTTGACCCCGTGACTCTTATGAATTGTGACCTAGGGGCCCATATTGAAAGCTATGAGCTTCGGGTGGTAGCCATGGACCCGTGGGTTCAACTCAATCTTTGACCATGGATCCATGGTTAGATGATTCCTTATCGAACGCACGAGAAGTTTCGTAGAAGCAGTCGTTGCGTTTTCGAGATATAAAAATATTGATAACGTGTTTTCAAGCCGTGAAAACCACTTTTAAATATTCCAAAATTCACATGCTTTTATTTTCTTAAAATTAAAACAATAATCCATCTACCGAATTAACCCAAATTAACCTTTTAAATATGCGTTCTAGATCATGGATCCGAGTTGATATTCTAAGAATTCAAGCAACCCGAGTATAAGGCTCCGTTAGAGTTAATTAATTGGTACTAAGAATCTTATCTATTTTTTTTCCAGCAAAGATGGTTGATAACTTATATTTTGAGCGTGGTAGTTTAAAGTGTTTTTATGATTTACATCTTTTTTAGTAATGAGATACTAAGTATTATAAGTCCATATTTTTCTTGGATGTGACTGATTGACAAGTTCAAGTTCTTTAGACGAGTTCATCAAACCTGTATTTTCTTGGTTTTGGCTCATTGTCAAGCCTAATTACTTTGGATTTGGCATGTTCACCATACCTATTTAGTTATCTTTTTGTTTATATAATTGTTAACAAGAAAATTAATTCATCATTGATAAAACCCTTGGTTCATCAACTTTGTTTTTTTTAAACTATATTTCATTTAATTATATGATAGTAAAGATTGATGCTAAAAGTCACTCACTCAATATTTTTTCAGAAAAAAATAATTGGTTCATTAAAAATATGCTAGCTAAAAAAACATTCATAATTTTATTAAAAAACAAACATTTGTTTTTTGAGAAAATAATAGCTTAAGTATATTTTAAGTTAGTTTAAGAAATTAATAAATATATAGGATGGAGAGAGAATAAATAAGGGATAGCAGAGTGAGCCTAGGAGACTCAGCACGCTTGTCTCCATGAAATTACGCTTGTCTCCTTGAAATCCAGGCCTTACATGTCGGCTTGACAATAAAGTCCCGCTCGTTGAGGCCTAAAGATTTTGGAGTTCGTGTCATTTGCTTGTTTCTTACAAAGAAAAGCAAAGTGGACGATGCATTGTTTGTAGAGGAAAACTATGTGTCGTTTATAAAGCTAAAGAACATGCTTTCCAACGACCGCATGTGGTTGAAAAATTGGAGCATTGGGATTTTTGTCCAAAATACTCAAATTTTAACTAATTTGTGCCCCAAAAACAACCTAAAACACTCTTATAATCCCCCAAAAAACTAATCCCCCATGTAAAGAATAATAAAAACATAAAGTCAGATCAAAAGAAGAAACTCTCTCAACCATGGTCAACCTTTTCAGGTGATATGAAACAATGAAAACACCTCAATAAGACTCGTCTAGACAAGAGAAATTCTTTTACACCAAGGTTGGATTTTATTTATAAAAAAAAATAAAATCAATTGGACTAACCAACCTCTTCCTTTTCTCAAGCTCAAGGACTAAAACACAGAAAATAAAGTGATTAGTCAGAATGTAAAAACCTCAAGGAAGTTGAGACTTTGAACGGACAAAGCAAACTCACATGCTTCCACTTCCATCTTTGTCCTCCAAGCTGTGTAGGTTGGTAATTCTGATGGATGCAAGTGTCAGTTAAAATCTTCGAAGAGAGCTTTTTTTAAATCACCATCTGGGGCAGGGCAGGGCAGCTATTCTACCTTCTGGAAAATTGTTGGTCTCTGGATAAGATAAGTGCACCAGAGAGAGATCTTTGAGCCAAGAATTAACAAAGGATAAATTTTATATGAGCTTTTGACTTGAAAAGCAAGAGACGACATGATTTATGTTCTGGGGGATCATAACCCATGCAATGATAACAAATCAAATACTAGTCAGCACGTTTCCAGTGTTTAATATTTAAAACTTTGCATGTTGCTTGACCAGATGCGGATGTATTATAGTAAGTTCACAGATATGTAATTACACTGCACTTTGTAGAGGAGTAGAAACAATCGTTGACAAGAGAGGGATTTTCTAATAAAATTACCAAAACTCGTTTCAATGATTATCTGGAGAAACCACATATTTACATCATTTCGTCTCTGCTACAATTTCATTGAGATCTAATTCTACCAAGCTCTCCTTGCCGAAGAGAGTAACCACCACAGTTGCCTGCAATAAAAGAATTTGGCGAGCAATAATATTCAGTGTCTTGAATAAATATGTAATTAAAGACATGATTGCAGATGGAGTTTTGTCATTATGTATGCCATTTTACTAAGTGATGCATTACCTAATGAGGTCATTTAAAATAGCAAGCAAGTGAAATTAGCTTACGCAGTGAAGAATATACCTTCCCAGTTTTGCGATTTAGTTTCTTAAGGCTGCCAACAAAGTCTGCAAAAGTCCCAGATACAACCCTAACAGTTGAACCTGTTTTGGGGAGTTTATCCTTTTTTCTGGATGAGCTGCTCACAAGAGGGCCAGAGTTTCTTCTCAATCCCCTTTCGGAATTCGAATCTGTAAGAGATTGTGTGATATTACTGGAACCTGACTTTACAGAGTTGGGGGTTCCATGTGCTCGCTGCTCTTCCTCAAAAGCTATATCAGCTTTTTCTTGTTCCTCTTTTGCCTGTTGGAAGACTGCTTCCATGTCATTATCAGACACTGGTCTAGGCTTGTTGATCTGTCGTTTTCTGCTCAAGTGAACAATGGTTACTCAAAATGAATAAGCAGCACACCAAAAGAAAATTACACAGTTTATGTAAATCCAAGATGCGAGTGCAGAAGTCACAAGGTTAGATATGTAGAAATTCAGAAAAAGTCAGCATGAGGAACAAATATCAAACTTTAACATTCATGTCTTGTTAGGATATAAACTCTTTTCCACTGAATACATCAGCAACAATTTGACACAAAACATGAACTATTCTATATCCCTTTCCATATCCCTAATCATAATTTCATGTGCAAGCTCTCTCATCTGAGACACTTTTTAGCACTGGATGATAAAAATACTGTTATTACTTTAAAACATGCTTGAATATTGCAAGCAACTGGTATTAGCATATAACAAGTATACAGCACAAAGCACTCACGTATTTCCAACCTTGGCACCAACAAAACCACCAACTCCGTCGCACTCTCTTGCAAAATCATGTATCTCTTTGTTAAGAACACACCATAGAAAAACACACCCTGGAAAGATGGGTTTTGGTTTAACGGAGAAGGTACCATTTTTCAATTTCCTCCTCTCCTTGACAGAAGGTGCGTAGACCTGGAAACAAAAACTAGTGCGTTGAGAAAACCAAAAGAGTCCCTGTGCAAACTTCTTAATCATCAATAGTGTATTAAGTAATAAACCCCCCGAAATATAACCCCTACCCTATGAAACTGCTATTGTTGTAAGGAATAAAATAAATATCCACACAAGAAATAAAGAAGTATCCTAAAGTTAAAAATATTAAAACCACGGTTCTGGTGATTAATATATACTAGATATCCAGACCAAGATGGAGACAATGTGATACAGAATACAGTTCATTGTGATCAGTTAAAATTAAAAGGACTTCATCATTAAAGTAAGTCAACAAAAACCATTGGTTTTAGGTTCGGGCTATTTTCTGTAGCAGGGATTTAACATACAGTGGGAAAAAAGAAGTCAATTCCATCCAAATCTAGGCTCCTGGTCATAGCAAAAACAACACCAGTTGCAGCAAAGGGAGAAGAAACTACTGTATAAATAGAAGAATAAATATAGTACACCATGAGTGACCTTAAAGTCCATTTGAGGGAAGTTCCTAGCGAGTAACCGAGCAAGAACATCAGCAGTTTCATCTCCTCTAATTCGAGAAACCCGAACAATCCACCATTGAGGACCTAAAAGAGCAAGCTTGTCAAGATTGAGCTCTTCAGCCACAGAAGTAGTAGGTTTCTTCTTGGGTTTCTTAATAAACCTCTCTTCAACCTCTTCTCGCCAATTATATCCAGATTTACTTTCTCTCTTCTCATTTCTGAGCTGCCTTCTCTCTCTTGCTGTTAGCAGTTCCAGTTCTTGAGTAGTGGTCGTGGAATCAAGAGTTGCTGATATTGGTGAAAGGGCATGTTTTGTTCTTGGTATTGAGAGGGATAGAAAGGGAAATGAGGGCGGAGAGAGGGGAGGGTGAGGACAAGGACTCCATAGGAGAAGCCCTTGCTTCATTGTCTTGTTTCGATGGGTTCGGTTCGTTGTTGGGGAAGAAGATAGAGTGGACGGTGGTTGTGATGGTGGTGTTTTTGTGATTTTGTATTATTTTTGGATAGGCCCATTTAAAAGCCCAATCAAATGGGCTTTTAAATGTATTTTAAATTATTATTCATAAATAAAATGTTGAAATCATGGATAATACAGAATTAGTCTCTCTTTCCAATCCTCCCTTGCTTCGTTTTAACGACCCATTTGCAAAATACATTTGTCCAAAAAGTTGCAGGCCAGCCTCCTTCCCTATATCCTAGCATTTCATCGGCTTATAAGTTTTATTTTATTTTTAAAAAACAAAACAATATTGGGGGTGCAAGTTATTTTAATATAAATAAATAAATAAAAATTATGCAAGTTTCTTTCTAAATAAATCAATAAAACATTCATGTAAAAAAATAAAATAAAAATTCGTTAACAATAACCAGAAACAATTAAGAGATAAATATATATATCAAGATATTCAATAAGATAAAATAAGATATTTACTCGATCTGTCTATTTTGTTGAGTATTATACGATCTGTCTCCATCTGATGAGTAAAAATAAAGGTTTCACATGTGACTGATAAAAAAAAAAAAAAGCAACCATGCCACGCATTAATTAAAAAAAAAAAAAGAAGCGTAAAACTTTGTTTTGTTCAGAGATCCACCTGCTGGAGGAGGAGGCTGTACCAGACATAAAGATGAATGGAAAGAATAAAAGACAGAATGTCGCATGTCATCAATTAGAATATGCTATCGGAAGGTGGCGTCTAACAAACATCAAGAATGAAAGAGAGGGCTGTTGATTTGATGTTGAAGCTGGCAGCGTGATGCCATTGCTAAGAATATCTTTGAAATATATATTTTTTAACTAGAATGGTTTTCAAGGACTATTCAATTTTTTTTTAAAAGATCCGACGAAAACCCTTCTAAATTAAACGAGAAATAGTAGATTTAAAAAAATCATAGTATAATAAGGAATAGATTCCAGACGGAGAATCGGATATAGTATCCGCCTCCCTAATCAATAAGCCCGTAGTTAGCTCAAAATTTGTCAACCAATCAGCCACGCAATTGGCCACCTGATAAACATGTAAAATACTCACCTCCCAATCCATACCCAAAATATTTTTAATTTGCATAATCAAATTAAAATTTTGGTGTACTGTCATACTCTTCCCATTAATTAGTTCAATTATAATTTTGGAATCTGACTTTAAAACTATTTTCTTAAATCCTTTATCCCAAATCAAATTCAACCCCATAATAGATTGACCACAATTCTGCTGCCAAACAAATTCCAATGTTTCAAAACACCGATCCAAGTTGGCGTGAGCTTTTCGCTGTAAAGTTGGCGTTTCATGTAACTTAACCCCTTAATTGACCGTTGGATATTTAAATTAATAAATGTAGGTAAAAAGAGAAATAATTAGAAAAATATGCTGAAAGAGGAGTAAGAATGACTCTTACCTGCATGGCATGGCTCATGGCTTGCTCATTTTATCTTATGACAGTAAATTCCATGTAGTGTGGGACAAGTGGATTTCTCCAATTCGCTGTTCAACATGATTTTGCACATTTTATGGCACGTGTCACTCCTTCATAAGCCAATGTGGTGATCAGTTTGAATCCCATTTTTACTTATTTTCTATCCAAGAAAAAGCTATAACGAATAAAAATAAAAACAATAAATTAGACCTTAAAGTCAACAGTCAACTCTTTGATCAATGAGTGATTTACACGTCTTAGGATCATTAAAATTAAGGAAAAGAAAAAAAAAAAAAGGGATTTGACAGTGACATCAAATTCAAATACAGAGAACATGGCTAGACCTGTCAATCAATCAATCCCAACCATAAGGATCTAAGACGACGAAAAAGCATATATTTTTTTAACGATCAAGATATCTTCGAGACCATCTTTAATCAATCCATCCACGAATGAAAGTTTTTGTTCTTAGTTCTCTAATGAACTCAATTGAAGAGCAGTGCCGGTGTGGTCATAGGGAATTTAAAGATGCCAGAGGCTCATTCAAGTTGATTCTCTCCATGAACTTGGAACAATCCCTTTGTCTTCTTATATGAAATAGATCATTGATCCAGTTCTATTAGAAATAGTATTGTTTTGGCATCCGTTTGCCGCAGATCTTATTAACAGGAGTAGATCTGCTTCTCTTTGTCTGTTTATAGATATTGACCCTCAACAAACAACACCTCAATGGTAGCTAGCTAGCTAGTCACGCCTATATAATTAACAGGATTGGACCGAGCTGATCATTTCAACATACTAAGCCATGGAGTGGTCGTGGCCTTCAAACCTTTCGATTTCCCTCAGCCTTTTCTCATTAGGACTCCTGCTCCTGCTCCACGTCCGGGCAAAGTCCAGCCAAAAAGGGCGCCCTCCGGGGCCACCAGGATGGCCAGTATTTGGGAACTTGTTCGATCTTGGTTCAATGCCCCACCGGACCCTGACTGACATGAGGCAGAAGTATGGTCATATTATTTGGCTAAGACTCGGTGCTATGAACACCATGGTGGTTCTATCAGCTACGGCTGCTGCTGAACTCTTCAAGAACCACGACCTATCATTTGCTGATCGCACCATAACGGAAACAATGCGTGCCCACGGCTATGATCAAGGCTCCCTGGCCCTCGCACCTTATGGTTCCTATTGGCGCGTCCTCAGGCGGCTGGTCACGGTAGACATGATAGTGACCACACGCATCAATGAAACAACTTCTGTACGTAGAAAGTGTGTTGATGATATGCTGCAATGGATTGAAGAGGAGTCGTGCAAAGTTGGGAGGGGTGCTGGAATTCATGTTTCACGGTTTGTGTTCTTGATGACATTTAATTTGTTTGGAAATCTTTTGCTTTCACGTGATTTATTAGATCCAGAATCAAAGGCGGGATCTGAATTTTTCGATGCAATGATGGGGCTAATGGAGTGGTCAGGGCATGCTAACCTGGCGGATTTTTTTCCATGGCTGAGGCGGCTGGACCTGCAAGGATTGAGGAAGAAAATGGAGAGAGATCTTGGGAAGGCCATGGAGATTGCTTCGAAGTTTGTGAAGGAGAGGGTGGAAGATATGAGAGTGACAAATGATTCGAGGAAGGATTTCTTGGATGTTCTGCTAGAGTTCAGAGGCGCTGGAAAAGATGAGCCTGATAAACTCTCAGAACGGGACCTCAACATTTTTATACTGGTAATTCTCTAGCTTTACCATAACTTTCATTTATTTTCCCTGTAGATGAAGTCGAGTTTTCGCTGCTCATCAATCAAATGGAAATTGCAAATGCAATTCAGGAAATATTTATGGCCGGTTCAGAAACCACCAGCAGCACTATTGAGTGGGCACTGACCGAGCTCCTCTGCAACCCAGAGTCCATGATCAGGGTTAAAGCTGAGCTTGCTCGAGTGATTCGAGCAAACAAGAAAGTTGAAGAGAGTGACATGGAGAATCTTCCATTCTTACAGGCTGTGGTGAAGGAAACTCTACGACTGCACCCTCCGATTCCATTTCTGGTTCCAAGAAGAGCAATTCAAGACACCGATTTCATGGGATATCATATACCCAAGAACACACAAGTTCTAGTCAATGCCTGGGCGATCGGAAGAGACCCAGATGCTTGGGACGATCCTTCGTGTTTCATGCCTGAAAGGTTCATCGGAACAAAAGTTGACTATAGAGGTCAAAACTTGGAGTTCATTCCTTTTGGAGCCGGGAGACGAATCTGCGCAGGCCTGCCACTCGCTCATCGAGTACTTCACCTTATTCTGGGATCACTGCTTCACCATTTTGACTGGGAATTTGAAGCTAATGTCAACCCAGCCAGCGTAGATAGGAAAGATAGATTGGGTATTACAGTGCGTAAATCTGAACCATTAATGGCAGTACCTGTAAAGTCTAATGCAGTGTGAGGCTTGAAATGTATCGTGCACAGCACTGCTGCTTGATTTGATGCTATGAAATTCATGATCACTCGTATTGTTGTGATCATCAGGAGTATTCAGAAAAACTGATCAACGGATTAAACTAGAAAAACCTGAAAAAAATAACTGGATATACCAAAACCAAGATAAAAACCTGAAAAAAAACAATTAAAAAAGCTGAGAAATTACGCGGATCAGACAGTTTTAAAGCCGGACCAGTTTAGTGAAATTTGAAACAAAAAATGTAAAAATAGCGTGACTCGAGAGTGAAAACTCTCGATGGTTGTAGTTGAAAGAAAAAAAAAAAAAACCTGACCCTAGAGTGTACTTTCACCTCTGTCTTCGATAGCAGACGGCCTCGCAAAACACTATTAGAATGATTGGTGCTTCACAAGCGTGACTCGAGTGACTTGACCACACTTTCATATTTAATGATTAACTTAAAAATGAATTAAATTAGAAAAAAAACAAAAAAAATCAAATTAGGTTATAACTTAACTTAGGTCATGGGATTAAGATAAATTCATAAAAAATAAATAAAAAAATCATGAAGCTTTGTTTTCATCAACCCTTATGTTGAAGGTTAAAATCAAAAAAACAAAAAACTAAATTCACGAGATCAATGTATAGTTCAACAACAACAACAAAAAAACTACAAATCATAATTTTTGGACATAACCAAATATTAAATAATAAAATTAAATAGAATAAATAATGTTATTGAAAGGTGAAATTTGTTAAGGAACCATCTCACCTAAAAACTTAAGCTTGTAAGTGAGGCCCCATAATATAATTTATATTATTCTCTAACACACACCTTCAAGTGAAAAGCCCTCTGGGCTTGAAACTTGCACATGCCCACATCACCTTGTGCTTAGTTTTTATCAAATAGAATAGGGGTGGTGAGATTCAAACTCGTGACCACTAGGTCAACAAAGCTCTGATACCATGTTAAAGAACCATCTCACCTAAAAGCTTAAGCTTGTAAATAAGACTCCATAATATGATTTATATTATTCTTTAACAAAATTGACAAAACTGCATGGAAATTATTTTAATAAAAAATATATAGTAAAAGCTTTTTTGACATTGTGTAGCAATTGTTTTTAATTTTTTTTTGAAAAATAATATTTATTTGTTTTATTTTGAAATATTATTTTTAAAATTAACATACCAAAACAATTTAAAAATATATAAAAAAGTTTTTTTCAATATACTTTTAAAATACAAAATAAACCAGAGCTACCAACCTATAGTTTTTTTTTAATTCAATGGTAGTTGTTAATTAATAAACTCTAGTTTAAGATTGCTCTTTCTTTAACAATACTTTCTATTTTCTTAAGATTAAATTAATATTTTTTTTAATATACTAATATTAAAAATAAAAATATTATTTTAATAAAAAAAATTCAACGCATTATCAAACACTGTTAGACTACAGCATTTAGCGCTTAAAAGCCCGCATAAGTTTCCCGCGGCGGGAACCAAAATGCAACCGCTAAAAACCTTTATCCTCCCCACCCAAATTATTTCAAAACACCCGCCCCCTCTCTACCTCTGCTCTAAATAAACTCTCCCTCCCTCCCTCTCTCCCACCCACCCACCCACCCACGGAAAAATCAAAAGATGGGGAAGCAAAACAAATCCAAGTCGAAAAAAAGCGATTCTCTTGTTGGAAAGGGGAAAGTAACTCCTCTCCAAATCGCATTCATCGTCGATCGATATCTCTCCGATAACAATTTATCCCAAACTCGCTCCATTTTCAGGACTGAAGCCTCTCCTCTCATCTCTAAATCTCCTGTTCGTGAGGTACGTACTACGTACCCTTTCTCTATTTTCTAAATTTTTTTTCTGGGTATCAATATCTAGAAACAAGTAATCTAATTTTCTTTTTTTTTTTCTTTTTAATTTTTTCCCAGGCGCCAAAGACTCTGTTGAGTTTGGGGGCGATTTTGAATGATTATATATGTTTGAAGGAGCAAAAGGTGGTTTTAGATCAAGAAAGGGTGCGTTTGGAGCAAGAGAAACTCAGGGTACAGAATCTTTTGCACGGGATGCAGCAAGTGATGAATGTCTATAATGCTAGTGGAAACGTAGCACCAGCACCGGCAGCAGCTTCACCTATGATTCAGGCTTCTGCTACAAGATCCGTGGTTATGGTTCCTCCAGCAGATCCATTTCGTGGATCCCCTGCTGCCGCAGGTGAGCTCAATAAACCCTTTGCATGATCATTTTGAAATGATTGTTTGAATATCTTATGTTAACGAGTTACGGTTTCTTTATTTTGGCCAACATGAATTTGGTGGCTCGAATCTGGGATCCCGACTTTTAAGCCTATAAAAATGGTGGATATAGTTTATTTGCTTGATTTCTTCTGATCTGTGAAGTGTATGTTTAACTGTACTATTAACTGTGGATTGATAAATTAAGATCATGTATTTTTGTTGTGAGAATTCTGTGCACAAATTGGGGATTTTCAGAACAAAAAGGATCACGTTTTGGTGGTTAATTCCCTAGATGGATTCCATTGTTGTTGCTATTATAAAATTTGGAGAAAATGTTACTTAAAATGAAGCTTGCTAAATGATGGCAAACCTTTGATAATAAATAATTATGGAATAATCATCAACCAGTCCAACACCAATACTTTCAACATATGTTAATCTCACCATTGCCACACATGAAGCTTTTTCCAGTCTCCAAGGACCATGGTAGCAAGGTTTTATGGTTTAGTGCTGAATTTGTAAGGTTGATCATTCTCTTTATGACAGATTGCAAGCTCCCTTCATTTATGAAGGGCATGTTTTATAAGGATTTCTTTGTAGGCTGTTAGTTTTCTGTAGTGTCACTATCAATATTCAATAGAAGCTTCCTTCTTCAAAACAATGAAAGAAAAAGGATACTCTTACTCTAATACGTTCGGGATTTCTCCTCTTAGGAATTTCCTTGCATGTTCTTCCTTCTATGCTTGGAGAATGCAGAACAAAGATACGAAGACAGTAAGGAAAACATTCAGAAATTGGGAATATTTGTACTCACGTGCTTTATTGATTCCTCTTGATAGGTTGTCCTGTGTACAAATCACCGAATTGCTTTCCAGTCTCCACACCCTCGAACACTACCATGGAGCATAGCAATCTGTCTTCAATTGCCAGTCAGCCATCAATAAGAAAGCGAATGGGTTCAAGTGTTGTTTCAGACTCTGTTCCGGATGCTAAAAAGTCTCGTAGCAAGTTAGCCTCAAGGAAAATACCAAGTAAATGAAAGAAATTCATGTTCTTCTACGTTTCTTATTCTCAAAACTTGATTTTTTTTATAACACGTTATGTCTTCAGGTACACTCAAACAATCTGAAAACGCTGCCGCTAGTCAAGTAAATGTTCAGGCCTCTCCAGTGATTGGATCATCATCACAAAATTGCACACCCACTGGTCCAATAGTTCAAGCATCCAATGTGGCCAAGAGTTTGTTCCAACAGCCTTTACCGTCCCCTCCAACCAGTTCATCAAATCCCAATACACCACCACAATCATTTTCCCCTCACAATGTCAAATCTGCATCTCCAAAGGATATTTCTGCCAATGCTCACTGCAGTAACAACAATACCCCTCAACAGGTCACTCCTACCAGCTGTACGGTGATCACATCAGAGAGAGTTACAGTGAGCCCATTCAAAAACATGACGTACTACACCATGGAAAGAAATCAGTGCATCTCTTCTTCCTCACCAGTTAAGACAACCTTGACGAGGATGTGCAAGAGGGATTGTGTGAAAGGAAGGCTAGACTTCGATGGTTCTGATGCAACAGTGAACTTGGATAAACCAGTTGACAATGAGTTATCTACATCCGAGTCTGATAAGGATGTAGACTTTTTTGACTTAGACTTGCCTAACTTAGATGTATTTGGGGCTAATTTCTCCTTCTCTGAACTGTTGGTGGATCTAGACCTTGATTGTGAAGAAACTGCTTTTCCATGCCAGCCAGCCTGGGCAGCTTCTACAGACACCATTTCAGGGTATTGGTTTCTTTGGTTATATTCTAAAGACACCTATATTGTCTTTTTTTACTCCAATTAATCCTTTCTTGGTTTCTTTCCTCTGATATTTTGTCTCCGTATGATACACAGATCATCACATGAATCTAGGGATGGTAATCTGGGGACTGATCAAGTCATGTCGGAGTTTTCCTCTACCATGACTGAGGTGATTTCAGGAAACGATATGCACATGCAAGGTAATCTGAAAGATGCTCCTCAACATAATTTATCAGAATGCATTCATAACTGTGCATATATTGAGTGATTTTTTTTTATCAGGTCCTGATATAACAGCTGTGAAGTCTATAACAAAATGCATAAGAATTTTAAGCCCTGGTAAATTTATCACTGAACTTTTATGCTGTGTATTTTCTGTTTTTCTTTTTTATGCTACCTTCCCTATTTCTTGGAGCCCTTGAATTATTTGGCCTTTTTCTCAATTTGCAGCTAAAAGCCAGAGGAGTTCTTTGAATCAGGAGAATTGTTTGGCTAGTAACTGACTGACTTGAAGATTCAAATGACTCTTTGGACTGACCTGTTACCAGTACAGCACTTACTGCAGAAGATTCATAATTATCTTCACTAGTAATCTAGGTTTATAACCTCAGGATCCTTTATGGCTACCAGTTGACCGAACCCCAGTTTCTTAGCTCATTTGTAAGTTTCAGCTTGATGTACTATTCTCAATATACTCACAAAAGTATTAATAGTTCTGCCAAGACTCACTGCTATAAGCATTCTATGCCACACGATTTAGTGCTGTATCACACACTGAATTCTTTTCGACAAAAGAAGGCTGAAACGGCTGCCTGTGCTGGCTTGACGTCAAGGCTTCCCACCTGCTTGTTCCACAACATAACCCAATCCATTCATGCAGTAACCTTAATTTCCCATTTTGCTCTCCTTTTTCTTTGGGTTTACATAGATGCCAACATACAGAAGCATCCTATGTACTTCCTCGACAAGGCAGCTTATATAACGTCCAGAGTAACGCTCGCCGTTTGGTGGCCCTGGATGCCTAAGGTAGCTCTTCAGTTTATCACCCCACAAGTCACAATTTCCTTAATTGAACGAGTAGATTTTATCCGATTTGGAGATTTTGATATCCTCGTATGATAGAATAATTCCTGAACATGGGATCCAAGGGAAAAGCAAACACCCGTTTCCCTACAGAGACAACCGACCTTGAATAGAGGCAATAGCCGGCAGCAAGAAGGTTATCTCCTGGCTGGCAAACATTCACAGCACACCTCTGTTCCGAATGGTCAAGCTGCAATTACTAAATTTTTAAACAATCAGATATTATAAGGAACATGAAAAGTGCCCAACATTTTTTTTTAATGTGGTGAAACCTAGGGGTGAGCAAAAAAACCAAATAACCGATTAAACCGAGAAAACCAAAAAAAAATAACCGAGAAAACCGAACCGATAAAAAAAACCGATTAGATCGATTATAAATTTTTTTAAGAAATTCTGGTTCGGTTCGGAATCGGCTTTGCAAGTCAAAAACCGAGTAAACCAAACCGAACTGGTTCAGTTCGGTTAAGACACCCAATATAAATACAAAGTACAACCCCACTCCCTCACTCCCTCGCTCCCTAGCAGCTGCACGCAGGTAGCAGCCCACTCCCTTGCTCTCGCTCTCCCTCATAGCCTCGCTCTCGCCTCTCCCTCGCACCTCGCTCGCTCTCGCTCTCGCCTCTCCCTCGCAGCCTCGCTCTGGCCTCTCATCAACGATTCCTTTGAAAAAAAACTTTACTAGCCCTCTCCGCTTTTCTCTCGCTCTAGGCTCTCGGCCTCTGTTTCCTCTCGCCTCTCGGGCGTGAGTTGTGTTCTTTTGAAAGGTATTATATATGTATGGATGTATATATATGTATGGATGTATATATATGTATGTATGTGTGCTTCTTCTTTCCTAGTTTTATTTGTTCAACGATTTTTCTTAACAAGGTGAGCCAAATCCACGACATAAGAACCTGTGTTTGAAGTTGGATGGAAGAAAAATGGAGGATTTCGAAGCCTTAGTCCTTCCTGTTGGAAGTGGTTTGTTTGTATCCTGAAAATATGAAGTCAGATTCGAGTTCTTCGGGTTTCTTCTTGGGCAGAATCATTGAAAAGAAAAGATAAAATACTGTTCTATGGATGCATTTACTAAATTTATAGTCGCTGTGCCATGGAAAAAAATTAAGAACACTTGGATATTTTACAAGAAAATCAGTTTTTTTATATTAATTGCAAGCCCATCAGAAAATTAATCAAAAGCCCATAAAAAAACCCATAAAAGCCCATTAGATAACCCATAAATCAAATTCGGTTTTTTGCATTATTTTAATCATAAAAACCGGACCGGACCGAACCAAAATGATCGGTTTTTAACGAGTTCGGTTCGGTTTCGCTTTTTTAAAAATACAATTTTCGGTTTGGTTATTTTTTTGATAAAACCGAACCGAACCGAAAATGCTCACCCCTAGTGAAACCTCAGCTCAAGTAAAATATATTTTGTGGAAGTAAAATATATTTTGTGGGTTCAAATGAGGGAGTAAAATCTTAATTGTCTCAAGCTTTTATAAGGAATGCATATCATGATTTAAACTTGAAACTTGTTGTACAGATTTTTGCCATCACCTCACTCCAATTATGCTATAATGTTATTTTTTTATCCTATTATAAATTAATTATTTACCTTTACATTTTTTGAGAAATTCAATATTTTCCATCTATCTTTTTTGCTGTGAAATTATTGTTAAAAATATACTAGATGACAAGATAAGTGAGCATAAAAGTTTAGTTTATAATTAAATAAAATAATTTGAATATGGTAAATTTACAATCATGGCATGGAACTTGTTCAAAAGATTGAAATACAAGGACTTACAGCGGAATCATCTCCAATATCAGCAAGGCACTCATCATTTGGGCTGTGTATTCCGAAGATTGAACCAGTAGCTAGAAACTGGAGTATCAATGTTGCCTCATCCATCAAGCGGGTCAAAAAGCACTATATAGTTTCCAGAGTAACTCTCCTCCACTGCCACTGGCACATCCTCTTCCCCCTGATGTTATGATACCTGTTCGCCCACTTGATCTCAAGCAGCTAGAGAACACCTGTACGTAGTTGCAAACCAAATAATTCCAACAATTGCGCCAAATGTTTCCAGCTAAAATGCATCTAATTCATGAACCAAAGAGAAGTTGCCTCAAGGCCTCAATATATAAATGGTGCTAGCTAGCACATAAACTTTGTGTATAAGCAAAAGACAATTATCATCTAGTTAGTTTTAGACTGTCCCACAATCAAGTTTGCATAAATATGATGAAGCATGTATATATGTTTAACTATGTTAGTTTGATACGATTCAATTAGCTCATCAGTTCATGAGACCTTGTTAGAGACCACGTCAAGCTTCTTTTGGTCTTCTCCTTGAACATTAACAGCACCTTGAACTCCAGCTTGTTGGGAAATTCGGCTCTCCCATGCGCGGACCAGGGGTGTACTGATACTTGCTCATAGGAAGCTTAAGCACACTGACACAATATTTAACGTGGTTCGGCAAAACCGCCTACATCCACGGGAGAGAGTCATTGTATTAGAGATAGAGAAAGGGTTACAATAAATACATATAGAGGAGGAGGATTACATCCACTCTATTCAACTCATCAACTTTCATTGCTGCTCTTGCAGCTGCTGCAATGGCAACAAGGCTGCTGCCATTGCAGCTCTTTTTCTCTCCACTCTCTTGCACACTCATATTCTCTCTACACAACACATTCACTTGTGTTTCTCTCTCTCTCATCTCTAGCTCTAAGAAGCTCCTCTATTTATAGCAAGAGTGAAGATACAATCTTTAATGGTTGACCACCAAATTTTCTTCATAGTCAAAGGTTGGCCACCAAACTTTGGCAATTTATCATTTTCAACAATGGTGGGTTGGTAACTCTACCATTTTCAACAATGGTAGGATATTGCCACAAATGGCAATATACCTAACACAACTAAGTTAGAAATGCTGGCTCTTTGAACCAAAGAAGCAATCTGCTTACATGCCATTTAAATGCTAGAAATCACAATAGCGAGACTTTGTTGACTTAACGATTATGAGTTCGAATCTTATTACTTTCAATATATTTGATAAAAATCAAGCACTAAATTTCAAGTTTAAAGAACTTTCGCTTGATCTGAAATTTTATCTAATAATTTAACGGCCATGCTTGATAGTACTGGTGATGTTGGGGGTATGACACGAGTGTTTCTGAGTCAAAGAAACATAACTGGAAAGGGGATAGGCGGGAAAGAGAATGGGAGCTTGTGTTGATGGTGAAGTTGTCATTGCTGCTGCTGGAGCAGAGCAACCATGGCTTCTGCTTGTCTTCTTTGTTTTTGATATATTTCTTTCTTGGTTTTCTTTTCTACATGGATTGTGGAATAGATTGTGAGGAGGGAAAAGATTTCGGT
Organism: Salix exigua; assembly: GCA_032356905.1. NCBI lineage: Eukaryota > Viridiplantae > Streptophyta > Magnoliopsida > Malpighiales > Salicaceae > Salix > Salix exigua. The sequence goes on along the minus strand of CM063593.1, from coordinate 5,308,894 downwards.
TAAATCTGGGGTCCCACACTTATCATACTTTTCCGAGTCCGTTTTGTGATCACTGTCTGTTCGTTCAAGGATCCAACAAGACGAGATTTACTTTTCCTGATTTTGGAAAAGGATGTTGTTAGCGAAATTTCAATAATATATTTGTTTTTTCTTAAAACAATTTTTTTAGTATTTTTAGATATTTTATAATATCACAAATAATTTTTAAAAATAATAATAAAAAATATTATTTTAATAAAAAATATTTTTAAAGACAAATATATATATATATATATATATATCTGTCCGATCTAAGTCTACTCTCGTATTTGCAAGAGCTCATAGCGTTCAACTTCATCGATCAATGGCCCACACTGCTCAATTTCCGGGTTTATTTTGTTTTTAAAATAAAAAACATCACTAAAAGTTTTATTTTCTTTAATTTTGAATTTAAAATGAAGCATATATTTTTTAAGTATTGATACAATGATATTCTATATGATTATTTGAAGGCTACAACATTGGATCAATCTAAATTAAACTGTCGAGTCTATAAATTAGATTATAAGACTATAATAATCCTATAAAAAAAATAAATAAAAATCAATCATAAAAATTAATTTCTAATTAACGTAATATTGAGAGAGAAAAAATAAAAAATATTATATAAATAATAATAAAAAATTATCCAAATCATTACCTAAAATTAACCAACAACACTGATAATTCAGGTTCTAAAATTAGAATAATATAAAAAAAATAATTATAAAATTTAATTTTTAACCGATGTAGGAGCACGACAATATTTTCAACCTACTCAAGGGTTGTAATAAAAAAAAATCGTGGTGGAGCTGGGCAAACGTTTGATTTTTTTTCAAAGTCTCATTTTCTGAATGTTAGATAGACGGCTTTCTTGTAATTCCAAAGTCATATAAGAGCTTCACCTTCCAGAAGTGGTGAAAAAGATATTTTGTATTTTTATTTTTTATAATTGTGAATCATTGGTAAGTTCTAGAACATTAATAATAAACACAATGATTTGATTTTCAATGCAATTCTCTTTTTGAACTTTATTTTTTTGGCCATACATGGCTACGGCTACAAGGATGAATTACCTGTAAACTTCTTGCTTTCAACTCAACCATAGCCTCCTTTGATGAAGACTGCTACTTTTCTTTGAAGCTGGCTGTCAGCATGGATGATTGACACGTTTCATCTTGGACGTGACCGCACGGACCAAAATAGCATCGCACATGGTTTTCTATTAAAATTAAATACTTGTTGCCAAGTCAATTTTTCATATCTTTTTATTTATTTAATTTTGTAGAGGGTAGTCAATTCCCATGCCGGCTAATTATCCTCCGTTCAGGCTTGAACCGTGTTGTGATCTAGATCAAGCTAAATTTATAATTACCGCTACATGAATCTCCAAATTCATGTTGTTTTCCGATTGGAGAAAAAAAAATCTAATTTGGAATTAACATTATAATTAAATGTTTGCAAACACACACAATTAGAATCAATATTTAAGATATTTGTTTTGGTATAATTAACATGGGAATCTATCACTTACGAATTTTAATGAAATAAAGATTGAATGGAAAATATTGTTCACGACCGAGTTACATATCAAAGAATTTAATATAGGACCTCCCTAGAGTCGTGCAGCGTGAACGTGGCTAATTTTATATGTAATGTGCATGGCACGTTACATCTTCAATCTTTATGCAGCAAAATCTCAAAAATTAAAGTCACGCTCAGATTTTCTGCTAAATATATATTTTCTCGTTTTTTCTTCCTGTTCAAACCGCCATAATTAGTTAGTTCACACTCATGATAATGATAATGGTACCAGTTAAAAAATCATCGGTTATTCCCGAAACGTGATGACAAAATATTTAAAATATGTTTTATATATCTCATATTCAATTTAAGATGTACTTATTTTGTAAAAGTTTAAAACAATTATAATTTTACTCGAATTTATAAAAAAAATATTTAAATAAAAATATTGTTTACTTGAATTAAAAAAAATCACCGGTTCTAATGAATCTCGGAGCGGAGGGGTTGGTGAGCCGCAGAGTCAATACAAACTGAAAAATTTGACATGGTAAGCTACAAGAAACTTCGACATGGTTAGGAAGTCAATTAAACAGACATCCAAACACGTTGTTCTTAGTTTCCCATAGAATTGGGACGCATAACAAACTGGAATTGATTACTATATGCCTATATGAAGTAATAAAATAAAGAAAAATCAATAAAAAAGCAAAAGAGAGCTCCTGAGGTATGCTTTCATGGGCAACACGCAAGCATTGGTAACCTGCCAAATCAACGCACGCGTTCCAAAAAATAGGTTTGCGCGTGCTTTTCATTGACAAGTATTCCAAGCAAAGCACCGCCTCAATGCCTGTTCGATCCATTCTCTATATAATTAAGCCATTTGCCTTTCTAAAAATTCGTTCCCCTATATTCACTCTCCCCCCTCGAAGAACCCTCTTTATTGTCCTGGCAGTTTAAGCATTAATCCCCATCCCAAGAAAGAACCCTATCAATCAACCTCACCACGAAAGCTTTCTGTATCTTATCAATGGCTTCCTTCAGATTCCCATTGGCTCTCTTTCTCTCTTCTCTATTCCTCCATGCAGCTCTAGGTGATTATATATATATATATTACAACATGCACGCGCACACACACTAGCTAGGTTATATATATACATATATTATATTACATTATGCGCGCGCGCGCACAGACTAGCTAACATTCTTGTTCGTTAATTCGCTAACTCTTGGTTTTTAACTGGCAGCCGAAATTGTATGCGAGGAATTGCCAAATGATCTATGTGCTTTTACCGTCTCATCATCTGGCAAGAGGTGCTTGTTGGAGACATATGCAAATCAGAACGGTGCCGTTGAGTACCAGTGCAGGACATCCGAGGTGTTTGTTGACAAAATGGCAGATTACATCGAGACCGATGCTTGTGTCAAGGCTTGTGGGGTTGATAGGAACTCGGTTGGGATCTCCTCTGACTCACTCCTTGAGCCTCAGTTTACCGCCAAGCTCTGTTCTCCGGCCTGTTACCAGAATTGCCCCAACATTGTAGACCTTTATTTCAATTTGGCTGCTGGAGAAGGTAGGCTTTTACAGTATGTGCATGTGTTTAATTGCAGAATTTTGTTTCCTCAATCCCTTTTTCGAAAGAATATTGTTTTCTAATGATTAAAAACAAAAGGAATAACGTTAAAATACTGGTCGAAGGTTTTGAAATGTAAAATAGATGAGTGCCATGTTCAATTTTTATCCATTTTGTTTATTTTTCCTTTTTTTTAAAAAAAAACTTATTTGATCACAGTCTCTTTTCGCATCTGGGTAAGATTTTTTAATTGAATTAGTGGGGTGGGGTGGATGGAAAAAAGATGCGAGGTCAGATTTGATAGCAATAAGAATACTTGTTCAAGTTCTTGTTTGATCTTCGTTTTCCAACTTTCAAAACCTTTTTGGTGGCTCGCTTGCTTCACCTTTAATCAAAGAATTGTCCTTCCTTGTGTAATAAAGGCAAGGAACCATGGCTTAAAACTCTGCAGGAACTTTTAATATTATTACAGCATCCTCTCAAATGGCTGTTTTGTCATAATAATGTCTGTTGACACGTGCAGGTGCATTTTTGCCTGACCTCTGTGAAGCTGCACGCTATAACCCTCACCGTTCCATGATCCAGCTTATGAGCTTTGGCGCAGGCGCCCCCGGACCTGTGGCTTCCGAAACCGCATCTTTGATCGCTGCCCCTGCTCCCGCTCCCATGTAATCAAACATATATTTGGTATCTACAAGATTATTTTATTTTGAAGACTGGGTTTATATTGAACGAGTAAGAAATCATATTATATATCTAGTAAATTAGAAAGACTGAAGGGGGATTGATCAACGCTACATATATTGGTCTTCGGGGCTACAATTTGATTGTATTCTGTTTTTTTTTGGGAGGATTCTTTTTTGCGATTATGCCACTGAGTATTGGGGATGGATAATATGTGTTACTTTCTTTATTTGATTATTTAATAAAATTGATCCGATTTTTATCTAATAAACCTTGTGTATGTATATCAATTGGAGCATATCTTCATCCTTGATGAAACATAGCATTGACCAGGAACAGAGACAGAACATCATTAACACTTGGGCACGTATCAAAAGTGATTTAAGTGGACTTGAACTATTATGGAGAGAAGTAGCATAAGAAATTTAGAACGCAAGCACAGATTGATTCACAGCTGCACCAGACGAGACCCTAAACATGCACCTACTTAACCTCAGTCCTTGCCAAATTACCTACCCCTAATTAATCACATCGCTATCACTATCTCCATCGCCATCGCGGGTTAAACCTCTGATAAGTGGTCTTCGAGCTGACGGGCTTGCAATGTTGGTGGCCACATCCCCATCAAGCTCAATTGTGAATGCGCGTAATTAGAGATGAATAAACGTTTCATCCGTCAAAAGTAGACAATCAGGGCGCCGCCGTCGACGCGTACTGCTGACCCTCCTCATTCCAACGCTTCCAGCCGGATTCTAGTAAGAGATGAAAAAGGAACTTAATAATATACGGAGATAAAATTATATTTTAAGCGATTTCTTTCATGGCTGACCTATAGATTTGAAGAAAGAATTTGCTAAGCATGCTGATCAAGCAATAACCAATAGAGCAATACAAAAAGCCGAAGCACCTTATATATCTTCAAAGTTTTTTTTTTTTTCCATTTATGGGGAAAAATATAACTTCATGGTAGCAATCTAAGTGCTACAATGAAACAACCACGCCCAAGTTCAATTAGCTCGGTATGGCCCATCATATATGCGAGAGATCATGTTGATGCCAGCACTAGAGAGCTCAACGTGCTCAAATCACGGCTGATGACTGTCGCTGGTATTCACCCAATCAAGAAACCTCGGAAATTACAATTGTGGAGCTCAACTACCTTTCAATCATTATGTTTTTTATACCTTTTTATTTACTATAAATACGTTGGATGGCTACCATCATATATATTAATCCATTTTTTAAGAGAGACTGTGTATAATAACCTATTCAAAGTGCATTCAGTTTTTGTTTACGCATGAGTTTGTTTTCTTGGTTAATGAAATTTGAGTCAAAATAAATTTAATTAATCATTATAAACCGTGCTTAAAGAACACATATGAACAATCAAATTTGTAAGTAATTTATGGATTAAATTAAAAATTGGTTCCAGAAGTAAGAATTTAGAAGATCCAACTTGAATGAATAAAGCATGACAAACGTACTTTACCCCAGTACACACACATAAAATACTTGAAAAACAATTGATTAATGAATTCTTGCTCTCTCTCCTTGAACTACAATTTTAAAACTTGCCCTTTTAAAATCAGTGGCTTTGCTAATCTTTAAGCCTTTGGGAAATGGGTTCATTGACTGTAAAGTTCAGCTAAAAACCTACTTGGTATCTGGTTATGAAAGAGAGGGTCTCCGAGATATCTAATCAAGAAAGCTAAGAGAAAAGAATCATAAACTTTTCAAGGTATCAATATATATATGTGTACAACCTTGAAAAGGAGAATTAAAATAAATCAAGTTAAATCATTGTTATAAGTTTTTGTTCAAGATAAATAAAATAAAACAAGTTAAATCATTATTATAAGTTTTTGTTCAAGATAAACGTACGTATCTTGAACAAACATCAAACAAATTTTGATTATAATTATGACATCCAATTAAAGAATTCGAGCTCCATGTCACACGCATGATTGTAATAACAAACCGCCAACTTTCTTTTGTCTAGTGAAAGAGATGAAAATCAGCTGTGAGAATATTGAACAACTACTAACATCGAGGCAAATCAGGTGGAGGTGGTGGCAAAGTAGACTCTTTCGTCGGTCCATTCTCGACGACGAAAGCTGTAGCTAATCCCAAGGACATGTGCACATCTAGATGACAATGCATGGACCAAACACCTGGATTATTGGCTGTGAATCTTATGACTGCCCATCCTCCCACTGGCACACCAATCGTGTTTCGTGATTGCGGATTGACGAGATTGAACTTTTTGGGTCTTGAAGCGGATCATAGTTTCCAAACCCTTGAGCCAACACATGGAAATTGAAACTGTGAAGGTGCATGGGGTGATTCTCCACACCTATAATAGCTGTGTTCTGTAACACCATCTCCACTGTCGAATTGTACTTCAACACCTTCACGCTTGTTGATTTTGGTGTAATTAACAGGGATGAATTCAGGATGTTGATGCTGTCATTAGTGTAGTCAAATTTGACCGGAGGAGTATCAGGAAATCAGGAGTGTAGATTCCACTAACATTGAAATAGAAGGCTTGCAGCATGGACAAGCCTGTAGGATTCACAAAAGAGTAATTGTTCATGCTAGCAGAGAGTGGAGTCCCATTTAGACAAGTTGGACAGACCGAGAGCCCCAAGCCCACTGTAACAAACATGTGCTCATCAATTTGACGCGGGACTGGGACCCAATGAGGCCCACCTGCCAGGCCAGTAATGGTGGTGAAAAACTTGTGGGCAGTAGGGGTGTCATTGAAGGCAGGCATCAGAGGCATTATGGGACTTGCTGTTGTGGGTGCACCTTCGTAGACAACAGTTCCTCTTGTGGCCGTGCTATTAAATGGGCGCCCACCAGCATCACTAACATATGCGTCTGCGGCCATGTAATAAGATCCCACTTCCTGATCTGCTGAGAGGAGAACGTCCACGGTCTGGCCGGGGCCGGTGACAACAACGTCAGTCATGTAGGGCACCGTGTAAGAGGCATCAACAGCGACAACTGTCATATTATGATTGGCTATTTTGAAAAAGAAGGCGGTATTGAGAGCAGCGTTGATTATTCGAAGGAGATAGATCTTTCCTTTTGTATCTTAAGATTATATATTCCTGGATTACACAAACAAAATAAACATAATAAGATTACCAATAATATTCATATCACGAATATCCATGATCGATGACATATGATTGCTTACTATTTTGAGAGCAAGGGTACAGATCCCTGGGAGTCCATTTATGGTGAAGGCATCCGAATTGTTAAGTTGTGCACCAGTGGCGAGAACCTGGGTTTCGACATCAACAACATTAGAATTCCACCACTCACCTGCAATCATATAAACATATTTTAATTAGCACGCATCGTCATCAATGTTAAATTCATAATTGTTTGAGCTTTAATGATCATCTGATTTTATATTAAAAATCAAGGTTACCTAATAAAATGGGAACTTCTTTGTCGGGTTTTGGGAAAGGATAAGGATGGCCGGATCTTGGACGGATAATGAGTGCTCCATAGACTGTTGCTCGGAGCCATCCGACATGAGCATGCCACCACAGAGTACCTTCTTGCTTGAGGAGTTTAAATTTGTAGGTATATTTACCTCCAGGCGGTATTGGACATTGAGTTATCATACCAGGTCCATCCGCCCAGGCACTAAGTAGTTGAAACACTCCATGCCTGGATAGAAACATAAATGCTCAAATAATTAGCCAATAATTTATTGAATAGTTGAAGAATAACTTTCTCAAGTTGTCAATTAATTAGATTTTTTTATTGGATAACATGAGGACAAATTTGATAATATGCCCTCAGAAAGAAGACATCTTAGAAGAGTTAAAAATAAAGCAAATCAATTAGAGAGACTAACTGATATACGTCAGACTAAATCGGTCAATAATAATTAAATTGCCGATAACTCGGGAAATTCCTAGCTGGTACGATTTCTAACAGAAAATCATTGTGTTTATTTTCTTATCCATTCACTATGACTTTCCCTATAATATTGTCTAGCTGCGTATGTAATTAACTAAGGATTTACCAGTGAATTGTCATGTTGTAGGGTGACTTGTTGAAAACGTGGACTACAAGGGTGTCGCCCTCTCGAACTCGAAGTGTTGGGCCTGGTAGGCTTCCATTCACTGCAGTTATCACTTTCTCAGAGCACAGCCGACGAACTGTGAGGTTTTTAACCTAAATCATTCACAACAAAATTCATCAGCCTGCAAAGGTTTAAGAAAAGTAGAAAATCGTTTTGTCTACATGTATAGTAGACTTATCATACACTAGAATATGCGAACTTGGCCAGTCCATAAACTGATAAAAATAATCTTCCCATTATATTATTTAAATTATTGGCAGTACTGTGTTGGAACTTGGAATTGTATTGAGTTGCCGACCATTTTCCCTACCAAGTTAATACGTAGGCACCTCGTGTTCGAGCCTCTTTTGTAACGAAAGAAAAGAGTGTACTGAATCTTGGGACATAGCAGAATCAAAGGTAATATCATTTTCTAGGATAGGATAGGATAAACCTGCTTAATACATCCTATCCTCGATCGCCCCTGATATTTCTATTTCTTATAATGACCAGAAACCCTAATGCAACCTTTGCATGGTATAATTTATCAAGACAGGAACCTGCAAGGATCTCCTTTTCGACGTGCAGAAAAAGTTTGAGCACTAACGTAAGAGAGAAGAGCTTAAAGTGAAAGAATTACATGGAATGAGTGTTCCACAATTGCAGCAGAAGCCACCGAAGAAGCCAAGAGAATCAGAGCTAAACAAAACAGAAGACGTGTCATGTTTGAAGAGAAAAGAGAGCTATGAAGGAAGAATGAGTGAAGAGAAGCTCTAATTTATATATGAAAAATGGCTTTAGCAAATGTTTATCGATATCTCAACACACACACACATATATATAGAAGAAACATTCGATTATTGCGTGCCCAGGTATTAAATTAATTTCTTCTATGGGATTTCTCAAGAGACCTGATCTGGAAAAACTCAATGGGTTAGCAAAACCTCGTTTTCTTATAGCTTAAGTTAGACCATCTAAATATAAATAAAGAAAGTGCAAGTGTTAAGAATCTTGATTGCTCAAGCAAACAAACATTTTCAGCTTTCTGGTCGCAAATAGTTTTTTAATAAAATTAATTTCATCAGATCCCTTTGCCATAGCATAACGACTATGGAATACATATTTTCTCATAAATACAGTTAAAAAGAGATGCGGTCAAATAACACCTAGAGTGTCAAACATTCGCTAAAGTGATACCTTTTCCATTTCTAATTATGTCTGCAAGAGTAAATAATATATATTAAAAGAAAATGAGCAGAGGCCAGGTTGGGATTTCACTTCCTTGAACACCAATCTTGAGAGTAAATGTCTTTAATATATATATATATATATATATATATATATATATATATATATATATATATATATATATATATATATATAGTAAATCGTTGAATCGAGTACATGAATTATAATCTTAATTATCACAGATTACTCGAACCTTTTATGAATCCACATTTGTATGACAATGGGAGATGGTGCAATAGTTATGCTATGACAGTATTGTTTTTATCCTATTATATTTTAATTATATTTGTTGAGAAAATCAGTATTTTCCATCTGCTATCTATCTTGCTGTTAAAAAGGGTGATATTGCTGTTAAAAAATATACTACATGACTAGATAAGTGAGCATAAAAGTTTATTTAATAATTAAATAAAATAATCATAATATGATAAATCTACAATCATAACAAAAGATTGGCATGAAACTTGTATAAACGATTGAAAGACAATCATAGCTTTATGTTAATCATACATACGTACAATTATGTATAATTAAGATAATGATATTAGCCGCTCTATTTATTATATTCTCAAGGCTTCAAATGAGGGCTCCTCTGGAAATCAATATATTAAAGATATGAAAAGATTCGGTGCTCCATTGGAATTGTCTATATGGTAAGTTTGTGCAGTTGGTTTATTTTAATATGTTCAATAATTAATTTGTGTAAAAATCAAAGTATGTAAGGTTTTTAAAAATATATATTTTATTCTGCACTAAATCAACTTATATTTTCTTTTAATAAAAAAGTGTTCATCATGGAGAACATTGTTTTCTTATGAAAATTATAATTTATAATAAAGCACAACACTTCAATATTAAACTTCATAAAACAGTAGTTTTTCCTTGTGTAATGAGTTTTGAACATGATCTTGCAAAACAAATCCCTTGTAGAACGAGTTACATTTTTATTTTTAAATTAATATTTGAGTTTGTTTGATTAAGTAACAAGCACACAATAAATTCAAAGGATGAAATATTTTTTTTTGTAGAGAAAAGATTTATATGTTCTTTGTTAAGTGTGATGTTTGCGTAGCGTTTTTTTTTATATAAAAAAAATCAATCACTAAATATAGCCTGGAAAAATATTTGGAGAAATAAAGTTGGAAAAATACTATTAATGTATATTATTGTTCACTTACTATAAACTATATATGACAAGTTACCTCGGTTAGACAAAAGCTCGAGTTTGGCATGGCCTTGGCGCAACTTTTATGGAGCTTGGTTGGGTCTAATTAAAAAAAAAAAATTAGGAGAGAGCGAGAGGCCAATCGAGCCAAAAAAAGCCTGGCTGGACCATGGCCTAACCAAGTTTAACTTGACGCTTAACCAGATTGCCTAACATGGTTGGGATATTCATTTATTAATATATACTGTTTATGACAACATTTATTAATTAATCATGTGAACTAAATTAATAAGTTAGCGTTGAGTTAGCTTTAAATCATTCAATCTATCTTATTATTATTATTATTATTATTATTATTATTATCCTTAAATCATTATCAATTTTCAATTAAAAACCCAAACTCCTCAATATTTACTGAAAATTTTAAATTAATATAAAATAAAGTCGACAAAATATTAAAAGTACTCATTAGATAAACCATTATTTTTTAATAAAAAACACCTAAGTTATAAAATCAAAATCAATTTAATCAAATTACAAATAAATATAATTTTTCAAAATCTTTAAAAACCCTAATATGTACAAATCGTTTATTCATACAAAAACAATCTATGAAAAAACTACAAAACAAGTAAACAGATTAACAAATTGCATATACCATATTAAAATGCTATCAAAATTAACATTTTAAAAATAAATTAAAGCAAAAAAAATGTAGTTTCAATAACCCAAAATGGAAAATCCTAAAAGAAAATGGAACGAGAACATGGATGCTAATTGTTAGAGTATAGAAGAAAGAATATTCTAGAGTAGTTTATTTGCATTCTAGAAGTATGAATGATGATAGTTTGTTATGTATAAATAGGAATATTGACTCACGGGAAATATAAAAGAAAAAACAGAATTGCTTACTGTTGAAATACAAAATATTCTCCCTCTCGTTCTCTTCTCTTCTCTAAACAACTTTTCTTTTCTTTCTAAATTCCTTTAATTACCTGCAACATTTCTCAATCCTAACACTAACAAACCAAGAGGAGCATAATAATATATATTTTTTCTAATAAATTCAATTTAATTTACTGCTGAAATTATTGTTGGTATTTTCGCGTATATTTACTAATTTTCTAGTAACAAGTGTTGGGAATGTTTCCGCTTCGTCTTCTCTTTCAATCCGCATGTCTTAGTTGCTCGCCAGCTTGCTCTACTTTGATTATATATGTTTTCTCTGTCTCTTCAAAGACAAAATAAATAAAGCCGCAGTTTTGCTAATTATCCATTGTTATAGAATATTGACTGACATCTCTTTCAAATTCTTCGTCCCTAATAGGTTTTCGGATCATATCTATATCTATTTATATATATATATATATATATTAAAAAATCAGACCTGGCTCTGTCCATTTAAAAACAATCGAAAGCATGAAGTATACGTTAGGTATGCATGAAGTATACGTAAGCTACTTGTTGTGGTGGACACAAACAAGTTTACGTGTGGTTTTAATGATTACAAGTATTAATTTAAGCACCGGTCTCATCAAGTAGTTATCTTTTTCTTCAAAATCTTCCCATCTATTTCATTGATTATCATATTTTTATAATAATAATAATGTTAATAATATGAAGAGTAAGGGGACACGTTTAGGAATTATTCTAAATGGTAAATTGGTTGTCCGTTTATCAATATATTTTTTATGGAAAATTGGTAAATGACAACGTAGTCATTTTAAATTTTTTAAAGATTAAAATAGTAAGGATAATATATATATTATTTAATAGTATAAAATTTTTATTCTAGAGATAAATTTATTTTATGTTTTTATATGTTCGTCGCTGACTGACGATTTTTGATGACGCGCTTCAGCACCTCGCGATCACCCGGGTTCGGGAAACAGCGGTGAAATGTGGGATTATTTTTATAATCGTAAAAATTACGACTATAAATATCGAGAGTCGCCACCTAGTATTAAGGTCACTAGGAACCTATTGGTCTGCGAGAGTCTAGGGTAAGGGGACTTGTTGTGCAAGGGGAAGACGCGTCACCCCCGGTGCACCCTACTTAAAGTAAGCTGCATTGTTGTTTGATTTTTTTTATCTTTAAAAATTTTACATTGCATTTTGAAAACCACTTTTTATTTGCGGGCGTATTTTACAATGTAAATCTACACCCTGGTAAAAAATTCCCTTTTTTATATCTACGGATGTACTTTACAATGTAAATTTACACCCTAATAGATAAAACAAAAATATTTAAAATTATATTTTTCTTATCTATCGATGTACTTTACAATGTAAATTTACACCCTAATAGATAAAATAACAATATTTAAAATTGTATATTTTTTATCCTTGGGTGTACTTTACAATGTAAATTTAGACCTTAATAGATAAAACAAAAATATTTAAAATTATTTTTGATATTTTGGCCAAATTCCAACGGATAATCATAAACCGGTTACGATATCCAATTTTCGTTTCAAAATATCAGAAATATGCAACATAATTTTTTAACAAAAAATGTATATGGAAAAGTCATGAAATTTGGCCGTATGCACAAAAACAAATACATTTTTATAGTTTTGAAATTTCTTTTTTGATATATAAAAAAAATGTATATATTTTTTAAAGTAAGAAAAATATTTTATTATTTTTATCTTTTATCTTTATATTTATATTTATATTTATATTTATTTTTATTTTTATTTTTATATTTTATATTTATATATTTGTAGTGGATCACAATCCACCCTCTCAAATTGGTTGAAAGCTCAATCCATCTTAGTCTGGCGTCGACCTGATGATTTAGGACATGGCTGAAAGCCCAGCCATCTTGGATGGACCGACAGCTCGGAAGGCCGGACCGGCTTCGCCCGTGGGAACTGGTCGGGCTCCGCCAACGTGGGCCGAGGCCCAGTGGGCAAATGGCGGGCTTCCGGCCATCATGGGCTGGAAGCCCAAGCTTAGCTGATGTCGGGCAGCAAAGCCCGACTGATCAGGACTGCTATCGTGAACGAGAATCGAATAAAATTTGCAAGAACGAAGATGAACAGTAGTTGCATGATTTTTCAAGTACAATGAACGGATATTCTATTTATACCTTCGTGTAGAGGACGTCGAGGTGGTTCTTGTGGTCGTGGTGGCGTCGAGAATGGTTGCCTGAGGTCGCTGGAAAAAGCTTCGGAAGTGGCGGGGCTGTGCGTGCTGCGTCGCCGAAAATGTCACCTTCCTTTCAACGGTGACGATGCATGGGTTGGTGGGATGGTGGGGAAGCTTTCTGTGATCACAATGGTGTCGTTGGGTGGCTGGAACGGCGACCGTTGGAGGAGAGAGATGTCGACGTTGATGGCAGCTTTCTGGAGAGAGAGAGAGGCGAATCGAGGCCGAGAGAGGGAAAACGAAACGCAGATAAAAATGAGGATAGAAAGGAAGACGAAGGCCCGAGAAAATGAAGAAAAGCAGAAACAAAAAGAATGTGGAATTTTTCCGTGAAATTTCTCCCCGTCTTCTCTGTTCTTCTCCTCGCTCGTCCCTGTCCGTTTTTCTTTGTCTCCCCGTCAGTCGGTTTATATAGCAATTGATGCAACGGTAACCTACTTAATTTCAAAATGCAACAGTAACCTGCAACTTTCGGCTCCCTAATTTGCGGAGGTAAGGGAAATAATGGCCGGCAAGAGGTGGCTTGTGGGTTATTATTTTTGGGATGTAAAAAATACAATTTGGTCCCTCAACTCATAACTCCTTTAATTGCATCCTCAATTAAACCTAAATTTATGATTTGTGCAATTATGTCCTTGTAAAAAAAATTCAAAGTTACCCTTAAATTTTGCGCCCCTTTTAACTTTGGTCCTTGATTTCCAATTTATGTTATTTGACCCACGATTGACCATTAAACTCTCAATTGTTTCCAATTGGACCCCCGATTTTGCATAATTGCCTTGAAAAAAATTCAATTTGGCCCCCGAAAATTCCCAACTTCTCGATTGAGCCCAAATTAACTTCCAGCACTTGATTTTTCACTGATTAAGCCCTTAATAGAATTAATTTGACCAACTTAAAGTATAATTAAGTCCTTGCACTTAATTAAATCCTTTAATTGGATCCTCAATTAATTCCCAAACATAATTATATTGGCCGACGATTAAATCAAATTGACCCATAAAATATAATTATATCCCTTGACTTAAGTTTTTTATACAGATTTATCCGATGATAAATTATTTTTGCCTTAAATCTGTATTTTCCTCTATTTTGGGGACAAAAGAGATATGATCATGCGAAAACAAACAAAATTTGCACATTGATTTTTCTAACAACCTCTAACTCTTTTATTTTATTTTTGTTATTTTTTGATATATTTTGGGGAGTCAACCAAAAATTGGGTGATGACATGTTCAATCAAATAGTGTTTTTTTTGCTTCTATTCTAAAATATTGACCAAACTTGACCTAAAGTAATATAAAACCTCGAACAAATGCTTGAATAAGGAGAAATGAAAAGATCTGCCAATTAATATGGACACATGAACAATGCATTAATTAGGAATGAAACTTCGAAAACATTTTGGATTGTCTTCTGTTCATTTGAATTTCTTAAACTGGAATGAATTTTAACTAATACATATCAAATGCAAATCATTTTTTTTTTTGTTACTCAAAAAAAACCATAGAACTATTGAAGGTTAATTTGTTGATGGTATCATTTTTTTTTAATTTTTTATCATATTATTGCTAGGGATTGAATTTTCTAATATATTTTTACTAATTATTTATATTTCAATATAAAACATGTAGTTAACATATTATTAATCAAAACAAGTTTCTGTATGAATCATTCGCAAGCTAGAAATCATCGAGCTTTTTTATTTATTTAATGAGCTTATCACTTTTTCCTATTTATATGTTATTATTAACATATAGAGGGAAACGAGGACTGATTTTCTTTGATTATATGTTCCTTTTAAATATAATTTTAATATACGAGATCGTCGTTCATAAAAATAAAATTACAGACAATTTAATGTAATGAAATAATAAAAATAAATAATAAAATATGATGAAGAACAAAGAAATTAGCATCACAGAGTCATCCACTTAAGGCAGTTTGAAAATGCTTACAAGAAAGTATGACAAGATTGTTATTATAGTTGAATTTTAAAAATTAATTTTTTCAATGAGCACGTGCTTATATATACTAAATATATAGCACTGATTGAGTATTTAGAAAGTTGCTTTTGACGATATCAACTCTGATAGTTCACAATAAGTTCAATAATATTAGGATTTTCTTAAATTAACCTTCTTGAATTGAGCAAAATCAATTTTTATATCGTATGCTGCGATTGCTTTTCCATGATTATTTCGTTTTATGGACTGGCCGGGATCTCCTCACCAAATGTTCTATAGACTTAGAAGAGGTTTCTTTAAGGACATGAGCTTCATTAACTCTCACCTAATTGATATGATCTTACAATCTCAAGATTAGTTTACAATTGTGAATTGATTTCTGTTTCTGTATTGCTGGGTTTATATGCATGGTAGTCCCTGAAAAGTTTGTTCCTAATCGCCTTCTATTTCCTGTAGGAATAGGAACAACTCAACTAACTATTTTTCTATTTTAAAGGTCTAATACTTTAAGCTGCTGAAAAGCAACCATCTTCTTGGTTGCGATGTCATTACATAAGACTGCTTTACTGGATAGCGTTTCCTTGTGTAATGAGTTTTGAAAATGGGTTGATCTTGCAATTTCGATATCTCAACACAGACATTTGAATGGTCATACTACAATACACATGTAACATGACAGTCATAGCCTCCAGTCGATTGAACTGGAAAAATTCAATGGGTTAGCAAAAACCTCGTTCTCTAATTAATAGCTTAGGTTAGGCCATCTAAATATACATAAGGAATGTGCAAGTGTTAAGAATCTTGATTCCTCAAGCAAACAAACATTTTTGGCTTTTGGGTTCTGGTCGCAATTTTGTTTTTTCAACAAAATCATTCTCATCATTTTATAGATTCTTTTGACAAAACATAACGACTATGGAATAAATGCCCCGCAGTCAAATGACACCTGGAGTTGACCATATGTTATCACGAGCATAATTGTTAATTACGTTCCGTTCACAAAATCGAGACAAAACATCGTCATTTTCATCTTGATTTTAATTCCGGTCCGTTCCGGAAATTCCGGCCGGAACGCCTCAGTTCCGTTTTGGGCGTGTCGTTCCAAGTTCAAAATCTATTTTTTTATTTTTTAAAAATTATTTTTGACATCTATACAATAAAATAATTTAAAAACACCAAAATATTGTAAATAAAAAATAATTCAAATTTTAATTATGCTTGTTAAATCAATATTTTTTTCATATATATATATATATATAATTATATATGAACAGTACGACACCGAAACGGCACGCCGGAACGTTCCGTTCCAA
This sequence comes from Salix exigua, assembly GCA_032356905.1. Taxonomy (NCBI): domain Eukaryota; kingdom Viridiplantae; phylum Streptophyta; class Magnoliopsida; order Malpighiales; family Salicaceae; genus Salix; species Salix exigua. The sequence continues at coordinate 5,292,167 of CM063593.1, read as the reverse complement.
TCGAAAAATCAGAACGGCGACCGAAACGGTATTGACAACTATGATCACGAGTGTCAAACGAACGCTAAAAGGAGACTTTTTTTCATTTCCAATTATGTCTGTTTTATAAGAACCGAATTAAAAAGAAAATGAAGGTGGGGGTGGATCTGCATGTTAAAGAATTAGAAGGTCCCTCCTCTTTATCTAGAGAAAGAGAGAGAATGCCCACTTCAAGAAGTAGAAGAATTACAAGTTTCTTCTTCTTGGTTGCGATGTCATAACAAAAGATTGCTTTGCTGGATATATAGGATTATTATTGTTGCTGTTATTTAATTTTACCACAATCTCAAGTTTGAAGATATAAATTCTAGATGAATTTAATCGTTGCATGTAAATTAATCTTGAGGGTATTTGTAAACACTAAAGTTTTCACAAGACTATGTCTGTAATTGAATTTATAAAAATTTAGGTCTAAATTAAATTTATTAGATCTAAACCTAAACTAAATTAAAAAAACTCGATCCAAATATACTTCATGATTTTTATTTTAATATTTATTTAATGTATTTTAAATATGTGAAAGTTTGTCTTTACATTATTTAATTCCCACTTTCCCTCCCTTATTTTGGTTATTGATTATAAATAACTCAAGTGATAAGATGTGTTGCCTAGGTTAACAATTTGATTAATGAATTAATAAAACATACAAACGTACTATAGCCCAGAATACATAATTAAATTACTTGGAAAATAATTGATTAATGAATTATCGTTCTCTCTCTATGAAGCACAACATATCTTGCACAAACATCAAACAAATATTGAAAAACAAATATTGTAATTATGACATCCAATTAAAGAATTTAAACTCGATGTCACATGCAAGCTTGTAATAATAGTCCAGCAACTTTCCTTGTCCCAGTGAAAGAGATGAAAATGAGTTGTGAGAATGTTGAACAGCTAACATCGAGGCAGATCAGCTGGAGGTGGTGGCAAAGTAGAGTCTTCTGTCGGTCCATTCCCGACGACGAAAGCAGTAGCTAATCCCCAGGGCAAATGCACATCTAGATGACAGTGCATGATCCAAACACCCGGATTATTAGCTATGAATCTTATGACTGCCCATCCTCCCACTGGCACACCAATAGTGTTTCGTAATTGTGGATTGACAAGATTGAACCTTTTCGGGTCTTTAAGGGGATCATAGTTTCCAAACCCTTGAGCCAACACATGGAAATTGAAACCGTGAAGATGCATGGGATGATTCTCCACACCCATAATAGCTGTGTTCTGTAACACCATCTCCACTGTGGAATTATACTTTAACACCTTCACGCTTGTTGATTTTGGTGTAATTGACAGGGATGGATTCAGGACGTTGATGTTGTCATTAGTGTAGTCAAATTTCACTGGAGGAGTATTAGGGAAATCTGGAGTGTAGATTCCGCTAACATTGAAATAGAAGGCTTGCAGCAAGGACAAACTTGTAGGATTCACAAAAGAATAATTGTTCATGCTAGCAGAGAGTCGCGTCCCATTTAGACAAGTTGGACAAGCTGAGATCCCCATGTTCACTGTAACAAACATGTGCTCATCAATCTGATGCGGGACCGGGACCCAATGTGGCCCACCTGCCAGGCCTGTAATGGTGGTGAAAAACTTGTGGGCAGTTGGGGTGTCATTGAAGGCAGGCATTAGAGGCATTACGGGAGTTGTTGTTGTGCGTGCACCTTCGTAGATAACAATTCCTCTTGTGGTCGAGTTAAGTGGCGCACCACCATCACTAACATAGGCGTTTGCAGCCATGTAATATGATCCCATTTCCTGATCTGCTGTGAGGAGAACGTCCACTGTCTGGCCGGGCCCGGTGACAACAACACCAGTGACGTAGGGCACCGTGTAGGAGGCATCAACAGCAACGACTGTCATATTATGATTCGCTATCTTGAAAAAGAGCTCGTTATTGAGAGCAGCGTTGATTATTCGAAGAAGATATGTCTTTCCTTTCTGTACCTTAAGATCAAATATTGCTGGATTGCACAAACAAAAAAAAACAAAACAAAAAAACACAATAAGAGTAAGGGTAAAGATCCCATTAATATGCTTGGATATTTCACATTGAACCGGTAATTTCTATATCACGAATATCCATGATGACTGATGATATGATGTCATATGGTTGCTTACTGTTTTGAGAGCAAGGGTAAAGATCCCCGGGGAGTCCATTTATGGTGAAGGCATCCGAATTGTTAGGTTGTGTACCAGTGGCGAGAGCCTGGGTTTCGACATCAACAACATTAGCATTCCACCACTCACCTGCAATCATATGAACATATTTTGTTTACCACGCATTGTCATTAATGTCAAATTCATAGTTGTTTGAGCTTTGATGATCATTTGACTTTAAATTAAAATTCAAGGTTACCTAATAAAATGGGAACTTCCCCGTCGGGTTTTGGGAAAGGGTAAGAATTGCCGGGTCTTGGACGGATAATGAGTGCCCCATACACTGTTGCTCGGAGCCATCCGACATGAGCATGCCACCACAGAGTACCTTCTTGCTTGAGGAGTTTAAATTTGTAGGTATATTTACCTCCTGGCGGTATTGGACATTGAGTTATCATACCGGGTCCATCCGCCCATGCACTGAGTAGTTGAAACACTCCATGCCTGTATAGAAACTTAAATAATTTACTGAATAATGAACGACATCTCAGAAGAGTTAATTCCAAAGTAAATCGGTCAATATTTATTAAAATGATGATTTCTGATCCATTCACTATGACTTTCCCTATAATATTGTCTAGCTGCGTTTGTAATTAACTAAGGATTTACCAGTGAATTGTCATGTTGTAGGGTGACTCGTTAAAAACGTGGACTACAAGGGTGTCGCCCTCCTTAACGCTAATTGTTGGGCCTGGTAGGCTTCCATTCACTGCAGTTATCACTTGCTCAGAGCACAGCCGTCGAACTGTGAGGTCTTTAACCTAAATCATTCACAACAAGACTCATCAGCCTGCAAAGGTTTAAGAAAACTAGAAAATCGTTTTGTCTATATGTATAGTAGACTTATCATCACTAGAATATGCGAACTTGGCCAGTCCATAAGCTGATAAAAATAATCTTTCCATTATATTATTTAAATTATTGGCAGTACTGTGTTGGAACTTGGAATTGTATTGAGTTGCCGACCATTTTCCCTACCAAGTTAATACGTAGGCACCTCGTGTTCGAGCCTCTTTTGTAACGAAAGAAAAGAGTGTACTGAATCTTGGGACGTAGCAGAATCAAAGGTAATATCTTTTTTCTAGGATAGGATAGGATATAATAAAATCGCCTAATATCACCCCAGATATTTCTTATAATGACCAGAAACCCTAATGCAACCTTTGCATGGTATAATTTATCAAGACAGGAACCTGCAAGGATCCCTATTTCGACATGCAGAAAAACCGCGAGCACTAATATAAGAGAGACGAGCTTAAAGTGAAAGAATTACATGGAATGAGTGTTCCACAATTGCAGCAGAAGCCACCGAAGAAGCCAAAGGAATCAGAGCACAAGTTAAGCAAAACAGAATACGAAACATGTTTGAAGAGATCAGAAGAGAGCTATGAAGGAAGAATGAATGAAGAGAAGCTCTAATTTATATATGAAAAATGGCTTTAGCAAATGCTTGTCGTTGCAATTTCGATATCTCAACACAAACATATATATATATAAGAAACATGCAAGTTTATTTAAATGGTCGTGGCCTCCACACGATTGCGTGCCCAGTTTATTTAAATTCTTCTATGATATTTTTCAAGAGGCTTGAACTGGGAAAATTCAATGGGTTCGCGAAAACCACGTTCTCTCATAGCTTAAGTTAGGTCATCTAAAAACACATAAAGAAAGTGCAAGTGTTAAGAATCTTGATTGCTCAAGCAAACAATCATTTTCGGCATTTTGTGTTCTGGTCGCAAATATTTATTTTAACAAAATCATTTTCATCATTTTATAGATTCATTTGACAAAGCATAACAACTATGGAATAAATATGCCCGGCAGTCAAATGACACCTAGAGTTGACAATCTGTCATCTCAAGTGTCAAACCTGCGCTAAAGGGAGAGCTTTTTAATTCATTTCCAATAATGTCTGTTTTATAAAAACCGAATTAAAAAGAAAATGAAGGTTTGATGGAGCTGCAAGAGAAAATCATGATATTAAAAGAAGATGAGCAGAGGCCAGGCTGGGATTAATTGTGTCAAGGGGTGGAGCTCATGAATTCTAATCTTAATCACAGATTGCTCGAACCTTTTATGAATCAACATTTGGATTGCAATAACTATATACCTGTACATTTTATGAGAAAATACATATTTTCCATCTGCTATCTTTTTTGCTGTGAAATGGCTGTTACGAATATACTAGATGATCGACTAGATAAGTGTGATTAGAGTATAATATGATCATATTTTAGAGTCTCACCTACAAGCTTAAGTTTTTAGGTGAGATGGTTCCTTGACATGGTACCAGAGCCTTGTTGACCCAGCAGTCACGAGTTTGAATCTCACCACTCCTATTCTATTTGATAAAAACTAAGCACAAGGTGATATAGACCTGTGCAAGTTTCAAGCCCAAAATAGCTTTCATTTGAGGAGGTGTGTTAGAGTATAATATAATTATATTCTGGGGCCTCACCTACAAGCTTAAGCTTTTAGATGAGATGGTTCCTTAACAAAGTGAGCATAAAAATTTATTTTATAATTAAATAAAATAATCAAACCATCACATCTCATTGCAAAAGATTGACATGGAACTTGTATAAAAGATTGAAATACAATCATATTCACCTTCATAGCTTTAATTCATTCTCATCGGGTTTATAATTGTATTCCTATAAAAATTAGTATCATTATCTACAACTTTATTGAACTAGAAGTTAATCTACTCATCCTTTCTATCATAATCTCCTAAGAAACATATAGTTTAATATGTGCAAACCAATATAAGTATTTTTTCCATGAACTTTTTTGTTGAAAAAAATGCATCATAACAATATTTGGATTGTGAGTTATATTTACACCTCTTTCATTGCATACACCTCCTCATCCACTAGCATTTATCAAAGTAGATTGTGAGTAATTAAGAAAGTTTTAAACCTCATTACAATAATTCATGTTGGCAACTCTTCCCCTTCTGTGGTGAAACTCGATACATCCAAGAATGAACTTCCATTACACATATCAAAATTATGTAGAATATTGGCGATATATATATATATTAATTGATTTCATAAACTAGCATTAGTTTACCTCAAACTTGTTCGATTTATTTTAATATTATCCTTAAATCATTATTGATTTTCAATAAAAACATCAAATACCTTTATATTTACTGAAATTTTTAACTTTATAATAAAATTGACAAAATATTAAATGTACTCATTAGATAAACCATTATTTATTTCATAAAATAACCACTAAGTTACAGAATCAAAACCAATCTCATCAAATTACAAATAAATACAATTTTTTAAAAGCTAAACCCTAACATGCACAAATAATTTATCCATGCAACAAACTTCTATGAAAAAAAAGCTATAAAACATGTAAACACATAAAAAAATTCCATGTAATATATTAAAATGCTATCAAAACTAACATTTTAAAAATAAGAGGAGAGCTATGGTTACTTGATGTGGAAAATCCTAAGAGAAATTTGAACGAGAATATGGATGCTAACAAACAAAGTGTCGGGGGGTAGCTAGATTTGTGGTAATGAAAGTTTGATTTGTAATAAAATAAGAGGAGAGCAGGTTTGTTGTTATTTGTGAAGAAAAATGAAGGGGGAGGAAAGAGACAGAGGAGCAGAGGAGATAGGTTGCTCTGTATGTGTGAATGAGAGACATAGCATGCATGTATATATTTTGTTAATAAATCTCAATGCAATTTACTTGTGAAATTATTGTTGCTGGTATGGTCGCTTATATATACTATTTTCTTAGTAACAAATGTTGGGAAGGTTTCCTGCTTCTTCATCGTTTTCAACGGGCATGCCTGAGTTGCTCGCCAGCTTTGCTCTACTTTGATTATATATGTTTTTCTCCGTCTCTTCAAAGCCTAAAATAAATAAATAAATAAAGTCACAGTTATAGAATATTGACTGACATGCATATTTGTCTACGTATATTTGACATCTCTTTCAATTCCTTGTGCCTTATAGGTTTTCAGATCATAATATATATATATATATATATATATATATATATATCATGGAAGCTTCTTTCATATAAAAAAATCAGATATGTCTCTGACCATTTAAAAATAAGCAATCAAAATAATGAAGTATATGTTAGGTATGCACATTTGAGGTTGCTTTTGAAATCCTGACGTAGATATAATTGAACAAAATTAAAAGTCTAAAACCAATTGGAGATGCAATTGAAGCAGTTGCAAATTAAAGGATGAAACTACAATTTTTCAAATACCAACTTGCATGTGCATGCACTGTTCCGACACCTGAACAATGCATAGTACGGCGCTGTAACCTCAGCCTCCGCAAATTCAGAGGCGGAGGCAACAGTCACGTAGAAAGGGAGAAAAAAGAGAGAAGGAAAACAAAAAAAACAGAGAAAAAAAAAAACAAGGGCTTGTGATTCAGGAGGTAGTTACTTGATTGTTAGTAAATTGTTATTTGGCGTATGATTCGGGATCTGAGAGGGATGAAAATTGAGAAGACAGTGAGAGGAGAGGAGGGGTCGGAGGGGTCGGCTGGGATTGTAATATCAGACAGAACCGATCAGATTTTTTGATCTAGACTGATTTTAATGATTTTACTCCAATTTTAATGCGATTTGATTTTCCTATATAATTTTACTAGATTTGTTCTTTTGAATCGTAAGACTTTACAAGTCAACTTGTAATTTGGAGAACAATAACTACGCCCTATGGCGTGCTAAAACTGAGTGTGTTAGCCCGACATCAAACAACACGGCAAACCATAATTGAAGGGAGAGCAGATGGGTTTTAGGAATTAGAGCAATCTACTTCAAAAAAATGTAATTAGAGAGGCTTCTCTGCAATAAAACTAAGCACCGAGCTAATATAGTTGAACAAAAATCGGGTAAAAAATTCAATTGCAAAGGCTTCATCTGTAATAAGACGAAACATCAAGCTAGAGATCATAGAAATACAGCCCAGTAAGGAGGCCCTGAGAGATGAAGGAAGTCAATGCCATTGACCTCATAAATGAAATCTCAAAGATGAACTAGTCTATAAAGTCAATATGATGAATGACTGGTGCTGTAAAACATGTCTTTATCAGAAAATGAACGTTTTCCACTTATGAAAAGGATATAGATAATTATTATATATGAAAAATTAATCCACCTAAAAAGTAATTTCATTGGGAAGGTTATATTGAAAATGGAGTTTAAATCTTCTCACCCTTAGCAATGTGTTTCATTTTATTGACATTAAAATAACTTAATGTTTAGCCCCTGATTATGCAAAAATAGATGACCTCATTAAAATAAATATAATGACCATTATAACCACTATCATCTATCTACCAATTGCTGTTAAGATAATCATCATCTTAGTTGATTGATTGTTGTTTGGGGTGTTTAAAAATATGTTTGGACAATATTTTTAAAAAAATCAAAATCAAAATTTTTAGTTTTAGTTTTAGTTTTAAATTAAAAATAATGTTTTAAATTATTATAATATATTAGTATCAAAATAATTTTAATGAAATAACTTTATGTATCTATAAATAAAAAATAATTTTAATAAAACCTTAATTATTCTCCTGAAAATAAATAGCTGGAAAGCGATTGGAGCCGGTTTCCCTTTGTACAATCTCTACGTCCGATCATTGCTCGCAGCACGTTACAAATCCCCGTCAGATCAAGTTCTATCTTTATCCGTAGCATCACTATCGCGTCTTATTGTCTCCGTTTTTCCTTCTCTTTTTAACGTTTTCGAACCCTTCAGCTTTGGAGTTTTGCTCCGTTTGGTTCCGGCCGTCCCCCCACTGATATTTCATTTTCCAAATTTATGATATTGTTATTATTATTATATACAGCGCTTCTGCTCCTGCTAGCTTTTTAATTCGTTCACGCAAAGGCACCTTCCTACCCCTACACACTATATACGAAGACGTCATCGTTGCTCCTCGTCAACTGCGCTCTTCATGTCCCGCTCGAAACGAATCACATGCTACGCCTCACGCCTCTCTCTTCAAGCACCGTTAAATGAAACGGACAACTTTGGATCCAATGACACGACATAATAATAATAATAATAATAGACTGCTGCTTTTCTTATTCCTAAAAATCTTGAAAGAATTGCACGGCAGAAATAGAACTGGGTAGCGTACTGGTTAAACAAAGACCTACAAGGACTCTCCCTTTTCACTTTCTTTAATAAATATGGAGAATGACCAGCGTGTTGATTCAATTGAAACCCTTAAATAATTAGAGTGTTTTCCATTTATTTTTTTTATCTCTTGTTAAATGACAAGGACTAACTTCATCAACCCTTTAATAACCCCTAGCTTCTTCTTTCTTTTTTGAAAAAATAAAATAAAAAAGCAAAGGACATGCCCCAAATACACGCAAGGATCCACTCATCTAGTATACCTTTTTTATATACAAGTGGTTCATATTTTTGTGATATTAGCATTGCTCTTTCGAGGGTGGTGGTGGCGGCGGCGGCCATGGAAAATAAAATTAGAGGGGGAAATATTATTTGGATTGTAGAGAAAATGAATTGATTTTGAAAAATAAATTCCTTCAAGTTATTTTTTATATTTTATTATGTCATATAAAGAAAGGTTATGTTACTTCTAATAAAATTAATATGACCTAACAAACATTAACTATCAGTAAATCCAACATAATTTATTGCTTAAAATTATTATGAAATAAATATGGCTTTGAAACAATGAAACTCACCTTTAAATGGGATTCTTCCTATACTTTTGAGAATAATTTGTGTTTTTTTATTAATATAGATGTCCGGGTGAGTTTGCACACATCTTAACTAATTTTATAGCATTTAAAATCAACAATCATACAAATATCTAATAATCATTATATTAGAAACATATAGCTCCTGTCATATGTAAATGATTTAATTTGTGTCGTTGTTATTACGAGACTAAATTGTATACTAACATAATGATTATTTAAAACAGCCAAGAATTTAGAAAACAACAAGCATTTTCTAATTTTAGAATCTTGCTTCAAGAAAAAGAAACAAAGTGAAGGTGCTTGTATAGGAAAACGACAAGTGTCCATCAATATATGATAGCTTCATCTTCCGCATCAGAGTAGCTTGATTCCATCATACCGTACCGAATTTGTAATGGACCTAAGATTCCGTTACGCTAAATCTCCCACCGTATCTTTGAGAAACCTCAACCAGTTCTCCAATTATAAATAGATGTTCAATATAGTCCTCTAACTAGTAAACTTATAAATCGAACCCTTCACAGATATTTCTTTAATTGGATCGAACCCTTCACAGATATTTCTTTAATTGGATCGAACCCTTCACAGATATTTCTTTAATTGGATCCTGCCATTAATCTATGTCAGCTTGTGCATTTGGAATACGTACGTGCACATGAAAATACGTATAAATAAAAAGAGGGATAAAAATACAGTTTTAATTTTGAGATAGTTTATTCATTACGAATATGAAAGAATACAAGTATATATATACTTTTCGATAGAGATGGAGGATAAAACCCTAACAATTACCTCCACTAACTTAAGATTCAGAGGGCTAGTTTTTTTTTTATTAATTATCTCTTAATTTTTTATATATATAGATATTGGTTTCGATATTTGAAACCACCGACATAAGGTTCAACAAGTAAGGGGGTGATCCAACCCTAACCAAGACCTTGTGTTCGAATCTTGGGTATACAGTTACCTTAAATTCTTGATAAGGAGAGCTTTGTCACCCTTGTGGTCTCACCAAAATCGAATCCGAATTAGTTGGAGTTGTGGCTCCAAATATTGGATAATTTGACCAAAAAAAAGAGTCATGGAAAGCATCATATTTAACAACCAAACTAATTTCTTATTTCTAGGCACATCTTGTTGAATTTTACTTAAAATAAAATTACGAAGGATATATCTGGCATTTCAAAATAATTTTTATTTTATTTTCACATCAAAATATCAAACAAAAAAACATAACATCAAAGTTAATTAATCAGGGATTGGTTTTTTGTAATAAGCCGCTCCATTATTACTGCTAAATAAAAGATGCTGGGGGTGATTGATATCACGCTAAAAATGGCGGGGGTGGATGTGTGGTGGGAGCTAATGATAGTATGATACACGCGTGCAACTTTAAGCGATATCTATATAAAAGGGCTGGCACGGCAGGACCCCGTCAACGAATGGACAACGATATATGGGAGATACAATTAATAAAATTAGTACTTGGGGGACTAGAATGAGAATATATTAATGATTGGAAGGGTAATTTAAAGTTTAACCTTCTATAGAGTCTTAGAGCTTGTTTGGTTAAAATATTTATGAAAAAATTTGAAATTTTTTTATTTTTATTTTTTATTTGAAATTAAAAAATAATATTTTTAGATCATGTGTTTATATCAAAAAATAATTTTAAAAAATTAAAAATTATAATTTTAATACATTTCTAAATAAAAAATACTTTAAAAAACAAAAATAACAACACTTAGAAATAACCATTAATGGTCATAAAAATAAAACAATAAATCTGCTCACAAATTCTCTTCTCTGCACACCCACTCCACGTCTGTGTACTCTGTAGTAGCTCTGCAGTTGTCTGCGGTCCAAACCAAAAGTTCTATACGAACAAAAGCAAACAAATGTGTTTTGTCTCTATGAGCTTAAAAGGACAACCTTCTCTCTTATTATTACGTCCTCTGATAATGATAATCAACATAAATAAGTCTCCTGCCTCTTTAATTAGCCGCTTTTTTTCTTTTCTTTTCTTATCTTGCAAAGCATTGATTTTGGCAACGTTAATGAGTTGCAGCTGCTGTTGCCACCTAATCCAAGAATACCCACTTAATCGAATCCTTTGAGTTTATGTCGAGTTCTTTAAAAACCATCCAAAAAGTTGCCAAATTTATACTCCATCTTTTGACTGTTTCTGGGTCTCAATCTTTAAAATGTCAGTTCACGAAATGCCCCACCTCGATTTAGAGCAAGGGACACACCACCGCTCCGTTGCTGGAAGTGACATCAGTTCTTTTTCTGACGCAGAAAATGGGTCTTGCTACTCTCAATTCTATTCAACCACTGCTGGGTCTTATGATGATTACAGTTTCGCTTGTGTCTCTGAACCTGAGGGCATAAACGGTGTGATTTCCGATTCTAGGAGGGTGTCTTCAGCGTCTGATTGCTCAGTGGAGGTGGAGATTGAGAATCGGGTACCTGAAATAAAGGTGCATTTGAGTAAAGTTGAGAGAGATTGTAGGATTTGCCATCTGGATTTGGAGAGTAATAGTCATGAATCAGGCGTTCCTATTGAATTGGGCTGCTCTTGCAAGGAGGATTTAGCTGCTGCTCATAAACTGTGTGCAGAAGCTTGGTTCACGATCAAGGGAAACAAGTAAGTACAAGGATGAATTCTGGTTTTTGTTTTTTTTTTTTTTTTTGCCGTTTTTTTTTTTAATATTCATTCACTGTGTTGGTACGGTAGCTATAATTTTGGATTATGTTTAATCTTGTTGGTTTGTGAGCAATGGTAAATATCAACTTTGTGCTTCTCGGTAGTACTATCTAAGTTGGTTGATGAGTTTTGTAAAGTGTAAATGATGCACTAAAGCGGGATTTCATAAAGGAATAATAGTAACTATTTTTCACTAAAGAGGATATAAGGGTTCGGCAGTTAAGGCTTTTGGATATTAGATTGCTGTCTGATTAGTTTGTGGGATACGAAGCATAATGTGGAAGTTAAGAATTATGATGAATAAAAGGGAAAGTGGAAGGGGATTCTGTTTATTTACAAGGTGAAAGAGTACAACTTCAACATACCAGTCCCAATGAAATGTTTAGCTACACCGACAATTTCTTGCCAATCCTTACTTTTTTGTAGTTAAGGAATCTAAAATATGCTCCTTTTCTGGTTTTCCTTCTCTTGTTGATACCTAGACTAAAGATAATTACTTGTGGGTTGCGCTACTTAATATTTGTATTTGTGTAATCGCAAATGCAGATTCCTTACTTTCCTCTTCGTCTGATGTGGTTAGCAACAAATGATAATTGACGTCCAATTTATTATGCACAAGACAAGATTCAAGCATCATAAGATTCTGAATAACGGTAGAAATTTCCTGATAGCTGTGAATCTTAAAACTTATGGTTGCATTTCACAATCAGTGTTTATCTGACACTCGTGTCTTTATCAGGCAAATTGGTTGATACCATACCCCGAAAACATAATGAATTAGAATATCTTGGTATCAGCTTTAACACTTCATTATTAAACATATTAGATGTAGACAGTTGAGTGGTCTGCGCGTGGATTGAACATTGCTTTACTTTCTGGCTAGAACTTAGAACAACCTGGGAAAACTGAACATTCGAAACTGTTAATTCAAGCACCAACATGTGCTTGTTGATGGAAGCATTTAGTATTTGCAAGGATTTTCTGTTGATCTTACTTCTCAGTGCTGGGATACCGCTAAATGATGTAAAAAAAACTGTGTGCAGGAACAAGTGATGGAATCTGGCTATTGTGGAGGTGCAATGTAAATTATCTGTTATTTGATAGTAACAGTATTGTACATCATCTATTAAATTCTGTAGCAATACAGTGGTATCTCTAGTCTTTGATCTATCACCAAATTCCTTGTTTGTTAATCGCAATAAGTATTCTTTATGCTTTGAATTTGAAGCTATTCTAGTTTGCAGTTAGCCAGCTAGACTCCTTTTATCTGGACCAGGCATCTATTTTTTTGCTAGTTGTTATAAGCCTTTTGCTTTTGTACTCGCTGAACAGATGAAGTACATAAGCTATTTTACTTTTGGGGGTTGCATTAGTCCATATTACATGATCAATTAGCAGTATTTATTTGCAAGTAACTTTCATTTCAACTTCATAATCCGTGGCAACTACCATGGTATGTCTAATCAGTTCCTTCTGTCATGAAAGTTTGTCTCATACATGTTCTGGTATTTATTTCTCACTTATATTTATTTGGTTCACTTGAAATGTACCAGGACCTGTGAGATTTGTCATTCGATAGCACACAATGTTGTTTTAGCAAGTGACATAGAAGCAATCGAGCATCCAAATGAAACAAACAATGGCATGGATACTGCTACAACAGCAGTCTCAGCATCCATTCCCGCTGCAGAAACTCGAAACTTTTGGCAAGGCCACCGCTTCCTGAATTTCTTGCTTGCTTGTGTGGTATTTGCATTTGTATTATCGTGGCTCTTTCACTTCAATGTGCCATCCTCGTAAACTTCCGTAGAAGAGGGTTGAGAGAAAAGGAAAAGGAGACAATTATAGAGAAAAGCCGAATTAATCTAGAAGAGCTTGCAGAGATAGTTGTGTGATGAGTGAGGAAGACTTCAGAGCTTCATGTGGTTTCATAGGTAGTCATAATATTTTCCTTCAATACGCATAGGAGTTTGTTGATCTATATACGTACAATGAAAATTAGTCGTAGGTGTCCTGATGCTGGGTTGATTCATAGCTCTGCCTTGAAACATATTCATAGGTGTATGGAGGTTGTGTTGATTCATCTAGATGCTGTTCTTTTTATGGCTAAGCTTTTAATTATAATCCCTCGTGATATGGAGTTAGCTATGTCCATGACATATATATTCCCAAATCCCATTTTGATTTTGCTAGAAAATTTTGCCCAGATTCCCCGCAGACAGCAACCACGAAACTGTTCGTTGTCTCGCTCTTTTTTTTAATTCAAGTCTTGGCCACGGTTATTCTTTTTATGTTCCCCCGAATTGTCATGAAAGGGTTTCATGAAAATGTCGGGTTCCCGGACTGGAGTGTTTTCCCCAGCAATCGCAACCCTGGATTCATAAATGATCAGTATCAAACAGCATCTAAATCAAGGTTGTCAGAATCTTTTCAGATGTTCCAATTGGAACTGAATGCTATGGTTTTAGAATGTTTTTACAAATCGTTTTGGGGTTGTGTGTGTTAATTAAAAAAAAATTCAAATTTAAAAATAAATTATTTAGAATTATGTGATTTAATTTAAAAAATAAAATAAAATAATTTTTTAAGTAAAATTATAAACATATATAATATTACAAGAATGTCATCAATAATCTCAATTATCTAATTACTCTGGATTTTTATCATAATATATATAAATATATTATGAAATTTCTCATAAATTTCATATAAATTTCATCTCAATTTAACAATTGGATTAAGAAATATAATTGATGTTATAAAATTATTTATTATTTAAAAAATACCATTAACAAAACCAAAAAACATTTTAGGGAGATAAAAAAATATCTGTCTCATTTTTTTAATTAGTATAAAATGTTTCAGCCATTTTAAGCAAAAACAAATCTGATCTGTATGCCTTGCTTGACGAAAACTGCAATGGCTGTCGCAGTGATGTGTCCCCAATGAATCTTGCATTGCACTGATCATTTACTAAACTCAAAAGATTAAAGAACTGGACTGCAGAAGCATAATTTATCCACTCAAACAAAGATAATTGAAGAATACTGTAATCTTGACGAGGTCAAAATATGGACGTGGAAAATGAGAAGCAAGAAAACTACATACATGAGCCTACACAGAATTACCAAAATAATAATAATAATAATAAATAAAAAAAGACCTATACACACTTTCAGTTTTTGTTTCTTTTGACTTCCAAATTTGTGCCATCTTTGAGTGTTTCTTGGGCATCAGTTTCCATCCCAAGGCTGAAAAGGCAAGCTGCTTGAAGGTACGAGGCGGTGGGCCACTCAGGAGACACCACTTGGGCTTGCATAGCATCCCCTAGAGCTTCCTGTGGCATTTCACTCATCAAGTAAGATAAGCAACGCCTAGCGTACACAGTTGGCGACACCATGGTTCCGCCATCGATGAACTGCAAAAGACAAAGGAAAACTTATCTTCCTTTCACAAGCCAACAGAAAGTTCTGTTGCCATCAGATTGAACCCGTATTTTTATATATATAAAAATATCAGTAGTAACAATAAATCTGGGGAGGACGCTCGATTTAGCGGTACTATCCTGCTCGCAGCAAACTGTACAAGGTAGTCATAACTTTGGCAAGAACGATTTATTTCCCAGACTTGATGTAGGCACTGTATTAAAATTTTATCAAGGGATAAGATTTATCTCTTGTTCTTTGTTCATGAAAATAGTTCTTCATGTCTCTGTTAAGCAATCCAATAGAAAATTTTCAACTCCAACTGTAGACAAAATGATGCTAATTTATCAATGAAGAATTATAGCAGTGATATATAGTGTCAGTTTCTTTGGGTTGTCTTACCTAATTTATAACTACAGAATAGGAACCAATTTATTGTGGTGGGTTGCTTGTAACTTTATAAGAAAATAAACCATCATAAACCTCAGATTCAAGATTGACATAACAAGGGAAGCTCACTTGAGTGTAGCAATCAATGGCAGTCGCAAAATCCTTAGCTCGAAAAGCGGTATCTCCATGCTTCTTAGAATTCAGGGTCTCCCGCATTTGATTAGTCCACACTTGGAAAGAAAGCTGCAGATTAGAGGAAAACAATTAAGAGATAAGCATACATTTAAAAAACAGGTTACATATTGGAGCCAGAGCAACATGACAAGACTTCCTCCCCAAAGGGCCCCGGTATCTAGTTCTGAGGAAGAAATTTTTAGATTCCGACACAAAATCCAGGGGGGAAATAGGTTAGGAGCTGTAGACATGGTTTTTAATTGACAAGTAGACAAAATAATGTTTTTATTTTGTTTTATGAGAATGGGCAAACTAACAGTTAGATCATGAGATAATAGTTACAACCGTAGACAGTGTTTTTTAACTGATTGTACAATAAATCAATAGGACCTTGTTCTGGACTCGATACAAAAATAATTCCTTTATCTATTTGTATTGCAATGAAATGTGGAAAGCATTCAAATTTCCTTTTCCTTCAGCTCACTCAATCTTGATATGCGTGTGACACAGACTGCTAATCTTGCTATTTTATTGATTCGGGCATCATATGGTTACATTTTTCAGTAGCAAAACTAAACTATCAGTTACAAACAAGAGATGGCATACCTCATTGGCAATCCCTTCATCGTCCTTGTATCCAATCTTTTCCAGTATTTCATGTATAGCAGTTAGATCTGTTCTCAAGCATGCCTCGCCAAAAGGAGTCAATGACAACGGCTGAGTTGATGAGGCAGTTTCTTGTCGGATGCCCATTAAAACATATGATGGGACCTGCTAGAGCAATATTTGATAAGAAAAAGGCGTATTTACGAACTTTTCAACAATGCAGAAGCAGGCCTCATTGTAAGAAAACTATGCCTGCCTTCCTCCACGAAGACATGCAGCACGATCGACTATTTTATATACCTCTGTTTCTTTTTGAAGTGACATAAGTGCAGTGACAAGGGATTTAGCATTTGGCCTTTCACGGGCTTCATAATGCAAGCAACGGGAAGCTAATCTGACCAACTCTGTTCCATCATCCTCTGGAAAATGGCCTTCTAGAGCAGAATCCATCAACATCGGGAAATTTTTGCCACGAATCAGGTCAAGTGCCTAGAAAGAAGACATGCAGTGGAGGAGATCTCCAAATATTTTATGCTTAAATGACCATCAATCACAACGCGAATAATAATAATTCATCTGTACCACAAGGGACCAAGAAACCACTAGGATGGGTTATTACAGCATAAGAAATGCAATTAACTTACATGACTTGGAGGAATATGTTTGCCACTCAGAAGATCCAACATCAAGGTTCCAAAGCCGTAAACTACACTTTCTGCTGTCACTCTACCTGCCAGGATTACAGAACAATTTATACCGTCAACCCTTTGCAATAATTTAATCATTTTCAACCTTTTTCCCTAGTCCTTGGTACCAAAAGCAATCAGGTGGAGAGATAACTGATCCATTTATGCATGAAAAGGACATCAGTTTATAGCGATCATGAGTTCTGATGCAGACAAAAACAGTCTTTACCGGTTCTTAAGTACTCTGGTGGGGTGAAAGCCAAATTTGTACTGTAACTTTTGCCATCTCGACTATTCTTCATGAGGCCAAAGCAAGATAGCCTGGGATTACCATCCTGTCAACCGCCGGCCCAAAATTAGGACCGACACAATACAGTGGATGAACTAGTTTAAAGAGAAAATTCTACATCGCAGACAACCACACTTACCTTATCAAATAAGATCCTGTAGGCATTGAGATCATGATACAACGCCCTTCCTTTGCTGCCACAGTATTCCAGAGCTTGTGCCAAGTACAGGGCTACCCTCAACCTCATTGCCCATTTCATGGGCTGGCTCTCCCCTGTATGACCATAATATCAAGAATTCAAACAAAGCATACCATGACGGAACTAGTTTATAGTTCATTAAGTCTGACAATAAAATCTTATCAACTAATTTTCAATGTTGCGATTTTTTGGCTAACACAAGAAAAAGGAAAAAAGGGTCTCCTAGCAATAAACAAACAATAAAAGATGAAAGGAAAGATTTTCAACAGCCCAAATCAGCGGTGTTTTTTATGAAAAAAAATATTTCCAATTGTTTTTTTAGAGTTTTTAGATTATTTTAATATTTTTGTGTTAAAATTATTTTTTAAGAAATAAATAAATTTATATTTTAATATAAGTTACATTTTAAAAATCAACCTCAATCTCCCCTCAGTCTATGACCCTCAAACACAAGCTTAAAATTTAAAAGAAAAGAAGTACTTACAGTGAAAAAGATGCTTAGCAAGAGTTTCATGAGGCATAAACTCAGCCACTAGCAGCCTCTCCTCTCCTTCACAGCAACATCCTATCAGATTCGCCAATCTCTCGCTCCTCAAACTCCCCACTGCTCTCGCTTCCTCCTAAATTACATTTTTACCAAATCCATTGTTAACTTAAAAGAGTATATTAATAATTTCTCAAAACTTTAACAAAACATAAAGAAATCATTAAGAAAAAACTGTAAAAATGAACGTACGAGGAATTGGCGTGAATCAGGCCAGGCGCTTCGGTTAAATCGTTTAACGGCGATCCAACGGTCATTGTCTAGTTTCCCTTCGTACACAACGTTCGGAGCTTTTTCACCATGTTCCGAAACTATGTTGTCCGAAGAGAACCCAGACGTGGCTGCTTTCATTTGTTCGAAACTAAACTCGGTGAAACTCGGGAATTCATTTCTGTCGCTTTTGCCCCCATTTTCTGCATGAATGACAATATAACCTCTCATTCACAACAACAAAAGCAAAAACTGAAGGGTAGACAGGCAGAAAGAGGGGGGCTTGCATTACCGCGATCGGATTCGAGGACAGAAGCCTTAAGGTGAGACTGGAACCAGCAGAGAGAGAATCTGGAGCAGCGGGCTCCCATTGATTAGAGAGGGGGGGGATAAAGAAAAGAAAATGATCAGGCCGTAACGAGACGAAGTGAATCAAACGGTTTGCATTACTTCTGGTGCTGATCCTTGTCTACAAGTTATTGGTTGTGATCGAATGCTACTTCACAAAAGGGGGAAAGGTAGGTGGTGGACGATCCCAACTTTTTATTGAAGCTAGCAAGCTTTAGGCTTTATCTACTTGTGTTGTCTGTATTTTTGCAACAATTTGCAAAGGGCCTTTCACCCTCCTTTCAGGTTTCAGCTTCTTTTTTAGCATCCTTTATCTCATCATCATCCCCCCCCCCCTTATTTTTTCAAATTTTCTGTTTTTTTTTTTGTGAAAACTTTGGGCAGTGCTTGAAAGGTTTTTTTGGGGTTTTGCGCTTTCATGTGGTACGATGCCGTTTTTTTATTTCTATATGATTGGATAAAATTTGAAAAATAGTATTTTTCAGAGAAAAGTGCATTTTTGCCTTCATAGATTCAGCAATGTTCTACTTCTACACCCATAGTTTTCATTTCCCAATTTTGTTTGTCCATCTAATTTTTGTAAAGTTATTTTTTCCTTTAATTCATGTTTGCCATTTATTTTGTCTTGCATTTATTTTTATATTGATATAATGTGTTGATGTTAAAAATAAAATTTTAAAAAATAAAAAATACAGCCGCGGGTTCCTAGAAATCAAATTGTGGACGTGGAAGAGATGGCTTGGAGGGCTTGAAGAGACCCTCCTGGTATTTGACAGGGATTTGTTTGTGAATTAAATTGAAATTAGCTGCTTTGTTGGGTCCCTATCGTTGTATCTTATCGAGCAACTTTAATTAACAAGGACTTTATTTCCCTATTTTCTTATTCGATCTTGGGTTTTCAGGTGTTTGTACTTTTCTACAGAGCCCTTCCTTCTTCTTCTTAGGGTTCTAATATATTATTCTTCAAAATATAATTTGTTTATTTTTAATTAGAATGGTTAATAATAATGAACTGTTTGTTTGTTTGGGTTCTGACAGGTTCAAGCTAGGGACTCCTCATATTGATCCCTGGTTTCAATCAAATCTCAACCAGATACTGTTCACTGTTCAGTAGGGATAACAAAAAAGAAAAGAAAAGAGGGAACCAATCCTTCTGTCTGACAGCTGGGTGGAGCTAATATTATATATTATATACATATATTTATTATTTGTATGAACACCCATTTAGGGTTCGAGCGGAGCCCACCCGCACAGGGAAAAGAAATGAAGAGCATGGAAAGAGAGAAAGTGGTTCTTAATTACATGGGCATGCCTCCATGATGACGGGGCACCGTAACGTGGTTCTTTATTGACTAATTTTCCAAACCTTGATTTGCGCCAGCATCACCTTTTGACAATGGCGATCGAGGCAATCATGGGGCCACCAAAACACACTTGAAGAAGAAAGAGCCCGCCCGCATGGGAAGCAAGCTCTAATTGAGACACGGTCCATTTCGATCCCTGCAGGGTCACTACAAAAAAAATCAACAGCAACGGATCGATCTGTTACCGTTAACACGGTAAGCTCGTGAAAACAGGTCGTGAGGTTAGCTATCAACATTAAAAGCAAAATAGAAGAAAAAACATTGCAGTGAAAATAAAATAAAAAACTTAATTTCCAATCAATTTAATATTAAATGATAAAAAAATTCAAATTAAAATAAAAAAAATAAATATCAAATCTGACATAAAAGTAAAATGAAATAAAATAATGTTGGATTAAATTGAAAAAATTATCAAGAAAAGAGTGTAAAAAATACCAATTAAACAAATAAATATCGTAATTGATACAAAAATCAAATGATAATAGATAAAATAAATAAAAAGGAATCAAAAGAATAAGTGTTACAATTAAATAAAAATAAATGGAAGAACAATTAATTTGTTGCTGGGCTAGAGTGAATCCCGTGAAGAACAAACAGAGAGAAAAGAAGGTGGGGCAGGGGATCTATCGCCCCTTTGGATAACACGGTGGGCCACCTAAAGAGAGCAAACAACCCCCACCCATTGGCACTAGCAAGAGTGTTTTACACGCCCCTATCATCTTTTTTTTTAAATGATATACTTTATATTTGTTGAAATATCCAATTTTCTCTAAATAAATGTAATTATACAAAATAAAAATAAATAACATAAATAAATAACACCAAGATGATTTAGAGACACCTGTATCCTATACATCAAATTGCGATCGATTTTAATATTATCTAGTACATGTTTAATACTGGTTTTCGTTTTCACAACATATCAAAAACAATATTTAATTTATTGTTTTTGACAGCTCAAAAAATATTTTGAAAATTATTAGGGTTGGTTTGCAAACAATTGGCTTTTAGTCATGATTATAGTTTTTAAAAAGTTATATATATAATGTTTTCAAAATAACACAAATAAACTATAATAATAATAATTTTTGAAGTATTACCAAACACTTGTAAAAACGATAATTTATAAATTAATATTTATATGCATATAAGTGTAATAACAATTATTTTTTAATATAATTTTAGCTTTCAAACATATTAAAATAACATATATATTAAAAAATATTTCCAACATTAACATATTAATAAACTCTAAATATTTATGTAGAAAATAATTTGTAATTCTTTCAAAAATATTTTTAATATATATATAAAAAAATTAAAAAAAAACAAGGCGTGATGCAAAATACTTTCATAGAAACCAATGATGGCAAAAAAAACAGGTTAGTGTTTTGAGCATGGATGATTCTGTTGCCTAGTACAGACAAGGGGAAAGGTGGTCTGGCAGGTCCCTAGTCCTGACAATAAAGAAGCATATGACGTCAGGTGATGTTTACCTTTCAATAAATGGAAACCTTGGCAGTCAGAATTATAATATTTTTTTGAGATTATAGTGTGGTTTTTCAAATATATATATATATATATATATATATATATATATATATATATATATATATATATATGTGTGTGTGTGTTAAAAATAAAAATATAAAAAAATACTTTTATTTTTGTCAAAGTATTTAAATAGTGATTTTGAAAGGAAAAAAAACTATTTCAAGTTAAACATTTTTTTATTTTTTAAAATTGTCAAAAATAATTTGTAAAAAACAACAAAACATCATATGTATTTCTGAACAAAAATCAATTTAAAAAACAATCTTAATCTACATAACAAAAAAAACTGAATCTCCTGTGTTCGAGTTAGAATTTCAGCTCTTAGGCCCCGTTTGTTTGCTGGAAAGTGGTTTCCTGGAAAGTGAATCCTGGAAAGTGAATTCCTGGAAAGTGGTTTCCTGAAAAGTGAATTCCTGGAATTCACTTTCCTGAAAGTGAATTCTCGAAGGTGGTTTCTGGAAAGTGAATTCTGAAAAGTGAATTCCGATGTTTGGCAGTGTTATGGAAAATGAACTGAAAAATAATTTATTAATAAATTATTTTTTTTCAAGATTATCTAATATATATAAAATATTTAATATAAAATATTTAATCACTTAAAATAAAAAAAAATGAAATCTAAAAAGTATAATGATGAATTTTTTTATTATATCCTATATTCATACATAGCTTATTTTATAAAATATAACAATATATGTCATATCATATTATAGAGAAATAAGCTTGTGAAATATTTTTTAAGTAAAACTTATTATTAATATATATTTTTTCCAATTTTAAAAGCTTAAAATAAGTTTTTTTTAATTTTAAATCAAAATCTCAATGCAAAATTTTATTTTAGGGTGAGTAAATAAAGTAGAATTTTTAAGATTTAAATTATTAGTTTTTGTGTTTTTAATTGTTAATATCAGAATTATTATTTTTTATATAAAAATAATACTAACATGTTTCTATTTTTTTAAAAAACAATAACTAGCTAGCTCACTGGAAAGTGTATTCCGGATGTTTGGCGAGAGAGTACACTTTCCTTTTTCAAGCCTTAAGTTTTCCTTAGTTGAAACAACTTTCTCGAAAGTGGTTTCGGTGTTTGCTAAACACCGAAACAACTTTTCAGATGTTTGTTGCTTGGAAACAACTTTCTAGGAAAGTTGTTTCCAGCAAACAAACACTGGAAAGCAAGGAAAGTGAATTCCGGGAATTCACTTTCCTTGAAACAAACAAGGCCTTAACCAGACTTCTTTTTCAAATCAGATAGCAATGTTATATTCTCGGCAATGACAATAATGCCCACCTAAGTGGAAAGGCTCGGTCCTTTTAGTTCCGTTCACATTTGGAGTAGAATTCTAAACGAGAAATAGCCTTCGGCTTTGCAAACAATTATATTCACATAGTTACACGCACAAGCACACAGTGCAGGTGAGCTTCAAGAGCAACACAAGATGCGGGGTGCTATCCTCTCAAGACAATGGAGGAAATAGGACCCGCGAAGACTACCATTTCACATAATGATGATGAAAAGGAGCAGGACTGCCTGCGGTATCAACGCACAGCCCCTCTTTCATTTTCTCTAGAATAAAAATCAAATGTACTAGCAGTCTTGGGAATAGAAGCTGACCGCAACAGCTACCACATCTTTTTCTATCCAGGTTCACTAAGATATGAGCAGCAGCTCCTGCAGCAAATTGCAGCCTCCATCATCTACGCACCGTTCATTGCAGTAGCATCAGCATGGACTAGATTGGCGTCATCCAGAATCTTGCCGTTGACTTGGGTTCTCTGCCTCTGAAAAGGATAACAGGCATCACTATCAAGTACCGATCTATATATCATGTTTCAGTACCGAGGAGAAGAAATGATAGATTATTGGCCATACCCAATCTGCAGGGTCTAGAGAGTTCCCATTCAAGAGCTTGTGGTTCTCTTCTCTAGTTTTGCTATCCTTGTCTTTGGTACTTAATGGCAGCAGGAGAGAAGCGCTGCCGGTCCGATCAGGTAGCTCTGCATTCAGCAACTCAAGAGTTAGTATCACCACTCATTGATGCCCCAGGAAAAAGGTGTAAACAAAAAATTGCAGGGCAGCCTTACCTGGTAATTTCTTGTCTAGAAAGAATACCACCAGATTAACAGTGTACCTGGAGAGCATCAATTTCGGAACCAAAATCAAAATCAGAGTGACATTACATTTGTTTTTTTCTAATAGAAATAACAACTGCAGAATCAAATGGATGGGCATACATACCATGCTACAACAACATCAACGGTGTAATGCTTGCGTGATGCTATAATCAACAAGCTCAGAACTACAGCAATTAGCCAACCTAACTGCTTTATACACCTAAAAAAAAGCTCAGCACAATCAGAGGTTAGGTAAGCTAGTACAGCCAATTGACTGGCTAGAACTGTGTACAGCGTGAAACAAAAGGGAGGGGGCGGTGCAGACTTGAGAAAACTAGACCACTTCTTGCACTATTCTCTAACCAGATGGCTATCACAAAACCAAGAATCATAAATCGATTCCCTTTTATTGACCAAATTAAAAAAAGAAGGGGGGTAATGCAAGCCAACTACAAATCTCTTTTTCCGTCTGTGAGAAAAAACAGCTTTTTACAAGCCATACTATACCTTTTTGTGCCGTACTTCTGATATGCGAGGACAAAGACAAGAGTGAATATCATGTGTGATGAGAAAATCAAATCACCACAGCCATGTGTCATGCCCCGAGGAACTGCATGGTCAACAAACCAAGTGAGCACACAGAATCATGGAAAAATAACATACAAAGTACCGAATCAAAACAATGGTTACTGACAATTCATTAAGAGTACTTCAACTAGACTTTGTGGATGTGGCAACCTGGCAAGTTTTGATCCCTGCAATGCAGAAGAGCTACCAATTATATATCTTGTTTTTGAAGCTCCAATTTTTAATTCAAATAAATGAAAAGGAAATTTCAAACTAAAAGAGCAACAGCATTGATGTATTGCATTCATTTATAGTCCTTTTTCATTATTTTTTTTTAATAGAAAGAGGAGGAAATAAACATATCAGACATTCTACCTCACGACAATGATAATTTGGACCTGGAAGCTGGGTGGAATAGAATGTGATGATTCGGAGAAACTGAGAAGCCTGGGAAAGCAAAATAAGTAGGAGAAGTCAGAAGGCATAGGGGAATTGCATATTCTCCTAAAACAATCTGCAAACCAAAGTTGTTACAGAACACCTCTGGGAGCGTGTTTTTAGTGCTAGTTTACAAGTTTCGAATAGCTATCTCCATAATTGTCCCAGCACGGCATTGTTTGTATATCATTTCAGCGCATACAAGTTTATCAAAACAAGGAAAAGAACTTAGAAATAGATTGGCACTTACAACTAGAAATGCTAAAACCCTGCACCAAACTAGAACTGTGTAGATCTTTTTGCTCTTGAGAAGGAAAGGATGGAAAGTCCACTGCAAAAGAACATATTCCCAATTAAGGATAAGAGAATGGAAAATCCAGTTTTGAAGCCACTCATGCAAAGCTGGAAATTAAAGAATAAACACCACAAAATGGGGAAAATATAAATATAAATAAATAGATAAACAAAAAACAAGTAACTTCACAACTATTTTTTCTCAGTCATAGTTTCACCTATAATGTAAATAACCAAAAATGTTTGTCAAGGTTCCTAGCTAGCGAGTGCGGCCATTTAATAAAAGCTGCATCATGGGCATGACATTGAATAAGATATGGCTTCAGTGAACTACTTAAATTCAAGTTGGATAGGAAACAACCCCACATTGAGAGAAAGACAGGTCATCAGAATCAGAGTAGATTTTAGAATCACTTCCTATCCATAAAATCACCAGACATGACAGGTGACAGATACTCTGTAGACAAGTATAACCACTCTTACGTGAAGGGATTTCTTCACCATGAGAATGTGATGTGAATACACTTCATTGATAAGAACCCTGCCCCACCAATCAATGCAAAAGCTTTTTCAAGAGTACATGACAACAATGTTACAGCATTCTAGGCATATGCGCTGAGTTCAGCACTGGTTGGACTGCCAAGATTAAACAATAAAGATCCCATGATTATACTATTCAAGGCTTCACCTCTGATAAACAGTGCTACTATCCTGATGACTCTGTGATTCAAGTAATACTAAAGCACATTTGAACACCATGTGCATTTGATTTTATAATATAGGGGCATATCAAAATCCAGAAATCCTGGTCACTAAGGAGGCAGGAATATAACCTATTAGAAACAACTTATCAATTAGCTAGGAAAAGAAGAGAAGGA
Organism: Salix exigua; assembly: GCA_032356905.1. Taxonomy (NCBI): domain Eukaryota; kingdom Viridiplantae; phylum Streptophyta; class Magnoliopsida; order Malpighiales; family Salicaceae; genus Salix; species Salix exigua. Next base: position 5,266,440 of record CM063593.1, on the reverse strand, counting down.
AAACGAGGTTGGAAAATTAAACAAGAAGTGGCAAAGGGATCAAAAGTGCAAGGACACCTATATTGTAACCTTACCACGATGAAGGATAGAAAGACAGAGGTGAACAACGTCTCACTAATGTAGGATTTATCTTGACCTAGCTCCTGCATTATAAAACATGGTTAGACAATGGGAAACAAAGCATACCCAGAAATTGGAGGGAAATGAAATGCTAGTACCAACCGGAAGAAGAAAAAACCCAGCATCCTGCAATATTGGCCCTGGGCGGTGTAGATAGTGAACTCCTCGGGCAGCCAAACCATGAATGTACTGTGGGGAAAAAACACGTGTTACAGATGTTAGGAGATAAGCATCGAACTAGAATCAGGAAAAAAATAGAAGACAGGGAAGTACAAAAACTCAACCTAAGAATCTGATGGGACAGTGCATGCAATTTAAGATATCCTAATAAGTACAAATATATCCTATTAAGTACAGTCACAAGTTGTGTAAGATGATCATCAAACTAACTGGCAATTCAGCAACTCAAAACAGCACACACTGTGTAAGTGAAATCCCACAAAATTGTTAAAAAGGGAAAAAAGATGGGTAATTTAACTTATGCTTATGATGTTTATTATTCTTTATTGAACTTAACATACGCTTATGCTAAAAGTATAAGTTTTATCTTAAGGTGGGGCAAACGTCGACCATAACCTTTTACCAGATCCTTCACCCTTTTTCACAGTCCTAAAAACCGAACCAACAAATTGACCATAGAATTCAAATATCAAAGTCATTGAAGAGAAAAGCAAGAGAGTTGGGTAAAGTGATAGAAACAATTACAATTATAATAATAAAAAAAAATTGAGACCTGGAAAATTAAACCTCCAAGAATGTATTTCCAATTATCTGCAAGTAAATTGATCTCTGTTGTCGTCTCTGCACATATTCTCTTCCATAACTTCACATACCAAAACATGACCATTTAATCAAAAATCAAATTCACAAATCATAGGAAAATTAAAATCATAAATAACTCAGAAAATAAAAACCTTAGAAGCCTCGCGACCAATGTAAAGACTCATCTTGCTGTTAAATTGATCTCTGTTTGTGTATGTTGGGTTTTAAGCACCAGTTCTATATACTTCAGAACCCAGCTGTTAAGGTCGCCATCGTTATTCTCGTCAAAATCCAGACATAATCAAAAACCACTACACCTTTTCAATTCGAAACCGCTTCGGTTCCTCACCGATCGAGATCTCCACTGAAAGAGTGGAAAATCAAACGAAGAGATTATAGGAGGATAGGAAAAACAAGAGCGAAAAGCCTTGTATCTTTGGATGGAAGTTTTCTTTCCCTTCTCTTTTTATGGTTGCAGGTAGAGAGAGACAGAGAGGGGGGACGCGAGATGTACACGGAGAGACAGGTTGACGAGAAAGAAAGAGGAGAAAGGGAGGGGTTTATACTCTACTATTTTTCAACTTTCAAGGTTAATAAAATGTGGAAGCAGTGTTTTAGTCCCCCCCCCTTTCGTCGTTTACAAGAGGGAGGAGGTGGACCCTTCTTGCGATGCGATCTTACGAGGAAAGTGAGAGAGATTTTCGACAGACAGGTAGATATTAAGAGAGACAGAAGAAGATTCATTAAAACCCGATCCTATCATTCCTTAGTCCTTACCACTTGTAAATAAATTAACAGATGAAAATGAAAAAATTAGATCGATGTTTAATTACGTTGTGTTTAATAAATTTATTTATTAAAATTTATTTTATATTTCATTAACAAATAATATAAATAAATACACGTGAAACTAACGAACTAAAATAAAAAAATAAAAAAAATATTACAAGTCCATGTTAGCAATGTTATCTAAAATAAATGTCTTTTTTATTTAAAAAAAATGGTGCAGATTATGGCCTCCGTTATGTTCAATAAGTTGATTTTTATAGATGATTGAAAATAGACAACAACAATAATTGTATAGAAAAATAAAAAAATATATCATAATAATTAGAAAACAATACTCTAAAAGTGCAAAATTTGATAAAAACCAGTACAATTTAGTTACTCTGATCTGATAAACATGTGATTTCAATAATAACAGATGAGTTAACCTAAATAATCCATAAATTTTGTGATTTGAATCATGAGATTTAAATAACATGATAGAAAATAACAACAAAATCAATCTTAATAAGCCAAAAAACAAATAAATCTTAAAGTATAACAACGAAGTCAATCTTAATAGAAAAAAATCAAAAGAAAGAAGAATAAATCAAATAAAATAAAACACCAAAAAATTGGACTGAATAATAAAATAAAAAATAAATAAAACTTTTCCAAAATACTGAAAAAATAAAATAAAAAAGAACACGAATGGATTTAATATATATTAGAAAATAACTAGTATATCTTAAATGACAATGTAATTATTTGATAGAACATTTACACTTGAAGTGACATGGGGCCCGTTCAACTATCTAACTGCTGTGCAAACAAAAATAACAGATATTCTCCCCCTCGAAAACTGCATATTTTTGTTTTTTTATTTGATCAAAGTGTTTGTTTGTTTCGTTTATTTGCACTTGATTAATTTTATAAATTTTGTATTATATAAATATTTAATTTAATAACTATTATATTAATAATCACATAATTTTAACCTAAAACTATTGAAAAATCATAAATTTAACTGTCAAGCTTATGTAACTGGCCCCCCTTTATTTTTTTTATAATCAAGATATCATAAATTTAACATGTGCACTGCAACTAATTATCGAATTCATTAAATATCTTGTAAATTCAATTAATATATAAGATAAGACGGAATGATAAAAATATCTGAGATGGAATAAGAGGAAAGAAAAAGCTATTATTGACCAGCAAGAGCCGCTGACACCTTGCATATTTTTGTTTTACCTGCTGCGAGGGGTTAAAAAGCAAGGTGCAATCTGGAAATAGCCCGCCAGCAACATCCGGTAACTTTTATTAATTATATAAAACAAAGGAGTAAAATTGAGAGGAAGTAGTTGAAAGTTGACATTGTTTAGCCTCTCAAGTCACGGGAATCATGGCTCGGCCGACGAGGGAGAACCAGACGTACTTGTTTTTAAAATTTCGAAAAGCTCGCTTCTCATCTTAATTCTTAAACCGGTAGTACAACCATTTCCTGCACGAGACGTCATTTATTCTCTCTCTCTCGTAATCATCGATAGTACACGTGTACGCACGTACTCCCCACTTGTCATCAACTGATCACTGGCCGCTACCGTCTGTTTAGTCGGCTATTTCCGATATTACTCCCTCTTCTTTCGCATATTTCACGCCGGGCAACCTAAATAATTTGAAGTCAAATGCTAATTGTCATTTGTTTTTTTCTTTCGATAAAAAAATATAATTAAAAATTGAACTCCAAGCAGAAGCTTCGCAAATCAAATGAATTGTATGTAAGAATATTGTTCTAGTCTTAAATATAAAGATATACTATACATAAGAAAGAAAATAAAATAAAAATCACAAGGGTTGTGATGGAAAAGGAAATGATAAGTTAAAAAAAAAACTTAATATCTTGAAAGTACCTTTGGTTTTTTTAGAAAATGATCAAATTACCTCTAAATACATGTTAGCTATTGTTAGGTTGGTTTTGAAAAAAAAATTATTAACAAATATATCAAAATAATATTTAAAAAAAAAATTATTTGTGACATTAACATATCAAAATGATATAAATGCATCCAAAAAAATACTTTAAAATAAAAAATAAAAATAATTTTTTTTTATTTTTTTTCAAAAATTATTCAAACATATTCCCAAATAACATTTGAATCGATCATCACATGATAATGGCCCACCTTAACGTTTCAAATAAAAGTATGTCTGTCAATTAATGAACAATCCCATATAAGAAAAGGGAAAAAAGGGGAGAAGAAAACTGTATCCCGTGATTAGAAAATTCCAAAGAAGCAAGCACTGCAATTTAGACTTTCTAGCAGCCGATGTTTAAGAATTTAACATGCTTGATCCCGTCATCGTCGACCTGGAGATATTATTATATGCGATTCAATGCATCCCCGAGAGACAATGTCCTTTCTTATCCTTATCCGTACGGCATGCCCCCAATAAATGTCATTTCCTCAGAGCAATTGACTTTTCTCAGCCACGGCCAGAGAGAAGGATTTCCTTTCCTCATGCATCTGCCTATCCAAGAGCTAGCATTTGGCTCGCGGAGAAGATGAAGACGAGGCTCCTGTGGGTATTAAGCAAAGATTCATGAGAGAAATCAGAAACTAATAAATAATCTATAATTGCTTCCCTATATAAAAAAATTAATAAAAAATCTTCCATCCTTCCTTTCGAATTAAATCATATATCTAATTAAATCATATTACAGGTATTTTCTTCCCTTTTAAATCAAAGAGCAAATCATGTGCCGGTGGTATCTGCGGTACATTACTACCTGCCGATTCTCCGTATCTCGATTTTTCAAAACAAGAAGCAGTAGAGCTAGCTGCGGATTTTTATTTTTTTATGATCTCGGATTTAATTTTTAGGACATTTAATTCAGAATACGAAATGGTAATAATCTCATGGAATTCATATTTTAGAGCGACTAGATGTTTTAGATGTCCTCTCGACTGGGTCTATAACAGCCCAGATGAGCTTCATTGTATTCTTGTAAGAGATTTCCCCGGTGATTGAATGTCAAGTCTACCCTCTTGTTCAAAAAAATCAAGCTAAATAAGTTTAGAACAACCAGCTTGTACTAGGAAATAAGATTAAAAAACAGCCTATTCTGAAAGAAAAAAAGAAGAAGAAGAAGAAGAGAAGCTCTTAAGAAGCCAAGTTTCTCGGTCACCGCAGCTCATCCTCTACCTCTCCGATTTCTCATCACATGTTGAATGACAATTAGAGGTTGGAAAGTATTAATTAGGTCTAGGTTTTTGAGAGTCGGAGTTTTCAAATTTTAATTCCACCGTCAAACACCCTATAGGATGGTGTGTCCCATCTGGCAAAGAAAATTTAAGAGGTGCTCTCTTTTTAAATGATAAGTAAATTGATATTTTTTTATATATATAAAAAAAAGAGCTATGACTGTAACCAATGACTTCGAAAGCTTCTTCGATGCGACCCGGAGACACATCTAGGGTTAAATTTTGATATTAAATTTAAAATCCAAACCTAATAAACACAAGCTAGTATTATTTAAAACCCTAACATTTTGGAAGATCTCCCCTTTATTATTTCCTAGCCCCCCCTCAATTCTCACAGCTCAGGTGACTGGTTGCTGGTTATTTGTGTGGTGCATCAGCTGCCTTTCGGCAGTGGTGGCGAAGAGGAGAGACGATGGGCCAGCCAATATGGAAACAACTTGGTGGTACGTGCCATGAATAGTCAATTTGCAACCAATTTAAACTTTAATATCCCGCTGCCATTGACTCAGGAAAATCTACCAGTTCTGCATATTAAAGATTCTCTAGATTGGAAGGTCCCCACGGTCGTGGTCCATCCTCCATAGATTAGAACATCTCCAAATACAAATCTAATGGTAAAGCTAAAACAAAAGAATAAGAAAATTATCTTTCATGGATAAAAATGAAAAGCTAAAATATTATTTTTAGTTGAAGATATATTCATATATATATATATATATATATTAATCAAAAGAATTTAAAATTTATTTAATATATTTATATGTAAAATCAATATTATATATATATATTAAAATAAAATTGACTTTTCTAAATATATTTTTTTACTGGAGTATAAATATAAAAAAATATTATATTTATACTATTCAAAACATCGCGTTACTAATTTAACTTTTCTAAATCGTTTTTTTTTATTGGAGATGCTTAAGCCAACGAACAATGTTGTCTCATCCCCGCCACATTTTCCTCGATAGCGTTGGATTTCTTTTCTTTCTCTTTAAACAGGGGACGGCGTTGCATTCTTGAACAAAGATTGTTGATTATAGCTTTCCCGATACATTATCATATATGCTCTTAAAAAAAAAAAACATTTTGTGCACTACGTAGAGCTTGAGTCGGTCCAATATTCCGTGCTCCGACTGTGTTTCAGTTGCGGCCAATTCGAAAACATTATCATATAAAAAATTAATGTGTTTAGCGTAAAAAAAAATACTATATTTTAAAAAAAGAAATCGCTCTTGTAAGTCTCGCTGCTGTCAATAGATTAGAAGATAAATGAAGATTGACATGCACATGGGAAATATTTTTGATTTATAACAAGAATAATTTTCAAGACAACCATGAGAGCTGTCAGGTTAGCTGGTGGGTTCTTCGAAGAGAAGAAGATGGAGGACGTCAAGACACAACTTTCTGACCATGTTTTATTTTTTCCCTGAACAAATACTCTGACCACTTGGTAGTTGGTGCCCATTATTTGGTCAAATATAACAAAAATATTGACTTGACTTCAAAATGGGCCCCACACCGACCATCGATATCTAGAGGGGGCACGTGGTTTGCCATATTTTCTTTTCTAATCTTCTCAACAAAGGCATCAAATTGCAAGTATTTTGCAGACGAAGTTTCACAGCTACCGTGCAAAGGAAATTTCGCAAGGCATTTGGGGTCACTGGGTGGTTGTTGGAATGGACAATGAAGTGGATGGATAATGAAAGAAGAAAGGGATGAAAACAAAGAAACACACTTGTTTCAACACTTTTAAATATATTATATAACTATTTTGTGATTTCTCTCTTCAGTTTCAAAATCAAGGTCATCGTTTATTTCACCTAAAATGTTTCAAGGTTATGGATTTTGTTTTATTTCACCTAAAATGTTTTGTGCCCAAAATATACAAGATAGATAATTTTGTTTTTATCTTGATTTTTATTTCGGCTTATATCGGATATTTCAACTAAATACCGGCCGAAATGTGTTAAAAACATGTCGGGTGTGTTGTTTCGGCCATGAAAAAAAATTAAAAATAAATAAAGTATGCGGGTAAACCCCCCCTTGAGAAAATCTGAATTATTGTATTGAATCGTTGAATTGAATTAAAATTCATACATACAGAGTGCTATATTATATACAGAGAAAGAGTAACTATACAAGGAAAGCTATCTATTAGATCAATTACATATTCACTTTCCATAAATCTTCTTGTAACCGAGAGCCACTGATTGCAGAGCAATTGATTGCAAATCAATTGTAACGGGTAGATAATCTGCTTGATTGCAGATTATATTGTTTCCTTTTACACTCCCCCTCAAGTTGGAGTATGGATATTTATCGTACCCAACTTGCTGAGGTGTGTATGAAAAATGGGCGCTCTTAGTGGCTTCGTGAATATGTCAGCTATTTGGTTTCCTGTTGATGCATAAGCTGTTTTGATCTCTCCCTTCTGAATCTTTTCCCGAACAATGTGATAGTCAAGTTCGATGTGCTTGGTCCTTTCATGATACACCGGATTTGCAGCGATGTGTAGTGCTGCTTGATTGTCGCAGAACAATAATGCTGACTGAGGATGTGATACCTGCAAATCTTTCCATAAATATCTCAACCATGTGAGTTCGCAGGTGGCTGCAGCCATTGAGCGACATTCTGCTTCAGCTGACGATCTAGACACCGTGACTTGTTTCTTGCTTTTCCATGATATGAGTGAGTTTCCAAGGAAAATGCAATAGCCTGTTACTGACCGTCGCGTGACTGGACATTTGGCCCAATCTGCATCACAGTAACTGACCAAATTCAAGTGGCCTTTTGCAGGAAACAACAGACCTTGTCCAGGTGCATTCTTGAGGTATTGGAGAACTTGTCGTGATGCCTTGAGGTGTTGTAATTTAGGTTCTTGCATGAACTGGCTCAATGTGTTCACTGCATATGTAATCTCTGGCCTAGTGATGGTGAGATAGATTAATTTTCCAATTAATCGTTGATACTGAGTTGGGTCCTTGAGAGCATCACTGTTTGTTGAGGCTAGGGTCATGTCGGGTTCCATGGGTACTTTGGTGGGTTTCACCCCGAGCAAGCCAGCTTCTTCCAATATATCCAGCGTATATTTTCGTTGACAGATTGAAATCCCTTCCTTAGACCGTGCAACCTCCACACCAAGGAAATATTTTAGCAATCCAAGGTCCTTGATCCGAAAGCAGCCATTGAGAAATTGTTTGAGTTTTCGAATTTCTTGTTCATCATTTCCTGTAATAATCATGTCGTCAACATCTAACAATATCACAGTAATAAATTTTCCACGAACCATAGTGAACAAAGAATAATCGGCTTGGGATTGCTGGAAACCAATTTCTTGGACAGCAGAGGAAAATCTTTGAAACCAGGTTCGTGATGCCTGTTTAAGGCCATATAGGGATTTATGGAGTCGACACACCATCTGCTCCCCCTGTCGACGGTAACCAGGTGGGGGACACATGTAAACTTCTTCAAGCAAATCACCATGTAAAAAAGCATTCTCGACGTCCATCTGATACAAAGACCAGTTCCGAAGGGCAGCCACAGAGAGGAGACAATGGACAGTGGTCAATTTGGCGACGGGAGCAAAGGTCTCCTTATAATCGATGCCCTCCCTCTGTGTGAATCCCTTAGCGACGAGTCTGGCCTTGTAACGCTCAATGGTGCCATCCGAGAGGTACTTGATCTTATAGACCCATTTACACCCAATAGGGCGTTGACCCGGAGGCAGGGGAACCATGGACCAGGTGTTATTGGCCTCAAGAGCTGCGATTTCAGAATTCATGGCAGCAATCCAGTGGGGATCGCGATGTGCCTGTTCATAATTGGCTAATTCAACCCGGTGAGAAATGTTGGAGACAAAGGAACAGTGAGTAGTAGATAGTGAAGCATAAGAGACATACCGATGTATAGGATATCTTGTGCTCGACGAAGAAGAGGAGAGGACGCTTGGCGTGAGCAGAGCAGCATGGTGAGTTTGGTACTGTTGAAAATGTGGAGGTGGGTTTGAGGTTCGATTTGAACGGCGAAGTGGAACGATGGATGTGGGTGTGTCGGTGGGAAGGTCGGGTATGGGTTGTGGGACGGGAGCTGTTGCAGAGGGAAGATGGGTTGTGTTATCAATGCTGGTGGGCTGATGTGGCTGGGCTGGGCTGGCGATGTTAGGACCGGGCTGGGCTGTGGTGGGGTTAAGGTGATCGGGCTGGTCTATAGTGGGGTTGATGTGATCGGGCTGGGTTGTAGTGGTTATGAGGTGATCGAGCTGGGTGGTATTGTCGGCTGAAGTGAAAGGTGGGTTGTATAGGATCGGGCTGGGTTGGGCAGTTTGTATTTGGGCTGGATTATGGCCAGTATTTTGTGGATCGGTGATGGGTATGGGTAAAACAGGTAGGTGTTGGTCTTCTTCAGTAGGTGATGCTGAAAAAGGAAAAGTGTTTTCATGAAAAAGGACATCACGTGAGGTGAAAATTTTATGGCTGTCAAGATCATAAATGAGATAACCTTTTTGTCCGAGGGGGTACCCTAAAAATAAACATCGACGTGCGCGAGCATCAAATTTGTGCATGGGATTTAGGTTGGTAGCATAACACAAACACCCAAAAACCCGAAGGTGAGAATAGTATGGTGGAACCCCTTGTAAAAGTTCGAAAGAAGTTTTATTGTTGAGTAAGGGTGAGGGAAGTCGATTGATTAAATAAGAGGCAGTTTGAAGACTTTCTCCTCAAAATTTTAAAGGAATATTGGCTTGAAAACGTAAAGCGCGACTAACATTCAATAGGTGGCGGTGTTTGTGCTCAACGACCCCATTTTGTTGGGGTGTGTAAGTACAAGTGTGGTGAAAAATGGTACCATGGCTATCAAAAAAAGGACGCATTGAAAGAAATTCGCCACCATTATCGGCACACAAGATTTTAATCTCACAATGAAATTGTGTTTTGACCCAAGAAAAAAAAGATTTTAATAAAAGTTGGGTGTCAGATTTGAAACGCATAAGGTGAACCCAAGTGAACCGGGTGTAATCATCAACTATAGTTAAAAAATACCGTGCCCCAGAATGTGTAAGAGTTTTGTGTGGTCCCCATATGTCATAATGAATTAGATCAAAAGGTGCGACGGATTTTATTGAACTAATAGGAAAAGACAAGCGTGTTTGCTTTGCCAGATGACACACATCACAAATATGCATAGAATCAATCAAAATATGAGGAACTGTTTTGGATAAAAATTGGAGAGGTGCATGGGAGGGGTGTCCAAGCCTTTGATGCCATAGGTTCGAGGTACGGTGAATGTGATCGGCTAGATGTGGGTTTTGTTGTGGTGTGAGGTAGTAGAGTCCGTCAAATTGCTTGCCCAGGCCAATCGTCCTCTTCGTTTCCACGTCCTGCACAATGCAAAAATCCAGAAAAAAGATTACAATACATCTCAATGCTCGAGTTAATTTACTCACGGTTAATAAGTTTACACGAAATTGAGGAACGTGTAAAACTCCATCAAGGGGTAAATCTGGTGTCAATTGAATGGATCCAATTCCTTTAATAGCAACTTGCCCACCATGAGGCAATCCCACAAAATCATGTGCTGTTTCATTCTTATTAAGTACAGGTGCATGGTGGGATATATGATCTGTAGCCCCACTATCCACAATCCAATATAAAGTGGAATATGAATCATGATGCGCAATATTACAATTGGAGGAATTTATACCTGTCGCATTCATGAATGATTGGATATTACCGTTCTTGTTGAGTGCCTCCATGAGTTGATTATACTGCTCGGTTGTGAAAGTGGGACTTCCTCCAGCAGCTGTGATAGTTTGATTTTGGGTAGAAGGCAATGGCATCTCTACATTGTGAGCCGTGATTTTCTTGGGAGTGTGAGCTGGTGGCTTTTTGTTTCTCGGTTGCATGTCCCTTCCATGCCACTTGTGCCCCACTGGAAACCCAACAATATAATAGCATCGATCAATAGTGTGGCCCTCCTGGTCACAATGAGAGCATTTTAGAGCCTTATAATTGCGGGAGAATCCTGGTGTCTGGGTGCGAGAAGTCTGCATTGCGTGAGAATAAGAGGGACGGCTAGCCACTTCCATCTGCCTCTCGTGCTGGAGAATCAGGCCATGAACTCTCCGGGTGTCGGGTATTGGATTCATCATCAAAATGGAACCACGGATGGTTGAGTAAGTATCATTTAACCCCATTAAAAACTGCATTGTTGGAGGTGGAGCTTTGATTGATCCATCAATTAACCCAAGCTTGTTCTTGGCACTGAGACTGAGACGCATTGAGCGACTCCACTGTCCATAATTGTTTCCTTTGAGAGGAGCATTGACGAGGGTGAGCCCCGGTGTGTCGGAGTGGTGCAAGGTAAGTGGGTCGGTTATGTTTGGTGAATTGATGAGCATGATTGGGTCTGTGGATTGTTGGATTTAAGTCTGTTGATTGTGCTTCGGCCATGATAATGGGTGTTGTGTTTTTGTGAGAATTTGCAGCGGAAAGTATGTGATTTTCAGATTTTCACCGCTCTGATACCATGAGAAAATCTGAATTATTGTATTGAATCGTTGAATTGAATTAAAATTCATACATACAGAGTGCTATATTATATACAGAGGAAGAGTAACTATACAAGGAAAGCTATCTATTAGATCAATTACATATTCACTTTCCATAAATCTTCTTGTAACCGAGAGCCACTGATTGCAGAGCAATTGATTGCAAATCAATTGTAACGGGTAGATAATCTGCTTGATTGCAGATTATATTGTTTCCTTTTACACCCCTTTCTTCAAATTCATTTGATATTTTCACTAAAATCTCATATCAAATCCCTAACACTCCTTTTCTTTTAAAACACAGATTTCAAATAGCTAGATTATGACAATAGCTTAATTTGTCTTTACTGATAATTCTCACTTGCACTAGTAGTGCTTAAGCAGGATTATGCTGCTGTGGTGGTTTCTTTCTCTTCTTTTCTTGTAGCTAATCCCTCTAGCTTTAGACTGTGAGTCCTTAACTTCTCGTAGATAGAGCCTAGCAGCACGAGCCCGGGAGGTGGTGCTGGTGGTGGTGGAGGAGGAAGAGGAGGGGGAGGCTGTGGTGGTGGTAGTGAGGGTGTGTGTGATTATTGGTTTTGTTGTGGTACTGTTGAAATCTTGAACAGAGACCATGTGTTTAATTTGGCTTACTTCTTAGGGAGCGTTAATCAAGGTACTTTCCTAATAACAATCTTGAACAGGAACAGATGGTGTTTTTTTACTTGAAGATTTCAACAAGAACTTGATGATAATTCAAGTTAATTTTTTTCAAAAACAAGTCAGATTAATTATAATTAATTAATTAATTATAAATTAACATTACAATTCTAAAACAGCACTAATTTAAAACTGAAATATGAAATATTCCGTACATAGAAAAAAAATACAATGTTCTGAAGCGGAATTGGCAACCTTTGTGACTTCAAAACGATTTCCTACAGCCCGTGACCGATTGTTTTTTGAGCCGAAATCAGAACACAGGATTGATGGGCCCGCTCTATAATTCGCAAGTCCAAGCCCATTTGAAAGTCGAGTGGAGCCGCTATATCTTATCATCTTTCTCAAAATGGCATTGACAGATGCAAAACAAACCTCATTCTCCTCTGTCGTCTTTCCCATCTATCAAAACGTTCAAAACCCTACCTTAACTCTCGCCACTATTCTAGGTTCTATCAAAAATCCGCCTGAGTCATGGCTCTACATGGATCCAGCTTTTGCCACAAAGTGAGTTTTACTTCTCATTACTACACTTTCTTCTTCTTCTTCTTAGTATTATTTGACCGTGCTTGTTAATCTATCCATTACCACCTTTGAAATTTCTTTTCTTTTTTTAGATTTATCTTTAAAGGATTTTGAAATTGATTGTTCATTTTAATGAACCAGCAAATCCTTGAAATTTCATTATGTTAAATTGAGGTTCATACAAGATTATTCTGATAATCATTAGCTTGCACGTTGTTACAGGTAAATTTTATTGATTTAAGAAATATTAAGGGACAGCATTGTCCATGGATCAATAGTCTCTCCTCACCTACCACGAAACCAAACATATTTTTGTCTGAAAGACATCATTGTCTAAAAAAGCTGCACGTTGGAGGAGGAACTCGTAAGTTTCTTTGCTTTTCCATTTTTTTTTGTTTCTTATAGTTTGATCTTGCCATGGGGCAGGTGAACTATAGCACTTACAGACGGCAGCAAGTCTAAAATTGCTAAAAGAATAATAGTAATTGATGATAACTGATTGAAGATATTTATATCACTTGAGTACCTCTTCCATATTGATGTTACAGCTTGTATTGTCTTCGTCTCTTGTGGCAAACGTTTATACATATATTCAGATGGCTTGATTAGATCATTTTTATTTCATGGTCAATGAGCTTAGTAGGTTCCAGGAGTCACCCCCCTTCAAACCATGAAAAATAAATAAAAATCCAAGACTAGCGAGATAATTTAATGGCTTGTGATTTACTCCTCGCATTCCTCCAGTCTAAATTAGTGCGAGGTTGGAGCAGGTCTCTAATTGTATATTTGTATAGCACAGAACCCTTAGCACTGCCTGCCCGCTTATTGTCATTAAGAGCTTGTAAAGTAAGAAGTGAAGATTCAGAGGAAGTGGCAAGTGGCGAAAGCATTGTATTGGATGAGCAGACCTTAATACGTGAGCTTCAGACTGCCATTGAAGAAGAGAACTATACCCAAGCTGCAAAAATCAGGGACAGCCTTAAAGTACTCCAGGAAGATAGCAAGGCTTCAGTACTGGCAGCAAATTCTCGGTTTTATACTGCTTTCAGGAAGGGGGATCTGGCTGCCATGCAATCCCTTTGGGACAAAGCAGATAATGTATGTTGCGTGCACCCAGGTGCTAGTGGGGTTCTTGGTTATGATGATGTCATGGAAAGCTGGGAGCTTGTATGGATGAACTATGATTTCCCACTAGATATCGAGTTGAAAAATGTTAGAGTGCATTTTAGGGGAGATGTAGGCTATGTTACTTGTGTAGAGTTTGTGAGAACAAAAGGTCGGAGTTGGGGGGCACAATTTGTAACAAATGTTTTTGAGAGGATTGATGGTCAGTGGTTCATCTCCGTTCACCATGCCTCACCTGTTGACTTGTAAGCATCACCAATCAGTCACATCACAATACATGCAAAAGATGATTGCCCCTATTTTTATTATGTAGATTCACTTGCATCACAGTCCAGTCGTGGTAAATGTTGGGTGCACATGTGCTCGCATGGCTTACAAACTTTTAGCAGCCCTCTCTCAGTGATCTTAACACCTTAAATCTATAAACTATAGAATATAGCGTGAGATGTTTCTGTAAATTGCATTTATAATCGGGTTAGTTCGTTAAAACTATGGCGTATCGTGCATGTTAAAAGGGTACTGTTATGTTGGGTTATGTGCCCAAAGCATCTCATAAACAAATAGGTTAATTTACCAGGTACTGGATTGCAGGGTATGGTTTGTTTAGCGAAATGTTCACAGAGCCTTGGCAATTGACATCCACTTATTTGATTTCATAATAATATTGACAGGAATGGTCTCTGATACCCTGCTAATATTGTGAAAGCTAAGATGAGCAAAATCATATGGTCGATGTTTTCTTTTGTAGAGTATATACCCAGCGCCAGCACAATTTTTCTGGTTAGAAAGTGCCACTATTAGGTACGATGACGCCGATTCTTTCCTGATCATCCCTAGTTTTTTCCCTTTCTAACGACAACCCACTACTTCATAGTGCCTTACGAAACTAGATTTTCGAATACTGGCAACAATTTCATGATGATATAGAAAAGCAATGTCACTTGAAGCCCCGATGAAGTTTAACATGAACGCAACAATCTTTCTTGTTTCAAAAGAGCTTTTAGGCTCTCTGCATTTCAGAGCTGTATATTTCATGGCATTGTTTTCTTTATACACAACACAAGGGTGATAATAGTGATGATTACAGCCGATGAAAAACCATTATGGCCCAAGTCAATGAAAACCAATGCGATCAATCAAGAACGCCCCATCACTAATCCCTCTTTGCCATTTCAAGAACTTAAGCAATTATATACCATCAGCAAACAGCCAGCTGGCACGAACCCACTACACCCTTTCAAAAGGGGAAATAGGGGGGCCTAGAGTGTATTTCACATGCGTCTCCCCTGGGGGAATAGCGTGGATCTTCTTTGTTACATTACTAGAGTTCCTTGGCTCTTGTTGAAACTTTTCAACGGAAGCATTGCTGACATCCAGAAGATCAGTTGGTTTTTGACAGCTTATAACCGTGACACTAATGAAGAACGCCTGTAATGAAGAAATTGATGAACAGAATTCAATCGAATACATTCCCTTTTCCACTCGTGCCAAGCTGAAGATCGGCTGATCTTGTCGGTTTGCTCCCTGCATAGGTGGATATATAAAATAAGATGCCGCCTATATAATGACACCT
The DNA here is from genome assembly GCA_032356905.1 of Salix exigua. Classification (NCBI taxonomy): domain Eukaryota; kingdom Viridiplantae; phylum Streptophyta; class Magnoliopsida; order Malpighiales; family Salicaceae; genus Salix; species Salix exigua. The sequence continues at coordinate 5,251,052 of CM063593.1, read as the reverse complement.
TGTGAGCGGTGAACATAAATTCTCAGCTAAAACACAAAAGCATTACCTCGGTGAAAAGTTCAAAACAATCTGGCATAAGGCAACTTTTGGATGCCCTTGGAATCTCACTACACTGGCTTCCATTGGCGAGTATGCATAGTTTACAACCAACATCCCAACCTCCACAGTCACATGATCCACCAGATCTCCACCGATGTATCAATGGAGAAGGAGCTCCCTCGTTTGGCAAGCTATGATTACCACCGGGAAGGATGACAGTAAACCTGTTTGAGTGTTCAGTTTTTCCCAAGTTACCAGAACAACGACTTTCTGAAAGGCATTGCGAGGAGCACTTGTGCATCAAGTTTTTGTTTTCAGCAGTCTGCTGCAGGTCGAGGCTTGATATTTCATTAAGCATTTTGACAACAACTGCTGCAAGCTCCCCATTTGCCATGAACCTTGGTGATGCCTGATCTGCCTGGCTTAGGTTGACACCAAACAAAACAGACTCTTTCACCTTAATATGGCATATGGAGTTTGGTCCAGTCAAACCAGAGATAGAAGAACTATTATTAACCTTCATGCGGCCAATCACGTTGTAGGCATAGCCACAGCTCTTCTCTTTACTACCTTGATTTATCCAGCTACCACTCTTTTTCTTGATTTCATCAATTGAATAGAATGTATAGTCGCAACCTGAATCATTCTTCTGAGGCGATGATAACTTGTTCATGGTAGCTGCAAGAATGTTGCTATTGTTGCCAACCACAAATCTGAACAAAGGAACCCCGTTCTTTATTGTAAGCTGAAGGAGAGCTTTTATTCGTGGTGGCTCATGCTTTTCATCCTTAAGTGGTTCCGTAGCATCGAAACTCTTCAAATTGAAGGAAGTCAAGCTTTCCTTCGAAGAATTATTTTCAGTTGAATGAAGTGTCCTCGAGCTCCTGGACTTCAGCAGAGGATCTAGCATCCTTCTCAATGGGCTGGATCTGGCTTTGTTATGACCAACCGCCTTCTCTCTGTTCGAACTATCCAAACAGGAACCTTCGGATAACACAGGGCCAGACTTAGTGGTTATGTAGGTGGAGCTCAACTGTGGGACAGCTGAACTCTCCTTGAAGCTGAAACTCCTACTCATTCGACTTAAGCTGAAGCTAAACCGGCGATTTGGTGAAGGATGCCTGCCTTTCCTTGCCATCACTTCCATTGTTTCTTGATCTAGAGTATTTAAAGTTTCATTTCCACTTCCTTTTGGAGTCCTACCACTGCTCTCTCCTGAAAATTTATCTTCAGACAGTCTAAATGGCATCCTGCGTGAACATGGAGATGCACCGGCTGACATCTCTGCGCCCTGTGTAACCATTGTAGATTGCAGCAATTTGTGGGGTTCTGTGTCAGTTTCCTTTCTAGAAATCAGAGGGAATGAGTGCAAAATTTCAGAAGAACGTTCTGAAGACTGAACTTTCACATGAGAAAAGACATCTGACAGGCTCTTTCGATGTGTTTCATTCAAATCCTTATCCAGCGGTGTCCTTGGTTCCTGAAGGGAGCAATTTGTGGAGACTGTTTTTGGTACAAGGAGAACTATGTTCTTGTTCTCACTGGGTTGTTGTTGGGGAGAAAGATCAATAAAAGATTCTCGCGACTCCTCTATTCCCTTCTTAGTTTTACCATCGGCAACATTTTTCTCCTTAGAACTGGGCGAAACATCATTGCTTCTCAACTGTGATGATGAAGCTCTGGTGCTTGATGTAATCATCTGATCCAAAGGTTTTCTCTTTCCTTCTAGTCGTTGCTTCTCCCCAGCTCTCTTCTCAGCTGCACTGTCACAAGCACTCATATTCACCTTGGACCTGGTTGAGATACTGTCATATCTTGAGTTTGAGGACCGACTTGTAACTTTAGAAGTGATCTTCTGATCTACATCTTCTCTTTTCGCCGGTTCAAGAATGAAATCTGAATTATTTCTGCCAACAGGCTTGGTGGTCCTTCGTACTTTTTTCTGCCCCTTCACACTGGTCTTGGAAGAAATTTCAAAATCTTGAAAGCATGAAGCATTCTGGATAGGGGGTTTGGCAGCTCGAGAAACATGGTCTCTGTGAGAAGAGTTCAGGCTTGAAGAAAGAGAAGGATGCTGCTTGCTCGTGTTATTATGAACAGCATTTGGAAAGGAAGCAGACTTCACAGTAATTTTACTCGGCAAATTGCTGCTAGTCAATGATGTGCTATTGCTATCATTTGCTGCAATCCTCCATTTCTCTAGACGTGACCAGTCCAAAACTCCAACATTCAAAGCCTTCTCTTGTATACTTTCACTTCTTTCCATGCGCTGGAGAAAACCTGGCAAATCTGACATATACTTTACAAGCTCGTCATCCTTTCTTGAATGACTCTTGACAGAGTGCAGACTGGGGTTGTTCCATGAAGTTTTTTTTGGTTGGGCTGGGACCCTATCATTTGCATGAAGTTTCAGTTCACGTGCTATTCCACCACATGGCTGACTACCATAATATTTTGCTTTCAACTTGTCTTGATGTTTTAGACTCTGCATTGCATGGGCTGGAAGAGCAGTATCCGAATGTTGCTGCCATCTAGAACTCTTCTTGAGGTCCAAAGCGAATCCCCTTTCACCAGAATGTTCCGAGCATGATATCACATCAGATGACATTTTGGATCCTTTCATTCTTCACTGACTCATTTTACCTGAGAAAGCATAAGGAAAAAAGGGTTCTGATTCACTCTCCAGCAACTTCAGTTTCTCACAATTCATAAGTTCACAAGTTGTAATGAAGCTAAAATTAACTCAGTCTGATGCCTCCTGCAAGAGAATATGCATGCATATGTGTTTTTAAAGAAGCAGAATGGAAATAAGTAAAACATGGAAAAAGTGAGAAGTGGCTAGAAAGACAATGAGCAAGATCAGAGATGGATCCTAGGAGGAAAAACAGCTACTAGTCATGGAATCCTAACACCAAACCTTATTCTAAATTTCAGATAAAGTAATAGGGATCCCTTCAGATAGCATCCCAATAAATCACCCAGCCCATTTCAAGAATCCACTGTTTTCGTCAATAGAGTTCATTTCAGTTCTTTATAAACCAGAAAGAAATAGTATCTATTTTCTTTGACTGTTTGACATGAGAAATGCAACCCATCTTTCTTCAAAACAATCAATTTCCAACCTCCAATAATTCTAATCAAGCTAAAATCAATATCACAGTTATTTGGTTAAAAGATCAAGCATCAGGGAAAAAAACAAGGAAATTAAATCAGAATAGATGGTCAGGTATCTCCTTGTTATCTGTTCTTCGTCTCTAAACTTATGCAAGTTTCATACTTTCTTGTTCTAATTCAAAAAAAAAAACCCAACATTCACAATCAAGTCAGGAGAAGCAACAGATCTAAACAAAATGCAGGTTCTTTCAATAATTTGGCGACAGAGAAATCTAATAATAATGATAAAAAGAACCCTGTAAATCATGCGTTTTCCACTAACAATGCAGCCTAGCTATTAATCATCACTTGGTGGAAAAGACAGATTAATTATTATATCACTAAAAGAAACATGAATATTTCCGCATTCAACATTTCCCTCCCGTTTCTCAGAAACCGAACAGAGCTAAAGTAGAAAACGAAAATGGGACTAGAAAACATACCAGAAAACAAAACAAAAAAGAACGAGGAGGAAATGCAGGTTCAAGAAACGAAAAGGAAGAAGAATCGCGTACCCCGAAAAAGATCCGATACGTAAAAAAGCAGGCAGTCGTCTCTCAGTCCTGACGGGGCACTGGAGTCATCATCATTATCTACCTTTCTTGAAAACAAACAGACAAACGTAACGTAGATTATATGCAAAGAAAAGAATTACTCCTCCGGCAGAAACCAAGAGCCAAAACAATAAGTATTCCTTCTTTCTAACCCTCCAAACGGCGGGTTTTTTCGTATTCCTTCGAAACGGCAAGGAAAGAGACGGAGAGAACAGCGAGGGAGTGAGCTCCTGGAGTTCTGTTTTGTTATCAATTGTTTAAAAGCACAGAGGGAAAGCAGAGAGAATGGAGTAGGGCAATGCACTGGACCAGGCCACAGAGGTTAGGCTAGGGAGGGTCCCACAAGCATGACTTCTTCCTTGTAGCGAATCCCGAAGCTCAGCTGTGGGGACTCTTGAGATGACGTTAGCGCCACACCCCCGCGCTTTTGTTTCTTTTCTTTTAGGGATTAGTATTTCTTGGGGGGGGAGGTTTAAGGCTAATGCAAAGGGTAATTAAAGGGGGGTTTAATTATTTGTTTTACTAATTACTACTAATATAATAATTTCTCTGCTTTTAGACGTTTCAGATTTTTAATAGGAGAAGGCAAAGAATTATACAAAAGCTTCACTCTATACTTGATGATGTGGCATTAGCGGTTTTCTAGGGTTGCCTTAAGTATAATTTTCAAAACGCCTTTTTTTCCCTGAAGAAAGGAAAAGGGATCGAGAAGCTGCTTTTACGTTTTGCAAGACGCGATGGTAATAATCTCTCTGAGCTGCTTTTATCTTTAAACAAGGAACAAAAATCTCAGAGTGTAGCCTCTTTAAATGACTTACAGCCTGTCGATTATAATGTAATGATCGAAGAGAGCTTTCCATTTGTTAGGCCCGGTACTTTCTATTTAAATATCCATTTTTAAATGCTTTCAGAATAAACATTATAATTAAATAAATTACTTTGCTAGAGTAGATATTGTAGAGCTGAATATTTTGCAAAGATGTCATACAAGTAATTACAGGAAGATAGATTACTTTGCTATTTACTCTTATTATAGAGATAATCATGAAGACTTGACATGTCAATTATCCTCTCTGTATATTAGGGGAACTTGTCACTTAATATTTTTATTATTATTATTATTAGTGTGGGTATTTGAGACAGCTTGCATATAACTAGGCTAATTCCACAAGTTATAAAATTGATAACCATGTAAATGTTCAATGATCATCATATTAAAAAATACAAGATTAAAATCTAAGAATATAAAGAAACAAACTTTTTAATCTCAAGCTTGCATTTTTTTCAAGCTTGTCGTATACCAAGCTAGCTTGCGAGGCCATTGCATTTTCCATCTTCAATGTAAATTAAGTGTCTGTTTGAGAGTGTAGTTGCGGTTGCTTTTGAAAGTGTTATTCGTTTAGAAATAGATTAAAATGATGTTTTTTTTTATTTTTAAAAAATAAATTTTGACATCAGCACGTCAAAATTATCTAAAAATAACAAAAACAAATCAATAAAAAATAAAAAATAATTTTTTTATTTAAAAAAATAAAACAGTTTCAAAAAGCTGTGTAGAATTATCTAAATCACCTCGTTTGAAAAAAAGGCAGTCTACGAAGAAAGCAGTGTTGCAGCGGTGGCCTACTTTGAAAAAACAAGAGCATCATGCTAATTGCTAAGAACCCCGCATGAAATATGGGGAAATTCCTGGACGCTTGATTGCGGGGAACCTTTTGCCCATTTTTCTTTCCAATCTAATCCCCACCTCCTTCAAGCTTGTCGTATACCAATCTTGGCATGCATGCTTTCATTTTTTATTATCCCTTTTCATGGCGTCGCATTTTATTTTGCGGTCGATCTGATCGATCTCGCCTTTAATAAAGAAGCTTGATGTGAAATTTTCTCACAGTGACTTGATCGCGAGAAGAGTTTGTTTTGCCTGAGGATAAGTCCCCATCTTTCCTGTAAGATATATGCAAGTTGTCCAGCTTGTGGCTCTCCACTTATATGATCACTACCGTGAACCACAACTTGGTGGGATTTTCGTCAATTTCTTTGCCAATTGAGCCGAACATCACCTCCACGGCTGCTGATAGTAAAGATGGTTTAGCAGAGAGCATGCAAAATGTGACTGCTAGCTAGGTTTTTGTCCCATTGTTCTCTCTGCGATTGAGTTTTATTTCCAGGTTTGTCAATTCTGACGTGCTGCGTGCTGGTGGCATACTCCTTCCATGATTGGTTCCTGAGTTTGACTGGTCTCCGAGAGAGGGGCCCGATCTATGGTTTACCAATCCTGGGCATGCTTGTTAGCAGTTAACCTTGTTGTAGCCACCACTTCCCATCACTCTCATGGTTCGGCTCAAAGGTGATCGTGGTGATGGCTGGTCTCCGGCTCACATCATGGACAATATTGAATTTGGACCAATTTGCACGTAGCTTGTTTTGGATATATAGACAGGCGAGCATAGCTGGCTTGTTGCCATGCATAGCACCCGGTATATTTTTTAAACTCTTTTTTGGGGTGCAGCTGTTGGCACATGGCTTTCTGCTTATGGCAAATCCTACCGTGTTCAAGGAACGTTAATTGATATCTGAGGAATTGCGATTTAAATAGTAGAATTTGAGTTTAAATTAGTGTGTGTATTTTTTATAAAAATTTCGAACAATTAGAATTAGAATTAGAATTAGAATTTGAGTTAAGGTGTGTATTTTTTATAGAAATTTAGAACAACTAGAATTTTACTCACTTGTCTATATCCATAAAATATATTTTTCAAGGGATAAAATTTTCTACTAACTTATTTAAGTTTTAATATAAAAATGGTGCCTCTCCCTTCCACCAAAAATATCAATATTACTCGTAAAAATAATCCGCTTTTCTATGGTAGCTAGTTGTGTGAGACACGAACCTTAACCTTAAAATTTATGAATAAAAACAATCTGGTATAAGCTATTTGTTATCTCGAGCCCTATTTATGAATTTAATCCACTATATATATATGGTACATTTTACAGCAAATATCTTGACTAGTATTCAATAAAAATATAAATTCTTAAAATAAAATGAAATGCATGACAAAAAGTATCAATCCCGTGACAAGTTCATTTCAAATAACAATTAAAAAATTATTTTTCTCAAGTGTTTATTTATGTTTAATATATATATGAAGCACACTGATAAAACCAAAGTGTTTATTTTATGTGTGTACTATAATAAAAGTCAAAATATATTTAATAGCAATAATATTGAAGTTTTTTTATCTGTATATCCTAATTAAAAAAAAAGGATGTGGTGATTATAATAAAAATATAATTATTATTGCATTATATACTATGGTATCTCCTACAAGGGGAAAAATGGAGTATTAAACTGAAGAGGTCTTGCGAGATGTGAATATTGGATTAAATAAATAAAACATTTAATTCTCAATTAATTAGCAACTCGGATATCTCATGAAACTTGATTACATATAGCCTGAAAAAGACACCTCGGACATCTTGATCGTTTTATAGACCTTCAACCACCCACCATGGAAAATGTCGGTTTCTTCGTTAATTTCTTTATCCCCCTGTTAATGCCCGACGAATCCTATGCTGGGTTTATAAAATCAATGGTACTTTTTTTTTAATAATCTTGATGGACGTGACTTATTAGATTTCAAATATATTAACTCAAATACAATTCATAAAACAAGATTAGAATCATTAGATAAATCAACTAAGATCGACACAGTTAATTTATTGATTTAGATTCGAACATAAAGCGTATCATCTATCATTATGTAATTTGACTTAATCTTTAATAACTAGTTTTTTAATATAATTATTATCTTTTCACCAAAAATGCTTTAATTAAAATATATGAGCATGAAGTATTTATGCTTTATCAAATTATATTTGCTCTACCAATGGAGGCATGGGTCGATTGATGGGAGTAGTCCCAGCTTAACCAAAGTCTTGAGTTCGAGTTTTGGGTATGCAACTGTTTTAAAACTCATTTGGGAGAGGTTTGTCGCGGTTATACCCAGCTCGAATCCGGATTAGTCAGTAATGGCTGGAGTACCGGATGATTTATACAACAAAAAAAATAATTATATTTGCTCTCCACATCATAGTCATTTGTTTTTTTAATAAGATTTGAAATTCTTTTTTGTTTTTAGGTTATTGGATCAGAAGGGCTACTGGCCTATAAAGTGAATAAATTGAACGTGAAAAGCAGGGAGTTCTTAGAGAGCCCGACGCCCCTGATCATAAAAGCGTAATGGGCTTTTCGCTGTTTCGATCACTTAATTTTGCTTTAATATTAAATTCTTTTATTAACGGAATCACACTTTATTTTCTCTTTAATTAGAAACTAGATGATGGGCTCACAAAGCTGTCGTGGGCTGTCATATCAACTGTAACCCTCTTCATTGCTCACACACGTGATTCCCTCACGGCAAACTGCCGCTTTTTTTTTCAATTTGGTTATTGAGAGTTATTTCTTACTCGATTAAGATTTTTTATGTTCAAATTGATATCCAATTTAATTTAATTTTCTTATAAAAAAAAAACAGGATTGAAAGATAGAGAATCACAGAAAAAATAAATAAATAATGTCAGCCTAAAATTTAGATGAGAAGTTTACTTTGATCCTCTACTTTTTTAAAGACAACATTTAAGTCCCTCAATATTTTGAAAATTCAGATTAGGTATAAAAATTCATTTTACTATTTTTCATTCTCTAGGTTAAAGAAAACAGAGAGAAAAGGAGAGAATTATTAGTTGACACTGATTCGAACCAATAAAAAAATCAATCTCGATATCAGCAAGTTTCATTCGATGAAAAATGTTTCGCTTGGATGAAAAGTTCGATTTGATCCCAAGAAAATTTTAGATCTCGGGCTTATTTTGTTTTTGAATTTATTTTTAGATTTGTTTGAGGGCATAAAAAAGTTTATGAAGGTTTTTAAGTTGTTTTGTATGTATTTTTGGGTTAAAGAGGATGAAAACCCATCACCTAGATTTTTTTATGAATAAATAAAAATGAGACGAACCATTTACTTAGTTTTATAAAAACATTGTTCGCCTAACGACGTGCCATTATTATATATAAAACCGATTAAAAAAAGCACCTTAACATATAAGCATTATTTACTTTGCAATAAACTTTTTTTAAAGTAATTGTGATTTAATAAATATTTTTACTTACAATACCATAAACTTTATCTTACTGTATTATAAACTTAAAAACACGATAATTATAATATATTCAAGTAATTACATATATAATTGAGACGGAACAGCTAGCCGTGGGGCTTGGCTGCCGACTTGCCGCACAAAAGAAGAAAAATATCGGAGCCGATTCCTTACGTGGCATCATTCATTTTGCTTGATCACCTACCAGTACCTGTACCATTCTAATTCCCTGCTCACTTTCGACCATGGATTGCTTCCATATGAGTGATTGCATATTTGTGGGGACTGAAATATAGATTTCATGACGTCTGTCAAACAAGCCAGATCACCAAAAGTGAGAGCATAAAATCCTACAAGCCCTTTCGAAAGATAGAGACATATTTCAATGTAGAAAGCAAAGTATTTCAAGAACCGGGATTTCTTTCTGCATAATTATCTACCTGAAACGTAGCCAGTATAAGAACCCAAGCACAGAGACAGAATCCCATTCCAGTACACCACTTCTCTCCCCCTCTCATTCTCACTCTCTCGCACACACAGTCTGGAATTAACAGTTTGGCCATCCCAAACTATACCAAATGGGAGATCATGAGATGATGCCACACCACGGCACCACCGCCGTGTCTTCTTCTCTGACATCAGCCTGGAACGCCACAGGCTCGATGGGTCGCCACCGCAAAATGATGATGCACAACACCTTGATGCACAGCACCTTCTTTTGGGGCCATAAAACAGAAGTTCTTTTCCGAGGGTGGCCTGGTTCAAGCACTGGGATGTATGCTGTGGCCTTGACCTTTGTTTTTGCTCTGGCAGTCCTTGTGGAGTGGTTCAATCATCATTTCAGTGCCATCAAGCCCGGAACTAACAAGGCTGCTGCAGGCTTCTTCCAAACTGGAATGTACGCCGTGCGTTCTGGGCTGTCTTACATGGTGATGCTCGCTGTCATGTCGTTTAATGGAGGTATCTTTATTGCGGCAGTAGGTGGCCATGCAGTTGGCTTCACTCTTTTTGGGAGTCGCGGTAAGAAGTCTGATGGCTCTTGATCAGCTGGCCAGATCTTCCTCCTTCGAAATGTTGAATTGATCTGAGTGATTGTGTGATGAGCGAGCTGACCGTTTATGGTTCAAATTTGTGTGAATAATATAAGAGTGCCCTGTTCTCTACTTCAACGTGCGTGATTCAAAATTTTAATGATTTGTGATTGGCTTTGTAATTATACTTTGCATAGCATGTTTGATTATAAGTTCAACATTTTCAATTCCGTTTAAGAATCTAGTGGCATGGTTTCACATTTAGGCCAAAAGTGCAATTCTTTCTTGGATTGGTGTGCGCTTGATCAAGCATATCGTGGACGTGGATAGCTTCTTGAGAAACCTAGTGATTGTTTGGTTTTGTACTTTAAAATTGTTTTAAAAAGTTTTGAGCTTTATTTTTATTTTTTTTGTTTTGAATTTAAATATTCTAGTGTTTTTATATAGTTTTGATGTGTTGATTTTAAAAAATAAAATAAAATTATCACAATATATATATATATATATATATATATATATATATATATATATATATATATAACACTTTAAAGAACAATATTATCATATTATCAATCAAATTCGTAAAGATAAAAGATAAAAGTGTGAAAAATACAATACCTTCAAAACTTGAAATGATCCACAAAGAATCCAAAACATGGGAGAAAGATTGTCCTCGTAAATCTATTTTATAAATTTACATTTGTGAGATTTATCCAATTTCACATGTTATTTGAAAGAGAGAGAGAGAAAACAGCGATTTTGTTTTTAATTACGTGCTTCTATATACAAGCATTGGAGTAGACTACTTTAGGACATGAAATTCGGAATCATTTGTGTGTTTTCAAGGGATCATTAAATCAATAATAAATTATAAAAGTGATACCCTTTGTAATTATCACATGTAATTTATAAATATAAATATTTTCAAAATTACATCCATTAAAACAATGGGAAATTAACGGTTATTTCAGAGTCTAGGATTGATCGATCGTTCATAGGCTTGGGAACCCGCGGAGAAAATGTTCAATTCTTCCATCATTTCTGTGATTCATTTTACATGTATTTTTTATTTTATAAAGTTTTTATTTCAACTAATTCAAATCAACAGAAAATTATTATCTCAAGTTTAAACTATGATGTGCGCTATCTAAAAAACTGAAATTATCGTGTTGAGAATAATATAAATCATATTATAGGTCTAACACAAGTTTAGCTTTTAGGTGAGATGGTTCCTAACATGGTATCGAGCTGTTGACTGCGGTCCGAGTTGAATCTCACCCTCATTCTATTTGATAAAAATTACCAGGTGATGTGGGCTGCAAGTTCAGCCAAGGCTTCACTAACATGTATCGAGCCTGTTGACCAACGTCACGAGTTGAATCTCACCACCTCATTCATTTGATAAAATTAAGCAAGTGATGTGAGCTTGTAAGTTTCAGCCAAAGGCTTTCACTTGAAGGGTGTTAGAGAATAATATAAATCATATTATGGATCTCACTACAAGCTTAAGCTTTAGGAGATGGTTCTTTATCAATGCGATAGTTTCTTTTTATAAAATCATACGAGGAATGTGAGAAATAGAAAAAAAAAGATTTTTTAAAATATACAATTAAAGTTTAATTTTATCTTAATAATTAACTTAATATTCATTGATTCTAAAAATATTTGTATTCATAATGCCAAAATTAGAAATAATATGGGTATTTACCAACGCCAGAGTTATAAATAACAGAATTGGAATAGCTTTGAACTTAATATATATCGTCATGAATATTATAAATCTTCTCAGATAAAATATTTGGTTGGAGTTATCAATATTTTCTAGTTTATTTAATATTGTACCCTAAAATTATTGTTAATTTAATAGAATTTTAATAATCACAATAGTACATGAAAACTTTTAAACTAGATATATTCCTTCTAGATATCATTTTAACACTTCTTGCTAGTGTCTTGCCTCCTTGTCCTAATCACCTTTTAATTTAACACTTCTTGCTAGTGTCTTCACTCCTTGTCCTAATCACCTTTTAATGCAACACTTCTTGTTAGTGTCTTAATTAGCAAGAGAAAAGGCAAACCTTCTTGTTTCTGTACTTGTGTTTGACCTCTCTTGTTTAAATTAAATTCGATGCACCCGATAAAATATGGTCATCACAAAATCAACCCTTGCTATTTTCGATACTTGATCTCTCTCAAAAAAAATGTCTCGGGGCCATGATCACGATAGCATGAATCCTGGATCCATGAACATGAGCCCATCAGACATGATGATGCATACGAGTTTCTACTGGGGAAAAGACGCTATAATCCTATTCTCTGGATGGCCAAACGGCAGCCTTGGTATGTACATATTGGCTCTCTTCTGTGTGTTCTTGGTGGCTGCTGCTGTCGAGATCTGTTCGGTCTCCCCGGCTAAAATAGGCACCGGAAATCCCAGAGTGGGTGCGCTTATTCAAACCTGTGTTTATGCTGTTCGTGTGGGTCTTGCTTACATGGTCATGCTTGCTGTCATGTCTTTCAATCTAGGAATATTTTTCGCAGCCGTGGGTGGCCACGCCACTGGGTTCTTCCTGGTGAAGGTTCGAGCTCCTGCCAATCCTAAAGTTTGATGGTCATTCAGGATTCATTTCACTGACCATGTATTTTCTTTTCTGTTTCCTCACACTATGCGTGTGCTTTGTTTTCTTCGCCTTCTTTTGTAGTTCAAGTTACAGAAATTAGTATAAAGTGTGCCGTTGGATCTCGTGTTTATATAATAACCCTATGATGAATGATGGTTCCCAGGACATCAGTCGATTGCTCCAATATGAATGAAGGTGTTCATATTGCTTACATCCTGAACATGGTTTGGGCGTTTTTCATCTTTCAATGTAAAGCTCATATTTCTCCGAGGAAGACTGTACTGTCAATAATCTTTTGGGAATTTCTGGGTTTTTTCTGCTGGCCTGCCTAGTCAACGAATTTTGTCAAATGAGCCTATAGAGTCCACGCTCCATTGTTTTGCCGAGCATTAATCTGAAATTCAGGCACGGGAGTTTTTCTAAACTAATCTTAGTTTTTCTAACTTAATATGTTTAATTAAGTTAGGAAGTACATCAATTATATGGGAAATATGGAAAATAAATTCTATATTTAAGGAAAAACATGTATAAGAAGTACAAAAAACAACAATTTCTTTTGTCAGTTGTTTTTATCCTGTGAAAATATTTATTTGGTTATGTTTTATAACTCGGAAATGCTATTCAAATTATTTAATTTAATAATAAATGAATAAAATAAAAATAGCTTCCAAGATTAATATTATTAGTGTAAGCAATTAATATCTCATGGCCAATGAAAACTAAAATATATCAAGGTATATAAAAAATGACTTATCAAATAAATCTGAAATTCAAATTTAAAACATCTAGAAAATCACTAAAGAGTTTCGTTGAAATTTAATAATTGCTATCATCTCAATTTCAACGAAGTACTTTGAAAAATAAAATAGGCAACTTTTATTATGAAGTGGTATGAACAGCGAATTTCCACTGCTGATCGGTATCCTTTCCCAGCAGCTCATGGTAATCGTTCCAAACAACTTGTGGTTTTTAATTTGGTGGGACTGCTTTATTATACATGTAGAGAAAGGATCAATACGAGACAAAAGCCGGAATCAAAAGATTCGGTGGCTTAACACTTGCAAATGACAGGAGTTTGTTTTTTTATTTCCTAGTTGCCGGTGACGGGGTTATCAAGATGAAGGGTGGATTTCCAAACCCTCTAACCAAAGTAGCACTGTTGATACACAGATGCTCCTAAACCTTCGAAGGGCTCTAAATAAATGACAGCCACCACGAGCACACGGCATCTTATTGCTCCGACTGGCCAGGTCGAGATCAAACGTAGTAAATCAGCAACCTTCACTTTAAGCTTCCATGAAAATAGTAAATTGAACCTCCTGTGATATGTTTTGCCATTGATATATATATCGTCATAAACGTAGCCCAAAAATTTATTTTCTTTGTGAGGCTACACTGAAAATGGTATATTGAACCTTCTCTAATATGTTTTTTTTCTCCTTTCCAAGTCAGAATTTTCCAGCCAGTTGATGGAAATAATGCTGATTCCGCCCGACCCTGAAGCTTTGTCACAATATCGCGCATCTTTGAAGCACAAGAGCTGAAAACATCCTGTGTCAGCCCATCTGAATCCTCCTGATCACGATTCTTCTGGTTTTCATTTGTACTTTGCTCTTCCCCTGTTATCCGTTCCAGTATCAGTAATTTCCCCAGGCATCTTGTCAAATAGTCCTTTAAATTGTCTCCTTGCCTTTTTCTCCACATCCTGCTCGTCAAAGCATGTTATGAAGTGTCTTATCTCGGTCACAAATTGCAAATAGAAGATGGTTGCAGGTTTACCCACAGCTGCCTCTGCTCCGGTTTTTTAAAAGCTGCTGTGGCATCAGGTTCAAATGACTTGTCGGGTTTCATCTTCTAACATCCAGTAACATATTCAGATAATGGATGTCAAAGAATTTGAAGCTCTCTCTTTTTTAAAAGCTGCTGTGACACCAGGGCCTTGACAAGTGCAGGATTTGCTTCCCAAACCTGCAGAAAATATCAGCAATGAATATCAACATCCAGATTCTGAAGGATGGAAATGACCTTCAAGATAAATTAACTTGTAAACAAAAGCATGGAATGATTTTTCGGTTCCCAATTCCCAGATAGGGGAGCTGTTCTGCTCAATCGCCTCATTGGCATCTGAACTTTTTCAAAGTGCTTGTCCTGCGAGCCTATCACAAACTACAGGTCAATGAAGATGAAATTCTCAAGCGCAACTCGTGATTAGCGAAATGGCTTCCCACGAATCGGATTCGACTTTGACCTTCTAAAACACAAATCCAAGCCTGCAAGAGTCCGTGACGAACAGCCAACAGTTCAGTAATCATATTAGTAGCTTGACCAAAGAACAACGAAAATCATTTGATCCAGTTACCCAAAGAATCACCAAAGATGCCCCAAACCCTGCAATACCCGAGTTGTCCAGAGTCCAGACTGCTGCCAGCAGTATGACAAGAACATCACATATCATCCTATGGTCCATTTCTAGCTGACAGCCACCTCCATGCTCGACCCTTTAACAAGCCATAATCAATAAAAGCGGGGGTGGGAAATGAAAAGCTGCTTTCTGCACAAGTGTTCTGCCATCGGGCGTTTGGACCTTGTCAAGTTATACAACAGCTCAATCTCATGTGTATTGCCGGTTGTTCTTCTCATTAAATTCCTTATAGCAAATTCTTACAAATCCCTGAACCCTAGTAACCGACTTTGTGGAATAATTTAGACTGTCAAAACAAATTTTGATTTTGATAATAATAATAATAATATCCCTATCCTCAAGGAACCATGTTAAAAATCCTGAAAAGAAAGCCTCCGCTGGATTATACGATTCCTTTTCTTGCAAATAATTTCTCAATTTGAAAATCAATATTTACAATTGCAATTAAAGGCTTATGAATCTTATATGAAAAGCAAACCTCTAATGGTCTAGGAATTACTACCCCCACAACATCCTGAAAAGGTGAAAAAATAAATGTATACACCGACAATGTGTACAGGTTAATAGTGCAGAATGGAAGGCACGATTAGCCAACCAGGCGACACTTGGATTCTCTTTTCCCATATGCTAATTATATATTATTTTTTTTTTTTCAAGAATCACATTACTTAATATGAAAGAAAGCCTGATTCCATATAAAAACTACCATCTTAATCATTTGAAATTCTATGATTTGGAGCCATCGCATATTTGTATTACATGTTTATCAAATATGAAAACAATAAAAGCAGAGAGTGTTTAATGATTTTAATTGTTTGGACAGTAATATTGATGATAATTTTAACTATTATAGTAATGAAAATAATGGTAATGTAAGAATGAATTTTCAATTTATTTTTTTATCTTTTTGTGGATAAAAAATTATCAGCTTACTTTTTATTATTTGATTATTGCATGTCTTTTCATAATTTATATTTTATTTTTAAATATAATTTAAATTGAATTATAAAATGAATTGATCTTAATACTGAATTCAATAATTCAAATATTTAAATTTTTCTTTCTTGTTTAATGATGATAATTTTATATTAGTTATTTCGTTGAAACCTACTAAACAGATAAATTTATATCCATTTAAAATTCATATATTTTATAAAAAAAATTGACTTCATAAGATTCTGCACAAATTTATTATTTTACTCAAATTTATGTTATAATAAAAATCTTATATAATTAAATTTTTTTGCTAAAAAAAATATGGTTCCAACCGCGATGAGACGCGGGGAAATGACTCGTTTGAACTATAAACATCGTTTGGCATTGCAGTTTAATTATATTCTAAAGATTTCTTGGAATGTTTTTTGTTTTTTATTTTAAATTACTTTTTATGTTTGATAATGTTTTTGATGTATTAATATTATATATATTTATATATATAATATTACCTCGCCTTCATTCTTTTCTTCTCCGTGTAATATTTTTATTTAAATATTTTAAATTACTTTTTATGTTTGATAATGTTTTTTGATGTATTAATATTATATATATTTATAAATATATATAATATTAATACATCAAAAAACATTATCAAACATAAAAAGTAATTTAAAATATTTAAATAAAAATATTACACGGAGAAGAAAAGAATGAAGGCGAGGGGCGGCATGTGCACATGCACCATAATAGTCAAAACATAAACACACGAAACGCCCACACAACCAGTCCACTCACCACCACAGCATGCACGGCCATCACAAAGGACACCTCAACCGACGGAGACACGTAAAAAGAAAGAAGCAGTCCTCTCCCTACATTCCCCAAGCGCTATTCATGCGCGTTAACCGATGGAACACAAGAAGCAACAAGTGCGCGCCACGTGAATCCAAAGTGCATGGCCTGCCACGTGGCCGATGCCTGCTGGAACCCCGAAACCACCACCTTTGCCGGCAAGATAGCGTGCTGGCTGACCATCCACATACCCCTCTCAAGTCTGAAAGCAACCTGCCATGCCCTCCCCTTCTGTTTATAGTCTACATCCTGGATGCAGATCACAGAAAAATCAGATGACAAAAGAGATACGAAAAGATCTTAAAGCAAGGGACATTACATTGTTTGACACGTGTACTTTCCAATTTATTGTTTCGACCAAACACTTTCTAAGAAAAAAAATTTAAAATGCAACCATATTCATATGATTATTACCGATTCATTCTTCATAGTAAAATAATAGTATTCCTAGGGACCCCTATAATTAGCACTGCAATAAACAAATAAGCTCTCCCATGAAAAAACTCCTCATCAAACTTCTAACCTATAGTGATCGCACGCTAGTCAGGGGAATTTCTTGTCTACAAAACAATTTATGTTCGGCGCCAGCACGACGAGACCTTGGGGAATGCAACAACTCTTTTAAGATGTGATTAGAAATTAGATTCTTCGCAGATCTATTATTAATATCATGGAGGAACTACTGGGTGAATTAAGTGTGCACTCGCTGACAGTGCATTGCTCAAGAAAAACAATAGCTTCGATTTTGTGATTCAATTACAAGTTTTCATTAAGCTAAAGCTGGCTCCGTTTACTATACAGAACAGAGATCAATCTGAGAAAATACATTCCCTGTATTGCTTGCTCAATGGCTGTGGAGGGGCTGAGAAATTAATTCAACTTGTACAGTACAGGGGCAACACCCAGCAGAGCTAGCTACTGCGAAAAACATCAAATTTATTGATTTTTTTTTCAAAATATAATATGCCTAGTCCACAACTTTCACTTTCGTAGCCACACAAAACGAACAAAAAGACTTGGCTGCTGCAGACTACTTCCCCGAAAAACAGAAATTTATTTCTCCTAATTCTACCCCAAAAGAACATTTCTTCATCTTTTTCTTTCATCTTCATTCATCGATTTCTTTCTCTTACACTATTTTGATTCTGCAAACTTTTCCTACAGTGACCTTGCTAAAATTATCACCCCACCCATCTTTTCTTCTAATCTTCCAAGCTTTCCTTCTAGCTTTCCATAAACCTCCTCGAAAAAAAAACACTACTGGTAAAAAAAGAAACCCAGAATAAATGGTGGGTCAATAAGTCCATTCCTGGGGCAATCTGACTTCTTTGTTCATTGCTGGCTGTGGCCTGCTGCTGTTGCGCTGCTGCTTCTGATGAGAAAGAATGTTATCGTGCTGAACTCTAACGGCAGCATCTACATATCCAACGAAAAACAAACCACGAGAATGAGTCAAATCATTTAATCTTGTACTGAAAACAAAAAACTTGCGTCGAGATGTATTTACCACTGTAGGTTACGAAACTTCCATTAAACCGAGGCCCCAACGGGGCCTGAGCACCCATTCCTTCCAGGTTCAAGTTGAGGGCCTGTACAACTTTCGCTGGAAGCAGAACTGTGGAACATCCTATTATTATAATATGAATCACAAAAATCATCGGTACAGGCCAAAACAGATTCCGAAACACACATAATTCCACGCAGTAATAATTAAATAAACGAAACAAACAATAATTAAATCCATTCTAATGACCAGATCAAGCAAAGGAAAATATGAATAAGTGACAGTGAATCCACACCCAGCTCAAAAAAACGAAGAAAACATAAAGCAAACAGTGACAGACCTGGCTTTTTTCGAGATTCAGTTCGAGCACCCAGTTGTCGAGGCAAGAAGACCCCAGTACCAGCACATTCTCTTTTAATACCTGGGTTACCAAGGAAAACAGCTCGCATGCCAGAACCCCCCTGGATGTTGCTCTGTTGCTGTTGATGTGTGCTGTTTCGTAGAGGAGGCCAAGCAGATGCTGACAAACCCAATGGTCCTCTACTCACACTAGTGACATTCCTCCCTCTGTTTTGGGCTACTGACTGATTTTGTTGAGGCTGTTGCGAAAACAATAATCCTGTCCCCTTGCTGTTGTTTTGTACTCCCCAAACACTCTTTTGCTGATGCATCATTTGCTGTTGTACTCTTAGCTGCTGAAGCTTGAATAAGTAACAAACAAAACAAAACAAAACCCCCGATTAGTAATCAGCGAAAGAGGATCTTCTCTTCTCTTGACGTGAAAAGACAACAAAATTAAGGAATGTTTGGCTGATTACTTGAGAAGCCTGCAACTTCTGGTAAGACGGTGACGGGTGCTGTTGATAGAGACTACCATAAGAGTTGGGATTTTTCAACGAATTAGAGATTTGAGAGGGGTTTCTTGGAGGACCTAATAGTCCTCTACTTTGATTGTTAAAGCCACGCCCTTCTTCGTTGTTCATGCCCATCTTCTCTACTTCTCCTGCAGCCGCCTGAAGAAGATCCCAGGTTGCTGGTGGTGAAGATCCACTTAGGCTTCCACGACTTGACACGCGTCCACAACCGCAACTGCTCTCAAGTGCACACAGCGTTGATTGAGGCGATCCAGACACAACCCATCCCTGCAAACAGGCAATACCAAGACCCAAAAGTTACTCAAAAGGCATAATGGCTGAAACCAGAAGAGGTTTGTTCACCTTCATAACAAGAAAAAGAGAAGGCAATACCTTTGATTTTTCGGTGCCAAAAGGGAGGTCGTTCGTCTTGAAATCATCTTCAAGAGTGGAGTGAACTATTTGGCGAGTTAACCCTGCAAGGTAATCTTCCTCGTCACTCTCTGTCTCAGTAGAGCCTTCCACAGACTCAACAGGAGAACTGAGATCCGAGGAGAAGCCAAAGGAACCAAACCCAGAAGGAACATCTAATGGAAACAGAGATTTCCCATGGTCAGTTTTGGAGTAGCCAAACACATCCCTGGCACTCCCGTTCCTCAAGTTGTTATTACTGTTATTTTCCATGAGTACTCTATCGTCGTCTATAAGAAACTGCGGTGGCAGCCAAAACTCGCCGTCATCCAAGGTCTCAGTCATATTTAAACAGCAGAGAAGCCAACAACTCGAGAGAGAACGATACCAGTTAAGATGGGGAGGGTTTTGATGGGTTTTTTTTTTTTGCTGCTAGCTTAAGCTTCAATGATAACAATCATAGCTGGTGTTCGCTGGATTTGCAGGGAATAGGACCCAGTGAAAGCACAAAAGGAAGGGGCTACAGAGTAGAGAAACCAGTGCTTGAGCTTGTGCCTAATCAAAGGCAAACCTGTTCCCTCTCTCTCTGGACCCTTTTAGAAACAAGTAAAAATCTTGATACTTTTTTCTTTGAGAACGAAACTTAAATTAAAAGAGAGGGAGAGGAGGAGAGATATTATTAGCGCAATCTGTCCTGTAGAACCAAAAAGCAATCAAGGCAACGGCGTGTTATGAGAGAGGGGAGGGTAGCCCAAGTTCGCTAAGAAGGAATGTGGGAATCACGCGCGGTCTCTTCAGTGCTCTAATACTGCTCCTTTCTTCCTATGCCAGGGTCAAAGAGGTGGGGGCCATTACACAGTTGCCGCCAGGGAAGGAGGGGAGAGGTAGTGAGTGGGGTCCGTGTACGAGTTGAGAAGCATCTTGAAAGTGTTTCGTGATTTTCAATATTTTTATATATATTCATATTCAAAATAAATTTTAAAATATAAATATATATTCTAATATATTTAAAAAAACTCAAATAAACAAGAAATGCATCATGGCTATAGTTATTAATTTTGTTCCATTCTGGCCGGAATGTTCTGTTTCATTCAAAAAAATCGAGACAAAACAACTTTATTTTTGTCTTGGTTTTAATTCCGGTCTGTTCTGGAAATTCCTGTCGGAATGTCTCGGTTCCGTTCCGGGCGTGCCGTTCCAAATTCAAGATCTATTTTTTATTTTTAAAAAATTATTTTTGATATCTATACATCAAAATAATTTAAAACACCAAAATATTTTAAATAAAAAAATTCAAATTTTAATTATACTTGTTAAATTAATATTTTATTTTATATATTTATATATATACATATAAAATTTATTATATAAACAGTATAATATCAAAACCACATTACAGAAATCGAAAAAACAGAAGAAATACGATAATGACAACTAATATCCTGAGAGTCCTGATGTTTTTCCCGTTTTAGATATTTGCTTAGTAAACTTCATTTCTGTCGCTGTGGATTCACGGATGCTTCAATTCTCGAAAGGCTGTCCTACTTGTTAAATAGCCCGCTCTTTTTTATTTGCCTTATGATTTTTTTTATAAATTTCAAATACTTTTGCGAGATAGTTGAGAGAAAAGAGTTCAAAATAAGTGAATTTATCTGAAATTCTGGATCTGTTTTAAAACTATTCAGTAGTAAAAAGCAAAATCCCAACCGCTCGCTTAATATGAAAATAAAGGAGACATTTCTAAAAAATTATAAAAATAGATTGGGAGATTTTTTTAATGTAGATACTGAAGTTCAATGGATGATAAGGGGATGGCACTATTCACCCCCATTGTTTGTGAGGGTGTTCGAGATTATTGTTATGGTTATTTTTTTATTTAAAAAACTATTAAAATAAAATAAAAATTATTTATGATATAGTGTATCAAAATAATTTAAAAATACTAAAAAATCTTTATTTAAAGCAAAAAAACAAATCATTTTTTTTCAAAAATATATTTTTGAAGAGTTTCCCAAACCACCATGGTATATATTATTTTTAAATATTTTTATAGTTTATTTATAATATTAGTATTTGTAAATTTTTATAATAATAAAAAATACTTCTTAAAAAAATATGGTCCAATCACAATTTCAAATACTCTTTTACATTTTACTTAGCCAATTATGCTTTTATATATATGATAAAAATTAATTTAATATATATTAACATATTTAAAAAAAACTAAAAAAAAAAAACATGTTAGGTTGTGGGTTAATGGGTAAAGGCTGTCCAAAGAAGGTGTGTAGTGTAACAAATCTCAACCGCCTAGCACAGCGTGGGAAGCAGCACGTCCTCCCGGCTCTTTCACTCCCCTGTTAGGGTAACCGAGATTTGTATACTTTCGCAGTAAGCTAACCATAATTCTTGTCCTGTGACTGTGTTGCCCTTCATTTTTTCTCCGTATTTACAAGGGGTAAGGGGAGTAGTGAAAGTTACAAAAGTAGCCTCGTTAAATTATCTTGAGTTTTGAGATCTACGATTGGGGCCAAGAATGAGGACGACATTCACAGTCAACTTTGTTTGCGGTTTGTTGTTATATTTTAAAAGTATTTAAAGATATATTTTTTATTTATTTTAAATTAAATATTTTTAGTATTTTTAAATTTCATGTGTTAATATAAAAATATTTTTTAAAAATATTATTTTTATTATATTTTTAAACAAAAACTATTTTCAAATTTCTCAAATAATTTCAATCACGTTGTCAAATGAATAATCTCTTTGCTAACTCTTTAATACTGTGTTTCAACAGTGTTTTTTTTAAAATAAAAATGTATTTTTTTATTTTTTATTTTTAATTAAAAAATTAATGATTTTAGATAACTTTCACGTACTCATATATAAATAATTTAAATAAATAACTATATATTATTTTAATATATATTTTTGAACAAAAATATATTTTAAATAGCAACTTCCAACCAACAGTACCTAAGAATGAGTCTTGGAATTGGAATTTCTGTTTGGACAGTTTATTTTCTTATTTTCTTGAATCATTATTTTACAAAATAAATTTTCTGGAATTGTATTTTAAAATATTTTTTAAAAATTGTATTTTTATTTTTTGTTTAAGTTATTCTCTATGTTTTAGAATAATTTTGATATACTAATACCAAAAATACTGTTAAAAAAATAAAATAAATATATTATTTTAAATATTTACCAGGAAAATGATATACTGTAAAATATCATGAGCCATTCTTCCAAATTTACGTTTCTGGAACGCTGGCTTTGGATACTGTCTGCTGTGGGAATGGTGTGGTGAGACCGTGAGTTTCTTATAGGATGTCTTCGGTAATAGTTTTTCCAGTAAAAATTTCTTATAGGAAAATCATTTTTATAATGTTTCTTTTTAGAACCCAGTGACTTCAAAAACATTGTTTGTAAGAAGAAGAAAAAATAGTAACTACAGGTTACTTTTATTAAATTATTCATGGATTATTATTGAGATAGACAATTTTTTAATGAGTTACAGTTTCTAAACAAGTTTAGGGTAAAATAATAACTTAAAATGTCAACCATTTTGGATGCATGTGTTAACAAATAGTCAAGTCAATTTCTATCCCCTGCATGGTTAGATGTACGGCTGATTCTCCGGTTGTAACTTTTTATAGTATTTTTTGTGCTGAAATATATTAAAATTATATTTTTTATTTTTTAAAAATTATTTTTGACATCAACATATTAAAATATCAAAAAATATTATAATATATTTATTTAAAATAAAAAATAAAAAAAATATTTTTTTCAAAAAATATTTTGAAAAAAAGCTCTCCCAAACAGAGTTGTTGTTTTTGCGGTGCAAAATCCTTTGCACTTTCTTTTATTTTTAAATAGTTGTACGGTATTTTTATCAAAAATAATTTTTAAATAAACTATCTTGATATATTTTTAAATAATAGAATATTATAAGAAAATGGATGACGTTGTGATGGCAGCCCTCTCATGTGCCTATGATTCGGCAGTTATTACGTTCCCATGTGTCTCGGTCAAACCTGTTTTCCTTTCGTCGTTTGTTCAACGCCTGCTGTTTTTTCTTCTAAAGAGTGGAGACATCAATTACGGCGTGTCGTCTAACACATTTTCTTTCTCTCCACTTGCACATTTGCCGGCGTTGAACGGCGCTTCTCTCTCCATCTCGCGTGGACGCAACATACTGCTATAAACTCCATTTAATAAAAAGTTAAAGTCCAAAAAGAATATTTCTTGTTCAGAAATAAATAGTATAAAGATGAGGACGTGACGTCTGAGTTCTGACATGGACGTGCTTACCTGTGGACAGGGACAGCCACAGAACTACAAAAAGTTATCGAAGGGCAATTTTTATCCTCTGCATCCACCACTATTCCAGTTTCACCCTTAATTTGTAGAAGCAGATCCTCCTCCAGTGGAAAAAGACTTCTGTATATTCAACCACCATGCATAATGAAAAGTTACTATACTCGCTTTACTGACCGGTAATTTTTGACAGGTAGATACCATGATCTTGTCGTTCATTTTCATTCATTGCCGGCGCGTGGTTTCGTGACTTGTAATTTAGAATAAATCTTTCGGGAATGTTGGAGAGAATTTCTAAAATCTGACCATTTGTCCATGAAGAATATTACCATTTAATACAAATAGTGTTAAGACAAACTCTCTAATACCACTGAAATAAATAAAAAAGTTTCGAGATTAAATTTGTTTGCTATTCCCTCGGGCAAAAGCACAGGAAATAAGAAATGATAAAAAAAGAAAACCCTTTTGCTGTTCCCTTGCGTAGAAGCGCAATAAATCAAAATAATTTGTTCTATATTTTTTTTTACTTTTCAGCCGAAAGAAGGCGTGAATTCAATTGGATGATAAACAAACAGAAATTAAAGAAAACCACCTGTTTTCTTAAGCAGGTCCCAGCGATAGGGCAATGTTATACGTGGAGGGTCGGCATTGCCCCAATGGTATTTGGAGCGGAGAAGTTAAACATTTAACTGAGTGACAACAATTCCAAATGATTAAGCACCGGAAATTATTATAGCCTTGACAACTTTAATTGTCCAAATAACTGAATTACTTGATTTTCATGGTGGTGATCGTGTGACACCTCAACAACATATCAAAATAA
This sequence comes from Salix exigua, assembly GCA_032356905.1. Classification (NCBI taxonomy): domain Eukaryota; kingdom Viridiplantae; phylum Streptophyta; class Magnoliopsida; order Malpighiales; family Salicaceae; genus Salix; species Salix exigua. Next base: position 5,226,372 of record CM063593.1, on the reverse strand, counting down.
TCTGTATATTCAAGATTTGGTTTTAAAAAATATCTCGGAACCCTATGCGGGCCAGACAGGTGGAGATAATTGAAGCCGTGAGTGATGGTGGTCATTGCGAAATGACAAGTGGGTGGTGTCCAGGTGGCAGATTGTGGCGTCCAGGTGGCAGGGGGTCTGATTTCCCACCATAAGCTGAATGTGAATGTGTTTACTTCCGTGCTTGAATTCCATTTCGAGTGTTTTTCAAGCTACTCGCATTGTATCCTCGCACCTAAAGCAGGCTCTGGTCTCCAAAATTCTAGCAACTAGCCGGGTGCATCATCTGTGGTTAAAATCACAACTGCTCCTCGGACCTTATCCTAAAAAATGTTTTTCAATGTAATTGGCGAGTCCAGATTCTTTCCATAAAGGGTTTTGTAGGCTCCACACATGACATACCCAGTGTTTGTTTGTAAATAAAACTATGATTGATTTTAAAAATAAAAAAGTAGTTAGAGTAGGATGCGCTCTATGTCAGGGGAATACACATTTGAAGAAAATTACCACTCAATAGCTGCATGATCCAATAATATACAAAGAGAATATTCTCATTTTTTTATATATTAACACATGAAAATTATTTGAAAATATTATTTTTTTATTTAAAATAAAAATATATTTAAAACCAGTTACAAACGCCGGTAAAAGAATCGCTACTCGATGGTTGAAGATTACTGTGAATCATCGTCTTGCTCCGTACATTTACCATTCGCGAGTCCATCGAGAACCTCCATCCTGTGCACTTGTCACCGGCACGCGCGCAGAGACAGTCACACAGCTGGCTCCGCTAATGCGGGTGATGGTTTGCTTAATTAATTTGCTCAGAGCTGTCGAAGACTGTCGTGTAGTGATGAGGTCTCAGAGAGGCAGGCACATGGAGATCCTTCAGCGATGAATCCAGCTACAAATCTTCCTTCTTTCAATTGATCTTATCACCTTCACGTGCACACGTGAGAGCAAAAAACAAAATGGCGGCACCGCCCTGCCATTTCAAGGAATTACAATTTTCTTTTTCCAGGGTATTCTCGGCTTCTAAATTCTGGGTGTAGTTACGGTTTGAAATTGTGTTTTAAGAATATTTTAAAAATATAAAATAATAATTTTATTTTTTTATATTATTTTAATGCAATGATATTAAAATATATTTTTAAATAAAAAACATTTTATAAAACAATTTAAGTCATACTATCAAATAATGATTAAGCTCTTTCTAACTAAGGGTATGTTTGGTATTGCGGTTGTTGTTGTGGTTCAAGTTGAAAAAAAAACAGTTTAAAAAAAAGCGTTTTTTATGCGGTTCAAAATAAGCGATGAGTGTTTGGTTAAAAATATGGTTGAGTCTGAGGTTGAAAAAAACTGTTTTGTGTGTTTGATTATCAAGTTTTGCATGTAGATTTTTACATACACGCACACTATCGAATAATGATTAAGCTCTCTCTAACAAATGGTCTGTTTGGTATTGTGGTTGTTGTTGTGATTCAAGTTGAAAAAAAACAGTTTCAAAAAAAGCGTTTTTTCTGCGGTTCAAAATAAGCAGCGAGTGTTTGATTAAAAATATGGTTGAGTCTGAGGTTGAAAAAAGCAGTTTTGTGTGTTTGATTATCAAGTTTTGCATGTAGGTTTTTACATCCACGCACACATTTAGAACTCTCTTTGTATATATCTTTTATATTAATAATCATATTTTTATAATGGAAGGAATAGATCAAGTTAAATTGACACTTTTTTTATGTGTTCATCAAACTATTTGCAAATGTTATCACGAACAATATCTATACATGAAGGGCTTTGCAATCCCTGACTATTATCTTGTGCTACAATATTTGATAAAATGTCATCTAGTACATAATTAGATTACAATCATATTGAATAAAATCAATGTCATGTTATAAATCTAAAGCAAGACGATGGCTGGTGTTGGTTGGTGGAATGAAAAACAAGAGATGGGTCGTCGATGTGAGAACACGTATTTCTCTTCGCTTTGAAAATGGTTGAGTTTTTTGCAAGGGAGATGGCAGATGTGCTTGCAATTTTTTTTGATAAAAAGATGATAGATATGTTGGTGCCAGTTGGAAAAAAGTAATTTCAACCAGCTGCACGAAAACGCTGGGTTGAAACGCAAATTTGGTGGGCCATAGCTACCGTTCACGTGGTGTAACCCGTGATTTTTCTTTTACCAAACGCACAGGCTCTAATTTTTTAAAAAACGTGGATTGTGCAACAATACCAAACGGGCACGAAACATTTCCTATTTAAAAAAGTTTTATATAAAAATTCAAATCTTAAATGATAACATGGAGTACGTGCAATTAATTATCAGCCAAGTTATCCCTCTCTTTTCATTTTGATTAGTTATTATAGTATCTTATCCATTATGATTATTCTCCACTGATCTTACTTAAAATCTTTGTTACATGATTTAATTGGACGACAACAGTGTATGACGAGGTATCATCCCAGCACATGGCGTGGAAAGGAAGAGATTTCATCTTTCTTTCTTGATAAAAAGCAAGAACGATTGTAGATTGTATTTTAAGGATCCTCCTTTCATTGCTTTTCAATTCATCCAACATGTCTTCATGGTGAAGACACGATCAGTAATACATATCAGCTCTGGTTGCTTGCAGTACTGAATGATTGTTTCACACTATTTTTTAATATATTTTTGATTTTGATTTTGTTTATTTTGATGTGATGATATAAAAATAAATTATTGGTGCTATTTTAACACTAAAACATGATGTTATTTTTCGTGGTTCACACAAATATTCAACACCTATTATCAGTTTTATTTTATTTTTTTTATTTGTTTTGTGTTAAAGTTGAGTTTTGATTGATAAAAACAATCATTTTTTTTATCTTAATAAATACATCGTGCAAATACAGTTTATTGATATAAAATAAATAATTTAGAGATAAATTGCAATACTCTCCGTGAACTTAATAAATAATTAAAAATATTAATTATGATCTTAAAAAGGTGAACCGAGTGAGTGCTTGGATTTGGAAGCCTAGTATAGTTGATTTTCTTCTTCTTCTTCTAAATTTTAAAAAGAAGATGATAGGTTGTCTTCAGTCTCCAGTGACATTTTCGAGTCACCTCCATTGGTTATTGAAAAATCAGAGTCTAAACTTTTGGACTAAAAAACTTGATATTTGAAACCTCAACAACACTCAGCTTCATCTTAAAAATTCCTCTAATCACTCTGAAAAAGAAATTTAAATGAATAAAAAAATTGAAGGTCCTTGATTTCCTTTTTCAGCACTCTTATTGGTGAAAACTATCCTCGTTAAGCTTCTCTCTCAAGCCACCCGAGAGTTTTTCCTTTCCTAATTTCTTTAAAAAATAAATAAATATTTTTTTTTAAAAAAAAACAGAAAGTGAAACTTCAGCAATGAAGAACAAAACACGGGGGACTTTTGCACGCACTCCATTTCTAAATTATTAAGCTTCATCGATAAATAAATTCTTAAAATCCCATTCCAAGAGACAACGTTTTGTTTTTTATTCAAGCAAGGCATGGTGCAAAGGGTCAAATACCAGCAACTGTATTTAGGACAAGCAGGCAAATATGTCAAGAGACACGAGGGGGGAGGGAGGGAGGGAGGGAGGGAGCGGACAGAAACTTCTTTAATATTTTTTTCTTACCAATAAAGACAAATTAAGAGAAAAAATAAGATCAAAGTCCAAAATATTTTATAGAAAAAATAAAACAATATTATTTTTATTTTAGTTTAAATTTTAGTTTGTACCTTATATTTGTTGTAATAAAATGAACTACAAGGAACAAAAACAATTAAACTTGAGGCGTGCTTAGCACTGTCCTTAAAGATATTTCTTCAACAATGAGGTACCCTCTAGGATTCAACAAGTTCTTCTTCAAACAAAGAGGGGAACACAAAAAACAACTTAGAAATAAGAAGAGTCCAGCAAATGAGAGGAAAAAGAGAATTAGTTTTTGAGATGTCTTTGTTTGAAAAAGTTCCATGGTATTTATAGATAACCATAATGTAATGGTCACATAAATTAAATTAGCAATTACAATAATTTAAAATATGTTCGTTATAAAATTAAAGTATGGTCCATTACAAAATTAAATTATAGTTTAAAATATATTCGTTACAAAATTAAATTATAATAATACTTATATTTGTATTCTTAAAAATAAATTTTCAATGGTTACAAGTTTTACCATTATGAGATAGTGTTTTGAAATATCCGTTATAATTTTTACAACAATCTTAAGGATATTTTTTTAACATGGACAAAAACACCGTTGTGAACAATGCCCCTGCCCTCACCATTGTTGTTGTTGCTACCACTGCAATTGTCGTCCCACCTTTATTCCATCCTTTTAATAGAAAGGAAGTGCAAGTCTGCTATGAAAAGGAGAAGACAAAGTGGTTTAAGAGATTTCACATCAAAAGGTATGAGAATAATTTTTTTAAGTCTAATAGTAATAGAACCACCGTGTTCAAACTCAAAACCAACAATTTTAATAAAAAAGAAAATTATTTTGTGTGTGGTAAACCTTGCCACCATGCACCTCAAAGATGAAATATAAAGAGAAACAACCATCCTCCTAAAACTATGGTCAACATGGTTGAAGGAGAAGACATCATTGTTTTAATTTTTCTCTCAAGTTTAGATGGTGACCAATGAGAAAAATTGAGTGGTAGAATCCAGTGCTATTAGGCACATATGTGCAAATAAAGAATTATTCTTCACTTATACACCTTTTAAGGATGGATAAGAAGTGTTCTACCTTGGATATTCAAGGAACATAAATGTTCTTGAAAAAAAAAAAACAAAGTCTTTTGAAATTGACTTGAGAGGAAGTGTTGGCTTTGAATGAGATATTGTATATAAGAGCAAATTTGGTCTCTATAGTTTTTTTTTGGGAAAATTTGGAATTAAAGTGTCATTATAATCTTATCGATTCAAATGACATGACACTTAAATCCAATGAGTGGCTATATCTTTACTCTAGGTGGTGGTGTAGTGTCTTGGAAATATTCCAAACAAAGTTTAATTACTCTATCCACCATGGAGTAGAATTTAGAGCAATAGACTTAGCATGATTTGAAGTCGATTGGTTGAGAATTTTTATTTTAATTGAAATTCCATTGAGAATAAAATCAACACCTTATATATCCATGCACTATGATTGTCAAGTGACAATATCCATTGTAAAGAATAAATCTTTCAATGATAAAAATTGACATATTCGATTAAGACATGATGTAGTAAAACAATTGTTAAAAGATGGAGTTCTTTCAATAGATTATGTGAAGTTAGAAATGAATTTGACCATCCTCTGACTAAACCACTTGGTAGAAAGATGGTATTAGAAACATCAAGAGGAATGAGACTAATGCTAAAGTAAGAAATCAAAATAATGGTAACCCAACCTATGAGATTGCATATCCCATGAATTAGATTCATATGGGTAACAACAAAGTTATTTATGATTTTACAACACTATAAAACAAGTCCTTTTCTATGATGTGAGAATAGTCCTAGTTTGTAAATCAAAGAGATAATGAACTATAAAATTCTTAATGAGTTCCATATTCCTTATGGATAGTGTTCAAAATACAATGAACACTTGATGGAATCACCTATATGAGTGTGGAGTGGGGCCACTCCCATAAGATAATAGCAAAATCTTTAAAGCACTCATGAATAACCAGGCACACGCATGGCCGATTTAAAGCGCAAAACCGAGTCAAACAGCAAGGAATTGTGGGGGTATAATATGATGGTGAGATGCCTGACTTACAATGAGAATTATTGTGTTCATAGAAATTACATATTTTACCAATAATTCTGTAAGTTAAATCTCATACTTTCTATAATCTGATTCATAGTCCAAAAGACATCAGGTTAGATGCATTACACTCATTTGTGAAAGAGATCCAACAAATTTATTTACGTATTTATTATAATTATTAATTTTAAAAGCCTTTTGAAATATGTGGGGGATTGTTGTAAAAATTATAATAGATATTTCAAAAGACTATCCCACAATGGTAAAATACTTGATAAATTTGTAACCATTGAAAATTTATTTTTAAGAGTTACAAATATAAGTGTTAGCATAATTTAATTTTGTAACGGATAGATTTTAAACCATAATTTAATTTTGTAACTGGACCATAATTTAATTTTATAACGGACATATTTTAAATTATTGTAATCGCTAATTTAATTTCATAATTAAATTAGATGTGACCGTTACATTATGGTTATCTATAAATACCATGCAACTTTTTCAAACAAGGGCAGCCCAAAACTAATTCTTTTCTTCCTCTCATTTGTCTGGACTATTCTTATTTCTAAGTCGTTTATTGTGTTCCCTCTTTGTTTGAGGAAGAACTTGTTGAATCCTGGAGGATACCTCATTGTTGGGAAATATCCTTAAGGACAGATGCTAAGCACGCCTCAAGTTTAATTGTTTTTGTTCCTTGTAGTTCATTTTATTACAACAATATTTTGGATAAATACCGGTTAAAACACATTGGAAGCACGTCAGGTGCGCTGATTTTTTTTAAAATGATTTAAATTTATTTTATTAGAAATCTATTTTCTAATTATTAATTTTAATTAAATATATAATTCAATCAAATCTATTATATATTTTTCATAACATTTTACTTAAGAAATTATAAACAAATACAATTGATTTAAATTTCTTTTATTTTAGAACATTTTACTTTCACAATATTTTGGGATTTTAGAGATATCTCTAATTTTGAGATTATATTTGTTTGATCTTGTGTTTGTATTGTATAATTTAAAATTAATTTATCTTGAATTTTATTTTTATTTTTTAAATTAATATTTTTATTTTTCATATATATAATTAATTAACTATATATGAGCAGTACAACCTCGAAACGACACGCTGAATACTCCAGAACTGAAATATTCTATACAATTAAAAAAATTAATCAAAACCACATTCACAACCTTGGTTTTGTTTCTGTGAATAATATTACAACTTCCAAAATAATTAAATTAACATTAACATTAAGAAATATATTACGCAAAATCCTAGCAACTTGCAAGGAAAGGATGCACGATAAAGGTAGTTGTTTTTGACTTTTATGTAAGGTCACAACTTCTAATTTGAGATTGTGATCAGAGCCGGGAAGCTTGGGTGGGGCGGGGGCTATTGCTGTTGGTTTTAAGAGGAGAGAATATTAATATTTATATTTCAATTTTGAACTTTGAAATAAATAATATTATCTTAATATGTTTTTTAAATAAACAATAATTATTATTCTACTATCAAATAAAATATAAATTTAATTCTAGATGAACGTGCGTTGCGTGGACCAGGTGTCCACTAAGAGACTACTTTGTGCAACGATCAATCACTGATCATAAAAAATTAACAGAAAATGATGATGCGCTTCAAGAATGGGAGGGAGGATAGCGAGGAACATGTCGCCTTGATTAGCGGGCAAGATAATGGGTTTAATGGATGTTTAATATTGTATTTCGAAAATGTTTAAATATTTGATTTTTTATTTTAAATTAAAAGAAATATATTTTTATATCTTCTTAGTATACTGATTTTTTTAAAAATAAAAAATAAATTTGATATATTAATAAATATTTTTTTAAAAAAAATAGCCCCAACAACACTATAATTCTCCTGGCGAAACTTTGACCATCTACTCCCTCAGCTCAAGCTCTTTGCTGCTACAACTTCGGCCGCATGACATGAAAAACCCCCCACCATGTTTCACCTTCCCCGGCAAATAGTTGCAGTTTATATTTTTTTGCCGGAATACCCACGAACTGTCGTCGGCTTGCTTCAGCTTTATAATCTCCAAGGAGACAAGTTGAATTTTGGTTTTATTCAGTCATTTTATAATTTTTCTTTTTTCCATGTACTTTGATTGGTCAAGGCACGGGACAGTTGGAGAAGGCACAGGGATCGGGATTTTCTTCAAAGACTGCAGTGAGCCTTGATCTAGAAATCGATTACTCCATCCACGCACCTTTTAAGTTTCGATTACTTTTCTCCTTGTTTTGATTGAGTCCCTTTACTTTTCTCCTTGTTTTGATTGCGTCCCTGTAATGTGATGCAGTGTTTATAATGTGATCCTTCTCTCAGAGTTCATCATTAGTTAACACAATTAAACTAATACGTGATTGACCTGTGTCTATTCCTGCTAGAAAAATTAATAAAATACCTTTAATATTGAAAAGAAATTCAATATTATTAAAATTAAATTTACAATGTAAATTCTCATTCATCGCGAGACATCTCTGATTTTTTCGATTGATTTCTTCTCTTGTTAATTTTGCTTTTGTTGTTTCATATGGGGAGAGGGAGCCTTTTTTGTCCCTGCAAGAAGTTGAGTTTTTATTTTAATTATTTTTAAACTCTTACTAATTTTGATATATATATATATATATATTATTGAAAATGACCTAGAATTATAATTATATTTTTCATGGTAGCATTTATTATTATTCGTAGTAGTCTTAATTATAAATGAGAAGTTATTTCAAAATTTGATTTTTTATATATTTTTTAAGAAGTTGAATTTCTCTTCCAATTTTTTTTAAATCCAAAAAAATATAAATTTTCAAAAAACATGTGTTTCGATGCATTTAGCTACTTGCACTCTTATTTTGTAATTCTCAATTTTTTTTTTAAAAAAAAGATTCAAATAAATATGTTTTTGACGCATTCATTTTAATTTAGCCTTGCGCATGTGTTTGTATTAATTATTCAATGTATTTTTATGCATGCAAAATCAGGGCTCACATGTGTTTATAATGCTTTCGAGTGGACAATTGGTTTTATTTGACCGTCATAAATTTTATTCATAAAACAATGACGAGTTTCATCACCAGATATGACTACTTTCTCCAGCTCTTCTAAAATTCAAGGAATGTAATGTTAGAAAAACATTAAGGCCCGTTTGTTTACTTTGGAAAGTGGTTTCTGGAAAATGAATCCTGGAAAGTGAATTCTCGGAAAGTGGTTTCTGAAAAGTGAATTCTGAATTCACTTTCCGGAAAATGAATTCTGAAGGTGGTTTCTGGAAAGTGAATTCTGAAAAGTGAATTCGATGTTTGGCGATGTTATGGAAAATGAACTGAAAAATAATTTATTAATAAATTAATTTTTTTCAAGTTTATCTAATATATATAAAATATTTAATATAAAATATTTAATCACTTAAAATAAAAAAATGAAATCTAAAATTATAATGATGATTTTTTTTTTATTATATCCTATATTCATACATAACTTATTTTATAAAATATAGAAATATATGTCATATCATATTATAGAGAAATAAGCTTGTGAAATATTTTTTAAGTAAAACTTATTATTAATATATATTTTTCCAATTTTAAAAGCTTAAAATAAGTTTTTAATTTTAAATCAAAATCTCAATGCAAAATTTTAATTTAGGGTGATTAAAAAAATAGAATTTTTAAGATTTAAATTATTAGTTTTGTGTTTTTAATTGTTAATATCAGAATTATTATTTTTATATAAAAATAATACTAACATGTTTCTATTTTTAAAAAAAACAATAACTAGCTAGCTCACGGAAAGTGTATTCGGATGTTTGGCAGAGGAGTACACTTTCCTTTTTCAAGCCTTAAGTTTTCCTTGGTTGAAACAACTTTCTCGGAAAGTGGTTTCGGTGTTTGCTAAACACGGAAACAACTTTCTGTGTTTGTTCTTGGAAACAACTTTCAGGAAAGTTGTTTCCAAGAAACAAACATCTGAAAGCAAGGAAAGTGAATTCAGAATTCACTTTCCTTGAAACAAACAAGGCATAAGTTGTTAACTAAAATTTGAATTGTAAGAACAAAAAAGACTGTAGAGCAAGAGAAAGGAAAGTTGGTGGACTAAAGAGAATTTTTTAAATTGAGTTAAAGATTGACCCCGGGTTTTCTACTTGCCATACTTTGATCTTCTGTTGCTGATTTTTTTATTTGCTTAGTAAATCTTTACAATTTTAATATTAAATAGATCTTAAAAGTCTGCGATAAAAAGAGAGAGCTGGAAGGTGGAAATTACAAAATAATTTAAATATTATCTATTTTTTTTTATTTGAGTAAACTTTACTTTTCAAAAAGCGTTTGGTCCAGGTGAGCGGATAAAACCTTGACTGTTCCAGATTTTTATAAAAGATGCACATCTTGACTCGAACTCAAGATTTCTTATACAAATATTAAACTCTTTATCATCGCGCCAAGCCTATTGAAAATAATATTTATTACTATAATTATTTATCTAGGTTTTTTTAGTAATTTTTTTTATTGTAATGAGTTTTTTTTTTGCTAGGTGACTATTTGTAAGAGTAGTCGAATTTGATTTTGAAAATACTTTTAGTTAAAAAATACATTAATATATATATATATATATTAAATTTATTAATATTAGCTTTAGAAACATTATTTTTTTAATTTAAAATATATTTTTTTAATTTTTTTCAAAAATATTTTTAAAATACAATAACAATCTTGAATGTAAGTCGGTGTGAAAAACACATGCTTTTGATTAAAAAAATGGTGAAGATTATAAAAAAAAAAAAAAACTATTGAAAAGGAAGTGGCGACGTGGAGTTCGGGCCTTGTACATTGATGGATTGGATTTCTCTTACTCCTAATGAGTTGGTCTAGGGTTTGAGAATTGGATCCATTATAATGTTGGGCCAGCATTGTCCATGCCCAGAAACCTGGCATTCGTTACGATGAAGGGACTGTGAAATATCCACGAAATTGAAGGGTGGGATTGTAGATTTAGGTAGTGATCAATATTGTAATAATAATTATTGAAAAATATTCTACCATGTTCTTAGATTAATATAGATCTGGGCTATGCATTTCCTAAACTTTTCAGGCGAGACTTTGATATAAATTTTTTATTTATTAAATACATTGAATATGTGACAGGCAACGTTATCGTGGTTTCGGAGTTTATCCCAAGAGAAACGTGTCTTTTAAGCTAGACATTTTAGTTTGGTAGGGTCAAATTAGATAAATATTTTAGAAAGAGTTAAAATTCTAATTTATGGAAGGAGAGGGATGGTAATTGTTTTTCCTTCCAGGGCCAGCCGCCCCTAATTCTACCCTAATACTCTTAAATTGTGTTTGGTGTTGCTTTTGCTTTTGTGATTAAAGTTTTAAAAAAGCAGTTTCATAAAAAATACTTTAGCTGCGGTTCAAAATAAGTTTTGAAATGTTTGGTTAAAACTACTTTTGAGTTTGAGATTAATGAAAAATAGTTTCATGTGTTTGGTTACCAAACTTTTCACATTGCTTTTAACTTGTGAAATTACTTTAAAGGGCATGTATATAATTTTTTAAATGTTGTAGATTTAATAATAATAATAATATAATGCAATTAATAATTCAAGTTAATTAGACACTTTTTTATTCTCTCACCAAATTACTTTCAATGTTATCACAGACAATATCTATACAAAAAGATTTTTGCAATTCCTGACTATTTGCACAAGATACAATATCTGGAAAAAAATCATTGAGGATATAATTGGGATTACAATCATATTAAAATAATATTTTTTAAAAAAATTAAAAATTATTTATGATATCAGTGTATCAAAATAATTTAAAAATATCAAAAAATTAATTTAACATAAAAAAATATTTTTTAAAAATCCATTAACTAAATAAAAAACATTCATTTTGTATCCTCACTTCTAGGAATCTCTTAATATTAATTAATAATTCATGAAAAAACATATATTTTTTTTGTATTCTCTCGTCAAACTACTTACAATTTCATCACAATATATATGTAATTTTTTAAAAATTTATTTGTAGATTAATAATCATAAAAATAAAATATAATTAATAATTCATGGAAAAAACATATATTTTTTTATTCTCCCATCAAACTACTTACAATTTCTTCACGATCATATATTTCTCTTCCATCAGGACTGATCTGTATCTACACATTTTTTTTTAGTTTTTAAAAATATATATTTAAAAAGGGGTTGGGCCGAGAGCAACCCAACCATATTGGGCCTAAGCCCCACTTTGTCGGATTTGGGCTGGCCTGTTAAAGTCTCACCCTAAGTCAATCTTAAAAGCTAAAGAGGTGAAACGGTGCGCTGCAGTGTTCATGTCTTCTTCATGGCAGTGCAATATTGCGGGGCATGTGAATTAATTCATGTGCGCAGTAGCTTCTGACTGACAACGACCATAGAGTAAACAGTCGATCCCGATGAGTAGAGAAGACCAAGATGATTCTTCCTGTGGTGGTTTCGTCGTATATGGTGGTTGACGGTAGTGTTGGAAGGTTGTGATACTGTTCATCGACCATGATGAGAGCTTTAATGACCGATTCCGATAGGTAAAGGAGATTGAGGTGGTTCTTCCCGTCGTGGTGGTGACGTTAAATATGTTGATCACGAGGAGAGTCAAAAGCTCCCTCTATGGAGAGAGAAAGCATTGTAGAGAGAGATATATTTGCCGTTGTGGAGAGAGAGCTTGGTGTTAGTCGCTGTCTCATGTCCGTCATCGTGGAGAGGAGAAAAGAGTTACCACATGTGTTGTTGTGGCCATCATCGTTGTCTCATGCAACGAGAGCTTGATCAACTTGGCATTTTAGAGTTGCATGAGAGCTGCATGCATGATCCACACACCTAACAGTTTTCTTATGTTGGCAAAAAAAGCAGTCAATCGCAAGAAAAACAGGTAAAAAAACAACAACAGGAAGCAATCGTAGGAAAAAGCATGAATTTTATGTTTCTCATCGATCGTGGTTCACATCGTTTTTTTTTGGCGAGTCCTATATGAATTAATTTGTGTTTTGTTCATTACTAAACACTACAAACCAGTTTATTGGTCGAAATGCCGGTGGAATCACATACCAAACGAACTCTTATTAATGAATTGAAAAAAAATAAAGTAGTTGAATTTGAAATTAGCCTAAAGTCCCCAAAACAAAAAAAAAGTAACAAGTTTAAAGCATTTTTTTAAAAATTACTTCTCATATCAATAGAAATAATTAAAAATAAAAAAAATTAATATTTTATAAAAATACAAAACAAAAGTCTCTCAAGGCTCGTTATTATCAGCAGAAACCGAGCCCACTCAACTAAGCTCGGCTAATCACGGCCCTATCACTTCCGGCGCCGAAAATTTATCCTTTTAACACCAAAAGAGTAAAAAAGATTATGGTCAATTTTAAAAAATGAAAATAGTAACAAAAACTTTTTATTAAAGCACCCGTCTCTCTCTCTCTCTTCTCTTATTTACCACCCATGCAAGTAGACGGATCCTTTCAAATCATTAAACATTCTTTTGTTGTTATTGTTATTATTATTATTATTATTTACTAAAATAAAACACTCTCCAGCAAGCAAGCGAAGCTCGAACTTGATTTCCTGGAGCCAAAATCAGGTCTGGGTCCTAGCTATAAGGTTCTTGAAAAAAAAGGAGAAGGAATTATGGCTCAGACTTCAGGGAGGAGCGGCAGGGTTGTTGGAGACTACTTGGTGGGTAGACAAATCGGGTCGGGCTCCTTCTCGGTGGTTTGGCACGCTAGACACCGGGTCCATGGAACCGAAGTAGCGATAAAAGAGATCGTTACGAATCGACTTAGTGAGAGATTACAAGAAAGTCTCATGTCTGAGATTTTTATTTTGAAGAGGATCAATCATCCTAATATTGTTCGCTTGCACGATATCATTGAGGTTCTCCTTTTCCTATATATATATTTTTTTAATCTTGTTTTACCCTTTGTAGTTACTTTAAATATAAATTTCCCCGCTTCGAGTTTCGAGGTCTGATTATGCTGCTAAAAGAGTGACATTATTTTTTGGTGTAAATTATTGAGGTTTTGTTAATATTAAATACAATTAATCAGGTTCCGGGGAGAATTCTTATAGTATTGGAGTATTGCAAAGGGGGTGATCTGTCTATGTATATCCAACGCCATGGAAAAGTTCCAGAAGCAATTGCTAAGCACTTCATGCTACAATTAGGTATCAAGTATATTTTATGCACTCTCTCTAATTTCATCGCATTAGCGGTGGCTTGCCAAGTCTGATGGTATTGTGTTTAACAGCTGCTGGTATGCAAATTCTCCGGGACAATAATTTGATTCATCGGGATCTTAAGCCTCAGGTTTGCTTAATTATATGTTTTGTTTGTCTATAATAATGTTAGGCAAAATCAGAAACTTTTATGCAAGGCAGTAGCACAGTTTAGCTGAGTGTATATTCACGAGGTTGTAGCTCTTTTTTATCAGATTTAATGTATGGCAATAAATATTTTGGGAATTTTGTAAGAAAATATACTGGCACATACATGTAGGAGGAGTGACTTACTGATGTAAGAGGGTCTTGTCTCAAGTCTCCTAATCTTGTCCTTGAAAATAGATTTTATATGTGATGTACCCCATTAGTGATACGCCCCAATTTCTGTGACAGAATCTCCTTCTCTCCGTGAGTGACAATAATGAAGTTCTGAAAATTGCAGACTTTGGATTTGCCAGGTACCTAATGATCATAATCTTCCTTCCATTTCTGTTCATTACTGTTAACTTTTGGTCCAAATGAACCTTTACTGTGATTGCTTTCTATAAAGAAAATTGGTTTATTGTCCTCTGCTGCATCCCTCCCTTCCCCTGTGTGTCTTGCAAACTCAGACCCATCTAGTTAAAACCACTCGTGTTAACTTCCTTTCTAACAACTTCAACACGCGCACATGTACACACGCATCAGGTTCACTTCAACTAGGGTAGTGGTCAATGTAGGAAATTCATGTAAGTAGCATAACCTGAGCTTGTCTTTAGAAAGTACTAGCTTGAACTGATTGTAATGGATGCCAAATTGTGCGCCTATGCAAGAGGTGTTTAACAAACAAACTTGTGACAATACACTTCATTTATCTTGGCTTTATTTATGGAACGTTGAAGATATTCATGATTAAAGCTGGTGCTTTTCGTAAAAAAAATGTTAAATTGTGTTTTCTCTGAATTTTCAGTTCTATCTTAATCTCTATTTACGATCAAGTTTCTTTCTTTCAAGAAAAAAAAGCCCAATACCCTTTTTTTCTCAACAATTTACATCAATTTCACTTCCGAATATCAAAGATTGTAGCTCTTTGTTGTCAGATCTCTACAACCTTCAGACCTTGCAGAAACCATGTGCGGCTCACCCCTCTACATGGCTCCAGAGATAATGCAACTTCAGAAGTATGATGCAAAGGTGACATTCACTGTTATGAGAAGTCTTGATGATATGTTTATGAAGTAACTCCTGTTAACCTTGAGCTGAATACACAGGCAGATCTCTGGAGTGTTGGTGCCATTTTATTTCAGCTTGTGACAGGAAAAACCCCATACACCGGAAACAATCAACTACAGGTCTGATTAACTTTGTTTATGTGCAAAACCACATGATTTTTTAGATTGATAGGTACCGTTAACTTCTAGACTCCATGGCTTTGATAATAAACCCGAGTTAAATTTGTGATTTCCTCGTGGTTATTACCTTACATTTATATTTTGTATTTGTGGTTCGCAGTTGCTCCAGAACGTTGTGAAATCAACTGAATTGCAATTTCCTTTAGATAATAAGGATTTGAGTGCTGGCTGCAAAGATTTATGCCGGAAATTGCTGCGTCGTAATCCAGGTATAGCATGCTGCTGCTTGAAATTTGAATTCATATGGTTATAAAGTGAATCATCATGAAGTTGGGAAAAAAAGGAGTCCAATTATACACAGACATGAGCACATGTGATCATGCATGAATGCCAATTTTGCATTTTCCAATCATGCCAAGTACTATCAAATTTCTTGTAATTGCATAATTGATTGTTTGAATTATGTCTTCACCTGCATTCAGTTGAAAGACGTATGAATGTTTAAGAGATGGGCCTATCTATTTTTTTTTGTTGAAACTTTGGGTTAGCATATCATGGTTCAATTTGAATTTATTTTTTAGAATTTTTTCCTCAGTCCTATTAATGAACAATTGCATGCAAAATCCAAATTTACTGTTACAATTATCCACTATGGTCTTGACTACATTGAATGGTTGCATATAGAACTACTGTAACATTTCCCTTTAATCAGATTGGTAACACAAATTTGCTCTCCCCTTCACCCATAAAAAAAAAAAAATGCAAAAAAACACGCACAAGTAACCGTGTTAGAAAAAAATCGATGCATTACCCATTAGCAGTGTTACAAATCTTTGTTTAGCATCTTATACCTTCATAAAAATTCTCTCTTCATATTTTACAGTGGAGCGGCTAACCTTTGAGGAGTTCTTTAATCACCCGTTTCTTTCCCCAAGGAAAAATGATGAATTATTGAGGTACAATGAGAAAATATTTTCTTCCCTGTGGTCTTAATATGTGTTTCGTCCAGATTCTTATATGATAAACAGTATGCACTCACAGGTCTTCAAGGTCAGTAGATGGCTTTCCTTTCTCTGGAAGCAATCCTGCAAGGAATGCCGATGATAATTCTAGTGGTCCTGAGGGTAACCCTTCCATTTCTAAGAGGATGTCCCCATTGAAGTCTACATATGGATTTTCTCTTGATTCAAGAATTGGAGGGAGGGAAGCAACATCTAATGTTTTCAATAACGTGGATCTTACTTCCAGATATGTTAGTGCCAGACAGAACTTAGAAAATGCTAGTCTTAGGCCTGGCATCAAGAAAGCATCAGATGAAAATCTAAATGAACATCCAAAACCCATAGACCAAAGATCAGGGAACATCAGATCAAGAGGTTCCATGAACTCCAGTGCGTTCTGTTTCCTTCTCAATAATGTATTTAGAAGTCCTAAATTATTTCATATCAAGGGATGTCTGTCTATAACTAACTTACTCTCTTTCACAATTGCACTACAGTTGTGGATTCACTCGATTTGATAGAACAAGATTATGTTCTTGTTTCTGGACCCCCTTTGGATGTGTTATCTTCCACAGCAACTACTTCCAAACCACGCACTGCACCATACAAGTCAGAGAGTCCTTCTCAAGCATTTGCCCACTTAAACTCTATGCCAAGTACCCCGATGCCCATAATTGGCACTGCCAACAATAATCTTTGCCGCCTTAGAAGCTTGGAAATTTCGGCCTCTGCTCCTGGGACTTCTGAAGGATCTGTGGGTATGGGAGATGCTTCGGAGCAGCCATCATCTCACTGCATGACTCGGATTAAGTCATTGCAGCATTGTGCATCTGCCTTGACAGAACTAATGTTGGAAAAGGTTAAGTCACTACTCTCTGTTGAATTAGTTTCTCTACGGTTCTCTTTTAAATTCCATCGGGATATTTGAAAATCATTTTTTCAGTTTAACCTGAGAAATGAACCATAAATGGATTATTTGATAGACCTCTTTCGGACAAGGCAATAGAGTTGTATATGCACCGTTCATTAGCTCAAGCAGACAATAGAATTTTATATGCAGAATACTTCAACTAATTTTATTTTTCTTTTGAAACTTTACGTGTGGGCTTTAGAAAGTTAATGGCATAATTGATGGGGCTTTGGTGGAAAAGAATGCTACACTTTTTTCTATTCCAGCCTTATCATCAGCTAGTATTCTGGATGCCATGTAAGACTACTTCAGTTGTTGATACACAGTGCTATGTGATGTCTTCCCTTGCATGTATGATACCTGCCACAGTTTTGACTTGGCATGCAATAAATTGAGATGATTTTTCTTTTCTTCTACAAGTTTTATTAATCTAACATAATACTGCTGGTGTTCTCAAATTAAATTATTGTCATTGTCCTTTTTAGATTAACGCAGGTAGGCAACTTGAAGCATTTTCGATTCAACTTGTTATTCTTGCGATTTGGAAGCAAGCACTGCACATCTGCCATACCCAGGCTGCCTCAGCTATTGAGGGAAGCCCAAGCCAAGAGAGCTCAAGACTGAGGAGGAGGAGCAGCATGAAGCATGGGACCCCTGATACAGAAGATTGTACTGATGTTGGGCCAGAGAATATGTCCACTAGGATTGAGGGGGAATTTTTACGGGAAGTTGGTCGGGCAGAGGAACTTGCCAAGGCTATCGAACCTGGTACGACTTCAATATTTTGTATGTCCACCAAGTTACCTGTCCAGTGTCTTCCTTGTACCTTTGTTTCCTGGCATGAGTATCTGTGATCCCTAAGCTAAGTGAATGACACTTGATTGCCCTACCCTAGTTCCTGTATATTAGTTGCAAAGGGTGAAGAAGTATCAAATACTTATCTAACATTCGAGTTTACAGGCATCTAATGTTGAGTCAATAAATGGCACATGTAATTGTGCTTGTCATGAAATGGTACCATGTCGATACCAAATGATAGCACTTCAGATCTGTTTCTCATGATGTTACAAAAAACCGACAGGAACAGAGTTCTCAGTTATTCATAATTATTTCAGGAAGTATGGAGATGCCTGATGCAATGGAGACAATATTTCAATCTGCCCTTTCACTGGGAAGACATGGAGGGGTGAGTGTTTTTATTCTAATTTTATTGCATTTGCTCCTTCCAGGTTAAATCTTTGTCCTTTAGGCAACCCACAAGTCCATGGGCACAGAATTTCGAAGTGAAATGTCAAAAAGGTTTCCACAAATGCATTGACTTGTTACTTCATATAAAATTAAAGGATTTTTGACATTTCATTATAAGAAAAATAAAGTGTTGTCATGCATTGCACTTCCTTTCCGTTTTTTCTTCACACTTTCTATTTTTTACTAATTGACAGATACTCCAATATTGACTTGAAGAAAATGTAGGTCTGTGTAGAGAAGTTCTATAGTACATGTCTCTACTTCAGATAGGCTTGAAAAATTGCAGTGAGGAATTTCTGGAATTGTGGATACTAGTTTAGACAGACTAGAGCCTTTCATAACCATGCTATGTGTGTCTTGTGAGTGCGGAAATTGATTGTGCAGTGATTGGAGAGAAGAGTTACAAGATGGTAGAGTCTGTATAGCATCTAGTACCAACGAATGTTCTTTAGACTAGAGTCTCAACTTGTGTGCACACGAGGTTGTCCAATTACCTTCCATGTTTAAACTCATTTCCCCCCACTCAAAGAAGCATCTGTGTACTTGTCGAAAAAAGCTACTGTCGCAGAACGTTCCTTTCATGTAACTGGACTACGCTAAAGAAGTATTGTTTGTTCATGTTATGGCAGGTTGACGAGCTCATAGGGAACATGGAAAATGCAGCTTTGCTATATTCAAGAGCAGAGCGTTTGTTAGTTTTCCTTCTAGTGGAAGCACCATCCCTTGTTCTCAATCCTCCATTTTCTCTCACAAACTCAGATCGGTATAGGCTCCGCAGCTACATAGATGTCCTTAATAATAGGCAAGAGCATTCACGATCCCAAAGGATGGCACTTCTCAAATGCGAGGATCAACAAAGCCCACCCTAGGGCAAGGTTGGTGCATTGTTCTATAGTTTCCTAGCTGTTTTAAAATGTAAATTTATTTATTTTTACAGTCATTCTTTGAGCGACTGTTTTAATGGTGGGTGTGGAAGGGAGGTTGCTGATGTTGTAACTTTCTAACGTCTCCTATTTAAAGAATGATCAGCCAACCCAAGAAAAAAAGAAATTGGAAGCAAGAGAGAAACGAATTTTATTTCCATCTTTTGTCTTAATCTTTCACTCCATGTACTTATAAACTATATTCTCATCTCTTAGTCCAGAAAAGGTTTCAATAGTTGAGATATATTGCAGACTAACATTTGTCCTAGGAAGAAATAATAATGATAGCAAGGAAAATAATTGCATATTAACTTGGCCTTCAATTTGTTTCTCCTTCATGCATTTAAATGGTACTTATTATTTTCCCAGCAACATCAACCAATTTTTTTTGCAAGTATTTGTTAATTTATATGCCTTTTATATGATGTTAGCTACATCAACATTTTGAAAAATGTCTTCAATAAAGTTTGCAAGGACCATGCACTCGTACCTTACTTTCTCTTACATAACCTCTGGGTTACTATTTTCTGTTTTCTATCCATGTGAAATGTCTTCCATATGCTAATGTTTTTATAAAGCTAGTTAAATTGGCATTCTAGCGATTGGTTTTAGGTGCTCTTAAGGTAATTAAACTTCACATGGCAATGAGAAAATTGGTTGAGATGCATTTGTCTTTTTATTTATATTTATAATAGATAAATATAATGGCAAGTTCAAGAAAAACCAGCCAAACTCCAAGATATATCAAGAAAATACAAGGGACAATCCTTTTGTGAATCTCCATTTTCACCATCGATGAACATTGAAAGGGTAAAACCATTTTAATTTCTTTTTCCTAACCCTAAAATTACCATTTATATTTTCAATGAACTTCAACCATGGAAAATTTACTTCAAAAAAATGATTTGATGACATAATTAATGATGATAAATTACACATTTTAGTCATGACCCCACCATGGTTTTCTTAGTCAAGAATGATTTTGAACAAGGTTAAAATATTTTGACATGGATGGATTTGATTTCAGATGACAAAAATCATTTTTAATAATTCATTCACCTATAAGTAAAGAATTTCCTTTGCAATTCCTATTTTAGTCTAATATATTTTTCTTAAATAATAACTCAGACTACTATCCCCTGGGGGTAAATTCTTGAAATTCTCTAGGTAGATAATATTTTATAAGGGATAACAATATCATAAAAGAAAGCTAGGAAAATATATCAAAAAGTAACAATAAGAAGAAAAAAATAACCTTTAAACATCCCAAATTAAAGACAATTTCAAATGACAAAGCATGAAAAAATTGAATAATTAAGATCATAGTGAGATCAATCGCTAAAATATCTAAATTAAGATGACAAGCCTAAATGATCTCTACATGCAATAAGTGATTATATGTCTTTACACCCTTAAAAATCCTTTGACCTATATGCATACCATTTCCTTTCACAATCATGAATCATAAAGTCGTTGATACAATGCAAATGATTTTTTTGAAAGCCTAATGTTTTCTTTTCTAAAAATTCCCTTTATTATTGGAAAATTAATTTTTTTCTTAAAACATTTTTCTTAAAAAAGGCCAAATTATTTCAAGCCATTTTTTCATAAAATCCCCCTCCTAGAAAACATTTTAACCCAATAATATTAACTCAAATTATCATTTTATCGAGTGTGAGTTTTTATTGGACTTCTTTTAAATGTTGATTCCTTTCACCTTTCAATGAGTTGATCTTGTTTATATGATTATATCAGATCCGAGTTTTCTTATTGTCTTTGATGACTTGGTTGAATATTGACCCTTGAGAAAAAAATGATCTGTAAATGTACTTTATGTTTTTTTCGCTTTCGTTATACTTATTTGATATATATATATATATATATATATCAAGAAAAAAAGAGTTATGATACATTAGAAGGTAGAAATAAAAAGCTTAACTATTTAAGATCTAAATTGGAATAAATATATAAAACGTGGGTGAAACTGCAATGTATATCGTAATAATGGGGCTAACATACAATTATTAAAAATTAATCCGAACCTAATTTATAATTTTATCAAGGTCTAATTTCAGATTTTCTAAAATTTAAAATCTACACGCTTAGCATGTTATGTCACCACTAAGTAATCCAATCACCTCCCACTGTAGAAAATTCAGTGCTCAGCTTGAATAAATTATCCGCATGGTCCCTGAATTGAAATATAAGTTACATATC
Source organism: Salix exigua (assembly GCA_032356905.1). Classification (NCBI taxonomy): domain Eukaryota; kingdom Viridiplantae; phylum Streptophyta; class Magnoliopsida; order Malpighiales; family Salicaceae; genus Salix; species Salix exigua. The sequence goes on along the minus strand of CM063593.1, from coordinate 5,204,660 downwards.
ACTCATTTATGTTTAGATAGAATCATCCAAACTTCTGCTGGTTTTTTCTCTAAATCATCAGTAAATATGTTCGTTTTCGCTCTTTGGATAAATTCAATTTTAAGGGATTACATTTGGGATTTAGAAAGATGTTTCAATAAGAAAGTGGCGAGGAAGAGATAAAAGACTAGGTTGTAAATTCTCAAACATAAAGGATTACATTGTAATAAGAGTATAAAAGTAAGGACAAAAGAAAAATGTAATCTTCCGATTTTTCTTTTCATTGATTCATTCACATAGACAACACGAACAGCAGCGCTACTAGCATTCATTTTTTAACTGATAAAAATAATAAAAAAAAAACGCACACACTCCGTCTCTCTCAGATCCAAATCTCTCCTCCTCCTCCTCCTCCCTCCTTATCTGAGATCTCTAAAATTATCTATCCGGATCTTGATCACCGTATTCGGGTGCTCTTGATTGAGTCCCCGGGTCACGTCGCAATTTTTGACCAAGTGTTACCTTTCGTTCTCGGATCTGATTAAACTCTAAGGAAATTCTCGGAGACGGACCCAATCATGAATTCGTTCTTTTCCGGTACGCGTCTAAGGTGAGTACGATTTATTTACTCTGCTCATTTGGCTCATGAATTCCGACCCGTTGGGCAGCTAGAATTATGCAATTCTGGTGTAGTTTAAAAATGAGGATTCCTTTCATCCACAATTTTCTGAGCTTGAATTGAATGATTTTTGAAATGAAAGGGACATGATTCGGGCAATTCGGGCTTGCAAAACGGCGGCGGAGGAAAGAGCTGTTGTAAGAAAAGAATGTGCTGCAATTCGAACGTCTATTAATGAAAATGATCACGATTATAGACACAGGAATTTGGCAAAGCTTATGTTTATTCATATGCTTGGCTACCCAACACATTTTGGTCAAATGGAGTGCTTAAAGTTGATTGCCTCAGCCGGATTTCCTGAAAAGAGGATCGGATATCTCGGCCTCATGTTGCTTCTTGACGAAAGACAAGAAGTTCTAATGCTCGTTACCAACTCGCTAAAACAGTATCCGAATACTGTTTATATGTTCTGTTGCTTAGGTTTTCTTAATTTGAAAGCTATGTTTCATCTGTTTCTGTTGTCTGGGACTTTTTGGAATTGCTAGTTGAACAAATGAATATTAAAACATAAATCTCTGTGTATCTGTTTGGTGGCCTTAACTTATATGCAGAGATCTTAATCATTCAAATCAGTATATTGTGGGACTTGCACTTTGTGCTTTGGGAAATATTTGTTCAGCAGAAATGGCTCGTGATCTTGCACCAGAAGTGGAAAGATTGCTGCAATTCCGGGATCCAAATATTAGAAAAAAAGTGAGTTGCTTTTATCATATTTTTCTTTTTATTGTCATCTGGAAACAGAATGTAGTATACTATAGTTTTGCATGAATTCTTGTTCATTTTTTTTTGGTAATAGTTAGTGAGTGAAAGTTGACAGGTTGGTGAGGGAATAAACTGTGCAACCCCTGAAGTTTGCAATGCTCCAATTCTTAAAAGCTCTTGATACGCCCTAATGAGATAGAAACTGAGTGAATCAGATATGTAATGAAAGAATGTGGTTTCTTGTATGCTTTTGGACTAATTTAATTTCCTAATCACATGAGACATTTTGGAGGTACTTGGTTGTGCAGTGCTCTGATTTAAGTTCTCCTAAATTTCTCTAAAGCTGATGCTTATCTCTTATCTGGCTTCACTGTTTTGTGGCTTTCTTTTGCATTGTTGTAATTTTGGCTGAACTTTTTCTCAAACATAGGCAGCATTATGCTCTATTCGGATCATTAGGAAAGTACCGGATCTGGCAGAAAATTTCATAAATCCTGCGTCTGCCTTACTAAAAGAGAAGCATCATGGAGTCTTAATAACGGGAATTCAACTCTGCACAGATTTATGTAAAGTCAGCCCGGAAGCCCTCGAGTTTTTGAGAAAGGTACTCATCATGGTCTGTATAAGGAAGAAACAAGCATTCTGACTAATGCTAAGTTTGTGTATTATTGAGCTTTTTATTTGGCATGGACGAAGTGAAATCTTCATCATGCATAGCGATTGCTTCATGATAGTAAATGAATTTTTTAAGGTATATATATGATTAGTGTGCTTTTTATTCTTTAACTATGACAAGTTATAAATTTGTTTTTGTAGAAACACACAGAAGGGTTGGTCAGAACTTTAAAGGATGTTGTTAACAGTCCATATACACCAGAATATGACATTGCTGGTATTGCGGACCCTTTTCTCCATGTCAGATTGCTTAAACTTTTGCGTGCGTTGGGCCAAGGAGATGCTGATTCTAGTGATGCCATGAATGACATACTAGCTCAGGTTAGTTTCCATTTCCATTTTATATTAGTCTGTCATATTAGTTCTAGTAGTGTTTTAGAATTGTATAAATGCTTACGATTCCTTACAACTGTTTATATTTTATTACTTTTCTTCTTAAAGTGACAACATTTAATCTTTCTTGATGGCTTTGTGTCTTCTTAGGTGGCAACAAAAACTGAGTCAAACAAAAATGCTGGAAATGCTATTCTATATGAATGTGTTGAAACTATCATGAGCATTGAAGATAATGGTGGCCTAAGAGTGCTTGCTATTAATATCCTGGGAAGATTTTTGTCTAACCGTGACAACAATATCAGGTTTTATTTCATAAGATTATAACTTGGATATAAGATGATTACCTGTTAAACAGTGAGGCATATTGATTAATAGAAAGTTAGTTTGATATGTTTATTTGTAGCGTGATTATCATCATTGCCTGCTATATATAGGGTAGTTGCTTGTTAAAGGGTGACTTTAGTTGCTTGCACACTGGCTTGACTCCATGGAGTATGGACTAACATTTACCCTGATTCGCATACAAATTTGGTTCATTATATATTTTTTTTTAAAGTTGAATAATAAAAATACTTAACTCAGGACACTCTTTTTTCCCATAAAAATTCACAAGATAAAAGAAATTGTTGTAAAAAATTAAGTTGTTAGATTTGTTGACAATTATATTCTCTAGTTTTTCAATTTTGTATAAATTTTCCTAAAACATTGCTAGTCTGAAATTTTATCCTTGAAATACAAGCGCTGCCAGATTAATTGTTGCATATTTATTTATTTATTTTGGATTTTGGTATATAGAAGTGAATGAATTGAGTCCTCTTGTTTTATATTTTAAAAATTTAAGTGAGAGGATGACACTTTTTTTATATATACCTGTTATGGTAAAATGTAGTAGATAACTGGAATATAATTCTATAATGCACACGCATAATGTTAGTTTATTGTTTGATCTCTGAATATAAAATCAGACGCATGCTCTGTTACAGCTCCACAGTGTTTCATCTGCATAGTAGTAGTTCATTCAGCAGTTGTATTGATTATTAATTTCAGATCAATAAACTTGATTTGTTTTATTTTTCTTTTTTTTCTAAGAATAAAACCAAACCCAACATTTGTTTCAGATACGTTGCATTAAACATGCTGATGAAGGCTATTACTGTAGATGCTCAAGCTGTACAAAGGCATCGGGCAACAATCTTGGAATGTGTTAAGGTATGAAGTTCCACCACGTTGATCTCTTTTTTTATTTTTAAATAACTAGTAGCTGTAGAGAAGGTCATATATGTACATCATATCCATTTCACTTGTTTAATACCATTTTCCTTTTCTAAAAACTATATGAGTAAATGTGTGCTATAAAAATCCTATGTCACCATTTTCATTTAAATTATTGTGAATTTTGGGTATGTGGACAAATCTTGTGTATCTATTTCCGCATCAACAAAATATTTACCACTGGAATCTCTGGTTCTTTCTATTGCATGTTCTATTTTAAGGTGTCATAAGAGTTATAATTTACTCAAATAACTGGATTTGAACAGCAAAGAATGAAAGAAAGGTTAAAGGCTTATCATATTCTGGCTATGTCTTGGTCATATATAGAATAAGATGTTTATGGTTAACAAGAAGGATGTATTTATGTCTTAGTGTCCTTTCCAAACAAACATGATTGGGTGTTGTGGATTTGTGTTTGGATATCAATTCTTTGCTTACTGGTAAATGTAAGTAACTTGACACCATATGCCTCAATCTAAAAAAAATTGGGTTTGGGTACTTGGACTTGTGATTTCTTTCTTAGGGCTTTGGATAAATAAATAAGGTAGATATATCATTCAGGACTAGGCAAAAGATATTGCACCTGAGGTGGCAAATAATCTAATGAAGACTATTATTCTGCTTTTTTTTACACCAGTAAATTTTTCTTTCCCATCAAGCTTCAAGCAAGACGTAAAATATTTCAGTTGATATGTTAAACCTGAACTCTATGTATTGCATTCTCGCTTCCTTGTTAATGTTACCGACATATCAAATAAAGATAGGAAATTCAGAAGCTCATGATGTGGCCTTTTTATTTCAGGATTCAGATGCTTCAATCCGGAAAAGGGCCCTTGAACTTGTTTACCTTTTGGTTAACGAGACCAATGTAAAACCTTTGACAAAGGAGCTTATTGATTATCTGGAAGTAAGTGATCAAGATTTTAAAGGGGATCTTACTGCCAAAATTTGCTCCATTGTTGAGAAGTAAGTTGTGCAGTTCTTGAATTAAGACATCCACTTGTTTTCCCTGACTGATTGTTGGATATATTAGATTGTGTTTTTCTTGCATGTGCTTGTTATTTTGATGAATGCACCTATTGATTCCAGCTTTTCTTGCTGCAGAAAAGGGGAATTCATACTGACCTGTATTTGAACTTGCATTGAATCAATAATGCTTCTAGAATTTAGCCTCTAGAGATCTTAAGTGATCTGCAACCACACGTCTTTGTTACTTTGGTTGTTTGAGATGCAAAAGAAATTGTTGAAAGGGCTGAATGGGGGTGTCCCCAATCTAAGAAAATAGCTACATAGAAAATAATGAATCTCTTAAAAATAACACTATAATTTCATCTCCTTAAGTTGGCATCTTTCATCCTGGAATTCACGCTTTATATCGGGCTGCATCCCTGTCGTACTCAAACTGTTGTGTGAGTAACATAAAATGATAAAATGGAATGGTCGTATTTAAATTTCGTATCTAAACAGTAACGTATTTATGTTTCACAAAGTTGAAATTGTCCCAGACATATTTCTTGATTTTTTACTTGGACTGTGCCATGCTGCACAGTTTTGTTTTTCCTGCCCCTTCAAAAACAGGAATGTAGAGTTATATAGTTTAGTGGTATGGTTTGGGGGTTCATAAATCATGATCATACAGAAGTACCCTTCTCCTATGTTTGGTCTGTTTACTTTTGCTTTTTTATGCTTTAGGTTCTCCCCTGAGAAAATTTGGTACATTGATCAGATGCTCAAGGTTCTTGCCGAGGTAAAAATGTTTATGTCAAGTTTGCCACAGTTTTGCTGTTTATTTGAATCTTGTTTGGGACATTTCAGTATTTTTATTCATTATATGATCATTGTCATGGATCTAAGATGCTTTCTATCATCACATTGTGGGGCAGCAAGATGAACATTTTCATGTTTGCCATTTATACCACACTATGGAAAACACAGGTTCTATCAGCTTAAGCCACATTTTTTTCCATTGCCACCACCCATGTTCATGTCTTGTAACCATCCTCATGACACATTTCAGCTGGGATGATAATGCTGGCTTCACATCTTGATTTTGCTAGTATCATAGTAGATTGTGCTGCGTATGCCATTGTTTTTTGTGCATGATGGTCTCTAATTGAAAGATTGGGTCAATCTTATTGTCTGTGTCATTTACTATCAGGAGCTTGTAATTTCTCGTACTTGACCCTCTTCCTTTGGTTGATTTATTTTGTTGAATTCAATGTTTAGCTTCCTTCAGCCATGTGCTATGCAGCATGTTGTTTACCAGTAAATCTAGATAATTACAGCCTGCAAAATGAAGATGTTTAGGTAAATGAAATTACATGGATTTATTTTTTATATTATTTATTTTAACTTTTTCCAAAAACTAAAACATGGTGAAAGATGAGACCTGAAAGAATATGTTAATTGAATATATCAAAGATCAATTCAAAGGGTGAATATGTTAATTGTCAATTTGGCCTTTTCTGGTCTTGAGTAGTGATATCTTTTACGTATCCATATTCTGATGTCAATATTGTGCTTAGTAGGCTGGAAACTTTGTAAAAGATGAAGTTTGGCATGCCCTTATTGTCGTGATAAGCAATGCTTCTGACCTTCATGGGTATACAGTCAGGGCACTGTACAAAGCTTTCAAAACATCTTCTGAGCAGGTATTCAAAGTTTCGTTTGATAAAAGTGAATGCTTTACTGGGATTCTGCATTTAATTGTGCATGTTATAGTTATCGTGAAAAGGAGATGTCATTTCTATCCATTTTGATTTTTTTCCCATCAGGAAAGCCTTGTTCGTGTAGCAGTTTGGTGCATTGGAGAATATGGTGACATGTTGATGAATAATGTTGGAATGCTTGGCATAGAGGATTCTGTAACTGTAAGCATTTTGTTACATGCTCTGCTGGTTATACTTGCTTAAGTCATCTTCATTCTGCTATCTCGAATTCGATGGGCAGTGTTGTTACTTAGTTTGTGCACATGGTAACAGTAATAAGGAAAAAAAAAAACAAAGGAACTTCTGACTAAAATTGCTCCCTTTATACCATAATACTTGTCTACTCAAAACAAGAAAAAGTAATTTAATTTGTAGGACTAATTTTATATAACCAATTTGTAGAAAATGAAAAAAAATTATACAAGCTGTTTGCATGTGTTTATTTTTTAAAAAAATTAAGATTTTATTGTCTGCATACTGGACTAGTATTATAGGATGGACTATAAAAGAATTCAAATTGTGGACCTTCTCTGTGCCGTGCTTTGTGATGTCCATATGACTTGAAAAATAAAAATAATAAACTTATATGGCTTTGCCACGGTGAAACTGTTCATGGATCTTCTACTTATTTGAGTCTGTTTGTATGATGTATAATTTCTAGTGGGAAGTAATACAAATATGCTGCTATTGCGCTGGAGTGTTGCAAAATATGTTTTAGCAGCTGAAAGCAGTCAGATGAGAATTGTTTCTCTCTCTCTCTCTCCCTCTCCTGTCCTTTCCCTTGCATTTAGGGAACACACAACGTTCCCAGTAAGATGTAAAAATGAATCCGTTCTAGATATTGTCATTTTCATGTGTACAAGAATATTTTTTGAACATTTTATCTAACCCGACTAATTTGTTATATAAGTTAATCGATCCATTTCCTCCAATATTTAATTATGTTTGATTACAAATTCGAATGGTTGGATTTATTAGTTTGCCAATGGGACTTCCTCTCTGATTTGCTTGCAAAAAGATTGATGAGATCAGGTTGTCAGTTTGATCCAGCAGAGTTGACTAGTGGCTGGAAGCAATATTAACAGTCATTCATGTGTGCACCACAAACACAAAAAAAAATCTTTTGTTTTGTGTATAGCAGTATTATTGTTGGTTGTTTATCTCATTTAATTGCCTGCTAAGTTAAGTTTTTTTTGGAGCAGGTTACGGATTCTGACATTGTGGATGTTGTTGAGATTGCTATAAAGCGCCATGCCTCAGACCTCACTACTAAAGCAATGGCTCTGATTGCTCTCTTAAAGCTTTCTTCACGTTTCCCATCTTGTTCTGAGTACGTGTTTTCTGTACCTTCTATTCCCTGCAATTCTATTAGGCTTATGTTTTTCTATCATAGAGGCATTGCATTTTTTTTTAAGCTGCATGAAAAGAATGAGATTTCAGCTGTTAGTTTGATTCTGTTATTATTGTCAGCCGGTCTTTCTATACAAACAATTTGACGAAAAATTCTTACTTTTAATGTAACTGTTATTTTGAATAAATTTGTGGCAAGATATGGGATCTAATTGTATAGAATTGTTCTTTGAATCATTTCCAGAAGGATCAAGGATATAATTGTTCACCATAAAGGCAGTCTTGTGCTTGAATTGCAGCAAAGATCCCTTGAATTTAATTCCATCATTGATAAGCATCAAAATATAAGGTATGCAGTTCAATTTCTATTATTTATCTTGCTAACCTCGTAAATATTTTCCATATCTGTAGCAAATTCATTGATTAGTAAACTAACATATGAATCTGTGCAGGTCTACACTGGTTGAAAGGATGCCAATTTTGGATGAGGCTACTTTCACTACAAGGAGGGCCGGTTCTTTGCCAGCAGCTGTTTCAACTTCTGGCGGGGCTTCCCTTAATCTTCCAAATGGAGCTGTGAAGCCCTCCACATCTCTTCTTGTAGATTTACTTGATCTTTCAGATGATGTTCCAGCAGCACCCAGCTCTTCTGGTGGTGATTTTCTTCAGGATCTTCTAGGTGTTGATTTGTCACCAGTTCCAACACAGTCAGGTTAATTTCTAAGCTGTGACATAACTTGATTATGCACATCTTTGAAACAGTATTTTTAGTTTACAAGAACCTGCGATGTCTTGTTATAAATCATCCTCACAAGTTGAAAGGCCTGATTATAGCATTATCATCGCTGATGCTCATTTGGCTATCATTTTTGTTGGAGTTTGGAACCATCTTTGATAGCCTTTGCAAACATTAGCTACAATTTAGTTGGGTTCCTGTTGGCTGAATGTGTTGTCCCAGAACTGTGATAACTGAACAAGCATCTTATGCTTTTAGACCATAAAACCTAGCGGGTAGCTTCACATAAATAAAACCATGTGGGCCTTAATAGTCTTGTTGGAATGAACTAAAGTTTTGCTGGCTGTTTCTTTGAAAGTATTATTTTGAATCTATGATCACTTAATCTCTTAATTTTTTCTGAAATGTGACTGCATTAAAGCAACTATCAATTTGTGTTGTCATTTTGGTATTAAACAAAGTACTCTTTTCATACATCATAAATTTTGAAGTTGGACGAGTACTTGTTTGACCATTCTTTTGCCAAGTGATGATTTTGCCTTGAAGTTAGACTGTTTCAGTGTTCTGTTGCTGAGTGTGCATTTCGTTTGCTGTTAATCACTTTTGTAATCTTGTCTATGATTTTTGTTTGCGCCTCTTAGGCACAAACCAGGTTCAAAAAGCTGGCACAGATGTTCTACTGGATCTATTGTCAATTGGAGCGCATCCTGTACAAAGCAGCTCATCTACAACTGACATTTTATCGCCCATTCAAAATGAAAAATCACCGATAGCCACATTAGATGCACTCTTGCCATCTTCTTCACTTTCTGCACAAGCAACTTCTGCGAAAGCTGCTCCAATGATGGATTTGCTGGATGGCTTCAGTCCCAGCCCATCAAAGCCTGGTAAAGAGTGTTGTCCACCTTGATTTTCTGTCTTGCTGCATGCTTTCTGTCCCCCTTGTTGATTGCCTTTTCTTCTATGAACAGAGGATAACGGTTCTGTTTATCCACCTTTGGTGGCATTTGAGAGCAGCTCTTTGAGAATAACATTCAACTTCTCAAAGCAACCAGGAAACCCGCAAATAACAATAGTCCTGGCGACTTTCACAAACTTGACACCCAATGTCTTCACTGATTTTATATTTCAGGCAGCAGTTCCAAAGGTAGATTCAGATGTAGTTCAGTCAGCTTTTTTCTCTTACATGCTTTCCTATAATATCCTTTTCTTTTGGCCCAGATGCTGTTATGATATTTCTTCTTTTCTTCTGGTTTCCTCTTACAGTTTCTTCAGCTGCACCTAGACCCAGCTAGCAGCAATATTCTACCTGCAAGTGGTAATGGATCCATCACACAAAATTTGAGGGTTACTAATAACCAACATGGGAAGGTATATCTTGCTTTCACTTCAGTTTCTGGTTTTCTTGGCATCATTCGAGCATTCTAGTTTTACTGTGTAATGCTCTCTTGGCACTCTCTCCATCCCACTTAGTGTCCTGTTTGCCTTCAACCCACATTTTATTAGCTCTCTATAAATTCTTTCATCTTACATATTTTTGACTTCTTCCTAACTGATCCCTTATTATCTTACTCAGTAATCTTTGAAATCTAGTGTTCAACGAGGGGAATAAGAAATAAAATAATTAATTCATTACTGATGTATTTCAGGGCAAACTAAAATAGAAATATGGCCACTTATGATTGGGGGAGTATAAATTTCTGATGAATAGCAACAAATTTTACTTCCATCAATGTGGTTAACTATATGAATTATGGGGTTGTTAAGTATAATATATTCTCTTAAAAACAAAGTAGTCCATCCTGGCACACGTAGATGTTTCATAAAGCTGTTGTCCAGCCCTAAATACATCTAGATGATTTATAAAGCCATTGTACAGCCTTAAACAAATGGAAACATCGTTCATTGAACTAGTAGCTTCTAGTGGATGCGATTTTCTGAATTGAGTATCAGCGACTATGCTTGAATGTCCTTTAGTCTTATAATTTTGAGCTGCTGTCAACTCGAGTCATTGAAGTTGCAGGAGAACACCATTCCAGTCCTATTAAACTCCAGCAAAGTTTATTCCTACTGCTGAAATTAAATTAGTGTTTGGCTGGCTGACTAACTACTATGCTTTGTTTTTGTTATGTATGATGCTTGATTCTGGGAACCGAAAATGCTCCCCTAATAAATGATGTTTCTGAATTCTGATCAAAAACTTATTTCAGATAATTGGGATTAGGAACTACTATTTATTTGTTCATCATGTTTTCCTGAATCATATCTCATAACAAATTACAATAATATGTTTTCAAGTTATGGATGATGTTAGATCGTTATGGAAATCATGTTTTCAGAAATCCATCGTGATGCGCACAAGGATATCATACAAGATCAACAACAAAGATACACTGGAGGAAGCACAGATCAACAATTTCCCGCGTGATTTGTGAAGGTTGTTGATGTGCACAAGGATATCAAGTTATGAAAAATGCGCTCTTATTTTTTGTCCAATGAGAAGCTTCTTCTCACCGTTTGTAGTGATAGTTAAACCCATTTTGGTATTCTTCTATTTGGATTAAATATGGCTTGCAGCAGATGGTATTATATTTTCCTCGAGTTTGAAATGTCTGTTGTCACATGCAATTTTATCTGTTTTAGGTGATTTGTGTAAATTATACAAAATATTTCTGCACGGAATTGTGAGAATTGATTTGAATTTTTCCTTTGAGGCGCATACAGAATGGACTCTTTGTGATCCATTGTTGCTGGCTGTTTGGAACTTGAGATAATTTAACGTCCTGCAAGTCTGGTTTACTGGGATCGAACTTGTCAGCTGTAAACAGTAACGCTGATGCTGTCTCGTTTACATCCTGTTGTTTGCGTGCATGTGTAAGAAATCCAAGCTATCTTCTCCTACTAGTTTATGGATGTGGTCATTGACCAAAGGAGACGACGCTTTTACGGCAAGGCAAGGCAAGCATGATTCAATTCACATTAAAATGCGAGCGATCTGACTGTTAATTTGATTTTTATGATATGCTTTATTTTGGTTAGCGAGGAAGCAGTTCATGTAGTCATGCAGTGGAAAAAATCATAGATAATAGTCTTCTTTATAGGGTAAACTCGCTGTAAAAGGAGTTTGTTCCATCATCATCATGTTTGAATTCAAGAAAAGAAGCAAAATAAATTTATTTAATACATGAATTCAATTGATGAATATTTATATTATAGTTTGGTACTTGATTGTCTAAATGAGTTCCCAGGGAAAGGCAATAATAGAAATCTTTTATGATTTTACGGGAAAAAGAAAAAGGAAAAAAAAGAAAGAAGGATGACGCGCAGATTCTGGTGTTAATTACTCATCTTTTGACGTGCAAATCTGATAATTACTCGTGCTAAAGTTTTGTATTGCATTGATTGATTCCTATGCTTTGCTTTCAGATTTTTTTTTCCTTTTGTTATATGCTAGACATTATTATCCCTTTAATTATACTCGTATTTATATATAAAAAAAAGGGCTCTAACATTTTTTTTTATTTTTTAATCTTGGAATGGACAGGAAGTACAACTGTATATGGATATACAGCATGACAAGGACAGAGGAATACTCAACTCTTCTACTTGTCATGCTGCTATTAATGATTATTAATTAATTAATACTCCATATTTTCTTGGCCATTTGTTTCGAAAAGTGAAAAACCTAAGACGGTATCGTATTTGTCAAGAAATTCTACTTTGACGGGTAAGTAACATTTTACAGCGTTAATTTTGAACGCGCAGATGCTTTTTCGAAAAGTGAGAAGCATAATTGGATTTTTTTCGTTTTAAATTAAATATTTTTAATAAATTTAAATTATTTTGATATATTTATATCAAAAATATTTTTTTTGAAATAAAAAATATATTATTTTAATATATTTCTGAAAAAAAAAAACGATAACACTAAACTCTCGAACAAACCCACGAAAGAATAAATAGAGAATAGAATAAAAGATTAAAAAAGAAGAAAAAAGAAGGCAGGGAAATATACTTATTTGAAAACGCGGTTAAGACTTTTTATATATATATATTTTTAAATTATTCTAATAGTTTTTCTAAATAATAAAAACTATATTTTAAAACAGCTACATTACTTGTAATTTCGAACACCCATAGATTGTGGTGACACCACGGCATGCGCGGTTAGCAGGCAAAGCAAATTGTTTCGAAAATCAAAGAGAGCCGAGGGCAAAGGTGGGTGGACGGCCAGGATGCAAAGTATCAAAAGGAGAGGGCCCCACACAAACAGAAGACGGTGGGTGCCCAGTTTCCATATAAAGGAAAAGAAATTCTCTCTTCCCCTCTCAAACGAAAACCAAACGCTACAGCAACAGGCTTTCTCTCTCTTCTTTTTCTTGCATTCTCTCACGCAACCAGCTCCTTGTTCTTGTACCCCATAAGATCACAGACAGGAGGATCAAAATGACGGGAGATAGAAACATTGGCGTGGCTATGGACTTCTCGCCTAGCAGCAAGAACGCTCTCAAATGGGCCATTGATAACCTGGTTGATAATGGTGACTTTCTGTTTGTCATCCACATCAATCCCAGCTCTCGTAACCAACTTTTGGCCAAGTCTGGTTCTCGTAAGTAATTAATTGGTTAAATCCCTGCTAGTTAAAAACTTGTACATGCATATTTATCTGATCTGTGTTTTTTAATTTCTTGATGATCTAGCTCTTATTCCTCTGGCTGAGTTTAGAGAGCCCGAAATTTTGAAGAAGTATGATGTCCCAGTAGACGTTGAAGTTCTTGATATGCTCGACACCATTTCACGACAGAAAGAGGTACTGGCTAGCTAGGTAGCTTAGCTACGTACTGGTATTCAATATTTGATCTGCTTGTTTATCGAGTTGCTATTGAATTGCTAATATATATATATATATATATATGTATAGGTGAAAGTTGTTTCAAAACTGTATGGGGGAGGAGATGCCAGAGAGAAGCTCCTTGATGCTATCGATGATCTGAAGCTCGACTCGTTGGTCATGGGAAGCAGGGGACTTGGCACTGTCCAGAGGTATTAATAATTATGTATCTGAAACCCTGTCTTTTTTTTCTTTTTCTTTTTATCAATCTACAACGACATTACTAATTACAGAAATATGAATTCCAAAAATAATAAATAATGTATGTGCATTTCCTGGGGTTGTGAAAACAGGATACTCATGGGGAGTGTGAGCACTTATGTGATGACCCATGCTCCATGCCCTGTGACAATCGTCAAGGAAAAACATTGAAGAGGGAGTAATCATCCGGACATGGCCTTTTCAGATTATTATGCTTTGTTTTTTAATCCAGCTTTTACTGTTTGATCTGTTATATATTTGTTTTTTTGTATAAACAAAATGATAATGGAGGCTGATGGGCCTGCACTTGTCGTTGTAATTCCCTTCGATTCACAGCTATGAAATTGAAAAGTGAAGTACTGCACTTTAGTGAGTGCGATACAGGTAGCTTTCTATTCTGTTCTGCTGCCATTTTAGCCCCCCCTCTATAGTGCAAGACTGTGGCTACTCCTCTCTCTCTCCATCTTCTTATACATTTTCTTTCATCTGAAGTTATTTTTTTCATTTCTACCACCACACGCATATGGCTAACAAAAATCTGAGTGCACTGGCAATGCACGTTGCAGCAATTTTAGGAGCAGGAGGAGAGTTGTCTCATTCGTCTTCTGCTAGCTATCATTCGTTATAAATAAATCAGAGAGTGCGGTTTGTTGAAATTTCTCATGGCTTTCTAGCTAGGATCCTGCAATTTTAATTTCTAAAAGAAAAGGTTACTCCAAGGTTTGATGCCAATGTAAAGATTTAAATTTTAATGAAAATATAAAAATATTCTCTTGGTATGGATGGTAATTTAATTCAATACCGAGTGTGTATGTTTTGAATCTAATGGTTAATCGCTAGGGTATATACATTGTCAAATCTAAATCAAAATTAGTCAAAACCTAACTTGAAATGTATAAATAATATTTATAGTATATAAATAAATATAGTTGTGAAATAGTTAGATTTTTTAATACAATATAATATATACATATCTTAGTATTATTGATATAAAACACTTATATAAAAAATATATATAATTTAATATACATATACATACTTTAGAAAAATATATGTATAAATTATTTTATTTTTTATTAATAAATGAATAATAATAAATAGTTTATGGATATTTATTTTCCCCCCATAGATAATACGTAAGGAATGTGATGAGATCCATATTTATCTCATGGGTTTGTGGGCTAAGTTGTGATGTGAGATATTTGTTTAATCTCATGATTGTAGCTCAATATGATTTTGGCAAGGTGGATGGTGAATCATGCTTGACACCCATAAAAAGTCTATTTCATGTATTTAATGATGATTAAATATGTATCATTTGAGAGAAAAAAAAAATTAATTTAGAAAAAAACCTCTGAAATAAATATGAATTTTTTTTGTGGAGAAAAATGAATCTTTTTCGAAGGATACCCCCTTTTCATGGCCTCTACTCCTTATTGAAGAAAAACATATCGATGAGGCGTTGATTTTGCAAGTTTTGAATGATATGTTTTTATATTATAAAATGATGAAATGTGCGGAGTTTTGTAATAAGCAGATTAAGTTGATACATGGTCTGATTATTTTTTAAAAAATTCTTAATCTTAAAATATATTTTATGTTTTTGAATTATTTTAATATACTAATACTAATTTTAATTTTTTTAAAGATAAAAAATTTAATTTAATTTAATTTAATTTAATTTTTTAAAACATTATCTACAGCAGCATCAAACATACACTTGCACGGAGAGCTATGCTTGCAGCCTCCATTGTCTAACATCGTATAGGAAGCTAGGAACAAGACAGATTCTAGTAAGATTTTGTTTGTCAAATGTTATTAGTTGGGGAAAAAAAATTATTGAGGGATGCATCAAATTGTTCAGCGCTCATCTCGGCATACGTGTCGTTCGGATCTCCTTCCTTTTTGCTGCTTTGACGCCATAGATTTGAATGGGGTAGCAATGCTGTTGAATTTAACCTATGAAAACTCAATACTTATTTTGTCGATGATATGATAATCCTGTATTCTTTTTCAAAAAATAAATTGTTAACTCATGTCAATATGTAAAGTACTATAAATATAATAAATAAGATTACTTCAAGAATAATTTTTAAAGCCTAAACATGTTAGATTTAATATCTAGTCAGACTCATGTTCATTTGAGCTTAACATGAACATATAGCTATATACATTCAAGTATGTTGTGTCTATTCAACTAACCAAATTTATGTCATTTTGAGTTCAACTAATATAAAAACATTGGATTTAGATGCTCACCAGACTCACACATTCTTGAGTTCATATATATGAATCTAAGAATCTGTTCGTAGGCATGATTGAGAGTATTCAGCCTAGAAACAAGCTAAACCCACTTAACCCTATAAATGTGCTACACCCACATGTTTATCATTAAATTACTATCCTCCATTAGAGCTTTTAAATAATAACTTGAGCTCAGAATTCATGATTAATGAAGTGCAAAAAATATCGATTCATCAAGAACGTTATGCAGGCTGTACAGGTGATTGCCTTTCTGCTTCCGGGCCCTGTGCATGTGCTCCTAAAGGCCTTTTGACTTTTGGGAGATGATTTCTTTAACAACTTGAGTACTGGGCAGGACACCACATTGTGTTCGTGTCGAGGCTATCCATTGCAGAGATCGAAGAATGTGCTTCTGCGTGAAAAACGCAAGGGCCAGCTGCTCTATGAGTGTAACATGCAATGTGCAGCCTAAAATTATTTATTAATTTTAAAAAATAATACTGAGCCAAAACGGAAGAGGCAGAACAAAATGGAAACATTTCGATAAAAACTGATATTTAGCCAAAAAATCAGGAATAGACAGGAATTTAAACCAAGATAAAAACAATGTCATTTTGTCTCGACAACCCAAGTTATGACATGCAGGAACAGATTTTGCAGAGAAGGAGAAGGATATTAGCGAAACATGGCAGTCCTTTTGCAGAGAATGGTAGATAATTACTGGGAATAGAAGATTCTTGTGATGGAAAATTCGTGAGCTGCACCTGTGATAGCGTATACATCGCATTTCATGCACCCTTTGAATTTGAGCTTCTTCTCAAAACTCCACCTTGTAAAAGCACCTCTTCTGCGCTATCAGGGCAGATACACTTGGTTGAAGTTCTTTCTACTGCTGAGATTTTTGCCAATAAATTTATTTCTGGTAAACTAGACACACTTAGTTTTCAAGATATTATATAAATCACTGTTTTGTGTTTTTTTTTTTCTATTTCAATATTCGAGGCTGTTCTTACTATGGCGGGCCAATGGGATTTCTCTAGAGAAAGAAACAGTGCTGAATGGCTTTTTGAGATAACAATAGAAAGTGTTAGGCAACCATTGGGATCATCGCAAGTGGCCAGTTGACCAAGGGCTGAGGTGATCCGGCATAGCCAGCTCTAACTTTTAATTTGCGTGTGGCCCGATGATTGTAAATATTTGAAAAGGGAAAATGACATATCTATCCTCAATTCACACAAATTCTTCGTTGGAGCCCCGCCCAATCAAGTCCTCATCTATTATAAGTTACCAATTAACTCTGGCTGTAAATTCCATGCCTTCAAAATCATAAGAGAAAAAACAAGGTGGACATAGAAATATTATTTACAGGTTTAATTGGGTAATGCATGATTCAAAGGGGATCCCATTGGGATAGGTTTTTGTCTGGGGACTTGGTTGGGAATCACGTTATAGTATTTCCGGGACAAACATGTCCCTTGCCCAAACAAATGGCTGGCCTCCTGTGTTCTGCTCCCAGACAACAGAAAATAATTTACTGGGCTCAATGAGGAACCTGTATGGGCCTAACGAGAAACCGCAGTCCAGTCATCCGACAGTGCATAAATGATTTTACTGGGCTCCTGGCTGACACAAACCTAACAGCCCAAGTTAGGCGTGCTAACTGGAACTGCAGTCCGATCACCGGAAAGTGTTAGGCAACCATTACCAGATCTGTCACCGGCAGATTGCACAACGGTTCTATAATCATTTAAAGTTTTACCACACAAACTTGCTTTGCAAACAGACATGATGTGCAAGTGGAAGTAAAATTGATGATGGTGTGCGTGTCAAGGATGGATATTAAATCATGCCTTTCATTACCAGATACGCAAAAACAAAATTAATGCTGTAGAAACAGTGTTCTCTGTTATGAAAATAGCATAGGGAATCAAAACATTTTAAACGTAAAAAAGTATCCAAGTTTTATGGAATTGTTGGATTTTTATGTGTGATTGAAAGTTAAAAATATTAAGAATATAATAAAATCATGTTAAGAATCTATTTAAAAAATTTAAAGAATAATAATCACTGTTTTTGAAACTAACTGGATGGTCTACATTCAAGTGGTGGAAGCGCAGCTAAACAGGGAAAAGAGAGGCATATAGTAATAAACTTTATGTAAAGGATATGATTTAAGATTTAAAATAAAAGGTAATGTTCCGTGTATATAATAAAGTTTTCCGTTGCCCTCCAAGGTTTTTCCAAATTAGCAGTGAACAGCAACCAAACAGCTGTTGGAAGGAGCCTGTCATTCCACTTTCAGTTGGACCAACCAGCAGTATGATCATGGAAAATTTAAGAAATATCGAGGATTTAAAGCCTTGCAAGGAAAGTTACAAAAGGATACATTGCGTTGATGCTGTGCGTATTTTATCAACCACAGCTCTACTCTCATTTTCACCATCATTAATTATGATATAAATATTATAATTTGTTGCTTAGTATATATGTATCTCTCTTGAAGCAGGAACTTAATAATGGGAATGCATTACCTAACGATTAATTTTATAGTTTTTAAATTTCTTTTGATTTTCTATGTTTTAAATATCATACTATTAAGCATATTCATCAGGTTGTTTGACACTATATTTCAAAAATAATTAAAAAATATTAAATTAAATTTTTTTGATGTTTTAAAATTATTTTCAAATATCATTTTAATAAATAATAATTTTAAAAACAATCTCATAAATAAATATAGATAGATGTTGATCCGTCGCATGCACGACTCCCATCACCTTACTTTAATATTATATATATATATATTTCAAACCAGCTTTGGGAATCATTAATGAACTTATCATTTAAAAAATCTTGTTTAAGCAAGCCAAAGACAAGACCCCCCCCCCCTTTATTTTTATTTATTTATTGTGCTCTTGAAAAAAATGAGCAACAACAGAGAACAGATAAAATAGAATCATCGTAAAGAAGGAAGAGCCTCTTCCTGTCATGTCGTGTTCCAGCAAGTTTCAGTGATCATAACTAGCTTCACTCCCTCCACACATGACAAGTGGGTGTATATAGGATGCTCCTCGCATTTACCAAATTAATAAACCAGAGAGAATTTGCTTTTTGCCCCGCTGAAGCGAGCATGGTTAAGACCTGATTATGAATAGAGCTTTCATCCGCCAGAAGACACAAAAACAGCTCAACAACAAGAAGAGCAACATTTCCAGCTCAAGCTTTGTGTTCCAGTACTAGTGAGGCTAAGAAGCTCCTGAACCCATTTTCTCTATTGGGCTTCTGGGTCTCAAAATCTCTTAGAACCTTGTCTTGCAAAGCTAGATTCTCAGATGGGTTTTGCTTGGAAAAGCTACAGTTTAATGGTATGGTAGCGAGCAACTCTGTTCTTTGTGCTTCACCTGGGGTGGTTTTGAAAGAAGAGGAGGAAGCAGAAATGGAGGGATCGATTGAGAAGAACAACAGAGAGAGAGATACAAACTTCAGTGAAAAGAAAGGTGGAGTCCAGACATTTGGTGATTTGATTGAAGACAAATGTAGAGAAAGCAGTTCCAGCTCTGACTTTTTAACTTCCGAGGCCACAGGGAATGAGGAGCATAGTCATAGTAGCTCCGAAGAGGACTCATCTTCTCCTCCTACAATGGGTTGGCCTATACAGAATGATGAAGCACGTGATTGCACAAGTACCGATGGTGCAACTGATGATGAAGAGAAATCCCACTTTGATGATAGGAAGCTGGAGAAACAAGGGTCATCTATTTCAGGTATTGATTTTTCCCCTTCTATATTTACCTTTTGAAGTCTAAGATAATGTGTTTGATGTTACGAGTCTGGTTTATGGTGCGATAGAGACTGAGATGATGAAGGAAAGGCTTTCAAAATTGCTGCTCGGAGAAGATTTGTCTGGTTCTGGAAATGGGGTTTGTACAGCTTTGGCGATCTCGAATGCCATTACTAATCTTTGCGGTAAATTATCTATATATACGGCTTTTAGTATTATTTTGTAGGAGCAGGCACTGACACTGACTTTTATTTATTTCGATGCATGCTTGTTGCTTTTTCTCTGCCCAATTTGCAGCTACAATGTTCGGGCAACTATGGAGGTTGGAGCCTTTACCACTTGAGAAGAAAGCTATGTGGCGAAGAGAGATGGAATGGCTTCTTTGCGTGAGTGGTCACATAGTGGAGTTGATACCTTCTTGGCAGACATTTCCAGATGGAAGCAAGCTCGAGGTATAAACGTGCATGTGTGTGGATTTATTTTTCAGAATAGACGCGCTTCATAGTTCCATTTCAATTCTTACAGACCCTGATTGATGTGGTCAGCCATTGCCTTCACAGAATTGACTCTATTGTGGAATGCTACAAGTCTTTGCAAATCTAACAAAATCGAATGTTGGGTATCTGTTTTGAGTTTGACTGTAGGTTTAACTAATTGATTATTTTTGTGAACCAAAATAATAATAATAATAATAATAATAATCAAAGTTAATATTTCTACGAGAATGGATTTTCATTACAAGCTTATATAACGAATAGAACCAAACTTCTATAAAATAGATTCGATTACTGTAAGGCTATACCAGTAATAGTTGTAATGGTCTAATTATTACTCCATATTTTGTTTCTCTTAAAGATTAATCAACCTGTAACTTGAATCTTATTGTAAAACATGGAAACATTTCCTTTCCATGGATGTTCAGAAGACCTCGTGACAATAGAATATGTGCCAGCACCTTTTATAACTGGGGGCAAAAAGCTATGGGAAAAAATGGACGAGTGATTTCTGGATTTGTTCTGTTTTTGTTTTCGTTTTTGTTTTTTCAATGTTGCGAACTTGTGATCCAGGTTATGACCTGCGTACCTAGATCGGATCTCTACATAAATCTTCCAGCTCTGCGCAAATTGGATAACATGCTTCTTGTAAGATTCACCAGCAGTTGTTAGTTCTTAAATGCTAGTATATGTAATGCCATTCTGAATGTGAATTTCTTGCACAGGAGATATTAGATAGTTTTGACAATACTGAGTTCTGGTATGTCGACCAAGGGATCCTGGCCCCTGATACTGATGGGTCGACCTCTTTCCGAAGAAACCTGCAGCGCCAAGAAGAGAAGTGGTGGCTACCTGTGCCTCAGGTACCTCCTGGAGGCCTCCATGAAAATTCAAGAAAGAAGTTGCAGCACAAACGTGATTCTACAAATCAAATATTGAAAGCTGCCATGGCTATCAACAGTATTACTTTAGCTGAAATGGAAATCCCTGAATCTTACATGGAGGCTCTTCCAAAGGTATAACCAACTTAGATCTACAAATGGAGTTATTTTAACAAAATTTAATCTTTTTAAAAAAGTGTTGTCCCCACATTTGTTTCAGAATGGAAAAGCCAGCTTAGGAGACCTCATCTATCGATATATTTCTTCGGATCAATTTTATCCAGAATATCTCCTTGATTGCCTAGATTTGTCTTCCGAACATCAAGCTATAGAACTTGCGAGCCGAGTGGAGGCCTCAATCTATATATGGCGCAAAAGAACCAATTATAAATCTGCCAATAGTACAAATCGATCCAGTTCAAAGTCATCATGGGAATTGGTCAAGGAACTGATGGTTGATGCAGACAAGAGGGAATTGCTTGCTGATAGAGCAGAAAGCCTCCTGCTTTGCCTGAAACAGCGATTCCCTGGTCTTCCACAGACAGCTTTGGATATGAGCAAAATCCAGTACAACAAGGTTTTGATTTCTTAGCCCCCCCAAAATCATTTTATTATCGTGAATGTTTTCCAATATAAATTTCATAACCAGTTTAGTTTACTTAATTACGTAGGATGTTGGGAAATCCATTTTGGAGAGCTACTCGAGAGTTTTAGAGAGCTTGGCATTTAATATCGTGGCACGAATTGACGACCTGCTGTACGTGGATGATTTGACAAAACATTCAGATCATTTCTCTTCAATCTCTAAAATCAGTGTTATTGCTCACAAAAGTGTAACAATCCCATACTCGGTCCCCGTCTCAAACTCTCCATATAAAACAGCTTTCAACACGCCAAGCTTTTCACCAGGTCAACAGCTAGTAAGCCCTGCAAAGGGAGACCGATCGCCCTTCATGACCAGTGGCAAAATTCCTCAGCGTGGTTTAGGTGTAAAAAAGGTGTTGACAGAGTATCTCAGTATAGATACTGAAGGCAGGGGTGGTGGCAACATGATCGAGGGAGCAGACAACGTGATTCGAAACACTTCAGCTTCTCAAACCGGAGTTGAATCTTTCGGGTCTATAATAGAAACAGTCAGCTCACCTGAGATTGGATTTTCCGATACCTGCTAAATTCATCCGCTGATGGCTCCTTTGTGCATGTCTTTTCTTCTTCTTCATAGAATTAGGAAGGTGTTTGAGAGTTGGTAAAGCTCATGTTGTTATTTAAACCTTAGATATAAGGAGATATATGTAATGATAATGAGTTGAGAGCTTCGTGAATCATTCGTGTTTGTTCAAGCCTTCTAATGAATCTGTTGTTTGTCGATGAACTTCCATTGATTGACCCCTGCTAGTAAGAAGTTTATTCGTGCAGACGCAAAGAAAGTCGGGCAACTCAATATAGTATGAAATTTGTGTGTACCTCGGATCTCATTAAACATCAGTTGAACATCCTCTATACTCTTAAATCTCAGGTGTATGATCTTCCACATTTCACCTGGCAAAAGAACGAGCCATCAACCTTCTGTTGGCCCCCATCAAATTTATCAATTTAATGCGTGACAAAAATCCAATCGTATATCTACAATGGAACTCTCTAATTATGGATAATTAAGACATCATCTCTTTGTATATGATATATTCTACTAAAAACATCATGTTTTAATTTGTGACTTTTTTATCATTCCAATTATAATTACGAATCATTTTCTGAATTTATTATTCAATAAATGAAGGGGACTGTTTGTTTTGTTAGAAGAAAAAAAAAAGACTTGGTGGACACCCTTTTCTAACTAATAAAATTAGTAATGACTCATTGCATTTAATAGGGATATTTATTGACAAGTTATTTATATGAATTAAAAATATTTCTTTGTTTAGTTTCCGTATTTTTATAAAATACATATAAAGAGCATTTATGAACAATATTATTATTAGCAGCAAGCAGCTTCTAAACCACACAGGGCTTAAGTATATAAAGTTATAAATGTTATTATCGTAATTTATGATCTGCTGACAGAAAGGTCGTTGTAGTATAGTGGTAAGTATTCCCGCCTGTCACGCGGGTGACCCGGGTTCGATCCCCGGCAACGGCGTTATTTTTTTATCTGGGAGTTTTGTTAATTCTCAGCGCAACCAATAGGAGATGGGCGGCTTTTTAGGTGAAAGCAGCGCCGCGAAATGTAATGGTTTAGAACATCTGCAACGGGGCTGCTAAAAAGGAAGCCAAAATTTAAAAAGTATTGTTTTAGTTTTTTTTCCTTATATTTATCGATATGTAAAAATAGCATTTTGTAATTGAAATGCTATATTTATCATTTAAAAAAAAAAAACTATGGTATTGTTCATTTTTAATGCATAATAATAATAATAATAATAATAATAATCACTTTACCTTGAGTAGTAGCTAAAATAGTATTTACCATTGTAGTACAAACTTAAAAAAACAAGCTACAATTTTACTATTCAAAATACTATATATATCATTTAGCTCTTTGATTTAACATTTACCATCGGAGAAACCGGTAGATGGCTGGCCCAACGGGAGCTTTTGCCTGCTTTATTGAGTTGTAGTCTCTGGGTAACATTTGGTTATAACTTTTTATCAATAAAAAAGCTAGCATTGTCTTGTACATTACAGGGTTTTGATTATTCATTAAAGAGCAAAACACATAAATGTTAGATTTTTGTTGTTGTTGTTATTGATAACCGAGGTGTCCGGGGCAGTGTAGGGTGACAGACATGCATGATGAGATTTGAACCCTGATACAGAGTAAAAAATTAAGTCTCTTCAACCACTAGGCTAAGACCCCACTTGCATAAATGTTTAAACATTATGTTGTTTGAGAAGTGGTGGAATATAAAGGTGTGGATTTTAAGAGCATTCACATCAAATAAAACCCAACAAATGCTTTGGGTAGAGCAATCGACACTAATATTCAAGTAATATAAGGTGTAGATTCCCCTCATATCGGTGTATGGTGCAAACCTAACACGAATCAACTAGAATATACCAACCCCAATTCTTCTAAAGCAAATATACCGATTGTCACTAGCCCCTTTTTAGCTAGTTGCATCCCAAGATTAATGAGCAGAGAGCTAATTTGTTCATGTATATGCGGTTGAGATGCAGAACTATGGAGGTCCTCTTAAATTCATTTGCCTTCCTGGATTGCTTGTGTTTTCATTTTTGCTGGGAAAGCTTCTGCTGCAAATGAATCTGGCTCCCATTAGGCATCTGGAATCAAGCCTGAAAATTGCCATTGCCATCCCCTATCCCCAAGATGTACTTAAAAGCTGGTTCCTAGTAACTAAGTTGCCTTCCTCTAATCTGAATAACGCTTGCAGAATCAGTATACCTTATGCTTTGAACATTCACTGCCTTGCGCTCTCTTTTATACTCTATTTTTACCCCTCCATAAAAAATAAATAAAAAGAAAAAAAAAAAAACAATTTGCCAAGAGCACAAAGCTCCAAACCCCAATTGATTGAAGCAATTCGAAATGACAGGTAAGAGTGGGTCTTTCTAGAACTAGATTCTGAAACAAAAATATCAGATTTGACTGGGCCAAAATGTGGCTGCAGGATCTTTGTCCTCAGCTTAGAAATCTTCTCTCACGACCAGAACTTCGAGGAGCCCACAAACTCGATGACAGGAACCGAATCAGATACGTGTCGAAGGATGGAAATCCAAGCTAGGAATGATTTGACAAGCAAGTTTCCCACCTATACAACGATGATGATGCACGAGAACAAAATACAGAATAGTAGAGAAGAATAATGGAATAACGCATCATTATTACCTCAGACATTGAAGTTCATCAGAATTTTGCAGAAACACGACACTACGACCAAATCATCTATCTATCTTTCATAAAACGAAACCTGACCATTTCCAAAGTGACTAAGGAAACACGTATTTACTGTCTACGATCATAAACAGACAACAAGGTTTGACAAAGTGGATTGACGTAACAAATCCTACCTTGATTTCCAGTAAGCCAAAATGAAAAGAGAAAATAAGCATCATCAGAATATCCTAAAAGATGAATTCAAATTGAAGTTCATAACATATCTGTGTGCATATGATATGACACATCCATCCCCCAGGACAGAAAAATTGAATTAAGTAAAAGCTGCAAGAGAAATTCTCAACCACAAAGCAGCATTTCAAAACTACAGTTTTTCTAGCTGTAGATTGATGCTAGAAAAAGCTTATAGACCAAGTGCTTTTATTGAAAAAAGACCATGTAAACCATGCATCTGCTTTACAGTAAGAGAAAAAAAGGAGCTATATAGCCTTTTCACATATATATGTTCTTCCATTGCTGGTGAAGTTACAATAATCAGCGGTGTTACACGCTGACTGCTATCTCCTATTCCATATGACGAAAGGTAGATTAAACTACTACTATATAACTTGCCTATATACCTGCAAAAAAAAATGAAAAAATAATCATGTACAGGAGATAATAACTGGCTGCAGAATAGCTATGAACAGACCGAGAAGACTTATTTATTTGTTTAGAAAGGAAATAAGACAAAAGGGAGTTACAGAAGACATATTTAAGGCAGTTATAACTACAAAATAAAAAAAACATATTAAGCATATACAAACATATTTTCAACTCGTGCGTATTCTCTTCTAAGGGTGATGTTGTGGCTAAGATGCAAAATGTCTCTCATAACCAGAAGGTAAAAAATATATGGCAAACGACTAGATGAAAAACAACTCAGGGGGCATGAAATATATTTACTACGTTTCAGACAACATTTAAATGGGATTGTTTCAATCCAGTAATAGTTTAACCACATTAAATGACTAAAATGAAAAGGTCAGATGCCAAAAATGGAAAGTTGAAGTGAAACCGAGAGCACAAAACTTTAATCTATAAACAAAATAAAGAAACTCCAAAATAATGCAGCCTAGACAAATATCTAAGAAGCATGTTATATTCCCAACAATAAGTAACTCAATCCAGTTTATATCAGGATACACGATGTCTAATATCCAAATAAGAGCCATCAAACAAGGTAAGGTTATTATGATACATATCAGGTTGACGTAGAGTTAAGCATACAGAGAAATGATGCATCAAACTGTTACAAAAAGTACATGTGTATGTGCAGTGCCTCTTAGTGAATCAAATACCTAAATAAGTATATGCCATGGCTGGTGATATCTTAGTAGTAGAGGCCCCCTGCATGAAGGAAAATTTAGAGCAAAAATGTGAGTTGAATTCAAGTTATTTTCATAATGCTATATGCTACTAACAGGTCATACCCTGCCACCAATTTCCTCTTGAAGCACTGCCTGTGTCATCTTCAGGGCCATCTTTTTTTAACTAATGAAAAAACAAAAATGTTAGCTAGTTCCTCCATTTGTATCCAGTAACAGCAGGCTTTAACGTGCAAGGAACAGTCCTGCACAAAAGTTTCAGTTGACTCGTTCCTTGCCTGCAAACTTAGATATTAAATTAACCCAGATACTTGATACAAACCGGTAGATGAACTTTGTGCTGTCACAGTGACAGGCTAAAATGTTGTCATCTATATGTTTTGTCTAAGAACTACTTTGTCAATTGAGTTTTTAAGCTTATAGCATCACAAGAGATATAATCACAGAGTACAACCTACAATGCTCCAAGAATTGGTCATGCTGATTGCCATGATTATGGTTATGGATAAGACTGCAACTACAACCTGTCACATAGCATAATAATATTAATTCATGCATACCACTGGGTTCATGCTTGAGGTATGGGAAGACTGAGGATGATGATAGATATCTTGACCCCCATAATAGATTGATGAACTTAGATGACACGGTTGTACTCTTTGCTCCTGATAAATGGAACTCATATCTTTGTTTGGTGTGCTCTGACTTTCACCTTCATTCCTTTTGGAAGTCAAATCTGAAAATAATACAACAGAGAGAGAGGTTCTTCTGAAGATCTTGAAAACAGTGTAGATAGCTCCTTTTCTATATTATTTATACTTTCCCATGCTTTTACAATTTACAAAGATTTTTAAGTATCTAAATATTCGAGCAAAGTGGCAACACAGTGCATGATTCTATGAGGAGCATGTGATTTATTGTTTTCATAATTTGTCCAAAAATAAATGTAAGCAAAGAAATTTGTAGAGCCATATTCTTTCCTGCAATGTTCCAAAAAAACAACTAAAATTTCTAGTACATAGACTTTGAGAAAACAGACTAGCCTACGCTGCACAAGCCACATGCGTATATGTCGACATAACCAGCAAATCTTGATGTGATCAGTGACACTTTCGAGTTCATTCTAA
This sequence comes from Salix exigua, assembly GCA_032356905.1. Classification (NCBI taxonomy): domain Eukaryota; kingdom Viridiplantae; phylum Streptophyta; class Magnoliopsida; order Malpighiales; family Salicaceae; genus Salix; species Salix exigua. The sequence goes on along the minus strand of CM063593.1, from coordinate 5,177,384 downwards.
AGACATCTTAACGGCCAGCATAAAGCATGGTGCGCATTAATCATGCCTGGAAACAATTGTTTGGCACTCAATTGTACAACTTACATAATCCAAACAAGCATTGAAGTACTAAGGAGAGAATATCGATACAAAGCAGATAATGATGCTTGTAATAATTCTGGAACCAAAAATATATTAAATTCACAAGCTGCATCTGTTACCTGAAGCTGGAGTTCCAGATTTGGTATTCCAAGCGTCATATGCGGAATCTTGCTTTTTGTCAGCCACTTCGGAGCGCAGGGACTCTCTCCCTAAGACCTGGATCAGGAACAACATGAAGAATTTCGCACCTCAACACAACAAATAACAGCAAAAAAGAACACTTTAACATAAATAGCACTTTAAAGCTAAAACAACAGATGTTATGCAGAGAAAAGCCAACAGAAGAACAGGAAAATACCACTGAACAAACATCTTATCGACCACCTCCATTAACCATACCATCATGCTAAAGGTAAAACAGCAGATGTTATGCAGAGAAAGGCCAAAAGAAGAACAGGAAAATACAACTGAACAAACATCTTATCGACCACCTCCATTAACCATACCATCATACTAAGTTGTGATTAGAAAACTCGTCTGTGTTTTTTATATATCACTACAAAACTAATAGCAGATAAAAATGGAACCATTTCTCCACTGTCCTTAACAATCTTTACCCAATCATGTGAATATATATTTACAACCTGAAATATATATATATATATAACCCTTTAAACGTTATTTCGCAGGTTACCACATATAAATCTAACAAATATGAACTTCATAACAAATTGAGAAATTATCAGAAAGACGGCAACATAAAGAGCGAGAAAACCCCATTTGAAATATCCAACGAAATTTATCGTATGAACACGAAAAGGAAAAACTGAGACAGACTTTAACAAGGCCAGCAATTATTAAGACCTTCGGGGAAGTAGGTGCAAAAATAGAGCCGAAAATTCCCATAGAAGACGGCGGGTACTCCTTTGAGCCAAACAAGTCAGAAGTGAAAGAAGAAGACGAGGAGGAGGAAGAGGACCCCGTCTGTTTCTTTCGCTCCATTTCTGTCCTTCTTTCAAACCCAACCCACCTCCTCTCTCTCTCTCTCTCTTTATATATATATATATATATGAATATTCTCACTCTCTAGCCAAATACAGAATCTCTTATGCTTTCAGAAAATATTTTATTTTTGTAGAGTTTAAAGGAAGGAACAAAGAGACGTGAAAATGAGAGAAAACGCAACAGAAAGAGTGGGGGGCTCGTGATGATCGAGCTTTGGTGTTAACGAAACCGTCGCCTCACCAATTTATAAGGCAATAAAAATTTTCGTAGTGCTAAGACGACGGAACTGTTGATTTAATTTTTAGTTGGGAAAAATAATCACGTATCTTTCCCTTCCTTCATGTGACACGTCGGTGAGGTAGATGTGAGACACGTGGAACAATCAGGGTAAATCTGGGACCTACAGTCTATTTTGGAAGTTTCAACATTTTACTGCCACGAGTACCTCCAGTGGATAATAGCAACCCTCTTTTTCTAACGGGTCGGTTTCTATGAACCCATTTTGACACATCCTTCGCTTCGGCCCCTTTTGGATGTTATTTTATTTTAGACACTGAAAGTTAGAAACCAAACCGAGGGAGGCCGGGAGGGGAGAAGAGGACCTTGTCTTCTTTTTTATCTTGTCGGCCAGAAGTTGGGGTTTCTCTCTCGTAAACTCGCTCAGATATTTACACTTACAGCATCTATTTCATATTTCATTTATTAAAAAAAATAAAAATAAAAATAAAAATATGATGGTAAAGTGTATCATCTAACGAGGACAAACATTTTTCATCATCTAACGAGGACAAACATTTTTCATAATGGATCCGGCAAAAGGAACGTGTTAAATACACTAACAAACTGTGGTTAATCACGTGTCCGGAATCAAGTTACATGAAGGTCTACTTTTCTTTTCATATTTAAAGTACCAAAAACAATAATCAATTTCTTTTATTTTTTACATGACGTGTTTCGATGTATTGAATGAATTTACCCGGTGTACAGAAACAACTAAATTTGATTGGGTAAAAACCATTGTATAGTTTAATTACAAATCTAATTCCAGCTTTTGTCTTTTAGAAATATTTTTAGAAACAAAAATTTAAATTAATATTTTTTAGTATTTTTATATTAATTTGATAGGTTGATGTCAAATATATATATATATACACACACACATATATTTCAATGTATTTCCAATCAAAAAAACATTTTGAGAAGCACAGTCAGTACCATAATATCGAACAACCTCTATGTTTTCTTGTTTAATTTAACTCTTCAACAAACTGATCTTTCTATTCAGTTTTTGTTTGAAAAATTATTTTTTTAATATTGGATTGTTTTGCAGTTTTGTTTTTCCATTTTCTCTCTACTAGGTTATATATTGGTCTTGTAGAATCAATTTTTTTATTTTTCAATTTTTACCTTCAATATTAGATGGATTAGAAGGTGAACTTAATAAAAAAAAAATTTACGAATTTATATTAATTTCATTACTCAAGTTGCAGGTTTAGTCGATTAATTTCACTAAAGTCAAATTGTTTGTCTTTATTGCTTTTTCTACTTGTTTTTTATAATTTTATTTTTCAATATTGAATTAAAAACCGATGAATTTCAATGGACTCGGATTGTTTATCTTTTTTGTTTCTTCTACTTATTTTTTATAATTTTATCTTTCAATATTGGATTAAAAATTGAATTTCATAAATATTTATGATTTCATTTCCATCTGATTATCTTATCTCGTGAACAAGTTAAGTTTAACATGTTGATCCATATTGACTTTATTTATTTTTCTCGATTTTTTTTGTGTTTTGTGATTTTTTTATTTTCCTTCCATGTGGTTATCTGGATCGAGCTAGTTCAGGTAAAAGATTTAACAAATTGACTCAAGTTAACCATGCTCATTGTTTTTTTTTAAAAAAAATCACCCTAAAAAACTAGATCTTCTTGTATATATACTCTACTTCTTTTTTAGGATATATCCTAGTCTCATGGATTAAGTTTTATTTATTTTAACCTTTAATATTGGATTCGTTGATATTAAATTTTTGTTTTTCATTTGATTTTTATGAATTTATTTTGATCTCGTGAACCAAGTGATATGTATATTAGGTTAGCTTAGGTTGACACGAGTTGTTCTCTTTCTATCATTGTTTTTAATTTTCTTTGTATTTTATGGGCTCAACTAACGACTAAAACTCTAGTTGTTCCAGACTCTTACGGGAAGTTTACACACTGGCTTGGACTCGATATTTGTTATGCAGATTGCAAGTCTTTTATCATCACATCACGTCTCTTTGGAACACTTAGAGCATATTTGCTAGTGCAATCCCATTGTAGATGCTTTGAGAAATGATATAGGATTTGCAACTAGTATTTTTAGAAAATAACCCTTAAAGTTAATTTGAATTGAATTTTTTTAATAAATTAGAGGATTTCTATATCTAAATTGTTTTTTAATTATTTTTTTACTAAATGAATTTCATATAAATTTTAAATCAATACTATTAAAATAATTTGAGAATTCCAAGAATCTCCAACAGCTAATAAATAATTTTGAAGACAAAATTAAATTAGCACAAATTCCAAAATTTTCTTTTAATCTTTTTCCCTCCATCTCCAACATAGTGGTAGTTGATATTAAAAAAGGGACGCTAAGTGTTAAATACTTTCAAGTATCCATCCCATACAGAAAGTTCAAGTATATAAGACCAAGAAGAAATCGAAAAAAATAAAGTTTCATAACCAATTTTAATCTGTAGAAAATAAAATAATATATCAGCATAATATAAAACATTAACCGTGTTAAACTTATTACATAAATAAACTACAATTTGTTTTTTTTAAAAGCAGTGATGTCACCATTCAATCCCTTTCACCTAATCTTAAACTTTTACTAGTGAGAGACTTGTATGGTCATTATTCTAGTAGTGTTTTGGATAAGAAAGTCAGCACAGTTAGTTAGACCAACGAAAAAAAGTATTCATGTATTAAATACAAGTGTTTTTAATAATGTTTTTTTTATAAAAATATATTATTATTATTATATCAAAATCATAAAAAAAAATTAAAACATAATAATTTAATATTATCCAGATAAAAAATATTTTAAATAACAAATCTTGTTCATAATAACAAAGTGGCATACAGCATGCTACTCCGATATAATTAGATGAGAAAGAAAAAATAAATAAATACGTGACAATGAAAAGAGCGTGAAAAGATAACGAAGTTAGGGTCCACATGATTGCAAGGTGACAAGACGAGCGGCCCACGTGGAAGGTGCAGTCGTAGTTAGCCATTGTGGGTCGCCGCGTGGTGTATGTGTGTCCAGTTTTTAGCCACATGGAGTGTCGTCGTCCTATGATGTTCCACTATGTTATGTATCAAGTTTCCTTATCACATGTCGTTGGACATGCAAAGGATAAAGATTAAATTACTGTCTAGTCCCTATTTGGTAGTGAAATTATTAGCCAGTGCATTATTTTTAAGAGTTAGCATCCATATATTTTTATATTCATTTATAATATGGTTCCTTCACCAAGTGTCCTTTAACAAATGCTAAATTATCCTCAATTTTCTCCCTCGTTTCTACGGTCTTAATCCTATTTGTCTTTTCACACCAATTAAAAAATAATAATTAATTGTATGCCATATTTAAGATGTAATATATGTTTGCACAAGAAACTCTATTTAAAAATTTATATATTTTATTTCCAAATCTATAATTTTTATTTAATTATATCATATAAATTAATCATTATAGAATTTATTATGTTAAATTATATAAACAACAAAATAGACAGTGTTCGTGTATATATATATATATATATATATATAATCAATGAAAAGAAAGCTAAAGTTAAAAATGGAAGTCCAAATCATTTATTTTCCTTTCTCCACTGGAAAGTGTCAAGTAACCGAAGGTGGCCAGTCACACCACGTCTTCTATCACGTTTATAATTATAGTTAATGATATTTTTAAATATAAGTTTTTATAGAAATAAATTAAAATAATTTTTTTAATTTATTTTACATCATCACATAAAATTAATTTTAAAAAATATTTTTGAATTTAAAATAAAAATAAAATTTAAAATTCTTAAACACGGTAACAAACAATGACACTCGTATCAGCAAAGTCGGCTCGGAAATGGCTAAGTTATACAATACAGCTAGAGGAGGCGTGGGTTGTTTTCCATCCATCCCTTTATTTCACTTGTTCACGTCTTTTGTTCACACTCATTTTTCTTCCTATTTTTTTTTCATTATGTTGATATAATTTCATTGGGTGGCCGAAACCCCATCATATACAAATAATAATTTTGGTGTTTATAAATATATTCTTAAAAGAGAAACTCAATGACGATGTTTTCTACCTTCAAGGATGATTAAGTGCCCGTTTGCAAATTATTGGAAAAATGTTTTATGAAAAAAACTGATTTTCATATATTATTTTAATTTTTTTTAGTGTTTTTAGATTATTTTAATGTGTTAATGCTATTTTTTTAAATAAAAATATATATTATTTTAATATATTTATAAGTACAGATTACTTTTCAACACGCCATGCACTTAAGAGAATTACGTCAAATTTAACATCCACATCATGTGCATTCATTTTGAGTTCAATTTACCCGTTTTATAACATGAGGGTTTAGTTTTGAAAATTAAAAATATAAGAATAAAAAATGAATAATTAAGACGATAGGTAAATTTAGTTGACTCTATTTTCAATGTGAATGTCAACAACTTTACTTCGTTGTTAATAAAACTTCCACTGGGCCTGATATGAAATGGTCTATTTGCAAGAGTTGATACTGCATCAAATGCAAAAGCCCAAATTATGTGCAGAGGGTTCTCTCAAAAAAACTAAAATAAAATAATAATAATAATAATAATAATAATAATAATAATAATAAAAGGGTCCAAAATAATATAAAATAGGGCCATCGACTTAGACTTATTGATCGCAAATAACTATGAGATACCGAGTTGATCCTGGTGCCCAGATTTTAGATATCTTTCTGATGAAGGTCTTGAGGATTCTCTAATGATCATTAGCCAGAGGTTCTTAGGGTTTTATTTAATTATTTATTATTAATTTTAGATTTTGCTAATCACATATCGAATTCTATGGTTATTTTTTTTTGTTCTCACAATCCAAAGCCAATCCTTTCCCAACAAATAAAAATATATGTAAAGGCAATAATTTTCATAAAATACAAACACATATAGGGATGAAAATGTGAAAAATGAAAAGTTTAGGGCCGAATTGAGCTTATTTGAACATTTCTAGGGTCAAATTGAAAGCTTTGCAACATGAAGGATTGAAACATGAGAAAAAATGTATATTTACAACCAAACTATAAACAAATAAAATAACAGGGACTAATAAATGTGAGAAAAAGCTTGAAGGGCTGTAATGTACTTTTCTAGTCACGAGATGGCTGTACAGTAAAACACCCATTTTCTGTTTATTAATAATGTGAAGAGTCCCCATCTATTCAAGAAGGTTGTCCGCCACAAAATCGCTGGCCATTGATTTATTCTCCCTTTCCCATTTGTATATGGAAACCTCTCATTTTCAGCTTCCCTCAATGATATGAGTCGAGTCTTCTTTCAATTTTTGCATCCACAACTTGCATCTTTCAGGCAGCATCTTTGAATCGTCAAATGTTGCCCCAATTCACCTATTATAATGCTAATTAACTCATCTGTCCTCGTTTTCTCACACGAAATTAAAAAAAAAAACAGAAGTCCTGTTTTGTTCTTTTCTTGTTTTGAGATGGATCTCCTTCATTAGCCAAAACATCAGCATACAGGATCCTCCATGGCAGGAGGGAACGGCTTTCCCAAGCAATAGATGTACCTACAGTCAATAGCTTTCGATACAGACTGCAACTGGGTTGATATTCCTAGATATAAAGGAGATTTCTTCCTTGGGAATCTGCTGCGATGCTATTTTAAGACTGTTGAATCTCCCATGGAAGGCCCTTTGAATCTCTTTGATTGGAAAACAATTTAATTCCTTGAACTTCTTCAATTAAGGTCCCCGCTATGAGCTTTCTGCACTCTTTCCCTTCACGGTTCCATCGATCTAAACCCAATAGAGTCCGGAGAGAATTTATCACAAACCAAGCCGATCTGGCATGCAGGCACAGAAACATAATTTGCTATATCGTTTCCTGCAACATCTTCGTTTCAACCAGACCAACTTGGTTTGGCAGTGAGGTGGTAGTAGCTCTTCATAAGAAATTGTCAGTTTTTTTGGGGAGCTTTTACAGCCCATAGATTCTTCTACAACCCTTTCTGAATCATCCCCACACTTGAACGACATGCTCGATACCATAACACGCGATTCAAATTATAGTACATCTTTAGTGAAGTTGAGCTTATACTTTATGTAGTTTTTAATCTGGCTAAGCTTGTCATGTTAGGAACATTACATGAATCTGGAACTTGGCCAAAGCTGATCATGAAAAGCTTGCCTCCACTTTGTTAACAGCACGCGTAAACTATCAAAATTTTATGAAACATCGATCGAGTATGACTACATATATGTACAGAAAACGCCAAGAAGAGAAGACGCAAGGAAATCCCTAACTACTCTAGTCTATCTTCCACGGAAGGCATTGGAGATTATGGCAAGAACCCGTCCAAGTAGTTGCGCATTCAGCTCCAGTTTCATCACAGCACTTGCAAACAACTCCCAGTGTCGAAACAATATTGGAATATTCTACAAATAGCATGGTCATGGTAAGTAAGAGAAAAACCAACCAATCAATCAATCAAGACACCACCATACACTCACAAGTGTGAATAGCGATAAATACTTACTTTGTTTCTGGGACACAAGTGTCCTGGCTTCTAATGCTATCTGTTTCTGGGATGCAGAAACAGTGACAATAAGCAACAGCAGAAGCAGAGAAGGATTAGGCATACCCATGATAATTTGATCCTTCTGTTTTCAACGAAACATGGGCTTCAGCTATAATTTCCAGCCGACAGAGAGATTCTAAAGGCAACTGGAGCTTGCAAGAAACTTCATCTCAGTCATCTTATATATACACACAAACACAATACACACACACACACACAAACAGATAACACTGGTGGGCGAGTTTCATAATTGTGGAAAAGTAGGTACCATTTGCAAATTATTATTATTTTATCTGGAAGCGGGCTGGCTCTTTCTGTTTGAATATGTGTTCATGGCATGTTAGTGGGCTTCTAGAGTACTTAGAGCAAACATAAGAATCGTGTCCAAGTTGCTTACCACTCACAAGGGCAAATGAATTAGCTGGAAACTTCCTCTGAAATCGACATATAATACACCGACGTTGGATATATACGTTGCCTTTTTTGTCTGATTATTATTTTTTTCTCTTAAATAAGACCATATCAGACAGGGAAGTCGTCCTTTTCCGTCTAGAATCTCTGCATCTCGAAGCGTTTAATTTCTATGTAGACTTTTCATAGTTTGGAACTTGCATGGATACAGAAAAGGCTTCGCATGCTGTCTGGTAGCTAGGCTAGTTGTGTGTCATGGGGATTCAGAGATGAGATTCGTTTTATATTTACTATATTTTATTTTCTTACACTGCATAAGAATTTAATTCAAGTTAAAATATCAATAATATAAATTATATTATAAAATCTCACTTACAATCTTAAATTTTTAAGTGAGATGATTTCTTAACATAGTATCAAAGTTTTGTTGATCCAACGATCACGAGTTCAAATCTTACCGCCTCCATTTTATTTGATAAAAAACAAGCACAAAAGGAAGTGAGTCTGTGCAAGTTTCAAACCAGATTTCACTTGAGAGGGGTGTTGAAGAATAATATAAATCATATTATGGGACCTCACTTATAAGTTTAAATTTTTAGATGGGATGGTGACTTAACATAAACTGATAACTCACTTGCAAGGAAGGTATCTGATTCGTCGATCTGTTTCTTCAACATGGAAAATATTGTTTTTCTTGGAAAGAAGAGATCAAGAGGGTGAGATGGAGATTTTAAGCAATAATTGGTATATACGGAAAAAATTTAGCATGAACACAATCATTGATTTGAAATAGAAGCCACAAGACAACAGATTAATGAAAGAACAGGAAACGGAGAAATTGTTTAATGATAAAAGGACGAAGAAGCTGCTTCGAAAATGCAACGAAAGAGAGCGAAGCCCCCACTTACAGGGTGTTTCGTGTTTGGTGGACGGTGCAACTACCGTTTAGCCAAAATTTGAATTCTATTCATTTATTTTTATTTTTATTTTTATTAATATTAGACGTCAAGTATTATTTTGAATAAAAATAAAAAAATTATTATTTTAATATATATTTAAATAGTTAAAAAAGCGTTATTATTACCTTTTTTTCCCTCGTTAAATAACTACCCCGCACCTAAAATATTTATTTCAAACCTAGAGCTGACATTTGCGGAGGGAGTAGAGAAGAAAAGCTTAACGTGAGCGGCAGGATTCGAACCTGCGCGGGCAGAGCCCACATGATTTCTAGTCATGCCCGATAACCACTCCGGCACGCCCACGAATTGAAAAGCGTTTGATATTTATCAGTACTATTATATCCCACTGTTCTTGAAACGACGAGCGGGTGACGATTGTCAAGGATGCTTTCCTTGATCGTTTCCCACTTCGATAAAATAAATCACATTCGATCAAATATCTGTCCAATGATGGAATGTTCGAATTTAAAATGAACGTCAGTCCATTTGGGTGATGAATTAATTAGGAGAATTCTCCAATAGACTCGTTCTGATTAGGTAATGAAGTTTGGTATGATTTCTATTAAAATATATTAACCTAGAATTGAAAGAAACTTCGTTGCCACGTACAATTGGAATCAAATTCATTTTTTTGTATAAACAATAAAGCTACTTTCCTTTGTTTTCTCACATTTCGTCCCCGAACTCTCTTTTCTTCTTTAGTTGATTCTTTTAGTTTAATCTCAGTAGATAAATATTTTAATTAAATCTTACAAAAAAAAACAACCTTAAAATTGGTTATCATCTAAATTGAGAGGACCACATTGTAATCTCAGTATATATATATATATATATATAAAATCTTAAAATGTTATTTTCATGACAAAAAAAACAACCCGACTAGATTTCAACTGGTTATCATCTAAAATGGTTGATATGAAACTCAATTTCAGTTATATTTTAGATTAATAAGTTACACAATCGAATTGTCATGTTAAGACAAGTTTAGTAACTATATTATCAGCAATTTAATTATTCTACAAAACAAATATTGTTTACATGATAAGAAAACAAATAGTTATAGCTATTACTAGATATAATTTCCAATATCATATTATCATTGTTACTATGGGGTCTCAAGCTAACCTTGATAATATATTAATTTTATTATTAGAAATAGAAATAGTTATTTATTATGATATTTATTATATATGCAACCTTCCATAATATGTTTTTTTTTTACTTTATACAATCAATGTGTTTATTGATTTCTTGTGTTAAACTATGCTACGAGCTTAAATACATGTCTAACAAGCTATTAAACCTAATATTTTTTAGATTTAACTGCTCAAGTATATATAAATTTAGCGAGTTGTCAAACTCAACATGTTTAAGCTTAGTCATATATTGAGCCTAAATACATGTGAGTTTAGTAAGCTTTTAAACCCAATATTCATAGGTTTGACTATATGCTAACATTTATAGGTTCAACCATATGCTAAGCTCAAATATATATGGGATTAATGAGATGTTAGACCCAGTATCCTTAGATTTAGATACACATCGAGTCCAAATCCATATAGATCTAACAAGTTTTCTTAGAATCATAAGTGTTTTGTAATTTATATTCTCTAGGTATTTGTATTTTTATTCTTGGAACATTTATCGTACAAAAATAAGAACAAACATGCTTATTCTTAAAATTTAAAGCCTTTTATAAAGTTTAAGAACATACACATTTAATATACTTTATTATTAAAAGTTATTGATTTTATCATCAGAGAGTCTATAAACTCTAATTAAAAAACTATTTCACAGGTTTTAGGTTTTATATATCATAAACCATCAAGTTTATGAACTCTGAAGAAAAGAATGTCGACTTGAACATGTAATTATCCACTGCCCAAGCAGTCACCAACCCCATTCTAATAGTTGGATAACATGATTCTGCGGGCAACTCAACTTATTAAAATTAAATTAATAAAAAAACATAAAAGGAAAGGAAATCTATAATAATAATAATTGTAATTAGAAAAAAGCTTCATAAGCGACACCGGATCATCGTCTCCGGACCCTTGCCAGGATATCTTATTTCAACATCCCAGAATAAACAATAGTTATAAACTTGGCGCGGCTCGGCTGGTAAATTTGGTAAAAATTTCAAAACGATATTTTCAAAATTCTTTTTAATAAAACCCATGAAACCAGAGCGTTTCGTGGGTTTTTTCGTCTTTTTATTTTAATATCATGGCTTAATTAGTTTCATTCACCGATGAGTTAACTCGCGCAATTTGCTGCGAGGTCAATTCCCAGACCTGGTATTCTAAACACAACAGCTCACGACAGTATTCTTATTTTATATTAACATCCACTTCCTTTATTTCAAATCTGGCTCTTCAATGCCAGTAACTGCTTTCCTCCATCATCTTTAATCATTCTAATTTTCGCTAACGCTCTCTTCATGATCCGTGTTACTGGGCCCAGAAGACTATCGAGCTTGGTCCAAATAACTGGTCCATCATAGATGGGCCGGACCATTTTATGGCGATGGTGTTAGCCAGGTTTCCTAATCATGACTCATGAGTACGTAAATATTAGCGCCAATGACCATTAATGTCGATGGGAGGGAGCTAGGAAATCTAGCCACACACGATGGTAAGTTGGCACGTGCAGAGGTCTCTGGAAAACGAGAACTCCTCCGGTTCCTAAGCCCGGGCACCCCCATGACCTCCGGTGCGGAGGGCAGTGACTATTGAACTTCTCCGGGCTGGTTGATCATCCGGTCATATGATGTTCTACAATCGATACAAGATTGCGTCACTCTCTCTCTGGCAATCTGGTAAGACCAATGTAAAACAGATGTCATCGCAGAAAAATGCACCAGCCGGGAATCGAACCCGGGTCTGTACCGTGGCAGGGTACTATTCTACCACTAGACCACTGGTGCTTCTTGGAATTCGTTGGAATCTATTTATATATATATTTCAATCGAGGGTCGAGGAAGCATCATGTAAACCTCGTGTCTGGACCGCATGGCAAGTCGAAAAGGAAGTAGAGCAAATAATCTGGTTAAACGAGTGTTTTGTGTTATAACATATTTTTAAATTGTTTTTCACTGAAAAATAATCTCTTTTGGTCCAAACTGATATTTTTTGTTCCTAATACCAAAAGGCAATCTTTTTATTTATTAATTATTCATATCATATCTCGATGGATCTGATAAAAACACACACTTACTTTATTTAATAAAACTAGAATTAAATATGATTTTTTAAATAACAAAGATTTTAATTTTTTTAAAATAAAGTCATATTTTTTATGTGGATAAAGAGTATTTTTAGAAAAAGTTTTTAAATAAAAGAACTTGAAAAAAATTCAGAAAACAATTATATGAAAACAAAATACATATAAAGAATGAGTGATTTAATCAAAATATAATAACATTCAAACGCCACGAGCATCTGCTCCTCCTTCACAGCTCCACTTCCTTCACAGCATTCCTCCTTCCTTGGACGGGCTGCAAAGTCCAAAAGAACCCTTAATAATTTCAATGTCTATCTCAATCCCAACGCTGCACCTCTCTTTCTCCAAAACCCTCTCGTCCCAAAACCCTCTCTTCTTTCCAAAACCCTTCAGTCTCACTCTCCCCCCTAAAACCACAATGATAATTCGAATGGGCGGAGGCCCAAGAACATTCCCTGGAGGAGTCTCCAAGTGGCAATGGAAACGAATGCAAAAAAATAAAGCTAAACAACTCCTAAAAGCTAGGCTTTGCCGGGAGAGGCAGATTTACGAAATGAGAAAAAGGGCAGAGCTCAAAGCCGCTGTTTCTGAATTAGAGCGTCCTTGGGAGGTTGTTGACAAAGCACCCAAGTTGTTTTCTGTCGGCGCTGATGAACAAGTTAAGGTTTTGGCCGACCGCTTTCAGAAACCAGGTGGGTTTGATTTGTGGAGTGAAAGAGACGGTCCCCAGTTGTTTGAGACCCCTGATGGGGTTCCATCTGCCAGATTTTTCCCAAAAGGTGTTGTTCAAGTTGTGAAATCTTATGGTAAGGTTTCTGGTTCTGGTTTTGGTGAATTGGGTACTCGAATGCTGGATTCTGATTTTGGAAGCTATACTGAAAGTGAATATCAGAATGACGGAATGTCCGTTAATGAGAAATTGAGTAATTTATCAGAAACTGAAGATGAGTCAGTTTCAGAGAGTGGATATAGGAAAAATTCTGATGGGAAGTTAGGGGTGGATAAGATGAATGCAAAGAGAATTACTGGTAAATACAGGAAGAAGGCGAATAGGAGATTTGAAAATATCTCTAATGAATTTGATTCAGGGCAAGTTGGTTTTGAGAAAGAGAAAAGAGTGGGTGGCACTACCAATCGCAGTGCTGGTCGTGATAATAGGATTAGTAGGAGTAACAATGACAGTAGGATTTATAGGAAACGGAGAGATTCCAAGTCCGATGTTTATGATATGAATTTGCAACAGGATGGGCGTTATGGGTTCCAAGTCGAGAATGAGAAGTTCAGTTCTAGCTCTTGGGATGTGGAGGCATTTGAGTTCGATTCATTCTAGCTTTAGACTGGCTATTGTGAGTTGCACTTGGAATAAAGGGCGTTGTCAAATTGTGATACCCTGTTGCATTGCTGGTCTCTTTGGAGTTCTGACACTTCATGTATGTGCTGTGGCGACAACCAGCAAATTATCACTTCTTTTCTTGAGGAACTAATATGCCAACTTATGGATAATGATCAGGTATTCATTGTCGCCTTTGTAAGAATTGATTGATGTATATGTTTGTATAACATGCTGTGTGCTCTCTTCTCTAAAGCTGTATATCAAGTCTTTCACTCATCGTTGAAATAATAGAAGGAAGTTTCGTTATAATTTAGTAATCGTCACTTTTTATGTTGTATGGATGGAATGAAACTATTACATGCCTGGAAAATTTCTTGTCGAAATAGATAGGTGTAAATCGGATTAACCATTAACTTTTAATGTGCGAAACTCTCTAGGCTGTTAAAGAGACTGAAAGCAAAAGAATATCTTTGTTTTCTTGTCATGAATTGATATATATATCTGGGCAGATCTGTTGTAACTGAGAGAATATAGGCATTGTTAGCAATTGCATTTGTGCGCCAAGCATGGTTCCATGCAGTTTGGTGCAATAGAAAACAGATAATGCCATTGATGTTCAAGAGATAGTACAAGTTGAATAGGGTTGCAGTCACCTTTCATGTGTGATATATGTTATTAACATTTTGACTTTGAATGTATTAGAAAGGGGAAAAAGTGTAGGAGCTAATTCCATTACTTCAAGGTTGAGTGAAGAACAAATTTGCCCAAGCTTTTCTAGTTTGCAGAAAGTTTATCTGTGGATTCTTGTCCTATGTGGTTTAGGATTTTGAAAATAAGGGATTTAGCTAAAGAAGAAAGTGTTTTAGGATTTGTAAATTTAAGTGGGGATGAAGGTGGAAGAATACTAAAATAGAAACCAGATCTGTAAATTTCCAGAAAATATAAAATATTGAAGAAAATTAACCTTGACTAGTGAAGTGAAACGAATTAAACTGTGTTGGTAGCTGCATCATTCTCCCCTGGCTGGAGAAAACATGACCTCAAGCTTTGAAGTGCAGTAGTAGCAAAACATGAATATGAAAAGCAAGTGAGAACTTGATGACAGCTTCTTCTCTTTGTTGGAATGATTATAATTTTAATCCATGGATATGAATGATAGACTTTTCCTGGAGATTTTATCAACAATTGGCAAGAATTGGATTAATTTCATTCTTTACTTGAACTGCTCAAGCTCAAATTTTCATAACTTCATCCTTTTCGATCTTGATTGGCCTGGACAAACTTTCTTTAATCTAACATCAATTCCCTCATGAAATTGTGCTTCAATTTTTCACAACTTGTTCTTGCCTTTTCACTGCTGTAGTATGAGACCCAAAATTGCAGTCTGGTGCCTTTCTTTAAGCTCTTCTTGGAAACTTGAAACTAAGCACGTTCTACATTCCACTTTCCTTGAAACTTGTTGGATGGTTGTTCATCTTTTTCTTGGATGCTTGGTCGAATCATCGATTATCAGCATTAGCTTCTTTCACTTCATTTTTTTCATAGGAATATCTTAATTAAAGACAGATTGTAGTTTGGATGATTTTTCTACAAGTAGTAGGAAAGAACACTTCAAATGTCTCTTTTGTAGCATTTCATCATCTCTTTTCATTTGAAATATGAATAGTTAGGTAGAGGGTAATAGAAGATTTATAATAATGTCTGCTTCTGTAATTTTCCAGTGAAGCTTTACCATATCCATATTGTGATGGCTTGACTGATTCAAAGGTTAGATGATTTCACTATGGTGCTTATTATTTCATTACATTCTGCAGACAAAAATATCAAATATCCATCGTGCAACTATTGCCATCAAAACAGCTATCATGCAAGAAAATTGTGCCAAAATAGCTTTTCGCACAAATTTGAAGTTAGTGAAGGCTAAACTTTCATTCTTCAAACATAATATCAAAATCCACATGGAAAATAACTATGGATCATTAAACACTTGATGCTGCTGCTATTTTTCTGTAATAGGAAATATAGTCTGAGAGAAAATGTGACCTTTTCTTCTTGGACATTTTCTGCACTCAAGTCTCATCGAGTCTATCCCTCCAAATTGTCGCAAATAAACTCCACTTCTAGAATACACCTTCCTTTCCAACCAGTCAGTGCTCACGTACTTTTTGGGTTCTGTTTTATGGCTGTCTCAACTAAGAGAACTTTAGATTTCAAAATTAGATGTTAAATTTGATGTTAGCAATATGAACTCTAGACACTGTTCTTACAACTTCAAACTTGTAGTTATAGACTTGTAATGATATTCTAAATTTTTTATGGTATTTTAATATGCAGAAAGCAAATTCAAACTTGTGGAGTGATCAAATAATCTGAATGTTTTGAATATAAAAGACAGCTTAACAGCTCCTGATTAAGGAGCTTACATTTATTAGATAATTCTTCAATTTATTACAAACATGAACTAAAACTCCTTGATATATATTTGGTATTTTCTGGGTTTTTTGGTAATGAAAACTGCAAGCCTACTTATTATCACCAACAAATTACCGGCTTACAAACTACATGCCTACAAGTTGTATGTCAACTGATTATTGCCTATAGAATTGCAACCCTATTGATAATCAAATTTTGAAGATCCTGAAAACTCAGTTCAATTGCATAGCAACTATTGTTGTTGGTTTTTGTTGAGTTTTTCATCCATCCTTGATTCATATAGGGAATGCTACAGATAACTATTTATTAACTAACCACTTTCTCCATTATTTCATATTTTGAAGATGCACCAATGGAACTGCCCAACTTCACTTGTAGTTTCCCGTACAAGTCCAGATCCCATCTTTTCTATATTCTTCCTTTTATTAGTCCAAATTTCGTGATTCACCTGGTTCAGCTCGTAACCAAGTTTGTCCTTGTTCGTAACTGGCCTAGACTTTGTTTAATATGTGGAAACACCTAGTCCATTATTTTGTCTTCTTACACTCAAATTACTTCTCTGACTAATTTATTATGCAACAAATTTTGCCAAAAGTCAATCACTAACAAGTGTCCTTGGCGTTTTAAGACTTGGAAAATAAGGGATTTAGGGATTAAAGGTAAGGAAGATTTTAAGGGTGATTGAATCGAGGATGAAGGTGAAAGGTTACTGCAATAACAAGGACCTAAAACTTTCAGCAAATATTAAAATCATAGAAGTACGTCTGAACATTTGGAAATACAAAATGGAATCTGACACGTGAAATCAAACAAAAACACATAACAGTTAATCTTTTTATTGGCTGCGCCATTCACTTTTTGTTTCTTCCCATTTTGTGTTTAGTCTCTAAACTGATGAACGAGAAGCAGGAAAAAAGCTTCTCGTTGCGTGAGGGGAGGAAGAGAACTTCCCTTGTATAAATTGGTTTTTTTGAGTTGCCTATTTTGAAGAACGTGCATGCTGCTAACTTTAGCAATGAAAACTTAAATAATTGAAATTGTAAGTTAAATGAAGAGTAGATATTTTAGATGGAGACAGTGTATTCAGAAATTTGGATTAGTGGCTGCAGTGTGGTACACCATTGGTAACTATGACCTTGAGGAGCCAGACTGCCTGATTGTTTAGGGGACATTAGCGGCTAAATTTTGAGTTTTTTTTTTTTAGAAAAGTGATATGTTGAGTGTATTGTTGGAGCATTGGCGAATAAATTGAAATATATTTTCATTAAGTAATTTTGACTGATAAATTAGGGCCCCGAGGGAATTGATTAGATACATCTGAAGAGACACTGTAGGCTGTGTGAACAGTATCAACTTCTTGTCAATTGCACTTCATTTAGGTTAACTGTTGCTGGGTCTGCTTAAGACAAGAAAAACAAATTGTGGTTCAACTGTCCCCTAATGTGTATTTTCATCCTCTGGTGTACCAGCTTTAATGACACAAATAACGCTGGTTGGAAGCTGCATTGCTATGGAGGAAGAGCTTCTACTGTGAATGTACCTATCATAGGTAAGGAGTTGTTTCACAACCCGCCCTTAGTCGAACAATTGGAAAATGTAGTTTGAGCCCACTATGCTTGAATCGAACCATTTTCCTTCTACATAAACAAGGGAGTGAGGGGGCTAAAGGAAATGGATGGGTGGCCCTCTCCATAGAGTGTCCTGGAAAAATGGTCACGTTATCTTATCCTCAAGATTTTCCCTCTCCCTCTCTCACACACGCGTGTTGGAATAGAAGATACGTTTCCTGAATTTCAAGGCATGGGATATCTCTGGTAGGACTACAATTGCATCGACTAGTTTTCAAATTTTGCACGGGAAAATTATAGGTAGTCTTAATGCGGAATATAGTTCCTAGACAAGATACAGGCTACTTCACTGCCCAGAGGCTCCATATCTTCTGAGATGTCAGGTTTATCTCCACTTCAAGAGGGTTTTATTTTTGTGTCATTGTCTAAGAACAAACGTCAAAGAATCTCATTTGATACATGTACACTTAGTTCTGCTCTTTAATCTAACCCAAAATCTTATGAGGTCTCCATTTCACTTTTGTTCATTAAGAGTCAACACTGCTGCCTCCACATATTTTCCTTTACAAGCACGAGTGATTCAGTGGGCTGTTGCACTCATCTTCTCCAACCCACTAAAGTTCATGCTGGTGGATTCCATTTTCTATCATTATTTATCTTCAAAATCTGACTTGAGATTGAGGATTTGTGGGTTGTCACACTTCACAACAGTAAAAACTTTTCATAACGAGGGCGATCGTATGTATGCTTTTTTACCTTGATTTTTTTTCATGAAATCTTGATGTTGCTTTGTCTTTCCCCCTCAGATGTTCTCATAGATTTAATCCAGTCATGCATGCTTCTTTGTTGTATAAATGTTGAGCCAACAATCTGAACTTTCATGGTTGTTTTGGGTTTTCTGCTTTTATACATTTTTCGAATGCTCGTAGAATTGATGCAGGCTTCAAATAGGATCAAGCCCCAAATGATTAATTTAATTTGACCATTTAGAAAGTCAACTTATATGTAGTTGTTTTGAATGTTCGCTTACTCGATGATTAAAAGATTAAAAGTCCCTGTGTAGTGTACGCAGCAACACCCATTGGTAGCTTCACCTGCCACTGCTAGGCATGCGACCCGGGACAACTACCAGATTAGTCAGGGCAACCCGGATAGGCTGACAACAAAAATAAATAAATTATAATGGACACCCTTTTTGTTAAATCCAAGCTTGCACCACTATGGTTAACAGGGGAAATTATTATGGTTGTACTATTTAGTGTATCAAAAATATATTTTGATTCAGAAATAAAAAAAAAAACAAGAAATAATTTACTAGCAACCCGCTGCCGGCGGCGGCTGATGCTCCTAATTCTTTTTTTCCTCAGCTAATTTGTCCTGTAGGGGTGAGAAGGTTGCCAAAAACGAGTGAACTACATGGATGGATACATGTTGAAAGAAAAGCATTAGTATTTACGGATGCATGAGAATCTTATTTTGTTGATTTAACAGGAAAAAAGATTGCTTGATGTGGCTGTGGTGGCTTGTTCTTTCTGACCTGCTTAAAAGAAAGGAAACGACATGCTTCATGCTGCGTCGGCAACTGTTGGCGGCACCACCATTCGCTAAACTCTAGTGGCTCGAGGGCCAGTACTCTTAAAGCAATCATGGGCTCGTTTCAAGACACATCATCTTACAGAATCAACAGCAAAAAGATAAGACGCGATCCAGGGCAAATCTTGGGAAATAAAAGCTAAATGTTTTCTATTCCAATTTTCATCATGTGAAAATTGTGGCCATCCTTGTTTCCTTCCCCGCAGATCATTTTCACACTAAAAAGTGACACCATCCTACACGTGGCATCATCAGAAGCAATCAATGATGATATGACATTGAGTGGTGGTGATGGTGATGAACTCATGGTGACATTGAAGATGGCAGTAGCTAATGGATGAATGGAGTCAAATTATAGCCACGTCATCTTTTCTAGACATAAAAAAGGAAATTAAAAAAGAAGCAGATGGATGACTGCCAATAGATGCCGGGGCACTTCCTTGCTTTGCAAAAAGAAGAGCACATTAATCGCTTTCAAATCACGTATAGATTTCTGTAAATCTGCTGTAAAAGGACTGATTTATACAGAGTACGATTGTGGTGACTTTTAAAAGTATTTATTGTTTAAAAATACATTAAAATGATGTTTTTTAATTATTTTTGACATCAATCCATCTTAAAATACTATTTTTTAATTTAAATTAAAAAATAAAAATAATTTTTTATGATCGCAATGTCAAACCGTCCCTTACACTACATTCAATACACAGGCACTGTTTTGGTTCAATCTTTTCTTTTCCTGCTAATTTAATCACGTTTAGAATTCTTACATAATTCCATTACCTCGTAATTGTTTTGGTACAAGAAAACAAATGAAAGATAGTGCTAAATCTTCTTTTCACTGTCCTAAAGAGTTTTGTCTTGAAAGAGAAATGCTATTTCTGGTAGGAAAAAAACCTGCCCGCCAAACAGCAGCTAAAAAGTATAGATCAATCTACCATGGCCATGGCCATCTCTTTCAGGCTTGATCAGACATCAACATTTCATGCGAATATATAGCTCTGCATGCCACGACATGAACTGCCCAGTTGTTTGTGTCAAAGAGCAAATCATAGTCAAAAAGCAAATAGAAACTCTGACATGCAATATTGCATATACAAGGTACATGGGCTCCATCAATCTTCATCCATGAAGATCTTCGAATATATTTTCTCATAATATTTGGAGTGGAAAGGTGAGATAAATATTTTAATTAAAGCTGTAAATTATCACAATTTTAACAATTTTAATTCATGATTTAACCAAGTTGCTTAATTTTAATCCACTAACTCCTAAACAATATACCTTGATGGGTTTTTTTTTATGAGATAAGCAAACTGGATTGAATACATCTTAACCATCATTATATGCAACATTGGTTGAGCAATCGAGGGGCAAGACACATACCGTTTATCCATGTATTGGTGAGATAACACTAATACTTGGCGATGTCGACTGATCTTCTAATAGATGGAACACTTGTGATTGAATATTGAGGCTCGATTGATATCGATACTTTATGTGATTGTCTATTAGGATGAGTGCCTCCAGCCAATGCTTTTAAAAGCAATCATATCAAACTGATATGCTTGGGTGTTAATTTTGAAACCCCTCAACAGATACAATAGTAGACCAACTAATCATGTATGCTCATATGCATTGCATGCATTTAATGTTTTATTTTCACGAGTGCAAGTAACAATGCATTATCATTGTAAGTTCTGACTTTACTTGATGATTTTTAGGCCATTCCAAATTACAGTTGGGGGTATATCTATACCAGAACCTATATAAATCATTTTTAAAAAAGATATGAAAAATTGCAAAGTGTCTTTTATTTCTTCAAGTATATGCATATTAAATTATTTGATTATTATCATTAATGACATTAATATACTAACTTATAATTCTCAATGTTGATTAATATAGATTTCATTATTGGAGCATATTCATGTAGGACATCCAGATGGTTAGGGTAATAACATGTTTAACATTGGCACTTAAAGGTCATTCTCCATTGGTTATAGGTAATGATAAAATACAATTAATTATAATCAACATGTTATTGATATAAAAGGTATTAACTTATTGTGGGGTTAGACATTTCATAATAAATCTCACTCATGCTCATGAGTTTTATCAAAATGATTTGGATGTACAATTACCATATCAAGTTTGTGTTATAAATGTTTTTTTTTTAATTATTTGTTTGTTAATTATTTAGTTTTGATTGATTATATGACACAAGCTTTCTATATGCTCTAATAACTTATATGAATGCCATATATGATGGATTTGATACCTTCAACTTTACCTATATACCATGAGGGATATGATATTTGGTTAGCATAATTCTCATTGCACTATTTTGACTTTTTTGAGATGCATTATCCAGATCATGCAATGTAAAAGTTTGGACTATCTCAACATATATCAAATTATATTGACATCAAAGATGAGTTGCATAATATTAGTCATCAGGATAAGCACGAAAAGAGTTGATTTGTAATTTATGCATCTTACATTGATCTCTAGGATGCCGGTAAGGATCAGGTTTTAAAGAGAAACATATGATGATTGATATAAATACATACATGGCATAATATCTGTCAATTGCACCCTTCTTCATTACATTGACCTAATCATATTTCCCAATGTAATTCAATGCATTTTACCCCCGATATCCAAGACATAATCATTTGATATGCAATATTGTTTTATATTTATTAAATACTATATTAATTTTATTATGGATGATGACTACTAATTGGTTTTTAATGTATGTATATAGATTAATTACTTGATATAGAAAACTTGAAAACCAACAACGAGCATCCATGAAGGTGTTTATAAGATGAGATGTATTATGCCAAATAATATGCTCAATTTATGCAATGACAAACTTCAAAAGGTTAGAGAGGCTAAACGTCTTGAAGTAGTATTAGTGATAAACACGATTGTTTATCATGAGAGTATTTTGGATGCTGGTTTATCCACGATTGACCCAGGTCAATCCATGAGATAGGATGATGTTAGTCCTCTTCGCACCTACATGGATATTATAGACCTGCCATTAAGCTAGACAAGTTAGGATGATGCTGCCCATTCAGTGATGCTCTAGACCCTTCTACGAGCTGGGGTGATTATTACATATAGTTACATATTATTATATGTTATGCAATTTATGAACAAATGTATAATAAATATATTTTTTTAATAAAATGTTATGCTGTTTTAATCATCAATCATTTTTTTATTGAACATGTTATATGTTGTTTATGTGAAATTATTGAACATGTTATATGTTGTTTATGTGAATTGCGTTTTGATATTGGAAAAATTAGTTATTTGAATTGTGTGAATTGTTGGTTTATTGGGCAAGTAGTTGATGACAAAATAGATTGCCCTAGGATAAGCCTGTTAGAAAAGTCATAGATACCATTTACGACATACGAGTCGTAATTAACATCTACAAAAATAGAGTCATAGTTAGTATCCATGACTTGCAAATCACATATGTCAATTGTGACACTTATAATAGATATTTAAATATTTATATTACTTTGTATTTTTTTTAATATTGTGTTAACTTACCGAAACACTAGAATGATCGCCTTTACACTATTTTTGAAAGGACTACTTCAAGCCTATTTAGTATTGCAGTAGCTATTTCATTTTAAATTATATTTTGTTTGGAAATGCTTCAAAATAATGTATTTTTTTTTATAATTCATTTTTCATGCTAGCGCATCAATACAATTATTTTTCAATTTTTTTCTAAGTGATTGTAAAACGCAAAAACAAATAGACTCTTTAATGGGAAATATTGGATGTTGCACTCCATGATAACTTAACTGGCTAGGCTGAAAACAGACCCTCCATTGTACACTTGTCCATCTCTATATGACCCGTGAAGAGCAATGACATCTACTTTTTGATTAATATTATTGAAAGGTGCGAATTAATAAAAGAAAAAAAGAAAAAGAAGATTTAAAAAATGCAAATGAAAAACACATGGTTCATTGAAAAAAGAAGTTGCCATTATAGAAATCACCAATCCTTGGCTTCAATTGCAAGCATATGCCCAAAAATGTGTATGTGTTAGACTTGCTTAATTAGCTCTAAAATTACTTAAACTAATTATTTAATTAACGTGAGTGTGTCATTTTATAATTTTCGGAGAGGATAATCATGATTATGAAGCCATAGTGCTGTAGCCACCATGAAAAAGGTAAGCACTAAACCATCGACCACAGCCACTGAATTGTGCTTAATGTCACGAAGTTGACCACAAGCACCGACAGGTTGAGCTTGCCACTGAGTTCAATGAGATGTCTTAATTATCTTTCTTTATCTCTAAACCTCAACCACATTCTTTAAACCTCAACCACATTCTTGATCAATGAAATATGTACATAGTAGGTTTTGATCTCCGGCCACTTAGTATTTGTCATCAATACTTTTTATTCATAAATACATTAAAGTAAAGTAATATTTTTTATTTTTTAAAAATAAATTTTGACATTGTTATATAAAAATAATATAAAAACATCAAAAAATTAATTTAAAATAAAAAATAAAAAAAATCAAATTTTCTCAAAAACACTTTTAAAACACAGTGAGAAACACCCCTAGTTTTATCCTTTTTATTTTCGTAACCATACTAATTTGCTTACCACTATTTTTCGTGTAGTGATCCAAAGATTGATGAAGAGGCGAAAGGTCATCCTTCATGGAAAATCCCTGTGTCATGGATTTATGATTGGCAGCGCATGTCTTGTATTCAATTTGAACGGAGGTTTTTTTTTACATGTTTATTATTAGGTATCAATAGCCAAACAATTCCTATGATTAATAAAATAAAAACTGAAATTATTAAATAACTATGCTTTATTCCATATAAGTTCTATTTCTCACGCCAATAGTTTTACTTTAGTGATTGTCAATCTTCAATGCAAGTTATCTGTAGGATATGAAATGAAATTACATCTTAATATAATATAATATAATTTGTGTGAATCGTTAAGGACCATCTTACCTAAGTGAGATCCCATAATATGATTTATATTATTCTCTAACACACCCTTTCAAGTAAAAGCTTTTTGAGCTTGAAACTTGCATAGACCCACATCACATTGTGCTTAGTTTTTATCAAATAAAATGATGATGGTGAGATTCGAACTCGTGACCGCTGAATTAACAAAGCTCTAATACCATGTTAAAAAACTACCTCACCTAAAAATTTAAGTTTGTAAGTGAGACCTATAATATGCTATATATTATTCTGAATAATTTTAAAATAAATTGTTTCGCTAAAAAAAATCCCAATAAATAAGAGAAATAAAATTACAATGACCCGAAGAAGCACAAGGATTTGGAATAAGTTATTTTAATCTCTCTTAATCCGCACCACGAATATCCATCTTGGAATAAGTTTGACTACAGCTGGTGATGAAAGTAGAGACGTTAGGCTTAGTAAGTCTCCATAGAGATATAAATTAATGAAATAAATGATTATTGAAGTCGTATTCATTTGGTCTACAATTTTGAAAACTAATACCTAATTGTAGAACAGGGGAAATTGTCTATTGTTTGGCATTGTTGTTCATCTTTTCCTAATATTGTAATCACCATTACATCGCTTAATTAAACTATTAATTACTAATTATTAAACCCTAGCTATGATTACACTATATAAAACAGCATCTGGAATAAAGAAAAAAAAAAGGGGTTAGACTAGAGCTACCCCCAAGCCCTAACCACCGTTCTTAGGGCAACTCCAGCCAGCATGGTATACTCAAATGACAAAAATAAAAAATTGATATTTTAGCATTTTTTTTGTCCTTAGCACTCCAACGGGAGTGCCAAAAAGGGAGGTAAAAATACCTCCCCCTTCCCGAGCTGCTATAAATAGCAGCTCAGGACATGCTGCTATAAAGGTGGCTCCACCCTGGGGCCACCTTTTATATATATTATAATATATATATATATATAAAATATAATATATATTAGAAAATAATATAATTATATTAAAAATATTTATTTTTATTTACAAATACCTTAACAAGATAATAAAAATTTATATATAAAATTAATAATTATAGTGTTGGAAGGTTTTTTAAAAATAATTATTTAATTATATAACTTACTCCTATTAATCGTATAATCAATGTAATATATATATTAGAAAATAATATAATTATATCAAAAAATTTTATTTTTATTTACAAATACCTTAACAAGAAATATATAAAATTAATAATTATATTGTTGGAGGGTTTTTTAAAAGCAATTATTTAATTATATAATTTACTCTTATTAATTGTATAATTAATTGCATGATTAAACTACATACAAAATAATTATACTATATTTAAAATAATATAAAAATAAATGGCTCTCCAAAATGACTTTTACCACTGGAGCACACATCAACAAAAATACTATTTTTATATTATTCAAAATATCATTTTAGAGATTTGACTCTCCAAAATGACACTCCCATAGGAGTTGCTCTTAGACTGTCTAAAGTAGCAATCAACTCAAAAAAAGGGGCACTTAGGAGTATGCCTTTCTTCTGTCTTTCAAGTGCCTTCGGAACGTCTAGCAAAAATCCTGGAACACCAACATCAACAAGAAAAGCCCCACTTCAAGTAAAGTACCAAATAGTTAAGTATATATTGATCTTATTATTATTATTATTATTTATTTACTTATTTATAATAGGGAGTATGATTTCGTAAATCGTAAGTATCCAATTTGAATCATAATCATTATTAGCTGAAACTAGGACCGGGTGATTATGACACTAGTTTTCTCTCCCTCACTAGTAACCAGTCAAACCACTTGAATTTTTTTTTATTAAAAAGAGAGCTCAAGCACTAGTTATTTTCTTCAAGCAGCCTTCATACTGTATTACACATCTCATTATTAGTGGAATCAAAATTTTACTTTATGATATATATATATATAAGCAGCCTTCATACTGTATTACACATCTCATTATTAGTGGAACCAAAATTTTACTTTATGATATATATATAAGCAGCCTTCATACTGTATTACACATCTGTGGAACCAAAATTTTCCTTGATGATATATATAAGTGTCTAGATCATCACATATCTCGGCTAAGCTCACATGCTTTAAAATTAATAATCATGTAAAATCTTCAGTGATTATCATATCAATAACAACAAAGCTCGTCCTTGAGACCATAAGAGGAGCAAACCTCTTAGTATCAAACTCTTACCATTGAGTCACCTACTAGATCTATAACATTTATATATTTGACTTCAAGATTAAAAATCTCAATTTAACTATCTTAGTATATTACCCAAAATTTTACTTTACAATTTGAAACAAATTTACTACAAATATCAGGGCTTTAAGTCATATAATTGATTAAAAATTAATGCCTTGGCATTACAAATGGAATCTGCTATTTAAAATTTGGGATTTGATTTCAAGATCTCAAATTAAAATCCTATATAAATTAAAAAAAAGAGCTCGGTATAGAATGATAATTTAGGAACTAGAGGAACACTAACATTCTCCTATAGTTCAAGATCTGTAACCTATTTTGATTTCCCATTTAGTCAAAAACAAAATTAAAAACATTGGAGATGGCTACAAGCATGTCTTGGGAAGCATGCTGAAAATGCAAGTGGATGTTATGGAGCTTTCCCATTAAGGATAGATCAACCAAAATCGCATCCAAGTATCCTATCATACAGTCAGACGATCAGTAGAAGACATGGCCACTGATTTGTTTTTGTTTCTTGGAAAAAGAAAAAGAAACAACCCTATCTGAGCTGAATTGAGCAATATGTTTGATTTTTTGTTTACTAGCATCACTCATGGAGCTTCTAACATCCTTTTAATTTTACAAGTTGTTTGTTGGTAGTCTTTTGAAAATAAATCAGGCAATATAATTATTATGTTTATCAGTATTTCTTTGCTTAATATACTGGTCTCTTTGTTATGATGTATAAATTGCATGATAATAATAAATAAAACCAAGTTTTCACAGCAATTTCAAATATTAGCTAGTCTTAAGTTGTTTTTAATATTTTTTTTAAATACCAATTTATTGGTATCAAATCGATATTCTTAGGGATATGTGAGATTAATAGAGTCAAAACACAACCCTTGAACACTTATCACCTAACACTACACAAATACAAGAAAAACCCTATAACCTATCCAGTATAAATTAAAAAAATCTGTGATTTCACCTCCACTATTTGACGGTACAAATTATCAAGCGTGGGTTGTCAAAATAGAAGCCTATCTTGATACTAATGGTTTTATGAAAGGTTATTCAACAAGAGTATAAGGTTCCACTTCTACCAAATAATCCAACACTTGCACAATAAAAATCATAAGGAGATAAAACAAAATTATTCAAAGGCAAGAGCAAGCTTGTTTATAGCTGTCCCATCCATTATTTTTACTAGAATAATGACCATAAATACATAAGGTAGTTGGGAGTTTGATGAAAAAAATTTGATAGACGAAAGGGTCAAAGAAATGCAAGTGCTAAGTTTGATTTGAGAATCCAAGATGCAAAAGATGAAAGATTAAAAAGAAATGAGCACTTTGACAAACTTTTTATATTGTCAACAAAGCAAGACTCTTTGATTTTATAGTAGTTTAGAAAATCATACTCACAATTACTGAGAAGTTTGAGGTTGCAATATCTTTTTTTTTGGAATACTAAAAAGATCTATCAAATATTACCTTACAATAATTACAGAATGCATTACAAGTTCAATAGAGATAGGAAGGATATGTGGAAGGGATTTTCTATCCAAAACATAGAAAAACAATGAAGGCAAAATAATAAAAAGAAGCAATGCAATTATAACAAGTCAAAAGGTTTTGTGAGAAACAACAACAAAAATAAAAACACTTGAGTCTTTCCACCTTGTCTCCACTACAAGAAAACCAGTAATTTATAGAAAACATGTTAGTGAAGGCCAAATGCAAGTTGTCATACGTGTAGCTAGTTAGACCATTTAGAAATGATATGGAAGACTCAATAGCAAAAAAGTGAAGCTAATGCTATTTAGGATGAAAACAAAGAGGTTTATGACATTATATTTTGCCACTAACAATTCCACTAAAAGTTGAAGTTGGCTCATAGATATAGGCTTTATAAACCATATGATCTTTTATCAAAAGTTCTTCAAATGACTTGATAAATTGTTATTTTTAAAGTGAGGATTTGAAATGAAGCATGAGTTACGGTAAAAGGAAAATCAAGAGAGAAAATTAAATGACACATAGGTCTGAAATTAATTTATAATTTTTTATATATCACTAAAATTGATCAAAACATGTTGAGTATCATTCGATTACTTGAAAAGAGTATTTAAAGTCATATGTACGGTTTGGCTTAATGGCAAGCCTTAGCGGGGCTAACAAGTTACAGTGCTAGGTTGATCGACGTCGATAGGCCCTACACAAGCGCGAGCCAACATGAGTCATTATTTCATGCACTAATTATCTAATTTTCATAAAATATAAAACATATATATAAATCAATTTATAAAAAATCAAGTAACATTACTTGTGGACAAAAATTGGACTTGACGATTTAGATTAAGTTAAGAATTAATCCTCTAACCTTACAATAATTTATTGTTTGTTTTTTATACTAGCACTATGATTGTAATATTATTTCTACTACTTAATCTTTTATTCTCAATGGCATAAGCAAGAAGCCAAATTTTTTTACATGAATTCCTATTGAAGTTCTTTTGCAACCCATCTTTGTTATATAGTGGTCTAAAGGAATATTATAAGGCTATGAGATTCTTTATAATTTTATAGGGTCAAATTAGTCCATGGATGCCTTTCCCATCTGGAGAAGATAATGATATCCTGAGGGAGTAGATATGGAAGGATAAACTGACCACTCTCTCACTCACGATAATTTCCGAAGAAAAATCTCTTCTTTATTATTATAGGTTGGAAAAAAAGAGTTTTCCAAGCCTACATGAGTCAACAAAGTAAATCCTTTTGCTATATAAAGAGGTCCAGCGCAAGCTTCTTTCCCCACCATCTCTTCCACAAACCCACAACCATAGCAGCGGCATTGATCGCAGGGTCCTGTAAGAACACATTATCAAGTGATCGTCCAGTTAGAAAATATGGAGCTTAAAAAGGGAGCAGAAAAAAGATCAGGCGTTCATGAAGAGAAATGGGTTTATGATTCCTCGGTGGATCATAAAGGAAGGCTTCCCCTTCGAGCCTCTACAGGAGCCTGGAAAGCATCACTCTTCATCATCGGTAAGGACTAAATATTTCCTGCAATAACGCATAATAAGTGCTATCAACAAATTAACACACACTCTACTATAGATTTTCTGTGTATGCTGTGTTGGTTTCTGATGAGGAAGCTAGCTTGGGAGGGAAATAAAGTCTCAAATTCATTCACAGTTCACAGAGATATTTTATTTTCTTTGTCTTCAATGTCTACCCGTGCTAGGGAGTGAGGTATTTAATACAGTTCTCGTTGTTGTTACCATGCATGTGCTATGGAAATTTCTTAAAAGAAAAATATGTGCTCTTACAAAACTAGTTGGTACTGTTGCTAAAACCTGAAGTCAGCTAGTATGTCAGATGGTCCTGCTAATACATAGCTGAGTAATTCTAAAACTCCTGTACAATGGGAGCTAGCAACAAGAATATTTGTGGCACGACTAATTTCTTTTTGGCTCAATATTTGTGGATTAATTCTGTTTTTGCATCATGAAACTTATAAATATTTTTCTCAAAGGAAAACGCTGAGTTTCGTTGAATATACATGATTGGATGAGTGGTGTGTATCTAAGGTCCTCTATAATTTAGGAAGTTTTGATATAAAAACACAAAAGATAAGCCATACACATTAGAGTTTGGATGACTACGTTCTACAAGTGGAGGGCCATTTGTACCACTAATCAGCCATATATATATAAAAGAAAATACAGAAAAAAAGAGTAAACTCTAGTCTGTGGTAGCTAGCATGCCTTGCATGGATTGAAATGTATATGTAAGAAGAAGAACCTTATCAAATATATTCAAGTATTTTACAGCCTTTATTTCTTTCTGATAAACTTTAACGATCGTTTCTTATAAATAACAAAAAAATCCTTATCAGTTGTATCTTTTGAAAAAAGAAAGAGTAGATTCATAAAAAGAACATCTGCTGTTCTTCAGAAAATTAGTGACCCATCCTATAAAGCTCACACTCGAATCTGTCTTATGCTAACGTGTATATAGTTGTATGGCTTGTAAAAATCATAGATAAAGCTGTCTGCCATAAATATTTCGGAATGATTTGCTCACAGATAAACACACGTGACATGCTACTATTAAATAACTTGGATAAATCTAAAACTATAATCTTTCTCAGTTTCAAGGGTTGTAAATCTCATATAATTTGTGAATATAAGCTTATAAAGGAGGGGCTAGTAATAAAAGTTTTCTTTTATAATCCAAGATTTAATAACGATATGTGTTTAGATACGTTCTAATCCTAATTGAAAGCTGGACATAAGAGATTCTCCAACTAGTAGTGTATATATATATAGTTTTCATAAAAAGAAAAAAGCTATCAGCTTGTAGTCGTGTGTATCTGTTTAGTGGAGTGCAATTATTCTTTTTTCGTCGAAAAGCTATTGTCAACATCAGTAAAAGCTCCATACAATTGATTCCTCGCTATCGATCACAAATACGAAGAACTTATGCTTGCATGGTCCTACTACTTTATGAGGGCAATGTGAATGGCCTGTGATCGCTACAAAGATACGTTGTAAGGTCCTCAAATTAAAACGGCACAAATCGTTTTTAGCTGCTGTAAAATCCCATGAGAAGAAAACGAAATCCAGCAAGTGATTAATATAAATTTCATCACTAATGTCGAACGTAGTGATCACGATGGACTAATCCACAGGGGGGTTCAAGGCCTATATATAAATTCTATGATATCATATCAGAACTTTTTTTTTATTTTTATCTTTGTGGGGTGCGAGGATGAAATTTGAAGTATGATATCATAATGGGGGTGCTATTTTTTGGCAGCAATTGAATTCAGTGAGAGATTGAGCTACTTTGGAATAGCGACGAGCCTAATCATTTACCTTTCCAAGGTGATGCATCAAGACCTTAAGACAGCTGCTAAGAGTGTAAACTACTGGGCTGGTGTGACCACATTGATGCCATTATTTGGAGGCTTTCTTGCTGATGCATTCTTGGGCCGATTTACCACTGTTTTTGTTTCATCTGTTATCTATCTTCTGGTAATTTCATTTTTTTTATATATTTTTTGGAATTTAATTCTACATAGATGTGCCATAAAAGGTGTATATACACTTCACTATGCAATGGATTTAATTCTTCTTTTATTGACTCATCACATTGTGATTGGAGATGGACCTGTCAAAAGTTGAGGAGGACCGTGAAAGCTAAATTTGGGGTTCTTGTCCATTAGATTTCTTGAAAGTTTTAGTTGATCTAATATAGGCCCCCGTAAAATGATGTTAATTATCGCTTCGTTTAGTTGTGTTCCTAGGCAGATGAATATCATATATCGTCTTTGCAGAAGAGAGAGATAATTTAATTCCTGATCCCATAGTTTCTTTCAAACTTGCTTTTATTAAATTTCTTCTGGAAGTCTTATTTTAACTATCTTTTTGAACCAACAGGGCTTGATTCTCTTAACATTGTCCACGTTTGTACCAAGTCTAAAGGCCTGCAATGCAGCCGCGTGTCCCGAGCCTAGGAAGGTTCATGAAGTGGTCTTCTTTCTTGCAATCTACTTGATCTCCATAGGAACTGGAGGGCACAAACCCTCCCTGGAGAGTTTCGGAGCTGACCAATTTGACGAGAATCACGAGGATGAAAGAAAGAAAAAGATGTCTTACTTCAACTGGTGGAACTTCGGCCTTTGTAGTGGACTTCTGCTTGGCGTGACTGTGGTTGTTTATATACGAGATCATGCTGGCTGGGGTGCTGCAGATATCATTCTTACAGCAGTTATGGCTTTATCACTAGTTATTTTCATTGTCGGAAGGCCGTTTTACCGCTACCACGTGCCAACAGGGAGTCCCTTAACCCCGATGCTGCAGGTCCTGGTGAGTGCCATTAAAAACAGAAACCTGCCATATCCTTCCAATCCTGCAGAATTGTATGAAGTTCCCAAGTCAAGAACGGACAAAGGGAGGCGGCTTCTCTGCCATACCGAAAGTCTCAGGTAAGCAAGTGAACGAGTTCATTGAAATGATTGTATCCTTGTAATTAATTTAGATCTTATCATCATCCTGATCATTGCATGGCTGCTCGTTTGGAAAATGAATATGACATACAGGTTTCTTGACAAAGCGGCTATTGTAACGGATAGGGAAGTTGGCGCCGAGCAGCAAAATCCTTGGAGACTAGCAACCGTGACCAGGGTTGAAGAGATGAAGCTTCTTCTCAATTTGATCCCAATATGGCTGGCTACGTTACCATTTGGAATTTCTATTGCACAAACCACCACATTCTTCATCAAGCAAGGCACTATGCTGAACCGAAATATTGGTAACGGCTTTCAGATCCCTCCAGCCTCAGTCTACGCCGTTGCGGCTATTGCGATGATAGTCACCGTGACGATTTACGAGAAGATTTTAATCCCAGTCGTGCGAAGGGCTACAGGAAATGAGCGGGGAATCAAAATCCTCCAGAGAATTGGCATTGGAATGCTTTTCTCAGTCGCTACAATGGTAGTTTCAGCCCTGGTTGAGAGGAAGAGACTAAGTGTTGTGGCGAAGGATCCAGTGAAGGGCTCACTTTCAATGAGTGTCTTCTGGTTGGCTCCACAATTCATCATCATTGGTGTAGGAGATGCATTCACTCTGGTGGGCTTGCAAGAGTATTTCTACGACCAAGTTCCTGATTCTATGAGAAGCCTAGGCATTGCCTTCTACCTTAGTGTCATTGGAGCGGCAAACTTCCTTAGCAGTCTCCTGATAACAGCTGTCGATCATGTGACTGAGAAAAATGGCAAGAGCTGGTTCGGAAAAGACTTGAACAGTAGCCGCCTAGATTATTTTTACTGGCTTTTAGCCGGCATGACTGCAGCCAACTTATTTGTCTATGTGCTCTTGGCTAGGCGATATTCATACAAAAATGTGCAGAAGAGCGTGGCTGTAGCTGACTGCTATAAAGATGGCTCCATGGCCTGAAGTACAAATGCCACTAGTACATAAAATAACCATTGCATGCACACCATGTGAATGTTATAGTATATGATCAAGGAAGTACATTTCATGTTTTTGTTTATTATTAGAGGTGGGAGATTTGCAGGTGTTCTTCTGGTGTTCTTCGGCTCTTCATCAAAACAATCCATCTCTGATCAAACTCCTTCCAAAAAGCAAAAGCAGAAGACCGGCTCTCAGGAACTACATACTATATATGAATTATTAGTGTCATAAAATTAAATTAAATTAAATTAAATAAATGTCCGATAAAGCGGCTCATACTATTCATAGATGTGCCATTGCCCTGAAGCAAGAGGATGTTTATTGCCTTGATGGCATTCAACCTTATGTAGTAGCAGTGTCAAATGTGCACACGAGATGTATATTTGTGTAGTTATAGGTTCGCTAAGGAAAATCGATGGTATATATGTCCACGTCAGGTAGGAAAACTCACCTTTAAAATTGAAAGCTCGATGCATTCACAAATCATCATCTAAAATTATAATGAGTAATTATGATGACTAATTATGTAAGGTTTTTATAATTAAAATAATATAGATTTTAATAATTCAATAAATTTATATTTCCATATTTAACATTTTAAAATACTTTTTACACTATGCTATTTTAAATTATTATTATTATGCTAAGGT
This sequence comes from Salix exigua, assembly GCA_032356905.1. Lineage (NCBI taxonomy): Eukaryota > Viridiplantae > Streptophyta > Magnoliopsida > Malpighiales > Salicaceae > Salix > Salix exigua. The sequence continues at coordinate 5,143,052 of CM063593.1, read as the reverse complement.
AAAACATTTAGCAAACATACAAGGCTGCTATGCGTCAATCTCTATTTCACATGGTAAAATAATGACACTCAAATAAAAAATTGAAAAAGAAACCAAGATATCCAATATATATATATATATGAAATAACTGTTTTTTTTAAAATATTTTTTTAAATTATTTTTGATATAAATATATTTAAAAATATCAAAACAAAGATTAATTTTAAAAAAATAAAGTTAGCTTATTAGGGGGTGTTTGGAATAACTCTTCAAAAATACTTTAAAAAAATTATTTTTATTTTTAAGTATATTTTTAAATTATTTTAACATATCAAAAATAATTTTTAAAAAATAAAAAAAATATAATTTAATATATTTTAAATAAAAAATATTTTAAAAAATAACATACTAATACTCCAAAACCCAAGAAATTATTCCACCGTCTGAAAGTCTAAAACCGTCCCTGATCATGTGCCAAAAATAGAGCACACTCTCATCTCATTAGGGTTTAGCACTCTCTGCTTTCTACCCTACAACTACCTACACTAGGGTTTCTCTTCGCCACCATCACCACCACGACTTTCCCTTTTCTCACACTCGAACAACACGCAACGCTCAATCCATCACATGTTACACTATCTTAAAGAGAGCACCAAATCTATTCTATTCTATTTATTTAAATAGTTAAAACAGAATATGAATATGGAAGCAAGAGTTGGTGCGGTTGTTGAGGGAGGGCAGAGAGCACTTAATTCTGCTGCCACCGCCGCCCATGGAAGCATTGTGGATGCCGGTGCCAGGAAATTTTTGCAACAACAACATAACAATAGTCAACAACATTCACAGCTAGGCATTATCCAACAGTTGCTTGCTGGTGGTGTTGCTGGTGCTTTTAGTAAGACTTGCACGGCTCCTCTTGCACGCCTTACTATCCTCTTTCAGGTTGCTATATTTTTTTCCTATTATTTTGTATTGTATTTTGGAATTATGGGTTTTGGGGGTTTAGCTGGAAGTGGTTAATTTGGTTCTGTTTCGGATTTTATATTATGTTTTAAAGGTTATTATTTGTCATAAATGTTTGTTCTCATTGTTTTTAATGAATGTTTGTTTGTATGCAGAATTGGTATGTGATTAGTTTCTGCTGATTTTTTTTTAAAAGATTCCCTTTCCAGCTGGGGGGAGTTCTGAATTTAAATTAGATGTCTGATAATGCCCCTGAATTTTGATTTTTTTCTTTTTGCAAAAAAAGAGCTTTTTGATGTATCCAATGGTATTTTGAAGTTCAAAAGGCATTTTTATGAATGAATATGAATTAGACTTGGGTCATTTATTAGAAAGGGTTTGATTTTGTTATCATGTATTTTGTTGTTAAAGGAGCTCAAGCAGTTTGCTCACTTCCACTTCTGGCTCTGTATGAGTTTCATAAGAGGACTAATGTTACTCTCTACTTTGCTGACGGCAAGAATTTATTGCATTTGTTGCTCTTATATGCTGTCCATATTCACATCAAATACTTATCGGACTGCCTTTTACTTTGTCATTCTTCTAGGTTCAAGGTATGCACTCTGATGTTACAGCATTGAGCAAGGCTAGCATATGGCGGGAGGCTTCTCGTGTTATGAATGAAGAAGGGTTTAGAGCATTTTGGAAAGGCAATCTAGTGACTATTGCACACCGCCTTCCTTATTCTTCTGTCAGCTTCTATGCTTATGAACGTTACAAGAGTGTATGTGCATCCAATTTTTTTCTTCAAAATTCCTATTGAAATTAAAGTGGATTGACATGTTATCTTAAACCTGCAAAATTTCTTCTTGTTCTGCTATTTTGCAGTTATTGCAATCAGCTCTTGGTGTTGAAAATCACAGGGGGAATGGTACTGCCGATCTTGTTGTGCACTTTATAGGTGGTGGGATGGCAGGAATAACAGCTGCTTCTGCGACATATCCACTAGATCTTGTGAGGACACGCCTAGCAGCACAGGTAACTCTATCATGCTTGGCTGGCTAAAGAACTGACATTGGTTTGGTGGGTTAATGCAGATTCGGTTTGCTTGTTCTTACCTTATTGTATTCTTTCCTGTTTGAAAATTTGTCTTGATGCAGTTGCTTTTGAACCTTGCAGAGAAACACAATATACTATAGAGGTATTTTGCATGCATTTCATACCATATGCAGAGAAGAAGGTTTACTAGGCTTGTATAAAGGACTTGGAGCAACACTACTTGTAAGCTTCTGTTACACATCTCTATTTATTTTTTTGCTTCTCCTTTCTATCAATTTTAAACGCGAACATGGATACTTTTGTACTACAGGGTGTTGGACCTAGTATAGCAATAAGCTTTTCTGTTTATGAGTCTCTCAGATCATTTTGGCAGTCTAAAAGGTGAGGACTCCCTAAATCAATTCAATTGAGCATTATCAAACACTCCATTATATTTGTATGCTTTTATCTCTTGATTGGTGTGATTGAGTTAGAATGGTGTTTTAGAAGCTCTCTTCCGTGTTGTTTCCAGGCCCAATGATTCTACTGTCATGGTTAGTCTTGCTTGTGGCAGTCTTTCAGGGATTGCATCATCAACAGGTGAGTGACCTGCCGCTCAATTCAACTCTTTTTTCAAACTTTATGCAATCTGTACCTGGACTTTTTTGCTGTGACTTTTGCTTATCATGTCCCATTTATTAGTAATTGCTTCAGATTTTTCTCGGACTATCAGGGCTAGTTATTTTCCCTGTCAATCCAGCCAGTGTAACTGCTTTAGTAATCGCTGGGATAGGGAATAAATTATGAAAATTTGTTTGATAATATCCTATTCTGTTTGATTTTGCTGTGTTCCTGATAAGGTGAACGACAGTTTCCTCAAGTATCTACTAAAATGCTAAATTATTATTGGTGATCGCCGAATGCTGTATGACTTTGTTTTTCTTTCCTCATGATTTACAGCAACATTTCCTTTGGATCTTGTGAGGAGAAGAATGCAATTGGAAGGGGCTGGTGGCCGAGCACGTGTCTACACAACTGGCTTGTTTGGAGCATTTTCCCATATAATCAAGACTGAAGGGTTGCGAGGCATGTATAGAGGCATTCTGCCCGAGTACTACAAGGTGGTTCCTGGTGTTGGCATTGTGTTCATGAGTTACGAGTCATTGAAGATACTGCTACAGTGCATCCCCAGCAGTAATTAGTTGCATCAAATTAGTTACTATCCATTTGAACCCATAACATGAGAAAAATGAACGGGAAGAAGGATCAGTTGGTTATTTATAGTTGAAGGTAGATTGGAGAAATGTCTGAGTTACTGCGACAAGAAATTCAATGGTGGTGAATTTTGTCATTGCTGCCGTGAGACTACTATTTAATGTATAGATGCCATTTCATGCAAAGATGAGATGTTTGGAGAGTTGAGCTGGCAACCATAAGGATGCGGGTTTTGAGAATTGGTTAATTCATGCGAAGATGAAGGGTGTGTCTATATTTTCTGTAGGACAACAACGTGATATGATAGTAGGGTAGATAAGATTACGAGAGCTACACAAGTCATCCTAGCTTGTTAATTTAGCAGTCGTTGATGATCTCATCATCTCAACAGTTTTGTCATCCCTGCTTGTTCTGTACTTTGCCTTGGCAGTTTTGTAATCCTAGCTCATGTGTTACTTTTGTTTGAGCAGCAATTCTTAAAGAGTGTTCTTATGGAAGAAGTCACGTCCTATTTTCAGTGGGAAATCTCCTCAATCACAAAACATACGTCCTATTTTCAGTGGGCAATCTCCTCAATCACAAAACATATTACTTGGTTGAAAACTTGAATCTTTTATTGTTTCCAATGGTACTCGTCATCGATGCAAGCTGGAACTTGCATGGCTTGTGACCAGTGGTCAGAGAAGTATATAGTTTTTTGTGGTGCTAAAATCATGCCACCAATCCGTGATGACTCTTCTTAGGGAAGGCATAAATTATCGGGAGTGAAATTGGAATTAAGCACACTGAATGCGAGACCCAGACAGGACAAGCTGGCCATGGCCCTCAATATATTTTCAACACGAGTTACAATGTGGGCTCGATCTTTTTATTTATTTATTTTTCTTGAGATCGGACCGTGCGTGGAAAAAACATCTGTTCCAGAAGACAATTTTGAAGTGATGGAAATCAGACAGAACATGATTCACCCCGAAAATGGAGTAACCTGTGCTCGACATGTATGAGAACTCGATAACTTGCATGCTGACATGAATCTTTGTGGCAAGCCCCTAGCTACGATGCATAAAGGTGGCTCTTCCCTCATGGGAAGCTTCTTCAAGCATGAGAAATCGAGAATCAAGCATGAAAACTCAGTGAATAGACAGGTTCTCTGGATCGATTTCATTTCAAATTACAATCTACATCTTTGACAACGAATTGCTGCATTGGGAAGTCATTTATGAAAGCATCTGCGTCGCTAATTAGTTGCTAATGGACATTAATTTGAGTTAACAGCCAGCTTGATTATCAGCATCACCCAATAAGGGAATTAATTAACGAGTTTATGATGTTTTTTTTTTCTTGATTTTGTTTTTTAATTTTTGTTGTTCGAGTAGCGTTGCCATTATCTTAAAAGAATCGTTCATAATTAGCAAGAAGATCTAGTCTTGCTGAAAAAGCAGTCAAGATCAACATCATTGTCTATGGAAAGTAATCTACCTAGCCTTTATGATTGGTTTAGGAAGAACAGAATCTCAAGGGCAGAGCACCTTATCATCGCTTTAAAGCAACCATGCATCCCTTTCTTACAGAATAATCATGTTTTTTTAAAAACCACTATAAATTCTGACAACAAATCATTCAAATGAGCATCAACCAGCAACTAACCTTCATCTTAACCCTATTCTTTCTGTCTCTTTGTTCTCCTCTTGAAATTAACTACCTCATCCTTGATGTGGGGTCAGGATTGGGTAATCTGCATCCTGAGGTTTGGATCACCACAGGGTTTGATCTAGGCCTTGGGTTGCAGATTACCTCTTCCTCACTGACAATGTTGAACTTGATGGTCGCACCTGGACGAGTCAAAGTTACTTGAGGTGGCTACACTAAAACCATGTTCTTGTTCTTCAGGTCATTTCTTTCTGAACTCTCCTTTTTCTTGTCAACAACATCTGATGAAAAAGTTTAATTGCTCCAGTTGGATGCTATTCCTAGAGGTTCTATTGGCACGTAGCAGTTCAAAACTTCAGATGTTTTTTTGTTTGGTAGGCATGTCAAACAGCCGAGAGCTAGCTGCCACCTGCACTCATATTTCTTCTCCACTTCTAACTCATGGTCTTTGATCCTGTTGGCCAACTACACATTTTACTGGAAAATAATGATTTCACAGCCACCCCTGAAACTTTTAATGCCCTGGCCAAGAAGAATAAGAGAAAAAGGAGAGTTCTTTATAGTTTAGGTTTCTGGTTCATGCAAAGTTGAACATTCTTGTAATATTCGGAGTTCCTATCTTGAAGCAGATGGAGGTTTTCTTTAAGACATGGCAAGAAACTATCTGAATCTAGGTGTCACTTTTCTGAAATTGCTGCAGCACTCCTATAGCTTCCTCCTTGCTTTCACAGAAGTCCCTGCCGTCTTTGAAGATTAAAAACTCCATCATCTCCACCCGGAAGAAAATGAAACTTCCACTTAAGTGTGTAATGCAAGAGCCGAAGTCCTTTCCAACCACACAGTGCCATGCTGGTCCATAAGCTTCGTCAAATTTCTGTTCAGCAGTTACAAATGTTGCTGTTAGTTTGAACATTACAGCAAATTCAATACATCAAATTAAGCATTATTCGCTTAGTATCTTATCCAAGTTTTATTCTTAAGAGTTAAAGGGTGGATATTTACTGACAAGAGCTGCTCCAATGAGAATGATTGATGGATTATATCCATTTTGGGTCCCTCTAAAACCATGTACTGCATATGGGAACTTGAATTACTCTTGATTTTCTGTGCCAGGCAATGGCAGATCACTTCCTACATTCCCATATATGCAAATTCTCCCCGCTAAGTATGGATCATGAACTTGTTCATAATACCACTTTAGGGGAAAAAAAACTAATTGAAAATCATGAGATAATAGCCAGATTTTGATAAAGAAAGACCTATATAATTATAGGAACATCAAGAAAATCGTCAATCTTTTTTTCTTCGATTTTTATAAACAGAAGTGGATTTTCTGCAACTCTGCCCATTTCTGTATAATTTGGAAAGAGAGGAAGAGTTGCTAAAGTTGCAGTGATGCAAAAGCATCAGCTTATTTAAATCCTCCCTATAGCAGTGATTCTTATGGCAGCAATTATAGCCTTTACAATCTTATATTGCTACGTTGCTTTTTTGAAAAAGAAAGATACCTTTCTAATCATGTTTGCCCAGGGAATAACACACTAATCCACCAATCAGTATCTTATCACTTAAGTGTCTGATATGCTGCCAAGAATAAGCACCGAGGTACAATATTTTTTCACAAAAGTTGAAAAAAGAAGAAGAAAAAGACTTCTTTAATCTTTCTGATTGAAGTGATGAATACATAGATAGAGCTTCAGTGAGACAGACTACATGTATAAGACAAGATTTTAAGGAATAAAGGAGACCTGTTTGATGTAATGAGCAATGGATTGACAATCAGAGACCTCATGTAGATCGAGAGCCTGGTAAGCTAACTCCATGACGTGGCTCTGCATCTGCTCTGGCATGTCTGTCTCACGCAGCACAGCTTTTCCCTCCAACATCTTAACCAGTGACCAAAACATAGAGTCGCTAGTAGCAGGACTATTTTATGCTTTATTTTATTTTATTTTATGAACTTGTATACTGCTACAAAATAGAACAAACCTGCTTAGAAATGCAGACTAATAATCTTGTGGTCCAGCTTCGAAGCTGCATGATGATATTTTTTCTTCAGAACTGTGAACAATATCTCCTTCTGTCAAAATCAGAACAGTTGTAACATAAAAATCTTATTATCGTAAGGGCGTGGATCGTTCTTACTAATAATCCGACCCAGAATCTTGCAGCAATCAAAGGACTTGTGAGACATTTCAGCTGGAATATTAAGTGGCTTTCAAATTTTGGCTCTAATAACAGCAATGCTGCTTGATAGATGACAAGCTGTGATAGATGACTAAAACCTACTGATGAAGAAATTGCAACAGCAGCTGATTGGTGATTGTTACAGAATATAATTTGATTCTCTGTTTGTATAAGCTGTCAGCAATTGTCATAACAAAATAGTTAGGACAAAGAGGTCTATTTGAGACTTTGAAAGGCCAGGAAGATTCGAATATGAGATTTTGTGGATGGTAGTCTCCTCAATCCTACGCCATTCATTTTTTCTGTGCTACGAAGTGTCCCACAGAGACCAAGTGTGTAACACTACTCTGGTTCCTGTAACTTCATTTTTTTTCCTGAATAAAATGCTTGCTTGCTTGCTGTATTTATTTTATTCATTCATTAAAAAATTATTGTAACCTTCTCAAATCAGATGCACAAGATTTTTGAAGCACGCGACCTCTGAATTTTAGAAACCTTCAGCTTCAACAGTAATGAATCATAAGTGACACATCTACAGATACAAAACTTGGATGAAATTCCAAACACTCTCATGAAAAGTGAAATGATACAAAAATCAGAGTCTTAATGATCCTCTTGTATCCATCGGAGTTAGCCCTAAAATCATAATCAATGAACAATTTGAATCATCCCCAAGTATCCTCGATATAATCTAGCCCTCTATATTACAAAAATTAAATGTAATTAGTCATCTCCTTTATCAATATCACTCTTCCTAATCCTCAAAATTCTTGATGAAGAATTCCTCAATCAAGAAAACGTTTTGTTTTCTTTCATGCCCTTCTTCCTATTATAAAAAACAAAAAGGCATTCTAAATGTCGAGATTTACTGGTGCAATTTATCAAGGCACATAAATTATTTTGGCCCAAGATTATCAAGTCCTCATCAAGAACACACTGAGTTCTTGACCAGGACACTCATCTGGGCTAATCAAATGAAACGATTCTGAATCAGCTCCACCAACCATATGCTCATAATTAGCCCTCATATACATGATCTCCTCCGAATCCGGAGACGACCCAAACCTGGCTGGAAGAACACCCGCACCAACCGTCATTGACTGCACCGTCGTCAACATCAAACTAATTTGCTCACTTGCCTTTCTCCTTAAAGCAAAACCTGCTTTCTTCCCATTGCAATTCACAGCCCAGACTGGGACTGCTCGTAGCGGGACAGAGTTCAACTCAGATCGGTTGCACTCAAGAGCGAGGCGGACTAGCCCACATTGCATTTCTTTGACGAGTTGGTGGGTGGGGATTGAGAGTTCAAGAAGGACAAGAGGTGTAGTGGAGAGACGGTCATGTTGGATGCAGAACCAAACGTGGCCTCTGCGGTTGCCGAAAATGGTACCGATTACCATTGTTTTCGAAGGGCGTGGTGGGGTTACTGTGATTCTGGGGTTGAGTATCGATAGTGGGGAGCTGGATTCTTGGTCTTCTTGGATTTGAGGCTCTTGATTGATGGTGATGGGGTCATCAAGATCATAACGAAGGGAGGTGCTAAGGCGTTTCTTGGTGGTGGTTGTGGTCGTGTTTGTGGTGGTGGGAGGAGAGATACAAGGGAGGAGGAATCGACGGAGGGCGTCAATCTTGGTCATCTTTGTTTTTGGTTACTTGAACAAAAGAAGAACTGGGATGGTTTTTTCTTGGTAAAGAATGGAATGGAGAGGGTTTTTAGAAGAGGAGTTACAGAAATCGAGAGCAGGTTGGTATGGTGTGGTATCCTGAAGAATCGCAAGGGATAATGTGATGCAGATACATAAATATAGATAGAGGGGGTGGCGGGAAGAAGATATAGCCGTTGAGATTTGTTTGTTTATTAACTTCGAAAATAAGAAGTTTTAGCTGTAGGATTCTAAAGAGATTAGTTTTCTTTTTAGCTATAGAGTTCTAATTAGTTATGATTATTATTTCTATTTTTAATAGAATTTATCATAAATCTTAATTTTATTCAATAACCTCTCCTACTCTATTGAAAGTTCTAATTTATTTCAATTTCTAGTTCTTGTAAGTCTATAAATAGGCAAATTTCAATTGAATAAATTGAATGAATGTAATTAATTCTAATATTTATGATTTTCAGGGATGAATAAATATGGTTCATTCCAATATTTATGATTTTAGAGAATGAATGGATGTGATTCATTGAATGAATTGAATGTGATTCATTTCAATATTTGTGATTTTCAGGTTCTTCAGGATTTCTTGTTTTTTTATATTTTTAATCTTATCGGTAATTGTTCTAAACAGTTGCTGTACAAATTCAAGATTTCCAACCATTGGTATAAGAGCTTTTACAATTTTCCAACAAAACCTTCTAAAAAGACTTCTGACTATAAACCTTCAGAAAAGAAAAAAACTTATCAAACCTCATCATTAGAAATAAAACCATTACTTGGGATTCTGTTTGTGAGAACTCTATCTCGGCCAATTCCATATCTTTCTTACTAGTTACTATACTTATTGCGCTACCGCCCGGATCAAATGTCTTAACATATAAAAGATAGCAATTCTAAGAGTTTACAAACTAATTTCACACCTTAATAGGAAACAAAAAGAAATTGAAGAAGAAACCCTTGCAGAGGCGAGGAAATAGAACACACATCGATGCTTGAAACACAAGACTTTCTCGCAAATCATCAAGTTCTTGAGTCGTTAAGCAGCTTCATTCATCTCTTCATGCCTTGATTCAGATCTTTTGTCGACATGCTTTTCCAGATAGCGGCAAGAAAAGAGATTGAAATATAGGAGATTTAATGCTGCTAGACAAGCAATAAGGTAGTAGAAGTAGTCGAGTTTGACTTTATTGAGGTCACGGCCACCCAACCATGGAGAACCTTTCCCATTGTTTGAAGTCACAAGGTGGACTAGGTTGATAATAGTAGTGTTCAAGTAGCTAGATGCAGAGAAGCTGAGAAAGAAGATTGCCCCAGCAAGAGTCCTCATGGTTTCTGGTAAATGGTTGGTATAGTATTCCATAATAGCAACAGCAGCAAATGCTTCGTTCAGACCCGAAAAGGCAAACTGTGGCAGCAGCAGCAGAATACTCTGAGGTGATACTAGGGTTCCCTGTTTCAAAGCTGCTTCCCTGCGGTTCCTCTCAACAATTGCAGCTACCACCATGCATAGGATTGCCATTACAATACCAGTGTTGATTCTGTGTCTCGTTGTCAATCTAATATTCTTTTTTGACCTTTTCTTTGCCTGAGGCAGGTAAATTTTCTCGTAAATGAGTATCCATGTTGAGAGGCAAATCATCGAAATAAGGCCCATCCAACCAGGTGGAATTTTAAAATTGTGGACTTCGTTGTTCGACTGAATTGCTTGCATCAAGCCAAAAGTATTCATTTGGTCCATGGTAATGAAGCAACCGATCCCTGTAAACCAAACTGGCACAAGTCCCACTATTAGTTTCAGCTGTTCAACTTGTTGAACGCTACATAATCTCCAAGAATTCTTGGGCAAGCCTTTGCCATCCAACTCGCTTGAATCAGTAATTAGAGCAGCCTTGTCAAAGAATTTGAACACATCTGTGTGAGCAAGCTTTTCTAGATGCTGATCTGATTCAGTCAAGGGAGGATCATATAAGGAATACCCGGAAGATGATTCAAGACTCACTGCACGCTTCTTACAGGCACCCACAACCACCTTGGCAATATCGACAAAAACAGTTCCATGGGGCTTTGTGATTATATAAGTGTGCTTTCCAATCAAAAAAATGACGAAAGACGAGAAGAGGCAGGCAGCTGGTATGGAATAGCCTATAACCCAACTAACATTAGTCTGAACGTAGACCACTACAGTGAGAGCTATCACGAGAGACACTGTGAAAGAGAAATACCACCAGTTGAAGAAGCTCTCAAGCTGGGCTCGTCCCTTTTCAGTTCTGGTGTCGAACTGATCTGCTCCGAAGGCAATGTTGCAGGGCCTAACACCTCCCGCTCCAACGGCAATCAACCCAAGACCCGAATATAGGACTCCAAGCTGCCAATCCTGAGGTTTCTGGCAACTGGATACTTCAGGGCAGTCGAGGGGTCTTAACTTTGGCATGCCTGCAGTTAGGGCCAGGACCACCATGCCCTGTTAAAATATATAAAAAACATATTCAATGGATTATGATCCTTATTCAATGCTAGTAATTAAATTTCCAGGTACAGGTAGAGAATACATATCCAAAATTTCTAACGGTAACTAAGTAAGAAACAGCCATCCTTGTAATTTGTTCATTCAAAAGAACGGAAGTAGAAGATATATAGATTTCGTAGAACATGTTTATTTATTGATTATAGCATAATATACACGAGTCACAGGAAATGTGCAGACAGATGATTTTACCAGGAAAGAGGACACGGAGCCGAAGAGAAGGGTGCGGAACCTTCCCAGATAAGCATCAGATAAGAAAGCACCAAGCAAGGGTGTGAGATTGGTGGAACCAGACCAAATATTGAACACATTAACCAATTGAATGCCATCCATGTTGTATTTTGTCTGTAGATAAACTGTTAAATTGGCTATAAGACCCATGGAAGCCAGTTTCTCGAATGACTCGTTCCCTTGAAACCAAGCAACACAAAATGAGTGAAAACAAAATATAGCAAAACCAAGCAGATAATTGTTATCAAATGCATTAATTACCAAGAATGTATTTCACAGATCTCCATCCTCCACGTGCCTTTTTAGGTGGAGGCGGAGGAAGAAAAGAGACAGGAGGAGGTGGAGTGATATCGTCATCTGAAGGAGATGAAGTCTTATCAGCAACGACGACATTCTCCATCTCTTCCTTCTCTGCTCCCTCTCTGGGTTCCGTTCCCCCTCCGCCCTTCCTGTTTAAAGCTTTACTCTGCATTTCTCAGTCCTTATATCTCGCGTCAATTGACACCTTCTTCCTTATTTTTCTCTTTCTTGTATTTTCAGATCATCAATGCTGTTCTCGATCGATCGGTTCTGTTTCCAGCAGTACAAGCTGTTTTTGTTTGTGCACTTAAAATGCGGGTAAGAAGTATTTGCCCTTAATTTAAGCTGTCATGTTATAATAAGAAAATATCAAACCAGAAAACAGAAATGCTACAATATGAAAATAGCAAAACAGATAACAGAAAACAGAAAAACGTGGACCAGACAGTCCTTTCTGATGCCCTTTCACTTGTTTGTTTGGTTGCTTGCACAGCAAGAATGGCAAGAACATAACATATGTCTCCACGTAAAGTCGAACAATTGACGCTGGTTTGATGTGGTTTCTCTTACTATCTTGTTTCTTACAGCCTCAAACTGATCATATATAACGAATCATTCTGGTGCTCCCTTTGGACAGCTAACTCATCTTTCTACGTGGCCTGTTTGTGTAGAACATTTAGGGGTTTTCTTTCTATTATTAACAACTTGTGGAAGGTCAACTTCTAAAATTACAACGCTATAAAATTTTGATTATTTATTAACAACCTGTTTTTTTTCCAAATTAAAAGCTTAGGTTGCTTTACAACTTCAGAATTTATAGTTAGTAATTTTTAGCAGCCCCAGTAAATAGGGAAGTCCAGCATGTGTTCTCGATTTGTATTATTTTTAATAGAAAATTGAAAAACATGTTCAGCCGGATCTTAATATTTTATATATTCTTGATACTCTAATCATTGAATATTACTTATATTTCATTCAAATTAAAAATTATTATGAAAGATTTATATTGCTAACTAAAACAGAGAAATCACTTATATTTTTAGAGGAAAGTTTTGACCGTGTTGTTCCAGTCAAAGTATATATACAGGAAAAAACGAATCCTTCTCTTGAGTTCACTATAAAAGTACAAAAGCAAGCAAAAGAATAGGAAATGTCAATTAGATTTCCCCTAATTTGGGGTCAGAATCAGTGCTGGTCCATTAATAATTTGGCAGCGCGTGTTGGATGAGATTGCAAGAAAGACACCTGCACATCTGGGGATAGAGAAGACACATTATCAGCTTGGAGAGCCAAACCGACAGTGATTAAAACTAAACGAATATGTAGCAGGCAGCACAAAAACAAATATGGTAATTTATAGAAATGAGAAAGACCAGATAACTCGACATTTAAGGAGTTTGTTCCGCTAGAAAGCACATCAAATCTAGATAAAATAGATTGCCAAGTAAGTAAAAGAGTCCTGTACAAGTTTTCTAGCAGAATCCTCCATTTGCTTGATATGATATTATGATGATTCTAATTTAGGCCATGACAGCATTTAGCAAACTCGGTTGACATCGTCCTCATAGACCTTATAAAATTCTACTCGTACTTGGATTGGGATGGAAAGAAATGGAGTAGAAAACAGAGTTACCCCGTACGGAGTAGCTAAAATTATTAGCAACTCCACAAATTTAAGCTGTTTTGTGTCACGAAGAAGAAGAAGAAGATAATTTTATCTGCATTTTTTAAGCCAATATCGTTGATAAATTATCTTATACGAGTAGAATTTTGTTAATGGTCTTTTGCAAAATGTCTTCTTTCAGCTCCGGGTGATTACTTTTGACGGTGTTCTGTTGGTTTTCTAGAAATACATCATCTGATGCAAGAAAAGCAATTTGAATATTATCTGTAGAAATTTTTTTTCCAGTGAAGGACACAGAAAAGTTCTATACTTGCAGAGGTAGCTGCATAGGAACGTGAGTGAAAATGGTAGAAAGGTGTTCATACTGCTAAACCGTTATGACTTCCTGACTTCTTGGATGTTTACCTAACTCGAGGAATGAAATAGTACAGAACTTGAAGATTCTATAATGTTTTGGAGTCAGTGAAGTGAGAGTTCTGTCTCAATTTTGCCATAGGATACGATGCTGGTAGTGCAACTGTATCTACACACCCATCGATTGTCTATTTTTCATGCAATAGTTGCATGTAAATCTCTGTGATTTTAGTGGATATTTTGATTTTTCTTCTATTCTATCCCAAGAATAAACAAAACTCTGTTGATTTTTCGTGATTGCAATTTGCAGCCTTTGAAACTTGACTGCATTGCAGAAGATTGTGCTGTGATGGATGGGGAGCGAGCTAGACTTTAAGTTTGACATTTCAAGGCCTAAATGAAATTTGACTGCATTGAAGATGATTGTACAGTAATGGATGGGGACCAATTAAGTTTGACATTTCAAGGCCTCAGAATATGGTTTTGTCCTTTGGATTGTCTGATTTTTTATATCCAGCTCAACCTTGACCTGGCAAGTGCCTGGAAGTTTCACCTCTTCAAGAACTGGTGGGTCACTGGGTATAATGACGGTCGTTTAGTGCAATTATATTATTTATTTATATTCAAAACCATTAATTGAATGTGTTATTTAGGTATCTGCAGTCTGCTTTTCTAGACAAAACTTATTCATTATCACCACTTACAATATCGAGGAATTCCCTCTCGAATGAGCATTTTTTTGGTGGCGTTCAAACTCTTTTTCAAAGCTAGATGATTTTGATGATATAATTTTAAGAGAAACATGTGCCCCACATGAAGTTTCCAGGGCTATTAAAGAACAAGGTAATCAGAAGTCCCTAAACAAACACAAATTATGTTGGGGTCATGACTTAAAAAGGAAAGAAAATTACAAAATACTCTAATGCTCCTCTTGACAGTCCGAAAAACCAGGTTTTATATTACTATTGGCATTCTAATAGAGCTTGGACCACTAAATCCATCGTCGGTCGCTTGTTCCTATCTTCCTCCACACAAGATATACCAAGTTGAACGATAGTTCTTGCTTGGTTCCTGCTAAACTGACCATTCAATCTTGGATCCACTATTTCATCTATCCAGGAATCCTCTCCGCGCTGAGTTTTGCTTTCCACCATTCTGACAAACCCTGTTAGATCCGATTCGTGCTCGCCGCCGTCTTCTATATCCCAATTTGAGAGAGGGATTCCTTTCACTAACTCTAGAATTACCACCCCGTAGCTAAAAACATCAACTTTTGCAGTGATAGGAAGATTCGTAGCCCACTCAGGAGCCATGTAACCCTTTGTTCCTCGAATTCGAGAGAAGCCAGAGCTATTGCTACCCCTCTGAGACAGTTTGGCTAACCCGAAATCTGCAATCTTAGGTTCAAATTCACTGTCCAGAAGTATATTTCCTGGCTTCACATCACAATGTATAATCCATTCTAGACACTCATGGTGAAGATAAGCCAAACCCTTGGCTGTCCCCAGGGCAACTTCAAACCTGTCTTTCCATTCAAGAAACTTCGGGGAGAATAGCTGCTTGTCCAGTGACTGATTTTCCATGTGCTCGTAGACTAGGAGTCTGTGTTTTCCCTCTGAACAGAATCCCCACATTCTCACAAGGTTCATGTGATTTATTTTTCCGATTGTGCTAACCTCTGCCCAAAACACATCCTCCCCTTGGTACATGTTTTCCAGTCTCTTCACAGCTACAACCCTTTCATCTGTCAAAATGCCCTTGTATACAGCTCCAGAACCTCCCCTTCCCACCTCTTCCTTGAAATTATTTGTCGCCTTCTTGAGCTCAGCATAAGTAAACCTCCTAAATCGATTTGATAACACGTGATATCCATCTTCCGCCGAAGCTGGCACACCATGCTTTCTGAAAAGAAACCACCAGCCTGAGACTACAAAGAGAAGTTCAATAAAACCAATGGCAGAAGCAAATGCATAGAGATAAACCCATCTCATTCTCTTGGTGCTGATGTTATACATAGAAGGAGAAATGATCACTGTTTCCGATCCATCAGACTGGCAAATGGGGTCAGTGCCATTAAGAATAGCGAGTTGAGATGTCTCAACAGTCACTGGCAATTTGAGATATATTTTTCCTTCAAAACCTGGAGACTGGTAACCATTGAAAAGCTCACTTTTCGTGTAACAACGTCGCTCCCCAGTTAGCGGATAGTTAAAAGCTTTACACCGATAATCCCCCACGCATAGATCTCTGCAGGAGTCTATCGAAATGGACTGGCTGAAATTAAGATCAAAACCCCAGTAATCTACATGCGGCAACTCCACAAATTTCACTCGTTTTGACTGGGAAAGAGTTTCGTTAA
The DNA here is from genome assembly GCA_032356905.1 of Salix exigua. Lineage (NCBI taxonomy): Eukaryota > Viridiplantae > Streptophyta > Magnoliopsida > Malpighiales > Salicaceae > Salix > Salix exigua. The sequence continues at coordinate 5,126,991 of CM063593.1, read as the reverse complement.
ACAAAGGCTTGCAGCCTTTATTCCAATTACCAGGCTCAGTGATCTCATATCCAGGAGGGCATGAACACTTGGGCTCTGGTGTATTTACACAGATCGCATATCTCCCACAAACTCCATGAACATTACAAAGCTGGGAGAGAGCTTCCCATGATGTCACCCACAACCCAGTGTCATTGTTCAGGCTATAAAGCCTGAGATTCCCATCATAGTCCATTGTTAGTCTCCTTCTGATCCTTGACATACCCATATCAGAAGCAATGAACTGGAACTGGTCACTAGATACAAAATGGCCCATTTCATCATAAACAGCAATTCTGCTACTATTGTAGTTTGTTCTACCATTTTGGAACACGTCCAAATAAGGTATAGGCCAGTATATGCTTGAAATATCAGGACCATCATATTTCAACCTCAGGACATTATCATTATCAAAAAAGAAACTAAAATATCCAGAAGCATAAGACCCTCCATGTAATCTAGAGATCAGATTTGTACTCTTTGTAAATAGTTGGTTTGGAAGAAGTGTATCAGTAGGAGAATCAAAGCTTTGCCATAGGATTTTATCACCAGGGCCTTTAATAACAAGGTTACCAGTATCCAGAAGCTCTGCCTTCCTAACATCAATGGAGGTGGTGTTAGTCTCCCATATGATGGAGCCATCAACATCTGTCAAGACCATGGCACCGTCTCGTCGTAGAGAAACTCTCGAGCCTCTTCCATTGGCAGGTCTGTCTCTGTTGGCCATCCAAACAACAGTCCTGTCCCTGGAATTGGTGAACCAAATAGAGAACCAGTAAGCATTTTGTCCCATCCCATAGAACCCACAAGAGAATGTTTTATCCGGTGAGATAAGGATGTCCGAATCATCTTCTACTGATAGAGATGAGCCTCTTAGCAAAACGTTGTGGGCATATGAAGTTGAAAGAAACAAGAAGAAAACAGCTAGGAAGGAAGGGAGTTTTGGATGTGTTGAAGTTTGCAGACTCCTCATGATATCAGGGTTGGCTTACAAGTTGCATGTTTACTACATGCTATTTATGGAGAAAAGCTATGGAATGTCAAAAACAAAATTATTTATTTATTATCTTCAAGAACACAAATCAATGTATTGGATGGATTTTATTTTATTTTTGTATGTGTATGAGGACCTTGACGAGATCACAGGGATAAGGGACATTATCCCCATTATGCAATTACTAATTCTCATGCAAGTGGGATTTGTAAGAATTCTTATAGAAAAGTAGCACACTTGCGTGTTTGGCTGTGGAGTATTATATGGATCAAGGACCGGTTTTTGTTATATTCTTCTCATGACATAACTATTTTCACACTGGAGTTTCCGTCTTTAAGATAGCATTTGTTTACTATTTTCAAATACAAAAAACAAAAATAGTAGAGATAGAGAATACAAGTTGAAAAATAAAATGGAAACAAAATTGTATTTAGTAATGATATGTAAGACTAAATAATTATATTTGTGTCATGTTTAGTTATGGTTAACAAGAGTCCTATACAAGTTTTCTAGCAGAATCCTCCATTTGTTTGAAATGATATTATGATGATTCTAATTTAGGCCATGAAAACATTTAGCAAACTCGGTGGGCATCATCCTCATAGACCTTATAAAATTCTACTCGTACCTGGATTGGGATAGAAAGAAATGGAGTAAAAAACAGAGTTACCCCGTACAGAGTAACAAAAATTGTTACCAACTCCACAAATTTAAGACAAAATTTAAGAAGCTGTGAACTAGGTGAATACCTACCTTGTATGTTTGACAGCATCGAATTGTAAAATAATATTGTGAACTTGTCTTTTAACATTTTCCTGGGTGGTGTTTTTAATGTTCTATCAAAATATTACTGCTCACTCATGCTTTTTCATTAGCATTGAATATTATTTGATATGTTCATAGTTTGTTGTTAATCTCTAAATGGATGCTAAGCAAGGAGCAGGGAACCACATTGGCAACTTATACGCAGTTAATACTAGCATTAGATATGGACCATAGAGCAAAAGAAGCACATGAGTTTTGGTTGAGGAAATTTGGTAGAGATCTTCATTCCGTGCCATGGAAGCTATGTAGTAGCATGATATCTATATACTACAGAAAAAACATGCTGGAGAATCTTATAAAGGATTCGTCTGCAGCATGTAATATGATCCGTGACATGGAGAATTGGTTGTGTATTGAACTTATTATGTTCACTAGGCAATCATCCTCATGGTTTGCCCACTTTACTTATGTCGTTGTTCTGTCGAAAATGGTGGTTTTCGAGAAATACATCATCTGATGCAAGAATAGCAATTTGAATATTATCTGTAGAAATTTATTTTCCAGTGAAGGACACAGAAAAGCTCTATACTTGCAGAGGTAGCTGCATAAGAACGTGAGTGAAAATGGTATAAAGGTGTTCATACTGCTAAACCGTTATGACTTCCTGACTTCTTGGATGTGTAACCAACTCGAGGAATGAAATAGTACAGAACTTGAAGATTCTATAATGTTTTCAAGTCAGTGAAGTGAGAGTTCTGTCTCAATTTTGCTATAGGATACGATGCTGGTAGTGCAACTGTATCTACACACCCATCGATTGTCTATTTTTCTTGCAATAGCGCATATCATCATTTAGCTTCTACACACAAACATGAACACATATTTCAATTTAGTCTTCAAAGATCTACTTCCAATGATGGAATATTGGATTCAGTGATGGTTTATAGTACATACACAATCTTTGCTGTTGGCCATCCCCATGTTTTTCGTGATTGCAAGTTTGCAACCTTTGAAATTTGATTGCATTGAAGAAGATTATACAGTAATGGATGGGAAGCAAACTAGACTTTAAGTTTGACATTTCAAGGCCTATATGGAACTTGACTGCATTGCAGAAGATTGTGCAGTGATGGATGGGGAGCGAACTAGACTTTAAATTTGACATTTCAAGGCCTAAATGAAATTTGACTGCACAGAAGATGGTTGTACAGTAATGGATGGGGACCAATTAAGTTTGACATTTCAAGGCCTAAGAATATGGTTTTCCCTGGTTTTGTCCTTTGGGAGGTCTGATTTTTTAAATCTAGCTCAACCTTGACCTGGCAAGGGCCTGGAAGTTTCACCTCTTCCAGAACTGGTGGGTCACTGGGTATAATGACGGTCATTTAGTGCAATTATATTATTTATTTATATTCAAAAACATTAATTGAATGTGTTATTTGTTGTAAAATTCAGATTCACAAACAAGTACTGCTTAGATTAGTGCTTGTTTTTATTTTAAAAAACCTAAAAAACCGATACTGTAGAGATTAAAATCTGCAGATAGTTGAATTTCCAGAATTGTAAAGAACTAAAGAACTTGTGTTTATTGCACTGAAATTATGTGAATAAGGGCATAATTAACTTTATTGAAATATAACTAAAACACTTTAAATGAAATACTTAATCAAACTAAACACTACAGCTAAAAAAAAAAATTCTTCCATTCTTCAGCTTTTCACTTGCAGTCCTGGAATCATTCTCAATCTTCAACATTATTTAGGCATCTGCGGTTTGCTTTTCTAGACAAAACTTATTCATTAATATCACTTGCAATATCGTGGAATTCCCTTTCTCGAATGACCATTTTTTTGGTGGCATTCAAGGTCTTTTTCAAAGCTAGATGATTTTGATGATATAACATTAAAAGAAACATGTGCCCCACATGAAGTTTCCAGGGCTATTAAAGAACACGGTATTCAGAAGTCCCCAAACACTGACTCACACGTAAGTATATGTCCTCCTTGTGTTTCTAGAACCGAGCCTGATCATATGGCCTGTTCACATATGTGATGAGCAGCGTATGTCCAGTTGTGTATTTATGCCCACTCTAAAACCGATCCTGAACTCTGTGTTGAGCCCTAGGACCTGTATCAATCTTCTGCTTTATTGAGTGATCCTTTCACATAGATGAGAGAAAAGTTTAAATCCCTTTGCCTCTTGATTTTGATATCATCCAGTGAAGGCAAAAGATTGAATATGCTTCAGACATGCTTGCTGATGCTGTGGATGGAAAACACTAAATCCAAGATTATCAGAACATCGCAGATAAATTTCCTCTTGCTTGAGTTTTTGGAATTGCTCCTTTTTCATTGGAGAAACCTTTGCTGAATTATACGAATATTTTCCTCTATAATGGTACTTACAGATTGCACCGTGTTTTTATTTATTCTCTCTTTTGTCCGGGACAGAGCTAAATGGCTAAATTAATAATCATGTCATAAAGAACTGCATCTTCTTTAGAATGTATTTTGTTAGCATATGATGTCAAGAAATTACATTTTCGATACATTGCTATGGCCTGTACCATGCAGCATTTGTAACTTACCACAGAATATCTATAGATTGATGGATGCATTCTACAAGTCAAGCAGGCAGCAGTCCGGACTCTACTGCAAGTAAATCAGTTTTGAACCAAACAATTTTGTTTATTACCAGTTGATGCATTATTTGCATTCTCAAATTTAACAGGCCGTTTTCTTAATTTGTTGTGCAGAAATAGTAGAACTAGTTTCCAATCGCAACCCTCCTGTTATTTCAAAACCTGAAGGCATGCATCAGACAATCATAATGATAGGAAAAACTTCCCTGACCCACCAATACGGACATCCAAGGCACTATAAATCACGTCTGATACTGACAGGAAAATGGCATGAGTAGGATTTCCACAACATGACTGTTATTTGATGGCCAACAACACAAAATTATGTTGGGGTCATGACTTGAAAAGGAAAGAAAATTACAAAATACGCTAATGCTCCTCCTGACAGTCCGAAAAACCAGGTTTTAGATTAATAATGGCATTCTAATAGAGCTTGGACCACTAAATCCATCGTCGGTCGCTTGTTCCTATCTTCCTCCACACAAGATATACCAAGTTGAACGATAGTTCTTGCTTGGTTCCGGCTAAACTGACCATTCAATCTTGGATCCACTATTTCATCTATCCAGGAGTCCTCTCCGCGCTGAGTTTTGCTTTCCACCATTCTCACAAACCCTGTTAGATCCGATTCGTGCTCGCCGCCGCCTTCTATATCCCAATTTGAGAGAGGGATTCCTTTCACTAACTCTAGAATTACCACCCCGTAGCTAAAAACATCAACTTTTGCAGTGATAGGAAGATTCGTAGCCCACTCAGGAGCCATGTAACCCTTTGTTCCTCGAATTTGAGAGAAGCCAGAGCTATTGCTACCCCTCTGAGACAGTTTGGCTAACCCGAAATCTGCAATCTTAGGTTCAAATTCACTGTCCAGAAGTATATTTCCTGGCTTCACATCACAATGTATAATCCACTCTAGACACTCATGGTGAAGATAAGCCAAACCCTTGGCTGTCCCCAGGGCAACTTCAAACCTGTCTTTCCATTCAAGAAACTTCGGGGAGAATAGCTGCTTGTCCAGTGACTGATTTTCCATGTGCTCGTAGACTAGGAGTCTGTGTTTTCCCTCTGAACAGAATCCCCACATTCTCACAAGGTTCATGTGATTTATTTTTCCGATTGTGCTCACCTCTGCCCAAAACACATCCTCCCCTTGGTACATGTTTTCCAGTCTCTTCACAGCTACAACCCTTTCATCTGTCAAAATGCCCTTGTATACAGCTCCAGAACCTCCCCTTCCCACCTCTTCCTTGAAATTATTCGTCGCCTTCCTGAGCTCAGCATAAGTAAACCTCCTAAATCGATTTGATAACACGTGATATCCATCTTCCGCCAAAGCTGGCACACCATGCTTTCTGAAAAGAAACCACCAGCCTGAGACTACAAAGAGAAGTTCAATGAAACCAATGGCAGAAGCAAATGCATAGAGATAAATCCATCTCATTCTCTTAGTGCTGATGTTATACATAGAAGGAGAACCGATCACTATTTCCGATCCATCAGACTGGCAAACGGCGTCGGTGCCATTGAGAATAGCGGGTTGAGATGTCTCAACAGTCACTGGCAATTTGAGATATATTTTGCCTTCAAAACCTGGAGACTGGTACCCATTGAAAAGCTCATTTTTCGTGTAACAACTTCGCACCCCAGTTATCCGATAGCTAAAAGCCTTACACTGATAATCCCCCAAGCAGAGATTCATGCAGGAGTCTATCGAACTGGATTCGATGTAATTAAGGTCAAATCCATAGTAATCTACATGCGGCAACTCCACAAATTTCACTCGTTGTGACTGGAAAAGAGTTTCGTTAAACAAAGGCTTGCAGCCTTTATTCCAATTACCAGGCTCAGTGATCTCATATCCAGGAGGGCATGAACACTTGGGCTCTGGTGTATTTACACAGATCGCATATCTCCCACAAACTCCATGAACATTACAAAGCTGGGAGAGAGCTTCCCATGATGTCACCCACAACCCAGTGTCATTGTTCAGGCTATAAAGCCTGAGATTGCCGTCATAGCCCATTGTTAGTCTCCTTCTGATCCTTGACATACCCATATCAGAAGCAATGAACTGGAGCCGGTCACTAGATACAAATTGGCCCATTTCATCATAAACAGCAATTCTGCTACTATTGTAGTTTGTTCTACCATTTTGGAACGGGTCCAAATAAGGTTTAGGCCAGTATATGCTTGAAATATCAGGGCCATCATATTTCAACCTCAGGACATTATCATTATCAAAAAAGAAACTAAAATATCCAGAAGCATAAGACCCTCCATGTAATCTAGAGATCAGATTTGTACTCTTTGTAAATAGTTGGTTTGGAAGAAGTGTATCAGTAGGAGAATCAAAGCTTTGCCATAGGATTTTATCACCAGGGCCTTTAATAACAAGGTTACCAGTATCCAGAAGCTCTGCCTTCCTAACATCAATGGAGGTGGTGTTAGTCTCCCATATGATGGAGCCATCAACATCTGTCAAGACCATGGCACCGTCTCGTCGTAGAGAAACTCTCGAGCCTCTTCCATTGGCAGGTCTGTCTCTGTTGGCCATCCAAACAACAGTCCTGTCCCTGGAATTGGTGAACCAAATAGAGAACCAGTAAGCATTTTGTCCCATCCCATAGAACCCACAAGAGAATGTTTTATCCGGTGAGATAAGGATGTCCGAATCATCTTCTACTGATAGAGATGAGCCTCTTAGCAAAACGTTGTGGGCATATGAAGTTGAAAGAAACAAGAAGAAAACAGCGAGGAAGGAAGGGAGTTTTGGATGTGTTGATGTTTGGAGACTCCTCATGATACCAGGGTTGGCTTACAAGTTGCATGTTTACTACATGTTATTTAAGGAGAGAAGCTATGGAATGTTACAAAAAAAAATTATTTATTTATTATCTTCAAGAACACAAATCATTGTACTGGATGGAATTTTATTTTATCTTTTTATGTGTGTGAGAACTTTGACGAGATCACAGGCCCCATCTAATTCTCATGCAAGTGGGGATTTGTAAGAATTCTTAAAGAAAAGCAATTGCGCACACTTGCGTGCAGAAAATGGTTTGGCTGTGGAGAATTCTATGGATCAAGGACCGGTTTTGTTTATATTCTTCTCAGGACATAACTATTTCACACTGGAGTTTTCGTGATTGTTTCCTATTTTCAAATAAAAAAATATAAATAGTAGAGACAGAATACAAGATAAAAAAAATGGAAACAAAATTGTATTTAGTGATGATATGTAAGAAAAATAATTATATTTGTGTCATGTTTAGTTATGGATAACAAGACATAATTATATATATATATATATATATATATATTATCTTTAACATGTATTTCTGTCAAATTTATATATTCAGAAAAATTATTAGATATTACTTTTTTACATTTTAGTTTATATTGAGTGTAAAAATTAATAATATTATATTAATCCTAGTTATAAAATTAGGACCAACTTGTCATGCCTAAACTGGTCAAAATATAATAAATTTTAGAGGAATGATTAACTTGATCCGACCCGTTTAAAAACTCAAGTAAATTTGAGATAAAATACAAGTAGAAAACTCGTTGATTGTTTTAAAAAATAATTGGGGAAAACAAAGGTACTTTTATTATTTTTAAAAATAAAAAATTGAGTCACTCATGTTGACTTTTTCTATGTATAACTAGAATCTTGTCTTGGATCGACTCTCGAATTGTATTTTAAAATTATGATAATTATAATTTTTATCCACATATTTAATTGGGTTAACTCGTGTCGACTCTCTTGTCTTGTGATCTAGGCCTACTCCAATTAACTCTTGAGTTAATATTAAAACTATAACAATAACAATTTATATCTTTACATTGATCTAACTCAACTATTGTTGAACTCGTAGAGAGGGTTTGATTTGGAATAATAAATTCCAACGGTAGTTTTGTGTGGTTGCTATGGTGGGAAATTAATATTTGTCGATGAGAATCAAATTTTAAAATTATAATAATAATAATAATTTTTATTTTAGGTTGACCTGAGCCAACCTTGATTGACCTTTCTAACATATAATCCAAGTCATGATTCTCAAGTTGAGTTTTAAAATTATGATAATAATTATTTTTATTTTTATATTGCAAGCCCCACTAATGACCAGAGCACTTGTTTTATGTTGATCACCAGACTAAGTTTTAAAACAATAATAATAATTATTTTTATTTTTATGCTGATTCGAGTCAACTCAGTCCATGATACAAGGCTTAACTAGTGACCCGGGTTTTTTCCTGAATCGATTATTGAATTGAGTTTTTTTTAACTATGACAATAACTATTTTATATTTACATGTCCTAGTTAAATAAAAATATTCTAAAAATAAAAATATAGTATTCAACTCACAAGTTGTGGAAGAAAATTAAAAGATGATGTTCCAACTTCCAAGTCCAATTCCGCGTCAACTTGTAGTTAACTCACGCGCTTTGTAAGAACCACATGGTTATTGTGGTCTCCATGGGCGGCTTCTTCTCTAGCATACATAACAAGGTTTAGTCTCAAGTTTATTTCTATAATCTCCATAACTTCCACTATGGCCTTACTTCATTTTTCAATCTGTTTTTCTAATAAATATTCCCATATTAAACCAACAAAAATACTCTCATATGAAACATTCAACCCAACTTGATTTATAAAAAAAATTAAAATAATGAATTTTAATATCATTTGACGATTCCCTTTGTTTTATTTTTAATAAATTAGACTAGGTTTTGAATTTTTCAAGTAAGGACATTTTTATCTATTTGAATAAAAATATCAATTATAAGGATAAATTAGATAATGAACTAATATATAATAGAATGAAAGCAATTAAACTTGGAAATATACTTAAAATATAAAACTAATTTGCCTTGAGATTGAAAAAGAATTAAAATAAATAGTTGAACTCGAATAAAAAAGCAGAACAAACTCCAATTTACCATTTTAGCAAATCCTGTAAACCCCCTAAATATATATATCACTTCTCCCTCTTTCAAAATAATAAAAAAAGGGTTAAAACTTCAAAGACCAAAGACCAGGAATGAGATGGTTCTTTAGAATAAACAAGGCTGGATATAATGGTAGTCAAGTAAAAGCCATGAATCTAGAAACCTAAATGATCATTAAAACTTAGTAGTTATCTCAAATAAAAAAGGTTACATCCATTATCAAATTTAGTGTGCATTTAATAATAATATCACATAAAAAATATTGAAGTCAAGACCAGTATAATTTTTCTTTTAAATAGTTTCATATATAGTTTTATTTTTCAATAGAAATTATATTCAATAAAAATACTTTAAATATACAATATGTAAATGTTTATGAAATAGATTAACGGATGTCTGGGTGGTGTAGTTGGTTATCACGTTAGTCTCACACACTAAAGGTCCCCGGTTCGAACCCGGGCTCAGACAGTACTTTATGTTTTCACCTTTTTCCCACGAGAAGGAATCAATTTCATTGGCTGCCTCACGTCGCCAAACGCACACGTGAGAAAGAAAGGTTGATCTCTCTCTAGCTTTCGAACTGTCTTCTTCATCTCCTAAAAATCAGTGCCTTTCTTCGTCATCTTCGTTTCTCTACGATTGCTTCTGCTACTTTTCCTTCTTCTAGGATTTTGAAATAGTAATGGATTGGGGAAATGTAACGGCAGAAGATCTGATCGATGCGCTTCGAGAAGTGGACTGGTCATCTCCACCTCGACCTCTTTCTGAGTTCTTCTCTAGATTTACTCTCCCTAAATCCTCCTCCAAATGGGACAGCCGTCTCAAATGTAATCTCTACTAGTATGTTCTCTCCATTTCAATCCTTACTATCCAAATAACTTTGTCATTTTTTTTCCTATTCATCTTATTATTATTATTTCAATTTTTTTGCTTTGATTTGAATGGCGATTGCTGTTATGACAGATAATATTTTTTTGAATTTCTGTTTGCAGTTATAGGACGAATTACTTCATAATGATGGTTCTCATTCTGGGTAAGGAAGGAGACACTGCTGCTATGAATATTGTTTGTGTCTAATTTTTCATATTTTTGTTGCTACAGGACTGGGATTCATTAGGAGGCCGCTTGCTATTGTCGCTGCTATTTTAACAGCACTTTCCATTGCATTTATGAATGATAGGTAAGTCGCATCGGACCTCTTTATGCGCGCGCGCGTGTTTCGGAATTCATTTTTGTATCTTTCCCATCATTATGAAAATGAACGTAAGCAGTTAATCAAGTGGGCTCAATATTTCTAGGATGGTGTAGAATTGACATGAAATGCTGTCTGTTAAAGGCTTGGGTAGGATAATTTGGGTAAAATGGTTATTTCCCAGCTAATAATTAAGTAGAGCGGGGCTGCAGTAGGGATCCTGTACAAACTCACCCTTGTCCCCAGTCGCAGTTCATCAAGGAAAAATGTCATCTCTGTGTCTGCAATTAAAGGAACAGTGTCTGTAAAACAAGGTCAATTTCCATCCCTAGGTCTGGAATTCCAAATGTTAGTGAGCAACGTTTCTTCCTGTATTGCAGTTCACTTGGAAACATTTGCAAACAAGCATGTGATATATTTTCATACAAGTTCGCTGATCTATAATTCTGTTATGAATGTGCACGAGCTCTTTGTTTTTGTTTCATGACTTGTGGCCAAAGACTTCCTTGGTTTAGTTTTAGATATCTATTTGATTACCAGGGATCTTCCTGTTACTAGCTCTGTGAGTACCAATTTATTTGATTTGGGGAATAGAAAACATAATTTGCTGAGTTAATGCAAATCAACAATTCTATATGCGGCCTGTGAGTTGTAGCTCAACTGGCACTAGTGCCTCCTCTCCCTCTAAGAAGTCTCTTTTTCGAACCGTGCCTATATAACCAGAAAAAAAAATCCACATGCAAGGTCATTTCATCTAGTCCCTCTCACCACCTTCCTTTTTTGGTTTTTCTTTGTAATGTCTGTAAAGAGTCTGGGCTACTGTATGCTATGTAACAAGAAAAGGACTGATGGAGAGCACATGTAGAATTGTGAGATATGTTTTTATTTTTACTAAGATGGGCCTTGCATGCTTGGTCCAAACTCCAATTAAATACATTGGACTAACCAAGTTGTCAATAGAAGAATGGTCCAAGGCTGTAAAGTCTCTCAGATTGTGAATCCTAATTGTGATCTCCATCGAATTCTTTTGTCGTCTGGTGGGCTATTGAATGATACAATCAGGAAGTGGAGAATTTGAGGTTCATTCACTGCTCGTAACGGGGATCACATTTCACATTGCATGTATGGACTTAAAGAGACACAAAAAAGGATTGTTGGAAGATTACAAGTGAGTTGCTTTTAAGAAGGTCTGGATTACAGACTATGCAAGTAATGCAATCATGTGGCCACTTGGACCAGTAACATGTACAATAGAATGTTTGAAAGTCTTATATGTAGCTTGTTATAGTAACACCATCTCACATATCACCTATAAGAACGCAAACTGTGCTTATGTGGCTAAAAGTGTCATTCCAGCAGACCATTGTCTGCCCAGAAAAGTAGACAGAATACCTTTGTTGCTGCAAAATGTAGTTCTGTGAAGAGTCATGATGAGCAACATAGTCATTAATTGCAAAGTTTCTTTTTACAGCCTTAGTCTTACTAGATCTAATATCTTAGCCAAAACTCAAATTCAAATTTGCCACGTCATTTTGGTGTATAAATTTCAAATCAAACACTACTCTAGTGAAGACTTGTCACTAAAAATCCACCTGTAAAAGTCTGACAATTTACAGTGAGTTCCCCTTAAAGTTGTTTCCATTGGTTTTGGGTCAATTCTTCAATGGCAACCCAAACTCCACAAATATCTGTCAAAACGATGAAGTTTTCCCATTCTATCTCTATTTTAGGTCAATTCCCAAACATGAAGAGGCATTTTTCTCTCAACCTTGTGTGCTGGTGATGTGACAGATGGATGCGATGCTAGTAGGCCCCTGCCATTAAGTTTTACTTTCATTGTTATGAATCACATGTAGTGCACATGTTTAACTCATTAAACATAATTAACTCTAAAATTTTCACCAAACCACCTTTCACTGTGATTAATCACATGTAGTGCACGTGTTCACCTCATTAAACATAATTAACACTAAAATTCTCACCAAACCATCAAATTAAAGTAGAAATGGAAATTTCTGAATCTCCTTTGCTAAGGGTTAATGACAGTTTGGTTAAATTTTTATTTCAAAAAGCGAACACATGCATTGTGCAAGTTTTAACAGAAAATGTCAATAGAGCAAATAGAAGGGGGTATTTTAATTGTTTGCCAATGTGGATGGTTGTGAATGAATGTAGAGCAAATAGGGGGGCCTATATTGAAACAAGCTTGGGATTTGCTTATTATTATAAAAACTTATCTCTATAGTTTAACAAAAACAACTGGGCATTTAATTTCTCCCAGCCTGATTTTCATGGTAGGCACGAGGCTTTATTGATGTGGTACTTGTAGTCACATTGGCAACATTGGATCTGGCAAGTGTGAGGAACATTTTGGTTGCTATCTAATTCTCATTTCTCATTGCTGTTTCACCCTTGCAAGCATATCATCATCTTTTGGTTATCAAGTGTTCTCGCTTTATTTTTCCCATTCATGATTGTTGAGAATGTTTCCTAACAGCTTTGCAGGTACTTTTAGCGAGAAGGTAACAAGAACTGTGAGGCAACTCTCTCCACATTTAGCAGCAAAAATGAGGCCTCCTCTGACGTAGGTCCTTTCGTTTATACTTTTTTTGTTTAGCTTCTAGTTTGCTGTTTTATTCACTTTTTAGCTTTGACAGACCTGTTATTCGTGGACGCCCATCAGCAAAAAGGGCAATTTACATATGTGGTTGGCCTCGCTGGTTGTTTGTCATGATATTTTCTCTTGGTACTTGAATACCTTCCGGCTTCTTCTTTCTCTTTTAAAGCAATATAAAACTGTTGTGAACCAAGTAGCATTTACTGTTAACTGATTGTATTTGCTTTCTACTTCCCATGTTCTGCAGTGAGTTTCACCCTTTGGTATGTCTCCTGCGGTCTCTTGACTGTTCTATGGGCACTTGTCATTGGACTTCTTGGTTCGTTTGCTTCCTACACATATTTTTCACACTATCTTTAGAATTTCATGTCCTCTTTTCTTAATTCTCTCTATTTCTTTCCCAGCCACCATCCTACATGCAAGTTTCCGAACACCTAACCTGAAAGCTCGCCTGAACACATTTCGTGAGGAATTTCGTTCAGTTTGGCGCAATTACAGTGAGCTGTAGCTTGAGCTTGTGGCCTGTAAGTAAACCTGCTTTGGTTCATATCTTTGAATCCGGGGCGAGTGTTTTCTTTGCATGTACAAGTAGAAATTGCGCTATTGTTGATGTCACATTAAAAATGTCATATTACTAGTTCAAGGCCACCATCATTGCTGCCTGAAGAGGTGGTTTTACTGTAAAATATCCTTTTCACGGGGAATGCTGAAGCCAGCAGTTGCATTTTAATGTATCATGTTAATTATTTACAAACTTTCCGTTGCTTATGTGTATCAAACAAATTATTTTCCTTAATAGAAGAAACCAGCCCAGGATCCGAGTAAAACAAGACGTAAAGGTTGGCCTATATTGTTTAGAATCAGCTTAACATGACGATGTTTGGGGCCCTTAGCAAAGTAGCTAGCTGATGCAAATCTCGTTGCTCTTTGGTCTTTAACCCTTCATTTTATCTATTTCAAGCTGCTCACCATTTTCTTATTTTACTATCGTTGTGAGACAGATGTGTAATCTACCATATGAAATACAAAAGAGGGGATAAGCAAATAAAACTTCTGTGCAAACATGCGTACCATTCTGAATGGCTTAGCATCAATGAGGTCAGCAATGCCGCTTCAAAGCAAAAGTTTTCTGAACTACGCAAACCCAGTGATATCATGGCTATGAAAGAAAAAAAAAACATGGTTATTATTATGGCCAGAAATTGACCTGTTGACATGTACAGTAACAGTGAAGCTAACCTGTGAATCATTCAACTACCTGGAAAATCAACAAAGAGACGCTAGTTTTGATTTTAATTTTCACATCAACGATAGTTCTTTTTGAAATGGCGAATTTAGGTGGAGCACGTAATTGTTTTTCAAGAATGTGCCAGCATCGTCTATAAAAGGAGCCTCAACTCTGTATAATTAATTATTTTGCTGGCTATTTAAGTACAGAAGGAAGATAAAAGAAACACATACAAATGGAACCTTTTATACTCTTCATCATACTTGTGTGTTCAATGTTTGCTTTCGCTATTCTTTTCACGTTACTAAGACAACTTGGTGCTGGTACACTCAGCAGTCCTGGTGGTGGTGGTGGAGGTGGTCTTCATCGTCGTGGAGGACTTGATGATGGAGGAGGGGGTGACTTTGATATAGAAGGTGGTGGCTTTGACGGTGGAGGTGGCTTTGATGGTGGTGGTTGTGGTGGTGGTGGTGGTGGTGGTGATGGTGGAGGATGTTGTCGCCAACTCTCTCTTGTGAACCGATCGAGGATGATTCTTAAGCCGATCATTTGTTGAACAAGTTTAATTATTGTATTTTTAATTTTATTTTTTAACAAGTATTTGTTTAGTTTAGATATTGCTTTAATGTATATAGTTTTTTTATTTAATACCACACCTATTGTAGTTTAAATGATAGGACATTCTTTCTTTTTAATCAATTGTACATCAATTGAAACTTACAACTTATATAATAAATTTATTGAGGTTCTAATAATAATAATAATAATAATAGCTATGGTGTTGATGCAATAACATTGCAATAGAAGTTATTATCTTTTAATAAATTATAACTAGGAAGATGTAATGTTCTATCTTCAAAAACAATATTGAATCTCAATCTGGCTTATACAAAAAAAAACAAAAAAAAAAACACTATTTCACGTAAGTAGATATGTTGATTGCACTCCATTACGGGTTGCCTTCCCATAATAATCAAGTCAGGTTTAAAGATCAGTCTATTCTATTATGATAAAATAGATTAATCAAATTGATATTTTTTGAATGAAAAAGCAAGCAAGTGGATGAGTGGTGAACGAATATATCGTATAGAAAAAATATAATATATCAACAAAGTTTGGAGCCTCCCTCCAAATCTTATATATGCCTTTTGTTTTGGTATGTCTTCTCAAATTGCACATCACAATATAATAATAAGAGGGTTCAATTTTTCCATGCTCAACATGGTAAGGATAGAATCACCCATTTTAATAAATAAATAATGATGATGATGATGATTGTTTATGGCCCTCATCAGAATCATATGCAAGGATTAAATGAGGCTAATTATAGAAAACTCTAAAGCATGTGGTATTTTTCTTATATAGAAATTATTGTGTGGCATTGTACACACATTCACGTATTATTAATGATATATTATGTATCTTTCTTTTCCACTCTCGCAATCAAACTTTTAGTTTTGGTGGTTTGACCTTAAATTGAAAGCCAATTGCTTATGTTTTCTTAGTCAAAGACAACATTGAAGGAATAAGAACTAAAAAAAAAATGTGTCATGTGTCTAGAGTTTGCATAAAAATACAATTTGATCCTTCATCTTTACAAATAATACAATTAAGATCCCAAAGAATGTATACTACTTAGTTTTGACCCAAAACTTTCTTTTCTTATATTTGAGCCTGTCGTTACAAAGGTGGGAGAGAGGGATTTGCTAGATTCCGATGTTGGAGGAAAAATTATTGTTGACAATGAATTTGACTGCACAACTAAATTTTTCTATCTTGGTACCAACAAGTTTAATTCAGTGAGAGAGGTTTGACTTACTTTTTTAAAAAATAAAAGTTCCTAAAGAAGTAAATCTAAGACCCATAAGATTTTCGGTTTCGAGTTGATCATTAGTTTTTGTATGTTGTTTTAGGTTTATTTTGATTATTTATGTGTTTATCAAGGTGTTTAGGGTATATTCTAGAATTTTTGGGTTAAAATCAGATTGAAAAATGATTTCTAAGCCAAAATAATGTGAGTATGTACAATTTTCAAGTTCAAATAGCTATCACTTGAGGGTATATGTTAGAGAATAATATAAATCATATTCTAAAACATCATCTATAGCTTGCTTTTCATGAAATTGATCAATTAGATGGGAAACACTTTTTACTCTAATTTTGCTCCGATTGGTTGAAAAATTATGACTCAAACTTTAGATGCACAAGCAATGGCCTCGCAAAACATTAAGGCAATATCCGGAGGTGGACGAACACCAATCGTCAACGACTCAAGTTTTTCCCAGCTTTCACTGTGGTTTTAGCAATCTCGAGGTTTTGTAGCAAATAACTTCTTGTTCTTCTGTTTATAATATAAGTCTCCCTATTAAAATTGACTGCTCGTTATCAAGATTGAATCATTGACTTTGACTTTGTAAATATCTAATCAACAATATATATATATATATATATATATATATATATATATATATTCCGTAACGTATAGAAACTCGATGGAGTAAAACAAAAGAAGAGAAAACAGTGAAGCTATAAAGGGACCCGATAAGAAAACAAGAATTGATTTAGGGTGGAACCAGAAAGAAGTTAGCTGCTACCCTACGTGGGCCGCCGAACCAGAGCGGCGCCAACGGTCTCCGCTGGCAAACGGGAATACGTCGAAGAGAAAGAGTCAGAAATTGACCTGTTGATATGTACAGTAACAGAGAAGCTAACCCATGAATCATTCAACTACCTGGAAAATCAACCAAGAGACGCCAATTTTGATTTCAATTTTCACATCAATGACAAGTCTTTTTTAAAACCGCGGATTTAACTTGGACACGTTATTGTTTTTCAGGTGTTAAGGAAGAATGTGCTAAAAGTTTCCAATGATGCATAACCATCGTCTATAAAAGGAGCCTTAACTCTGTGTGTATAATTAATTATTTTGCTGGCTATTTAAGACAAAAGGAAGATAAAAGAAAAACATACAAATGGAACCTTATATAATCTTTATCATATTTGTGTGCTTAGTGTTTGCTTCCAGTATTCTTTCAGCACTACTAAGAGGACTTGGTGGCGGTAGACTCAGCGGTCCTGGTGGTGGCCGCGTCGGCGGCGGCAGAGGAGGGGGTGGCTTTGATATAGAAGGCGGTGGCTTTGGTGGTGGGGGTGGGGGTGGGGGTGGAGGTGATGGTGGGGGTGGGGGTGGGGGTGGGGGTGGAGGTGGAGGTGGAGGTTGTTGATGTCAACTCTCTCTCGTGACTCGTGATCAAGGATGATTCTTAAACTGACAATTTGTTATACAAGTTTAATTATTGAATTTTTAACAATATTTTTTTTAATCAGTATTTGTTTAGTATAGATACTTCTGTAATGTATATAGATTTTTTTCATTTATTCAATACCACACTTATTACAGTGACGAGATTCTTTTCTATCAATCGCACATCGATAGAAACTTAGGAATTATATGATAAGCTTATTTAGGCTCTATAATAATAATAATTATTATTATTATAATTATAATAGGTGCCTTCCAAGTTCCAACAATGATGTTCAATGATTATTCTATTCTAATATTGTTGGTGTGGTACTCTCTTTTGTTGTTATTAATGATTGACATCTTTGCCAAAAAAACACATTCCATAAAAGAGTTTCGTTTCGTAAGAGAATGATCGATTATATAGAATGTTGAGAATATGTCACATCGAATCCTCTCATGATACTCATTAATCCTCTCCAAGCAGGCCAATAGCAATTCTCTCCATGATTATAGTGGTTGACCCTTAATCGTGTGCGTGTCAAGCTCTCGATCATGCATGGTGGTTTTCCACACATTCTGATCACTTCTAACTTCATTTTTCGTCACGTGCTGAATATCATCTTGCTTGGTAACCATGTGCCCATAAACCATAACGTAGTAACGTACATATAGAATACATCCGTTTACTAACTCCAATTAACTTCGACGAAGACCCTTGTGATACGTAAGAATGGACGACTTCAAACTCGAGGCATGGATTATACGGTAATGATTTTAGTGTCATCTTAAGTTGGACCAATTAATAAATGGCAGTTCCTGTTCTTACCATCAATTCACTGTTTTAAATGGCTCAGGAAAATCAACAGACCAAAGTTGGCGTCTTCTGTCCCTTGAATCATACTCTCTTTTTCCTTTTCTTTTCTCCGGAGTAACTAAATCCACCTAGCAGGCAGCAAACCTTAGACAATACTGGCCTGTGCAGCTGCATTTGTAGCAGCTTTCTTGTTGATCTTTCTCTGCAAGCTAGGTTCTAACAGCAAAGAGGTCGAGAAGCCCAAGCAAATTGAAGAATACAGCACAAAAATCAAAGCAGCTGGTGAAGATTATGGCACCATAGAAGAGGGTCGTGAAGCTGGTGATAGTGGCCTGTGCAACTGAAACTACTTTCACGTTGTCTGTCATCTTTGTCATGGCTGGTACTTCTTACATAGGAACATCACATTAAAAAAAAATGTATTGAACTGGGGAAACCACACAACTGTCTCTTTTCGCTCTCTCCTCGTGTCTTGCGAGCGATTTCTTATTTCTTTTTTTTCCAAATTAAGCCTAGTAGAGTAGTAGCTCCTTTATTTTGTAGCCAAAACCCTGCAGAAACCACGTTTGTACTCGCAAATTCACAATTTTATAAAATATTTGTTGAAATAAATTCATTTTGGAAACATATTAAAGGCAGGATAGGAAATGGAAAGAGGGCACTGGGGATATTAACAATTCATATTAGTAACACACTTTCAATTACTAAAAACATGGCACTTATCAAACATGATTTTTCAGTTACTCTGGCGTGATTGATATTATTTTTAATTTTGTGGTTTGGTTGAGGTTTTTAAAAAATAATTTCATAAAAAGTATTTTGCGATTCAAAATAAAATTTGAAGTGTTTGATTAAATCTGTGATTGAGTTTAAAGTTTAGTATAGAATAAAAAAATAAAAATTAATTCCCTTTAAATAAGAAATTAAAAATATACTATGAAAAATAAAAATAATAAAATCTCTAAATTAAAAAAAAAATAGATTACTTTTGATTTATTATTATTTTAATATAAAAAATTAAAAAAATAACATAAATAAAATAAAAAAATAATTAATCTCTACCGACATTTTAATACATAATTAAGTCTACGTCAATGGTTTTTTTTCTAGAAACAAAAAAAAAAAAGACTGTCTTCTTTACTTACTTAAAGCTGAATATTTTTTTTGTAACTAAATATACCATGCACATTTTTATAATAATAATAATAAATCTCAAGCCCTACCTACTTAAATATCAAAAAGTACACCAAACAATTAAAGTGAACGAAGTACAGCCTCAAAAACCTTCTCTCCATGTCCAATCTATGTCCCTACAAATTCTTCAATAAAAGATATCCCAACCCCAAGCCAGCCAAATGGACGATCCCTTCCCAACAAGGTT
Organism: Salix exigua; assembly: GCA_032356905.1. Lineage (NCBI taxonomy): Eukaryota > Viridiplantae > Streptophyta > Magnoliopsida > Malpighiales > Salicaceae > Salix > Salix exigua. Next base: position 5,107,143 of record CM063593.1, on the reverse strand, counting down.
GAATTTGTGGAGAATCATCCAGCGTTTTCCATTGAAGATAGCCACTGCGATCCGATTGAAAAGCTAACGGAAATTTAAAATATGGGGTTTCCGGTATCTATTCAATGACTCAGCAACCAGAATGTCGAGCTTCCTAGCTACTTATGATTTTGAATTAACTCATTTTGTCATGAATCATTTATATAAAAAATAACTTATGAATCAGGACTCAAAAGTCAAGTCATTTTCTACAAGTGTAAGTGACAATAAGAAGCATGATCATCCAGGCTATCTAAGATTCGATTCAAGTAGCTGATGTGATTTTTCCAAAATTCTTCAATTTCTGATTTCCCCCCTTTCTATGAACTGAACCATTGAAAAAACTCACGAAAGCCTTTCAAGTACTGAAATAAGTGACACTCAATCATCAAAATTGCAAGCCAGGACAATTAAGAGCAGGGTACAGGCATGCATGAAAATCTACTTGGACTTCATGTTCCGAAGCTACGATCTCCTGCATCTCCAAGTCCAGGAACTATGAACCTGAAAAGAACAGATTAATAAAAGGGTGAAACACACATCTTCACCTCTTAAATAATGCGTACATTGTGGTCTAACTGTCTGTTGGGCATAACAATGATGACGAGTACTTACCCTTTGTCATTAACGGTGGGGTCTATGATTCCAGTGTAAACATGAAGCCTGGAAAATCATCAAACAAGAAAACAGTAAATGCCTTGCTAATGTTTCATCCATATTTACTTGAAAAAAAATCATTTGAGAATATTACTACCCTGGGAATTTCTCGCTGAGCTTTTCAAGGGCTGGAGGAGCAGCTACAGCAGATATCTGTCACACAGCAGTTTCCTTCAGCAATCTACTCAATGAAGTTTACACACTCTCGTACAGAGACTAAAAGACCAAACTTCCAATATTCTACAAACAATTATCAATCACCCAAATCACCCACTATGCAACAACTAGCATTTTATCTTGAAGCAGATTTTCTTCTAAGCAGTGCAAGCAAACCCGTATAAGAAGAGAAAAATGAAAATAATATTAGAACTTGATGCATTTTCATGTAATGTTGAATTGCATTCGGGAACATATGAAACCTAATAATAGATACACCAGTGCTTGTCTGTCACACACAGAAAAGGAAGTGGATATTAACAAGCTCATTGAGTCAGATATATAGCTCATAAAATGTCATGTCCGCATCCCTTTTACCTTCCCCCCTGACTAGTAACAATCCTTCAACCATTTAAATGATCATTTTTTTAGCATTCCCAATCCTAAAGCTATTGTTTCCAGGTCCTCAAAATACTTTCTTGGAACAGAAAAGCAAGAGAGACTATTGGACAAGAATTTCTGGTCTTATTTTAAAACAAGATGTGGCGATAAATCTTGCAAAAAGCAAACCACTATGCGCCAAACGTTCAAACAAAAAATCATAAAATATAACATGTAAGCAACTGCATACACCAAAACCCCTCTCCTCCAAGTTTACCTCTGAAGAATTTATGTTCCAAACTTGATATTAAAATAAATCAGGATCTATGTTTGAATTATTTACCACTTTGATCTGCTGGTTTTCAACCCCACGCTCCTTAATAAGCTGAAGTGATGCAACTATCGTCCCCCCTGAAATCAAGGGAAATACCTCAAAATCAGGAATAGTTACATGCCATCATTGAGGAAAGTAACTTTCTAACAGGATGCAACATTTTGTGGTAGTAATGAATGCAAAAGTATGGACAAGAAATTACACATCACGTGGAGCATTTTTTGGTGGTGGTGGGCAGGGGAAGGAGAAAAAGGATTGGAGATATTTTTATAAGAAAATTGATAAATTCACTGTCATCAAGAGTTTTTTCTTCTCATCCAGCTAAGCAATGAAAGATTTATCACAATGTTGCCAGCATTCCTATTTAATCAGTACCTGTTGCCAGCATTCCTATTTAATCAGTACCTGTTGCCAGCATAGGATCGACCACAAATACTCGAGACCCTTCAGGGAATGTGTCTGGCAACCTATAGAAAGAGTTGAAAACTGTGAATAATAATTCTAAGATAAAATACAGTAAAAGAATTAAACCAGATAAAAAAAAAAGGATATAAAAGAAGTTCCAGTGCACTAAAAGTACACATTAGAAAAAGAGAGAGATGAGAAGATTCCAATTCATCAGTCTTTGAAATTAATAGATGACAGAATCATATAATGCAAACAGAGGGTATGATAAACATTTCCTTATTTCTCAGACAGGAAATTCTTACTTATTCAGATAAATTGTTGGTTGAAGTGTCTCTTCATCTCTACTTATCCCTGCATTAAAAGAGAACAAACAAAAGAGCAGGACAAATACATTTCTTAATCCACAATAATAGACAATCATAGATCTCTCATTCTCTAGGACAAATGGAAAAGTAAAATTTGAAAGCTACTTAGTTTGCTGCAAACTGTTTTAGAATAACTGCCATTTTGCAGTTTCTTTTAAATAGCTGACCCCAATAAAATAGGTAGTACACCTAAATACCATTGCAGGCATTGACTGGATTTAATCCCAAATCCATAGGGACAACTATAAGGACTCTTATCATTGTTATCATGACTGTAATGAAATCCCAAAAGAAAAGGGGGGAAAACACTTTGCCCCGTCTATACTCTCATATTTAGGAGGTGTTTGATAATGAGTTTCAACCTGCGTTTCTTCAAATTTTGAAGAAAAAAAATTGCTTCAAGTCAAAAAGCAATCAGTGTTTTTTTATCGTTTTGATATACTAATGTCAAAAGTGAATTTTAAAAACATTATTTTGATGCATTTCCAAGCAAAAAACACTTTGAAAAACAATCACTCCCACACTCCTAAACACCTCCTTCGCATATGGGAACATTCTTACCTAGATGGTATGTTTTGGTAGCTGGCAGAATTGATGACGCGTGTTCTGCAAGAGCAAGACCAGCTCGCAAGATTGGAATAACCTTCAAAACAGAAGAAAACATTAATTAATCACTCAGCAAGCAACATTCAATTAGATCACAAGACTTCCATTACAGCCGTACCACAGAAACAAATACTTGACATAGAAACAAAAACTGATTGACAAAGTCAATAGCAGAGTTGCAACAATAGAGGATAAAACCATTAAAATTCTGCTATTATTAACTCACTGCCACAGGTTCTCTTGGATCAATAAATTCAACAGATGCCACTCCCATTGGTGACTGAATCTCTCCGGTAACCATAGGCTAGCAGCAACAAAACAGAAAATCAAGCCAGAAAACATGAAACCATTAAAACAACTCATTAAGAATAAACATTTCTCTCGAATGAAATGCTTAAGAAAACAATTAACAATGCACAATAAAGTTTCTTAAATTCTTGAAAAATTCGAATTCCCATTTATCGGAAGTTCTCAATATTTTTAATAAATCCCAGATTCCCATTTGTCAAAAAATTATAACGGACATTCAAAGAGAGGAAAAGAATCAAGGAAATGACGAAACACTGTGAAATTAAAGAAACTAACCAACCAATCCCTTGAAGCTTCATACATAAGTAGCCGGCCTATCTCAGCCATGGCATTCCCTGCAGCAAAAAAAATAGAAAAAAATAGAAAATACAGAAAATAAATTAAAATAAAAAAAGGGAATGAGTCCAAACTAACTGAAAATCGGGGAAGGAGTTTGTTCATTTCTCAAAACGGAAACCCAGTGCTTTATCAATGGATGTGGAGGCACAAAAACCTGAAAATAAATACTAATTTTAATTAGAGAGTAAAATAAATGAAGTTAACAGACATCAAGAAAAAGGGACTAACAAGCATTCGGTCCTCAGAAATGGACGTCTCCTCGGTAGTGGCCATGTGAGACTTAACAGTAACAAAGCTGCGCCGAAGAGCACTGGAGCACGACATCATCTGGCAAGTGAAAGACAGAGTGCCAGGCAATATAATATCGTTATATATACAATTAAATAGAGCAAAAAAATATACTCCATTAGGAATAATATTTATTAAATAAATAAAAAATAAAAGTATATATTTAGTAATCACCTTTTTTGGAAGATGGGGTTTGAGGGTAGAAGGAGGAAGAGGAAAGAAATAATTATTAAGTAGAGGAGGAGGAGAGTTAGGGTTTTGGTGGTGACATTTGGGCGCGAAACGCGGCGTAGAAGGAGGGTATGCCCGGAGATAACTGATATTACTAACGCGGCACGCCATGCATACCAAGATGGATTTCGTTCGATCTCTCACTCGCTACCCAGTTTTATTCTCTTCGGATAAAATTGGGACTTCTGGTTTCAACACGGTCGGTGGGTTACGTTGGATTTATATATTTCTTGGAAATGTGTTGTTATTTACTTTGGATATTAAAAATATTTTTTTTATTTTTTAAAAATTATTTTATATTTTAAAATTATTCAGAAAAAATAAAAATTGTTGAGATTAGCGTATTATGAAAATCTAAATTTATTTCTTAAGAAATAATATTTTTTATTTTTATTCCATAAGATCATGCTTGCGAGGTGGATAGAAGAACTTTTAACCTAAAAAATATTAAAGCTCAAAGATATATTTGATATTGTTATTGTTAAATTTGATTAAGCAAGTCAACCATGAGTTCTTGTAACAAGACTTTGATTTAAAATTAACTTTATAAGAATTGTCTTGATATTATCCAATTAATTTAATGAATTTCAAAACAAACTTTATAAAAAAAACATGATTTAAATTATTTTTAAAAGTAAATGATGTTTTTTTTTTAATATTCAAAAGATGGCTTGGTAGATTAACTCGGGCTTTGCTACTTCACTCACAAAATTAGGGACACAAATCATGAACTCTATTGGTTTTGAAAACTTTGTTTTTAAAATTATTTTTAACTTAATGATATAATAACAAAAATAAACACTCGTATAATAAAGTATCAACCAATGTTAGAATATTTTTTTATACTTCAATAACTTTATAGAAAAAAACCTGAAACAAATTATAAAAACTAATTTTAATTAAATATTGTTTATATGAACAGTGAAGCATTATAATCATGAAAACTAGATTATTTTTTACAGACCATAAAATTTAAATCTTTATTAACTCAATATTGATGAATGAAATTGGGTTTATATATGTATTTAAACAAAATAAAATTGAGTCAACGAAATTAATTTTAAAAAAATCATTAACTAGGCCATAAAACTAGGAGAATCCCATAAAAATTAAATAATGAAGTTCATTCCCAGATAAATCTAATGTTAGAGTGTAACATCCCTTCTCCGAAAAACAAAACAAAAACATTAAATTCACATTCGCCAAGAAAAGAAAAGATGAAATTTTTTATTTATTTATTTTTTCAAGGTTTTACTAAAATTTCAACAGAATCTTCCTCTACAGAAAAATTACAAGTTATAAACATATAACATAGCTTTTAATTTATTCTCAACTCAATCATCCTGGATCTATACAACCACAAACATCATTCTCATTACAACCACAATTTATTTTATTAATTTGATAACAACATTTGCGCCTTTTATCCGATCATCATTATAAACACATTTTTTTAAACATAACTTATTTCTTTTTCTAACGCGTTTAACTTCATCGCTTTACGATTTCCCTTTTTTCTCTCAAATCTGCTAACAGAGATTGCATGTCAACCTTTGCTCAGATTTTTCATTATAATTGGAGTTATCGAACTCTATTTTGAACAAAATCGATCTCGTTGGAAAGTTAAAATACATGAAGCTCTGCAGAGTTTGCCTTGTTGAGCCACATTTGGTGACCCATAGAGCGCTAAAATTCAAAATTAAAAAAATCCAATTTTCTTGAATGGTAAAATTCAAAATGACCCATAGAACTACAACTTCTATGAAGAAAACCGATCTTAATCCCTCATTTACCTGCTCAGATTCTTTATGAAAATCAAGAGATGAATTTGTCTAATTTGTTAACCTATGCTTAATATACATCTTTCCCCTCGCAACTCTACTTCCTCAAATTTACCTTAACTTTCTAACACTCGTTTCATTACTTATAAACACATATAAATCAACGAAGTAGAACTTTCATTATCGTCAACTCTTATGCACTTTTGACTGAAAACTTGATCTTGGAAAAAACAAGACTTCCCCTATTCTTTTCATGCTCGATCCATTCATTACACAAAATATTCACATCCAGCACAATATATACAATAATTATTCTACAAAAATATATAATATTTCCCTCTTAATCACTCTCTTTAATGACTAGTCATGGCCTTTTAGAGGGGGCTTCTCTTTTTTCCTTTTCACTTGTCTAGCCATTTATCTCTCATTTCATTTCATTTTATGTCGCATTCATCAGTTACACACAATTTCATATTTTTTCCATGATTTTTCCAAGAACCCTAATTCAAATTTAACAATTTCCTCCCTTTTTAATATTGTTGTTGTCAGTCTCAATCTTTTTCCCCCTTAATTTCTTCTTCAATAACATTTACAATTCTTGTGTTTTTATGTTTAGATGTTTTGGCAACACTTTTTTTCCCTTTGAAATTCTTCTTAAATTGAACAAAGAAAAAACAAACCTCTCACATTTAGTTGAGAAATAATTCAATTATTAAATCTATATCATCTATAGTTTCTTTCAAAACTCTCACGCGTATTTGAGGGGAGTAATTATTGTTATATATATAAACATATCAAAACTATTTAAAAATAAAATAAAAATAAAGCTCGGTCTAACGTTGAAAACAAACACACCCTAGTTTTTTAATTAGAATTAACAAAAAAAAGAAGGCATCCTGTACTGTCTAGAGAAATTTTACGAATGGACTTCTACGAAAATTTCATTGCGGCGATGCGGTGGCTATAAAATACGAGACTGTTGAAGTTGAATGACAAAAACTCTTCCTCTGACTATCTCGCTGCCACAGAGTAGTTGTTTTCTGGGCTTATGGCACGGGGGCTACAAGCAGTTACTGGTCCACAAATCTAACGGTTAGTGGAAGCATTTGTAAAGAATTTCAAGCGTTTCTTCTCGCAAGGTGGACTGTTTCTTGCCTTGGCTTTTGGGTTCGAGATTCATGGTCATATGCTGAAAAGAACCATCTTCTCCAAAACCCCTACTTCCACCCTCCTCAACATCTCTACCTCATCACCATCTGCGAACCCTCCTTATAATATCACTACCTGCATCAATGCTTCTCTTCAACAATGTGCTATTAACAAGAACCTCAAAAGGGGCCAGCAACTTCATGCCCGATTGCTCATCACCGGCCTTTCCTCCTCCTCACCCTCATGCACCACGAGTCTCATCAACATGTATGCTAAATGCAACCAAATGAACCATGCCCTTTTGGCTCTTAACAGCACCGCTGATTATGCTCGTAATGTTTTTGCATTTAATGCGTTGATCTCCGGGTTTATTTTAAATGGGTTGCCAAAAGATGGATTGGAAGTTTATGAGAAAATGAGACTGGCTGGGATTTTTCCGGATAAGTATACGTTTCCGTGTTTAATTAAAGGGTTTTGTGAAGTTATGGAGGTCTTCCAAGTGAAAAAGATTCATGGGTTGGTATTTAAACTTGGTTTGGACTTGGATATGTATGTGGGTAGTTCTTTGGTTAGTAGTTACCTGAAGTCTGAGTTAATGAAAGAGGCACGTGAGCTGTTCGATGAAATGCCTGAAAGGGATGTTGTATTGTGGAATTCGATGGTTAATGGCTATGCACAGATTGGTCAGTTCGATGAGGCTTTAAGAGTTTGCAGGGAAATGAGTCAAGAAGGGGTTTTGATGAGTAAGTTTACTGTTAGTGGGGTTTTGTCGGTTTTTTCTGTAAGGGGGGATTCTGCCAATGGAAGGCTGGTTCATGGGTTCATGATAAAAATGGGGTTTGATTCTTGCGTTTCAGTTTGCAATGCATTGATTGATATGTATGGGAAATGTAGGCGTGTTGTCGATGCATTAGAAATTTTTGAGAAAATGAATGAGAAGGATATATTTTCGTGGAATTCAATTTTATCTGCTAACGAGCATTGCTGTGACCATGATGGAACTTTGAGGTTGTTTGATAGAATGCTAGGTGAGGGGGTCCAGCTTGATTTAGTTACAATTACTACCATTCTTCCTACATGCTCTCATCTTGCTGCTCTGGTTCATGGCAGAGAGATTCATGGCTACATGATTGTTAATGGGTTTATCAAGGATGGTGAGAGTGAAAATATGTATAATTTACAAACTATTAATGCTCTTATGGACATGTATGCTAAATGCGGGAGTATGAGAGATGCTGAAATGGTTTTTTATAACATGAGCAATAGGGACACAGCATCATGGAATATAATGATCATGGGATATGGTATGCATGGTTATGGAAATGAGGCATTATATATGTTTTCAGACATGTGCAAGTCTGGACTTAAACCCAATGAGATCACATTTGTGGGGGTTTTGTTAGCTTGCAGCCATGCAGGTTTTATAAGCCAAGGGAGTAAATTCCTAGTAGAAATGGAGTTGAAACATGGTGTGGTTCCAACCATTCAGCATTATTCTTGTGTTATTGACATGCTTGGGCGAGCTGGGCAGCTTGAGGAAGCTTATAAGTTGGCTGTAACAATGCCTATTCAGGCCAATCCAGTTGTATGGAGGGCTTTGTTGGCAGCATGTCAGCTCTATGGTAATGTAGATCTAGCTGAGGTCGCTGCACAAAAAGTTTTTGAGCTCAATCCTGCACACTGCGGCAACTATGTATTGATGTCAAATGCTTATGTGGCAGCTGGTCGATATCAGGAAGTGTTAGACATTAGACATAAAATGAGGCAACAAGATGTGAAGAAGACACCAGGGTGTAGCTGGATTGAACTCAAGAATGGCATGAATACTTTTATTAATGGTGACCGGGCCCATCCTGAAGCCAGGTTGGTTTATCCAGAATTGCACTTATTGGCTGCCCATATTCATGAGCATGGATATGTTTCGCTTCTCTAGGGTTGGGAATGTGCTAAATGGTTGCCATCACATCTTGTATAATATACCTTTTGAAATTCTTTTTCTCCACGATTGATGGGAAAGCAAACAAACCTATATTCTTGATGAGAAGATGGAGTGGATAATTTTTGGCTCTCATTCTAACATAGAGGGCTAGTTCCAGATTACACAGAACTTTAACTGAATGGAAATTTGATACATGTTCAAAGTGAAGGTCAAGATCGGTCTCTTCTCAGGTCAGGCTTTCAAGTTATTACAAGAGCTTCACCACGTACAAGTGAAATGTTGGTGAATGTGTAACGGCTGGAATTCTGGAAAGGACACTGATGGTTTTTTCTTTTTTCTTATCAAATAAAAAACAATAACTGTACCCTACATGCACGCAGCATTCTGCTCAGCTAGCGGGGCTGTGCTTCTTATGGTTTTCTGGATGCTGTTATTATTGTCATTATGGTTTTTTTCATAGAACTTTGAAGATAGATTTCCAATTAAGCAGACAACAGTACTGATGTTGTCTTTTACACTCTTTGGAAGAACAATTTGACCACTCTGAATACCCCAGGGAGGAGCTACTTGTGCAGGGGATTTGTTAAGCTTTTAAGTAATTTCAACCGCACTGGTTCTTTTAAGATCTCTCCTTTAATCCAAGACCCTGGAGAACCCAGAGGGGCAGATGCCCGAAAGAGATAATTTACTCACACAACTGTTAAAAAAGTTTCTAAAGATAAAATCAGTGACAAAAAAAATGTCCAGAGCAGTACCGAGAGATGAATTCCAGTTGATTTGCAAATACAACTCAATGCATGATAAACGCTTACAAGATATAAATCAATATAATCAAGTTACAGATCTTCTAAGCTTTTGCTCGGTGTCCTTGAAATGTCTTCAGGAGGTTGGTCGCTGCCTCTGAAAATTTCGTAACTAATACAGTCACAAGCAAGAATGACTTGGTCGCATCAGGGTCCTAAACTGAAGATCACGCTCCTGACTTCAAAATTTGATACCGATCACTAGTAATCTGAAAGCAATTTCAGTTGGAGCCCAGATCAAGAACGATGAGTGGGAAAAACATATAATCAAGTAGTAGAGGTGACCTTAGCACCGCGTTCCCTACCCCACTGCAAAACAGTTCATTCTATGCTACCCCTTGTCTGCATTCTAATATGGTACCAGGAATTCCTATAATCCTCCTGCCTGACACTGTTTACAAATTGGGCAGCTTCAGGGAACAAGATTCACTTCTAGAAAACCAGCACAACGAAAGCAAAAACAAAGTGCTTGTATTTGATTGCCAGAGTCAAGAGTGATAGAACCAGTTCACTGGTGATTTCCCATTTTTGTTGTCATTCGCTTAGTTTTGGGGGAAGACCATCAGATCGATGCATTTGATTACTCTTAGTGCTTTTTGTTTTAATACGAGCATGCGTGCACTGTGATTTCAGGTTCAATCCTAGGTTCATGTACCACCATTGTATCCCCATCTTAGTTATCCTTTAATACTTCTCGATCACTAGTATCATCACATTCCACTTTATTCACATGATCACTAGTATCATCACATTCCACTTTATTCACATGATCTTCTAGCATTTCAAAAATAGTTTTGAAAAATTTTGAATTTTATATTATTTTTTTGTTTTTAGATTATTTTCATATGTTATATCGTTCCAGTTCCAGATGCTCAATACGCTCCTTAATGATTGGTTTCCTCTAATAGAACTGATAGAGCTAGTTCACTGGTGATCTAAAATTAACATTCCAAGGGATAGTTTCTCTTAGAAATATTTCTTACATCCATAATGATCTCCTAAACAGCTTTTCATATCCAATAATCGCAGCTTCTACTGAAATAATCGGGCCCCTGTCAGCTCCTAACAGTAATCATAAACACACGTTCAACAAAAGGTGGAAAAAAAGACGAGAGAAATATTAAATACGAAGCTAGAGACACTTAGCAGCTTTCAACTGTCTCCCACGTTCACCTCAACCATGATACTTGGGATTTAGTTTAAGGCTTCTTTCTTAACGCTGTGGCTTAACGCGGTTGCAGCCGGATTTGAGTCTTATCTGGCACGGAAGTTTACTGGCTTATCAAAATTTCTAATCAGTTGCTAGCAAAACTACCCCCCAAATGCGAAGGAAAACAAGGACTCTAGAGCAACAGGACCTTTACTAAACAATTAATCCTTCCCTAGGCGGAGAGAAGCTTCAGTAGTTCCTCTACTCCAGTTATACGATAAGGCCCAGAATTTGCAAAATATTTTCTTCTTGATGTAACTGCCAAAATCTGGAAAATATCGTGAGAAATAATCCATGAAGACAATTAGCCACTAATCTTTAACAAGGAAAACCCAAACTTACTCACCAACCTTTAAAAGATGAGCAAGGAGAATCCTACAAAAAATAAACATTTCTTCCCCAATTCACTTCCAGAAAAATCTAATGGATTGAAATTTTCCAGGAGATTGCATATTAGCTACTTCCCTTCATTGCAGCAGAAACAATGCATGTGCATAGAAGATATACCGATTCCAAAGTTTTGCAGCATCAAATCAGTTGTGTAATAAGATTGTATGTGCATCAAGACCAACTTTAGCACCTATTTGCATGCTTATCACCAGAAAAAAAAAGATATAGGAACTTGACTGAGATATAGAAGATATAACAATCAATAATGAATCATGTTTGAATCTCACATCACTTATTTGAAAATAGTTTAGAGATCGCACAACATATGCCCTTTCTTGTCCTCGGCAGGCTCAAAAAAGAGACTGTAACTAATATCCCTGACATGGGTTTCAGTATTAGTTCCTTCCTAAAAATGATCAAGTCCAGAAGCCAAACATTTCAAAACAAAACTATATCACTACAGTAAGCAGATATCGCCATCAGCCACATAAACTGGTCACCCCGTAAATAGTTGTTTCTCGTCCAGAGAGTTACATCTCCACAAAATTCTTGAGGTTCTTCAGCCATAGCAAGTATTCCTTGTTGTCTTTGTTGGCCATGTAGTCGAACAAAACATTTGTTGTACTAGGTTTGATCCCTCTAATCTCAAGATGCTTGTGGAAAGCATTCTGCAAATTCTCATCCAAATCACTGCCAAAGAAAAACCATGTCAGAAATGAACAAAAAACACCCAAGAATTAAAACATTGAACGGTCCACATCGTAAACTTACTTAAAATCAGGTCCTGCGTATGCAAGTTCATCAGAATTTTCTGGGTTTTTAATTGACAAGCTATCAATTGTGATCTCATCAGGAAAAGCAGTGATACCGAACTCCATAAACTGACCACTTCCCTTGGAAATACTCACAACCAATGGAATGCTAGATACATCCGAGTCCTTGGTATTGTCATCGGCATCCTCAACATCAATTGAAACATTAGGCATGTCAACCTCAATTTTGATAGTTTCATCTTGGAACTTTCTATTTAGCGAAATGGTCCTCTCTCCGGGATTATCTTCAATTTTGAAAGGAAATTCATTTGGGATATTCTCTTCCTGTATACATGTCAGTAAAAAACACATGTTTTAATTAAAAAATGTTTCTTTTCTCATCAACATTTTAGAGTTTATCCTCTACCAGCACATAGCTTGAAAATTCAAAGAAACAAGAAAATCAAAATTAGGCACCAAGTATAACAACTCTCAAGTTGAACAACAGAGAAAAGAAAACAGAGTATTATGTTGACAAAACTCTAAAAAACAAAATTAAAAGACTGGATAATTTATGTTATGCATAATTAACCAAAAAACATAGCATAAAAGAAGAGCAAGTCATAATTTATGTTAAAAAAAAACCGACATCTTGGGGTTCCTCGATGCAGTCGATCTCAGATTCAAGAACTCGAATCAGATTGTCATCGGCGGTCGGTTTCTCAGAAGTGGCCGCTGTTGAGAAATGTGAAAATGGAAGGAAGGATCGTGGAGTAGTGCGGTTTTCAACGAAGAGAACGGTGGGGATAGCTCTTTGGACGGTTCTGAGAGACCCAACGGTGCGGATAGCAAGAGGCAAGAAGCATTTGGAGGCTCGGCGAAGCACTGAGTTGAAAGCCATTTCCAGGTGAGTGGGAGATGCAAGGGTTTAAGTTTAACGTTGTTAGGGTTTAGGCTACATTTTATACAGCGGGTTTTGGGGTTACTTCGGCGTTCTCTCCTTTACGTTGACAGTGTGATATTCTGGTGGTATTTATTTTTATAATGTTTTTTTATTTGTAAGTATGTAAAAATAGTATATGTTTTTTAAAGTTTATTTTATATATATATAAAATAAAATAATTTTAAAATTAAAAAATAATTTATATATTTGTTTTTAAAATACGATCGCGTAAACAAAAATGGTCGTTGCGAAGTGTAAAATGGGCTTTAACTTTCTTACCCCTAAGACTACTAATTTGTAGGTGAGGGCCCTAAGTTGCATTGAGATAAGGCCTGATCTGTGTAAACGTAACCCCAACCTGAAAGGCTTGCGTGAGAGAGAACAATAAATCGAAACGACAACCCAACAAGTTTTAATTAATAGAGAACAGGTTATAGTGTTTCAATATGAGACACAATGTTCCTGCCAAACCATTACTGAGGATACGTTTCGGGATAGGGTTTAAAAATAATTGGTTGTTGAGTTGCCCAATATAAAAGTAGAAATTAAAAAAAAAAGAGTATAAATTAACCAAGAAATAGACAACAAGAGCAAGGGCACTCATATTTGACTTTATATTTTTCCTCCCCTCAAGCTTCTAGTTCATGATTTTTTCTCCTTTTTTCCTCCCACATCAACTTTTATAGAGATTTTAACATGTTATTTAAAAAAATTATAAATGGAATTCAGTTTAATATAATTATTTTTGTTTATATAAATTAATTTATAATACTTTATATTTTTTTGTATATTCTAGGGTTAATAAAATAATTATTTGGGATTATAACAACTAAACAACACAAAATAAGGTGTGAAACACGGATGAAATTGTCGATGGAATCAAATGATCGTGGGTTTAGGATTTTCACTCATATTTTGTCGAAAAGTTATATAATATTTTGGCAATTTTTGATAGAATCGGTGATAAAATATTCTACCAGAAATCAAAGTGAATTTCCATCCGGTTTTCGTGGACATATATACTTCCCTACAAAATCAGCGATGAAATAATCCATCAGAAATACAGATGCATTTCTGATGAACTCGTCAATGGAATAGCCCGTCAAAAATGAAATTGCATTTCTGATGGACTCGGTGATGGAACATTCCATCAAAATCGAGGTCGTCGATAGACTTTCTAACAAAAGACGGACGGTAAATTCTGATTTTTTGGCACCAATATTTCATCAACTATTCCAGCGGGGGGGACTAGCAAAATGCAAATTCTCGATCAGCAACTTGCTAACGACAGGTTTCTGACAGCAATTCAGTTGGTATAATCATTGTCGACAGAAGTTTTTCCTAGGCATCTAGTTGTGAGAGCAGCAGAATAAGGTAACCAAAAAAGGCCATGATCGCAATTCAGTTGAGAGCGCCATCGTGTGCGAGTGGTGTCCGACTGGGGAAAAAAAATATGGAATCGCGACCCCCAATGGCCTAATAGACTACTTAACAGTTTACGTATCAGTGACTTCCATGTCAAACATAAATATGTGCACGAAAAAACTTAAATCATAGATAAAATCTGGTAAATGATAATTGATTAAGATCCACGATCACAACCACCAATTGTGTTTATAACTGCAATTCAAACAAATGCAAAATCTTCTGTAGTTGCTCAGGAATGTCAGCTAGAAATAATTCTCCTGTGACGTCCTATTCCTTCCATTTAGCCTTCAATATTTCCCACCGCCGTCATCTAACAGCTCAGATCTCACCATCCCAGAGTTCCTCGAGGGTCTTGTATGGGCTGAGGGTCTCGTGGACAAATGAAGTACCTCTGAGCAGTCTTGCCTGCAGAAATTGGATGTAAAACCATCAGTCAAGAGCAAATTCTATTATGACCACAATACTTTCAGAGACAATTTAAAACCCACAAATAGCTCTAAATAAAATGCAACAGATACGTCTAGGGCGAACTGAATATAGGGGTTTGCAGCCAATCGCATCTTTAGCCATTCTACCCTTTATTAATAGGCTAAATCCACATTAACAGTAGCAACACCAAAGTACATGAGGATACTTGCCTGCTCAATATTCGAAAACTTGTCAAACAGGTCCTCTGGAATAGACCATGTGAAGACATCAAAGTTCTCCTTGATCCGTTCTTCATGTGTACTCTTAGGAAGCACGCTATGACCCTTTTGAAGGCCCCAGCGAAGGGCAACTTGAGCAGGAGTTTTGCCCAATTTCTCTGCAACCATAATTAGATATGGGTTCTTGAGTACATCACTCTTGAGCCATGTGGTGCCAGGAGATCCTAGAGGTGAGTATCCCTGGAGGAAATACATGTAAGCAAATGAGAGCATTATAGTCTTGAAAAGAACTCTTGCTAACTTACAGAAAAAAGGTTCACCGAAAGAAGATGCTGAAGCAGGCGAGCAGCTGGCTACTTACAGTTAGGTGAACCCCCTTGGATTGACAAAATGCTTTTAGCTTTGCCTGGTTCCATGCAGGATGGCATTCCACCTGATTCACAGCTGGAGGAACACGCGCAACCTCCAGCAAATCCGCCAGTTTCTTTGTAGAGAAGTTACTCACACCAATAGCACGAGCCTTGCCAGAATCATAGACTGCTTCCATTGCTTGCCATGTCAGAGGAAAATCTGGTTGGACAAAGTTCTCAGGCTTGAAGCCAATTGATCCCTTCTTCATCCGAACAGGCCAGTGTATCTACAAAATTGAGCAGCCTTTACAATTCAATGACTTCATCAATTACATACCTGTCCATTGAAACTTGAATGCTGAAATATCTTTAATATCAAAACTTTGATTTTCTAGGTTGGACAGAGACAGAGAAAGCCTAATTCAATAGCTTCAATGATTTAGAGGTAATTGCCGACTTTCCTCAAAGGCACCAAAGGAGCACTAAATTTCTCAAAATTCTAATTGCATCTTACACATTATCTGGACCAAGGTAGGTCCGGTTTCTATCAAATGGATCGATTCAAGGTGAGCTTGCAAGCAATAATGAAGCATCGACTCAACAACTAAGTTAATGAGAAACATAAATAATTGTAGATGGCATGTCCTTACCGAAGTACAGGAGTTCTCGAAAGAATTGAGCTCTGAAAAAAGTAAGGACTTACAAGATACAAATCAACGTAATCAAGTTGTAGATCCCTCAAGGTTCCTGCGATTGCCTCCGACACATCTTCTGGAGAATGATTTGAGCACCTGTATGGATTATCACATTTTTCTTTAAAAGAAAACTGAGCAAACGGGCACCAAGTATTATTGAACCATTAACCAATACCTAACCACAGGGACAGCACCTCTCAGGAAATTTCCCATGGGAGGTTATATAGAGATAGAAACAAACCAGAGTTTTGAGGTAATAAATAAATCCTCGCGTTTCACAACGCCGTCTTGGAAGAGTTTCTTCAAAGCCAAACCAACCTAAAAGGACCGATTCCAACCATTAGAAGCCACTGGTCAAGCATAACTCAACACCTCCACGCATAAGGTAGAGTCATTTACTTTAATTCAGGAAGAAGAACAAAAACGGTGCGCTACAAATCGCCATAGATCTATAGTTACAGGCTTATAGCCATCATAAGTGTAGGAATCATCATCATGATCGTCATGTTTTGTTAGGGATGAATAATAAAGATGATAACAACAACAACAAAAGCAACAAAAGCAATCACCTCCTCCTCATTTCCATAGGCTTGAGCACAATCAATATGACGGTATCCGATCTGCATGTAAGACATTCCTTATATTTCAGTTAATAAATAACGATCTTTATAAAAAGAAAAAAAATGAAAGCTTAGATTAATAATAGGAAAACCTTGACGGCGGCAGTTACGGCAGCACCGACGACACCTGGATCAGACTGCCAGGTGCCGAGCCCCACTGACGGCATCTTAGCTCCTGTGTTTAATTCGAAGAATCGTATCTCATTCGCCATTTTTTCGCTGTTTTTAATTGTAGTAAAACGGCGCTACGCAGATTCAGAGCGTTTACACTAAAAAGGATAAAAAAAGAAAGGCAGTGGAGAGAGAAGGCAAAGGAGAGCAGTGCGACTGAAGATCGTTTTTGGTTATAAAGTTAATAATTATTTTATTCTTAGATATAAGCCAAAACTCTAGTTTGTTTTATATAATTTTATATTCAATAAACATATTTCCTTAAAACCTCAAATTTCATTTTCAATTTGTAAATACTGTTCGATTTTTCTTCTTCTTTCGTGTGGACTGGGGAACGGGATATTAAATTGGCCGGTGAAGGTCCCTCCCCTGTCGAGGTCATTGCGGAGAAGGACAGGCGAGCTCTTTTCAAATGCTTGGAAAACTCGGATTTTGCTTCTTTGGTTTTAGATGATGGCTATGTTTTGGTGCTGCTAGTGCTATGGTAGTGTAATAAACAATATGTTTTTAGAAATATATTAAAATAGAGTGATAGTCATTGATTTTAAAAATATTTTTAATTACAAAATATATTAATATAAGGTATACTTCTTCTTTGAAATTTGACCATTTTGTTGATGGGAGGTGGAAACAGTTAGAATACGAAGAGGGTACTTTTTTGTTTTTAAATATTTATACGAAATACTATATAATTATGAAAAAAAATATTTAAAAAAAACCCTGCTCAACTCTGAAATAAAATAGTTAGTTAATCTTATCGTTATTAATAAATAAATAAATACATAAATAAATAAAATATATACTTATCCAGAGACCGCTGTGACTGCGAGTGTGTGGACTGGTCTGGTTGTTTTGTGGAAAGAATTCCAGAAGAAAAAAAAAAAGTGAAAGTCTGGCCATTAGAGACGGAAGATGAAGATCCAGGAAAACGAAAGCCGGCAGCTTTTCATGGTTCTCCGTCCCGGAGTTCTTCCACTGTATTTATTGTAAGCCTCGCCCACACCTCCCCATGATATCTACAGCCACTCCATGATTCTAGAATACACCAAATGGAACGAGTGCACGGAAAGGCTTACAGGCACCAGACATTAAGGCAGAAAATTAGTTTTTAACTAATAATTATTACTCCTTTTTTTTACGAATAGGATATTATTATATTTTTAATAAAAACAGATGAAGTAAAAGCTTCCAGTTTTTAAATACATGAGGCGGAATTAAAAACTGCTATGGAATTCCGATTACCTAGAATGACCTTGACTCGTGAAGGTTACTGGTGGGTACCAATTTCACTTTTTAGAATTATTAATACTGTTTGGAGCTACAATTTCATAATGATTTAAAAAAGGATTATTTTTATATTATTAAATCAAAATGATTTAAAAATACTATTTTTTTTTTAATTTAAAGTAAAAAAAAATTTACAAACACTTTTCAATCGTAATATCAAACACCCTTAAGTCTAAGTTATTAAACACAATTTCACGTTTATAAAAATTAAAAGTAAGGATGTTTACTCCTACCGGCGATAAATAATATTTTCAAATGTCATTGAATTCTAGTGTATATGTTCTTTGTATATCTTAAAGTGTTTGGATTGTAATTTACAGTCATCTATCTGTGTGTGAATGAAAACATGTATTTAAGATAAAATTAGTTCCTAAGGCACTCTGGATTTTAATTTAAGATAATGGTAATTGACACTCTATGTAATTATATCACTTACAACTTCACCAGCTTATCTACTGAAAATAAAGCTAACTCGGTCGATCTATATACTATTACCCATACAACATTGTTTTCCTCTTTTTTTTCCCGAGGTAATCCCATGTCCTCTCACTTTCATTGCATAATTTTGTGTATATTTCTTAACATGATTTTTTTAATTTCATTTGTTACTTCAAGACAATGAATCTATAGTTACAAAGCAAGGTTAAAGTGGTTATACTGGTGAAATATAAATGCTAACAACATATTTTGTATCAAGATTTTATCTCTTGCTGCTGTGTTTGAGCTACCTATAAGTATATGCCTACTTTGAAAAGAAAGGATAAGCTTCGAATAATCTTTTCTAAATAAACATTTGAGATAGATGGAAAGAAATAAATGGAACAATCTTTGAATTTTCAAACAATCTTTGCTAAATAAATATTTTAGAAGTTGATAAATTTATTGGATTCATTAGCCAATTTGAAAATCATCATTAAAGTGGAATGACCAAAGGATAAATGGTAATTATAATATTCAATTAATGTAAATTCTTTAATATTAAGTTTTTCTGGCTTTTTACCATATTAATAAGCTTGTATTTATACACACACTCACATTGCCTTTTGGGTTTTTGTTTTAAGATATCAAAAAATACTCAAATTGAAATAAAACAACAAAGTTTAAACAAAAAAAATAGGCATGCCAATACAAGTCTTGCTTCATCAACTCTATCTACCTATGATTATATTTCCTTAGAAGAAGATAATGAACCAATAATTTATAAAGATAGCTTAAAATACTATAAAGGGATGACTTAAATGTAAACAAGGAAAAAAGAAAGTTAGAGAAAAAACTATAACAAAACCCTTACAACAATTTAAGGATACTATTTAGTTGAAATTTAGGAACAAAAAGAAACAAAATAGGAAAGTATGTCAGAGTAACAAGTTATAATCACAAAATAGAGTTAAGAGAAACAAAATTTGAAAAGGAGTGAGAGATAAGAACAAATTATGAAAATGAATATTTCTAAGCTGAATTCGATTTTTTTGTAGTGTACTTTGAAAATAGGAAGCCATACATTATGTGAAAGAGTGGTTCAATTTTTCTTAACTCCATTGATGTATTATTTAGGCTAATATATTTTTAATTAACCATGTTAAAATTTCTTGGTTATTTTAAATATATCTTATAAAATTAATTCACATGAAGCAAAAATATTATTTCATTAATTTCGTATATTAATTATACTAAATTATTTGTATTAATTGTATAATTAGTAAAATTATTATTTATATAAAAATTAATATAATTATGGTTCTATAATACCAAGTATATTAAAATAAAAATGGGTTGTTAAAACAACATTTACCAAGTATTTAATGAATATTGCCATTAGAAATGCTTTAATATCTTTATGCACTTTTCCAATTTATATTTTATAGTTATTAAACCCAACCAAACTAGTAAAACTTTAAACTAGGATCATGACCCAAATAGAGTTTCCAGTTGAATTAGATAAGATCTTGAATTAGTCAAATTTGGTTAATTCGGTTAAGATTATAATAGTTTAGTTGACTCAACCATACGTAATTTAAACCATACAAGTCAATATCTTGTAAGAAAATAACATTCTTGTTTCAATAAAAATAATTGATTCTGGAGGCTGGCAAACCAATCTAATGATTCAATGAAATAAATATTTTTCTTAATTAATATATGAGTTGAGTTTTACAAATATATTGTTTTCATCAATATAACCCAAACAATTTTCTTTATGTTTTTTTTTTAATTCTAACTTATAATTGATTAGAAATATGAATCTCTCCTTTTTCATCTTTGGTTGCTATTTATTTTCCTTATTAAATTTGAATTCATCTTCTCTCTATTTATTTTTTCTCATTTTGTCATGTAAGATTCAATGTTAAAAACTGAACTTGGTCGATGATTATTCTCTCTGTTTTCCTGTTTAGTGAAGAAATGTGGTTTGATAATTTCAACTTTTGTTCCAATTTGTATTAAATTTTATCATTATTTTTTGTAAAATAGAATTACGAGGACCATAATAAGTAAAATCAGTGACGCACTTTACATTGCAAGGGAAAAATCTAGGGAGCTCGTATTAATATGAATAGTGTGATGAATGTTTGTAAAAAGTAAAAAAAAATCAATGACATAACTTCACTTCCTTATTTCTTAGGCTAACATCTATAGGAGATTGAAATAAAAACTTATGAAATGTTAATTGAAATTGAATTTTTTTAAATAAAAATATTGAAATAATTTTTTTAATTTTAAAATGTCAAATTGGTTTGGAAATCACTAAAAAAACTAATTTAAAATAAAAATATTTCAAGCTTTCACAAAAAATAATTGAGCTCCACCACCAAACACTTATTATGTATACTTGTTTAGTTTTTATTTATTTATTTATTATTATTATGCCATTTTTTCATAAGGTTATCATATAACTTCTTGGTAATTTGCTAATTTTAACTTATGTGTAATTTTCCAATTATATAAGCACACGAACTGGGAAAGGGACAGGATATCCATTGGAGGACGGTGTCCTTGCTAAACAGCTTTGAGTGATGAGCCCATTCCTTAACAATCCGTGATTAGATTTAAACCAGTCCAATTGAGCATGAGATCCTGATTGTGATTGAAAACCATGAATCGGTCTCTTCAACTAGATTGATATTCTACTGGAGAATCTGTGACTGATTTGATGAGAGTGACATTGAAACCTAGGGTTTTGCTTGAAGGGTTCTCTGAATAAGAGAAGGGCCCTTTGGTTATTGAGAGAGAGAGAGAGAGTGGAAAATGAAGGAGATAATAGGAGGGCCGGGGACATTGAGTGGGTTGTTACTGAGAATAGGACAATGCGTTTTTGCTGCAGCTTCTATTTCAATCATGACCTCTGCCGCTGAATTCGCTTCCTACACTTCTTTCTGGTAAATATTTTTTCCAACTTTTCCTTTTTATGTTTTATTTCTCTATAATCTTTTTTTTTTAATTTGTAATTTATTCGACAGTGATTAGATTGCTTATTTTTTTGTGATGTTTCTTTATGTATATAAGGAATAAGAAGGCCCCTTTTTTGCCCTTTCGAACATTATTGTTATTTTTAATTTGTTGAGTATTAATAATTTGCATGGGATATAGATTTTTAGTGCCGATTGGCAAGCTTGCGTCTTGAAAGCTTTTTGTGGAACTTGGAACATTTTTACTTTGTTTTTCTCTGTAGATGCATGAATACCTCTTGAAAGCAGCGCTACTGTCAATCTGTCATTGAGATTTTGAGTTCATAATTGTAGTTGATGTGTTGACTAGTTAGCATGAATAAGCTTTAAATACCAGATAAGTGTTGTGTGTGATGTCTCTTGCAATGTTGAAAATGAGCTTCTGCTGTTTGATCTTTATTTTCGCTTCTTTATTTGCAAGCCATTGTCCTGTTTCCTTTCCCAAGAACTGCGTGTATGTTTAAGGAATTTAGACTTGTAGGGTTAGTAGAAGGTGCTCCAGCTTCCTGTAGATTAGTGGGGGTGTTTGACGTACGAACATGTCGACTGCTAGCCCGCTGCTCATGTACATGTATATATGATATGTTCACATGCACTTTTATTTTTATTCACTGTTGAATTCGTCTCTCAAGCATATGTCATTCATCTCTTTTGATGGTTATGTGTTCTCTGACTCAGCTATTTGATTGCATCAATGGGGCTTCAACTTTTGTGGAGCTTTGGACTTGCATGTCTTGACATTTATGCTTTAAGGAGAAAGAAAGACCTTCAAAATCCTGTCTTAGTGAGCCTGTTCGTTGTAGGGGATTGGGTACTGTTCTTGTCCTTTAGACTGCTCAGTCCTGGTTAATTCTCTCTTTTACTGGAAGATTTTCTAGTGATTTGAGCCATAATGCTAATGCGCCGATTGGACCTTACCAATTTCATCCATCAGCTATTGCTGCTTATTTTGTTTAGGAGCATGGTGAAGTGGTTCCCTCATGAACTGGTTTCTAATTTTAACAAGGCTTTTCTCATGTCAAAAGACTACAAAAGGATGGCTTGTGTATGCCATTCAGCTTAAATTTTTTTGAATATTAAAGCAAGAAGTCCTTGGTCATAAATCTCTATTCAATCATCTAGTAGCCATATCAAAATGAAATTGAAGCAAGATTTCCCCTGTTTATTTCCACTGTTGCAAATGGCTTTAGGAATGACCACATTGAATACTAGTACAATGTTCTTTCAACTTTCGTATTGTGCTCAGTGTCTCCGGCAGCTTCCACATTTAATGATCTTATGAGAAATGCTTTTGAAGATCTCAATAAGTAAATTTAAGCAAGTAAGACTGAATGTAGAAAATTCTTGGAGCCAAGGAAGCATTATGAGGGTCTATATGTTAATAGAATATTCTTGAAGCTGAATTTTGTGTGACTGGGATCATCCTTCATAGCAAAAAGGTGATTCTGCAAATTCAGGTGTAGGCATAAAAAGTGATTTTTTGAATGTTAATGCGTCTTTGAATATTTGATAATGGCAAGATGCTGCCTTGAGACTTCTCTCTTGCGGAATAATTCTAGGTTCATGGTCTCTCCTTGGGGAGATTTGTGTAAATGTTGTTTTGAAAAGTTTTGAAAACTAGCTAGGCAGGTCTATTTTATTTATTTTTATGATGTGAACTTGGGTAATAGTTAGAATGACAAATAATAGCTTGAACTTGCAGGTAACAGCTATGCTATCACTTGCTGCGGCATGCTCATCAGCAGGTGTTGTTGTTCTTTATGCAAGAGACATGAACTTTTGCAAGACCCATCCAGATCTTCCATGTAGCAGGTATGAGATTTCCATACTTTTAGCTTTCATCACCTGGCTTCAAGTCAGTATATCGTCTCATGTGATGTTCTGGATCCTAGCCTCGGTGTAGTTGATACTTTCCTAGAGTTGCAGAATACACAAGTGATAATATCTTGTGGTTCACATGTAAATTAACATGCCTTAATTTTTGGAAATTTTAGAATTATCCTGTTTGTTTGCTATTTATTGTGAGTTTTCCTTGGGCGAATGAATGTTTTGGTCAATGATCATGTGTTCATTTAAGCCCCTCCATTTTCTCACTTGCTCCCAAAATTCCACCTAAAGTTTGAGCTTACTTCAACATTTAGAGTTTGGAAATGCAGTTCTCTGCCATCTGAGATGTCCTTTCTTCTTAACTTTAACTTACATGAACCGGTGATTTGTAGCAAAAAGCAGCCAGGTCTGATGTTCATCTCCTGTTATTTATGGAAATTTCAATTTTAGTCAGATAACTTAAATGCAAAAGAGCTATTATGAAAGAAGGATCACACATACTCCAAAAGAACGCCTTTTCTTTTTCATAACTGTATAATCTTTCACTGGATTAAGTTGCTGGTAATGTGGCATGGATATTTTCATATTCATCAATAAATTAAGTCCTGAACGGCTTTTTATTTCTTTTATTTTCTTAAAAAAAAAAACCACAATGGACATCGGATCATTTCCTGATGAGAAAAGAAATGTGGATCTAGTCCGTCCCATCACATGAAAGAGATTTCACAACAATGATAGTGGCATCCAGTTCAGCCACCAATCGAACGGCGTGGATCCTCATGAATTCGATCAATGCAATTACTTTTCCCAGCCCCCGCCACCTCAAGCTCCAGGCACAGACGACGAAAGGCAATCGCTCTAGCAAAACTAATTCCGCCGCTAATGAATAAATTAACAGGTACTTATAACTAGATTGAGTTTAGTAAATGTTTTATTCAATTTTATAATCAACATTTGATCAGACAACAAAGAAATAAGAAGCTCAAAAGTGCAAACAATAATATATGTTAGTGTTTGATTATTGTCTATCAACAAAATAGAAGAGTAAAAATAAAAGAGATGAGATAGAAAAAAACAAGGATAGAGCGGTAATATAAAAAAAGGTTTATATATATATATATATATATATATATATATATATAAACCTTTTTTATATTACCGTTGTATCCTTGTTTATGTTACCATCAAACTTAACTTAATCTAACTTGATAAAAAAAACTTGGTAGATACATGAACTGTTTAACTCGAGATACACACAACACAGGCTAGACCCTTTTTATTTTTTTATTTTTTTTTATTTTTTAGTCAAAACAAGGTTGTCTTGATTTCTATTTTTTAAATATTGTTTTTGGGCAAACTTGTCTTTACACTCATGCCTTGTGTCTCAAGCTTTACAGCTAGTTGACTTTTAATTTGAATTTTAAAATTATAATATTAATTATTTTATCTATACATTAGTTCGTATCATGATGAGTTGATCCTCGCAAAAGTTGACCTAAATCTTGCACCAGTTAAACCCTCAAATTAACTTTATATACTATAATAATTATTATTTTTATATTAATCTATACCAATGGTTAAGCTGACTTGTGACACTCTTGAGCAATGACTCAAGTCTTTTCATGGATTAACTTTTAAATTAAGCTTTAAAACTATGACCTAATTATTTTTATTATTATTCTTTGCATATTTTAATTTGATAATCTTAAATTTTAAGGTTTTTATTTAGAAATAAATAATAAATAATAAATATTATCCCTAGAGACTTTATAAATTAATTTCAAAATTATTCTAAAAATATATTTAGTTATTTTTATATCTCTGAATCTGTAACCAAAAACATTTATATCTCAAGTGTCTTCTTTTGTTTTCTTTTATTCAAATGGTATCTAAAACCTGTTTTTTCTTTTATTCAAATGGTATCTAAAACCTGTTTTAGACGGTGTATTTCAGTCACTTTTAAAAGTATTTTTCGTTTAGAAAAATATCAAAATAATATATTTTTTTTATTTTTAAAAAATTACTTTTAACATTTACACATTAAAATAATCTTAAAACACCAAAAATATAAAAATAAAAATAAAAATAATTCTTTTTTTTTCAAAAACACTTTCTAAAAAAACCCGGAAAAACCCCTAAAATGACAGGGAAAGTAAGAGAGACATCAAGTTATTGCTCGAGGTCGAGGTCATCAGCATTTGCCTGGGTCTTGGTTTGATGTCACTGTGCCGGTGAAATTGATTAAAAGAACGAAAACTCCAGCCTTTGACAAGCAGTTTACTTTTGCTATATTGTAAATGCAAAAAAAAGCTTCCATCTTGTTATTTTATAGCAAACATCTGATACAAATTCATCACAAGAAAATCGCTCCCTGTTGAATGCGATTTAACCAAACAGGCGAGCAATGAGAGCGGAAAGAATCCAAGACAATTGTTTTGAGTTTCTACAGTAACATTTTTCCTCATCCAGAGTGAGCAGTTTATCAATTAGTAAGAAATGACTATGGACAAACAAGGAAAAAAGCCACGAACCTCACATGACAATTTCTGGCTTCAAAATGCTAGACTTTATTTCCTTGTGAGGCAGGACAACACCCCCATTACTGTAAACTTCATCGCCAACATGAACATCTTCTCCTAAAATTGTCATGTTCTCTACGCGAGCCCATCTCCCCACAGTGGAATGCCATCCAATGATACTACTTGAGATGCATGCATGCTTCTTGATACGCACTCCCCGCATTACAGTGCAGCGGGAAAGCCTAACTCCTGAGTCTATTATGCAACCTGGGCCGATGGCTACATCTGGTCCGATTAGACATCCTTCTCCAATTACTGCACTCTCATCAACCAAGACATTTCCAACAATGTGTGGTCCAGTGGCCAGTTTTGGAGAGGACATTTTCCGCAAAGAATCCAGGTATAGTCTCAGACCTGTAACGTAGTCTTTTGGCTGTCCAATGTCCATCCAGAATCCAGGTAGAACCATGGCAAACAGCTTTTTCTCTGCTGCAATCTTTGGGAAGACTTCTTTCTCTATTGAGGTGGGCCTCAGTTCAATCCGATCAAGAACAGAGGGGTTCAACAAGTAGATTCCAGCATTGATCTTGTTACCAACAAATATTTTCGGCTTCTCTACAAATCTCTCAACCTTCCCACTAGTTTCTTCCATCAGCACCACACCATACTTCGACGGTTCATCCACCTGTGACATGAATAATTGGTTTAACACATAGGGAATGGGATTGGTGCCCGGGAAAAAGCAAAACAATAGATTCAACTCACCTTGGTTACCATAATGGAAGCCTCCCCTCCATGGCCTTTGTGAAATTCAATCATTTGTTTTAATGGATACTCACTTATAACATCACTGTTGAGGACAAAAAAAGGTGCGCCAGAACCGTCAATGAGCTTATCCCTAGCTAGGGCTAAAGGACCTGCTGTGCCAAGTGGCTCAGTCTCTTGTGAGCAGGTGATCTTAATTTCAAGCTTTTTCTCGTATTCTTTCAAGAAATTCAGCATAACCTGCATTTAAAAAGTAGGTAATTACAGGGCATCGTAGGAAAATCAATCCAGCTGAAATATTATTGGATGAATATGGAATGGACTTTCAGTGGAAAGGAAATGCTCTGAGTTGTTGTTACCTCTGGCTGGTAGTTAATTGCCAAAACCACTTCAGTGACTCCAATTGCTTTGAGAGCTTCAATCTGTTTATAAGAAATTCAACAATGCATTATACACGCAGCTGGCATGCGCTGCTTATCAGGTACAGAACAATTTAAATAGAAAACCATGGCCAGGGAAGTTGCTCGGTCTCAAATAATGAAATCCAAAACAGTAAATCCACTACTAAATAGTAGATTAGCCAATGCCAAAAAGCAATCTTGAAGTAAATATTTACTTTTATTATTTTTCTGTAAGGAAGAATAAAAAATTTCAACCAGTACACACATGCATACTCATTAGTTATGTGGGGGGTGGGATTTCAGGATACAAAGCAGTAGATACCCCAATGTCCTATTCAAATAACCTCTCAATGTGAAATTTATCACGTAATACCTGGTGCAGTATCATGGGTTTGTTAGCAAAATCAACCAGGGGCTTTGGTACACTGAGGGTTAAAGGCCTCAAACGAGTCCCAAATCCTCCAACAAGAATGAGTGCCTTCATTTTGTTAAGCTCTCAACCTTGATCCTCTTCTCCTGGATTTTCAAAAAAAAAAAACAATGTGATGAAATGGGATCAGTTGATTAGTTCGAACCAACAAATATCACAAGAGGAAAGATTTGGATGGATTCGATCTCCAAACTAAAGAGAGACAAAAAGTTCCTTTCTTAAAACCCAGATACTGTAAATATGCTTGGCGTGGTTAACAAAAAGAAAAAGAAAGAGGAATTAGATTGATCTGAAAGACAGACAAGTGAAGAAAACGTACCCTGTTGATTCGAATTTTGGAGTTGGCAATGGTAGATCAATGGCCGGCTGGTGCTGTGATTGGCTATGATGGTTGTGGAGACTATATATACGATAAAGGGGGTAATAGTGGTGATTGAAATTATAAATCTTGAACGAGACGCTGTTTACTTTCTCCAAACCAAGAAACGGGATCGCGTTCGCTTAGAGCAAGGCTTTTGACAGTCGCGCACCTGCTTCTCTTCCTCCTTTTTTCTCGTCTCTTCACTTCAATGAAACGCCTGAATTTTCAAAATATTCTTTTTGTGCTCTGTTAATTTATTTTTTATATATAAAAAAAAGTTACAAGAAACCTTGTCTGACCAGAGGGGGTGAATTTTTTTTTAGGTTTGGTTTTTATAATAAAAATAACTAAACTGAAAAAAAAACCTTGAAATTAAACTGGATTCAGTTTAAATGGATTGATTCTGGTTTGGTTCGGTTTTTGAATTAAAAAATCAAAAAATAATTTTGGGTTTTTTAGATTTTATTTTATTTAAACCAAGTTTTTTTTCATTTAATCATAATGAAAATAAACCAAAAAAAAATGAATTAAATCAGAAGAATAAAAAAAATAAAACATATCTTTTTTTTTAATTTGAATCGGTTCTCTCTTTGTTTTATCGGTTTTTTCTTAAAAAACTAAAAAGGTCAAAGTAAAAATAAAATCTTTTTGATTTAATTGTTTTTTAATAGTTTAATTGTTCTCAATTATTTTTTAAATTTTCTCAATTTTTCAGTTTTTTTAGTCGCTCCAACTTCCTAGTTCTAAAAACAGAGAAAAAATAGTGGTGTTAAGGACAACTAAATCAATAATAAACAATATATTTTTAATATGTTTGATGTAAAATTATGATTAAACGAGTTAAAATAGAATAATAATCTAGCACATATACAAGTTTCATACACTATCAAACTCAAATAATATAGACTTAATTCATTTATACACAAATTATCTTTGGATCGAGTTGCATGCTAAGTTCATATACATATAAACCTCATAAGGTATTGTATTTAATCTTCTTGAGTTCAATTTTGTTTTTTTTTTAATATTTAAACCAAGTTTTATAGCAATCAAGAGAGCAGAGAGCAAATTTGATATGATTAACAAATAAAATGACATTTTTTTTTATTTTTCATAATTACGAAGTCTAATATATGTATACATACAAAAAGAAATGTTCACCTAAGAAGCAACTACTATATATTTGGACTCATCTTAGGTGTGCTAATGTTAAAAACTAAATTTTATTTCTAGTTTATGTAAAGAACAAAAGAACATGTTCACTTGTTTTTCTCTTCCAACAAGTAAGTAGCATTTAGAGCTTATGTATGATTATTTGAGATGGTCACTTCTTATTTCAATGTCCTTGTTTAACAAAGAACACTTATGAGATTTTGTGTATTTGAGTAAAATCTTGGCTAGGTTTCCAAGATATATGATAATTAGTTGATTAAAATTCAGCAATGATCATCAGATCTTAAAGAACTTCCAAAAACACAATTTTTGAGATAGGTTTAGACTGCGAAAGGGGTGCCTCCAGCATTTTTCAATTGTAATTATTATGTAATGGGGAGGGTTATTATTGTCCAAAATCCTTTGGGTCACCTTTTTTTATTAAATAAATTCTCATTCGCTCTTTGGTTGAAATGTTTTTCTCTACGAGGTATTAATTAAATAAAACATTAATTGTTTTCAATCATGATGGATAATGAAGGACCAAACAAGCCGGGCCGGCCAGGCTCCTGCCGTATTAAAAACATGTCGGCCATCACGATATCTTCTTTATTTCTTGGTTGCGTGCCATTAAATTATAGAAACTAAGCCCATGTAGAATTAAAAACAAAAAGAAACATGGCAAGGAATATTAAGGTTTTAACAATACACACCTGCAAAGACTGGTTGCTATGAGCCAGTGGGCCAAAAGTAGAACCAGTACACTGTTTTATTTATTTGAAATACGAAGAATTGCAGAGTGAATATAGAGTGAATGAAAACTCTAAAACATTACAATTCAGAAACACAAACGTTTTCCAAACATTACACTTCAATATTTACATGATCGGCAATTGATTAATGTAAGCACGTGTGCCCCTTCGGTTTTCCACGTGCCACCATCTCTCTTACCTTCACAAAGCTTTGCGGCCCCTTTAGTTTTCCGCACGCTTATTGTTATTATTATTAGCACCATCCAAACCACGCATCAAATAAAATTACCATAAACAAGCTCTCTACATACAAATACCTGGACGGCCAGTATTTTTGACCAGCTAGCTCCGTGCCTTGGGCTTTCCTCCGACACGTCGCACGTACTGTAACATATACTTCTAATGATCATGTAGCGACACGGCGAGAAGTCAAGCGACAGTTAAGGGGAGACGATTGAGTTCCAGTAGAAACAATGATTTGAGCGGTAGAAGAGTTCATATTCGATGAAGATGTTGAAGAGGTGGAGAAGCCATAGTCGGACCCGAAAACTCGTATATCGGACTTTGAAAACCTACCTGAATCGCCAGGGAGCCGCATGTACGAAGCTGAAGGTGACTCGTTGAACCACGACCCTAGAGGCCCGGCTTCTTTTCCGTTCCTGTATTGTATTATAGCCCTGTACACGATAGGAATCAGACCCTCCATTTTTTGAAAGAAAGGGAGGCTCTTAGGGTTCATACAGGTTTGATGGAGGGAGCAAGGGTAGGAGGATTGGTTTAAAAGAGAAGGATGGTGTCGGTTGACGTGGAGTAATGATGGATCGGAGTCCAGCTCTTCACGCTAAGCCAGACGCGAAAACTGAGGGAGACTTGCAATGGAAACCCACACGAAGAACTTGATGAAAAGCATGAAAGCTCTGTCTAATCTTACAGCTATCTAAATATTCATTACAGGTTTCCAAAATCTCACTAGAATATTATTTCATTCGCCCCTTGTTTTTTTAATGTATTTCTTTTCAGAGTTTGGTGTGGGATCTGTTGTCTTAATTGTTTTAATATGGTTGGCCGATTCGTGATTATTTAGAATTTTCTTTTCTGAGGGAGAACAGGACCGTTCATTTCACCTTGCTGACTGATTCATTATCCACCTTTTTTTATTTTAATTCTCAGTTTGTTTACATGTGGTTTTACAGTTTGTTGCTGAATGGGTTTGGTGGTATATTCAGCAGTCGCCACGTGTTTTTCACAAAATAAATCTTATCAATTTTTATTTTTTTTTATGTAA
This sequence comes from Salix exigua, assembly GCA_032356905.1. Taxonomy (NCBI): domain Eukaryota; kingdom Viridiplantae; phylum Streptophyta; class Magnoliopsida; order Malpighiales; family Salicaceae; genus Salix; species Salix exigua. Next base: position 5,075,951 of record CM063593.1, on the reverse strand, counting down.
TGTCCTGGTTTATTTAGAATGTATTATTATTATTATTATTATTCAATATACCACAGGAGTTCAATTTTTGAAATGAATGTGCACTATCTCATAATATATTGTGCATTTCTTTCACTTTTATACTCTAACTTTTATTTTATATGATTTGAACATTTTAAACTCAAATTAGTTCATAATTGCATATTCTTTTCTTTTTTTTACTTTGTTAAAAAATAAAATCATTGAGATATTTCAGAAATATTGTGAAGATATATTTCTATAGTATTGACAAAATTTCATCTTTTACACTAAATTGTTGTTGTTGTTGTTTTGTTTTATTTGCTGTCATTATCTTATTTTTTTAATAATATTATTAAATTAACTGAGTTTATTCGAGCTAATTAACTTGATAGAATATATATATATATAGTTTTTTAAAAATATTTACATGTTTTTATATGATAAAAAAAGAAGTTTGACCCGCGGGGCAACCTAACTATATATATATATATATATATATATTACATTTGGTTATAATGTCCATGGAAAGCACCAGGAAACAGAAACTCCGGATCTCTCTCAATGGATCTGTTATATCTACTTATTAATATTCCATAGCCATAAAATTAAGGGCCTTTTCCATTGAACGTGGTAAAAGCAGAAGGCACGAAAATTACAATCTGATAATTCTGGATATCTTCTGTAATTAATTATTTTGTCTTGAGAAATTTCAGGATGTAAGCAATGTCTAATGTATTGCTATTGTTATTGTTTGTTTTAATCTATTATATTAGAATTTTATTCCAATTAATTCTCTTGCAATGATCATCTAGAGAAAGTCTTCTGGTGGGCATTGTCCACATTAAAATGATGATAAATCTCCAACTATTTATTTTTTTCTTTGCAAGTATGATATTGACAGCTTATTTATTTTAATTTATTGTTCGGCCGACAGCATTTAGGGGGTCATCTATGGAGTCTGTAACTTGTCATCACTGCCAGTCGGGCTCTATAGAAGAACCTCAAATATTACTTATTACAGAACATGATCCTACTCCAATATAATTAATGGGAGCCATTATCAAATCTTAGCTCTTAAAACGTAAGTCTGGCATAAACTTTAGAAGGAAAATCAAGTGTAAATTATAAGCAAAGCTCTAATGTATTGATTTATTTATATATATAAATAATTGTATTCATGACCTTAAAAGTCAACTTTTAGAGATGAGTACGCAAACCAGAAGATCAAGCAAAAGAGAAATGACGTGTTAAGAAACATATATCGGATAGCATCAGTTATAGGGATGGAAATTTAATTAGAATATAATGGATAATGGATGTTGACCCAACTCTATATTATCTGAATAATAATAATAATAATTTAGAGCCGATAGATAATAAATAAAATATGAATATTATCAGACCTAACCTTAAAATTTATCTAAACTTGATTTCATACACATATACATAATTACATACTTCAAATATATATTAATTATTTTAATTTTTATTTATTAGAGGGGGAGAGAGAGAGGGCGCGCTCGACTGCATATTTTATTTATTATTATTTTTATTTTTCTGCCTGCTTCATCATAACACCTACTCCAATTCGGTCTCCATCGGAGATGAAGTCACTTGTTGCCTTAAATTAACCTTGTTGTCCTTTTATGGATCGAATAATGTTCTTAGTTTGAAGGCAAGCAGAGACAGATCTCTGTGTTCCATGTCCCAAGCCAGAGCAAAACCTGCGTGCTCTCTTACGTGACGGTGTTAGGTGAAGAGAGAGACGTCGTCAACTTTCATGAGTGAGGGCTAGCTCAGCCGCTAATCACCCACCATTTCAAAATTTATTTTGCATTTTTAATTTGATGGCAATATTGTTCGTGGGAGATTAGAGGATCGCTGTCTTCTAGAAAATTAGAGCCCGGATAAATGACAGGTGTGCCTGACTTTTCTTCAGTGCCGCCGGGATGAATCACGTTTTGACCGTTCACAAGTGGTTCAAAAAATAATAATCCAGCAAGAGCTAAGGTGACCGTCTGAGCTTATTTTAATTTAAGCTGGCGATAGGCTGTGCGTATTCCTTGCGTCAAACCAGGTAATATATTTGAAAGCATTAGAGAAAAAAAATTAAAAAAACAGTTAAATCATGCTCAAAAAAATTATTATCCATGAAATTCAAGTCTAATACTACGTAAAAGATATAACCCTTACGATGTTCCATGTCTTCGTGGATAACAAATTGGTGATTGTGATGAATGAAGTTACAATTGATGGTATATTTACAATTGTTGGGTTTTTTTATTAAATTAAATGTTTAGTTTTTAAAATCTAAATAATTTTAATTTAATTAGTTTGTTGATTGTTAAAATATATAAACAAATCTTGATTTCATTGAAATAAAAACTACGGTTGTAAAATAGTTTGTAAAATGAGTATTTATGTCTATGCTGTACACTTGCATGTGTGTATGATTGTTAATAATTAGATCTATTGAGAATAGTAATAAGTAAGAAAATTGCATGAGTTTATTTACTAGCATAATTAGAATGAGAAATATTTTATGTTGTTATAATTTATTTATTTTTGAAAAAAATAGGAGGAGAAAAAAAGATAAAGAAAAGTGTTTCATTATTTATTATAATATTCTACTTATATTGCATTAAATGAACACGTTTTATTTTGGGTCATGCTACGCAATATAGCATTAGAGTGGGTCTCTTTTTTCAAGAGATATTTTCAATTATATCTAATGTGTATAGATATTTTCAAAATCTTTAATCTTATTAAATTGAAGTTTTTTTTAAAAAAATAAAATGTTCATAAATACATGTGGTTAGTGGTTGTATATCAAAGTTGTTAATTCCATTCTATAATGCTCTGCATGATCGATACATCTCATTTCAAATAAAAAAACAAGATACACCAAAACAAATTTCATCTCGTTAAAAATCTCAATTCATTTTAGAAATTTTGGTTACGTTCTATCATTCTGTTTCAAATAGTGTTTTTTTTAGAAAAACAAAATATCTAATTTTACAACATTAATTATCTCTTATTATTGAATCATCACAAAAAATTAACAAGACATCTCTTAACATATTAGTATGTCTCATGTTAGAATTTTAGATCAATCAAAGACTTACAATATTGATGGAATTCTTGTAGTTTTTTCTAAGTTTATAATTTTTTTGGAAAATTATTTTATTATATTATTATTTTAGGTAAAGTCTTTCTTAATTTTATTATTAAATAACAAGTTTTTTAAAAATTGAGTTTCATAATGTTTTAACTAAATTTCAATTAGGATTATCATAATTTCATTATCCAAATTATTGATTGAAGTTGTTCCAATATATAATAAACTGTACTCCTAATGTTAACTAATTCTCACAAAAAAAAAATAGCTAATAATTAATAAGTGCAACAATAACTAGTATTTATTTTTTCTGTTTATATTTTTATTTTATTGACGTGGCTTAGCCGTCTTTGTTCTATCAATTGTATACGATGGTTTAATTTTTATTTTATTTTATTTTTTCCTATCCCGTACAATTCCAAGATTTGGGGGGAGGATTATTGGGATCCAATAAAATCTCTAATATCAGGCCCAAAAAAGAAGCCCATCTTGTCATGTCTCCAACAGCTCGTAAAAGGCCAGCAAAGAGCAACTCGAATACCTTCGAGTAGGCTCGACTAGCTATTTCCCAAGCCCATCCACAGACCATCCTCTTCAACAATTGCTCTAATCAAGAAATTGTAATCGTTTTCCAACAACATGGTCCCAGAAGAACAAGGATGTCTTGCTATGAGAGCTCGTCATTAGATAAAATGGTGGAAAGTGAAAGCATTCGAGGCTTAATAGTTACACTATGTCATTCACCATGCTTAAAATTATGGTTAAATAATTGTTTTCTAAAAATAAAATAAAAGAATGATCATCCGACACTAACATTCTTAAAGTAGCAAGAAATTTAATGATTTGGATAAACTCAATTAATTTAATAATATACAATTAAAAACAATTCCAAAAGAATAGCGATAAAATGAATTTAAAAAAACTCAAATGCTGAATTTCAAATTAATCTAGAAAATTAAGAAAATAAATAAATATCCTTAACCACCACGTTTTAGAATTATAGTGGTGTATATGTAATACTGGAATATGTACATCACCAAGGGAGTGATATGCAGAAAAATAAAAATAAAATCAATATATTTTATGCATTACCTATCATAATTTTGTTAATTAATGATAACCTTTAATTTGTGTATATTCTCAAATATACTCATCTATATATATATATATATATATATACAAGTTTTGATTAATTGGATTTTAATAAAAGTTTATTTATTTGATATATTAGTGATGATAGACAGGAGTACTGAAGCTCGAGTAAGATCACATCCTTCTTACTTTACTAGACTATTACTTGAGCTTTTCAGTACCTATAGCTATATGCATATCGAGTGACAAGGAAAGCGGTGCCCCTGCAGCTCCACAATCAAACTTTTTTTTTTAAAAAAAATTATTATTTTAAATTATAAGATTTTAGTGTTTTTAGATTTTTTTTTATGTGATATCATAAAATAATTTCTAAAAATAAAAAAATTATTTTGATAATTTTTTTAGTGAAAAATATTTTGAAAAATAATATCAATCACACTCCCAAACAAACCAAAATAATAATTAAAAAAACAGAAAAATCAATTAACTTGAGAAGACTAGAAAAAAATAAAATAAAACTGATTATAATATTTTTAAAAATTTATAGTCAGGTTCAATTTAGGTTTTTAAGGATAAAATCGATAAATAATAACCGAACCAAACCGAACCGATTGAATTAAAAAATATATTATAAAAAAATTGTATTTTAAAATTAGTAAATCATAACCAAATCGGTTTAGTTTAAAGTTTTTGGTCTGATATCATTTTGGTGAAATGGAAAAAAAAAGACTCGGTTAAAATAAAATAAAAACCTAAAAGACAATACTATTTTCAGGTTTTTTACTTAAAAAAAAAGACTGATTGGTTTAAACCAGTTTTAATTCAGCTTTGTTTTCTTTTAATCATAATTTTAATTTGACTATTTTTATAGATAAAACCAAGACTCCTATGAACTTCTTAATTTCTCTGCCTGGGTGGATTCCATATGGCTGGGCCTCTCTCTAGCGCGTGACTTAACAAGTGGAGAATGACGAGGGTGGGCCTGGAAAGAAAGCAAACAGTAAACTGAAAATTCCAACTATCTTCCACCCTTGGTGACGTCGCCTGGTTCGAAATGATGCCTGAAAGTGGGACTCCATATTTTTAAAAATATTTATTTATTTTTATTTTTAATTAAATTATTTTAATATTTTTAAATTATTTATATATATTAATATCAAGAATAATTTTTAAAAAATAAAAAATTATTATTAATATATTTCTAAATAAAAATCACTTTAAAATCACAATACCAACACCAAACTTTACTTTATCCCTGGGCCACTATTGGCCCTGTCTAGCTTTCCATGCTGTGATGATGAAGAGGACCATGATTCATCCCGATAGCATTTCAAGAAATTCAAATAAACTGAATAAAAATATATACTTAAACTGAGGTCTAGATCCATGTTATTTTGGAAATTTAGATGATAACTTTGACTGACAAATCAATGCAACCTTGTTTTGATGAGATAAAAAAAACAAAGAAAAAAGTAAATGACATATGAGTTTTGTTCCATATTTAGACTGGTTTTTGACCCGTTCTATTTTTTCTTTAACTCGAATCAATTCAAGTCTTGAATAAAATTATCAATTCCGTTTCAGTTCGTGTTTTGTTTTTTCAATTGGAACAAAATGTATTAGTTTTTTCAAAGTGTTTCGGTTATGTTTCGGGATTGTATTATTTATTTTTATGTTTATATATATTTATACACTTGAATATATTAATTTAACAAAAAAAATTAGTTGAAATCCAAAAATAAAATTATTTAGAATTGCACAATTTAAATTTCAAACATAAGTAAGAAAATAAGAGTTGAACTAATATAACTTGACTGACCTGATGAGTTTAAAGATAACATGAAAAATTATTAAATATATAGTTTAACTAAAAAAAATGACGTTGAGATCTTAAAAAATATTGAAACAAAGATATTTTGAATCAACTCAGGTCAAACTAGGTTAACCTTTCAAAGGTGTAACCCGCGTTCTAAGACCATGATAATCTTAAATAAAACAATTCAAATCAAAATATAAATTCAATTTATAATAAACTCGTTGTTAAATAATGAAATTGAGAAAAAATTAATCTAAAAAAACATAATAAAATACTTTTTCTAAATAAAATTATAAACTTGTATAATAAAAAACATATATAGTTCTGTTTTTTGAATTGGAACAAAACATACAAGTTATTCCAGATATAACGGGTTGACAACCTTGTTCTTGAATTGATCAAAAGTAGTTAATTGTTTTAGTTTTCTTCGTACTTACAAGTAGTATCTGCCGGTTTCAGTTTCCTAAATATTTCTTCATAAGATCGTATGTTAGAGAAGTGGTTCGTGCATGTCTTTCGGTTTCTCATCCTATGTTTTTATTATTATTCACGCTTGACTTTTAGTTCCTTTTGATTCTGATCTGAAGGAGATTATATGTAATGAAATTGACAGAGACACGCCCGTCATCTACTTTTAAGGGATGTCAACTATATATGTTTAACCATGAGGAATATATATGATTACTTAAATGTATTACAATTATAATGTTTTTGATAAAATCCAAGGATAAGGAGTAATTTTATTATAAATTGCCCACCTATTTGACTAGTCATGAGAAGGCGACATTATAATTATTTTTGAAGCCGCAAAACCATTATAATGTATAGTTTTCTTAAAGGAAAGAAAAACTATTAGAAAATTAATTGTGTTTGAACATTAGTTTTTAATTATCGATATAATATAGTTTTTTTTCTTTACATGTATCATATGGGATTAAGCATAGGTAAATTTATCTGGACAAAACTTCTGATATATCAACAAAGAAGATTGAATAAAGTCTCAAAATGCAGCCAATGAGAAGTCCTTCGAGATACATATCACATATCTATTAGGGATAACTGATAAGTACGTTTACTATTAAAGTCGTTTGTTTAGCTGCTGTCATGATCATGCTTCTCCCTTGATAAGTAGATGGTGTTTGCTTATTGCTTTAAAAGTGTTTTATTTTTAAAATGATTTTTTTTTGTTTTAAATAAAATATTTTTATATTATTTTAATGTGATGATATAAAAAATGATTTTTAAAAATAAAATAAAATAAATATTTAATATATTTTTAAATAAAAAACACTTTAAAAATACCTTATTATTATTATTATTATTATTATCATCATCATTATCATCCTATATTTTCTAAGCAGATATTTTCTGGTCCAGCTTAGCCAAAAAAAAAAGAGAAAGCTTATTTAATTTATCTGGCCCCTCCCAAATTGAGCAAGTTAACTTCAAGGGAAGCTGTGAATCCTGCTGCTGACGCTTTCTTTAGAAATTACAAAGAAAATAAACCGCGTGCCGAAAATACTGTAGCGCCTCTCACATTACACTGTGGATTCGCACAGTGCAGAGGCGATTTTGTCCCTCGGTCGCGCGGCGTGAGGGGCGCGGGAGGCGGGGGTAATTTCGGCTTTTCCATCTGTATTTTCTTTTTTTTTTAATATTCAGAGGTGCACAGTGCACTGACGATTTCGTCCCTGATAATAACGACAAAAACAGGCTTCTGCATGAGGGACACAGACGTAATTGCGCGCGGTTGGACCGGTCCGGTCCGGTCCGCCGCAACATTTTAATATTTAATTATTTTCTGAAATGGCTAAAGACGGGTTTAGCCTCTAATGAGACAAAAACACTGAATTGGGTTAAGGGACAGAACCGTAATTGACCCTGTTTAAAAAATTAAAAATTCTGTGTCTGACATGACGTCATCCACACGCGCCAGGAGTTTTGCGCCTCACGCCCTCTTCGGGAGGCGCGTGCGGAGTCCTCCGATCATCGGAAAATTGCTACTGAATGACAGAACGATGCGCCGCCGTGTGTTCTCCCTCCCGCGGTGGAGCGTGTAGCGTAAAAAAGTCCGTGAACGTCTCCAAATCCGGTGAAAGAAGCCGGCCACGTTTCTCTCTCCCGTTGGTGACAAACGTTCACTTTGGTCCTCCGACTTTCAATTTTCGGTAGCTTTGTTGATAACGCAATGGATTCGGTACAGAAGTTCCAATTTGTGTAATTTTGTCCCTTGATTTGAATTAATAATAAATGTAAGTTGCATTTCAGCCCTTGGACTTTTAATTGTTTAATTGAATTCCTTTATAATAATAATAATAATAATAATAATAATAATAATAATAATAATAATAATAATAATGATGATGATGATGATGATGATGATGATGATGATGATGATGATGTAAGTGTTTGTAACACAATAAAAAATAATAATAATAATGATAATATACACAATAATAATAATAATAATAATCATGATTTAATTATTTTTCATTCTTATTTTTTTTCTCTCCCAATAATTTGATTAATTTTTTTTGCCAATAATATTCATTATAATTTTATTTTTATTTTTATATTTTGTTAAAGTTGCTAATATATTTTGAATTTTTCATTTATTTTTGTTTCTTTCATTACTAACATAATAATAATAACAATAATGATAATAATAATAATAATAATAATAATAATAGTGATTATGTATTTTTGCATAATATGAATAATAAGAATAAAAAAATTTAATTGGTTTTTCTTGATTCCTGTTTTGTTTATGCTTTTCATTTTTTTCCTTCGGTATAATTTAATAATTTCTATTCTTTTTATTCTAGCCGCAATAATAATTTTAAATGTTAAGACTCTGATGTTACTATGGTTATAATATTTTAAATTAGTATTGCTTCCTTTACCTTTTTTTTCCTTTTTTTGCTCTTTCTATTAATTGATTTTAATAATTTATTTACTCTTTTTTCTAATGTTCGTGCGTTTATGACGCCATACCTATATTCTGTTTACATGACAAACTCAACTCAAAATTTAAAATATCTTATCTTTTGATCTACAATTTTTATTTACTTATATCATATAAATTTATCATTATAGATTTAATTATATTAAATTATATACAAAAAAACTACCCGCAGCAACGCGCGGGTAATTATCTAGTAACCAATATATGACGTGTGTGTGTCTATATATATATATATATATATATATGCTATGGTCGATGCCTGAAACTTTAATATTGATCTGTCCACATATTTCTGATGTATATCCAAAATGTTCTATTGTATATTGTTAATCGAAGCATCTACAAAGTGGTCGGCCCAATCATCCTCTTACAGCGAAAAGTCAAAGGAATGGTCATTAGCCGAGTCTTTATATATTATGAATCTAGTAGTAAAATATTCAATTATTGGTTAGTAGTGGTAGTATTCTTAGTGAGTCAGGTCCACCTAATCATATTTCCATGCTTTCTAGGGTTTAGAGTTTGGATGTCGTATCGCAGAATCTTAGGTTATTTATAAGGGGAAATCGTATGTTTTCTTGCATTTAGAACAATCAATATGTACTTGAACATGATCTTATGACTTTTGTCCTAATCAACAAGTAAATATCGTATGACTTTTGTCCTAATCAACAAGTAAATACTCTTTTAAGTATTTAATTTTGTGTTTCACTAAAAGTGTAAAAAGAATGGCTCGTTTTTACTGTATATACTATTACCCGTCTAAGTTAGATATTATATTTTTACTGTATATGTTATAATATGTATTTTATATGGTTTAAGATATTTTTAGATATAAAATTTATTTAATTATTGATAGTTTTTTTTTATTATTATTACTATTATTATTATTATTATTACTACTACTACTATTATTATCAGTGTTTTGTAGACATGTGATTATTTGATTTTGATAATTTATTCGTTCACTTGAATTTCTTTAAAAATACGGAAAACCATAACTAATAATTATAATTATATCTATAGATAACCAATGATTATGGTCATGACTCCAGTTATTGGTGTTTGTTTTAGTTACGGCTCGCTTGCTTAGAGTTGAGTTTATTTTTACATGTGATTTGAATTTAATTAATAATTTATTACAATTTTTATGTCTGTAATAAACTATCAAACAACATAATGAATTTGATTATATTACTTGGAATACATATGAAATTGAATTAGTAATCCTGATTATTTTATTCTTAATTAAAAAATCATCTTTTCTTTTTATCATTAAACCTGCTGAAAAATATCAGCCGAGAGAAAAAACTATCAGCTGCATGTATCATTCTGGAAACTAAATGACCAAGCTTCGAGTCAAAATGTTTGATTTAAAAAAAGAAGTTTCGATGGAAGTGGTTTATGAAGTGCAGACCAGGACACGTCCTCCTTTTCCAGCCAACTGTGATCAGATAGATATGCAAGTTAAGAAACTTTCTGGACAGGAATTCTCAGGTTCAATCCAGTAAACCTGGTTAGCGGACCTGGCCCCAGTTCCAACTAATCTCCTCTTTAATCTGAGTGTTTTTTTTTCCTTAAAAAAACAAAAAAAAAACATCTTTAATTTCCCTGTTCTAACTCCAAACAAAGGGTTGACATTGTGTTACCAGCTAATTTTCGAGATCATGCTGCGCGCGCTGCTGGTTGCCGCAAAAATTATGATTGAAGGAGTACTCGTCGTCCGTCCCTGTGACATTGCATGTGGACTAGTTCATATTATTATATACTAATTCTTTGGCATTTATATTTAGTTTTATAATGCAATTTGCTTAGCTAGTTTATTGTGGATCTTAGACTTTGGCGGATAGCAAATTGGTTTATTTTATATTCCCTAAGGTCGTCTGCTAGCTTCATAATGGCTAAAGAATATCCGAATCTCTCCTGATCAGACATCCCACCTTAATTACCAAACACAAACTACTTAGATCAGTATTCCTAAACTATGCAATATTGTATTGATGTTTTATTTAGATATCAAAACCATAAAAGACTTAAAACCAAGCCAATGAAAAACATTAAGGATTGATATTAAAAAAAAAATTAAATTACATTAAAGTTCATCAAAATATTAGATTGGATTATTTAATTATTTTTTTATGATATTGTTTGTATTATGTACATTATTTTCACTCTTTTGAACAATACAGGTGCGCAAGGTACATGCTAAATTAGTTTTCAAGGAAACAAAATAAATGTGAACATAAATCAAAAACTAAATTCAAAAGTTGCAAAATGAACATGTTTTTCTTGTTTATTTAAGAGTTTTATTGTTTTTCTTTTATTCTCAGTTTTCTAGTTTTTAAGGTTAGTTCTTAAGTTTATTAAAGAGATTATAAACCTTATGAGAGACAAACTACCTGAACAAATAATATTAATTAATATGATTTTAAATTAGGGTTTTAATGTAATTCTTTTTTTTAATAATAATTTTGTGTTTTTGTTGTCTTGTTTGTCTTGTTTCCGTTTGTATCGATTGATATTTGAGATTTGGGTCAGATATTTTTAATGAGCTTCTATGTAATAAAGCTTCTTTTTTATTTATTTATTTAAGTTAATGCATTTATATAAAAAAAATGTCATTTTCTCGTCACTTCCTAAAAACTATTTAATTTTAGATAATACCACGTTGAAAACAAATGCATTCTACCTAGCAAACGAGATGAAGCCTCCTAGGATAAGATAAGAAACCAATGGATTCAGAGTTTAATTAATGTGCAAGAACATCATCAGTGACATTACCATTGATTTCTTGTCTTGGACAGTTTCATCCTACCATCAAGCAATACAAAGTACATAGAATATACATCCATCCAAATCATGGAGAATAATAAAATAACATTTTTTAGTAAATAATTATAAAATCCCAGTTTTCGAAAGTCCATCTAGAGTTAAATATGTGCTAGAAGTTAGACTTTTTGTAGATAAAACTGATAATAATCTTACAAAATAATAACACGAAACTGATGATGAATGAAGGTTTCGTAACGACGTGAGACTAAATAAAGAAGGCAAAGCTGTGTTGGCATCGAACTCTCTCCATAAATTAATTATGAGATAAAATTTCTATCAATAATCTCTCTTTTATAATACTTTTTTGGTAATTTTATTATTGCTTAAAAGTGATTTCACTCAAATCGAACTTCTCAACAATGAAAACAAGATAGATAAATTAATATAGATATTCGGGTTAGTATATGTATATATATTTCAACTAATTTTATAAATCAGATAATAAAAATTATATAGTTCGAATCTAAAATTATACAAAAAAACAAACCATTTAGTTTTAAGATTGTATCTCCTACTAAATGATTGATTGATTGATGAATATGCCTAAGTACGCTAAGAGTTTTCAAGTGGAACATATAACCCCAGCTACAATTAAATATTTGTCAGAAGATATATTTTGGGATACAAAGACACACGCACATGGCCTTCGTAGGCTAGTTTTAGTGTTCTTGCTATTTTTTTATTTGATTTTAGGTTATTGAAGGGTCAAGGACAACTATTCCCCCAAGAAAAGTAATCTTGCAGACGTAATTCTTCTCTAGAGGGACATGTTGGCTCTTCGGAAATCCTAGCCACAATATCTCCCAAGTGATACTGTTTTTATTTATTTATTATGGTTTTGATATTTTCAAACATACCACGTACAAAATCGTTTGACATCTCAAAGTCTAGTTTCATATCTTCTCCAATAGCAACTGTCCTGGATCGCAGAGTAGTTTGGTCGATCCTGTCCAGCTTCTGAGATCATCGCTTCAAGTTCTCGAATGGTAATGTCATAATAAAGAAAAATTTCTTGTGATTTCTGCGACACTCTATTCTATTTATGATTTAGTTTATCTATGCTGGAGCTGTGTATTTAACTTAATGTGCGAGAGAGTTAGTCGAGCAAGATTTAGTTTATCTATGCTGGAGCTTTGCATTTAACTTAATGTGCGAGAGAGTTAGTCGAGCAAGATTTAGTTTATCTATGCTGGAGCTTTGCATTTAACTTAATGTGCGAGAGAGTTAGTCGACCAAGATTTAGTTTATCTATGCTGGAGCTGTGTATTTAACTTAATGTGCGAGATATATATATATATATATTAGATGGGATTAAGTTAACAAATAGCTTTTTATTAATGTGGTTCATCATCTTTTTATTCTCTTTAATAATAAATATTCTTGTTTTAATTTTCTTAAGATTTTCTAGAAATCTTAAATGAGTGCAATACTTAATCTAATAAAATAAGTATATATTTTTTTATCTGACCTAGAAATTAAATTAAAATATATTATATGGTTCTGAAAGCATAAATACATAAGGGTAGTTAGCCTATCAATTATGATGTGTTTTCTTGTATTTATGGAGTCTTGTAGACTATTTTCTTTTAAAAAATAAAAAACCTTTCAGAATATATAAAGATTTTCTCAATTTTCTTTATTGTGAAAAACAACCTTGAGTTTGTCATATTTTCAGATCAAATTATAGAGTAACCTAGTTCAATGAAGTCTTCTCTCCAAACAATTTCAAGATTAAGTTCAAAAGTATGAATAAAAATAAGAGATGTATAGTACGGGTACAGCAAGATATAAATATATTTTTTTATTAAGAATCTCAAATAAAATAATTTATGGATATATTATTTGAAAATATACATTTTTTGTATATTTAGTTTATTTATATTTATTCCATTATTCTTTTGAGATGTAAACGATATAGATATCAAAATAAGTACTCACAATATTAGCAAAAGGTCACGAGGTTTCAAATCTAGTAGATAGAATAGAAGGGGAGATTAGAAATTTGAGAGAGAAATATTTCTATTGTGTAATTAAAAATTTATTATAGCTGTCGTCGAAAGAATTACAAAAACTATTCAAAGTTGAAAAATCAATTAAAATATAGTGATACTACAAACTAGTGTTGTTAATTTCATTATGTTTCGGTCAGAATGTTCCGTGTCATTATTCCGGGCGGAATATTTCGGTACCATTCCGGCTCAAAATCATAATATTTTTTATTTTATAACATTTTACTATCATAATATTTTAGAAATATAGAGATGTTTATAATTTTGAGATTATATTTATTTGACTCTGTGTTTGTATTGTACAGTTTAAAGTTAATTTTATCTTGAATTTAAATTATACTTGTTAAATTAATATTTTTATTTTTTTATATATATAGATATATAATTAATTATACATGAACGTTACAACCCTGAAACGTTCTGTTCCAATAGAAAATCATAATGACAATCAGAATGGTACTGACAACCATGCTACAAACTATCTCAGTCCTAATTTTAATAGATTTTTTCAAATCCCTTAACAACATTTCTCAATTATTATTCATATAAATGGTATTGTTATTTTGATATTTACAATTAAAATATGAAGGACAATTATAATTATACTGATAAAGTACATAAGATGTGTTGGATAAGCTTATAAAACAACTTAAAAGATATCCAAAATGCCAAAAAAAAACATTTTACTATTATAATTGTGGATATATTTTGTGATAGAAATAAAAAAGCATATAAGTGTATTGAATTATATTATGAATACATAATAAATTTTGAAGTATGTTGTTGCTTTATACTTAGTGAGCCAACATCAAATATATATATTGATATGATCACTATTATATTTTTTATCATAAAATTGTGAAATTATAATATAATAATATTTTTTAAAAGGTGTTACGTGATGACAAAAAACTCAAATTAGACGTGCTCATCTTGGAAAATTCTGGGATAGTCGATGTTTTACTCGTTTAATTCTGGACCACTAAGAATACTTAAAGATGCAAAGATTTCTCAATCTAAAAATTAATATTTGAATCTCGGAAAGCTCAAGCAAGATCAAAACAAATTATTTCACTGATCTATAGTTTCATTATAATTTGTTTCTTTTTAAAACTAAACTAAATTGAATCCAATTCGCCCTACATTTTTTTATTATTTTTGATGAATTGGTTGGCCGACCATTAGCATCTTCTTCTTCTTCTTCTTCTTCTGATTCTCTGGGTTAAGTATCAATTAGTTCCGATAATTGAATAGAACAATTAATTAATTTTGATTTTAAGAACTGTATATTTGTTTTTTTAGTCTTTTTACCTATTCTATATTTCTTTTTTGTAATTATTTTTTTAGGGATAGAATAAAGAAAAGTAGGGTAACTAAGAAAAAATAAAGAAGAAAATAATGCAGTTTTAGAGTCTTTTGTCTATTCAATTCAAAATTGTTTAGAGAAAATAATTTTTTTGATATTTTCATATAATG
The DNA here is from genome assembly GCA_032356905.1 of Salix exigua. Lineage (NCBI taxonomy): Eukaryota > Viridiplantae > Streptophyta > Magnoliopsida > Malpighiales > Salicaceae > Salix > Salix exigua. Next base: position 5,060,646 of record CM063593.1, on the reverse strand, counting down.
TTAAAAATAGATTTTATAAAACAAAAAAATATTTTAATCTATTTGTATTTGTTTTTCCAGAAATAAAATGAATTAATAGAGCAAGCAACATAGAAATTATTATTATTATTATTATTATTACGTATCCCAGTAAATGAATTCCGACATCGTGAACAAAAATAATGTAGAAAAGCAGGGGGAGGGGACAGAAACAAAAGTGACGATGTAACCAGTTACCGGTGGCGGAGGTAGCAGGTAGACAGTACTCTATTTAGTGAAGGCAACACAATTTTCATTCGTTGTTTTTGATTCGAGTGGAAAGAGCATTACATAAAAAAGAAAACCTCTCTCTCTCTCACTCTCAGCCTCTCGCTCTCTCCATCTCCACCCAACACCATTATGGAATCCAATGAATTTGAACCTCTTTAACTTCTCTCTCTGATTCTTCAATTCTGTCTTCTTCTCCTCTCCTTACACATAAGCAAATATCTGGATTACTACCTCCTTTTTAGACTTGATCATACGTTTTCCTTTGTGTGGTAACTAGTCAGCTGATCTTTCGTTGTTTTATTGTTTTTGGGCAGGAGATCTTGCTTCATCCCTGCCTCTTCCTTTCCTTCAATTTCAGACAATTTGAAGAACCAGTCAGTGTTGCTTTCGTTTGATTGCAGTGAGTTTCATGGAATACTGTAACAGAAAAGCTGTTGAAATCAAGCCCATCTCTTTTTGTGTGTGTTATTTGAGTGTGGTGAATATAACAAACTGCTAAAGAAAGAGTTTGTAATTGGGAGACAGAGAAAGGGGGGTTAAGGTTTGGTGTTAGAAATGGGGTTCTTACTACTTGATTCGACAGGGCCGCCGATAAAACGAAGAGCAGGTTTGATGATAAAACAAGCTGGACGAGGGTCTTATCGGGGCAGTTAGTGAAGGGTTTTAGGGATAAAAATAATTATTTGGCTAGAAATTGTTGTATGTAGATGTAGTAAAGATTTGTATTTTTGTCTAAAAGTCAACAAATGGAAACTACCGATCTGAGACAGTTGTTGGAGAGTCTTTGCAATAATTCAGACTGGAGATATGCTGTATTTTGGAAGTTGAGACATGGTAGTCCAATGTAAGTTGTTGTTGCCACACCCCATTTTCTTCATCAGATGTTTTATTTGACTATATATTGTTTTAATCTATAGCTGTTTTTTCTGCTTTTGAATTTATGGTTTGTAATTGGTTGTAAAACTGTAAGATAAAAGCTGTAAACATCTTCTTGTTTCTTTTTTAATATATTGGAAACGATTAACATGAATTCGATGTTTTGATGGATTTCAATTATGTGATTGGTAGGAAGGATTTTGTTGACATATCAGAATCAGATGTCTGAATAGACACGCATGTTTGATTCTATGTCTGCCTATGCATATAGACTAGTATCATTTGAAATATAACAATTGATTTCATGAAGTTTAATATCTTTATTTCTATGTCAGGATCTTGACTTGGGAAGATGGTTGTTTTGATTGCCCAAAACCACGAGAACCTTTGCAAATTATATCCTCAGATGTTTGCTGCAATGGTGGGAATGATCTAGTTTCTTCCCTGTGCGATGCAAGTGCGTCTAATGCTAACAGTGGGGGACATCAAATTGAACTTGTCATGGCTGATATGTCGTACCTTCAGTATCCATTAGGAGAGGGGTATAATTCCATGCTTGACTCATCTAATTCATAATAACATGCCTTTGTTTCTCTCTCTCTCTCCCTCTCCATTTTTCTAAACTCCTTTCATTAGACCCTTTGCAGTTATGTACTTCACGAATCTAAAATTAGAGGGCTGCATAATTTGTCTGTTGTTTACCTCTTCCAATCTAATATATTTACTTAAAAGATAATTTGCGACTTAAAAAAACAAGGTTCTATCTCATGCATGCCATTGAAAAGTTTGGAAAGAGCATAATTGATTTTGGATCCCAAATTTTTTTAGGGTTATTGGTGAAGTGGCATGTACAGGGGACCATTTCTGGCTTTCGCTCAACAATATGTTTTCATGTGAAATGAGCACAAATTTAGTTCCTGAGGTGAGATAGATAATCAAAATAACCAAATTGGTTTATATTCAGAAAATAGCAGAACCTAAAAATTGGAATTCTTTCCACTGGCAGTTTCCAGAAGAATGGCTAGTTCAGTTTGCATCAGGTATCAAGGTAATTTAATTATGAATTCTATTAACAATAGATCATCATATTCAGTTTGTTGATTCCTCCATGTTTGTGCGTGTAAATGCGTGTGTGAGTGTGTGAGAGATTTTGGCATTGCTTATGCATGCTTGAATTTGGTTGTGAACATTTAAAATATATCATAGTCACCCTTCAAAAGGATTATGTCAGTTGTGAATATGTGATTCATGTGCAGACTATTTTGCTGGTGCCTGTACATCCACATGGAGTTTTGCAGCTTGGATCATTTGAAGAGGTGTGTTTTTTGTTTTTTTAATCTTTATTACACTCATATTCTGTTGAGATAGTTTACTATTTGAATTTGGTTACTATAAAGGTGTGAAAATTTAATTTTACCTGTCATCATTATGCATTAGAAATGGACATGGTAATCATTGCTAGGCAGTTTCTACAGTTGTGGATAACCTGTCAAGGAATTCAAAGGGAATTAATCGTGTAATTTATTAATCTGCTTATGGTATCATTTTTCTCCCTATTAAAAATAATGGATGCCGGATCCTAGATGTCAGAATGAGGTTATCAATGTCCCATGTGCATGTAATATGCATGCATGCATGATAGTGGGTATCTTCTAGCTTGTGTGTGTTCAAAGCACGTGTCTGCCTTGCTTTGTTTCATCTCCCGTATGGATTTATTTTCCTCTCCTGTTCTCAGATTGGTGAAGATATTCAAAAAGTTGCCTATATTAAAGGTAGATTCAATGATCTTCACAGTAATAGAGAAAATGCAGTTCCTTTCACTTTAAAGAGGGAGTTTAAAGCTCAGTCTACACTAATCTCTTGTCCTGTTGAGCACTTAAACGCAACCCCAGCTATCTCCACTAGCCAAGTGAAAAGTGAAGATTCAAACTGTTCAATACCTGTCAATAGTGTCAAGCTACATAAAGATGAGCAACCAGAAGTTTTCAAATGTGAAAGCAAAGATAACTGTCCATCGCCTATCTTTGCCGATGTTTCCACTCCAAGTGAATCTCTAAGTGCCAGTCAACTGGGGATGGTTGAGAGTAAGCTATTTGAACTGTCTTATCTGATGGATGAATTGCAAGCATATTCTGACTGTAATGAGTACAATGTGGGATGTTTTGGAGAAGAAACCTTGGATGGGATGATGAATCCTGCTGCAGATATGGTGGAGCAGCCATCTGGAGGCATGGATGTCAATGATGTGTATCATAAAAATATACAGGGTTTTCTTAGCTTTCCAAAAGGTAGTGAGTTGCATGAAGTTCTTGGACCACCTTTTTTGAGCCAGACCAATGATAAGACATGGGAACCATCTTTCTTGGTGGAGGATAGTTGCAGGAGCACAAATTTCATCTTCAGCGAAGATCTCAGTGCTGGAATTGAGCCTTCTTTGTTTGGTAGAAAAGGTGAGGTCGAGTTTCTGCTGGAACCAGTGGTTGGCAATTCATATAGAGGTTCAGATAATGTGTCTTCTAACAGATCCCACAGTTTGAAGTCATCTGAAAGGTTGTCAGAACGCTTTCTTGCTACTTCTCAAAACCAATTTCAAACAAGAACCTTGGTGGGGGATGATTCGGCGCCATGGAGCCATCTAGCATCTGTATGTGTTTCTGGAAGTGGAAATACTGATACTACTGCTGGTTTAAATAGCATGATGAGTACAATTTTTGACCAGGAACAACAGGAAAAGGATAAAAGTTACACGCACCCTTGGAAAGGCCAGAAGATGTCAAAAGTAGCCAGAAGTGCCAGACCCAGTGAAAACCTAAGGCCAAGGCCAAGGGATAGGCAGCTGATACAGGACCGGGTAAAGGAGCTGAGGGAGCTTGTCCCAAATGGTTCAAAGGTGAGGTTTCTTGGGTTTGTGTGTACTTAAGCATTATGTCATATATTTTTCATCTTCTGTAAATAAGACTGCTTGGTTTGGTGTGGTAAATGCAGTGTAGCATTGATGGCCTCTTGGATCAAACTATAAAGCACATGCAGTATTTAAGAAGTGTAACTGACCAGGCTGAGAAATTGAGGCAGTGGGTGCATCAAGAGGTACGTGAAGTCACTTCAGGTTTCATAGATGCTTCATGTCTATCAGTCTCTCGGCAATGCATTAATTGTGCCAGTCTAATTACTTGCACCGATTAGCATCATTAAATGTGCTACTTTCTCTATCTATATTTATGGAGAAAACCATTAGAGATGTGTTATTAAGCTGCAATCAACTTGAGAATAACTGGTGTTCAAGGAGTTTTGCTCCATCAAAAAGAGAATTCACTGCAGTGATGAGGCAACTCTGTATTGTGTGACTCACAATGATTGAACTGACATGAGTGCAGATTGCTGATCGCAAGAACTGCAGATCGTCTGAAACCAATGTGAATATCCAAAGTGGGAAAAGCTGGGCCTTTGAATTTGGAAATGATCTACAGATATGTCCCATTGTTGTGGAAGACCTTGCATACCCAGGACACCTCCTCATAGAGGTAGGTCGTGCAATTTTAAATTTTCTAACGTCGTAAATTTTGTATGCCTTCAATGGATTTGCTAACTAGCATCTGCTGCAGATGCTTTGCCATGATCGAGGCATTTTCTTGGAGATAGCCCAGGTGATCCGCAGTCTAGATTTAACCATCCTGAAGGGCGTGATGGAAAGTCGATTAAATAACACGTGGGCACATTTCATAGTCGAGGTAAATTGGATTCTAATAGGATCATTACTGACATCATGTGCATATGTACCGACATTATTTAAACATCTGCTAATGTGTTCAGGCTTGCCAAGGTTTCCATAGACTGGACATATTCTGGCCGCTGATGCAGCTTTTGCAGAGGAAAAGGAGTTCTGTGTCTGGTAAGATTTGATGCATCCTCAGCAGCCGGTTGGATGACATTTTATTAGAAAAACTCGATATGAGGGGCAGCCGTGTTTCTCCTCTGACCAAGTGTCCTCAGTATTTTAAACATAATTCGAACATTAATGTTATATTACACTATGAGTGATGGTTTGTGTACAAATGAAGAGCATGATGTTCTTGCAAATGTAATGCTTCGTTAGAGCTGAATTAATTCTAAACAAGGGGGGGGACATAGAAGCAAATGTAAAATGCCATGCCCATTGTACATGAAACGTAAAATGTCACGTGTATCCAATGCAATCTTGCTTAGAAGAAAGGAACCTAGCGAAAACTGCTAGCTTATCACTTGTTTCGACAAACCTAAGATTTCAGGGGTGTTTCGGCTAGCAATAATGTGTGCCACCAGCCACATGCAACGCTTTTTGGTCGGCAACCTTCGATGGAAACTTGAGAAGGAATGTTACGATCCATTGAATCACCCACGCCAAGCTGTACGTAACCAATAAACAAATTGCAACGATGTTAGCTAAAGGTGTGCATTTAGCACAGCAATTTCTATCACGAAACACTGAGAGCAGTAGTACCTGGCCATACTTGTTCCATCCCCATGAAAATACTTGGCCATCAACTTCGAAAAACAGGGAGAGAGAGAAGAGAGCAGAGTCAGCACGTGCTTCAGAGCGTAAAAACAAGCTCCTTTAATTAATGATATATGCATAGAGAAACAAACAATAGGCCATGCAGGTAAGCATCATCATGGAACTTTATCAGATAAATGATTCCTCCAATTCAAGTGAAAAGAATAAGAAAAAGCACTATGAATGCTAATGGAACTCCAGCTACATCTTAAAGCTCAAAGAATTATAGCTTGATCAATCACAGGAATGTCTTTCACCATTTACGTGTCAGTTTACTAGATAGATGTTCTAGTAAGGTTGCTTTTTAATAAATATTAATTAATCCCGTCATCAGCATAGAGCACTGTCAAAATAAGAGAACAGCTGAAAAAGGAACTCTCGTGGACGATTTGTACCTGTTAGAATAGCACTGTGTCGAGCTCCACATGAAACCATCTTCGCCTGCTTACTCTCCAGACATGGAGCATCCAAAAGTCTCGGTATACTCTGAAATAGACTTGCAAATGCCTCAGTTGCTAATTAATTTCCTTCAATTGAATTAGTCAATATGTAAACTGTTCAGATGATCACAAACAAAACACTACTCAAGCAAGTTTGTTAAAAGTAGCATAAAACTGCAATGTCAGTTGTAGGACTTACCTCGCCATGGTCAGCTCCAGTTCCCAGTTGTCCAAACTGATTACCACCAAATGCATATACACGACCATCAATGGCGATGCACAAAGTGTGCCATAGGCCAGCAGCAATTCTTTCTACTTTTATTCCTGATAGAGAAGGTAAAGAAGTTGGACTCAACTGATCATTTGTACTCCCTTGTCCACACTGGAAGACAGACATTCCATCACAAACAACCATTTTAGATCTCATGTGACTAGATTCAAAGCATACAGTAATCTAAACAAGTTCTACCTATAAGAAAAAAGGTGGGATGCATACAGGGAACATCAGATTGGAAATATAGAAAGCTCACCTGCCCGTAGAGTCCCCAGCCAAATGTGAGTAGCTCTCCGGCATCTACAATAGTAAAAAGTGATAAAAAGTAGTCAGAAAGACCTGTTTTGGTGATAATATTAGGGTTTTTTTCCCTTTCAAATAAAGAATCATCGCTTGAAGCAATGATAAAGAGTCTAGAACTTGCAACCACAAGAGTGCAGATTCCATTGTTGTAGGCAGTCACTTCATACAATGTTGTTGAAGGGTAGGATTGTCTTCAAACATTTGCTTAGAGTATTCCACTTCAATGAGACCATAATTGGGGTATAATCTCTTTATATTTGTCTAAAAAGTAAAGTAGATGAAGTCAATAAGGAATTCAACTGACAAAGTGTGCAATTGACTTGAATGTCATTACAATTCAAGGGAACTTATGTAGGGAAGCTTTCAAGTTCAGAATTTAAGATGTTCATGAAATAGCGGACGACCAAACTCACTAGAATTAGCAGCTGTAAATTTTACTTCACTTCGTAACTGAAACTTTGCAAATGCTAACCTGTTACTACTGCACTATGCCGACCACCACAAGCAATCTCTTTCACATAACACTTAGGGTATTTAGAAACTTGTGCTGACAGATTTGTGCTTCCTTGATGAACAACGGAGGATCTTTCTTTTCCAGGAGCAGGTTGCCCAGTACATGGTATGAGACGAGGAGAAGAGACAATTTTTACTCGGGATCCCAAACCTAGCTGCCCTTCCCCTCCGCATCCCCAACCCCAAACCTGTCCCATATCTGAAACTCCGGTTAAATATATGTATACCAGGCTTTACATTAAAATATCTTCCATGTGACCACAAAGAGGAGACTCAACATGTGATTTACAAGGCTAAATGCCTTGGTGACACTACAAAAAATCAAATTTAATTTACCTGATAGAGCTAAAGTATGGCGCCCACCAGCAGCGACAGAGATAATCTTTACTCCTGGACCCAAAGTTACAACAGCTGGTGTTGCTGTGAAGTATTCATCCCCAGATTGTGCATTTTCACTCTCTTCTTTCACTTCTGAAACTCTTCTTCGCTTCACAATTTCCTCTCCATCTCTTATGTCTTCAAAAACCGGATTTGCCCCCCCGGCCACCTTGGAACATTGAGACGCTGGACTCATTGCAATCATTAGTTTTCCCCAAAAATAGTTCAGAAAATGCAAAGAGACTAGCCCCATTTATATGCCGAGAACTGCATTGTATCCACTGAATTACCTTGTTCAGCCAGCAATACATTTTCCTTTGTAGCATTATCCTTTTGGAGGGCTCCCCACGCTGCATCATCACGAGGAAATTTTCCACGGGGAACGCACTCTTTCCATCCCCATGTATATCCTTCCCCTGTTTCTGCATGGATGGAAGAAAGTATGTAAGCACAGAGAAACCGCCCCTTCAAGCTGCTAGTTTTTTCTCTTCAAAATGGCAGAGCAAGTTTCTATCAAATAAATTAATAACTAGCAAATAATAAACTAGAAATGAAAAGAAAGAGAGAAGGAAAAAGAATTACCCGTAACTGAAACGCAATGGGCCCAACCAGCAGCAGCCTTGACGATGGAAGCTTCAGAAGGAAGAAGAAAAGCCTCTGGAGTTTTCTTCATAAGGTGCCATTGCATTGCAGGAAATAAAATCAATTCAATCATAAATAACTTTAGAATGTATAAATATTTCAGCAAATCAAAAATCAAAATTCATTACCCCATGCTTTCCACCTGTGATGTAACTTTGGATTTCATCATCAGCTGATCCCCATGTCATCAGCTTTCCACCTTCTAATTCCAAATTAATTTATTAAACAGAAAAGATCTGCCTATATAGCTAAAGATAACAAATTAAAATTATTTATCAATTGACCTGATATTGCCATGGCGAACCCACAACCTCCACCACAAACATCCTTCCACACGTCACCGTCATCCGGTGACTTCACTGTAATCGGATTCAGTATCGGTGACTTCTCAAGTGAAACTCCGGGGAGATAACCCCACATATACACTGTACTTCTTTTCTCTTCTTCCATTTTCCCATCTTCCTGATCTTTATCGTCTCTATCATTAACCGCCATCCAGACTGGATTGGAAAGCTCTGCCCACACTGAAACTGAACTGAATTGAAATACTAATAAACACTGGCTGCTGCTGAGACTGACAGAATGATTTTTAGATTTGTTAAGCTCAAGAAAAAAAAAAACTGTGGTCCTATTCTTACCCTTCACGAGGAGGGACTCTTCTGGCCGCACTTCTAGATTATTCTTCCCCGCCTGTTAGTTCCGTTGAAGTTTCTGGAAGATAAGGATTAAAGGATGTGCTGAGCTAGCACGGGCGAAATGGGTGCCATGTAATGGATTCGACACGTGTCTGATGTGATTGAGTTTCTCGATCACGTCTTGAGCCACGTATTATTTTACAGACCTCTTTTTATTTCTCCAAGGTTGTAACCTTATAATTTTAGTTTTTATTGATGTTTGTATTTATTCATACAATTGCTTGAAGGTGTGCCATTATTTATTTATTTATTTTGTTTTTTTTCACTCTTTTATATTTTATTATTTGCTTGCAAGTTGTTTTTTTATGCATTTTTTTCTATTTTAGGCAACCTGACTCCTTGAGCTTTTTACTCTTTTTTTTTTTTTATGATTGCCTTTTCGCTCTAGCATTTCTATATGGATGACTTGCATTCTATAAAAAAACATTTCAATTTGTTTTTGTTTATCATTTTCTTATTTATGGGCTTATCTTGGACCTCGGATTAACCAAGTTAACCTCGGTTAGTATGGAAATGTTTTTGTGTTTTTAATTCGAAATCCTGCATCGAGCTTGGTGCGAGATACCTGCTAGTTCTTGTATTAAACAAGTTATTGAACAGCAACAGCATAAAACATCTTTTTTTTATCACTTCCCCACTGCTCACATGCTAAGCTCCTGGTCAACTGATTGAGTGCTCCTGGAATTAAACTACAACCTTCTGAGAAAAAAACAGTAAAATCTTGACATGAGAACCGCAGCAGATACATCCAGATCCTCATCCTCACCTTTAGATGCTCCATAGAAGGTAAGTGTAGGCAAGGGCTACAACAGCGGCAACAGAGGAAATAAACACGATGCTTCCATTATGCATTCATCAAGCTTTGTTTCGGTACGAGAACAAGTGTGGACTGCAGCTCCGAACCCTGCTAGTTCTTCTACTATTGCAAACCTGTACAACTCATGGACAACAGAAGAAGACGAAGAAGAAGAACTTTCAAGTCTCTGTTCAGCAAAGCAATGGTGTGCGGGCGTGGTAAGAAGAAAATTTGAAGAGAAAAAGAAGTTCACTAACCCTATGCCTCGTGTTCCGCCAGTGACAAGATCAGTCATTCCCTTGAGAGACCATCTGCTTTCTCTGCTGCAGACCTCTGCCAAGCTTACTTGTAATTTAATATTCTGAGTAAGAAAAACGCTTTCTTGTCATTAAAAGAACCTCTGAATTCACAAATAATAAATTATCGGTGAATGGCAATCGATTGTGCGCAAGCAAAGCCATCTTTATTTATTACACTATCAGTTTCATGCTTGACAGCGCGACAAAGATTTCTTTACAGCATTTTTAGTCAAACTTTATAGGGTGGTGAGGCCGTCTTTAACCAACGTTCTTGCAGCATTGATCTTGAAAGACATTTCTTCATGTACAGCAGCATGGTTTGAAATGTTCAATTCAATTTTAATGTTTTCTTGTAGCACAAGTTTTCTCTACCAGTGAAAATAAATAAGCAATAATAGTGCTTTCATAATTTAACGGCGTTTGACAGGTTTCTAGTTTGTGTTTTTTTTTGTCTTTCCCTGCATACAGTTTAATGGAATTCATTGACTATCTGGACGAACACCCCTTTAACTGACCATTATGATTGAAACTTCTCAAGTTATTGACCAAGAGTAGATGTTAATTTTTGGATCGGTTTTCACGGATATTTCAGATGATTCAGCTAATTTGCTCAATCTACCACTTTTAATGAAAGTATTGAACTCACAAAGTGTGATCTCTAGAGTTCAGAACTTGACTCACTCTGCTAAATCCAGGAGAAGCCGGCAAAACCATGGGATCTCAGTGAAGATTGTCACTCATTGATTGTATTAATTACTATACTAGGGAGTCACTCAGACCTACATCTGGGCCTGCAGGCATGGTCATGATTTATATATATAAAGATGGACACCAGAAGCAACCTTTTTTTCCCTTTCTTTTTTATTTTTTTTCAATATGAGATATTTAACACGTATAATAAAAATGGTGGCCTCTCAGTACGCAGCCCAGCCTTTTGATACTATATATACAAACCGCAATTCATTTTATGAAATTAACTTTGCAAATGGTGCATAGCATATATATTGTATCATTGAAATAATAGTAATGGACAAAGATTACGAAAACTCTCCATCCATGATCGATCCAAACACCTGTGCAAATGTTTCATTGAAATCATAGTCATGTTCGTCCAATAAATGATGCCAGTTTTTAGTTCAGAATCTCGATACGTGTGGTAATCCGTTTTTCCATTTTCTCACCCAGTAGCACTGCTAACTTCTTGTGATCTCAGATTTTCTTACTGTGGTATTTATAGCAACAGCGTTGATCAATGGAAGACATTTTGTTTAATCACACTCTTCAACGAGAACTGTAGCAGATATTTTTACATGATTCAACAGAATTATCGAATGCATTTCCACTTGACAAACATTGTCTGTCATGTTATTCAGAACACGAGAGGATCTCAATATGAAAGAAAGATGGGAAACAGAGGACTTAAAGTTTAAAGTTGAGACACCTCATAAGGACTGGTTTGAGTATGCGAGGCAGCCAGTTTGAATCAGAAATGAGTTGGCTAACCCTTGGCTGTAAGCCCCCCATCAACACAAATAACTTGTCCATTGATATATGAAGCAGCAGGAAGGCAGAGGAATACCACCAGTGATGAAACCTCATGAGGCTCTCCGATACGGGTGATCGGAATTCTGGAGAACATGTCTCTATATGCCTCTCCAACATCAGGATCGGCCTGCAGTTAATTAAAATACAAGTTAAACCTGTAAGCCAAGCTTGAAAGGCATGTGTTTCTGAAAGCGACTAATTTAAGGAAACCTGCAGAATTGAACAATCTATTGATGGTCAAGGTGCTGTAACAAAAATGATGTACACATCAGGGGAGAAATAGTACAGGTTGATTTTGTCCAATCGAGGTTCTGATACCCCCTGGTGCAACAGTATTTGTGCGAATATTGTCCTTTGCCCATTCACATGCTAAATTCCTTGTCAATTGGTTGATTGCTCCTGAAACATTTATTGATTTTTCTTATTCAAAACCGGCAATCTATATATATATATTGAGAGAATTGTTCAAGTTTCAAGCCATCTGACACAGGAAGCATACCTTTAGACGCTGAATATACTGATAGCATGGGTAGAGCTACGAGACCTGCAACAGAGGATATGAACACAATATTTCCGTTTCCTGATGCTTTCAGAAGTGGATGTGCAAGTTGGCAAAGATGGAAAGGAGAATGAAGATTGTTATTCATTATGAGTGAATGGTCTTCAGGAGTATAATCTACAAATTTTCGGAGTGTGAGTGTAGCAGCATTGTTCACCTAATCATTCAGAGAACAATCACAGGAAGATTTTACGGGGAAGATTAGAGAAGAAGAAAAAAAAGATCTGGTATTACAAGATTCGGAGGAAACATTGTGTCCAGTTTTTTGACAAAATCAAATTACAAACTCTCAAATGTCAAAAAGAAAATCATGAAAACCTTTTGGCCTGAACCATTTTATCTTGTTTTTAGATGATGGATAACCTTCAGAATTTACACAAGTATTCAAGATTTTTTCCAGCTAACTGTAGTCGTAAGTATTCAGTATGATCTTAATATGAGAAAGACGCAGTCAAGTTGCATGGTATGAAACAGGAAAATGACCTTGATGAGTCTCGAACAACCTTAAATTAAGAGAATATCTTAAAAAAAAATCAACCATCCACAGTCTAGAATAAATGAAGTTTTAATTAACCATGTTAATTTGAATTCCATGGCTTGGATTACTTAGCAAACAAGACTACTCATGTCTCAAGAAACATGAGAGCACTCAGTGGTTATGCACCTCCCATCAAGCCTGGCCTCCAAATATATGGTCAAGGTTTTATCTTTTCTCTCTCACAGAGGAGATGCTCGAATTTGAAACCTTACTGAAAATTGAGTATAATACGATCGAAAAATATGGAATAGCTGGAGGACAGTGAACCTACAAGGATATTGAGCTTCCCGTCGAAAGCAGAGGTGACGGAACCAACCAGCTTCTCCCTGTCGTCTTGGGAACTGAGGTCACAAACCGAGCCACTGACAGAAAATCCTTTAGCTTCCCATTCTTTTATCCTCTCATTGAGCTCTTTCTCGTTGCGTGAACATGTATACACTCTTGCCCCAAATCCTGCCAGTTCTTCAACAATCGCAAATCTGATTCATCAAAAACAGCAATCAGATATCTAAGGATCGAGACAGGAAATAATTACAAAGGGCGGAGAGAAATTAGAAAGAGAACTAACCCTATGCCTCTGGTTCCACCAGTGACTAGCGCTGTCATACCCTTGAGAGACCACCTTTGCTCTCTGCAACCCATCTCTGTTTCTGCCATGTTTATTTTTGTCTACCACCATTTCTACTTTATTTATAGCTCCAACGTATGATAAAATAAAACGATGAATATGAATAAACAAATGAAACGTGAATCACTTGATGAGGACAGAAATGGTTTGCCAGCAATGAGACAAGCATGATGTTTAGTGCTTTGCGCCAAAATACTACCGGCCGGCTTCGACAGCACAGACAAACAAGAAGCAACAATATTTGCATTTAAAACTATTATGTCTTACTCGAACCAGCTAGGAATTGCCGGCAGGGATTAAGAAGTGCCAGTTTCGGCGCGATGATCCCCGTCAGTTTTTAAACAAAATAATCCGAGTTAAATATATTGTATATAAATAAATAAAAAAACTAAAAGAGTTCGATATGTATTTTTCACGCTATTATTAATATTATTATTGGTAAAGAGTGTTTTTATGACATTCATTAGTTATTAGAGTAAATGGTTATTGATATTTTTATATATTTGATCTATAGTATAATTATTTAATCACCGTAAAGAAAAAAGAATTCCTAGTATCAAGGGGTTTTTCAGGTTTTTATTTTTTAAAATAAAATAAAATTACTTAGATGCCCCTAAAAATAAGTTTTCTTAGGTTTTAATGCAAAAGTAATTTAATTATTTTGTTATGTTTTTTATGTTATTTCCATTCGGGGCCATGAGTGATTAAGTTATATATATATTAATTAATTAATTAATTAAAATTGGTTGACACATACTTAGACATGCCTTAATAGGTGGGTGTTTTTCATGCATTTTTAGGTGGCGCTTGCGGTGCTAAAACGACTCCAAACATCATCATTAGTAAGAAGATAATTTAGCTTTGACAACATGTTTTTTTTATTTCCTCTCTCCTTTCCTAGAAAAACTTATTGGCAATTAAAAACAAAACAAAAAAAGTTTGATTCACATCAAAGTTATTTGGTCAATTTTGTTCATATATATGTTAATGTTTGAATATATAGAAAGTTAGTACAATGAATAGATACTCTATAACAAGTTTTGTCTAAAAAGATTAGGTTTGAAACAAAACCATCCTATGAGATTAACAAAAGTAATATCAATGAAAAAACTATTTTCTGTATGATACAATCATACGTGAATTTACTAATGATCTTATCTTGTGTAATTTAAATATTTTATTGCAAATTTTAATTTTTTTACTTTCTAATTATGGAGTTGAGATATTTATTAACAAATATTACTGGCTATAAATTTTAATAGATTATATCATGCCTTAGAACTCTATGAAAGACTTAGTTCATCAATGATTATGTCTCTAATTTTTGGTGGAAAAGTACTATGATTTTTTTCTCCAACTCTTTGTGTCTCCTCCATTCATCGGTAATTCTCTTATTATTTTATATTGTATAGGTATTTCGACAGGGATAAAATTATATCTTTTTTTTATGATTTTTTTTATATTCCATATCTATTCAACCTATATATACAATAAAATTACAATATAATAACACTAATTTTACGAGTGAAACTCATGTGCCATAGGATAAATAAACCTCGTTTGATGGATCTTTTCTAGGATCTAGGCTGGGTTCAATAAGTCCAATATAGGTGTATGGATCATGTACTGACATGACTTTATCAATAATTAATCAATGGTTATAATCAAGAATATCTAATTTAAAAACTATCAATTTACCAAGTGTTGTCCAAAAATAGCAACCAGGAGTGATAAAAATAAACCATATCATTGAATAACAACTCCTGTATCTATATATCCTTACCCTATTTTCTAAACATTAAAACAAGCCTATTGTTTCTATTGTTTTCATAAGCTCACCGGGTAAGATAAGGCTTATGGAAGATCAGTTGGGTTGTCCCTATAACCTCGTTTGGGCTGTCATTCTTCCTTCCTCATCTGTTTCCCTAGACCCTTGGATTTGAGAGTTCAGCTTCAGCCATGACAATGTGCTCGGGCTGGACAGCCCTGAGTTTATTTCTAGGCCCAATAATATCATGTAGAGATAATAATGTTGCCCGCAAATTAAAAAAAATATATAAAAAAACACAGTCCAAAGATCATGCAATTATGTACGAAGCTGGGGTGTGAACATATTCCATGTGCACGAAGATCAAGCAATTGTTATGTATGTGTCTATATATATATATATATATATATTGGCAGAAGTTGACAGCTATAACAAATCATGGAGCCCTGACATTTTGCCGTGCCAGTTAGCTTAGCTTGTTTAATTTATCCATCATTGTCGAACAAGGCAACCTCCACAAGCAATTCAGAGGGGCCTCCCTCTCACACAATGTAACACAGTGTGTGTGTCTATATATATATATATATATTGAAGGACGAGGATAGTGATATTCAACCAAATTCCACGTCAAAGATCTTCTTTTTCGAAATAATGAGTCGTCAAATTCGGAGTATATTTTAGTAGAGAATCACGAGCCATTCAAATCCAACGAAAAGTATTCTAATTATTGGTGATGTTATGGTTAACTAATTTTTCAGCAAAACGTCACTGCTTGGGAATATGTTCAAGTCTTTGGTTAACTCTTTTCAAAGCATGTTCATGTCTTGTGTCTTGTTGATTAACATTGAGTAAACCACACCCTTATTCTTTTAGATTCATTAATCACTTGCTCTCAAATTAGAATCTTCAAATTTTGCCCTTTTTTTATTTTTGATTTTTGTAAGTTTCCCTTTACTACCAAATAACAACCATGAAGCTGTTTTCTTACCTTTCTCTCGGTTTTCAGTTTAATTCATCAAGTTTGTTATTGTATCTCATAAAACACTTAAAACATGAAAATAAAATTGAAAAAGTAGGATTTTTAATGATTAAGAGTAACATTAAAACTCTTTTAAAAATTGGAGAGGAACATTGGAAAATGTTTGGAGATATGGGATAAGAAATTATATAAAGAATAATGCATGGAAGCTTTTTTGGAGAAATAATATTGACTTTTTTTTATATTAAAATGTCCAGAAAATTTTATCTCAATGCAATCTATGAAGACTATTTAATCTTAAAGAAAACACATTATGGGGTGTGATTACCTCAATTTCTTTTTTGTCTGAGCTATATTTATTTCCTTACAAGTTATTAAACATAACTCTTAGTGATTGATGTCAAGCCTATTATCATGGTAAAAGCAACAAGATATATGAGGATTTCTTATGTTCACATTATTCTTTATAGAAAATGGATATTGCATGAACTTCACCCGTTAATGGTAGATAATATTTTAGTGTGTGTTAGTTTATCATGAATGGATCCTTTTATATTCCTTTTGAATTCTCTATGACAGCTAAAAGATTGATTGTGCTCAAAAGATTATTCTTTCTATTGTTAGAATCAAAGGTGTTCATACTTGGTCACACTTGTTTTTTTCACTCAAATGCAATTTTACTTTGCCTATTTAATTTTAAAAGATTTAGTTTGAGAAAAGTATACATTCTTTCCAATAAAAGATAATTATAGACTCTACTATCGAGTTCATTTCTTGCTTGGTCACACTCATTTTTCAATATATCTTTCCATATTGAGCATTTTCTTATTGAACCCTTAAAATATATGCTTTAGTACTTTCATCTTCTTATTGTATGATAGTAAGAGTGTAGTCATGTTATTTTTAACTGATATACTTTATACTAAAGTGAGGCATGAGTTTATCTTAGAGATAATATAAGTTAATTCTCGAGTTAGGTTTTAAGCTATGGTACTATGCCAAGTAAATCCTTGAAATATTATCATAAGAACTTTGCATATAGCATCTCTATCTTGTGTTACAAACTCAATAATATGCATATATTTTTTATGTTCTTTCTTGAATATGTAAGTCCATCATAATTATCTTAATTAGCCTTCATGAACATGAATCTTTTGAGTGACAAGTATGTCACACTCATTAAAAAGCTTTAAAATGTTTTTAATAGTAGGAGTGACTTCTTTAAAGGGTGTATTCTCATGTCTAACTTTTTATACATCATTTTATTTTGTTCCTTTAAAGAATTGAGGTTGTTTATATCTACCAAATGGTACATGTAGTGGAGCTAAGTGGTATGACCTGATGAGAGAATGGAAGGATATGGAATTATTATTGTGTACCTAGACTAGCTTTATTGAGCACCTCTCTTTGATGGGTAACCTAGACTAGCTTTATTGAGCACCTTTCTTTGATGAGTAATTTGTTGAATATTTAGAGAGCTAATATACCTATTGTGTAAAGTTTGGTTACTCTAATATATACCATATGGAGTAATAATAAAGAAAATTAAGTTCTTAGGTCATGACATAATGTTTAGCATGAGTAAAAAGGTAGGGTTTAAAATCTTAAGGTTATAGACTAAAACCATAGAGAAATAGAAAAAAAAACCTAATATTTTATGAAGTAATAATTTGATAAAAACAACACACCAACTGATTAAATCATGGTCAAAATTAACCTACCCAAAGAATCCAAGGCTATATAGAACCGTAATTAAAATTATCAAGAAAAATAAAAAAATAACAAAACAACTTAGGATCTAATTTGAGAAGATCCATATAGCCCATGATCGGCAAAGATAGTCTCGTAGAGAATTAAAGCATGTAGAATTATTTAGTAAAACCTATGATTGAATAACTTTATGATTATTTTTACAGGGTTCCATGCCTGATGCATCGTGACTTCTTCACACAACTCTTTTCAAACTTGCCCTTTTAACCCTTTCAACATGATCCATATTTCTATTAGGAATGCAACACACTTATTTTCTCCATAACAGGATCAAGGAATCACATTGTTGCAACTTTAAAATAGTTATTCGCATGATATCTACTTGCAATTGTTTGATAGAAACCATTTGTAATTACTTACCGGCAGAAAATATTATACACATTAAAGTACGTGAATGTTGTAGCTAGTGTGTGTATATATTTAATTAAGCGTGCCAGATGCAACCAAATTTATCATTATTTTCTTTTGAAATCAATTAATTTTTATTAATTAGCCGACACCTTTCCTAAAATGTATTGATTAAATATTGTATGGTTAGCTGAAATAACATTTAGTTATTGTACGAGGCAGAAAAAAAAATGATGAAAAAGACAGATAGAATTATGTTTGATAGCGGTATGTAAAACAAAATGATTTTTTTATATCTTGCCTGGTTATGGTAGGTAAAAAAAATAAAATATCTATTTTAGTCTTAATATGTACTATTATCAGACTTATTAAAATAATTAGATAATTTATTTACCTTATAATTTATATCGAGTGTTGAAATTAATAATATTTTAATAATTCTAGCTATAAAATTCAAACTAGCCCAATGAGTTGATTTCGGGTTTGGACCGATTTAGGTTTAAAAAATAAAAATAAAATTGATCGACTTGACTCGATCAAAACTCAAGTTTACCCATGATAAAACATGAGTTAATAATTAGTACAAGGTTGCTTTGATTCTTTATTTTTTGAGTGTTTTAGGTCTGACTCTCTTAATTTGTAACTTGGATTTTGTCTCGGTTGATTCTCAAATCAAATTTTAAATTTATAGTAATAATTATTTTTATTTATATATTGAGAGACAGAGTAACTTAAATTGGTACTTTGTCAATGGTAATTAACATTTGTCTGTATAGTGTGCAAATTTTATATATTTAAAAGAAGCTTGAAGTTCTCCCTTTCTATTCTTATCGGGACGCTTGTACTTTGTGTGAGAAATTCTTGTCTACGATGGGCCTGGTTATAAACATTGATTAAATCTTTCGCCATACAAACTAGTGTAATTCCTGTTTTGTATGAATTTTGTAGATTGATTAACTTGTTCCTTAATTCTTAACTTAAAGAAAAAACTTAAATATATTTGGTTGAAAATAACTTTAGCTCTAATTAAAATAATATTATTAAATTTAAGTAAAAAAATTGCTATAATCAAATGAGAAATGACTCCACATGACAGTATATTAAAAAAATGTGGCTAATATATGTTTAATTGCATTCAATCTATTTAAAAAGGTTGTTATGTCTTTAACCTATTTTTTCGTTAAAATTTTCACTATCAAAACTAAAAAAAATAAAAAAATACATCACATGACTTCAAAATGAATAAATTTAAATTTTATAGACACAAATGTCTCTTATTATAAAATAAAAAGTACAATTGTTTTTGATATTTTAATTACCATTTGATAAACTGGGATTTATTATCCAGTTTTGAAAATTTACAAGGTTTTGAGCAAAATAAATTATGAAATTTATTTAATTTTTTATAATTTTTTTTAATAAAAAGATATTTTGAATATACAAAATCTGAATTTTTTTATGTGTAAGTCACCACAAGTATTATTTCCATTAGTTTTCATGGTGAGCTAAAGTGTAGATTCGTGACACGCTCAAAGTACATATTGATGTATTTTAAGGATAAATATTTAATATAATTTTCTAGTTTTTTTTTTAAAGCATATTTATATCACTAAATATAATAATAATATCAAAGTATATACTTTAGTGATGTATTTATATCACTATATATATTATATGTATACCCACAGCCAGCGTTAGCTCGTACCTATTTTTGAACACAAACAGAAATATTAATAAAAAAAGACGTGCAATTTTCTAAATTTGCTGTCTTTACGGGTGTGATGTCTTGAAGGCCACTTGAGAAAACAATATGTCAAATATGAGATGGACAAAATGATAGAAACAATGGGCCCATAATTCAAGATTAAAAAAATACAACCTGCCACCTTTCTTCTTCCCTGGTTTCTTATTATTAAATAATCCATTCAGGACGGAGCTCAAATAAGAGTCTGAATGCTTCCCAAGTTAAAAGTCTCTCGCCGTTTCATTAAAAAGATTAAATGAAAAAGAGAGAAGAAAATCAATTTTTTGGGTAATATTTATATATATATATATATATATATCCGTTTCATTAAAAAGATTAAATGAAAAAGAGAGAAGAAAATCAATTTTTTGGGTAATATATATATATATATATATATATATATATATATATATATGTTGACAAAGGTACCGTGTAATCTACATTGGAAAAAAAGGAAACGACCTTCAATAATTCGTATGCAATTATTATGGCCGACGTGATGCATTTTGTGATTAAAAAAAATCTAAGAATCTATTATCAAATTTAAAAATTAATATGAAGAGTAATGACAAATAATCTTATTTAATTTGAAGTTACGTGAATAAGCTGGGGAATGATTCTCCCTTTCTCCTTTATTGATGGAATAATCACACCAACGTCGAAATCCAACCAATTGAAAATAATAAACAGGCTTTTATTAAAAAATAATAAACCCTAATGGGCGAAGAATCAAAATCCTAACAAGAAAGATATATGAGTAGAACATTCATAAAGTAACCTGATCTAGATCGCATATTGAATCAAACAAATAGCAACGTACACATACAGCTAAGGCTTCATTAGATATGAAGAAGGAAACGAGGGAGAAGGAAAATAAAAATATATAATAACTGTCTCCAGTTAAATAACACCTGAGAATTTTCTTGAAAAGAGTAATTCTTTTTTTTATTTTTGTTAGAAAAACATCCACCTCAAGTGATAGGGAGAGGGACCTCTCAATTTGAATTTATTTAATGGAAAAAATGAGATTGTTAAACAATAAAAAAATTAGAAGAGAAAATAAAAAAGGCTAGGATTTCTTTAATGAATACTTTAATGTTTAATCAATTATTTAATATAAATACAAAGATACTATATATAGGTGAGAAAAAAATTATTCTACACTTAATAGATAAGATAATAAAATAAAATAACTTAATTATCTTAACGTCTCTCAAACTCTCGATGTGACAACCACAAACATCGAAAGTTTGCCAAGTAAATATCAAAATTGAGAAATAGAATGTGACATGGTGTAAAAAAATTGCAATTAGCAAAAAGAGAAAACAGAAGGTGAACTGATGATGTTATGCTTATGATGATGATGAGTAAGATGATAATCAATCTCAATAAAATTAGTTTGACCATGAAAAAATGAGTTATAATCAATCTGAATAGAACTTCGGTTGTCACAATACATAAGAGTGAAATGAGAAAGAGATACTTTTATATTTGCAAGTAACCAACATAATCAAATAATTTTTTTGGTAATGGATGTCATAACACGATATTCTGTTTCAATTGAAAATTGGGAAACAACAAATTGTTTCTTACTCATACAAAAAATAAAAAAAAGTCACCCATAAAGATACAGAAACCAGTAACAAATTTGCAATCCATGAGATCAATATCATGGTTAGCATCAAAGTATACACGCAAACCAAAGAAAAAGGTAAATAGAAGTAAAAGACTCTGAAACATTATACCAACTAACTAACAAGATGAACAACATATGTAATGTCTAGATAAGTAATAGTGAGATATACCAAACTCTTAACAATAGTATAGTATAAAATAAGATCTAACAAAACTAAATCATCAGGAAAAAAATATCAAGCATTAACCTCAATAAGAGTATCTAAGATCTTATTATCAACAAGTCTAGGCCTCTCAAAATCCTCTACAACAAATTTTGACTAAAAATGAGGTGAGTAGGCTACCGTAATACCTAAAAAGTATCATAAAGAAACTAAATCCTTCATTTCAATTTTTCTAGCTAACTTCATCTTCAAAACTAAAATATCATTAATGTCACCACCAATAACAATCATTTCATTAACATATAAAGATAAAATAAGTAGAATCATGACTACTAAACACAAATCCAAAGAAAGTGATCACAATAAAGATTTATCAAACCAAGCACAAGGTGGTTATTTTAGACCATATAATATTTTATTGAACTTGCAAACATGCCCAAAATCATGTGAAACACCACAAGGGGAGCTATATAAACTTCTTCTATAAGATCTCCATTCAAAAAGGCATTTTGAACATCAAGGTTAGAGATATGACATTAATGAACACAAGCTACTACAATAAGAGTATGGACAATAGTTATTTTAGCAACTAGAACAAACATCTTCTTATAATCTATATCATATTATTAAGAGTATCCTTTGGTAACAAACCCAACCAACAACACTTTTATCAAGAGATAGGGGAACCAAATCCCAAGAGTCTGTTTTATACAAAACAAAATGTTCCTCGTCCATAATTTACTATCAAAGAGGATCAATAATTGTCTTTTTATAGGAAAGACATAATGAATAAAAGTTAAAAAAGAAGTAAATAAAATAACAATAACAATAACAAGTAAAGTCTAATAACTGTATGGACTACAAATGTGTATGGATTGATATAGAGGTGGATCCATAATCTCAAACGAAGCAAGAGGGACCGTAAAAGGGAATGGTTCTTCAGGTGTGCTAAAAAGTAAAATGTCATTACTTGTAGAATGATCAGTACAAATTGGTCAAACTTAAAGAAGGATATTTAAGGTATTAGAAACCTGAGATGATAAATTATAAGAAACCACAAAAAAAGGATTTAAACAAATAAGATTATATTTTGTCAAGCTATGAGGAGTGGATAAATTAGAAAAGAAAGGTATATGCTCTATAAATATAACATGACAAGACAAATAAAGTTTCTGAGTTATGGGATCAAAACAACGATACCCCTTTTTACTTTCACCATAACCAAGAAATACACAAATAACAAATCTAGAGGATAACTTGTTATGTTCTATACGAGAAAGAAGAATAAAACAAATATAACTAAAAACACTAATAAAAGAATATTTAGGGCCATAGCCTTCAACTTTTCAAAATAAGTTAAACCTGAAATATAAAAAGACATAATTGTATTAATCAAATTTAAAGTAGACAACGAGAGGGAATGAACAATTTTAACAATATTCTTATGTTTTTTTTGGCATAATTATTTTTCTAAAGCTTAGCTATACATGAAGTTTTGTGAATAGTTTCATCTAAGATAACACAACTCATAAGATATATTAGAGGTATTATGTACCCAAATTAGACCTAAAATATTTGATAACTTTAAAATATTGAATTTTGATAAGAGCTTGAAAGGCTTTATATATCTCAAAGAATTCTGAGTGATCTTTTATTAAATAAACTAACAATAATAAGTATAATTAACAATAAAAGAAATATAATATTGTGACCTTTTTTTCTATAACAATAAGAGAAGGTCCCCATATATTAGGATGAATTAAATCAAATGGAGAAGAAGAAACATAGATACTTAGATTAAAAGGTCAAACGAAAATATTTGCTAGTTTACATTCACTATAATAAGAAATATCACAAGTTTGTAAATTTTATAAGGCTTATGTGGATGCCAAAAATCTTAAATGAGAAGAAGAAACATTTCCTAAATGAGAATACCATAAATAAAAACTAGAAAAGGAACGACACAATCTAAAAAAATTAACGTTAGTAGTAGAAACAATATCAATAGTAGTTGACATTTTAAACTCATCCAAAATATATAATTCTTTCTCTCTATGCCATGTCCTAATCACCTTTTGAGACCGCAGATCCCGCACACAACAAAAACAAAGAAAAATATGATTAAATAATCATCAGAATCACACTTTTGACCACTAGAAGCAAGATTAAATATACGATTTAAAATGAGATAGACATTAGGGAGAGACACGTGAGGTTTGATAATAGAATCAACGCCTGTTAATGATATAAAAATGTCATCAGTAGTCTGACATGAATAGAGAACGCATAAGACATAATCACAAAATATAAAAAATCTAAAGATACATGATGTAAAACACCATAATCCAAGATCTAATAAGAATATGATACACATGAAGAAATATGAGGTAACTGACCTATAAAAAAAGAAGCAAGCGTAGCTTGTGGTTATGAGGAGAGACTTTTGAAATTGTTCAATATTAAGATCGATTAAAAAACCAATTGAGATTGTTGTTGCATTATTATGATGTGATATTTTTTTAACCTTGGGGTAGTCTATGAGCATTAGATTATGACTAACTGTTAGTTTTTAGGCTTGATTCTACTATCTCAGCTTAAGACACTAAGCCTTTTAATGAATCTTCTATTTACAAAAACTGTAATCATTTAAGGGAACCTTATGTAAGACTTATTTTGATTATGGTTTGGAAGGTGCTGCTAGCATTGAAGGATTAAGGATAATTCCCTTTTTAGAAGAAGAATGAAGACATATTTATTTAGCCAATAACTCGCTGAAAACTGAATCAATAAAATAAAGTGAAGAACAATGCAAAATTGAACCTCTAAGTACTTTAATATCACTACAGAAATGTCATTAACTGTATCAATTGTTGTTGTTCTCTAAGATAAATACAAGCACCATATGCCTTTAATTCTATTAATTTGGTAAGAGCCAATTGATCATAAAGATCTGTCATGATATAATAAAACTCTTAAATGCTTATATTTTTCCAGTGAGGAGCTCGTATGTCATTCTCTTAATACTGTTTTGCAAAACTTGATTAAGTAAATAACCTTTATAGATAATTCTAAACTTCATTTGTTGTCTCATACTTTGACAATTTTGTACCTATGAAATGCTCAATTTAATTGTTAATCCAAGCAATAATTTTTATATTGTTTACTTTCCATGCATCTATAAAAGCAACATAACCCTCATCAATATTATTAGATTTTACAGGAGTTTCACTAACATATCTCCATATCTTTTTACTCTTCAGAAAATTTCTCGTCATATATCTCCAATACGTATAAGTTTTTCCATCCAACCTTGTTGTAACCCAATTTTGGGTCATGCCCCAAAACTATCAGAAAATAACAAAAAAAATAAAAAATAAAATGGGGGATGGTGTAGGTAAAGAAATCAAGTTAAAATTTTTGAACATTTTTTGAAAAATCGATTGTACCCTTTTTGTGCCCAGAAATGAAAAAACGCGGATCCAAAGCTAAAGTAATTTATTATGAGATAAATCCACGTATGAATTAAGTCATAAAATATAATTATATTTTTTATGGACCGATTTGATATAGTCATTGGTTAATATAAAAGCGTAATTGTATGCAGGAATTAATTTAAGTGCAGTTGAAGGGTTTAATTAAGCTTGACGACTTAATTATACTTTAAATGGATCAAATTAATTTTATTAAAGGCTTAGTCAATAAGAAAACAAGTGCTTAAATTTAATTCGGGTTCAATTGATTATATTTGAATTTTCGTTGATCAACTTGAATTTTTCAAGCCAATTAAGCGAAATCGGGGACCTAATTGAACAAATTAAGAGTTTTATGGTTGAGTGGGGAACTATATTACACAGATAAAAATCAAGGACCAAAGGTGCGCAAAAAAAGTTAACTTTGAATTTTTCACAAGGACATAATTGCACAAGATCATAAACTTAAGTTCAATTAAGGGTGCAATTGGAGGAGTAACAAATGGAGGGACCAAACTGTACTTTACAACCAAAAAAACAACAAAACTTGAGCCACTCAAAAACCCCACTTTGAAGACAAAACTCTCCACCATCCACATGGGATTTTGGAATTAAAAGACAAAGATATTGAGCTCCCCATTTTTGATTGAGCCACCCGAAACCCATGTTTTGAAAAAAAAACATCCCGTTTGTTTTATACCTGTCGCATATAAAGAAAAAAGGGGGGGGGGTTTAAGGGGTGACAAAATTTCTGGAAACTTTCGTTTGGAGACCCCCGATCCTTTGGCATTCGGTTTTCAAATTTGTTTTTGTTCCCGTTTTGGTGGCATTTTTGGGGGCTTCATTTTTCGTGGTTTTCTTCGGGCTTGATCTCTGCTCCCACTGGTCTGCTCTCACTCACGGTAACCAGGGACTTCTCCCTCTCGCTCTCGGCAAGCTTTCCCTCTCGGCCTCACAAGAACCACAGAACCTCCTCTCCTTCACGCTCTCGACCTCTGTTGTCTCTCCCTCTTGTTCGGCTCGGTCTGCCCTCTCCCTCTCACTAAAACCAGAGACCCCTCTCTCTCGGCTTGGTTTCTCCCTCTTCTAAAAACAAGCAAACAGACCGACGTTCTTTCTCTCTCCCTCTTGTCACAGCTCCGGCATCATCTTCAACCACCGATCATCACCTTGTCATCGTAAGAAGCCTTCGTTCCACGTCAGCGTCTCAGTCTCCTTCTCAGGCGAAGGCAACACTGAACAACCTGTCACAATGATGCACACCTAGCGACTTCGAGCTCCATTTCCGGCGACCTCAGGCCATCATTCCCAATTCCACCAGGACAGGAAGAACCCCATCAACGTCCTCTACAATAAGGTATCAACAGAATTCCCATTCGCTGTACTTGAAAATCCTGGCTTTTTGCACTGTTTATCTTCTCCGTTGCGAAAAATCCTGCTATCGTAGTAATGCCTGGTCGGTCAGTCGGGCACAATGCCCGACCTGCACTGTAGGATCGTCTGGGCCACGACCGAGACCCGTGAATGGTCTGGGCCACGGCCAGACTCCCATAAAATGCTCGAGTCTGTCACCTGACCGAGATCGTTGAGTTGGCGACCAATTCACCTCAAAATAATATATATAATATATATATAAAAAAATAATAATAAAAATATAAAAATATAAAAAAATAAAAAATGTTTTTTTTATATACAAAAAAATCTTAAAAAATGTGTTATTTTTCTTGCATAAGGCCAATACACTAGCATATTTTAAAATTGTTTTCTTAAAGAAAAATATATATTATCTTGGTTTTTTTGGGAAAAAATGAGTTTTAACATGGATTTTGCTAAAAAAAAATAAATCATTTCTTTCATTTTGAGATTTTACAACATGTTTGTAAAATCCAAAGGGTATTGGCCAATATTCAAAAAAATATAAAAAAACTTTTCGGTGATTCATATTATTTTTTCGGAGTTTGGATAAATTCTATCCAAAATATTCGGCGTAAACATGTAAATATTTTTGTTATATATTTTGGCAATTATACGACAAACAAAAACATCAAGCAGCTTACCTTAGGTAGGGCGTACTAGGGGTGCTAAAACCTTCCCTTTACGCAACCAGTCCCTTATCCTAGAATCTCTGAAAGACTAGTACTAGGTTTCCTAGTAACCGTAATACTAGGTGGCGACTCCTTTTGTCAAAAAAATAAATAATTCCCCCCGCATTAAATAATCTCCCCCGCTCATGGGGACCAGTTGCCACGAGACTGTTCACGACCATTTTTGGGGTGCGACAAACCTCACATTCAAAGACTTAAGTGAATTGTCTTTTTTTAGCATTCAAAATGAATAAAGTGAGAAAAAATAGAATGCAACAAAAATAACAAAAAAAAACCAAATTATATAAACCGAAGGGAAACAAAATACAAGATTGTAGAAACTAAAAGGAAGACAAAATACAAGATTACAAAAACCAAACAAATTATATGATGAGTTTAAAAAGGACAGAGTTGGATTCTTGAAAGTTGTGCTTGATATTAAATTGTATTATGATACTATGTTAAATAATTTTAAAAAATTAACAAGAAAATAAAAAATAAGAGAGGAGTTATTAATATTGATAACTCTATATTATAATTTATTCATTTCACCGAAATATCGTAGTTAATAGGTGATTTGTATCACTCACCATTACGCTTTAACTGCTGCAAAAATTAGCTTGGGACCTGGGTTTAGGAAGGTGCGGTTGGAGAAGATGACGTTAAAGCTTGTAAGCATGATAGCATTGATCCTCACCAGATTCATAGCTTATAGGCTAGATGTTGCAGGTTTGCAATACTCGTCCCCTTTCGAGAAGGCTAGTACAGATTAATTGGCTTGCTAATTTTAATATTCAACAAGGTTGAGTATTTTAGATTTTCTTTTTCAGGGCATACCCCACCATAAAATTATTCCTAATTTCTTTACCTAAAAAGTGAAATCAACGAAAGAAAGTCCTTCCCACATAATATTGCAATCAATGACAAAAGATACATTATTAGAATATTTTAAACATTAAGGAAAGAAGAGCCAAAATTTATAGTGGATATATTTAAAAATAATTATTGTATTTTTTAATAAGTAAATTCTATTATAAACTTTATTTCTATTATACTTTTAAAATATATTTCGATGAGGAATTTAATACAATATAAATATATAAATAAATATTTAAGACTGTTTTTCCTTTTTTTATATAAGAAATATTTTTTAATTTTTTTAAAAATAAAATAAATTATAAATAGTTCTTATAAAAATTAAAATCTTTCACACATTAAATTTTCATATTGAAAATCTTACCCTTACAATGAGTTTAATTTATTAGTTTTAATTAAAATATTTTGAAACCTTTCATGATGTTAATTGGGAAAAGTTAATCGATGCTATATGTGATATCGGAAAATCAAGAACCATTTAGCATATTTAATCAATTAACACTGCTGAAGAAATTGGAATATACATGGGTTGTTTATTGTGAAAATTGTTTTTTGGACTTTTTTTATCTTCAAAATTAAATAAACACAATGATATAACCATTATTTAATAACCATTTCAATATCGTTAATAAAAAAATTATGATAATAAATACGACCATCACTAATTAATACCACTATAATTATCACAACTACTTTTATTACTAACATAATAACTTTTATAATATTATTATTATTATTAAAAAAATTACAAATGAAAAATAATTTATTTTACAAGAAACCATTTTCCTTAATACATAAAAATAATGGGGGTAAAATAAATGAAAAAACATATTATTCTGGAAAATATTTTGTAAGACAAACAGAATCGATCAGGCTATGCGTTGCTTTGTTTCATATAAAATATGCTTTTGTGAAATAGTTTTCTCATATATATATATATATGGCTAATCTAGATCAAACTAGATAAATATAATTTTTTTTATCAAAACAAGAA
Organism: Salix exigua; assembly: GCA_032356905.1. Taxonomy (NCBI): domain Eukaryota; kingdom Viridiplantae; phylum Streptophyta; class Magnoliopsida; order Malpighiales; family Salicaceae; genus Salix; species Salix exigua. The sequence continues at coordinate 5,031,548 of CM063593.1, read as the reverse complement.
AAATAACTCCTCATTACAGTACTTGTAACGGTGGTAGATGTCATAATGGATATAAACTTGGTTCTTTATAGGTAACTGTGATTGGATCAGAATAAACATTTAATCAGGCAGGAGCTTAAGATATTCAATGAAGTTTGTGGATTCAGATGGAAAAATAGTGAGGTTTTGGACAGACAAGTGGGCATATGAAATTCTATTTTCTCACATAAATTTGTAAGGTTGTTTGCATTTTCAATGCAACAAGCAGGCCGTGTTCAAGATTCGGAATAGGGGTGCATGGATGGTACTCAGATTTGGAGTCTTACCTGGAGGAGGGAGTTACGAGTTTTTGAAGAGCATCAGCAAACAAGTTTCAGAATAAAAGATTCAGGAAGCGAGCAATGATAGGATTTTTAATGTAAGAAGCTTCAGTTTTTTTTTTTAGATTTAAGGAAACTTCATCCTTGAAAAATACACTTTGTGGGTCTAGATGAGTGAATAAAATCCTGGTTGTCAAAGGTTCTTATAAAAAATATACATCCTAACTCGAATTTAAAACCTCTTATACAACTCTCAAGTTTTTTGTGATCAAGTAATCCCATTAAAGACAGGCTTGTTATAACATAAAATTCTATTCCCAGGTGATGGTAACTGGAAATCTAATGTGGGGACAAGTACGGCTCCCTTACAAACAAAATCTCTATGCTGGTTAGCTATGGAAACTTTGCACAAAATAGAAGCAGCAACCTGCAGCAGATTCCCTGAATCAACATTACAGCTTCTTCTCCACTGTCATTCCTCCTAGTGTTTTTTTGTCCATTGCAGTTTTAATTGTACAATCAATGGCTAGTCTACGGCTCGGGAAAGTTCCAAGTCAACAAGTCATAGAGATTTTGTTGAATATCTACATATTCATAGATTATATTGCATGATATTTATATTAAACACATGGTTCTGAGTGAATCCTTACAATTATTGAAAAACTTCTAGAACTACTTCAAGCATAAACGTTAGAAAATAAAAGTTAGAGAAATTATTTTAAGATTGTAAAAAAAATCCAACACTTCCTACATGGCTCTTAATGAAAACATCATTGGACAAGTTGTGGAAGTCCTATAGTAAAAACTAAAAGAAAAGGTTTACTATGAAAGGGAATGGGATTTCCAAGAAGTTGTATAGTAAATGTTTCGTATGCAATAAGACTGGATACCAGGCTAATAACTGTGGGGAAAGGGGTCAATTTGGAAATTTTACAGAAATAAGGATTATTCAAGCCATTATCACCGAGGGTGAATACCTCAAACAAATATTTTGAATATGAAAAATCTCAAAATTATCAATTACAATATGAACAATATGCACATGGTTTAAAACATATGCAAGCAGTACTTACTAATTCTTAACTATTGTAATGCTTGATTTTATTACATTTTCTTTTTAATTGTTACTAGTTGTAATCGTTTAATAGGTTTATCAAATAGGATGCAATGTTAGTGGTAATATGAATATACTTTGCAAGTATTTCATCAATGGATATGTCTTTTAGACTAAACAATATGGTCATGGAAGAAAGACTTATAATGGAGTTAATGTTAAAGGATCAACTTCTCATGGGTTTGAAGTTGATTGTTATGGAAAATTAAAAAAAAAAACATGATTGAGTTGCAATATCATAGCAAGTATAATAAAATCTTTCTATTCAAATGTTATTAGTATGATACCATCAATATAGGAACCAGAGTAGACCCCCACCATGATTTAGTCAAAATTAATACAAATACTAGACTTTACAACATTAATGGTTTCTATGTTTTTTCTAAGAAATACCATCAAGTTTATTACACATACACTCCTTTCTTTAAAAAGAATCATTCTAGAGATCGATTAGTTATCTGCTGTAAAAACCATACCTATGAGTTGCTGTGTCTAAGTTGTTTAAGATGATAATAATAATAATGTAACTAAGGGATATGATGTTTTTCAACTTGATAGGTTGGTTGATCCACATTGAACTGCTTCATCTATTGACTAAGAAATAAATTGAAATTTTTATATTGTTGAGAGTATTTTTACTGATATTAATGGTAAGGAGTTAAATGATATATTGAAAACCAATATGCATACAAAAGTTGATGAAGATGATGCGATAGATAATATTCAATTCAAAGAAATATTTTATGATACACATGATGATAACTGAAGCGAAGATCGAAGAAAACAATTTTGATTAAAAATATTTTGAACTAATATTATATGCTAAACATTAATAAGTAATGAAATTGACATTTATGGAATTTCTTTATATGTTGTTGCTTTACAAGGAACTATTATTAGCAACACTAGATAATTTATTGTTATGATTATATTATTAAACAAAATTGGTAACCTGTCTTGTCATTTTCTATATTACAAGATTGGATAAATAAGGAATATAAAAAAATTCGCTTCTTAAGGAACTAAGTGTTTTTTAATTTATTTTACTTCTTATACGATTGTATTTATTTTTAAAAAAATAAAAACATATAATTTCTAATATATTTATTTATTATCCAATTAAAGTGTCCTTTTCTTCTTATGTTGTACTTCAATTTTAGTGCAATATTTTTTGGTCCGATTATGCTATCTATATTGGATTGTGTATTGTTGTTCTCATTGTTTCTGTTTTATTATGTTAATAATGCTTTGTAATTAGAATAAGTTGTTGGAAAATTCATCTTTGATTTTATTGTATCTTAATAAATTTATTTATTTCATTGGTGCACAAGCTTTTATTGCTTCTCTTCTAAATAGCTGAGTTTCTATTTTACATATACACATTAAGTAAATAATATTCATAATTAAAATCAATTAAATTGTGGCATGAGTTATTGATGTGTATTTGCAGGTTTTAGAATTTAGATAGGTTCCTGTATAGGGAGGTGCTTGTTCCTATCCGATTTTTGATTAGTTTTTTTGAAGTATTTTTTAGAAAATAAAACAAATAGAAAAAAATAACAAAATAAATAAATATGTTTTGATGTAATTATATTGTTCTCAGTATCTTCAATGTTGTCATAAAAGAGCTTAAAATTTTAAATATTTTTCCACATGTAGTTCAGCTTCTATCGTGTCATTTTTAAACTTTTTGATTTTTTTCATGGGTTAATATTGATGTTACTCTGTTTTGAAAAGAACAAAAAAAAATCAAGAATATTTGGACAAACAGATCAATTATTTTTTTAATAAAAAAACAAAATATAAATACACTGGATAGATTATATATATATAACACGGATAATACACAAATTATTTTCAGCTGTTCAATGAGTGCATACAGGTGAAAACAAAGAGGATTAAGGTGGAGTAATATTTCTGAAAGCCATTGAATTTCCTAGTGTTTTTTTCATAAGTATAAGTTTATGGTAACAAATGACAAGGAACCCTACAAAGTAATCAAAGACGCGAATAACTTAGCAGGACGTACATAGAAAGCTGTAGAGATAACCCTCCTGCAACCTAAGGCACCAAAGATAAACTCCTGAAATAAGTTAAGTTTATTTCAAATAACTGATGTCGTCCTTTCCATAACACTAACCCTATCTTATGCAAAAATCTCAGAACACCCTCTCCAAGCATTCAAACAAACCCGTTCAATTTCACAAGTTATCGTAATATCATAATTACAACCTAATATATATATATATAGCAGAGCATCTGCTTTCATGGCTTTGAAGAGGGAATTCGCCAAATGAAAATATCAAAATAATATTGCTTCGTCCATTTAAAGCATCTTTTCGTCCTTTGCTTGGGTCTTTCAAAGGAGATTTCAGTCAGGCATGATCTCAGTTTGTCTCGAAGCACAGATAAACAGCACAAGCAAGACTCGTGGACCCACTCAGTGAATACGAAACAATTGTTCCCTCTTGACTGCGAGAAAAGAAAAATTCGAGTCCTCTATACTGTAGACTGTTGAGAACCAAACACAAAAACCAAAATAGTAGCTACTAAGACAACCTAGTAGAGTACCCACCAATCTATCTACCAGACAACTTCTCTAAGCAATCAGCTAAGACTTTTTTTCTATCCCTATTGCACATCGCATCTTCTCTCGTTTTCTATTGCCTTTTTAACACTCGTTCTGTAATCCTGTATACTCTTCAAACTTGGAAGGGTTTCTCTCCAGATATTGTCCAATATATGGAGCAAGCTCGGTATTGGATGTTGAATAAGCGAAAGCATAATTTGAATTCTCATTTTCAGGCATCAACTAATCCTTCATTTGATGATTCTTGGGAAGAACAAGCTTTCGCTGAAGATGCAGCTGGGCCTCTTGGAGGGTGTATATGGCCTCCAAGATCTTACTCTTGTAGCTTTTGTAGAAGAGAATTTAGGTCTGCTCAAGCTCTAGGAGGTCATATGAATGTCCACAGGAGGGATAGAGCTAGACTAAAGCAACCTCCAAGTCCTCACAATGAAATCCTTCAACAGGAGCATCAGGTTCCTCGCAGTCACCTTCAAGATCCCTATACATCTTTCGGTTTTCAGTACCCATCTCAGCTTTGTAACCTGGTTTACAGCCCTAACCCTAATTCTGATCCTATTGCATCCCCAACTTCCTCTTCTAGGGTTTCAACCACATCTACTCAAGAGAATTTCCGAGTAAAGGGCCTTTTCCCTACTTTTTCTTCTTTTATTGTTGAAGAAAAACAAAAGAGATCCCCTAGATCTTCTCCTCCACCACAGACTAAGTTAGCGACAGAAAGATGTTATCACATCTCTGATCTGCGCACTGAAGGAGAGCATAATTCAAGGAAAGTAGAATCCGAACGTAGAGAAAAAGTAAACTGTGTCAAAACAGATTTGTCTGTCAGCTTGAGTTTGGTAGTTCGACGTACTCTCCCAAGCATAACCGACAGTGATCAGGAGGATCCTACGAGCTGCAAGAAGCGGAGGATCGATAAATCATCATTACCTTTCTCTCCAAAGTCTAATTCAGTCGACAAGTCTGAGGTGCTTGAAATGAGCCCTTGCACTGTAGAAGAGTTGGATCTTGAACTCAGGCTTGGTGACCGTCCTACGGTAAAGTAGTTGCTGAATCCCGAGTGCTATTAAATATATCACTGGACGTCTTGCCCCTTCTTTATTATGTTGCTTGATTTCCTCTTTGCTTTTTGGTTTTCTTTCTCCCTTCTTTGATCTTGATACCATGAGCTCTTCTCTTTGATCTTTGATCTTTTGATCACTTTGGCTATATCTAAATCCTTTATGATTTCGCAGGGTGCATGTAACAATAACAATATTAAGAAAAAAAAAGACAGAAAAACATCAAGAGCACATCTATGATCTTGCACAATATCATGTTTATAATATACAGTAAATACTGTTGATTCCGTCGAACTTTGTTATTAACCGTGGGAAGGTAATTAACAATGGATTACGATAATCTCTTTGAATGAACATTTCAATCCATTGTTGTTAATTTTGCAGTCTTATTGTCTCATCTACTAACGATATTGATACCAACGTGCATTTATTTTGAAATATTCATGTGCATCTACATGCACAATCCTTCTGTTATTTAATTAATCTCCCCGGTAACTTCAATGAAGAAACTTGTTTAACTACTCTTAAAGTTTTGGACAAGCTGTAGAAGTTTTGGCATGAACAACTGGGATGTGTTTGTCTACAAATTTCAAGTTAAGATGGAATTAACTATAATAAACCGTTTGTTTTTCTTAGTGAAAGAGAGGGAGAGAACCATAATGGTAGTTTTGGAGCTTAGGGTGGTGATGAGATTAATTAGAGCACGAATCGGGTTTAGGTGCGAAAGGTAGTGTGGCTGAAACTGCATGGAAGAACGTGAGCAATTTTTCCGATTCAGCTAGCACCTCAGTACTGACATTCTATCAGAGAAATAAACTAAGCCATAAAACACACACAGATTGGTTTGCAAGGACAAATAAGTCAGATGCATCACAACATCGATTCCCTTTTTTCTTGTACTATTATAATTCATCATCAGATTTGGTGCAGTTTCAATATATCTTCCGCTACATAACTCCATATGCTTGTGTTCTCTTCCACCCCTTTTTCTCTCTCTGTCCTCTTTATAATCCCTCCAAATTTCTCTACCTGCTACGGGAATCACTGCATTTAAGTAATGCATATGTTAATATAATATGCCTTTAATTAATCACAGAGAATATTATCACGTCAAGATTTCAGGCACTATCTACGCTTCTTTTGAATCTACTCTTGTATGTATATATGCGTGAGTATAATCCAAAAGTAATTATAAATATTCTCTATAGCATAGGCCATATGCCAAAAGAATTAGAGACCATAATAAAATAGTGCTACCGAAAACAAGAGAAAACAACCACCTAATTAAACTCGATTTGAGATATTCTTACAAGCCGGTGGGATCTATTACTTCTGGTATAGATAGAATTGGAAACAAGCCGTTGATGATACAAGTGCGTTTTCGTTCCATACGATGCTTGTCATAAAAGTTGCAGAGAGGAAAGTGAGATTGTTTGCCTAGGTCTCAACGAAGAGCTACATCTGTGAAAGAGGGTTTAAATTTCGTTGGTTGATGTTTTGTCTGCATTAAGAAGGTTATGAGTTGGATAGGTTAGCGAGGTCTGCAGAAGGACAGGGAGATCGATGGAGAGATAGAGAGAGAGAGGGGGGTCTCAATGAAGTCAAGTGGGCAGTGGGTGCAGGGAGCACATGGGCATGATATGTCGTTTTTCTGTTTCTTTATAGAGTTATCATAGGATTAAGTGAGGGAATTCTGAGCTTTCGTGGGTTTTCTCTGTCGAGGGTATTTTGTAATTCCAAATTATTGTTTTAAAAGAATGATAATTTCGTACAATAATTCCTTAGTAATTGGATTGGTTACCTCGAAGTAGCTGTTAATTATTTATTTTGACAACTAAGGGTATATTTGCATGGGAGTATGTTCCCCTCTCTCAGTCACGAGCTCACTTTCTCTCAGCTTATGTCATTTTCAAAATATTGAACCCCGTCCACCATGGAATTAACCAAGGACTCGTAAACATTAAGAATCTCAGGTTACAGCTCTCTTTTTCTTTTTCATTTTTTTTTAATCTAAAAATATAAATCATATTATAGTGATTCACTTGTAAATTTAAATGTATAGTAAAATGATTCTTTAATATAGTATCAGAGTTTTATTGATCCAACAGTCACGAGTTCACCCCTCATTTTATTTGATAAAAACCAAACATAAGTTGACGTGAGTCTGTGCATGTTTCAAGTTCAAAGGGCTTTTATTTGAGGAGATATGTTAGAGAATAATATAAATCATATTATAGAACTTTACTTACAAGTTTAAGATTTTAAATGAAAATATTCCTTATCATTAATTATAGATAAACCACGTCAAGTAGCAAATAAGCAAAACATTTAAGTGCACGATGCGAAACATTTAGAGTAATCTTAGAAATTCAAAAGTTTTTATAGAAAGACAAGCATTTGAAGAGGCATCTTAGAAGACTTCATCTGATACCTACATCTTAGGTTTTAGCCTTCGTCTTTCAGAGACTTCATCTGTTACGTTTATGTTTCTTTCTTTCCTTCTCTTCTTCTTCTTCTGTTTTGAGAAATTATGTTTTTGGTATCTCCCTGGCAACTCTAAATTTCTGCTTTTACTTAGGTCCCGTTTGTTTGCTGGAAAGTGGTTTTTTTTTGGAAAGTGAATTCCGGGGAAAGTAAATTCCTGAAAAGTGAATTCCGAAGTTTGGCAGTGTTATGGAAAATACTTTTCAGTGTTTGTTTATGTTATGGAAAATGAACTGAAAAATAATTCATTAATAAATTAATTTTTTTTTCAAGTTTATTAAAAATAACGAGGAACAAATCTTACAAATTAAAAAGTTGAATGAGAATGAAATTGAAAAAAAATATAATTTCATAAATTATCTCAAATAAAATAAATAAAGATCAAAATAATAAAGATCAAATCTAAAAAATTAAAAAAAAATGAAAGGTGAATAAATTAAAATAATAATAATTAACATTTCATAAATTATTTCAAATAAAATAAGTAACAATAAAAAAATGAGGACCAAATTTGATAGATAAAAATTTTCAATAAAAAAATGATAAGAAAAAAGCAAATAGCAATTATAAAAATAAGGACCAAAATTAATATAAAAATTAAATTTTAAGAGATGGAATTGAAAAATAAATATTCAAAACAAATTATATATAGCAATCAAAAGTTTGAGGATCAAATTTGATATAATCAGCAAATAATGATATTTCTAAATTTTTCACAACTTCCGGAAAGTGTTTTCCGCCCAAATTTTCCGGAAAATACTTTCCTGAAAACAAAGCCAAATTCTTCTTTGACTGGAAAGTGTTTTTCGTTGACCAACTTTTCGAAATACAAACAAACACAAAAAAGTTTGAAAAATAGTTTTCCAGAATTCATTTTCCGAGAAACAAACACAGTCTTAATCTGATTTCCATACCAGAGCACCATTAGTGTTTGCTCGAACCTCCCCACCAGATTGAACAAAAAAGTAAAAGCAATGATCTTTCCCACTTCTTAAGAATATTAGGATAGTTGATTTTAATTCTCTCGAAAACTACTGAATTGGAGAAGAATATTCTGATGAGATTAGCCATTGCACAATATTGTAGATTATTTTAAAACAATTGCAAGGCAAATATAGGTGATATATTGCAACCGTACTTTTAATATAAAAAAAAATCCATAAGAGACTTGCGATGTTAAATCATCCACTTCTGGCATCGGGCTTTGGTCCAGGTAACGGGGAGAGGAGACTAGCCCGAAATTTTACTGTTTCAATGGCTGAGGATTCTTTGCTATGCTTCTTTTTAATACTTTTTTTTTTCATGACCATTTTTTTTTTGTTTTCTCATTAGATCCCTTCTCAATTGGTGAGATTAATTTTTGGGCTTATGGGCTTTTGTAATTGAAAAAAAAGTAATTTCAACTTTGAATTGAAGTTCAGTTTTCTTAAGAATAAACTAAATTTCTCATTTTCCATTGAATTTAAAATGAAGGAACTGATCAAACTAAAAGAAGTTGTGCAAGAAGTACAAGGATAGAAAAGATAAAAAAAAAATAATAGAAGAAGAAGAAGAAGAAGAAGAAGAAGAAGAAGAAGATATGATCACCGGAGCCACAATGGACCTTTTAATCCAACACAACACCACCTTGGATGAAAAACAGCAACATGATGATTCTGACAACTCTAAAGAAGGTTTTATTTAGAGTTTGTATAAGGTTGAAAATATTACCTACACCTTAATGGCAGCTCCTACGCTAGACCTTTTTATCTTCTTTGATAATCGTGATGCCTTAATAATGGAAGAATGCTTTAAATATGAAGATTATGATTTGAAATTGATTATGAGGGGAAAATCATAAGTCGGTATATTTCAGAAAAGTTATGTATGTATGTACTTGTGTAAGAAATGTGTAAATTAAAATGCATGTTAAATATTTAAGATAATGTGGGGAGGTGTGGGTGTGGAAATTTGGAAACCTTAATTTAATAAAGTATGTACGTTGGAAGAAATTACATGTGAAATTTAAATGGAATTGTATTGAATTTCAAAATTTGATTGCCTTGAATTATTTCTTAAAAGGCCAAAACTTTCGGTGGTGAATATGAAAGATTTAAAAGAACTTGTATGGTGATATAAATTATGTATTAATTGTAATTGGAGATGAATTGACATTCTCGCATGATTGAATTTATTTTGATGAGTAAATTATGGATTATAATAATAACTTGATGGTTACAAGGTTCCGGATGTGAAATCATGTATTGGGCTGGATTCATTGTTAATCAAATAGTTGGATGTATAGGTTTGAACAAACATTAATGTTACTGTTTGGGAGTTGTATAGGAATTTGACTTCTTGAGAGGTTGTACAATAGGAGTTCATAGTAAGGGACCGCCCCTGCCTCTTTTTTTTAATTCTTACTTTAAAGGATTTAATATTTGTTATATTTTCAGTAAATGTTTAATTTTGCTGCATATAACTTCAAAGGTGATTTTTTATTCTGTAATTAACCACAAATGTTATCACATGTCAATTGCAAATCATAATTAATCAACCATAACGGAGGTATTAAATATATAATAGTAATTGTCTTCAACGAAGGCAATAATTATGTAAATTGAATTATTTTTCTAAAACCACATGTACTTATCAAATATATTCCAAGAGTGAAAAAGGAAAATAAATAAATAATTAAATTGAATGGAAAACATATTAAGCTGGTTTTAGGAGTAGGGACCATCATTGTCGCGACGACAATTTTTGCGCGCTTCGCGCCCCGCCGCCTCCCGGGGATTTGGGGGAGACGACGGCACGCGGTGAAAATGGATTTGTTTTATAGCCATAAAATTTACGACTATAATTCTAAGGAGTCACCACTTAGTATTAAGGTTACTAGGAATCTAGTGGTCTGCGAGAGTCTTGGGTAAGGGTACTTGTTGTGCAAGGGGAAGTCGCATCACCCCCAGTGCACCCTACTTAAGGCAAGTTGCATTGTTGTTTGATTTTTTTTCTAAGTTTATTATTTCTTACACTACATTTTCAAAACCATTTGTTTTGTCCACGAGTGTACTTTACAGTGTAATTTTACACCATAGTTAAAATTCTTTTTTTATCTACGGATATATTATACAAAGTAATTTTACATCCTATTAAAAATATTTTTTATTTACTGGTGTACTTTACAATATAATTTACACCCTAGTGAATGAAACAAAAATATTTAAAATTATTTTTGATATTTTGCCGAAAATTCCAAAGGATAATCATAAACCGGTTACGATATCCAATTTTCATTTTAAAAATATGAGAAAGATGCATCATATTTTTTTCACAAAAAATATGCTAGAAAAATCTTGGAATTTGGTAGTATGCACAAAAACACAATTTATATTTTGATTTTTTTTGTAATAATAATAGTAATATATATATATATATATATATATATATATATATATATATCTTTCAAAAATATTTAAAAATATATATATATTTTTTAAATTTTTTTATGGGTTGGGCTGTCACCACAGTGGGCTGACAACCCAGCTTGAGGGGACTGGGCTTACAGTCCTCACGGGCTGGAAGCCCAGCCTTTATTTTTTGTCTTTAAAAATAGGCCCGGAATGTTAGCCCATTGTACGTGGGTTGGGCTGAAAATCCAGCCCCTGATGGGCCGGACTGGTAGCCTAGTATAAGTGGGCTGGAAGCCCCCTTTTTCAGAACCTGGGTCAGGGACAAAGACCGGCCCACCAAGATGCCGACCAGGCCTGCATGAACAGTGGGACGTAAATTACGTCCCTCTGCATGCAACCGAGAGGAAGAAGATGATTGAACAATGATTTTTTGAGTGTAACGAAAAGTGTACCTGTTAGTACCGTTGGGTAGAGGAGATCGAGGGGGTTGTCCCAATGGTGGTGGCATCGTCAACGGTGACCTGTGGTCGCCGGAGGGAGCTTCCAAAGGTGCACAGGACGTTCGTGAAGCTGCTGCAATCGTGGTTGTTGCTTTGCCTGAGAGTATATTTGGGTTGTTAGTGTGTAGGGGAGGCGAATGGTGGTGGTGAGGTGGTTTTGGGGTGGCCAAATGGCTGCCAACGGTGGAGAGAGAGGGAGCTCAAGGCTGTTTTTTTAGAGAGAGAGAAGTTGCGGACTGAGGGGTGGAGGCTGAAGAGAAGAAATGATTTTTGTATAATGTTTCCACTATTCTTCCTTTTAAATTTTCTATGAAACTTGCTCTGTTTAAACCTATTTTCTTCGTTTTTCTCTCTTCTCTCTCTCGTTTTTTTCTCTGCAGATTTTCCTCCCCTTCTCCAGTCGTGCATGGTGGCTTTTATAGGTGGTGCGGCCTGACATGGTGGTTGGCGTGCCTGCAGTGATGGCTGGTCGGCGGGCGTGGGTGGCTAGTCGGTGGGATGCAAAAAGAGGGAACGACGGGGTGTTGTTTTTGGAGGGAAGTGAAGATGCAATTTGGTCCTCCAATTTATAATTGTTCTAATTGCACCCCCAATTGGATTTAAATTTATAATTTTGTGCAATTATGCCCCTGGCCGAATTTCAACTGAACCCTAACTTTTGCTCGCCTTTCTCATTTTAGTCCTTCTCTTTTGATTTGTGCATTTTGACCCTCAATTGACCATTAAATTTTCAATTGTTTCCAATTTAGCCCTTAATTTTGTGCAATTAGCTTGAAAAAAAAATCAATTTAATCTCCAAAAATTCTGATTTTCTCAATTGGACCCGAATTAAACTTGAGAATTCAATTTTTCATCAATTAAGCCCTAAATAAAATTAATTTGACCAATTTAAAGTATAATCAAGTCCTTACACTTAATTAAATTCTTCAATTGGACCCTAAATTAATTCTCAAACATAACATCACTTTAAATTAGCCCATGATTATATCAAATTGGCTTATTTAAAATGTAATTATGATTTTTTACTTAATGTTTTACCTTGAATTTGTATTTTCTCTCATATTTTGGCACAAAAAAGATATAATTCGGCTCTGAAAATATTCAAAATTTTCACTATGATTTTTACCGACTTCAACCTTTTATTTTATTTTTGTTATTTTTATTTTATTTTATTTAGGGAAGTAACCTAAAAATTGGGTTACGACAATCATTATGCTAATTTTATTTAATTGTCCATATGAACGAGGGCTAAATTGTTAAAGTGTAAACTATTTTAGGACCAATTATTATTCTTTTTACATTATCATATTTATTTCTCCCCAATCAACAACTGCATGGTATGTCAAGAAAGTGAAACATAGAATGGTATATGAAAGTGAGAAAGGAATAGTATAGAAATTGACAAAAAAAAGAATTGCAAGGAAAGGCAATGTAAAAAGATGACAATAAAATTATTATAGATAAAGACCAATGATATGATTACTTTTTCATCTTGGATTAATACAATATCATGGTTTGATGTTTGAAAGTGTAACCAAAGACCCTTAAGGATGATTATATGGTACAAGACTATAAATCAATTCAATCACAATACCAACACCTTGAAACGAGCAAGCTGAGTGTAAATTCATAACAAAGATTGATCAATTCATTGAAGAGTTGAAAGTTCAATCAAGAACCAAGGTTAGCAAAAATCAAAATATTATTTGCCAAAACATAATTCTGAAAATTATTCTCAAGAGTATTTATACTACAAGCCAAAAAAACTCTAGTTTCCTTAATGGGTCACTTATAAACCCAATTTAAATAATAATCAACCTCAGATAAAATTGTCCCAAACTAATTAAAATAAATAAAATAAACAAGTTTGAAACCCATACAAGTGCTCCCTTATAAAATAAAATAAAGTTTAATAGTTCATCTAATCTAATAGGACAAGATCAGTTATTTTCGTAAACCGGCTGAATCTAGTCTTCTTCTCTCAATTTTTGTGTAATGGTTTTTGTTTTACTAACAAGCCCCCTTGAACATGAACCAGATTAATCACGGCTTGCTCCTCATTATTTAATATCCTTTTTAAGTTCATCTTAACCCACGTATCTTGAAGAAGTCATTGAAAGCCTTTTTGAACCTTTACAAATGGAAAGGTATGAAAGTCTATTTTCCATAACAACAAGAATGACCTCAAACTTCAACTTGTAGCTCATGGTATGATAAAAAAAAACAACCAAAAGTTAAATTAATTGAATCTAGTTTTCTTCTCTTAATCTTTGTGTAATGGTCTTCGTTTTACCAATAAGCTCCTTTTGAACATGAATCAGATTAATAACGGCTTGCTGCTCATTATTTAATATCCTTTTTAAATCCACCTTAGCCCACGTATCTTGAAGAAGTCTATTGAAAGTCTTTTTGAACCTTTTATTTGAGGCCTTATAACTAGGCCAACCAACACCTCTAACAGATCTTTTTGTGCTTGGATCGCATTCGATATGGTACTTGGTTGTCCATATTAACATCAACTATTTGAAAATTTTCTAATATAGTGGTTAAAAAACTTTGAATAATTATAAATATTAAGTTGGTTGTTTTATTTTGTGAAATACATGTATGAAATATTAAATTGATAACTAATCAGAATTTAAAATGCAGTATTTTTGAAAGGTTTTAACTTAGTTCATTAGATTATATTGATTGATCAATTACAAATCTTCATCCTTGATATTGATCCATTCATGAATCGAATAGACCGGTAAACCATGTAAAGTCATAAGAAAACACATATTGGATTCTAGCCTTGATGTGTAAATTTTTGTTTTACTCGTATCATATTATTTTCTATTTTGTTATTTACTTTGGTTATATTTATTTAAGTGACTTATTTTATTCTCTATTTGTTAGTTTTCGAAGTTTTATATTTGTGATTCGTAGTATTTGGTAGTAAGAAAAAGGGTCGACAACTAATTAACAACAAACATGAGGTGAGTTCAACTTCGGAAGATTGGAGCCCGGCGAGTTAAAAATTTATCTGGAAAAGTAGAGATTCGAACCACAGACAAGTGACGGATTAAAAAAATCCATAGAAGATAAGCATAGTCTGTTAGCCATAGAAAAAAACAGCACAACTGTCGGTTGGTCAGGCACATTATTTATCCACGTGTCTTAAAATTGTGATTTTCTAATGTTAAGAACAACGAACAACTAGCATGCAAGTTCTTAAAACTCATTTTTTGTTCCAGTGATGATGAGAGAGTCGGTTAACCCATCAACGTGTGAACGTCGGTCCTCAACTCTTACGATTATGATCTGATGAACCTGATCAGGAGCTCTTACGAATTTGGACGGTGATTGCTGCATGCGTCATTGGGTAAGCAACAATAATTTATTAATAAATTACCATATGACTTTTAATTTACTAACCGACGATATTAATTATATACTTTGTTGATGAGCGTCACCCCCACAAGTGTCTTTGTCTTACATGTCCATCATACGAAATGTTCTAAGAATCTGTTTTTATATATATATATTTTTAAATTCTCTTAATGTTTTCAAGTTGTGGTTATTTTGATGTGGCATTATCAAAATTAATCTTTAAAAATTTACCTCTACATCACTTATGAGCAACCCACCTGGTTGGATTGGATACAACGAGCATGGTTGAGCTTAAATCTAATAAGAGATTGAAATGATACGGTGCCGCATGAGCTGTGGGACTTTTTGACTGTTTTGGATATGCTTTCAATGCTATTAAATTAAAAATATATCAAAGAGATATATTAGAGGCTAGTAGTTAAAGATTTGTTCTTCTTCTATAATGCATCAATTCAAATATCTTGTTCAGCACACTCGTCTGCCTAAACTCAGATACAACCAGCCAGCATTTGCACAGTAAAAAGAACTTGATTGATGTCATATGATAAGTTTGTTCGATCTAATCACAGAAACTAATTAAACCCCATACACTTCACCTTAGTAGACTTTTTGCCATATTTCTGACTCCAAATATCCAAATAATTATTTAATTAGACCACCCCTTTGTGTGCTTGAAGAAAGTTTTATCAGCATACGTAACGCATAACACGCCTATTACTGATGAAAAAAAGATAATTATTGTTGAATTATATTAGAAAACAATTTAAATTGTATTTTGTTATTGTAAAAAAAATATACTATTATTTTTCTTTTGTTGATGAATCATATATAAGCACACAACATCAATGTCAAAACGGTAACTTGAGATCATGGAGCAAATCAAACAAGTTGCCCCCAAACTTGAAGTTGTCGAGTGAAGATTACGTGGTGCGTGATGTCACATGAATATTGTATTAGTTAGAGTGAATAATATGTACTACGAACTCTGGAGTTTAAAAAGGATCGATCAGCCTGGCCGTACTTCGAGCTATATGGCCATCATGGTGGTCAAAGTTTCCAACTTGTACTACTTGAAACCGTCTGTTGACTTTTTTCCTGCTCTAAATTGTTTTTCTTTTGCCAGGAAGAAACACCGAGGAAGAGGGATGTACTCTTAATTGATACTGTCTACAGGATAGCCAAAACCGTTTAATTAAGAGCTTGGAGATATTTGATGAAATTTTAGTAAATTAATTCCTAGGGTTTATTATGTTATCTTGAGTTACGTCCTCCTAGAAGAGAATATTTCTTTTCTGATTCCAGACACTAAGATGATGCCAAAAAGGGAGGCTGTATCCCTATTAGTCCTATTGTAGCTTGCAAAGTGCGAGGATACATTCGACAAACACGTGTTTTAACCTATCAAGCTAGGGTATTCCATGTTTAACGATCAAGGTTTTCACTTCAATATCGACAAGCGGCATAGATTCCGGGAATTAGTATCGGAAATCGGAAAGTAAACTCATGAATGCTAAACTTCGAAGCAAATAATCGATTTGATTCACAATATATATATCTATATATATATATAGATAGATAGATATAGATATCACTTACTAACATACTACGAGTATGACAGCTTTTCTTTTTTCCTTCTAGTATGAGCCCCCCAATATTCTTAGCAGTCCCGTTGCCAATATTTTTAGGAGTCCCAGCTATGAAAGGAAACTCCAGAGAGAGTAGCAGCTCTCAACGACGTTGGAAAGTTGCAATAGGCCAATTTTTTCAGTGTGTAAAAATCCTTTCGCAAGGTTTGAACGTTGTAAATTGAGTTTCTTATAACCTTTGTATTATATATATAGGCTTGCACAAGGCATGCCATCACTGACTTGTTAAACCGACGTGCTCGGACAAGTAAACTAGCAGCTATTATTCAACTTCGTGTTTTTTCGGACAAATTTTGAAGGGCAGTCTGGTAATTAAAATTAAATTGATAATATAAAAATTTGTTTTTCAGTGGTCAAAGCTGAGAAGAAAGTTTATCCAGGCTTGCTATTCTTCCTGTAAATGACTGACGCATCTCTTGTAACGATCAGTTGACCACGCCTACTATACTCCATCGTTCATCTTCCTCTATTTTCTTAATCTTTCTCTGTTTCCTTCCAGGCTTGAAATAATGGATATTAATCTCACGAGCAGTACAGGAAAATCCGACCAAACAGCATGCGATGCAGATTATCTGCAGGGTTCGAGCCATGTAAGGTCTTATACCTGTGCTTTCTGCAAGAGAGGTTTCTCAAATGCTCAAGCATTAGGAGGCCACATGAATATCCATAGAAGAGATAGGGCAAAACTTAAACAGGGCTTCGACGAAAACTTTCTTTCATTGGACATCACAAAGTCCTCTGAGGAAATAAGTCATGCGCCTAAAACGCCATTTGCTCCACCAAATGATCAGCATGATTGCGTTACTCCTAGAAATAAAGCTAGCGAAGAAGCTCAGCCGCAGCCCTTTGTTGTTGATGTGAAGGCAGGAATTGATGGCGATGAAGATAACAAGATGCAATTGAATCATGCTTCGTCGCAGGCAGGATTGGACCTTGAGCTTCGATTAGGGTCCGATCCTCACGAATCATCTACAAGGTCGAATACCAGAGAATTCTTTTGACCGTAGTGAGATGCAAGATGTTGGGATCTACTAGAGAGGTTTTTCCTGCTACCCTTTCATTTTTCTAAGAAATTTCATCAAGTTGTCCACCTTTTTTATCATAAAACCAGGGGTCGTTATGTTGCATCTTCCTTTTCCATAAATTTCAACTGCTCTGTTGTAAGAAGAAAAGGTTAGCATACCTCTTCTAAAGTTAATTATTCACTCGTTCATGTAAAGCATCAAACTTTCCGTATTTTCCACTTTGCGAATTGCAGCTTAATTGTTAATTTATTTGCACTGACGAACTTAGTTCTGATGCTTATAAAGAAAGAGAAAAAAAATCAAAATATTTTTATTGAGCCACCAGGTTAACTGCTGGTTCATATTCGAATCTTGGATAGTACTAAGATACATGTAGCTTACAATGACCAGAACAACAACAAAAAAAAAAAGGAAGTCAAACTAATCTGACAATGATTTGGAGTCTTAATTGAATTTGTTTGCAGGCAATTAATGCATATAGTCATTATGCACGCTCTACGAGATCCGAGCTTCCCTCTCATATAGTACTGAATTTTATCAAAAACAAAGACGGTCGCTGCTTCCTTATGGATATTAGTGCAATGAATGAATAAGGGCATAGTTTTCTCTTCTCATTTTTGTTGCTAATATAATTTCTTGTTATTTTTCACTTTCATTTGTAGTCATTCACTACTCCATTCGAATCATTCTAGAAAATCAACTATTCTAATTGTGTTTGGCCAATTTATCATGAGACATTTGGAAAGTGGACGTAGGATCTTAAGAATTTAACTAATTACCTTTTACCATATGCTTGCTAGATGAATGATCAACACCCAGATTCATCTAAACTCTCTCTTACTATATAATATACATTGTGGTACGTACTTATAGTATATCTTGATCGAATCCGATGGATGACGAGTTTATCATTCAATAAAACTGCAAGACAGTCCAGTTTGAGCCTTGAATATTGTTACAAAAAGATAGTGAAAATGGTTTTCTCATATGATTGAGAACAGAATAATTAAACTGTGTATATGTGCTGAATTGTAAGGTATATGTAAGTAGTACATCGAGTAAAACCCCTTGGCTCGTATAACATAATAAGAAAGAATTGCATTTTAGAAGTCTGTTAGCTGTGCTACGCCTGTCATCATACGCCAGATGGTGGAGCGGATCTTACACAAAATTAAAAAAAAAAAAAAATAGAGAAAACTGATTTGCAGGTAGGAGCTTGGTCAATATTATATATCCACAATCTGATCACAATGAAATCAATTGAGACATATGAGGATCATGAGCATATCATATACAAAGGGATCGTGGACGTGCTTCGCATTACCATGAAAAGTAAGATTTATTAGCAAGTCATTGCATCAATTATCGGACTAGAGCATATTCATGCGAGCCAAAATTAATAACAAGTCGATTTCAGTTTAGGGTACATTGGATTTTGGAATGGGAAAGCGATGAGATCGAGATGTTATAGTTGTTTCATTATGTAGGATTGAAGAATGCTCGGCTCTACTTTTAGTTTTAAGATTTTTCAATTTCATATTTCTGACATTTTTTTGATATTAAATGAGTAATTAACAGGGTAAATTAACATCTTATATATATAAAAAAATTAAAAGTGGGGTATTTAAATAAATATAAAAGATGATAATAAAGACTAGACAACGAATACTTAGTTTTCTAAATTCATTTCATTGTAGACAAGTGGATGATTAATTATATGTTGCAAGTCAAATGGAATACTCTTAAAGGCACATAATATGCCTTGGAAAGAGGCTGCATGAACCACCATAGTGCAAGCTATTCCTCATCTTAGTTAAATTTGTGAAAGCACCCACTACCCAGTGATATTTTGAATTGTTACATGAGACGGGATCCCTCTGTGAGTGGTGTCTCTTAAAACACTTTTATTAGAAGGAGACAAATTCTTGACAACTTTCTCATCATAAATGAAGCCATTCAATATCAAAATCTTAAAGCAATTTGGTTTCCAACTTAAACAAGATTTTACTTTAGAATTCCAGTTATTTTGAAAACTGATGAGGTACGTATAGGTTGCTGTAATTATATTCATTCCAAGGTTGCTATAGATTGAGAGGGTATAAAGTTGTGTAGGACTGCTACAACACTTGAACACTTGTAAAATAAGACTTTAAGGGATCATGGGGACTCTCAATGACTAAGTTTAAGTATGAGTTTAGAGACTTTTATGGTAGTCAAAGTGTGTGTTTAGTTGTATTAAATATTCAAATTTAAATAAGAGGACAAAAATGGTCTTTTTTCTAAGATGATTTGGTTTAGAATTTAAGATGATATATATATATATATATATATATATATATATATATATATATATATATATATAGTTTAGAACCATGTAAGTAAATGTCTATGTAAAGATGAGATGGTTAATGTATTGGTCACTTTTCGTTTTGAACTATTTAAAGATAAAGATATACAATGACAATGCGTGAATACAAAAACTTTGTTGTTTTATGGGTATTATGGGCTCATGTGGGCCGATAATGATACCAAAATCAACGTTTTTAGGTGAACATGACCAAGAGTTGTGCTCTCATTCAATGCATCCATGCTTTGTCCTTATGGATTGTAAGAAGTAGACCTGGTTTTATTATGAGTTAATGTGTTTAGGTGTAATATCTATATATGTTAAAAACTTATAAATAGGTTAGGCAATATCTATATCTATATATGTTAAAAATTATATATAGGTTTGGCTAAACTTGAAAAATTTAATGCCTTACTTTGTTTCAATGGAAATTAATGTGATTTGACAAATCATTAAAAAGTTTATATTCGGTAAGCTTTAATAATGGTGGTTTGGCTAAACTTGAAAAAATTAGTATCTTACTTTTTTTCAATGGAAATTAATGTGATTTGACAAATCATTAAATAAGTTTATATTGGGTAAGCTTTAATAATGGTTGAAGTTCCTATTTGTAATTGCATTTTAAAAAAGTTTTTGAAAAAATTGAAAAAATATATTTTTAGTTTTTATTTTAAATTAAAAAAATAGTGTGTTTAGATCATAGTTGTTAATTCCATTCCATTCCGTTCAAAATGGCTGAACGCTTAGCCTCGTTTTAATCTCGGTTCTTAATTCGATCTGATGCCTGAAGTTCAGCTCGGCATGCCATTCCGGTTCAAAATCTATTTTTTATTTTTAAAAAATTATTTTTGACATCTATACATCAAAATAATTTAAAAACACCAAAATATTTAAAATAAAACGAGTTCAAATTTTAATTATGTTTGTTAAATTAATATTTTATTTTTTTCATATATATATATATATATATATAAACAGTACGACACCGAAACGACACGCCGGAACGCTCCGAAACCGGAACGTTCCGTTCCAATTAAAAAACCGGAACAATATTGACAACTATGGTTTAGATTATTTTTATGTGGTGATTTCAAAAATAATTTTTAACAAAAAAATATTATTTTAATATATATTTAAATAGAAATACTTTCAAAAATAATCTTAGCTACACTCACAAAAGACATGTCGACTAAATTTAAGTTATCGAAGTACAATTCATGTAATTTTAGCAACAAAACTGAAACATTAACCAAATTACCACAACTTAGGGTGTGTTTGACATTACTTTTGCTTTTGCGATTGAGGTTGAAAAAAAAAATTTCAAAATAAGCCCTTTTGCTGTAATTTAAAATAAGCAGTGAAGTGTTTGGTTAAAACTGTGGTTGAGTTGAAGGTTAAAAAAAAAAAACAGTTTTGAGTATTTGGTTACCAAGCTTTTCATATTGCTTTTAACTTGTGAAATTGCTTTAAACTTGTGAAATTGCTTTAAAGTGTGTGTGTGTGTTTTAAATATTGTAAATTTAATAATTATAATAATATAATGTAATTAATAATTAATGAAAAACAAATATTATTTTTTATTCTCCCATCAAACTACTTACAATTTCATCACAAACAGATATTTCCCTTCCATTAGGATTGATCTGTATTTACATATATTTTTTTATTTTTTAAAATATATATATTTTTTAAAAACGGGCTAGGCCGAGGGTAGCCTAACCAAATTGGGCCTAAGCCCAACTTTGCTGGACTTGGGCTCGGCCGAGTGCAGCCCAACCCAAGTCCAGCTTAAATTAAAAAGAAGTGAAACGGTGCGCTGCATGGTGTACGTCTTCTTCGCTTGACAGTGCAGCGCACCTGTGCACGTGAATTATTTCATGTGCATAGTAGCTTCCGATCGATCACCAAGATAGCTTCAACGGACGATACCGACAGAGAGAGAAGGCCAAGGTAGTTCTTCCTGTGGTGGTGGCGTCTAAAATGGTAGTCTGTGGTGGCCGGAGGCAGCGTTGGAAGGTTGTGGTACTGTTCACAGACCACGACAAGAGCTTCAACGGACGATGTCGATGGGTAGAGGGGGCTTAAGTGGTTCTTCCTGTGGTGGTTTCGTCATAAATGGTGGCCTGTGGTGGTCGAAGTCAACGACGAAAGGTCTCGGCATCCATGGTTGTTTTGGGGAGGGAGAGGGGGGAGAGAGAGAAAGAGAGTCATGCACAAATCGATTTTTAACATGCAAAATACAAGTTTTTTTTAATTATTGAACATAAATGTATTTGTCAAAAGGCGTTGTATTCTGAGTTTTGTTCTATATATATATATATATATATATATATATATATATATATATATATATATATATATACACACACACTCACAAATCGCAGATACAAAAGCATCAAAAATCAGCTTTGCATGACACACCGATTCAAAGCATTTTTTGTCTGGATCCCACGCTTTGAAACACAGTTTGATTGTTTACCAAATATTGATTGTATTGAAAAGATATTTGGTAATCGTGAATCGCACCACAATGCAAAACGACCACTTAGATTACTTGAATCGACTTCATTGGTATCCTAATTTAAGGTTAAAATGCACCAAAACAGAGATGTTAAATTAGACTTAATAGCACTCAGCAGTAATATTTTTCCTTTTTTTTACAGAAAAAAAAAACCATCTGTATATTTTTGAAAAAGGTATAGTGCTCTACCTTGCACTGCCTGGTACTAAATTACAGGAATTGACATATTAACCCTCGGAAATAGCAATGTGCGTGCCACTTCTCTGCTGTTAGGAAAAGAGGAAATTAAATTTAAAAAGATTCGTATTGTCATCATAATCATCATTGATTTTGTCTTCGTGAAAATCCCCCATAAAAAGGAAACCTTCAAGGCGACAAAAACTAAACTACGTAATCTACTTTACATAAAACTCTTCCTTATTTTCTTCTTTATAAAAAATCTCCCTGAAACTCTGTCTTCCGGGGAAAAAATGTCACCTCCAGCACCATCTATTCAAGATCCTTTCAAAGCTTGGAGATTCTTGGTTTTGCCAACGCTAAAAGTCAGTGATGTCTTTTCTTTATTTCTAAAGGCAACCATAGCAATTTGCACCGTCGTTTCGATCTCCCTCGTCGTCTACTCCTTCCTCAATCAATCTCAATGGCTACCTTGCCCAGAATGCCAAAAGAGTGTTATCTCTGGTCACCTGAAGATAACAAATGGTTATGTTTCTGGTGATTTCCATGAGAAGACAAACATTTCCCACATTTTATTCGGCATCGGTGGCTCCGAAAATACGTGGAATAAACGCAGGCTCTACACTGAGCTATGGTGGATGCCTAACATCACCCGTGGCTATGTTTGGCTCGACCAGAAGCCTCCAGAGAGTGAAACGTGGCCAGAAACCTCTCCCGAGTACAAAGTCTCGGCCGAAACGTCACGGTTCAAGTACACCTGCTCGTATGGCTCTCGGTCAGCCCTGCGAATTGCTCGGATAGTGAAGGAGAGTTTTGAATTAGGAGTGGAAAACGTGAGATGGTTCGTGATGGGAGATGATGATACAGTATTTTTCATAGAGAATCTGGTGATGGTATTAGCAAAATATGATCATAATCAGATGTATTACATAGGCGGCAATTCGGAGAGTGTCGAGCAAAATGTGATACATTCATATACGATGGCATACGGTGGTGGTGGGTTTGCTATTAGTTATCCACTAGCAAAAGAACTCGTCAGGGTTTTGGATGGATGTATTGATCGGTATGCGTCCTTTTACGGCTCCGATCAGAAAATTCAGGGTTGCATGAGTGAAATTGGAGTTCCTCTCACTAAAGAACTCGGATTCCATCAGGTCAAATTCTTTCTTTCTTTCTTTTTTTTTAAAAATTCTCTCTCTAGAACTAGCTATACAATGCTTTGTTAATTGTAGATTTTGTTACAGATTAATTTTCCACACGTTTCTTTTTTCAGTTCTTAACGTTTTCTTTGCAATGGATGATGATTAATTTACAGATTGATATAAGAGGAGATCCATATGGTTTACTGGCAGCGCACCCACTGGCGCCCTTGGTGTCCTTACACCACCTAGACTACGTACAGTCAATATTTCCCGAGCTGAACCGCATTGACTCGGTCAAGAAGTTAATAAGTTCTTATAAAATGGATCCGGGTCGGACTTTACAACATAGTTTTTGTTATGATTTGACACGTAATTGGACTGTTTCAGCATCTTGGGGTTACACCATCCAGATACATCCTTCTTTGATTACGGCAAAGCAGATGGAATCCGGGTATAGAACGTTCCAAACGTGGAGGAGTTCGAGCAATGGACCGTTCACATTCAACACCCGACCCATGACTCAGCTCCCGTGTCTAAGACCAGTGGTGTATTTCTTGGATCGGGTTAAAAGAGTAGGGGACGGTACTTTGACCACGTATAAGAGGTCTGTGCAAGAGTTGGGTAAAGTTTGCGACCAACCGGAGTATGCTCCTGTTTTGGCCGTCCAATCAGTCAATGTCACAACATCTACCTCGTTGAAACCTGACATTTGGAATCTGGTGAGCTACTTTTCTCTTTTCCCATTCTTTGAAAAGCTTTAAAACTGAAAACCCAGATCAATGGCTTCCAATTTGCTTGTCTACAGAAGATCTGGTGGGCCTGTTAGGTCAAAATTTTCAAGTTCGATAGCCTTGATTTATGGTAGCATGGGTAGGAAAGTTGCACCCTTCCTTTAGAGTCTAGACCTCCATCCACATAATTGCCGAGTGTCATGGAAAATGATAAACTAATGTCTGGTCGTTAACAACAATGACTGTATTAGGATGTCTAGTGACGTGTTGTAGAGTATTTATACAAAAATATCTCAGTTGAAAAGGGTTTTTTTTACAATACTGTACAAAAATATCTGAATTTACTAATTTGATAATTTTTAAAATCACAAAACATTGCTTTGCATTTTCCAAAGGTCAAGTATAGACGTGGACCCCCTCCTCCTAGGAATGTTGGACACACAAACGTCGAAACCATGATGCACTAAGCAGCACGTCATCATATTTATTTTTTATATGCAAAGTGTGTATGCCGCTTCAATTTCTGCGCAATCGGTGCTGGAAATATGAAAAGATGGGTTGAATATTTTTGAATCGGTCGGTCGACATTTTAGATGGGCTTGTAAAACCATTAGTGTCTAACACGTCGAGGAATAATTGAACTCGCAGGCACCGCGTAGACAGTGCTGCGAGATAATCAAGGGAGAAGACGAGGGGAGCAGCGTGGTCGAGGTCAACATTAGAGGGTGCCATCGATTTGAGAGCGTGACTCCTCCATAGAACATTTCGATGATTTTCACCTCCAATTTTCACAAGGAGCACATCGAATTTGAAGCCCTTCCAAGAATCCCAGGCACATTCCATGACCTAGCTATGGCTTACCATTATTAGCTCCTCTCCATGTAAATATACATTTTATCTTATATTATTTGCTACTTTTGCTATCCTTTGGCATATATAAGGAATAAAAGTGTTATTTCATAAACTTCTTTTGTTTTCTTAGTTTGGCACGACTTGAAGCATCGACAAGTTATCTCGCAACCACGCTAGCTTTACCAAACAGTTCTATATCTTACCTACTAGGAACTGCTATGAAGTAGATAGATTAATCCCTTTGTAATTTTTATATATAGATAGATAGATATTTACCAAACAGTTCTATATCTTACCTACTAGGAACTGCTATGAAGTAGATTGATTAATCCCTTTGTGACTTTTATATATATATAGATCCAAGTGTTTAACAATATTCATTCATTAATTATGATTATAAACCTTCCTTACTAAGACGACAACAAAAACAATTAATCAGTTGATCGAATACAGCTGATAGCAGTCAAATCAAAACCATTGGCTTCTTGGAACCTCAAGTTGCCGCTGCAGCCTGGGTCGGGGGGGTTCTTGTGGCGCCTAGCCTTTCCTGTGTACGGTAGGCCAGAGACAGGGGACTAAGACCTCGTGCGCGAGCCACAGGAGCTATCCCTGTGTTGCACCTCATAACATCGTGGGTCGAGTTGACCTTGTTTCACAATTTGGTGTTAGGTTAAAAAAAAAAAAAAAGTAATTTTTGTGTGGTATCCACACCAAATTATTTTCAAAACGCCGATTCAAAAAAAGCTGGAAATTGATGCTTTTTCGATTGCGATTGCGATTGCGTTTTAAAGTGCTTATCGTGCCGAAATACATCAAAATGATACTTTTTTATTTTTTAAAAATCATTTTAAAATCAGTTTTAAAATATGTTTTATTTGAAAATATATTATAATATTATTTTTTAAAAAAATAATTTTAATATTAATTTTAAAACAATAAAAAATTTTATTTTTTAAAAAATACTTTTAAAACAAAATGTGAAATAAGCACGAAAGGTATTGGGGTTTTTCTTTATTACTATTCAAAATTTTCCATCTTGAATTTTATTATTATTTTTTAGGCTATTATTTTTCATATATTTTGTTTTTCTTTCTCTCATATACGTTAGTTGGATTGTTTTTTATTTCAGTAAAACCATTAAATCATGTTTTCTCTAAATTTGATTATTCAATTTAATGTAGTCAAATTCCTATAAAAAATGACATATGCAAATTAAATTCATTAATAATAATAATAATAATCGTAATAAAGTTAACGCAATCTTAACGTTAACACAATCTCATCTTTATTATTCGTTCAACTTTTAATTGAGTGTGATTTAAGGGGTGTCTAGGAGAGGTTTTTGAAAAAAAAATGAATTTTTTTATTTTTTATTTTAAATTAATTTTTTTTTGTATTTTTAGATAAATTTGATGTGTTAATGTCAAAAATTATTAAATTTACAATATTTACAAAAATTATATATATATTATTTTAATGTAATTTCACAAGTTAAAAGCAATATGAAAAGTTTGGTAACCAAACACCCAAAACTGCTTTTTTTTTCAACCTCCAACTCAACCACAGTTTTAACCAAACACTTCAATGCTTATTTTGAACCATAGTAAAAACACTTTTTTTGAAACTGATTTTTTTCAATTTCAATCGCAAAAGAAAAAGCAATATCAAACACACCCTAAGTCTGTTTCGCACCCTGCGGCATGGATCGCGTTGACCCCTGCTGCACCTATCCTCTCTTCCGCACGGGGAAATGAACTTTAAAAAAAAATCAAATTTATGTTGAATTTGGAAATGCCATGTATTTTCTCTGTGTTTTATCTTACACTATTCTTTCTTTTAGCTTTTCTTTTTAACGTAGTTTCAAACTTAATTTTATCTAATGAGGTCATAAATACTTTGAAGGAATTCTTTTTTAAAAAAACTACAATTGACAAAAATCTTCTAGTTTTATGGGTCTTTAATTGCAAATATTTTGGTAGTGTTTGAGATTGTGATGCAAAGTATTTTTGGTTTGAAAATCTCAAAATAATATTTTTTTTATTTTAAATATTGGCACGTTAAAATGATAAAAAAATACTAAAAAATATATATTAATCTGAAGCTTTTTAAGAGAAAAAAAAATATGGTCTAACTACGTTATCAAATAATGTCAAATGCAACCTATAGTTATCAAATCTAGTCTACCTAGACTAATCAATTTTAAAACTCATTGACATGGCGTAGTCTTGATTGAGTTTCTTTTTTTTTTAATTGTCTGAAATGGTTACCATTCAAAAGTAGGTGACTAAACAAATCAATTAGTGACATAGGTGACTTGATCAAAACCTGATTTATTTATTTATTGTCTAGAACAACATCATTTCAATTTTTTTCTATATTTATGAAATGAAGATAAATGAAGCTCTGTAATGTACAATCTTCCATGAATTGATTGATTTAGCTTGAATTGTGAATTAATTTAGTTGATATGGTTGAATTATGGTAACATAATTGAAGGGATTGTTTTCTTGTCAATACATTATGACCTTGTTGCTTGCTATAAAAAAAATGTGTATTATTCTTTTATATATGGAATCTTTTTTCTTATTAACATGAATGCAAATTCGAGTTCTTATATGGGTCATTGATCCTTTGGGCTTAATTAGTGATTCTAGTTGGTGGTTCTATTTTGGAAAACTATAATTCGATGGGAAATCAATCTTATTATGTGGATATTTATGAAGATTTCATCTTGTTATTTATAAATGTTGGCCAAGATTTATGATTTTATTGCTCCCAAGATCAATGATTTCATCCTTCTTATTACACAAGGTGGTCAACAAATTTATGTTGACATGAATTGTAATGATTTATGTGCTTTGCCTTATTAAAGAGAAAAGAGAAGGAATAATATGACAACATTCAGAAGCAAATTTTCGTATCTATTACAAACACAAGGAAAACCACATAGCCAATCCAAGATCGACTTATAGACTCGGTGCATTCTCAAACATAAACTCAAAATAAGCCAATTCTAGGAGCTCTCTCAATTGTTCCCAATGAGTCAACGTGTAACCTTACTCTATCATGTCGAAACTCCATGGTCACAAGGCAATCAGGCTGAACAACTTGAATTCGAGCTCCTGGCTTCTCCTCCTTTATCTTCCTCTCACCTTCTTCCAAGTATAATGGTTTCGTGTCACTGATAGAATCTCAGTATATCATCCTTTCCCCTTGTTAAGGAAAAAAAAATTAAACTTGACGCCCAAAGTTATTTTCATGTTTTTATTTTCATCCTTTTATTATTACCATCTCAATCACGAGAAACATAATATTTTCATATAAATTAAATATTATTTAAACTCAAGAAATTGATAGTGCTGGTGCATTTCAAGCACCGCGTACAATATCTAATTAAAAATTGAGTTTTATAACTTCTTGTGATTTTTTTGAAAAATTATTATAATTTTATAAGCTAAATCGAGAATTTATTAAATTAAATTAGATTGTTACAAGTCAATTCAATAGGTTAATATTGTAATACTAAAAACATATTATCTCATATTTTATAAATAGAAAGAAAAAAAAGAAGGAAGATGAACAAACATAGAGAAGCCCATTTAAAATAAAAATTTGGAAAAACAAAATAAGAAGGTTTTTTCGTTAATTAGGTCCAGTTTTTCCAAAGCCCAGTTACTGAAACCCTACCCACCTTCTATCGTGTATATATATATATATATTTTCCAAACCCTAAACACTCTCATCGCTCTTTAGGAACATTTCTCCGCCGCTCAAACCCTCAACAACCCAAAGCCAATGACAACCCGCTTCAAGAAGAACCGCAAGAAGAGAGGCCACGTTAGTGCCGGCCATGGACGAGTCGGTAAGCACAGGAAGCATCCAAGTGGTCGTGGTAATGCCGGAGGTATGCACCACCACAGGATTCTCTTCGACAAATACCATCCCGGCTACTTTGGTAAAGTCGGTATGCGTTATTTCCACAAGCTCCGCAACAAGTTCTACTGTCCCATTGTCAACATCGACAAGCTCTGGTCCATGATCCCTCAAGATGTTAAAGACAAGGCGACCAAGGATAACGTGCCCATGATTGATGTCACTCAGTGTGGTTACTTTAAGGTTCTTGGGAAGGGGTTTTTGCCTGAGAATCAACCCATTGTTGTCAAGGCCAAGCTTGTGTCTAAGATTGCTGAAAAGAAAATTAAACAAGCTGGTGGTGCTGTTGTCCTTACCGCCTAGGTTATGATTTCTAATTATTTCCTTTCACGACTTTGAGTTGCTCTTGTTGGATCGTTTTATATTATGAATGGTTTTTTTTTCATATCTCAATGATTTCTTTTATGGGGAATCTGTTTAACAATCTATGATTATATGCGTGAAATAATGAATTGAGATTTTTAGAGCATGATTTCAACTTTTTATAAAAAAAATTGCAGTTTTGAATACTCGAGGTAGATAGATCTGTAACCATGATTTTTATTACAATATGCCTGCACCATCTGCATAATTTATTTATTTATATATTCTGAACTTTGTGCTATTTAATTTCTTGTCTATTGAAGTAAAGAATAAATCAAAAACGGATGGGTCAAGAAATGGGAGTTGGCAACACTAGAATAAATCATGCATAGCTGTTGTGTACAGAGCCATTTTCATAGCATTTGAAGATGACATTTTATGAAATTGAACTTAATCATTCACAGCCATTTGCTAGGAAAAAAATTGATTAATAATTTGACTGATGTTAAGAATCACTTGAAGGTTCATTGTTGGGGCACCTTTTTAAGATTTCGAATTTTCAGTCATCATTACTCACTGAAATTATTCTACAATTTTGTAGAATAATGTTTTTTTTAAATTAAATTTATTTTGTTTGGATTTTCTTAATTGATCATATTTCATATACCCTTCTTTTAAATATTATTTTTTCCCATGTGGGATATATCTGTCCGTTACTTTTTATACAATAACTTGGAATTTTTCATGGAATAAACAATAAAACATCTCCCTTGATTAATTTCCTCTGTTTTCTATCGATCATCCTCGGGAAAGACACATATTTCTGTCCTAAACTATCCAAAGAGCTATTTTATTTTGTTTATCTTCGAGATTTTGCATTAGCTACTTTGTTAGATAACAATGAGTTACAACTCAATTGGTATTAGTGTTTTAAAAAAAAATCTTGAGTGAGTGTCAGCTATGGTGCTTCAATTTCTTTCCGCTATGGTGGGTTTTCCTATGTGCTCAAGCAATTCCATATACCAGGTTTTTCAATTTTCCTTCCGTTTTTTAACACCAAGAAGAAAAGAACTTCATGAAACAATCACAACAGAGAAAATGGCAGCTGCTCAACTTTTAGGTCATCTAGTTTTCATCTCATGTTCATGTCAATTTAGTTAACTTTTCTATGTTGCGCAACTTTATTCGTCGACTCTAGGACATGAGAAATCTCATGTGATTTAATTGTATTTGAAAAGATGTTAAAAGAGATATTTGATTGACAAATGATTAAAGAAAAAAACTCTAGTACAAGATGTTTGATAACGTCACACACAATCATGTTGGATAACTACAACTTGCTCTACCCTGGATTAGAATTCATATTACGTACACATTTTCAAACAATGTTATTTGCATTTGTTTTTATAATTACAGGGATGATCATGATATGAATGAAATCACCAGTATCATTTTCATCTTCCTTATAAGTCTTAACAATTGGTCCTCATGAATTCACATATGTGAGCTTGGAGCTATACAAGTTTGTAGATGAAGGGTGTCAGAAAAGGTACAAGTACGAGCTAGAAAATAAGATTTGGTGAACAGAGTACAATTTGGTTTCTCCGAGGTCATTTTTCAATCAAACTTTCCCTTGACATCTTTTCAAACGCAAATAAATGACATGAATTTTTGCAAGGAATCGTGTAAACTTTGAAAAAAATCCAGACTTTTTGTAATATTTCATTCTGCAAAATTTTAACAGTCAAATTATTAGAAATGTGATTCAGCGAAAAACTTAATGTGATTTGTTGTGTTTGAAATGATATTAAAGAAATATATGCCTTTTCTGGTAGCCATAACTCGAAACATGAAATGGTGATATCATACATCTTGGACTAGAGTTATTTTTTGCTGAAGCAACTGAAATAGTAGAAGCATCATAGACCTCGAGAGTATGTGAAGTGAAAATTGAACGTTGTATGCTGGCTTTTAATTGATGTGTTAAACTTTGTTCAGGTACAGCAACTAGTAAACCATGTGGAACTTAGAACTCAAACTGGGCAATAGTGACTGTAAGAAACTTAATTCCTGGCTATTTAAGAAGAAATTGAGATTCATTTCTCAAGCTTAAAAATTTGAAAGCACCATGGATTCTCAAACTTGGAACGTTTGCTCAACCGATTGTAGAGGTGGTAGTCTAAATTTGGAGTATATGATTAGTTTCTTGCCAAATCTAGGCCGGTCAGAAACCAATGCCTCACCCTCTCCCATCAGATAAACCAACCATCCTTCAATGCCTTATCAACCAATGTCAACTCTTTTGCTACCTCTTGTCCACTATTATCTTCTTCTATAAACTCTCCTAGAATAACTTCTGATCTTTTAGTGCATATATATGTATCCTTGTCTCACGACACTGAAAAAACAACTCATGAGAGCTTACTCTTTGAAACAAGAACCGTTCTAGGACAGGGACTCTGCTAATAGGCAACGATTTTATGGAAACAAATACAAGGACTTTGTGCAAAGCAGGGACGCTTGAAAAATAATGAGTGAATATAGGAGATATGCCATGAACAAGATTATCTCCTCGAGTCTTTCAACTGAAACATTGTTTTCTAGCTCGTACCTGTATTTTTTCTGGTAGACATAGCTTCAAACCGACATGAAGGAAGATATCCTCCACCAACAAACTTGTATAGCACCGAGCTCACAAATGAGAGTTCAAGAAGACCAATTGTTAAGACATTGAGAACGATGAAAATGATGTGCATCTTCCATATCATGGCCATCACTAGAACCATTAATGCAGATTTGATTTTAGATACAAATGAAACAGCAAGTCCTGTGAGAAGAACATCGACAAAAATAACGTCGTTACGAGAAGTGTAATAGATTCTGATTCAGGACAGAGCAAGCTGTAGTTATCCAAGATGAACGTGTGTGATGCACCAATATTATTGTGCATAAAGCAAGATATTAACAAGTTTGTGTGTTTCTTTTCTATCCTATTTTATGGAATTATGGAAATCGCTAATATCAGATGTCTTCATGTCTGTAATTTTTTGTTTTTTATAACCAGGATATACATGTCAACTTACGCACAAACTAATCCTGGACTCATTAAAACTCAATAAACATGATGCAAAGTAAAGAAATAAATTTCTTCAACGCCAATACACAAGTTTCTTTGTCACTGGTGTGCAGGTATCTGCATCTGATACACCAGCCCCGATCAAGCTTAGCCACTTGGCTCCAATTCAGCTGCGCTTCAGGGCTCCACGCTTATCTTGCCAAAACCATACACTTGCATAGAAATGATAGGTTTAAAGGGCTTAACCAATGGTTCAAACTTGGCTAATTAATACTGAATGCAATTAATCCACGTGGTGAAGTGTTGGGAGGTAATTAATTACATAGGTAATTAAAATCTTGCCAATATCATACAATTTCTAGCTGTTCCATGGCTCCCAACAGACAATCCGAAGGAGGAAGAAAGGGGGGGACCTCTCCAAGCTCTCCCATGGCTGGAACTCTCGATACGCAGGACGAAGGAGGAGGAATAGCTCTCAAAACACACTGACCGACACATGACGATGATATGAGCCGTCTCCCGCACGCTGGCCTGCAAAAAGGCCGAAAGAGGAGAGTTAGCGTGAACGGTGGGGATGGTGACAGTACACTTATGTGGACGGCTGTGGATTAAAGGATCTGGAGTCGACAGCTGGCATACAGAAAAGGGAAAGGAATGGAACGGCGTCGATTCGTAGGCTTAGCTGACAAGTCAAGGGTCCAAACAAAACAAAAATAAAGAAAACAAATACAAAAAAACTCTAATGACAACGAGTGTCGTGGAGAAAATTAAAAAATAGACTCGAAGGAATAGGTCCAGGGGAGCCGACTGAAATTAATTTAAAGCAAATCAATTGTTCCAAAGAAAATTCGGGTCTTCTAGAATCTGTCTTTAGTCTTAGTTGTTTTTCCTTTTGATATAATTTAGATAAAAAAATATTGTTATTTATTTTTCATCAATTATTAAGAAAAACCCGAGAGAAATTTCTAAGGGAAAAATTCCCATTGTCTTAGTTTTATTTCGCAAATTTACATTAATATCTGTGGACAATATGTAATGTTCTCACCAATCATTTTTTTAAAATAAAAAAAAACTATTAATGTTACAATTTTATAATAAAAAAATAATAAACATTCTTAAAACTTAAAAATAAAGTAGCGGTCGAATGAGTCAACACGTAACAGAAACATAGAAGCGACAACAGCATATTCATAGTCAAGTTACAAGTATGAATCATAGAGCAGCCAGCCACCAGAGAAATTTCACGGAAGGGTCACAGAAATTGACTCCTTTTCGTGTTGCTTTAGAATGAGGGTATCGTGCTTTTACATCAACCTGAAAGTTTGACAAGTCAGATAATCACAACCATTGAATGCAAACATTTTCTTCATTGTTTAACTAATTCACTCTATCATCAACTCTTGGTTGTCGTGGATCAAGGGTGTCATTATCTTCGTTGTCAACATCACAACCATTGAATGCGAAGACTTTACGAGTCAATATTAAATCGCACTAAAACTTAATTGTAAAATTGAACTTCAAATTATTAAGGGAAATATTAGATGTATAAAAATATATCTTGTTAAATTTTAAAATCAAATACAATTCAAATACATATTATTTTAGAGAGTTCAAAATTAACAAATGAATTTTGTCACATCTAAAGCTACAAAAGCGAGCTATATATTTGAAATAATGACTGAAATTGTGAAAATTAGAAATTCGAACTACATAGAAATTTTTTAGAATGAAGATTTTGTTTTTATTCTCATATTTTATTTTATTTATTTAATGCTGAATAATTATTTTTAATTTAAATTTTTTTCTAACATATGAAATATTGTTTAATAGTTTATTTTAATTATTTTATTTATATTAGTTAATTACTAGTTTAAATTTATTAGCTTGCATTTTAAAAGAGATTCATTAAGACTTGTTATGATGAGAGTCATCAACTTGTTACCAAATTCTTGTATACTTTTTACCATTTAATGATTTGCCTGTAATGAAAAATCTAATTTTGAGATATTTATTTTTTCATGTTATTAATTTCTTGATTTATCCTATATATTTTTTTATTTATTTACATAACTAATTACTAAAATATTATTTATTTATTTTATCAAATTTAATATAATATAATTTATTCACCGAAATCATCAATATATAATTAAAAAAACATATTTAAATTATATATTTTTAGTGTCATGTAAAAAACAAAAGCAATTTATACAACCTTGCCGTGGATACTCCATTATAAATGACAAACATGAACAAGAAACTGGTGGGTGGAGACACAGTTGCAATGTTATTCAAGATTATCATCTTATCTAGCTTAGCAATAGCAGCCTCTCAAGATCTCAACTTCATCTACTCTGGCTTCAGATCCAATAATCTAAGCCTTGACGGCTTAGCTCAGTTAACCTCCAATGGCCTTTTGAGGCTAACCAATGAAACCATGCAAAAAACGAGTCACGCCTTCTATCCAAACCCGGTAACCTTCAAGAACTCTATAAATGGCTCTGCTTTCACCTTCTCCACTACCTTTGTTTTCGCTATCAGACCTCAATATGCAGATCTCGGTAGCCATGGTATGGCCTTTGTCATTGCACCCACAAGAGGTCTCCCAGAATCTCTTCCAAGCCAGCACCTCGGTCTATTTAATGGGAACAACGATGGGGAAAAAACCAACCATGTTGTTGCTGTGGAGCTTGACACTATATACAACAGTGAATTCAATGATCTCGATAATAACCATGTTGGGATTGATATTAATGGTTTAAAGTCTGTACGATATGCTTCAGCAGGATATTATTCTCAACTTAATGGTAAGCTCACAAACTTGACACTAATTAGTGGCCAGCCAATGCAAGTTTGGATGGAATATGGTGGCATGGAGAAGCAAATTAATGTCACTATAGCTCCGATTGGTGTTGATAAACCCAGCAGACCACTGCTTTCTTTGTCTCGTGATTTGTCGCCATACTTAAACAGTACCATGTATATCGGATTCTCATCATCCACTGGTTCTGTTTACTCATCTCATTATGTGTTGGGTTGGAGCTTCAAAATGAATGGCCTAGCTGAAGCACTAGATATATCTCGTCTTCCTAAGCTTCCTCGTGTAGGACCAAAGAAGACATCCAAATTCTTAACCATTGGACTGCCCGTGCTTTGTTTAAGTTTGGTTTTTGTTGCAGTCTGGAGTGTATCTTATCGCATACGAAGGACAAGGAAGTTTGCAGAGGTGCTAGAAGATTGGGAGCTTGACTTTGGGCCTCAACGATTTAAATACAAAGATCTTTATATTGCCACCAAAGAGTTTGGAGACAAGGAGCTGTTGGGTAGTGGAGGATTTGGTAGAGTCTACAAAGGTGTCTTGCCAATCTCTAAGATTCAGATTGCAGTGAAAAGGGTGTCTCATGAATCAAGACAGGGGATAAGAGAATTTGTGGCGGAAATTGTCAGTATTGGTCGCCTTCGCCACCGGAATTTAGTCCCTCTCTTGGGATACTGCCGGCGTAAAGGAGAGCTGCTTTTGGTATATGACTACATGCCTAATGGAAGTTTAGACAAATACCTCTTTGACCAACCAGCAGTCACCCTCAATTGGAGCCAAAGATTTAGAGTCATCAAAGGAGTAGCTTCAGGGCTATTT
Organism: Salix exigua; assembly: GCA_032356905.1. NCBI lineage: Eukaryota > Viridiplantae > Streptophyta > Magnoliopsida > Malpighiales > Salicaceae > Salix > Salix exigua. Next base: position 4,995,349 of record CM063593.1, on the reverse strand, counting down.
TATCTACATGAAGAATGGGAGCAGGTTGTAATTCATAGAGATGTCAAGGCCAGTAATGTCTTGTTAGATGGTGAATTCAATGGAAGATTAGGGGATTTTGGCCTTGCAAGATTGTATGACCACGGAACAGATCCTCAAACGACCCACGTTGTCGGAACTCTTGGGTATCTCGCGCCTGAGCATGCACGAACTGGAAAGGCCACGACAAGCACTGATGTGTTCGCTTTCGGGGCCTTCTTGCTTGAGGTTGCTTCTGGTAGAAGGCCAATACAGCCAGCTGAGGATGTAATCCTGGTTGATTGGGTGTTTGCTCGATGGCTTGCAGGAGAAATTCTGGAGGCCAGGGATCCCAATCTGGGAACAGAGTATGTTGCGGAGGAAATGGAGTTGGTATTGCAACTTGGCTTGATGTGTTCTCAATCTGAGCCCGCAGGAAGGCCAAGCATGCGCCAAGTAGTGCAGTTCTTGGAGGGGGATATTCCTCTCCCTGACATTTCACTACTTCGTCTTCCTAAAAGCGACCTACCATTTTCACGTTTTGATGATTTTGCCATGTCTTATCCTTCTTCTATGGGCAAGTCATTTTCACATCCGTCGGTTACAGAGTCCCTCCTTTCAGGTGGCCGTTAATTCTCACTTTTCTTTAAGGAGCTTAGCAAGAACTCATGTGAGATTGCAATTGGAAGCTGAAGGATTGAAGACAAAGTCTGAATTGTTTTGTTTTAATCAGTATTGTTAGTTTAGTTCAATAAAGATTAATTGTTTGATCAAGAAGTCTAGTGTTAAATCCACTTAGAATTAGTATAGAACAAGAGTTTGCATTTAATTAGAATTCTTACTCTTGTAAGTTGTTCAATTTCATTTTCTATAAATAAAATCAGAGGGATGTCAGTAACCTAAAGCACAATTTTGTCCTTTATTCTGAAAATCAATTGCCAAATATACTTGTTTTTTTGTTCTTTGAAATTCTGGAAATCCATTAACATTTTTGTCACTGATTTGATCAGTGACTGTTTTTTAGGTCAAGAACACAATTCTTGTTATTGATCTGAACAATAATTGTTTGTGTTCATCAGAATTTTTCTAACAAATTATAAATGTTTTTTTTAAATACAATTATGTAGGGAACTGTCTTTAGGATATGTATATGAAAGATCACCTGCAAAACAAAAATCCAAATTACATAAAAATGTGTATCACAATATCTCTCCCTTTTGTTTGTGTTGATGTTGCAGACAAGAGAAATCACTTGTGATGGCTTTCAAACATTAATTGGATGGATAAGAATACATTGTTTTATTGCATAAACGTTTGCATTTATTGTTAAACTCATAAATACAACATTTTTTTCTCTACATTATCTCCGTTGTATTTCTCAAACAAATAACATAAACTTAGTTTTCTATTTATATACAAAATAAAAGCTTGAAAAATTAGTCTTAAAGTGTAAATGCATATGGTTGATATCTATGAAGCCAGTTGCTAGCTACAATTGGTGGTGGCTAGTGGTTGTCATCCTTGACCTACTGGATTGAGTTTAATACAAATAGTCCCCTCTTTAAAGTCAATCGTGAGATATGATATCAAGCATGAACTTTAATTTGATAAATGTCTCTCCCTTTAATGGTTTTATATAGATATATGTAACTTGATAGTTTATTTTGCAAGATATCATTTCAACTTTTTTGTTCTTCACATGTTCTCGGATAAAGTGATGACGTGTATTGATATGTTTACTGATTTCATGATACACGATTTTTTTGTTGATATTATTAACATAAATCCTTGTAGGATTTTCTTGAGAAAATCTCAAATGCTTCAACATATCCTTAATCGTATAAAATGACATACAACTGAGTTGATAACATATTTAAAGTTGTGATCTTCCTTTATTTATCATTCCTTTGATATAGTAGAGAATTCTCTACTTCAATCATCATTTGAGGTGCTCATCTCTACTCAAATGACATAGGAAAGCACAAACTTCAATGATGTAGGAAGAGCATATCTGAAGTCTCTACTTTAATCATCATTTGAGTAGCCAACAAGATTCAAGTTCTTACTTAGCATAAGGAACATACCTTTATTTATTGTTCCTTTGATATAGTAGATAATTCTCTTGGTTGCATTCAAGTGAAACTGATATGGTGTCTCTATATATCTACTGACTAGTTCTACTTCATAGAGTATATATGGTCTAGTACATGTTTGTATCTCAATCTTCCCATTAATATTTTTAAGTAGGTTTGATCAATATTTCCTACTTTACTTTTCCTCAATTCCACTTCATATTCAACTATAGTTGATATTGGCAGATTTTAAAATTAGATCTTAAATGGTTTTGATGATTTGATGTTGTTTTTTAGTTTTTCTTATTCAAATATATTTTTTTATGGTAGCATGACTTGTTGGAATGAGGAAAGCATGTTTAGACATCGAAAACGTCAAATTTAGGGATTGACAGTGTGTTGGGTTTCTGGGTGATTTCTAGGTAGTTAAACAATGTTCTTCGTGTTCTTAGAAAGAATATTATTTTAGTTCTATGATTTGGATCAATTTTGATCCATTTCTTTGCACTAAACACTTTATTAGACTTGATTAGGTAATGATATAGGGTTAATTTGCATCAATAACTATTTTTTTAAGAGTTTTAATCCTAGAGTATTGGTTTTGAAATGAAACTTTCTATGACCAAATCGTGATGGTTAAATCATAGTCAAAGTGATTTCCAACATGTTTTTGTCCTTGGTTTGTTTATTTATGTTCTAGTTTGAGACTCATATTGTTGGGTTTGAGTTGAATGTTCTTACGCGCTCCTCTTCTTTCTCTTTCCTAGGCTTTGATTTGTTTTGACCAAGAAATTTTATGTTATTTAGTTGTTTGTAAGTTTAACATGATTTGGGATTTTGTTTTGGTTTGTTTTCAAGATAAACCAGTGATATTTAGTTAATTGTATGGTCGAACCAATAATTTTAAGTCATGCAGTCAGGTTGGAGGGGAAAGGACTTGTTTGGTTTGCGATCTTTTTTATAAAGGAAATTTTAGGTTAAGGATGTGTTTGGCAAACATGTTTTTGTGACTATTTTGGCAGTTATATTTCGTGGTTAATTCAAAACGTTTTCGGCTTAATATTTTATAAAAAGTGTTAAAATGATGTCATGTTGAAGATATTTTTTAAAATGGTAAATTAGGTCGTGTTTGGACTTGTTAGGCCGACTCGGTCATATCAAGTTAATCCTCATCTCATAAAATTTAAAACTCAAGTCAGATAAAAAAAATCAGGTCAGAGGATCTATATATTGACTTGTAAGGTCAATTCAGGTTTAGTAACAGTGCCATTTTTTAACACAGTTATAGTGCATTATTCATATATTAATACATTTGAGTCAAAATTATCAAAAAAAAATATTAAAACTTGTTTTTGTGATTATGGCATGATGATGTCTAAAACGCTATTTTAGTTAGAAATTGCAAAAATCAAAAAAGGAAACACATTAATAAGATAAATAAGTTTGAATTAAAGTGATATAATGTTTATTCTTAATTAAACTAATCCATTTTTTTTCAATTTGAGCTCCTATGTGCTCAAGCAATTCCATATACCAGGTTTTTCAATTTTCCTTTCGTTTTTTAACACCAAAAAGAAAAAAAGAACTTTATGAAACCGTCACAACAGAGAAAATGGCAGCTGCTCAACTTTGAGGTCATCTAGTTTTCATCTGTTGTTCATGTCAATTTTGTTAACTTTTCTATGTTGTGCAGCTTTATTCGTCGACTCTAGGACATGAAAAATCTCATGTGATTTGTCGCACCCCAAAAAATGGTAGTGAGCGGCGCGACATCGTGACGACCCTCCCCGTGAGCGGGGAGATTCAATATCGGGGGATTATTTATTTTCGTAAAAAGGGAGTCGCCACCTAGTATTATGGTTATTAGGAAACCCAAGACTGGTATTTCAGAGAATTCTAGGGTAAGGGACTGGTTACGTAAAGGGAAGGTTTTAGCACCCCTAGTACGCCCTACCTAAGGTAAGCTACTTGACGTTTTGTCTTGCCTATGATTTGCCATGGGCTTGAACTTTCAAAACATGTGTTAATCAAATAATTAAAAAATGGGATATTACTCCGCCGAATGTTTTCTTCTTCTTTTTTTAACCCTTTGGGATTTAATTATCCAAGTATCGACAGTGAATGATAATATATCATTCTCACCGAATATTTTGGATATCAACCCCTTTAGGATTTATTTATCCAAACACCGATGGTGAATAATAACTTATTATTCCCGCCGAATATTTTGGGTAATAACTCCTTAGGATTTATTTACTCAAATACCAACAGTGAATAAAAGCATATCATTCCCATCGAATATTTTGGATATCAACCCCTCAGGATTTTATTCATCCAAATACCGACAGTGAATAATAGCTTGTTATTCCCGCCGAATATTTTGGGTAATAATCCCTTAGGATTTATTTACTCAAATGCAACAGTGAATAAAAGCATATCATTCCCACCGAATATTTTGGATTTTTACCTCTTTAAGATTTATTTATCCAAATACCGACGGTGAATAATAAACCCCCAAAAAAATAAGATTTTAAATTTTTTTTTGACATATTGGCCAATACCCTTTGGATTTTACAAACCTGTTGTAAAATCTCAAAATGCAAGAAATGATTTTTTTCTTTGCGAAATTCATGCTAAAACTCATTTTTCTCTTTAAAACCCAAGATAATATATATTTTTTCAAAAGAAAACAATTTTTAAAATATGCTAGTGTATTAGCCGTATGCAAGAAAAACAACATATTTTTTTTAGATTTTTTTGTATATAAAAAAATATTTTTTATACATTTTTTTATTTTTATTTATCTATGGGTGGGTTGAGTTGCCGACCTGACTTGTCTCAGTCGGTGACGACCGCCTTTCTAGTGGTCGGTCGACGACCGTCCCTCGGGTCTGGCCTGGCCTTCAGACAACGGGCTGTAAGCCCAAACCTGTCGGCCAACGGGCCGGGCAAAAGCTCGACCCAAATTAAGACCCGGTACTGTTCAAAACAGTAACCGGGATGAAATTTATGAAAAAACGAAGAAGATGAACAGTAATGGAGTGATTTTCAAGTACGATGAATGACTATTTTGTTTATACCTTCGTGTAGAGGACGTTGAGGTGGTACTTTTGGTCATAGTGGCGTCGAGAATGGTGGTCTGAGTTCGCCGAAAAATGGACTGGAAGTCGTCGGAGATGTACACTGTAAAGGGGTTGTTGCTGCTGTTCTTCACCGGAGTTGCTGCCTGGGTTTCTGGAGTGGTGAGGGAGACGAAGGTGGTGGTCAAGAGGGACCTGGGCGGTCGACGGTGCTCCCAGTTGGCCGACCGAGAGAGAGGAGGAATTTCGGGTCTGTTACTTTTAGAGATAGAGAGCTTCGGGTTTGATTTCAGAGAGAGAGCAGAGGAGCAACGACAGAGGGAGGGTGAAGGAGAACAAGTGCCAGGGAATCGAAATTTTAAAATCCTATGTTGAAATCTTCCTTCTCTTCTCCGTTTCTCCCTTTGTTTCTTCCTCTGTTTTCTTTACTTCTCATTTGTAAAGAAAAAATCTCTTCTCTCTTCTTATTTTTCTCTCCTCTGTTTCCCTTCTTCTCCTATTTTATGCTTTAACGTGGCTCCTCTTGTTCTTCTTTTTTTTTCTTTCCTCTCCCTTCTATTTCTATCTTTCTCCCCACTTCTTCTCTGTTCGTTCCAGTTTTTATAGGCATTGCAGAGCACACCGTTGCAAGCAACGGTAGCCTACCTCCTGCGGCAGTAGGTCGGCCGGCGGCGACGTGTAGGTGGCTGGTAGGTGGAGGTGCAGGCGGCTGGTTGTCAACTGGGGGCAGTGGCTGTCGGCGGCTCAAGCATGTGTTGTATATTACTTTTGAGGTGTGAAATGCGATTTGGTCCCTCAATTTATAACTGCTTTAATTGCGCCCCCAATTGAACTTAAATTTATGATTTTGTACAATTATATCCCCCTTCATAAATTTCAATACTATCCTTGACTTCGCGTACCTTTTTATTTTGGTCCTCGAATTTTTATCTGTGCGGTATAGTCCCCGATCAACCATTAAACTCTCAATTTGTTCAATTGGGTCCCCGATTTCGCACAATTGGCTTGAAAAAAATTCAAATTGGCCTCCGAAAGTTCAAATATCAACGATTGAACCCGAATTAAATTTAAGAACTTGATTTCTTATTGACTAAGCCCTTAATAAAAATTAATTTGATCAATTTAAAGTATAATTAAGTCACCAAGCTTAAATAAACCCTTCAATTGGACCTAAATTAATTCTTGAACATAATTACGCTCTTATATTAACCAACGAATAAATCAAACTGGTCCATAAAAATATAATTATGTCTTATGACATAGTTTATACGCAGATTTATCTGATAATAAATTACTTTAGCCTTGAATCTGCGTTTTTTCTTCATTTCTGAGCACAAAAAGGTATAATCGAACTTTCAAAATATCCAAAATTTCACCTTGATTTTTTTTACCGACACCACCCCCTTTTATTTTATTTTTTGTTATTTTCTGATAGTTTGGGGGCATGGCCCAAAATTGGGTTACAAAAAGGTCATCTAGTTTTCATCTCTTGTTCATGTCAATTTAGTTAACTTTTCTATGTTGCGCAACTTTATTCGTCGACTCTAGGACATGAGAAATCTCATGTGATTTAATTGTATTTGAAAAGATAAAAGAAATATTTGATTAACAAATGATTAAAGAAAAAAACTCTAGTACAAGATGTTTGATAACGTCACACACAATCATGTTGGATAACTACAACTTGCTCTACCCTGGATTAGAATCCATTACATACACGTTTTCAAACAATGTTATTTGCATTTGTTTTTATAATTACAGGGATGATCATGATATGAATGAAATCACTAGTATCATTTTCATCTTCATTTATGTCTTTAACAATTGGTCCTCTTGAATTCTCATATGTGAGCTTGGAGCTATACAAGTTTGTATAGATGAAGGGTGCCAGAAAAGGTACAAGTACGAGCTAGAAAATAAGATTTGGTGAACAGAGTACAATTTGGTTTCTCCGAGGTCATTTTTCAATCAAACTTTCCCTTGACATCTTTTCAAACGCAAATAAATGACATGAATTTTTGCAAGGAATCGTGTAAACTTTGAAAAAAATTCCAGACTTTTTGTAATATTTCATTCTGGTAGAAAATTATTAGAAATGTGATTCAGCGAAAAACTTGATGTGATTTGCTGTGTTTGAAATGATATTAAGGAAATATTTACCTTTTCTGGTAGCCATAACTCGAAACATGAGTTTGTGATATCATACATCTTGGACTAGAGTTATTTTTCTGAATCATTTGACAGTCAAATATTGCTGTCTTGTGTCCACTCTCCGAAGGCAAGATGTTTGAAAAAGCTTTTGTCAAGCAGCAAAGCGTACCCATAGCCATGATCAGGAAGTTGTTTCCCTTCTTTCCCTCCCAGGCCAAACGAAATAAACAATGAACGGATTTGTGACTCTCTGGTGCTTATATTTGCCTTTGAATTTTTTGCTGAAGCAAATGAAATAGTAGAAGCAGCATAGACCTCGAGAGTATGTGGAGTGAAAATTGAACGTTGTATGTGTTAAACTTTGTTCAGAGACAGCAACTAGTACACCATGTGGAACTTGGAACATAAACTGGGCAATAGTGACTGTAAGAAACTTAATTCCTGGCTATTTAATAAGAAATCGAGATTCATTTCTCAAGCTAAAAAAAATTGAAAGCACCATGGATTCTCAAACTTAGAACATTTGCTAAACCAATTGTAGAGGTAGTAGTCTAGGTTTGGAGTCTATGATTAGTTTCTTGCCAAATTAGACCCGTCAGAAACCAATGCCTCACCCTCTCCCATCAGATAAACCAACCATCCTTCAATGCCTTATCAACCAATGTCAACTCTTTTGCTACCTCTTGTCCACTATTATCTTCTTCTATAAACTCTTTTTCAACTTATTTACCAGCTTCTACTCAAATGAACTTCTGATCTTTTAGTGCATATATATGTATCCTTGTCTCACGACACTGAAAAAACAACTCATGAGAGCTTACTCTTTGAAACAAGAACCGTTCTAGGACAGGGACTCTGCTAATAGGCAACGATTTTATGGAAACAAATACAAGGACTTTGTGCAAAGCAGGGACGCTTGAAACATAATGAGTTAATATAGGATATATATATATATATATATATATATATATATATATATATATATATTAAAAGAACAATAAACTTTGTGGTTGTTTTACTGTGCACGATGTCTCAGTACACACGCATACGAATGCAATCGTGAATTAGAACAATATTATTTATTTATTTATTTTGCTTTTGTTACTTTTTTTCTTAGCTTTTTTTTACTGCTTACGTTTTTTTCACTTTTTCCTTCTTTTTTTGTTTTATTTTATAATTAAAGCTTTTTTCTTTTTCTTTGTTTTTTTCCTCTTTTTTCTTTTTCTTTTTCTTTTTTGATTTTTTATAGTTTTTCCTTATTATATTTTTTCTATTTTTTCTTATTATATATATTTTTATCTTTTTCTACTTATATATTTTTTGGTTTTTAGTTTTTAATAATTGGGGTGTCAGAGCTCTTTTAAATGCACCACGATTAATCTCCATATCCAAATTTTTTATAATCGGGGTGTCCAGGGCAACTTATGCATACCACGACAATCTTCGAGACCCACATTTTTTTCTAAAATGCTTTCCTCTGGTACATTGTTTTTTTTATATATTTTTTTTTATTCACTTTTTTTCTTATTAATTGGTATCTCTGACCAGTTTAAGTACACCACGACTAATTCTTGGGCGAATTTTTTTAAAAACAATATAGATTGCTACGATGCTTTCACGCTTATACTTTTTTTTTTTCTTTCGCTTATACATTTTTTAGTAACCATGGTCTCTCAACCAGTTTAAGCTCTTTTTTTCACTTATATATTTTTTTTACTTATATTTTTTTTTATAACCACGATCTCCGAGCCAGCTCAAGTGCACCACCACCACTCCTCGGACCAAATCTGTTTTTTGATAATCGGGGTGTCCAGGCCAGCGTGGGCACACCATGGCTAATCTACGAACCAGTTTATTATTTTTTTCCTTATACGTTTTTGTTCACTTTTATTTTTATTTGTTCTTTGGATTAGATGATTTTATAATTTTATTATTTGTGCAATAATAATGATAATTTAAGTGATTATTTTTTATAAAAATCTTTTGATTTTTTAAAGATTTTCCTGAAATTTTAATTTATATTGGTGATCATTTTAAAAGTAATATTACTCTATTTTCCCTTTATTCTTTTTTTTGTTTTTGTTTCTTTATTTATTCTTTAGATTATATGATTTTATTATTTATGCAATAATAATGATAATTTTAATCATTGTTTATTTATTATTTTTAATAAAAATCTTTTGCTTTTTTCATGACAATTTAATTATTTTAATTATTTTAGCAGTGATGTTAGTAATAAGTTTAGCTTTAATAATAATGATAATGTCAATAATGTCAGGATGAATTTTCAATCTATGTTTTTGTCTTTTTGTTGATACAAAATTAACAACTTATTTTTTTTATTTTTTTATTGTAGGTATTTTCACAATTTATATTTTATTTTTGTTTGATCTAAATTGAATTGTATAATGAACTAATATTAATACAATGAACTTAATAATTCAGATATCTGAGTTTTCTTGCTTTTTTAATGATGATGATAAATTTATGCTGGTTATTTCGCTTAAAACTACTAAACAAAAAAAATTATATCGATTTTAAATTCATATATTTTATAGAAAACTTGCACTTGACATGAATTCGACACAGATTTATTATTTTAGCTAAATTTATATTATAATAAAAAATAAACACAATTAATATTTTTTACATTGAAAAAATATTGTGCACTGCCATGGCAAGCGAGGCATTGTCTAGTCAAATTATAATCACCGTTAATTAGTGCTTGATTTAGCATCTAGTATATATACACACCATGAACAAGATGAGTGTAGAGCAAACCAAACTCGATGAATCTTGGGATCAGAGATTATCTCCTCGAGTCTTTCAATGGAAACCTTATTTTCTAGCTCGTACCTGTACTTTTTCTGGTAGCCATTGTTGGAATTCTTTGATCTAAACAGTAAGTGTTCTAAACATCTACTGTTTAGATCAAAATCTGGGAATTGACGAAAGTGAAGAACAAGGCATGAAATTGGCAGAATTCTGAAGAATACTCAGAAAAACTGAAACTTTGAACAATTCACCATAATTTTATTGAATTCGAAATGCCTATATATAGGCTTACAATGCATGAATTGAAAAACAATAAATCTCTCAACAATCCTAAGAGATTTAGATAGAAACAGATTTTGAAATTCAAAATCTGTTATGAACAATAGTTTTAGCTAAACTCAATCACTACAGCTAGTCCATGATAAATCCTACAGCTAATAAGTAATCTTCTTATCCAAAGCTAATCTCACATTCAAATTCTAACACTCCTCCTTGAGATTTGCTTTGGGCAATCCCAATTTCATCTTCGAAATTCCGGACTTGCTCATCGGAATTACCTTGGTCTTCAAGTCATGATGAATTAGACTTTTATCAGCCCTGTTTTGGCCTAAATCATCATCAACACTAGTATTTGCTCCATGTTCAGTAAAATCATCTTTCAAGCCTTCATGTGTTGTAGATTCAACTGAATTCTTCACATAAACATTGTTGGATTCCATGCTAAACAGATCACCATCTCTGGTTTTCCTATCTTTATCACATATTTGCAGCCTTTTGCAAACTTGATCACTAGTATGAATTTCAGGCATACCCTTTACCATATCACCATCATGCAACATGTTCAAACACTCAAGGTTGTAGTGCTCAGATTTCTTGTCCCAATCAACACTCATTTCAGATTTCACACTCAAACCATTTCCTTCTATTACATTTAAATCTAAGTAGAAGCTACTGCCTTCCATTTTAATTTTTGCTATTGCTGAATCATTTGCATCAGTAATAAAGCAGAAATTATCCTTAAAAGCTACCTCATATCCATTCCTAAGCATTTGTGCAACACTTAATAAATTTTGATTCAATTCTGGAATGTACAGAACATCTTTGATAACTGTAGTACTTTTGGTCGTGCTGACTTTGATAGTACCTCTTCCCTTTACTTGCACAATGTCTCCATTCCCCAACTTGATTTTTGGCCTAATTGTATAATCAATTGAAGAGAAAATCGACAAATACTTTATCATGTGGCTGGTGCAGCCACTGTCAATCAGCCATGAATTCTTTTGGTTGTTGTTGTTGGTCTGCAAGGCCGTAAATAAATGCTCCTCAGCTTCCTCATGATCCTTACCTTCTTCAGAAACGTTGGCTTGCTTTTGTAACTGCGATTTGTTCTTCTTCAGCTTGCAAAATTTCTCATTGTGGCCAAACTTCTTGCAATAATCACAATGACTAAGAGTCCTTTCTTTAAACCAGCACTCACTCCCATCATGATTTGTTCTTTTGCAATAAGAACATGGTGGAAACATTTGACTGTTTGAGGTACAATAGACTTATTTTTCGAGAAAAGTTTCTTACCATTGTTGAAATCTTTTTCTGAAAATTTTCAGTCTTTCTCCCTTTCGGTTTGCTTGAAATGCATTTTCTATAACTTCATCATCCCTCATCTGCACTCTTTGCTCCTAGATGTGTAATTTGCTTATTAACTCAGCAATGGGAAGGTTTTGCAAATCGCAAGACTCTTCTATTGCTGAGATTTTTGCTTCGAATTTTTCAGGGACGGACATCATAAGCTTTTCTATAATCTTATGATCTTCAAATGTCTCCCCAAGGAGTCTCATCTGGTTTACTACATTCATTAATCTGCCAGAATACACTTTGACAGATTCATGGTCTTTCATCTTCATCAATTCGAACTCTCTCTTGAATGCTAGCAACTTTACAGTTTTGTCTATGCTGCTGCCTTCAAATTCGACCTGGAGCTTGTCCCAAATCTGCTTTGGTGTTTCCAGGTTCATAATTTTGGTGAAAATGTGGTTTGCAATTCCAGAATGCACACATGTAATTGCCTTGTCTTTCTTCAATTTTTCTTCTTCATGAGCCCTTATCTGCGCCATTGTTGAATTCCCAATTAATGGAATTGGATCAGCATCCGTCACCACAATGTTCCATAACCCTTGGGATCACAGAAAAAACTTCATCTTGACAGCCCAGATGTGATAATTTTCTCCAGAAAAAACTGGAATTGCAGCAGCATTATTGTTGGAGTTATCCAAGATGAACGTGTGTGATGCATCAATGCTATTGTGCATAAAGCAAGATATTAATAGTTAATGTGAGGCTCAAGGACACTTCAAATTAAAAAAATGAAGTAAATCATGTTAATGGCCTATTTATGTTATTTCCTTTTAGATTTCATCGTTTCTCAAACTATCAGTATGATTTGTCAAACTAATAGCTTTATTTCTATTAAATCTCCTTATCAACCTCTTAGGAAACAAATTTGTGTGTTTCTTTTCTATTCTAATTTATGGAATTATGGAAATCGCTAACATCAGATGTCTTCATGTCTGTATTCGTTTTTTTAGTTTCTTTGTCACTGGTGTGCAGGTAGATCTGATATACCAGCCCCGATCAAGCTTAGCCACTTGGCTCCAATTCAGCTGCGCTTCAGGGCTCCACGCTTATCTTGCCAAAACCATACACTTGCATAGAAATGATAGGTTTAAAGGGCTTAACCAATGGTTCAAACATTACACTTTCTAGCTGTTATGTACAATTATTAAATTAGGAGGGCCGGGAAGGCCTTAGAAAATTCAAGAAAGGATCTTTCTTTTTCGACCGTCATCTTTCTTTCACAAATCAATACACACACCCGCTGGCATCGAGCATGAGAATACTGTCAAACATCTTATGGACTATGGATTTCATGCACCTACAACAGTTCCAAAAACACTTGTGGTTGAATCTTAGTCCATGTTTGGAATTGTGGTGCGATCTGGCCAGATCGCACCACGATTTAGATGTTTGGTAAAACATAAATTGTGTTTTGAGGGTGGGTCCCACACCCATTTTTTAAGAATCTCAGCGTTTGGAAAAAAGCTAACAAATGATGCTTTTTTCTTGTCGATTTGTGTTTCACCTGTTTGCGTTTATACCTCCGATTAAAAATAGATTATTATACTCGATCAATTTTCTGTAAGATGCTCTTCCTATCTTAGCTCTTGCGATGAGTTGGAATTGAATTATCTCTCTTGAATTCGATGTCACTTCTACATCAGTAAATGAAGATTTGATCTTTGTAAGGGAATATGTCTGTTGGAAACCAGGTTTCACCTTCCTTTGTTAGGGGCACTTGTGGAAGCTGCATGCATACAGATTGCTGGTTGAATCCAGGAAACCACAAAATAACTTCAATTGTTTGTTGCTTCTATGTTTTTTTTAGCCATTTTTTTTCCATGTGGATCTATCATTATTAAAACTATTTCTAACTATAATTTATATCAAATTGTCTTAGTTTTATTTCGCAAATTTACATTAATATTTGTGGACAATATGTAATGTTTTCACCAATCATTTTTTTAAAAAAAAACTATTAATGTTACAATTTTATAATAAAAAAACATTAAAAAAATTGAAAAAAAATTATTTTTTTTCAAAAATATTCTTAAAACTTAAAAACAAAAATAAAGTAGCAGTTGAATGAGTCAACAGGTAACCGAAAGATAAATGAGTCAACAGGTAACCGAAAGATAAAAGCAATAACAACATATTAATAGTCAAGGAACAAGTTTGAATCATAGAGCAACCTGCTACCAGAGAAATTTCACTGAAGGGTCACAGAATTTGGCTCATTTTCGTGTTGCTTTAAAATGAGGGTATCGTGCTTTCACATCAACATGAAAGTTAAGATAATCACAACCATTGAATGCAAACATTTTCTTCATTGTATGGCTAATTCACTCTATCAATTCTTGGTTGTCGTGGATCAAGGGTGTCATTATCTTCATTGTCAAAATCACAACCATTGAATGCAAACATTTTCTTCATTGTATGGCTAATTCACTCTATCAATTCTTGGTTGTCGTGGATCAAGGGTGTCATTATCTTCATTGTCAAAATCACAACCATTGAATGCAAAGACTTTACGAGTTAATATTAAATCGGAATAAAACTTAAAAACTTGTAAAATTAAACTTGAAATTATTGTAGGGAAATATGAAATACATTAAAATATATTTTGTTAAAATTTTAAATTAAATAGAGTTCAAAAACATATTATTTCAGATAATCAAAGTTACTAAATAAATCTTGTCAATTCTATCGATCTAGATATTCATGTATTGTTTTGAATAAATCTAAAGCTACAAATAGAATTTTGTTGCAATTTATTCATAGGAGAGTGAAATATGTGTTTGAAATCATGACTGAAATCTACTAGGAATTTGTGAAAATTAGAGATTCGGATTACATGGAAAAATTATAGAATGAAGACTTTGTTTTTATTCTCATCTTTTATTTATTTATTTAATGCTGAATAATTATTTCTAATATAGATTTTTTTAACACATGAAATATTGTTTAATAGTTTATTTTAATTATTAGATTTATGTTAGTTAATTACTAGTTTAGACTTATTAGTAATGAAAAATCAATAATATTTTCATGCTAAAATTGATTTTTATCAAGTTGTTACTAGATTCTTGTGTACGTTTTACCATTTAGTGATTTGTCTGTAATGAAAAATACAATTTTGAGATATTTATTTTGTCATGTCATTAATTTTTTGATTTATATTATATATATTTTTTATTTATTTAGATCACTAATTAATTATAATATTATTGATTTTTTTATCAAATTTTAATATAATTTAATTTATTAATCGAAATTATCAATAAATAATTAAAAAATTATTTACAATCTAATTTTACATTATATATTTTTAGTCATGTAAAAAGAAGAAGCAGCAATTTTTACAACCTTGACGTGGATACTCCATTATAATTGACAAGCATGAACAAGAAACTGGAGGGTGGAGACACATACAGTTGCAATGTTATTCAAGATTGTGTTGGGAATTCGACTCTCCCATGCGCGGACCGGAGGTGTACTGATACTTGCTTATAGGAGGCTTAAGCACATCGACACAATATTTATCGTGGTTCGGCAAAACCGCCTACATCCACGGAGAGAGTCATTATATTAGAGATAGAGAAAGGGTTACAATAAATACATATAGAGGAGGAGGATTACATCCACTCTACTCAACTCATCAACTCTCATTGTTGCTCTTGCAGCTAGCTGCAATAGCGGCGACCTTCTTTGCCATTGCAGCTCTCTTTCTCTCCACTCTCTTGCACACTCACATTCCTCTCTCTCATCTCTAGCTCTAAGAAGCTCCTCTATTTATAGCAAGAGTGAGGAGACAATCTTTAATGGTTGGCCACCAAATTTTCTTCATAGTCAAAGGTTGGCCACCAAACTTTGGCAATTTACCATTTTCAACAATGGTGGGTTGGTAACTCTACCATTTTCAACAATGGTAGGGTATTGCCACAAATGGAAATATACCTAACAATCACCCCCTTTGCCATTTGTGTGGGCAATTGTCCTCTTGCTTCTTCAGCACAAGCTTGCATTCTGCAACTCTTCCAAGCTTACCATTCTGAGAGCGTCTTCAACACAACATTCTCCTTCGAGCATATCAACCATGCTCGGTCCGAAATGATTTTTCAAGCCTTACACCAAGGCTTACAACACCCCCTCAAACGAATATTTCCAAGTGTGACAGTCATTGAGTATTTCAATGTGATCACAAGCTCACCACTCTTCCAAGAGTCTACTCATCCAGGAGTTGCGCCTGCCCTCTGTTCCACCCTAGGAACCACGCCTTACTTCTCCATGAGTCTCTTGCTCTTAGTCGTAAGAGTCCAGGTAGCTTTCCACCTTTAACCATGGGGGCAGCCCATTAAAGGTTGATCCATATTTGTCTTCATACTCTGAGTATTACAATGTCATTACCGAGCTCACCACCTTGACAAGAGTCAACTCGTTCCCGGAACCTGCGCATGCCCTCTGCTCCTTCATAGCAGCCGCGTCTTAATGCTCCACAAGTCACCCACTTATTGTCTAAGGCAAATGTCTTCTAGCTCATTGATCTTTAGCATGGGGGCAATATCCATGAAAGTCAATCCTACATTTGTCTCCATACTCATCATAGCCACTTCATTGGCTATACACTTGTCCACTCATATCTAGCCATCACATTGGCTCTGGGGTTGTTCTGAATTGGGCTCATATCGTGGCCCACACACCTTCTCCTTAGGTGTTTGAACTGGGGCTTCTATCATGGCCCTCACACCTTCTCTAAGGTGTCTTCGCCCGTTGTCATGGGGCGGTCTGATCCGAGCTCCTATCATGGCCCTCACACACCTTCCATCTAAGGTGTCTTCACCTTTCATAGGTGACCGCATCCTCCTTCAGTTGAGATGCTTCAAAGTGGATCCAAAAATCTCTACCACCATGTGCACTTATGGGAGAGATTACTACCACTGACTACATAGAAAGAGAAAGTTGCGGTATACTCCTCGCAATCCTCTACCTCGATTTCTATGTTTGGAGCTTTTGTGCCTTTCTGCTCGACAACTCCACCTACACCAACTCTCTTTGGTGTCTTTGTCTTTCATCATAGGCGGTTGCCTTTTATCACAGTGTTTGCACCCCTCGATTAGGTGCCTCTGCAACAGCTCTCTTTCCATCCTTGCATGCATTGGAAAGGTCTTCGCCTGTTGTCTTCATTAAGAGCATAAGAGACTTCTGTTGTACAAACTTTAACGAGTCCCTAGGAACACTTCTTCTCCTTGAACTTGCTTGTCTCATTACAGATACCTCGTTGGATCCTACGGGTACTCTGCACAATCTCTGTGTGCCCTCGTGCAATTCTGTTCTCCAGATTTCTCCCTATTCCTTGCTTATGTTTGACAACGACTCATCCTGTCATAGCACCTGTCCAAGTCAAAATAGGGTGTCAATCTTTATCCTCTGCTGTATTTCTCTTCCATTATCAGGGTCTTCATCAATTCTCCCCTCGAGAAATCATAGTCACCGAATCTAGTTTCTTTGGAGAAATCACCACTTCATCAGATCCTTGATCATACAGAACCCAACTGTTCCCTTGTGCCGCCATCCTGCTAGTCTTCAACTGTTTCATTACAAACTGCTACATATACGAAAATAGTACCGTATGGATAATTCTTCCACTAAGCAAGTTCCCAGGAAAGATTGGAGGGGTCACACTAGTCCCGCTTAAAACCCAATCTCCTAGATAGAACTTCTTAGGCCATATCTATCCATCGTACTGTCTTTCCGTATATACAACCATTTGCTAACTTTGTTCCGGTTTTTCTTTACAAGTGATCTGGAATATACTGGTTTAATGCATGATTTCTCAATATCTGGCGAGACTACCAGTGCTTAGATTCATCAAGAGTGGTCTTCGTCAATTTCCACTCTACACCTCAAATTATCCACATGATCGGGTGTCCAGAGTGTCCTAATTTTACCTTCCCTCAAGGCAGTTAAATTTCTCCCCACTTGGCGCTTTAGCACATGTGCACCTTCTTCTTCTCTTCAACGACCACCATGATGACCTTCAGATGCCTCCTGATCGGGCAGTCTCTTTTGTTAATTCACCATTGTCATTTTTTGTCTCAAATCTCAACGATCAGACCATACCATTGCATCCGGAACGATCAAATTAACTGGAAACAAGTCTAAAATCATCCAAATCGCACTTCAGACGGCTAAGATTTGATCAAAACAAGTCTGACCTGATGAACAACCCAGATTCAATCTCAGATCCGGTTGCACGTAGACTCTGCCGCATGAATCTTATCTCTCGGCTCGCGGCTCGGTTCAGCTTCAAAGCGGCTCGGCTCAACTCGGCTCGGCTAGCGGTGATGATGTGGCGTTGATCGGATCGATGACGTGGCGCCGATCGGATCGATGACGTGGCACGGAAGTGTCGTTGACTTTTCCATTCAAAACTTTGACCGGCAATAACTCCTTCGTTTGAGCTCCAAATTAAGTGTACTATACACCGTTGGAATCGTGGTGATCTCCTCTACAAGATCATATGCTCAAAACTTGTTTTTCAGTACTTTGATTTTTCTGTAAAAAATCAAACACCAACGACTCTGATACTAGTTGTTGGGAAATTCCGGCTCTCCCATACGCGGAACGGGGGTATACTGATACTTGCTCATATGAGGCTTAAGCACGCTGGTACAATATTTAACGTGATTCGGCAAAACCGCCTACATACACGGGAGAGAGTCATTGTATTAGAGATAGAGAAAGGGTTACAATAAATACATATAGAGGAGGAGGATTACATCTACTCTACTCAACTCATTGTCCTTTTGGTTCACATCTTATCTAGCTTAGCAATAGCAGCCTCTCAAGATCTCAACTTCATCTACTCTGGCTTCCGATCCACTAATCTAAGCCTTGACGGCTTAGCTCAGTTAACCTCCAATGGCCTTTTGAGGCTAACCGTCGCACCCCAAAAATGGTTAGAGAGCGGCGGCGTGGCAACAGGTCCCCATGAGCGGGGGAGATTAAATGTCGAGGGATTATTTATTTTTTTGTAACAAAAGGGAGTCGCCACCTAGTATTACGGTTACTAGGAAACCTAGTACTGGTCTTTCAGAGATTCTAGGGTAAGGGACTGGTTGCGTAAAGGGAAGGTTTTAGCACCCCTAGTACTCCCTACCTAAGGTAAGCTGCTTGATGTTTTTGTTTGTCTTATGATTGCTAAGATATTGAAAAATATATTTACATGCTGATAATATATCATCCATGCCGAATATTTACATATTGATGATATCCAAACTCCAAAACATTAATAATATGAATCACCGAAAAGTTTTTTTATATTTTTTTGAATATTGGCCAATACCCTTTGGATTTTACAAACATATTGTAAAATCTCAAAATACAAGAAATGATTTTTTTCCTTCGTAAAATCCATGCTAAAACTCATCTTTCTTCAAAAACCAAGATAATATGTATATATTTTCAAAAGAAACAATTTTTAACATATGCTAGTGTATTGGCCTTATGCAAGAAAAATAACACATTTTTTTAGTTTTTTTGTATAAAAAAACATATTTTTTTATATTATTATTATTTTTTATATTTTTTTATTATTTATTTTATTATTTTATTATTATATTATATTATTATTATATTATTATTATATTATTATTTTTGGGTGAATGGTCGCCAATTCACCCTTTCCAATATGAGTCGACCAAGTTAGTCAGGTCGGCAATGACACTCGCTTATTGGTGGGTCCGGTCGTGGCTCAGACGGTCTCTCGTCTGGTCGTGGCCCGGATCGTCTCTGCTCGGGCCGTGGCCCAGACGAGATAGGTCCGGGTCGGACACAAAGCCCGACCCGACCCGGTTACTTTACGCAAACAGTAACCAGGATTTTGCAAAAATGAAGAAGATAAACAGTAGAAAATGGTGATTTTCCGAGTGCAACGAATGAGAATTTTGTTAATACCTTCATGTAGAGGACGTCGAGGTGGTTCTTCCCGTCGTGATGGTGTCGAAAATGGTGGTCCGAGCTCGCCAAAACGCAATCGAAGTCGCTCGAGTCTGTTGTTGCAACGGAGCTGCTGCTGCTGTTGCTTCGCTCGCGTATGCCTGAGGGACGTCTGGGGTGGAGTGGAGGTTCTCTGGCGAAGGTCCGAGGTGAGATGGAGGGTGGTCGAGTGGCTGGTCGAACAGGGAGAGAGACTTCGGTCTGTGGTTTTTTTTGTGAGGCCGAGAGGTAGAGGGAGAAACAGAGGCTGAGAGAGATGATGGGGACGCTGAGGTTTTGTTGAAGGTGAGATCCAGGGGGGGTGATCGGCGATGGTGGTTTTTAAAACTGAGAGGGAGAGAGGTGGCTTACCGAGAGAGGTTACTGGTTTTAGTGAGAGAGAAAGGAGAGGGATGCTTCGGGTCTGTGGTTCTTGTGAGGCCGAGAGAGATGGTGGTTCTGTTCTTCCAATGAGATTGAAGGGGAGATGAACCAACTCACCTGGTTCCCGTCGAAAAGAACAGGCTTTCCCCTGTTCTTCGTCCCCTTTCTTTTCTTGGTTTCTTGAAGAGCAGAAACAGAACCGAGCCCTTAAGAATGAAGGCAGAGTCGTGAAGAAAGAACGAAAAAATATCAGGTTTTACGTGAAGTTCCCCTAGTTTTTCCCCTTTTTTCCCCTTTCTATTTTCTCTCGTCTTCCCTTATATACTTGACAGGTTACAAAACCGGGCTCTCACACGGGTGGCCCCATGAAAATGGGTGGGTTGCTCAATGTGCATGCCTATCTCGAAAAGTGGGGGTTTCGGGTGGCTCAAGTTTTTTATTTATTTATTTATTTATTTATTTATTGGGTATAGAATACATTTTGGTCCTCAATTTGTTACTCCTCTAATTGCACCCTTAATTGAACTTAAATTTATGATCTTGTGCAATTATATCCTCGTGAAAAATTCAAAGTTAACTTTATTTTGCGCACCTTTAGTCCTTGATTTTTATCTCAGTGCAATATAGTTCCTCACTCGACCATAAAATCTTAATTTGCTCAATTAGGTCCCCGATTTAGCTTAATTGGCTTGAAAAAAAATTAAAACTGATCAACGAAAATTCAAATATCACCAATTGAGCCCGAATTAATTTTAAGAACTTGATTTCGTATTGACTAAGCTTTTAATAGAAACTAATTTGATCAATTTAAAGTATAATTAAGTCGTCAAACTTAATTAAAACTCTCGAATTGGACCTCAATTAATTCCTGAATATAATTACGCTTCTATATCAAACCAACGATGATATCGAACTGGTCCATAAAAATATAATTATATTTTAACGACTTAGTTTATGCGCGGATTTATTTTATAATAAATTACTTTAGCTTTGGGTCCGTGTTTTTATTTTTTTGGGCACAAAAGGGTACAATCGACTTTCAAAGCCGTCCAAAATTTTAACTTGATTTTCTTACCGACACCACCCCCATTTATTTATTTATTTATTATATATGTACATTTTTTAGCTTTGGGACATGACCCAAAATTGGGTTACAACACTAACCAATGAATTAAGGGACGAACGAGCCACGCCTTCTATCCAAACCCAGTAACCTTCAAGAACTCTATAGATGGCTCTGCTTTCTCCTTCTCATCTACCTTTGTTTTCGCTTATCGGACTGAATATGCAAATCTTGGTGGCCATGGTATGGCCTTTGTCATTGCACCCACAAGAGGTCTCCCAGGATCTCTTTCAAGCCGATACCTCGGTCTATTTAATGGGAGCAACAATGGGAATCAAACCAACCATGTTGTTGTTTGTGGAGCTTGACATCTGTATACAACAGATGAATTCAATGATCTCAATAATAACCATGTTGGGATTGATATTAATGGTTTAGAGTCTGTACGATATGCTTCAGCAGGATATTATTCTCAACTTAATGGTAAGCTCACAAACTTGACACTAATTAGTGGCCAACCAATGCAAGTTTGGATAGAATATGGTGGCATGGAGAAGCAAATTAATGTCACTATAGCTCCGATTGGTGTTGATAAACCCAGCAGACCACTGCTTTCTTTGTCTCGTGATTTGTCGCCATACTTAAACAGTACCATGTATATCGGATTCTCATCATCCACTGGTTCTGTTTACTCATCTCATTATGTGTTGGGTTGGAGCTTCAAAATGAATGGCCTAGCTGAAGCACTAGATATATCTCGTCTTCCTAAGCTTCCTCGTGTAAGACCAAAGAAGACATCCAAATTCTTAACCATTGGACTGTCTGTGCTTTGTTTAAGTTTGGTTTTTGTTACAGTCTCGAGTGTATCTTACGGCATACGAAGGACAAGGAAGTTTGCAGAGGTGCTAGAAGATTGGGAGCTTGGCTTTGGGCCTCAACGATTTAAGTACAAAGATCTTTATACTGCCACCAAAGGGTTTGGAGACAAGGAGCTGTTGGGTAGTGGAGGATTTGGTAGAGTCTACAAAGGTGTCTTGCCAATCTCTAGGATTCAGATTGTAGTGAAAAGGGTGTCTCATGAATCAAGACAGGGGATAAGAGAATTTGTGGCTGAAATTGTCAGCAATGGTCGCCTTCGTCACCGGAATTTAGTCCCTCTCTTGGGATACTGCCGGCGTAAAAGAGAGCTACTTCTGGTATATGACTACATGCCTAATGGAAGTTTAGACAAATACCTCTTTGACCATCCAAAAGTCACCCTTAATTGGAGCCAAAGTTTAGAGTCATCAAAGGAGTAGCTTCAAGGCTATTTTATCTACATGAAGAATGGGAGCAAGTTGTGATTCATAGATATGTCAAGGCCAGTAATGTCTTGCTAGATGGTGAATTCAATGGAAGATTAGGGGATTTTGGCCTTGCAAGATTGTATGACCACGGAACAGATCCTCAAACGACCCACGTTGTCAGAACTCTTGGGTATCTCGCGCCTGAGCATGCACGAACTGGAAAGGCCACGACAAGCACCGATGTGTTTTCTTTCGGGGCCTTCTTGCTTGAGGTTGCTTCTGGCAGAAGGCCAATACAACCAGCTGAGGATGTAATCCTGGTTGATTGGGTGTTTGCTCAATGGCTTGGAGGTGAAATTCTGGAGGCCAGGGATCCCAATCTAGGAACAGAGTATGTTGCGGAGGAAATGGAATTCGTATTGCAACTTGGTTTGATGTGTTTGTTAAGGAACCATCTCACCTAAAAGTTTAAGCTTGTAGGTGAGGTCCCATAATATGATTTATATTATTCTCTAACACACCCTCTCAAGTGAAAGCCCTTTGGGCTTGAAACTTGCACAGACCCACATCACCTTGTGCTTAATTTTTATCAAATAGAATGGGGGTGGTGAGATTCGAACTCGTGACCGCTGGGTCAACAAGGCTCTGATACCATGTTAAGGAATCATCTCACCTAAAAGCTTAAGCTTGTAGGTGAGGCCCCATAATATGATTTATATTATTCTCTAACAGTGTTCTCAATCTGAGCCCGCACGAAGGCCAAGCATGCGCCAAGTAGTGCAGTTCTTGGAGGGAGGTATTCCTCTCCCTGACATTTCACTACTTCATCTTCCTGCAAGCGACCTACCATTTTCACGTTTTGATGATTTTGCCATGTCTTATCCTGCTTCTATGGGCAAGTCATTTTCACATTCGTCGGTTACAGAGTCCCTCCTTTCAGGTGGTCGTTAATTCTCACTTTTCTTTAAGGAGCTTATCAAGAACTCATGTAAGATCCAATTGTTGAATCAGAGGAGTTCATGCACGTAATGCATTGCCTTAATTATGTTGAATATTGAAATATGATATTGCAAATGATTCCGAGACTGCAATTGGAAGCTGAAGGATTGAAGATAGAGCTACAACAAAGTCTAAATTGTTTTGATTTAATCAGTATTGTTTGTTTAGTTCCATAAAGATCAATGAAGTCCAGTGTTTTATTAAGTTTCAGGATAAATCCACTTGGAAGTAGTATAGAACAAGAGTTTGCATTTAATTCAATTTTTTTACTCTTGTAAGTTGTTTAATTTCGTTTTCTATAAATTAAATCTGGGGATGTCAGTAACCTAAAACACAACTCTACCTTTTATTCTGAAAATCAATTGCTAGATATACTTGTTTTTTTGTTCTTTGAAATTCTGGAAATCCATTAGCGTTTTTTTCACTAATTTAAACAATGACTGTTTTTTCTGGTCAAGAACACAATTCTTGTTACTGATCTGAACAATAATTGTTTGTGTTCATCATAATTTTTCCAATAATTATAATTGTTTTTTTAAATACAATTATATAGGAAACTGCCTTTAGGATATGTATATGAAAGATCACGTGCAAAACAAAATTTCAAATTACATAAAAATGTGTAACATAGTATCTCTTCTTTTTGTTTGTGTTGATGTTGCTGACAAGAGAAATCACTTGTGATGGCTTTAAAATATTAAATGGATGGATAAAAACACATTCCTTTATTGCATAAACGTTTACATTTATTGTTAAACTCATAAATACAACATTTTTTCTCTACATTATCTCCCTTGTATTTCACAAACAAATAACATAAACTTAGTTTTCTATTTATACACAAAATAAAAAACTTGAAAAATTAGACTTAAAGTGCAAATGCATATGGTTGATATATACGAAGGCAGTTGCTAGCTGCAATTGGTGGTGGCTAGTGGTTAGCATCCTTGACCTACTAGATCGAGTTTAATACAAATAGTCCCCTCTTTAAACTCAATCGTGAGATATGATATCAAACATGAACTTTAATTTGGTAAATGTCTGATACAAATAGTCCCTTCTTTAATTTGAACTTTAATAAAAATAGTCCCCTCTTTAATTTAATGGTTTTGTAAAGATATATGTAACTTGATAGTTTATTTTGCAAGATATCATTTCAACTTTTTCATTCTTCACATGTTCTTGGATAAAGTGTTGATGTATATTGCTATGTTTACTGATTTCATGATACACAAGGTTTTTAGTTCATGCAATCACCAATCGATTATTAACATAAAACCTTAGTAGGATTTTCTTAAGAAGATCTCAAATGCTTCAACATATCCTTAATCATATTAAATGGCATACAACTGAGTTGACAACATATTTAAAGTTGTGCTCTTCCTTTATTTATTATTCCTTTGATATAGTAGAGAATTTTCTACTTCAATCATCATTCGAGGTGCTCATCTCTACTCAAATGATGTAGGAAGAGCACAAACTTCAACGATGTAGGAAGAGCATATATGAAGTCTCTACTTCAATCATAATTTGAGTAGCCAACAAGATTGAAGTTCTTACTTAGCATATAGACCATACTTTTATTTATTGTTTCTTTGATATAGTAGATAATTCTTTTGGTTGCATTCAAGTGAAACTGATATAAGTGTCTTTATATATCTACTGACAAGTTCTACTTCATAAAGTATATATGGTCCAGTACATGTTCATATCTCAATCTTCCTATTAAGTTTTTAAAGTAGGTTTGATCAATATTTCCTACTTTACTCTTCCTCAATTCCACTTTCTTTTTCAACTATAATTGACATTTACAAAGTTTAAAATTAGATCGTAAATGTTTTTGATGATTTGATGTTGTTTGTTAGTTTTTCTAAGTCAAATATGTTTTTTTATGGTAGCATGACTTGTTGGAATGAGGAAGGCATGTTTTAGAGATCGAAAATGTCAAATTTAGGGCTTGACTGTTATAGGGTTTCTAAGAGATTTCTAGGTAGTTAACAATGTTCTTCATGTTCTTAGAAAGAATAATATTTTAGTTCTATGATTTGGATCAATTTTGATCCATTTCCTTTCACTAAACACTTTATTAGACTTGATTAGTTAATGATATAGGGTTAATTTGCATCAATAACTACTTTTTTAAGAGTTTTAATCCTAGAGTATTGGTTTGAAATGAAACCTTGTATGACCAAATCGTGATTGTTAAATGATAATCAAAGTGAATGGATATCGTGTTATTAATCCTTACATGATTTCCAATATGTTTTTGTCCTTGGTTTGTTTATTTATGGTCTAGTTTGAGAGTCATATTGTTGGGTTTGAGTTGAAAGTTCTCATGTGTTCCTCTTCTTTCTCTTTTCTAGGCTTTGATTTGTTTTTACCAAGAAATTGTATTATTTATTTTTTTGTATGTTGAACATGATTTTGGATTTTGGTTTGGTTTGTTTTCGAGATAAACCAGTGATATTTAGTTAATTGTATGGTCAAACCAATAATTTTTAGGTCATGCGGTCAGGTTAGAGGGAAAGGACTTGTTTGGTTTGCGACCTTTTTTGTAAAGGAAATTTTAGCTTAAGGATGTGTTTGGAAAACATGTTTTTGTGACTATTTTGGCGGTTATATTTCGAGGTTAATCCAAAACTTTATTGGCTTAATATTTTATAAAAAGTGTTAAAATGATGTCATGTTGAAGAATTTTTTTTAAATGGTAAATTAGGTCGTGTTTGGACTTGTTAGGTCAACTCGGTCATATCAAGTTAATCCTCATCTCATAAAATTTAAAACTCGAGTTAGATAAAAACAAAAATTCGGTCGAAGGATCTACATATTGACTTATCTAGTCAATTCGAATTTAGTAACTATGCCATTTTTTAACACATTAATAGTGCATTATTCATATATTGATACATTTGAGTCAAAATTATCAAAATATATTTTTATTAAAACTTGCTTTTGTAATTATGGCATGAAAATGTCTAAAAAGCTATTTCGTTAGAAATTGCAAAAATCAAAAAAAGAAATACATCAATAAGATAAATAAGTTTGAATTAAAGTGATATATTGTTTATTCTTAATTAAACTAATCCATTTTTTATAATTATTCTTATCACTTTTGAGTTTTAATAATAAATAATATAGAATACAAATGCTATATTTATGTGTAGAAACAATTTATCTTCTTTTTTTTTTAAAAAAAGAGAATAATTATACCACATAATAATTTTGTTTAAATAAAATAAAATTAGAATTATTATTAAAAAAAGATTAATTGTCATATAATTCAACAAAGAAATGTTAAAGGGGTTTTCGAGATCATTTATATTAATTCAATTTTTCACTAACATTGAAAAATATTTTTAAAACTCCTATATAATTTTTAATTTATCTTACAGAATATTTACATTAAATTTTATATTCATATTAAAAAATAATATATATATATATAATATATAAAACACGTTGACTTTTCATTGTGTCCCTTAACACAGATCACTATGAATTTCAACATTGAATTTGTTGTTTTGCCCTTCATACCATAAAATTTAACCCTCAAAATTTGGGGTATTTTGGATATTTACCAGGCATTTATGTGTCATTTTCATATTGTTTGGGGGTGTTTATGTCTTTTTTGTTTTATTTGAATAATATAACTATTTTTTACCCATGAAAACAGGAAAAAAATGAAGATAATGCAGGGGAATTTTTTATTTTTTTCATTTGAACGTGAATAGTAAAATAATAAATTTATCATCGGGTGGGACAAAATCAAAAAGTTAGCGTCGAGTGTATTTCTAGTTTGTCATATTTTATGAATAGTGAAATTACCCAAATGCCCTCAAAAACAAAAAACAAAACACGAGGCTAGCGTTGGGAAATGATGGTATTTTCATGGTCTATTTTTTCATTGTTATCGTTGGCTTCGCATAGTGTTTTGGTAATTTATATTTTTATTATTTTTTACAAAATTATTGCGGGCACGTTTGTCTTGTGTGGCAACATTTTTCAATCGAGCACACTTTTCAGGTAGCACATTCAATGTTGTGTGTTCGTTTAAAATGTTTAATCGCCATATCCTCGGATGCGCCGTCGTGCTCTCTTCCACAGTGGTGCGTGTGTCTATGTACGATGGGAGGAGGATTATCAGTGGTTGGTTTTTCTTTTTCTCTCTCTTCTACAATGGCAAAATACATGTCAGCCCTCTATGTTGGTAAATATTTCATTTCAGTCCCTGATCTTCTGATTTCTTTTTTCTTCCTAATTTTTTCTACAGAAGTTTTGGTTTTCTTCAATTTTACTCTTCAATTGAAACTGAGCATATATGTTGCTTTTATTCCAACCCTTATTCTTTTGATTTTTGGTTTCTTAAATTTTTTCGGTGTGCAGTTTTTAATTTGCTTTAACTTTTTCCTCCAATTGAAATTGGTTGTATATGTTATTTTTCATTTCATCCTTTAATTTTTTATTTTTTTATTGTTTTAAATTCATTTAATTTTTTTGGTACTAGGATTTTAATTTGCTACAGTTTTGTCCTCTTATTGAAATTAATTATATCTTTTTTTTATTTTGGCTCTTATTCATTTAAATTTTTATTTGGTGTTAATCACTTTGATTTTTTTGTCCTTCTTGGATAGTCTTTTTTTTCATATATATATATATATATTTGTGCTTTTAGTTTTGGTTTTTTATTTTTATCATTTTCTTTTTTATTGGGGTTTTTTTCCAGTTTAGTACTAAGATTTTAATTTATATTGATGATCATTTTAAATTGATATTTATTATTTTTTTCCTTTTGTTTTTTTAGTATTTTCAGTTATTTTTATTTGTTCTTCAGATCAAACAATTTTTTTTGTGCTTATAATTTTGGTTGTCTTTTTTTTTATTGCTCTTATGTTAAAGTTTTTTGTATTCTTCGAGATAATTTTATGGTTTTCATTGTTTAGGAAATAATAAATAATTTTACTGATTTTTTATAATTATTTTCTTGCTTGCTATTTCATAGAAGTATTTTGTTTTTTTTATTTTTGGGGGAAATTTAATAATTTTCATTATTTAGACAGTAATGATAATGATAATGATAATTTTAGTTGTTATAGTCATGGTATTTTCAATGATATTTATTGTTTTCTTGTAAATAAAAAAATTGATAATTTATTTTTATTATTTAGTTATTATAGATATATACACATGCAATTTATAGTGTTTAATAGTTGTCATCGTTGAGAAGGTGTGTATTCGCATTAATAAAAACGTTTCAACCGACTCACTCAAGTGACCAGTAGTTACTACACGAAGAGGCAGTAAATAATCCCATGATACATCGATGTATCATCACATAGAAACGTGGGCCCATGGCCAGCTGGATGGCGAGAAGTTACGTGAAAACGCAGGGCCCACTTAAAAAATATTATCTTTGCCAGATCACTACTCTCCCGTCTCCAGCTGCTAGCTCCTCTTCCACTGCTCGCGCGTAATCCATGGACATGCCTACAGTGTGCTCCTTCCCTACAATCAAGGCTTGCTCATTTATGTATCCTCGTGTGCTCACGCAACTGGCTGCTGCAGTAAAAAAACAAACAAAAAACAAAGAAGAAGCTCCATGCAGCATTTACCCCATTTCATGAGGGACGTCGTGTCCACCTTTCTATACTCCATCTATGTCTATCCACCCACCATTTCTAATAACTACCCAGAACCGCTAATCCTCTCCTCCCTCTCTCTCTCTCACATTTACAAACACGTACACAAATTAATGTGCGGTTTACTTCTCCTTTATGTCAGTATAATGATAATATATATATATATATATTGTATGGTGTTATATTTATATAAATAATAACTCTAGCTATGATGATTTTCATGTCAGACCATTTCCCGTGTCCCCATATATATCAATATTAATTAACTCCGGATATATATGTGTGTGTGAGAGAGAGAGAGAGAGGGAGGGAGTTTTGTGAATCACTGCTAGCTCCATGTTATTATGGATAGCTTGCTTTGTGATGAGGCCTGGCTTTCTGGTCCTGCAACTCCCGATCACCGCAATGATCAGCAACGGTATAGCTATGGAGAAAACTACGCGGCTGCTTGTTCATTCTACACAACCATAGAAGACTGCGAGAAAGCCGTTTCTATATACCTAGAGAAGGAGTTCACTTGCATGCCTGAGCCCGGATACGTAGAACATCTTCGGACAAGAGATTTGTTGTTTCCTAGGTTCAGAGCCATCCATTGGCTTATCAAGGTTTATTTCTCGACCAATATATAAAACATACTAATCAGATAGATTATTGCTTTTACAAGCAAATTCCAATTATATATATACATCCTCCCCCATTATCTTATGCACATGTATGTTTTCAGTCTCGTCAAAGGCT
This sequence comes from Salix exigua, assembly GCA_032356905.1. Lineage (NCBI taxonomy): Eukaryota > Viridiplantae > Streptophyta > Magnoliopsida > Malpighiales > Salicaceae > Salix > Salix exigua. Next base: position 4,965,580 of record CM063593.1, on the reverse strand, counting down.
CGGTCTCTCTTTTGAAACTGTTTTCAACGCTGCCAATTACCTTGACCGATTCATGTCGATGAATCAATGCGATGTAAGGGTTGAATTAGCTCTTGAGTTTTCATTTATAACTGCGAGGTTCGATTACTTGTTGTTTTCGGATAACTAGTTAAATCTTATGATCCCAGGGATGGAAATGTTGGATGGTTGAATTGCTGGGCGTTGCATGTTTATCAGTTGCATCCAAATTTACTGAGACGCGTATTCCTTGCTTGCATGATATTCAGGTGATTACTGTTTTATCAATTACTGTTCACCATTTTTGTCATGATATTATACTCAAATTACTAACCACTAGCTACCATCCTCTCTCTATATATTCCTGCGATTGAATTAAGATGGAAGACCTGGATCATTCATTCCAGCCAATCACTATCCAGCGGATGGAATTGGTTCTGTTACGGGCATTAGGGTGGCGCCTTAGCTCTACCACCGCGTATTCTTATGTAGAGCTGCTGACAATGAAAATTGACTTCTTGAAATCTTATTCTTGCCTGCAAAAGGATTTAGTTGCCTGCAGAGTCACTGAGCTGCTTCTTGGAGCTATGCAAGGTAAGTACTGCGCGTGCATCCCCATTGATCGATTGGTCGAATATCAGTAAATAAAAGCAATTAAAAGATGGATGCAAGTAATATATGATTAAAATGATATTGCATGCACGCAGATTGCAGCTTGGTGGAATTTCGACCGAGTATAATCGCTATATCAGCTCTCTGGTGCAGTCTGGAAGAGTTCGTTCCATCTAAATCCGATGCCCACCTTGCCCATATTAAAGGGTTGCTGAATGCTCTAGATCACAAGGTAATTAATTAAAGATTAGAAAACCCTAAACTATATATACATGTTCATTAATATGAATTAATCGATGGCATTATCAATCATGAACTAGGATGATGAGGTGATCAAATGCCATAGCATCATGGAAGCACAGCTGATCAATCCAGTGTACAACTCACTGGCCTGTAGGAAGAGGAACTCCCGCTACTGTCCTTCAAGTCCTATCACTGTTTTGCCGTCGGAGCGGATTGGCATTTACGATTGCGACGTTGATCTCTCTTTCTTTAAGGATTCATCAGGATCAAACAACAAGCAAGAAACAAGCAATAAGAAGCGAAGAATTAATTAAGGACGATGATTTGCAGAAACCAATCGAGTAATTGTTAATCTGTAGAGTGTTTGGTGTTTGTTAAACCGTGTCATACTTAATTAATTAGGGCAAACAATGTTGCCGATACAAACAAGCCGAGAGATTAAGGCTTGTTTTAACAGCTCCATTTTCCATTCCTTTTAGTTTGGAAGGATATATCAGGTGTACATCAAGGTGGAGTTCCTTTCGGCCCGTGACTTACTATTTTCATTTTTCATTTTATTTAATTAGGGTTCATGTCAATCAATTAATTTCATCAATTACTTAGCTTAGAGACAAGATCCATCTGCCAATTTGGGTGAAGCTAAGGCATCCATGCCAGATCGATCTATAGATTACGTACGCAGTCTTCAAGAGGCTTCTACTTCTCACCAAAAAGAAGAAAAAATGTGGCTTCCAAAAGTGCCTGTGAAATTTCATGTTTTCCATCCAAAAGTGATTCTCAACATGCCAAAGGACAACTTAAGATCTCTGATATATATATATAAGAAGTAATGTGTGTGTACTAGCTATCTAACTCGTGCTCTACTGCCATTTGTAATTATTATTTTTAAAAAATATCATATATGCATGTTGTTTCGATGTGTTTTTTATATAAAATAAATCCAAAGTGTAAATTTAAAGGATATATAATTAAATAAGTTGATGATCATTTATGTGAATAAAAAAATGTCATTAAAAATAGAAGATAAGGATTTTCTCCTAATTGAGAGATGAATTTAAATTAAGATATCCGATCACACAAAATGAATATATGGTCAAACATATCAACAATATTATTTAAAATCAATAAAGGATAAATTCATAAACACAAATAAACTTATGGTTGAACATATCAACAATATTATTTAAAATAGATATTTTTTATTTTGAAAAAGCAAATTGAATATGTATAGAATATACAGATGAATTGAAATAATATCTTGCAAAATAAATCACAAACAAAACAATTTAAAAAAAAACATATATTAAAAAAACATGCAAAATTTTTGATTTAAACCATCAGATCGGAATAAACTCGTAAAAATTGAAAAAAAAAATAACAAAACTAATATTGAAAAAAAATATAGACATTGGGCCAAAGTGAAAGAAAAAAAACTGAAAGTTTATTTAAAGGATAAATATAAAAATAAAAACCTTCAAATAACCCTTGTAATTAGATAAAATACCAATATTAAAATATCAAAATGCAAAGTATAGTTTTTGTTTTTTAGGCTAAAAATGTACTTTCGAAAACAGTATGTTATATATATCGACAATCGAGATTGTGCATTTTCCTTGGAGAACAAACCGTTAGGTTTTAATCATGGACAGCATTTAATTAAAGTGACTGTATTGTATGAAAGTAAAAAGTGAAGCAAAGAAAGGGCCATCGTTCTTCATCCTATCCCATCTCATGAGCCTCTCATCCACAGACTTAAAGAAGTGGGCCATGAAAAGAGATTGGGATTGAAATGGGGATGGACAAGGGAGTGGTGGAGAGAAGTCAAAACTCAAAATGGCTGCTGCTTCTTCCTCTCTCATTTCATCATCCTTTCTCCTCCCCACCAAACCTGTAACACTTCACCCTCGTAACGGGAAAGCCTCTTTGTTCAACCATCGTCCTCAAATTACGAAAACCTCCAAGCAGCCGGTCTTTAGAGTTCAAGCTGCAAAACTTCCTCCTGGAGTATGCGCGCTGCTTCCTTTTTATCCTTCTTTTTCTTGCTTTTGTGGGTATTCTTTTTTGTTTCTCCTTCTTGATTCCCTGTGCATAAAAATGATTGTTTTTATTTTTCTTTTTTTTTCCCAGGTGGAATTCCCAAAAGTGGAGCCAAAATTCCAAGCCCCATTTCTTGGATTTACTAGGACTGCCGAAATATGGAATTCTAGAGCTTGTATGATTGGCCTCATTGGAGTGTTCGTTGTAGAATTGGTGAGGTTTTATTTCATTTATTTAATATGTTAATTAAAGAAAAATTAAGTCTTGCCAAGATTATAGTAATGGGATCTTTTAATTCATCTTTTCAGATAATAAACAAAGGAATACTGCAAGTGATTGGGGTGGATATCGGGAAAGGTCTTGATCTTCCTCTCTAAAAATACAACAATATATTGGATGACTAGCCTGCAGCAGCTCGTGTCACTTTGCTCGACTCCATTGTAACTATAAACTCCATGTGCATTGGAAGCCAATACTTTCTTGTAGTTCATGAATTGTTTATCAGTAATATGCAAATTTCATTTTTAATCCCAGACTGATGCATCCTGTTGAGATGGCACATGAATGCAAATTTCAGATAGGGAAACCTCAAATTTAACCCCCGCCCCTCAATTATTCATTTATATGTATCAGCAGTGTTGTCAAAAGGTGCTCAGTGGGGCTCGCTTAAGCTTTACAGGCAAGGTGAAGCGAGACCACAAAGCCTTTATTAGCCTCAGGCGATGAATTTCAATGAAACGATGAATTTGCAGAATCTGTAATTCTATTGTCCGATGAATTATGGTTACTGTACAACACTCAGCAGGCAATTACACGGTACCAAACTTGCAAGCCACAGCATGGAGGTGATACATCCATGCCTTCTATAGAAACTTCTCATGTAACCTCGCTGAAGCATCAGATCAAACATTGAACAGTCTCTTCCTTTTCAAGAGATAACTTATCGATTTGAGCATCTATGGCAGGTTGTTTTACCATGCAATCTGCCCACCTTTCAATAATCTTCCAACCAAATGAGAAGATTAGCATTGCGGTGGTTGAATGTGAAGGAAAAAATATCTGCAAAAACTTTTCCCAGCAGAGGACCTTTAAAGTTCAACGATTGAGCTTTCAGTGGCTTCATCGATCTTCTAACAAATCCTATCATGTAGTACCAAGATCCATTACAAAAGTTTGAGACTTGCATAAACAACAACGACAGGGCTTTCATAATGTGTTTTAAAAGTATTTTAAAAAAAATTAAAAACTTTTATTTTTATTATCTGATGGCTTCAGTCAACAAATCAAGCCTCCTCATGAAAAACATTACTAAAATAAAAGATACAAGATTGAAACACTAGAATCTGGCTACCACATGAAGAATAAAATGGACAGAATATTTGAGAGAAGAATGATATTCTATATTTGTATTCATGATAAAACCATAATCCTTGCTCCTAATCAAGATCGATCAACTTCTCCTTTTTTTTCCATTCTATCATGCCCCGCAAGGACAATGCTTGAAACGATGTGCTTGAAACGATTTTTTTGGAAAAGGTTTTGTGAGAGAATCTGCCAATTAATCAGCTGAGTGAGTGAATATAAGAAGCTCCTATTAAGCGTTTGGCAACTTGATAACGAACAGAGTGGAAATCAATGGCAATATGTTTAGTATGAGAGTGAAATACTGGTTGCACGAAGAGATGTGGCCTCAAAATTGTCACAATAAATAGTCGGAGTTGAGGATAACGTAAAACCAAGTTCTTGAATAAGTTGGGTTAGCTAATTAACTTCTGCAGGAGTAGATGCAATGGTCCAATATTCTACTTTTGCTGACGATGATCTTGCAACAATAGGTTTCTTCCTTGAGCTCCAACTTATTGGATTGGCACCAGGAAAGATAACATAAGCCGAGGTGTCGTCAATTTTCCAGCCCAGTCAATGTCAGCAAAGGCCAGGAGAGAAGTAGATAGTTGTTGATTCAAAAACAACCCATAATCAGTAATTCCCTTTAGAAATCCTAGTATCCTCTTGACAACAACCCAATGAAGGATGGATAGTTTGTGAATGTACTGAGAGAGTATATTAACAGCAAACATAATATCAGGACAAGTGAGAGATAAGTACTGAATAGAACCTCATGCTGTCTATACATAGTGGCATCTCTGATGACTTTGTGGATGACATGGGAGTGGAGATTTCCTTAGCATCATTCATTTTGGTTCTCACAAGTAGGTCTTGAACGTAGTTTTTTGTGATAGAAATAGTACTGTAGTGGTTCTACATGCTTTAATTCCTAGTAAAATAGTGAAGAGTACCAAGGTCATTTAAGCAGAGTTGATTTGCAAGCTTCTTTATGAACACCTGATTAGCATGATCATTGCTTCCTGTGATTATGATGCCATCGCTATAAACAAGAAGATAAATTATTATAGTATATCTGTGTTGAATGAATAAAGAAGTGTCACACTTTGTGCCTGATTGTTCTTGATAGTATTTTGTATTATAAAAAACATCAAAATAATATTTTTTATATTTTAAAAAATATTGATATGATCTAATAACACCAAAAACTTTTGATTTTAAAAAAAAATATATATATATATATATATATTTTTAAAACACAATGTCAAACACCCGTATACAAATCATTGCAGAGAAGAAAATCACGCAGCTCAGTATACCATGGCCGTGGTGCTTGTCTCGGACCATAGATTGCTTTGTTTAGCTTACAGACACAGGTGGGAAACTGGGAATGAACAAGGCCTGAGGTTGTCGCATAAAGACATTTTCAGTTGGAGTACCCTGCAAGAGAGCATTGTCAGTAGTGGATTTGATGACTAGGCTACAAGTTTCATTCAAATCTATGTCCGGAAGCTGATGAAGCCTTTAGCTATGAACTCTGCTTTATAGCGTGCTACAGTTCCATCTGGGTTCTTTTTTATTTTATACACCTATTTGCATTCAGTTATATTACATTTATTTTTTAAAATTATTTTTGATATCGTAACATCAAAATCAAAATATCTAAATACACCAAAAAATATATTTAAAATAAAAATAAAAAAAAATCAATTTTTCTCAAAAATAATTTTAAAATGCAATGTCAAAAAACTCCCTGATGTTTTTGAGCTTGTGAAAATAATGTAGGTTCTGTCAAAATTAATGTGGAGGAGGCAGTAAACATGTAAAGATCAAATACTGTTTCTAAGTTTATAAATATTGTTCTTAGCATGAGTTACCGTTCTAGATGAGGATAGATTTCTAGTATGCACATCATATAATTATAGAATGTTTAAGCATGATGGGCAAACACGATAATCATATAAGCAAGATAGCATTAACTATCATAAACAAATTAAAAAACATAAATCGACGAGATATATGACAAATCAAACCTCCAAGTTGCCTGAAAAATATTATATATATATATATATAAGAGAGACTAATAACGAAAAAACCACTTGTGATTTACAAGGAAGACGTCGTTCAAAAAAAGGCAACAACACTACTTCCAGTTCATGCCATTAATTAATCTCGTTTTAAAGCGCTTTAGTTAGGTGAAAGGAAGGAACTTGTGGCAGAAGAAGAACAAAGCGAGAGGTATGAATATATTCCAGCATAAATGTTTATTGCAACTTTTTCCTTCAGTAATGATGAATATTACTCGTAATTGTTCATAGTTAAATCAAAGCCATAAGCATTGAGCTGCCACTTGCTTTAGAAAACAGTAGCAAAATGCCAAAAAAAAAGTGGTTTTATTCTCAGATCACATGATCAGCTATCACATTTGAAAGATGCTAATTGCAATTTAAGAATTTAGCCCCTTTCACTTTTGTGAGCTTATTTAACAAGTCTTTATTGCAATTTATTCCTAACAGTGCATTAATGGTCTGAGAGGCTCTTCTTGCTCCAATATTTAATGGAAATACATATATATATATATATATAGCTCAGTAGCTTGTAGGGAAGCAAATATAGTGATAGAGGAAAGAAACTCCCTCTGGAAGCAATGCACATGTACCCTTCATCTTGAAAGTGAAAGTGAAAGTGAAAGTGAAAAGAGAGCAGAGAAAAGAAAAGGGAGATCAGTGGGACTGAGGAATATAGCCATCCATTGCTACACAATACCCTCTATCCACATTAACTGCTTTACTTAAGAATAAGCTCCTAGTTACGATCTTTCATTCTGCTGCGTTCATTTGAAACTATGTCGCTGCTATCCTTTTCAGCTCTCCAGCTTTCTCTTCTCCTCTGCCTGTTTGCTTCATTCTCCACTACATGTGATTGCAATGCTCTTTAGTTTATATTTTACGTTCTTAATCCATGTGAGTTTAAAGTGTGTTTTTAATTTTGTTTTTGAACACTTGTTTGCAGATGGGGAGCAGCTCATATTGGTGAATAACTGCAACGAGAGCCTGTGGCCTGGAGTGCTCGGTGGCGCAGGTCACTCTACGCCGAAGGATGGAGGTTTTCTTCTTGACAGCGGTGAGGAAGTAGTCTTTGATCTGCCCGACAAGTGGTCCGGGAGGATATGGGGTCGGCAAGGATGTTCCTTCGACAGTAACGGGAAAGGATCATGTGACACCGGGGATTGTTCAGGCTTACTTCGCTGCAAAGGCTTTGGTGGCACTCCCCCAGCAACCATGGTCGAAATGACTCTTGGAACATCTACTTCACCCTTGCATTTCTACGATGTTAGTCTAGTTGATGGATTTAATTTGCCAGTTTCAATGGCACCAGTTGGGGGTGGAATTGGATGCGGGGTTGCATCATGTGAAGTCGATCTTAACATATGCTGTCCATCTGCACTGGAAGTGAGGAGCAATGGAAAAATTGTGGGGTGTAAAAGTGCTTGCTTGGCCATGCAATCGGCCAAGTATTGCTGCACAGGGGATTATGCAAACCCACAGACTTGCAAGCCATCCCTTTTTTCCCATCTATTTAAGGCTATATGCCCCAAGGCCTATAGTTATGCTTTTGATGACTCCTCCAGCCTTAACAAATGCAGGGCTTCGCGGTATGTTATCACCTTCTGTCCTCCTAAATGATGGCCAACACAGCAGCTGTCTAGAAGTCATTGGCGTTAGCTACACCCTGGTATCCTTCCCAGCTTTTTTTGTAAAGAAGAAAGTTTCATCATGAACTTGTTTTTTACATTTTACTTTTTACCCTCAATCGTAGGACATGTAATTTGTTTGCTTCGATCGCCTTGGTATTTTTAGAAGCGGTTTTCAGTGTTGGAACTTGGAATGTGTGTTACTGTAGTTTTCTGAGTTCTAAAAGATATGCACACCCTACGGCTCCCGGTTTCATACTGCAGGAATTATTTATGCATCCATTTCACTTGAGGAGTCCAAATGACCATTTCGGTTGTTGTTTGTTTTATTTTTTCAATTTAAATGAAATGTTTTGGTTTTGGAATATTTTGGCCTATTATTTCAGGATTGTAATATTTATGTGTGTACAATATTATAATTAAATATATTAATTCAAAAAAATTAGTTCAAATACAAAAAAAAAATTAAATCCTGCAATTTAATTTTAAAAACAAAACAACATGAATTTTCTAAAAAAATTATAAACATATATAATATTATGAGAATATCATTATCAATCTCACAAGATCTTTACATATATATATATCGAGAAACTCCTGGTAAAATAATTTCAATCTAATGATAGGAATAATAGATATAATTAATATTATATAATTATTTATTATTTAAAATAAATTAACCGAAACAGAAACAACGTAATTTTATCTTTTTTTTAATTGATACAAACAATACTATTTTATCTCGCTTTTTTAATTAATACGAACATTTCAGCAGTTTCGGAACGAAAATAACTATGATGGTAACAGTTAAAAATGGAAATCAACTTTGATTATCAACTTTGAATCAACATAATGATCCAAAGAACAAAGTTCGGAAGCAGAATCCCCACGCATTGGTTTAGGAATCCACTCTCTCAAAACACCAAGTAAAAAACATGAACAAATTTTTAATTCGTATGTGTTAATTAGAACAAAGTCACCACATATATTCCGTCATCACAATCAAAGGACCCGTCAGTTGAAGTCAAATCAAGAGGTGATATATATTTACATACATCATCAGGAGTAAGGACATAACAAGACTTCAAGGCCACGTATTTTACTTCAAATGTATACCAAGGAAATAATCCACTAAAAGAAAGTAAGTGCAATATAAGTGGAGAACAATAATTAAGGAAAAGACTTAACTAGTAACTCAAAAATCTATAGATCACGTTGACAACCTTGGAAATTGTCCGCGTGTTGTGTAGCGATGTTGTTATGCTTCATCAGCATTGACTTCACCCCTTGAGGTCCCTTGGAAATTAGCAGCCTCAGGTGCAGGGCCCAGTCCTAATAGCAAGGGTGTTTGATTCTTTTCAGTACCGGTATTTTTACCAGCATCAGGTGTAACAGCACAAGCCCTAAGGGGAGGTTCAAAATGCTTGCTAGCAACATCAGGAGGTGGTGAATCTTCTCCAGGGAGAACAAGAAGCCCCTTTTCACGTAGAGATGATGGTTCGTTGTAGCAAGCATTCCAGAGCAAGTCTACAAGTTGCCTTTCTTCCCTAGCTGCCCCAAGATCTTCAGGTGACATCAGGCTGATACCATTAACCCGTTCTTCAAGGAGTTGCTTCAATTTTTCATCTTCACCTAATCTACCAGTGTTTCCATCTATTTTATTTCGAGCAAGTTCAAGAAGGCCACGAAGGGCAGCTTCTCTTACTTCTGCGTCTTCACTTGAGGCAAGGTGAACCATTATGCGGGGGAACCCCAGATCACTGACTATGCTGCCATCTGAACTATTCTCAAGCAATAGGTAATGGATCAAGTTCAACGCTTTTCTGAAAATTAAATTTACAAGAAAGTTAATACGGAGAACTAAATCAAGAATCAATTCAGTCAGTCATGGCAGTACTGTCAAAAATCAATCTTTCATTTCTCTCAGTTGAACAAAAGATTTGATTTTTTCAACTGTTTATAATATATAAATGGTGCACAATTCATCAGTGGTCAGAGAAAGATTGATTGCAGAAAAAAAGAGTACCACTCTAAATACCTTTGAAATCTCACATTCCCAGAACCCAGGGAATCTCTCAAAGCTGCAAAACCATTCGCTAGACGAAATGCAGCAATACCTGGCTTGTTATGTCGGATTAAAGCTGTGAATCACCAACAATGAATCTCACATTAAGAACCTTCTAAACCAAGGAAAGTAGCAAACATAAAACCACCATGCAAGCTCTAATAATCATGATCATACTTACATGATATTGCACCTAGTGCTTTTGTTCTAACAGTCACATCAGGATCTGAAGTGAAATTAGAAAGCAGAGGCTCAAAACCATTTGCTTCCATAACCAGTTGCTGACTCCTAGGGTTGTTCTGGACTATGGTGGTTACAACTTCAGCAGCCTTTGCTCGAATATTAGCATGGGTATTCTTTAGATAACCAAGGAGAGGGACCAAACCTCCTATTGAGTGAAGATCTGCCACATCAGCATATCAAGCAGATAAGGGAAACTCTACTTACAAGAGAGACAAAATGAACTGCATTATTGCATCTTGATAAGCAAGAGAGCCAGGAAAAGATGAAATACCATTTGCATAGAAAGTAAAAACTCCACAAGCATAATTTCATCTCATTTTTCATTCCTCATTCATTAAAAGACATAAGCTCACAGATCATGTCATGATACAAACCCATGCGAGTAGATGATCCACATATTTCCAATTTTATCAATTAAGTCTCAAAATGTAACAATTTACGATAAACAGAAACAGAAGCAGAAAGAGAGACATCATATTATAGAGTAGTGCTGCACCACCGCCAGTACAAAAGACTCCGCTGCCAAGTGCCAACAATATCAACCAATAAGGTATTGATATGGAACAATACGGACTAAGGGGCTAGGCGAAGAAGGGAACCCAGTATTTTGAAATATAAAGCATAGCGAAAAAATAACAGAGAGAGAAGGATTCTGTCATTTGAAGATCGGAAAATATGCAAATAGAGGAAGAACTGACCATTGGCCATGTCAATGGCTTCAACATGTTCTTGTAGCTCATCCAACAAATCTGTCAAGGGATGTAGATGATGATAAGTAAACAAAACCCCAGAAACGAAAGACAATGAATGAAAGAGAGGTCTCACACTCAGTCTAACCTTCAATATCAGCAGGAGTAACACCTTGAGACTCCAACACTTGTTCAGGGGTTTGCATCACAAGAGTTATCTCCTTCATCCTCTTTACTACATCAACACTTTGTGATTGCATTGCTTCCAAAAACCATTTTCTATCCTCCTCGCTAACATTATCCAATTTGATTTGTTTAACATTAATGAAATATATTTAAAAAACATACAACAAGCTACTTATTGTGATGAGCATCAATTAAAAGTCACCTGAGATTGCGATTAGAAGAAGTCCCATCCGAATGGGCAAGGCTCCACTTGAGCAATCCGTCCCAGTTGGGTCCGTCTTTTGCCATGCTTCTTCTTTTTCTTCTATTAACTACTTCCTTCCAGCCCTAAGTTTTCGCTTTTCTATAGTAATAATAAGGGAAGCGTTGATTGATGCAATTGCAGAGACAGATTAACAAAAAAACAGAGGGAGAGAAATATAAATATAAATAGAAAGGGGAAGAGAAGATAATGTAGAGGAAAGAAGATCGCCTGGCCGCTACTAAAAGCAACCAACCCTACTGATTGGTTATTACAGCTCTGGAACTCTCTCCAGCATTCCAGACTCCTCGCGAAACCAGGCTTGGTGTTGAGCGCTGCTGTCCTATAAAAACCTTCTACCATGTACTTTCTCTTAGGCCCAGTCTCCTTTTGGGCTTGGGCCCTGTTTTAAGTTTTAACCCCCCCCCCCATTTATACCTCCGACTCCCACTTTTTTTTTTCATTTCACCACCACTTTTCACATTTAAAATGCTACATTTATTTGAAAGAAATATTTAACAATATAAAATGAAAACATTTTAGAAGTTCAAAAATCTCAATTCTCTATTATTTTTTAAAAGAATTAATTATTATATTACCAAATCAAAAGAACCGTTTGGGCCAACACAGAGTTCTATAACCTTTGTGGGCACTAGTAACTACAATACTGCATCGTTTCCAAAGGCAAGAACAAGATACCAATGGTGTATGAATCTCTCCGTGAACAGCCAGACCCGTGTTGGCTTCATGTCTAATGTTTACATCTTCAAATGCCCGCAGAAAATTCCTGATTTATAGCATTTGCATTTCAGGTTTCAATGCTCCTTACCATCAAAACTAGAGGGCCAGAGCATAGAAAAAGAGTCCATCTTGAAAGTGGTGGCTATAGATGGTATGGGGATTGAAGAAAATCATTTTCCATGAAATTGCATGCTCAGAATCCATGGAAAATGCAATGCGCATTCACAAATCCACTAATACCCGCTAAAACATAGTTCAACAAAACTGAAACACATCTGAAATACAGGACAAAATCACCATCACCAATTTCACCAGCAGTGGATATGGGAAAACCGATAACCAAATTACATGAATAAAAGTAATATGCTCTACAACCAACAATCCACTAGAAATTTTTTCATAAGAAAAAAACACATGAACTTCCAAGTGCACAGTAAAAGAAACCGTGAAGAAAGTTTTATACTAATCAAAAAGATATTCAAGCACATTCAAGATTCTTCAGGCCTCTGTTACAGGGAAATCAAAAACCACATCTTTCCCTGTAAGCTTCCTGTAAACTCCCGCAAATGACTCCAGCTTATACTCAGTGTTGTTGCGCTCCTTGGGATCCAAGAAGATCTGACAAGCAACAAAAAAAAAATCAGAATTCATGGCAAGGGCAGAGATTATGGTGACAGGCACAATTCTAGCTACAAATTTTCAGTTCCTTTAGACTTAAAAGGATCGGAGCTACCTTGCTGATTTTGGATCCATCAATCCTGTATCTGGTGCGCTTTCCAACAATCTCAGCAGGATGCACTAAATCCTCAAGCATGGCTTCATGCACAGCAGTTAGAGTGCGGGAGCGGGGGCGCTGAGCAGCAGACCCTTTTTTGGGTGGCCGCACAATCCTTCGGGTAGCAAGCAGAACAACATCCTGCCAGATTATCAGAGCAATTAATACATAGTTCATATTTAGGTTTAACCAAGCATTGAACTGAAACTGGGATTTACTGTATTAAACATGAATAGGAACTTTCAAATGCTGAGTGTCTTTTTCCAAGGACTTGTACCTGCAGCCTTTGATGTTGCAAGCTCGAATCTTTATTCCCCATTCATTACACATGCAGAAAACTAAGAATCTGAGATAAAATTACCTTTCCACTGAACTTTTTCTCCAGCTCACGGACAAGGCGAAGATGAACCTTGCGAAAAGCTTTCCTCAGTCTGTAGGGAACATAAATAACAATAGCCTTGCGATTTCCAGCAACATCAATTTGACTGCAACATTGAAAAAGTTTAAGTTTAGCAAATAGACCTAGCATCACAGGGAAGACAGAACATTGAAAGAATAGGATGGAAAATTTTCTTGTAGAACATCTATAGAATTATGTACATACACTGCGGAATTTATAAAGAGATCTTTTAGATCACTTTTCAGTTCTGAGTTGGTATTTTCCAAATCAAATAATGCCTGCAGAAAAGAGCATTGAGTTTTCAACATATTTAATTCCTTTAAAATATGAATCCAAAAAACAGATAATAAGGGTAAAGAGCTAACCTGAGCAACTGTCTCCTCAAACTCAGTGGGTTCAGCATCCTTGTCTTTTTGGATCTTCTTCTTAGTCGTGTACATCTTCAATGATCTGGTTAGCCATAGCAAGAGATTAAATTTAATAACTGAATTAAAATTATCAAAATCCAAATTTATCAGAGCCAACTGGACATTCACTATGAGCTGTCATCCTAATGAACGCTTAAATTCGAGTCATATATCTGCAAGTATGATTCTTTTTTGGTCAGAAAAGAACTAAAAGCTGGAGAAACAAACATCTCTATAGATAATGAATCCTAACAGGTAGTGTACTATTGAGAAGCAGACCGAATCTTCATACTTGAAGACCTTTCAACAAGTCGCAGTAGCCCATTTACTGTAGCCAATCTTGGTTGAATTTTCCTCATGCTTAAACATCCAGGAGGTAGCTCCCAACAGTTTTACGGTGAAATTTTTGCAGAGACATTAAACATAATCTAGCATAACCACACATGATGCCGCCGAACAATTTATAAATGTGTTTATATCAGAATCGCTAAACATATTTGTAACATAATCGTGCCTAAATCACAAGAATCCAACACCTAGTATGAATCCATACGAGTTCTTGCGCCACTAAAAAACCTTAACTTTTTCAAAATCTCAACCGTAATACAAACGTTAAATTCTCCGCTATTTCTACTCGTTCAATTTACTAATAAACCAATAGCATTACATCATCAAAACATCAAATATCAGCACACACAAAAGACAACAAGAACAATCGATCCCTCTAATCTAAAGTTAATGAACTGGACAACAGTCAAAACAGCAGCCTTGATATTTTAAAGAAGTACAGAACAAAATATAATAAAAACAGCCCATTTGACTTGGACATGGAATGCACCTATAAAAGAAATCAGATGTCGAAATTCAGTTTAACAAGAACCCAGTTCACAAACACCAACAATTTATACAGCCCATTTTATATTAGAAGCCAAAGCAAACGCTACAGGCAAAACAGGGCTGGTTCTGTCTGAGCATTAAAAGCTTGGCATTTGATAAAGGGGTATTTACAGAGAAGGCATTTTAGTTTTTGAGGCTTACCGAGCAGACAGCAGGCAAGAAGTGATTTGGTTGCTTTCGATACTGCTGCTACGAGGCGAAGGAGGGTGATGTTACGGAAGTTGAGGTTTAATAGTAGGGACGAATTAGGGTTATAACTTTCCCTACTTTGGGCGGCTAAGATTAGTCTTGCGAATTTAACGGACCGATTCGTTTCTTTTTTTCTCTTTTATTTTCTTTTGTAGCTATTTTTCTCTTTTTCCTCCTGTTATTTAACGCAATATATCAAACTAGTCACTTACTCGTATTTCAGCATCAATAATCATAATATTTTTCAAAAAATATATATAATTTTGCAATTTTTTTATTAATATTATTTTTCAAATAATTAAAATCATTAAATTGTATCAAAAAATAAACTTTTTTATAAAAAAAAAATAATTACTAAAATTATTATTATATTGTGCAAACAATGAAACCATAAAATCATTTGATTTAAAGAATAAATAAAAATAGCAGAAAACAAAAAAACAAAAAAAAAACAAGTGGAAAAAAAGAGAAATATTAATATTAAAATGATCATCTACATAAATTAAAATTATAGCACTGAATAGAAAAGAAAATGAAACTCGTGCAAAAAACAAAATGATAAAAACTAAAAACAAAAACTAAAAGTATAGATGCATAGATACGGGTAAAAATAAACATTATTCAATCAGGACAAAAAAACAAAAAAAAATAATACCAAATAGAAAATTCAAAGAATATAAGCCGAAATGAAAAATAAAATATATAATTAAATCCAATTAAATGACAAAATTGAATAAATAAAAACTTTGGGACCAAAACAAATAAAGGAAATTTAAAACACATATCAATGTAATTTTGCTAAGAGAATTAAAAGAATAGGACCAAAAGAAAATGTATTATATATAACATATTTCAATTGGAGAACCAAATTAAAACTTGCATACCGAAAAAAGTAAAGGAACCAAAAAAATCAAAAATTAAAAGAATAAAGACTCGAATAAAAATCAGCATATATAATCACTTTCAATTTAAATGACACAATTAAAAACAATCAAAATTTTCATTGAAGAAATCAATGATAAAATCAAAATCAAAAGAACAGTGATTGAAATAAAACAGCCACAAACATGAAAGGCTAACATGTACTATGTCAGCATCATGAGAGAGATAAAGGGGGAAACTGAAAACCGTCTAGCTGTGTTTACTGCTACCCATCACGCGTTGCACATGGAGGAAGAGGACATGGATATGCACATGTTGACACGGAGACCGGGCATTCTACATAACCTATAATCATCGTGTGTTCCACCTAAGAGGCTCGTGCTCGTTAAACTCTATTAGCGCGTCGTATCGACGCGCCGACAATAATTTCGAGAAAAAAAATAATAAAAAAATGCTAAATTACTTATACCCCTCTAGACCTAGCGATAACAACAAAAAAAAAGGTCATGAAAGTACCAGAATGTTCTCGACTCCAGGCCTTCGTTTTGTTTTTTTGGGGTATTTTCATGGTTGCACCGTGCATAAAAAATTAAGTGAAAAACTGAAACACCCCCTATGTTCCTTGTCTTTTTATTATATTTTAGGGATAAAATAGTAGTTTCACTGTGCAATTTTAAAAGAAAAATACCTAAAACCCTAACAATATAAAAATACCAAACATGTCCCCTATGAATGTCTAAAATACCCCGGTTCTGAGGGTTAAATTTTTCAGCCTAGGGGTAAAATGGAAATTTTACTATTGAAATCACAATGATTTGTGTCTAGGTACACAGTAAAATATCGATGCCTTTTATTTGTTTTTTAATTTCTCCTAACATAAAAAACAAGTATCCAACAAATAATGGTGTTTTTAAATAAGTAAAACAATTATGAGACCCGGGTCACAAATTCTAACAAATGCAATAAACTTGAAAACTTTAATAATATGATTATAAAAGATTCAATGACAATAAAGAATGAATAACTATTTAAATATTCTTAAAAGATCTTGACAATCTTATCTGATAACAAAACAAAAACTAAATGAAAATGGAACCTTTAAATATTTTTAAAAGAGCTTGACAATCTTATCTGATAACAAAACAAAAACTGGATGAAAATGGAATTACCTCATAAAGAGGTAAATGAAAAAAGAAATCCGACAAATCAAACTTTGAAGGACAAAATAGAAAAATGTAATTTTAAAAAAGAATAAAAAAAACATGACTGGACTCAATATGATAAATTTGTAGTTTAGTCATTAATTTTAGGTAGTTTTGGATAATGAATGTGAACTCTCAAGTAAACTAAATTAAAAAAAAACAAAAATGAAAAAACAAATTACAAAAAATCAACAAAGAACAAAGTCAATTAAGGTTAGCTCGACTAACTTAAGCAAGTTTTTCCTACCATAAAAAACAAATACTAAGATGATGATAGTGTTTTTAAATTAGCAAGAAAAGTTTTAGACTTGGATCATTAATAACAATTTACAGACCATCCTAGAAAGTTTAGAGACTAACTTGAGTTTGAGTTATGTGTGTTTTAAAGAAAAGAAAAACACAAATGATTCATGAGCTTTTCATTTTTAAAGAAATAGGTGGTTGTTTTGTAAAATTGTCTTTACTACGATGGTTATTGTGTTTAGAAATAATAATATTTTACTAAATATCGCTATTTTAAAGTATATCAAGATCAAATTATATTATTCCATGAAATATTTTTTAAAATATATTATTCTTGCTCAAATTAGTATTGGAGTGTGATATTCTTTTTGAGAAAAAGACCACAATAGACAGCATAAACCTGGCTTCAAAGCATAAGTAGCCTCTCAAGTTGAGTCGTTGGGCCAACCTTATCCATTTAACCTCAAGAATCTTGATTTCTGTCCGACGTAGCCTTATCCAAGCAGTCATAACCAAATCCATTCAAACTGGCCGAGATAAACACCCACAAAATCCAGTTGCGTTCAGAGGTTTACATCCAGCGATAGAAACTCTGTTCCCTTCCATATAATACATATATATATCTCCAGCCCGTAAAGCTAGCAATACTTCCTTCTGCGGTGGAAAATTAACTGCTGAAGTTTAGCGATGGCAGCTTTAACTCCTACTCAGACATCTCTTTCTAGATATTCACCACAAAGATGGCCGGTTTCAGGCCCAGGCTTTTCTGCTGCGATGCCTGCTGGTTCCAAGGTTCTGTCATTGAATATCGGCCAGATGAAGAACAAGAATAAAAGGTCATTGACTGTGGTGGCAGCGGTTGGAGATGTATCATCTGATGGCACCGTTTACCTAATTGCCGGTGCTGCTGCTGTAGCTCTTCTTGGAACTGCTTTTCCCATACTCTTCTCTCGCAAGGACCTGTAACTCTCTCTCTCTCTCTCTAAAAATTGAGTTTGCGTGCAATTCTTTTTTGCAACTCAGGCTATGGATTCTTTTTAGATATTAGTAAATAGTATTCATTGCAAGGCTAAATTCAAAAGTTAACAGTAAAAGGCAAGAAGATAATAAGGATATCTCAACAGATTCTTCCAGTCAACAAAGAGCACAATAAGGCTGAAATCGTGCCAAAATATTCTGGCATTCAAGTTCATACATTGTAACGTTAGTATTTGTTGTAACGTTCATATTCCTCTGTATTTATTTGTTTCCAAAACTGGAACAAAAAACTCTGTATATGTACCTCATAATCCAATTCAATAAAGTGTGGAAAAACTTGTTCATTGTATCCTGCGATTGGCTAAAGATCTTATATGGTATCAGAGCCTATAATCTCCAACGAGTCATCAATCCAAAATCATCCTATGTCTTCCTCCTCAGATCAAAACCCAAACCCCATCATCAACACTCAATCTTCCTCAGAACAAAACCCACACCTCAACATCAACACCCAACCCTCTTCCGCATCAAACCAGTCACTAATTGCATTCAACATCACTGCTCAAATCAATGAAAAGTTAACATCCTCCACCTTTCCCCAGTGGCGTGCTCAATTTGAAGCACTCCTCATAGGGTATGACTTGATTGATTATGTTGAAGGAATCCTACCGTGCCCTCCCTCTGCAGGAACAACTGCTAATGAGTTATGTAAAACTCACTGGATTCGACAGGATAAACTTATCCTCAGTGCCATTCTGGCATCTACCTCCCCGTCAATCACACCATTGATTGCTGCAGCAAAGACGTCTCATGACGCCTGGACAAAGCTCAAGACTTTGTATGCTAGCCGTTCTCGAACTAGGGCTATGCAGTTGAAAGAGGAACTCACCTTAATCCAGCGTGGAACTAGATCAATCACAGAATATCTCCACACTGTGAAAGCCTTGGCAGATGAAATCGCCGTTATTGATCATCCAATTTCGGATGATGATCTGACCCTCTATGTGCTAAATGGGTTAGGGTCGAATTTAGAGAAATTGCAGCTCCGATCCGTGCTCGTGAAAAATCAGCGGCCTTCGAGGAGCTCCACGATCTTCCGGTTAGCCATGATGCGTATCTCGAGGCGCTTGGAAGCCACCACGCAGCAGCTAGTTGCTTCTGCGAATTTCTCAAAATCCAGGTCTCATGCACACGGAGACCATCACACATGGTCGTTTAAAAGAAACGACAGAAACAGAGGACAAAACGACAGCAACAAAGGGACTAATGGGTCTCACAGGCCCAATTACGGAGCCCAACGTGAAAATAGAAGATTTCACAATCAATCGGGCCGCTCCAATAATTTTAATAGGCGCTCCCAGCCTAAGTGCCAGCTCTGTGATAATTGGGGACACACTGCCAAACAATGCTCCCAGTTTAATTCATCCAATGCGTCCATAAACTGTGCAAATACATCAACAGGAATGGATAAAAATTGGTTGTTAGATTCATTCGCCTCACACAATATCACGGAGACTTGTCAAACTTATCAATTCATTAGAATATGATGGAGCAGACAAAGTTGTCCTTGGTGACGGTTCGAGGTTTGCAAGTTTCACACATTGGCTCATTGGCCTTGCGTTCCCCAATCGTATCTTTAAATTGCATGACACCCTTTGTGTTCCTAATCTTCGTAAAAATTTAATTTCAGTGCATCATTTTACTAAACAAAATCATGTTTTTGTTGAACTTCACCCGCTTCATTTTCTTGTGAAGGATCGGATCACGGGGCGCCATTACTAAAAGGAGCATGTAACGATGGCATCTACACCTTCCGGGATCCATGGTGATGTCGCCAAAGTTGCTAATGTGCTTGAACGCACCACTCTTGATGGATGGCATAAGCGTCTTGGGCACCCTTCCTCAAAAATTGTTCATCATCTTATTAAAAATTTTCCCTTCCGCTTTATCAAATAAAGCTGTGTCCTCTCTATGTCACTCTTGCTCTATTAATAAAGCTCACCAGTCAACCTTTTAGCACTAATAGTCTCCAAAGTCATGCACCACTTGATCTTGTTTATACTTGATGTGTGGGGACCTGCTAGCTACATTGGACTAGATGGATCCAGATATTACTTAATTTTAGTTGATCATTATACTAAATATATCTGGTTATATCCCATGCCTACAAAATCAAGTGTATCTCAAATTTTTCCGCTTTTCAAAAATTTGTTGAAAATCGTTTTCAAAAACAATCAAAACTCTTTATTCGACAATGGTGGTGAATACATAGCCTTAAAATCTTTTCTTGCTCTACATGGTATCACTCACTATACTACGGCTCCTCATACACCACAACAAAATGGAGTTTACGAGCGTAGACATCGCCATCTTGTTGAAACCGGTCTTACACTCCTTCATGATGCAAAGCTTGATTATAAATATTGGCCCTATGCTTTTCAAACGACCTCTTATCTCATCAATAGGCAACCCACACCACTTCTTAAGGGAAAATCACCCTTTGAATTTCTCTTGGTCAACAACCAAACTATTTAAAATTAAAAATTTGGTTGTGTTTGTTATCCTCTCACTCGGCCCTACAATAAAAATAAAATGCAGCCTAAGTCCAAAGCTTGTCTATTTCTCGGCTACTCTTCCACTCAAAATGCCTATCAATGTCTTGATCCCGAAACTCATAAAATCATTATCTCGCGCCACGTGATTTTTGATGAGACACAATCGGCGACAGGTCGTCCGCACCTTGTCTCCTCTGTCAATTCACAATCTAAGCCTTCACCAGAATCCACTTCATCTCCTCTTCACGATGTCCAACCGATTCCTGTGCCACCATCACCAGTGCCCGTTACAACAGCATCCTCATCACCCGTGCCTGGTCTCGCTGCAGTCGCTCATCGCTCCCTCAGGTAACATTGATTTCTCATGCTCTTTATCTCATAATTCTTGTAATTCTGTCTCCCATGGATCATCATTTCCCTAATTCAAACTCCCCTCTAGAAATTAGGGTTGCAACTGAACAATCTTCCTCACCACCCTCTTCAATTCCTTCTCCGACCACCCAACTAGGTTTAGATTCCCCAAATCCCAATTCCGAAAACCATCTATCTCAACAAATCCCTAACTCCCGTACCCACAGCATGACCACCAGATCAATGAACAATATATTTCGGCCAAAACAGATCCATACCGTCTCCAAACACCCTTTACCTTCAACCATTGAGCCAACAAGTGTGAGTCAAGCAATTTCTCAACCACACTGGAGAGCAGCTATGTCCTCAGAAATCACAGCCCTACTAAAACACGGTACCTGGGACCTTGTTCCTCCCTCAGCTCACTGTCAACCCGTGGGTTGCAAGTGGGTCTTTAGGGTGAAACGACTTGCAGATGGGTCAATAGACAAATTTAAGGCTCGGTTAGTGGCTAAAGGCTACAATCAAAGGCCGGGCATTGACTACGTAGAAACCTTTAGCCCTGTAATTAAGCCAGCCACCATTAGAATTGTGTTGTCAATTGCTGTTATGAGTGGGTGGGATTTACGTCAATTAGATGTTAATAATGCCTTCCTCAATGGTCAATTAACTGAGACTGTGTTTATGAACCAGCCCCCTGGGTTCAAAGATTTGTCAAAACCCCATCACATTTTCCGATTAAGAAAGGCCATCTATGGCCTTAAACAGGCTCCACGAGCCTGGTATACAGCCCTCAAGAATGCCATTCTTCACCTTGGCTTTCACAACTCAGTGGCTGATCCCTCATTGTTTATTTATAATCATGATTCTAACCTGTATTATTGTTTAGTCTATGTTGATGATCTTGTGTTGACAGGTAATAACCAGCACTTCGTGGCTGCTATTATCAAGAAATTGGGAGATCAGTTCTCTATCAAAGATATGGGCCCTCTTCATTTCTTTCTCGGTATTGAAGTAATTCCCACACGACTTGGCATTCTTCTTTCTCAGCACAAATATATCCGAGACCTTTTAACCTCTGCGAACATGAGTGAGGTTAAGGACATTTCCACCCCACTGTCCACCTCTCAATCTCTTCAGTTGGTTGATGGTACCTCTGCAGTAGATAGCACTGAGTTTCGACGCATCATTGGCAGCCTCCAATACCTATCTCTAACGCGTCCAGACATCTCCTTTGCTGTCAACAAATTGGCTCAGTTCATGCATAAGCCAACCACAACTCACTGGACCGCTACAAAACGGTTACTCCGCTACCTTAAACAAACTATTTTTCATGGTCTTCATGTGTGCAGGTCAAGCTCTCCAATTCTGCGGACATACACGGATGCTGACTGGGCAGGCAATGTTGATGATCGCACATCCACCTCCGCCTACATAAGCTTCCTTGGGTCTAACCCCATATCTTGGAGCTCCAAAAAGCAAAGAGCAGTTGCGCGCTCCTCCACGGAAGCTGAGTATCGGGCCTTAGCCAATGCTGCGTCCGAAACTATGTGGTTGACCACCCTCCTCAAAGAACTAGCCTTTTCAGTTCCCACACTCCCACAACTGCTGTGTGACAATCTCGGGGCTACACATCTTAGCCTCAATCCGGTTCATCACTCGCGCATGAAACACATTCAAATTGACCTTCATTTTGTGCGTGACTTGGTAAAAAAGGGAACACTTCAGGTGCTGCATGTTCACACCCAGGATCAGCTACGATCTCCTAACTAAACCAACTGTCCCGGCAACGCACCGAGATCTTGCGTACCAAGATTGGTCTTGCCGATGGAAGCCCAATCTTGCGGGGGCGTAAAAGGCAAGAAGATAATAAGGATATCTCAACAGATTCTTCCAGTCAACAAAGAGCTCAATAAGGCTGAAATCGTGCCAAAATATTCTGGCATTCAAGTTCATACATTGTAACGTTAGTATTTGTTGTAACGTTCATATTCCTCTGTATTTATTTGTTTCCAAAACTGGAACAAAAAACTCTGTATATGTACCTCATAATCCAATTCAATAAAGAGCGGAAAAACTTGTTCATTGTATCCTGCGATTGGCTAAAGATCTTATAAACAGAACTTAAGCTAAAATGTTGTTCCCCTAAATTGCATTGAACTAGAAAACCTTGGATTTGTCAGTAGGGTTTTGGGGTTAATTTGCAGGCTTTGTTAGTCTTCGCACCACTTACTGATTTTGAACTGCCTTATGCCCATCGCAGGTGTCCTGAGTGCGATGGAGCAGGTTTCATTCGGCGGTCAGGAGCAGCCTTGAGGGCTAATGCTGCACGGAAGGACCAGGCCCAGATTGTCTGCCCTCGTTGCAATGGCCTTGGCAAGCTCAACCAAGTTGATAAATAAACCTCATCTTGTAAACTTATCGCTCTTTATTTTCCCAACTTTCATTTTTAATCCCATGCGAAGGTTGATGCTTGTGTATAGCCGTGAAACACTGCAATTATCGGTGCTATTTGGTCTGGTTTTCTTTCCCCTAACGAGTAACATATTTAAGGAGATCGAAGTGACGTTTTTAAATAGTATAAAATCAAATTAAGATTAAAGATTTTATTTGAATATATATGTATATATCAAATTAAGATTAAAGATTTTATTTGAATATATATATATATATATATATATATATATATATATATATATATATATATATATATGAAACTAATACTCATGATCCTTATTAATTGTCTACCATTTGTTTCGGGAAACAAGTGGGTTCATGATGGTTGATCGTTTAAGGTACAATAGGACATTTATGGTCGTGCTCAATTTATTTTATATATTAAGATTCTATTTCAAGTATTTTTTTAAATGTATATTTTATTAGTCACTCAAGACTAATAAAGGATAGTTAAT
This sequence comes from Salix exigua, assembly GCA_032356905.1. NCBI lineage: Eukaryota > Viridiplantae > Streptophyta > Magnoliopsida > Malpighiales > Salicaceae > Salix > Salix exigua. The sequence goes on along the minus strand of CM063593.1, from coordinate 4,941,697 downwards.
TATACCATGCTAACAAAGAGTAGTTAGCCAATGTGCACATGACATTATGTTTCCTAGCTCGTAAGTAGGGTGTCAATAGTGTGCAAATTGGCCTTCTATATGTGTGTGGGTGGGTGTGTGGGTTGGGTGTTTTCCCTGACTAATGAGTAAGATGTTAGTAATACGATGCATTCTTTTTTTATAAACCATTTGATATAATACCTTATATATACATGTTTCATTCTATATTTGATTTATGTAATCATATTCACATATCTTAAAATATATATTAGCATCTATTATAGGTATTGCATGTTACCCAATGCTTGGACACATCCCTCTATTCATCTTTCTCACACTACTAAAAAAGGAGGGTTTGCAACGGAAACGTCCGTTGCAAACAAGAAAGGAAGCCGTTACAAATATGAATTTGCAGCGGACTTTGCGATGGGACGTGTTCCATTACAAATACGCAATCTGCAAAATAGGTTGCAACAATCCGTTGCAAATTCAAAAATTACAAGCGATATTCCGTTGCAAATCCAATGTGATTTACAACGACAATCCACTGAAACTCCGTTGCAATTTGCAAATGGTAATTAATTTTTTATCAATTTTATATTTATTTTTGTTTAATTAATTATGAATAAATATTTTAAAACTAGTATAATATATTGAAATATCATTAATATTAAAACTAAATAAATATGATTGAAATAAAAAATAAATTGGTTGCAACGGATTATCCGTTGCAAAGTAGTTTAATTTGCAACGGATTTTCCGTTGCAATTTTAAAACAATTTGCAGCGGATTAAAATTGTTTTAAAATTAAATTAAATTACTTTGCAAAGTAAAATTGTTTTAAAATTATTTTCCATTGCAAATTAAATTACTTTGCAACGGATAATCTATTGCAAATGGTTTTAAATTGCAACTGAAATTCCGTTGCAAATATAGATTGCAACGGAAAGTCCGTTGCAAAGTAATTTTCTTTTGCAATGAATAATCTATTGCAAATAGTTTTAAATTGCAACGTAAAATCCGTAGCAAAGTAATTTTCATTTGTAACGGATAATCCGTTGCAAATGGTTTTAAATTGCAGCGGAATTGCCGTTGCAAAGTAATTTTCTTTTGCAACGAAAAATCCGTTGCAACACGTATGTATATATTTTAATTCAGAATTTGTTTAGCAACGGAAAATCAGTTGCTAAACAAATTTCAATTGCAAACACCCCTTCCGTTGCTAAACAAATTTCAGTTGTGAAACCCTCTTTTTTGTAGCGTCAAGTCTTAACTTTTAATTTCGAGTATCATGATCTTTTGTTGTCTTCTTTTGGTTATTAAACACTCCATGTAATGATTTTTAATTATGTTTGAATTCATTTTGGATTATTTATGAAAGAGTAAGATTTTAATTTATTTATTAAATTCTTTAATTTTGGATACTTTGATTTATTTTGTGCCATTTTATGTTATAAATTTGTAACTTTGATGCTTAGCGCAGGTGGGACACCTTGAGATGCTACATTTGTGTTGTCAGTCATGAGTATGGGAATCAAGTCATGATACTATTGAACAAGAAAAGGAACTAAAGTAACATCAAAGATTTAAACATGTACTTCAAAGACTTGATGTTCAAATATAAATCCATAAATTACTAAATTGACAATGAATTAAATTATTTATTTTATTTTATTTAGAATTGTGACTTATATTTAACCCAACTTATCAAGGAAACTAATGAGTCACATACATAACAATCATTGATTATAAATTAAAATGAGTTGATGAATCAAGTATGAATTGATATATATATATATATATATATATATATATATATATATATATATATATTAAAACTTGAGGACTAAAATGTAATTAATGTAAGGGATTATAATTCTAGATCTAGAAAAATCAAGTTGAGATTTAATTGAATAAATTTCTAAACTTATCAAAAAAATATCCATGATATTATTTAATGGGCAATTTGATATTTTGTTATTTATAGGGTTTTAGGTTTCCTTGTAAATTTGCTCTTATTTTTCTTTAAAAAGTGAGAAAAGTATAATATAAAATCACTTAAAAGACAAGAGTTAGCACTCTAAGGTGTCACATTTAATCTCTTCTAAAAGGTTTAGAAGACTTTTCATTGGTAGTTCAAGTTAATTACCATTAAAAGCGAACATTTGAACCACTATGGTTTGCGATAATCAAATTTTAAAACAATTATGATTTCAGTTTAATTTTTGTGTAAATTCTAAACAATTTAAAAATCCATCTAACAATATTCTTATGACATTAAAAAAATATTTAAATTTATTCTTTTCACGGAACATAGTATAAACATGCCAGGATAGGTGATGAAATGTTGTCAGGCTTTCACATAGATCCATTTTCCCTTCTCACGTATCATGAGAGCGTTTTATCTGTCGGAAGAATGAAAGCGATCGCTTCGTTTTATTGGATCAATTGTATTGAAGTAGTGAAAGAGCTAGGCATCATTACAGGATAATAATAACTTTCGGTTTACGAGGAGAGGTCAAGGTTCGAAATCGTTTCTTCTCCAGGTATCCCCACCATCTCCGATCAAAGTTGAGGCAATGAAGGTCCATGCTCAATACTGCCTGTCAAGTTATCTGCATCCGAAATTATCTATCAATGAATTGACATCATCAGAACAGGGAAGTTCGTCGGCCCATTCAGTCTTCAACGGTAGAAGAACTTATCATCTCTGAGTTTTTTTCCTCTCAATATTAATATGGTAAACAGAATCATTATCCTGTTAGGATTGAGAGAGTTTGCAGAATTGAAAGAATAATTAGTTTAGAGAGGAAGAGGGAGAAGAGAGAAAGAGAGGAAACTAAAATTTAAAATTGTATTGTCTTTGAATTCTGTTTTGCATCTCTTTGTTGTGTGTACACTTCTCTATTTATACACATTACATTATTCAAGAATATTCTTCTATACTCTAACATCCCCCCTCAATCTCATGCTTTGATAAACCAATCATGAGATTGCAACAATGAAAATGAAATACAAGAGTACTTAATTCTTTTGAAAAACAATATGTAAGCGAGAGAAGAGAAAGAATTTCATTGGTCTATTTCTTGACCAGAATTTCATTTGTCTTTGTAAGACTTTGAGAAGAGAGGGATGAGAAAAAGAAATGGGAGGAAGAGAGGTGATAGAATGGGTTTGAATTTCATTTATCTACTTGAGTTTTTTACGAAGGATTTCATTTGGTTTCTTCAGTTTTTCTGAAGTTTTTGCCGATGAATTTCTTAATCTGTGTAAGAATTCATGTTCTTCTTCTTCTTCTTCATTGGATTAAGTTTTTTTTTTGTTCAAAATGGTAGGATGATAGACATAAAACGGCACACCACAACATAAACGACACAGCACACACAAAACGGCACACAAAGCACATACAAAACGGCATCACACAACACCAAAACATAAAATCTAGGTTTTCAACTAATTCCTCTCTTCTCCACGCCGCAGCCTCATCTCTTCTCTGCCAAAAATTTGCACTTCATCTTGCCTTAACCTTATGAAACCCAGGCGAATGTCCGTTTCAGTCAGACCTCTTGAAGAGTTGGAATTTCTCTCACCGACCTTTGGAATGAAAGCTTGCGGATCGAAGTGCGGTGTTGTTCGGTATGTCCCGATTTCTTGCAAAGCCATAGTTCCTGGCCTGAAGCGGTGAGGTTTCTTCACGCCTTCGGTGGCTAGGGCAGATTAGCGGCGACCTTGATGGCCAGTCGCTACGAGGTGCCTTGCCTCCGGTTGATTTTCTTGCGATCGCTTAGTACGAGCCATTGAAAGAGATTAGCAATTAAAAGCAAATCAATTGATTTTTTTATGAGAAGATAGAAACTCTGCCATATCAAAACCACGGTGTCTCCAATGAAAATCTAGCCTCCACTAACCCTAACTCGCAAAGAAATCCAAAGAGAGTGAACTTTCTCATCGCAGAGGCAACCGGAAGAAGAAGTCTAAGGCACCCGATGCTTCGGCAGCTGCAAGCTAGCTGCAAGCGGAGACGACAGATGATGCCACAAATGATGACTGTGACGATGCAAAGGAGAACGCTGGTTCTCGGCAGGTTGTGAAGCAAGTTGTAATTGAGTATGTCCTCGAGGCTCTTTCCATCTGTTAAATTGCTGCGGGAACTCGAAGAATCAAAGCAGTGAGTCATGAATTCTTACTTTGTTGCTTTTTTTCTTGCTCTCTGCTGCTGCTCTCGTGCTCTGTTGGAGCTTCACTTATATTGTGCAAAATTAGCGGTAATTTGTTGCGCAGAGATCGAAGAGTTGAGAGTATTACTTTTCGATTTAAGGAGTGGAGACGGTGGAAGAGCGATGAGTGAAGAAGATGATGAGGATCTTGCTGAAGCAGATGAAGCAGAGTCTGGCCTTGATTTGGCATGAAAAATGCTAGATGTTGCTAGAGCAGTAACACGGATCTATTCCAAAAAAAAAACACAAAGAAAACATCAAATTTGTCTTGAACGATGTGTTTCTTCATCCGCAGATTTTTTTTTTTCATTGAAAGATATGATTGTGAAGCTTGGATCAATGCGCTAGCATGTTAGAATTGATACCATGTTAGGATTTAGAGAGTTTGCAGAATTGAAAGAAGAATTAGTTTAGAGAAGAGAAGACAGAGAAGAGAGAAAGAGAGAGGGAATCTGAAATTTGAAATTGTATTGTATTGAATTATGTTTTGCATCTCTTTGTTGTGTGTGCACTTCTCTATTTATACACATTACACTATTCTAGAATATTCTTCTATACTCTAACATATCCTTCCATAAAATGGTCATGTCTCCCCATCGATCCAAGACAGTTCTCAAGGACTACAGGCCATTGAGCATGATAGAAATAAAGGAATTCATGTTTTTTGACGATGGACGTTGATTTGATTTGCAGTTGAAGGTTTTAATGGTATAGAAACTACTGGATTAGCCATTTAATTCGCAAAGATTGGAAGAATAGAGATATAATTAAAAAAATATTATTATGATTTATTTCTAAATATAAAATAATATAAAAAAAATACTTCAATGGGCTTCCCTGGCCATGTTTTTTTCCCAAAATTTGACAACTCTATAAAAGAACCATCAAGGCTTCCCACTTCGCTTGACCTGACTAAATCTACGATGAATAATGCTAGATATACTTTAAAGATGCCACAGCAGAATGGGCAACATCACCTTTTAGTTATGGACCCAAGAAGGCACGATTAGATGTTTTGCTGATGGGGACAGTCAGCCCTTGCATGTGCTACCACCTGACTCTTACGCGCTTGACGAGGCTACCTGTTTCAATTTGCGAGGACTTCTAGCTCCTGGACAAGGTGAATGCAGATGCTACTATATTAACCCCACGTACCTGCAGACAAGTTTATTAAATTTGTTTAATATTTTAATTAATGCAAGAAACTTAAGTCAATGAAACTATAATAAATCAGTATTAATTATTTTGGCGACTTTGGGAGCTACGGAAGCAGCTGCTGCTGCTGCAGCTGAGGTGATTGAAGCCATGCCTTGAGCACGAGGGTGCCATTGTTTTATCTTTTTCTCCATTATTATTCAGGACGGTGAGGAGGACAGGAACCAAAAAAGTATTCGTAATAAATGGTTGCCGGTAAACAGTCAATAATTATCAACGGGTCTTGTAAAACTAAAAAGTACGGCTACAGTGTTTGATTCACCACAGAACTACTGAACCCATTGTGTAATTAATTTTTTTAAAAAAATATATCAAGAATGAAGGGGGAAATGGTAAAACTGTGAGTGAATGGGATGATAAGAAAAAAGATTTGAAGAAATAACCATTGAATGCTGCGGTCCAGCGGCAGGCAATCAATAACGTGAAAGCGCGAGAGAAGTTGTGATTCGAAGAAAAGAACATTTACCAGCTAACCTGTTTCAAGGCACTTGAATTTGATTTTCATGTAACCAAATCTTCCGACGAGGAAAAAATAAAATGCTTAGGGCAAGAAGGGAGATTAACTGGCCTGGTTTCCCATGTTACGAGAAAAGAAGCTAATTACTGGTTTAAGTTCAACGTCATCAGTGGGCCTGAAGCTGTAATTCTCTCACAGTTGGACCAGGTCTCCTTCATTTCTCACAAAAAGCGATGTCTTCAGCCTTCAATCTACAGTCTGATATAAACTAAGCCAACAAATCTGAGAGTCTTCTCGCACTGCTTCACACTCTCAACTTGTCTCTAGCTACACCCCGAAAATAAAATATAAAATCCAAAATAGGAAGTGAAGTTTCTTAAGTCAGAGCTGCGTAATCTAATCACGGTTGCAGTGTCTAGTAATAGATCTATCTCTGTCTCATCTCTCATCTTCAACAAAGATCTTTAGCTCTCACTTGACCTAACTCTTGATGTTTCATTCCATCATGGAAAGCAGTTGCACTCCCTGCACTCCTTACACAAACCCATATCTCAAATCCCCTTTTCTTCTCTGGCACACTGTCTTGACACTTCTTTTGATCATGGAATCTCAACACTGCTTGTCTTCTTCACCAAAAATGGTGATTCTGCCACTTAAAACCCAGGTTATCCCTTCCGGGTCAGTTCCCAGATCACCAAACAAGCTTCCTTTCCACCACAATGTGAGTCTTACTGTCTCTCTCACAGTTGGCACTCCACCACAAAATGTCTCCATGGTCATCGACACTGGAAGTGAGCTCTCCTGGCTTCACTGCAACAAAACACTATCCTACCCGACTACATTCGACCCGAACCGATCCATTTCTTACCAAACCATCCCTTGTTCTTCACCCACCTGCACCAACCGGACCCAGGACTTCCCTATACCAGCTTCATGTGACTCCAATAACCTCTGTCACGCCACCCTTTCTTATGCTGACGCCTCTTCCTCCGATGGAAATCTTGCGTCCGATGTTTTCCACATTGGAAGCTCCGATATTTCCGGTTTGGTCTTTGGGTGCATGGATTCGGTTTTCAGTTCGAACACGGATGAGGATTCTAAAAATACCGGTTTAATGGGTATGAACCGTGGGTCACTCTCTTTTGTTTCCCAGCTGGGTTTCCCGAAATTCTCTTATTGCATTTCAGGAACCGATTTTTCGGGTCTTTTACTTCTCGGTGAGTCCAATTTGACGTGGTCGGTGCCATTAAACTACACCCCCTTAATCCAAATATCAGCCCCATTGCCTTACTTTGATCGGGTTGCCTACACGGTACAGCTTGAAGGCATTAAAGTTTTAGATAGGTTGCTTCCTATACCGAAATCAACTTTCGAACCGGATCATACAGGTGCTGGTCAGACCATGGTTGACTCGGGAACCCAGTTCACGTTCTTACTCGGACCTGCCTACACTGCTTTGAGAACCGCGTTTTTGAATCAAACCGGCAGTGTTTTAAAGGTTCTAGAGGATCCAGATTTTGTGTTTCAAGGGGCTATGGATTTATGTTACCTTGTCCCGCTAAGTCAACGTGTTTTACCACAGTTGCCAACGGTAACTTTAGTGTTTCATGGAGCCGAAATGACAGTATCGGGTGATAAGGTATTATATCGGGTTCCGGGTGAATTGAGGGGAAATGACTCGGTGCATTGCTTGTCATTTGGGAACTCTGATTTGCTGGGCGTGGAGGCATATGTGATTGGTCATCACCATCAACAAAACGTGTGGATGGAATTTGATCTTGAAAAATCAAGGATTGGATTGGCTCAGGTACGGTGTGATGTGGCTGGTCAGAGATATGGTGTGGCCATGTAGGCCCCACATATTTCCAATTAGATTCCCATTTCATTTCCCGAATGAGGAACTTTAATTTTTTATTTTAGAAAAAGATAATTTAGGAGGACGTGTGTGATTCTATTGATATGTTGGATCTGGGTGGGGAGGCAGTGGTGGTAGTTTTATGTGAAGGTGGTTCGGCTCAAGGAATTGCTACCGTCCATTTTGTGGTCCATGCTCTCGAATCTTGATGGAATGTGTAGTCAAGGGATGGCGAGCCTCTTCCTTAGCTGGCAATAATTGATCCAAACACTTGTGTATATATATATAAAAGCCTCTTGACAGTTGACACTTGCCTTTCCGCAGCCAGTATCAATTCTTTTTTAACTGTAAATAAGATATTAAGAATGTGACATTTTTTTATAATATTATAAACTTGTATAGAATTTTGTCGAGCACAAGCTTATATATATATAAGCCTGCAGTGACAACAAGATGGAATTTTTAAGATTTACTCATCAGCTAAAGAGGTGTGGAATCCAGGAAGGGTAACATCAAAAGCTGTTAAGACTTGGGAGAGCTATATATCTACCACCGACAGCCAACAAGATGGTTTAGCACCTCCTTGATTAGCAAGTTTCAACGATAGGAGGTTGACGCTGCCTTAACCAATGAACCGACGGTGCATGTATAGCCTCTGTTGCCTTGACCAATTATAATTTTTAATACAAAAAACAGAAAAAATAAATATCAATTGGAGTAAAATTAACTATCCCAAATCGAGCTAGTAGCTATAAATTTAAAAGCTAATAAACAAGTCATTATTACAAAAGTATTACTCGCTCTACCTCCATCGAAGTGGATATATAGTAGCATGTTCGTAATTATGCATCTAATGCAACAGTTTATATAAGAAAAATCACAATGATTTGATTTGATTACTTTAGTTTAACTCCACCATCCCTTAGTTTATAATTAATCATAGCATTTGAATATTAATCCAAAATAATAATTTAATAATTTATTGCATCTTATCTTTTTTTTCTTCTAATATACATGTAATTTCCTATTGAAATGCACTGCAAGAATCCCTTTAAAAAAGATATAACAATTAAGCGAATTGTTGATTCCTTTTCCATACTATAAAAGATATATATATATATATATATATATATATATATATATATATATATATATATATATATAATTCTATTAAAATTATAAATATTTATTCCTAAACCCCTAATTCTCTTTCTACACTCACTATATATATATATATATATAACAATTAAGCGAATTGTTGATTCCTCTTCCATACGATAAAAGATATATATATATATATATATATATATATATATATATATATATATATATATAATTCTATTAAAATTATAAATATTTATTCCTAAACCCCTAATTCTCTTTCTACACACTGTAAATTTCAAATTCAATTTTAATCTTTTATATACTACTGTTTAGTTTTACCTATGGTAACAATCAATAATTTCCCCAAACCAAAGTTGATCAAACTTTATACCCCACAAAACTATATATATATATTATAAATATTTATAATTCTATTAAAATTATAAATATTTATTCCTAAACCCCTAATTCTCTTTCTACACTCATGTAAATTTCAAATTCAATTTTAATCTTTTATATACTACTGTTTAGTTTTACCTATGGTTACAATCAATAATTTCCCCAAACCAAAGTTGATCAAACTTTATACCCCCAAAAAATATTATACTTTTCTTTTTTTTTATTCCACTTTAGGTTTTTTTTAATCTTCTTATTAAATAGTTGTGTTTTTATCTTTTTTTTTATAAACCACGCGGTGTTCCAGACGCTGGCCTAGACTAATTCATGTTCGTACTGGGTGGGTCCCGAAAGGGTGAAAATGCTCCCCAAATAGCTGGCTCCATACAAGAAGAGAGATTGAACTCCTGATCTCTCTTAAAGGATGAGAGTACCTTTATCACTCATACCAGGACCTCTTGAATATTGTTTGTTCATCTTCGATTCAACCGTTAAATAAGCATGAGATTTTTATTATAACTGTAATAACTTCAAGTTAATGAAGCAATCACGTACGATTAAGATTAAGAACTGATGGAACAATTGAGAAATGTCTAAATGTTTTTGACGCACCATCTTATGTTAATTCATCATGTCGGACCAAATCTCACTGGTTAATTTTATGCATTAGTCGCAGTCATGACCATGACCCGAGCGGCTGCTTAGGAATAAAAAAACAAAAACCGTTAAGAATATTACCAGTTCTTCATTATCTCGCTTAAATATCACTCTAAAGTTAAGCCTTACCAGCAGCCATTCGGACCAGAATTGCAATTTGTAGCTGAAGGCAATGGCTCCCGGCAAGAAAAGCTTAACCTCAGCCACCTAATTAACAAACCTACCGTCTTCTTCAGTGACACTATATATATAAACACCAGAACCAGCTCTTTCCCTGCATCGAATCATCAGCTTTCTCACATCGATTCCCGCCATTAAAATAAAGAATCTCTCTAGCTAGGGAGCACGATGGTTTCTTCTCTTTTGCCGTCGGTAACAGCCTCGTCGAGGATTGCAGTCACCGCACTGTGTACTCTTTGGATTTTCTCTGAGCTGGTGGCTGCAAAGCATGCAGGCATTACTAGACATTACAAGTTCGACGTATGTATTACGTATTCCATTGCTTTTACCATCTACTTTTTAATTATATATCTTGCCTTTCAGTTGATGTTAGACTCAAGATTTACGTTATTGTCTGTTTTTTCCTTCCTTTTACAGATCAAGCTGCAAAATGTGACGAGGTTGTGCCGGACAAAGAGCATCGTTACTGTCAACGGTCAGATCCCCGGGCCTCGTATCATAGCAAGGGAAGGGGATCGGCTCTTGATCAAGGTCGTTAACCATGTCCAATACAATGTCACGCTCCATTGGTATGGAAGCCTCCCATTATTGCGAGCTTTAATTTTGTAGATATGATCAGTAGTTAATTCTCTTTTCTTTGATTGAAATATATCTGGCCGTTGCTGTCTATATGATGAATTTGGAGAGCAGGCATGGAATCAGGCAGCTAAGGAGCGGATGGGCAGATGGACCTGCCTACGTAACGCAGTGCCCAATTCAAACGGGACAGAGTTATGTGTACAATTTCACAGTTACTGGACAAAGAGGGACATTGTTCTGGCATGCTCACATTTCATGGCTAAGAGTTACCATTTATGGACCCATTGTCATCCTCCCTAAGAAAGGCGTTTCTTACCCGTTTCCACAACCTCACAAAGAAATCCCTATCATTTTCGGTAATTCGTGATGACTGCATGCTTATGTGCACTACTAATAATCATTAAAGATGGCCAATATATATATAGCCATGCACGTATTGTATTAATTATTTTCCATATCCAATCCTTTATATCTAATACTCCATAAATTAACTGAAATTACAGGAGAATGGTGGAAAGCAGACACCGAGAAAATCATCAGCCAGGCCTTGCAAACAGGAGGAGCACCAAATATTTCTGATGCCTACACCATTAATGGTCATCCTGGACTTTTGTATAACTGTTCTGCCAAAGGTACTATTTAGTAGTCCCCATAATATATAGTAGCAAATTACTAGAGTATGAACGCCATAATTAAATTAATGCAGTAAATGTTCCCGGGATTAATTAACTAAAAATCAAACCAATTTATTTTATGCAGATACATTCAAGCTCAAGGTGAAGCCAGGAAAAACCTATCTCCTTCGTCTAGTCAATGCTGCACTTAACGACGAGCTCTTCTTCAGCATTGCAAACCACAGCCTCACTGTGGTTGAAGCTGACGCAGTTTACGTGAAACCCTTCAAAACCCAGATTGTACTCATCACCCCGGGTCAAACCACCAATGTTCTGCTCAAGGCCAAAGCTAAGGCCCCTAATTCCACCTTTCTTATGGCCGCTAGGCCATATGCCACCGGCCCAGCCTCCTTTGACAATACAACCACTGCCGGAGTACTCGAATATGACCTGAACCCTTCTGCAACAAACACCAGAAGCAAGAACAAGAAACTCCCTCTTCTTAAGCCGTCACTTCCAGTGTTTAATGACACAACATTTGCCACAGCATTTGTGAAGAAAATCCGCAGCTTGGCCAACGCAAGATTCCCAGCTAAGGTCCCAAAGAAAGTTGACAGACGCTTCTTTTTCACAATAGGTCTAGGGTTACTCCCTTGCTCAAAAAACAAAACCTGCCAAGGACCTAACAACACCATGTTTTCAGCTTCTGTCAACAACGTGTCGTTTGTGCAGCCAAATATAGCCCTTCTGCAATCTCATTTCCTTAACCGATCAAAGGGTGTGTACACGACTGATTTCCCTACCAACCCGCCTTTCAAATTCAACTATACAGGAACACCACCGAGCAATATCATGACCGCCAAAGGAACCAAGGTGGTGGCGATTCCTTTCAATACTAGCGTTGAGCTGGTGATGCAAGACACCAGCATTATTGGCGCAGAGAGCCACCCTCTTCACCTCCATGGCTTCAACTTCTTTGTGGTTGGTCAGGGTTTTGGCAACTTTGACCCCAGCAAGGACCCTGCCAAGTTCAACCTTGTTGACCCTGCCGAGAGGAACACTGTTGGTGTGCCATCTGGCGGGTGGGTCGCCATACGGTTCCTTGCTGACAATCCAGGTGGGCTTTCTAATTTAGTATAACACATATAATATAATAATAGGAATTCTACGCAACTGTTATTGGAATTAACGGTTTGACCAATAATTTGATATATAAGGATTATTTTTTAATTTTTTTCTTATATATATATATATATATATATATGTATATATAAGCAATATGGTGATGGAAATGATGATCAGTTGGTATGGTAACCAGGGAAGATATCTCCATAGTCAACTACCATGTCAACTAACTAACTAAATAAATAAAAATTCCATGTCTTAATTGTTGATTTTTGGATGAGCAGGTGTTTGGTTCATGCACTGCCATTTGGAAGTTCACACCAGCTGGGGCCTGAAGATGGCTTGGGTGGTCAATGACGGAAATAGGCCGAACCAAAAGCTGCCACCTCCACCTCCCGATCTCCCCCAATGTTAAAATTCATTTTTTTTTTCTTTTTGCCAATGATTGTCCCAAAATACCTTTTCTCTCTCTTTCGATTATAGTAAGCGGTCTACCCATTCTTTTAATCTCTTTTTTTTTTCTTTCATAATTAGAGTTCCTTCAGCTGCCTTGAAGGGTACAATAGTACTCTTACCTCATGACAATTTCTTTGAATTCCAATCTGTAGCAGCCCATGAAAATGGATCGGTGGGTGCGATTTGGGCTTTATTTTTTGTAGCTAGCTAGGCTTGTAAGACGGGCTATCGTTGGTGAATGAAAAAAAAAAAGTTTTACTGGAAATTACAGTTATAACCCATTGCTTTGCGTTGTACAGTCTCCCAGACAATGCCAATTGCTTGTAGGTTAAATCTTTACACGATATATATTGTAATGAATATATCATGTATCCAATCAACTAATTTTACTTAGAACTTATTTTATTAATGTAAAGTCATGAAATATATTTCTTGACCAAACATATTATTAATTAGTAAAATTAGAAAATAATTAAATAAAAACAATAAGTCAATTGGTTTAATTTGAGACTCGGGTCATGAGATACAAATAATCTAATAAAATACATCCAGTGTTGAAGGATTTTGACGTAGGTCAAGAGACTTAAATAACTTCTTAGGAAAAAAACAACTTTATTTAACTAGGGTTACAATTTTTGGTTGTGAAACCCACAATTTTGATCATAAAACCAAAATATTCTCATTAAAAAAAAATCAAAACAAATTATGAAGCACAATTCTTAACTAATTCAATGTTGATTAATGAAATAGAAAAAAATTCGATTAGAAAAAAAGATATAAAAAACAACTTAAACTCGACTAATCGATTAAGCATTACTATCAGGTCATAAGGCCGAAATAGCAAAATAGAAAAAAATATTATGAAATCTTTTAATTGATTTAATATTTAGAAAAGTGGAAAAAAAAGATAATTAAAAAAAGAAAACTTGAGTCAACCACTCACAATTCATAATCCATGTCATGATAAATCTAATATTAAATGATGAAACTAAAAAATTTGATTGAAAACAGATAAAAAAAGAAAGAAAGAAAGCAAAGCATTGTTACAATAAATAATACTTTATGGAAAGGATACAATAAAACCCTTCATTTTTTTTAGTTTATGGTTAATTTATAAAAAATAGTTATATAAAAAAGTGATTATGAAACTATATTCTTATCCCATCCCACATAAAATCATTATAAAAAATAATTAAAAATCTAAAAAAATGAATTAAAAAATTAAACAATTCATGTTTTTTTTTCACCTTTTTAATTGAATTTTTAACTAATCATTCAAAATTGAGTTGATTATTACAATTTAGATTTTTTATTTTTTTATGATATTATCTTGATCTACGACTTGAGTTGCAGGTAGATTGATCCAAATTTACTTTATTTACTTTTTTGATTATTTTTTAATTGAATATATTTCTTTTTTTTTTCATTTCACCACCACCCAACACTCAATCTTTTCCCCCCTTCAATTTTATCTTTCAAGAAGTTATTTTAAAATTGAGCTTTACTATTAATTTGTCTTTTGTAAAGTTATCCCGATGTCATAATTTAGATTACGAATTTAACAAGTTACTTGACTTAACTAGTTTTTTTAATTATTTTTTATTTCTTCCTTTATTATTATATTGCTTTGAAATTGAGTTTTATAATTTTTACTTGACTTGTTTTCTATGAGACTATCCTAATCTTACAAACTAAGTCATGGGCTTGACACATGTTGACTCTGATAGTTTTTTTTTTATTTTAATTTTGACTTTTAAATTTTGGATTGATTAGTAATTAATTTTTATAATTTATTTTCTATAATATTAACATTGTCTCACTCACATCAAAGATTTAATATATTAATCTAAGTTGATTCAAAATATCATAATTTTATTATTTTTAAAAATATATCTTCTATAATTAAATTGTTTATATTATAAAAAACACACGCTAACAATGCTAATATTTAAACAGTTTCTTTAATATTAAAAAATAATAATAAACTTGCAGTATAGATAGAAGATGGCAACTAGTAACCAAGGGACTATCCAATATAATATGACATTGTAAAAATCAATTAGTTAATTTCAATGAATTATATGGTTTACGTTATAATTAAGTCTCTATTTAAAAATAAAATTTATAATTAAGTCGGCTATGCATCCCGGATAAGGTTTCCGGACCCTTGAATGAAAATGTAAAAAAAGAAAAGGGCAGTATTTGTGAACGCAAAATAGGCAGTGGCCATTTGAGTAATAAAAGCAAAGAAACCGAACGGCAACATCTTAGAAATTAGAATTAGATGCGTAAAGCAAAGGCTGTCACCAACCTCTTCTAAACTCTCTCCTGTTTTAGCCATTCCCTTCCCTTCCCTTCCCTTCCCAGAGACGCCGTCGTTTCAACGCCGGTGCCTTTGGTTTCCTTGCCTCCAAACGATGAAGCGACCCCCCAGCTTCTCCCTTCCGGTAACCGTCGTCGTTTTAGCCATACTTTACATTTACTTGTCCACGATCTTTGTTTTTATAGACCGTTGGTTCGGTCTCATGTCTTCCCCAGGCATCATGAACACCGTCGTTTTCACAGCTATTGCTCTATTGTCTGTTCTTAACTATGCCATCGCTATCTTGACGGATCCTGGACGGGTCCCTTCCTCTTTCATGCCCGATATCGAAGACTGTGGTAACCCAGTCCACGAGATCAAACGCAAAGTAGAGTAACAAAGGACTTTCCTTTTTGGATTTCTTATGCCATTGCTCTGTTTCTGTTAATTTCGTTGATTTCTCTGTTAGTTCAGCTGTAAATGTGTGTGTGTGTTGTTTGTGGTTTCTTTATTGCCAAACGGATTAGTGGCTTAAATGAATGTTGTCTGTTTCTATACAACTGATTCTGATTGTTTCCGGACAAGTAAGTGTATGCCTGCCTAATTGAGTTGAGTTGAGGTGTTGACACGCTTCTTGTTGACTATGTCCTGTTGTCTGGCTCCCAGAAGTTGATGTTTGGGAAACTAATTAAGTTTGGAAATATTCGACTGACCTTTTTACTCCTTTTGTACTCCAAATTTACAATGTGGAATGTTGATTTTATTTTTGAGCTCAAAAGCTGGACTTCACTTCTTTGTAGCCATTGACATTGTACCTGGATGCTTTATTTTTGATACATCATCAGAGTTGATGGATGTTTCAGGGTCTGATTTCATTTTCCGGAAATAGAATGCCATCATGACTTTAGTAACTACGGTTTTCGTCACCTTGTTCTCTTTGTGTTTGACTGATCTCTCATTAATTGTGTGCTTTAAGACAATTCTTGCATCATGTGATTGGTGATTACTTCCCTTGTTAAACCGGCATGAACAAAAATAATAATTCCTTTTATGAAGATCTTTTTTTTTTGATAAGGGTGATAGCCTTCCTAAAGAAATGCCATTTTTACCCAATTCAAATGCTTACCTGTAATAGAATAAGATACTGCTTTGTTCAAATGACTTTGAGGATGGATGAGTGGTGACCTAGTGGTTAGGGCCTAACATCCTCCTGGATCTCATGGCTTGAGGTTTAACAGTCAATGTTTCCGGGTGGTTAAATGCATGTTAAAATACATATAGAAACAGATTGAATGTTTTTTTTCTCTGTATATAGATGTGTATACTGATCATTTTAACATATGAATGCACTTAAAACCTGAAATTGCAATATTTCTTGAAAGCAGGTGATTTTCTATATTAGTGAGAACCTCATGCCTTGGCTTCCCATATATGACACTTTGGTGGATGTTTGCAGGGAGGAGACTTGAGATATTGCCAGAAGTGTTCTCACTTCAAGCCTCCACGTGCTCATCATTGCCGTGTTTGCAGAAGATGCGTGTTGCGAATGGTACGCATGATCTAAGTTTTCGTTCATTCCTTATCTCAACTGTCCTTGTTAATCTGTTGAAGTACCATCTGTTGATTATAAGGACCATCATTGCATTTGGATAAGTAATTGTGTGGGCCACGCAAACTATAAGGTCTTCTTCGTCTTCGTTGTGTATGCTGCAATTGCATGCATCTACTCCCTGGTATGTAACTGTTTATTTCTAACATCATTTGAGCATGTTCTCTTGTGAATTGTATTGTTTCTTTACGATTCTATAACTTTAGCTTTTAATTGGTTGGTTGTCATTATCCTTTATTTCATATGGCGTTCCTTCTTTCCCCTTTCAAGTCTGTACACTGTTGAACTACAGTTGGTGGATGACAACAGAGAAAGTCTATAGCTTTTCTTCTTTATGATTCTCCTCACTTTTCAGGTTTTGCTTGTTGGTAGTCTAACTGTTGACCCTCTGAAGGATGAGCTGCAAAGTGGCGACTCTTTCAGAACCATATATGTATGTCCACATAAATTTCATTGTTTTCCGAACTGCGCGTGTTGGTGCGTGTGTCAATTACATTCCTTTCCTAATCATATATGTATGCATGTTTGTCCCTGTAAATTTTATACTTTCAGCTAGTACATGATACATTAAACTCAGCGCATCACCTCACTATTTCAGGTCATTTCTGGGTTGTTGCTAGTTCCGTTAAGTGCAGCACTTGGTGTTCTTTTGGGTTGGCATGTCTACCTCATTTTGCAAAACAAAACCACAATTGAGGTTTTTGGAAATTAAGAAATTATTGTTTCTTTCTTTACTTTTCTAATACCCCATTTATTCCTATTTTTTTATGGTTATATGGTATCTTGACAGTACCATGAAGGGGTGAGAGCTATGTTGCTAGCAGAGAAAGGAGGGCATGTCTATAAGCACCCATATGATGTGGGCACTTTTGAAAATCTGACCACGGTGAGAAATTGTGCCCTATTCTTTTTTTTTTTTTGGCTGAAAAATTTCTGATGCGGGTGCTTAAAAAAATCTGGCTATGGTGAGAACATTGGCATAATGCATCCCTGGGAAATTTTACCATGGTTGATTTTCATCTCCTCCGTGCTAATACTTTCCCCCTGTTGTTGTTTCTCCATAAATGACACACTGATATAATCTCGAGGAACATGAGAAGGCCTGGATGTCTTCTATAGCTTTCAGGTTGTTGCTTCTGTGTAGATGCATTCTACATCCCAACGAGTTTACAGTCATGATCATGTAGACAGCTAGCAGTGATCATTTGAGTTGATTTGGGTGTGATGCGTAGTGTTCTTCTTGGTGGAAGCACTATACATTTTACTCAAAGTGGATATAAATTCAAGCTGTTTGGTTTCTAGATGAAAACTATTAGTCACCATATAATCCTTGAAAGTTGGGACTTTCTGTGGTGTACCAGTCGTGTACCACAGCACCTCAATGTAGTCCGTTCAACTTAAGCTAAATGGTTCAACTTAAGCTAATCAATTGCAAGACCAATTTGGTTCAAGCACATCAGCTGCAAGTAGCTCATCGAATTGCAGAACCACTAAGCTTGAAAAGTAACCCACTCTAGAGATAGGCTAGGCCTGGTTGTGTTCCATTTCCAGCTGTGGCAGCTGGCTGGACCAATTTGTGCTTCTTAGGTATGGCTTATGTTTGCACAACGTATCTTACCGTGACAAGGCCCTGTGGCTTGGCTAGATTGGCCTGTTTATACAATTCTAGTTAGCTACCGCTGTGGGAGTGTGGTGTATGATTTGTTAAATAGCTGACATTTAAGGATCAGGACAATTATATTCTGCATGTCAATTCGACTTGTTATTAATTTTTTTTTGGGGGGGCTGCTTTAGGTCTTGGGTCCACGTATCTTCTGCTGGGTGTGCCCGACATCAGGATATATTGGTTCAGGTCTCCGCTTCCCTACAGCCTATGATAGTATGGCCAGTGCATCCGTGAGATAATCAAGTTAGATTTTGTATCAGCGTAACTCCAATGGCAATAGCAGGGCGGGATGATTGCTAGTATTGAGATGCTGTCGTACAGTCCCCATTTATCTGCCCCAAATTGTTGACTTTTTATTTAGCTTGACTTTGAGCTTACGGAGGAGAAATGACCCTTGAATTACCACCTCCCAACCATAGAACCAAGAGTCCGAGTGAGGCCGTTGTCTGCTATGTTTCAGGAAGGCAATGTGATGTGAGTGGCCGGATCAAGTACGAATCAGTTTGGGAAGCAATTTGGTATAGCGAAGTGCTGTTTCTTTCCGTGTCGGTTTTTTTTTTTTTCGAATTTCAGGATAATGTAGAGCTCACAAAAGATTAATTACAGTATGTATAAACAAGGATTTCGAATCCTTCAACTCGCCTCCATGAACGCTTGTAACTTGAAATTGCAAGATTTGTAACATCAAACAATAAAATAATGATTCAATTTTATTTTTTCGCCTTCATTATCATACTTGAAATGCATATCCTGTTTCCCAGATATCTTTGAATCATTGGCTGCATCCTTAGATTAACAGTTTTGCCAACCTATGAGACAAATTCAGTTTGCAAATGAGCTGTGTGTGTATAGGTATAATAATAGGAGGAAAGTCTTCTCTAAATTTATAGATTCATCAATTTTTAACTTTTACCATCGTAATTTTTATTTTTTTTAAGTTTCAATTTTGTCATTTATTGCTAATAATCAACGAGCTTTTTCGTAGTTTTATTTATTTATTTGTTATTAAATCTCAATAAAAAAACATTTAAAACCTAGAATAAAAACCTCAAAAATTAAATTCAAAATGTTAAAATAAAAGTGTGAAAATGGAGGTAAAAAATGAAGTTATTATTATAAACCTCATTTTTTTTTTGTAAGAAAAACCTAAAAAATGAATTCAAGTGAAAATTACTTAAAAAGTAATTACTATTACAATAACAAACAACAAGCTATTGGCAAACAAATATTGTGGTTCACAATGAAACAAAAGTCACACCATCTTTTGAGAGTTCTATATGGCATGGAATGGTGGTGTCTTAGTCATTATAAAACAAAACTAGAAGTGCCTAGTCATTCATTGTACATACTTTCATATTTCATTGTAGATTCATATAGTAAAATGATTATTTTTTCATTCCTAAATTATTAAGTATTTATTGGGGGCAAAACTTTCTTTTTTATGGGGTATACTTGTCATTATTATCATATTGATTGGACATAAAAGTGCTCAATCAATCATTGTACACACATCCACATTTTCATTATAGATTCACAAGCAAAATGATTATTTTTCACCACCAAGGGACGTGGCCCAGTGGTGTGAGGAGTGCCCTCCCACATTCAAACTCATGGTTGAGTCCGTGGAGGTTCCTCCTCAACTTATGGTCCTTCGTAATCGTCATCATGGTGTCTTACATCTCATTTGAGCTGGGATGTTCAGTGGCAGAATAGTCAGTCGTGTAATTGCGGACCTGATCATAAAAGATTATTTTTCTATTTTGAATCAACATTATTAACTATTTATTGAGGTAAAACTTTATTTTTCATGGGGTACACTTGTCATTATCATATTGATTGGGCCTAAATAATATTTTTTTTTACATTTTAGATGCATAACAAAATAACTAAATACCCTCAAAGATGAACAAAATTAAATTGGAATCCAAGGTTTTTTTTTGGTATTTTAATGCTTTGATTGCATAGTAAAGTGACTATATTGCCTTTAAGAATAATAAAAAATGATATGAGGGGGGATTTTCATCATTTCATGAATTTTTTTTTGTTATAATCAATTTGAATAAAGAACAATTGTGTCTTAATAAATATAATAAAAAAAATAAAAGTAGCTAACATATACCACGCATACGCTAGCGAGTGAAAGACGTCAATGCTCTTTTAGTTTCGTGTTTGACATTTCCTAACGGCCAATTATCATCTTCCATGATGACATTATAATTGTCATGTCATGCTCTTCTTGGTCGTTAGATGTGCACTCTAATTAACTCCCCCCATGTTTTTTCCCCTCCAGCCCTTTGAAAAACCAAATATGCCATGCTAGTTTGTATTTGTATCAATTTTGGTTCTTATTATTTTAATTGTTATTTGTTTTGATTTTAAGACTTTTTGAACATTTCTTCTTTATTTCTTCCATCAACATTTTATTTGATTTTTATTTTCAATTCGATCCTCATTTTTTTTATTGTTATTTGATTTATTTTTAAATTTTTGTTCATTAGGAATTTTAATTTCTATTTTTTTAATTTTTTATATGAGATAATCTTGGTTTCATGATTTGAGTCATGAGTTTTGAAGATTCACCTTTTATTATTTAGCTTTCATGAGAGTCAACCTCCATTTTTTTTTATTCAATTTCTTCTAGTCAAGCTTATCCCAATCTTACAACCTAATCATGAATTCAAAATGCTATCTCAAGTTTTTTTTTAATCTATTATTTTTAAATTGGTCCTTCAATGTTTGCTTTGATGTTTATTATGCTTTATTTTTTATGGGGTTATTCCATTCTCATTTATTTTTTGCTTTGTTATCAAATAAAATTGTTGAGATCTTTTAAGAATATTTAGAGGTTGTAGTTTTTAATAATCTTGATAATTATTTTTTTTATGTCATTGTTTTTTTTAAATAATTATATTATTAAATTAATCATGTTTATATAATTTATTCAAATTAAAAAAATTAAATCCTAAATATTTCTTGGTGATTTTAAAACACTATAACATAATCACTTGGATATTTTTTTTGTTTGAAAAAACTTAATCCGAATACCCATCATGTAATGTCTAAAAGCCAGAGCTCCGGATCCTATTAGTTCGTGCAAGACACGCTCTATAGTGGCGCATACTGGTGGATCATACTGTTAATTATAATCTCACATTCCCATCTCATTTCTCTGTCTCCCTGCCTGATATGGATGAAGATAGCGATGACCCATCTGAGGTTAACAGGTTTGCTTCCTGATTTTTTCTCTTGGAAGAAGCCTTGGATTTGGTGAAGGGAGCATGCTGAGACTTTTTTTTTTTTAATTTTTTTTATGGAATTAGAGGAGAGAATCATGTTCTGGGCATCTTCCATCGTATTTCTGGTTTTCAATAATTGAAATTATTGAAACTTGTTCATCTCCATAGTTATGCGTTTTTACCCAAATTGATGATCATGTACTTTTGCTACTTGTCCCTAGTATCAGAAATAGTGCTTCTTACTCGTCGTATGGTGTTTTTTGTTTTCCCACTTTTGCTTCCAGCTTCCAGTTCAAAGAAGCACCCAACTCCAAATTGATTTGCTTAAACAAGAAAAGGAAGTTGCAGGCTAAGCAATTAGGCTTGCCCATTTCGAAGCATAAATGCTGGAATAATCGCTTACCTCTCGAAACTCCCACAATACATGAAAATCAAGAAGAGAAAGGCTTAATCACACACATAATCAAGGAACATGCTGAAAGACAGGCCATTGATGAAAGACCAGATCCTGAATCAGATAAAGATAGCAATAGCTTTGTTGGAGATTCTGACTCTGCCACGTCCATGTATGGCGAAGCTAAATTGGAGATGGAGGTTTCAAAGATATGGCCACCCAACAGGCCCTCAACTTCATCATTCGACTGGGGCAATAGTGTCAAGGATACACAATATTCTCCAGACAATTTTGCAGCTCCAAGACATGCTGGAAGAGAGGAATTGACGTTTGTGGAAGGGGAGGATGATCATTGCTGTCATTATGATGGACTACAAGTATCTCAGAATCCTGAAGAGTCCATCCTAGAAATTGAAAGCCCTTTAAATTACAGTTGCTCTGAGTATGAGACCAACAGCATTGAGCCATGCGCAGATGAGGAAGTTGACATTCTCTACTCCAATGAGGTGAATCTAAATGGGCATGTCCTTTCATCTGGAAGATGGACCGTCAACCAAGGTAATTTAATTTGCTGCATACCTGTGGCTTGCAGATTCATGGGCTCAAACCATGACATCTTATCTCTGTCCTCATCTGGTTGTTTAAATCACAACATAATTTGAATAGTATTTACCTGCATTTTTATTTAGCTTGATTTCTTTTTCTTTGACTGCAGATGCTCAATCGGGCCCCAGAAAACCAACCATTGATCAAGAATTTGAGCAGTACTTTTCCATGCTTATGCTCTAACAGTGAACACTTCTATTTTAACCTCTGATGCGAAGAATGTAATCTTTAGAACTTATCTGTTGCTTGTGACTGATTAGAGTCAGTCAAAATGTAAAGCAGCTTTCCCTTTTCTTGTATGGGATAATTGTAAGTGGTTCAATTTTAGATATAGCGATGCCCTTTTCTTCCAAAGCTTCGAGCCAGCTTAGTTTTGCTTGCTGAACACAGCTGTTTACAGCTTCTATATGGTTCTTGTATCTTACAAGCTGTAAACTTGCGATTATATTGGCCGAGGTCTATGTTAACGGATCCTCTTGTTGGTCGTATGAATTGAGAATTTGCGGAGAAACAACTCAACTTCTAAATGTAGTGCTTCATCGCATTCCTTTTCAGTCTCTGGTTTCTTCTGTTTGACCCTGACAATTGTATTGGTAGTTTCATGGAGGCTGAAGAATCCACATCAGTGATATTCTATTAATACGAATCCAGCTCTTATTCAGCCAGAACAAACCGGAGAGCACGTTCTTTTATCATGGAAGCCTAGTTTGAACTGGAGATAACGAAAAACTAGAGATAACCCTTTTCGTTATCTCTAGTGATATTCTATTGAATGTTTTTAGTTATCTTTCATAGTTAAGAGCTGTGTCATTACTCATTAGAGCTTGGTGGAAGATAAAAAAATGAGTTTATTGATAAGAGAAATGATGCTCTTGACGTTGATAGTGTGATTGAATTAAAGTGTTTTTTTTGTAATAGAAATATATTAAAATAATATTTTTTTTATTTTAAAAATCATTTCTTACATTAGCACGCAAAAATAAAAATAATTTAAGAATATTAAATTTTTTAATTTAAAATAAAAAATAAAAATAATTTTTGCAATTTTTTTCAAAAATACTAAAGAAACGCTATTACAAACACTACCATCTACTCTACATTATGGAATAACATGTTGCTGAATTTTTTGGTTATGTATAGAAATCAGAATAATTTAGCTCGTGTATTTCAACTCAAGAAATTAAAGATATTCTATACTCGCAACAAGAAGACATTTAATGTCCTGGGAACGTGAAAAAAACATGGAGTGAATTAGCAATTTATCGACCTCATTATCGATCCTGCTATCTTGTTGAAACAAGAGGAAGAAGACAAGATTTTTCGTGAATGAAGATATATATATATATTTTTTGTAATAGTTGTCGATCATCGTTCGATTTTTGAATGGAACGGAACTTTCCAGGTTTCGGAGCATTCAAGCATGCCATTTCGGTGTCGTACTATTCATATATAATTAATTATATATATATAGAAAAAAAATTAATTTAACAAGCATAATTAAAATTTGAATTCTTTTTTATTTAAAATATTTTGGTGTTTTAAAATTATTTTGATGTATAGATGTCAAAAATAATTTTTAATAATAATAAAAAATATATTTTAAACCCGGAACGGAACTTAGACATTCAGTGCCTGAATTTCGTAACGGATCTGGAATTAAAACCGGACAAAAGCGACGCTATTTTGTCCTAGTTTTATAAATGAAACTAGCACGCTCCAAGCTATGAACAAAAGCGGATCTCGATATCTATGACTTGGACTATTGAAATTTTTAGATAAAATAAATATCCGATAAGGTACTTGAAATTCCTTTAAACAGAAATTTTCATGATTACAACATTAAATAATATAGGTTTCGGGCAATAAATAAATTGAGGGCCTATGGATAGGTTTGAGGCTTTGATATAATCAACATTGCTCCAGTAAGTTTCATCCATCATCTCCGCACCACTGTCATTAAAAACTACCGCTGATGCGCCAGAAGTGCAGACAACTCGTTTCACTGTCTTTGAGTTCAGGCAAGCTTTCAAGATTCCTATTGTTCCATCAGTTGCTCGTTGGATCACTGCTTCCTCAGGCTCTCCATTTCCAAAATCGAGAGTCGGGGAAGCTACGTGGAAAACACCAACACATCCCTTAAAAGCCACGTCAAAGTCGCTGGGTTGACTTAAATCTGCATAGAAGATCTGTAGTCTCTCCGATCCTCCTGGTAGACTTGTCAGGAAGCTAACGTCCCTTTTGTGCTCTGCTCACATTTACAACACAAAGTTAATATATATATATATATATATTGAGAATTATGTTTTTGATATACTTGGGTTTAGCTAAAACACCTGGTGAATTAGAGCATTTCAATATTGAACGGATAAATCGTACAAACAACACCCCTTGATCAGTTTTGGACTTTTTTTTTATTGACATCCCTAAAATTGTTGTTGTTGTTGTGATTTCAACTCTTGAAGTATAGGAAGAAATATATAAAATATTTTTCATGAGCCCTAACATTGGAAGAAATAAACAGAAAGCTTACCTGGGTGAGGTCGAACGGTGGTGTTGACAGAGTAGCCTTGCTCCAGGAGCTTCATGATCAACCACGAGGCTACGTACCCTGTCCCCCCTGTAACACACACTCTACCTTTTTCTCCTTCCATGTCTCTCTGTGAATTAAGATGAGGTCAAATAATTTTGTGTTGGTGAATCTTCCTTCTATCTCTTGCTTGTATAGTCATTGAAAGAAACGTGTTACCCTTTCATTTATCATTTTCGAAAGTGGCCAAGCTGTTGACTGAGAATATCAATAAAAAACTTGCATTGAATAGACTTTTCAACAAATCATTGGGGATTTTTCCTTTCCTATCATTTTTCCTTCAATCACCTGCCTGAAATTGCAAAAGCGGGGGCCATGTGATGTTGATCAACGGGGCTGTGTGATGTTGATTAAGGCGTTGAAAAAAACAACAACAATATTTTATATTTAATTTTTTTAATAATTTTAAATCATTTTTATGTATTAATATCAAAATAAAAAATATTATTCTAATATATTTCTAAATAAAAAATATTTAAAAAATAATTGCAACCATACTTTCAAATAACAAGTATGTTGCCGTGGGCTGGCCGATGAAAGGACAGGGAATTGTCGTTGCTTTTTATTAACAGTTGAACTCTTTGGCACTATTTGATATTGTGTTTTTAAATTTTTTTTTGAAGAAAAAATGATTTTTTATTTAGATATTTTTGTGTTGATATTAAAAATAATTTTTAAAAAATAAAAAATAATTTTGATATATTTATGAACAAAAAATACTTAAAAAAACAAACATGCTCTTAGAAATGAACTTAATTTGCAGCACAGTTCTTCTAGAATTCCTTATATCCTGCACGAAGCCTTCAAAACATTGAGAATTGAGAATTTGCTGAGAAACAACTCAACTTCTACATGTGCAGTGCTTGATTCAGATAACCAACGCTGCCTAAGATTTCTTCTTCCACAAAATTATCATTTCATTCCTTTTCAGTCTCTGGTTCCTCTGTTTGACTCTGACAATCGTATTGGTGGTTTCATGGAGGCCGAAGAATCAACATCAGTGATATTCTATTAATACGAATCCAGCTCTTATTCAGCTAGAACATACCGGAGAACACGTTCTTTGTTCATGGAAGCCTAGTTTGAACTAGAGATAACCCTTTTCCTTGCAGCATTGAATTGCTCCAGCAAACATGTCTTCGAGCCCATACTTGTATTCGAAACCAGTATCCTGTAGTTGGATCTAATGGCTTTTAACATCCTTCTGATATCTGCTAAGAAAACGAAATCAAACAACTTAACTTGTGTACATTTTTCAGACTAAAATTGGAATGTTGTTGGGAAAATGATGAGAATTACTCACTCCAATGTTGGTATTGGGTATCCACGGTACTTGCAGGAAAAAATATTCATCTCTTCGGTTGTTTGCTTGTCTGAAGAACAAATATACCTCCCTTTTTGATCCAGGGTATTCAAAGAGAAAGATATGTAATCTAACAGCATTATCAATGGTGGATTGACAAATAACTCGTACAGCTCCTGCTCACCTGAAGTGATGTTATCCAAAACAAGAAATTCCTTCAGGAAATCACTAAAAACTTGAATTTAACATAGAATAAAGGGCTTATCAGAGCCAATGATGTGTGCAATGAGCCATGGAACTTGAGGAAAATGAAGAGACCATGAATATAGGAAGGGACTCTTGTCACTACCTCCAGTCCATACTCCTCAGCGAGTTCCAGAGCTGTCATCTCAGTTAGGGTCTTGAAAATAGCGCAAGGAACCATCAAATATTTCAGATGCCAATACGAACTAATGTTTATATATTTTTTATTATATTGAATGTTTTTAGTTATCTTTCATGGTTAAGAGCTGTGTCATTAGAGCGTGGTGGAAGATAAAAAAAAACTAAGTTTATTGACAAGAGAAATGATGCTATTGAAATAAAAAATAAATAAAAAAATTAAAATATTTTTAAAACACAAATGACCAGATATTCTAGTCATGTCTACTCTACATTATGGAATCACATGTTGCTGAAATTTTTGGTTATGTATAGAAATCAGAATAACTTAGCTCGTGTATTTCAACTCAAGAAATTAAAGATATTTTATACTCGCAACAAGAAGACATTTAATGTCCTGGGAACGTGAAAAAAAACATGGAGTGAATTAGCAATTTATCGCCTTTATTATTGATCCTGCTATCTTGTTTAAACAAGAGGAAGAAGACAAGATTTTTCGTAAATGAAGATCTATATTTTTCGTAAATTTTAGAATATTGAAATTTTTAGATAAAATAAATATCCGATAAGGTACTTGAAATTCCTTTAAACAGAAATTTTCATTATTACAACATTAAATAAAATACGTTTCGGGCAATCGCCTGGCAGTAGCCCATAGGCAAGTGGCTAGTTTGTACTAGATTGAACTAGAGAAAACCCTTTTCTTTGCAGCATTGAATGGCTCCACCAAACATTTCGTCAAGCCCATACCTAAATTTGAAACCAGAATCCAGTAGTTTCTTTGAGGATACACCAGGGATTCTAAAGCCTTCAACATCCTTCAGAGATCTGCCGAAAAGAAACATTGACAAGCACTCTGTTAGTTTTCGAATTTTAAGATTGAGTGATGAATGAAGGGATAAATGCCACTCACTCTAATGATGGTATTGAGTACTCAGGATACTTGGCAGAAAGGAATTCAGACATCTCTTCGATTGTTATCATGTCCGAAGAACAAATATACCTCCCTTTTGCTTCAGGATTTTCAAGGAGGAAAATATGTGCCCTAGCTACATCATCAATGTGTACCATGGGTGTGTTAATGAACAACTTGTACTGTTCATGATCACCTGAAACGGTACCCACAGCTCTCAAGCACCATAAAAGAAAATTAGCTCGAACCAAACACTAATGTTCTATAAAAAAAAGAAGAGAACTCACCCAGCACCATTGCCAATAACATGTGAACTGAAGCGGGCATGTTTGGGCAAATGAAGGGGCCATGAACATAGGTTGGGATTAAAGTTACAAGGTCCAATCCATGTTCTTGTGCGAATTCAAGAGCTCGTTTCTCAGTTAAAGTTTTCGAAATAAAGTAAGGGCCTATGGATAGGTCTGAGGCTTTGATATAATCAACATTGCTCCAGTAAGTTTCATCTATCATCTCCACACCACTGTCATTAAAAACTACCGCTGATGCACTAGAAGTGCACACAACTCGTTTCACTGTCTTTGAGTTCAGGCAAGCTTTCAAGATTCCTATTGTTCCATCAGTTGCTCGTTGGATCACTGCTTCCTCAGGCTCTCCATTTCCAAAATCTAGAGTTGGGGAAGCTACGTGAAAAACACCAACACATCCCTTAATAGCCACGTCAAAGTTGCTGGGTTCACTTAAATCTGCATAGAAGATTTGTAGTCTCTCCGATCCTCCTGGTAGACTTGTCAGGAAGCTAACGTCCCTCTTGTGTTCTGGTCCCATATACAGCACAAAGTTAATATATATATATATATATATGAAGAAATATATAAAGTGTTTTTCATGAGTCCTAACATGGGAAGAAATAAACAGAAAGCTTACCTGGGTGAGGTCGAACGGTGGTGTTGACAGAGTAGCCTTGCTCCAGGAGCTTCATGATCAACCACGAGGCCACGTACCCAGTCCCCCCTGTGACACACACTCTACCTGTTTTCCCTTCCATGTCTCTCTGTAAATGAAGATGAGGTCAAATAATATTGTGGTGGTGAATCTTCCTTCTATATCTATTATTTAGCTTGTATAGTCATTGAAAAAAACGTGTCTACCTTTCATTCATTATTTTCGACAGTGGCCAGCTGTCGACAGTGAAGATATCAACCAAAAACTGTCATTCAATAGACTTTTCAAGAAATCAATCAATTGGGATTTTTCTGTTGCTATCATTTCCCCTTTAATCACCTGCCTGAAATTGCAAAAGCGGGGGCTATGTTGCTCTAATTGTAATTAAAGATATTTTTAAAAGTATTTTTTAAAATATATTAAAATAGAAATTTTTATTTTTAATATTAAGAAATGAAAATATCTTAAAATATTAAAAAATCTAATTTAAAATAAAAAATAAAAATAATTATATTTTTTTTCAAAAACAATTCCAAAACATATTACCGATCACTCCCTTCGACTAGCACGTTGCCGCGGGGTGGTCGATGAAAGGACAGGGAATCGTCTCTGCTTTTTATTAACAACAGTTGAACTCTCTGGCACTTAGTTAGCTGCATGGTTCTGATTTAAAATTGTCTTAACGTGTTTTTATCCTAAGTTATTAATAAAAAATACTTTTATATCATGATTTCAAATCAAAAGTGATAATATAAAAGTCATGTAAAATAAACTCTATTATTAATATTATTATTATTGAACGGCGGACTGGAATGTTGTTGACAAACGATCTGGTTTGTCCAGATCTGCATTAAAACTTGACCCTCCTCTCTTTTGCAGTGGGATGACCGTGAGGTAGCTGATGTCCCTTCTACCCTCTATCCGTACAGCGGTAAGATTTCCACAAATTAATGATCATCATTTGTGGTAATGATTGGATTTGGCTAACTTTTTTTGTAGGATTAGCTTTGATCATCATTTGCGAGATGAACACTGAATAACCAGAGCACACACATGTCTAGCCTATCAGTTGTATATCTACGTAGCTTGTGGAAGCTTGCTTTTATTAATCACATTTGAGTTTCCTCGTCGTTTTATCCAAAATCTTTTGCCCGGAGGTTTTCCATCTTGCCATGACTAATTATAAAGTGCGAGCACGTGAAGAAATCCCACCTAATATTTTTGTTTTATCATTTCTCTAGCGATTTGCGGTTAATTTCTGCCTAAAAAATGCAATTATGAGAAATTATCCAGCCAAGAATCAAACTCGGGTCTACATATCAAGTTTAAATAAAAGAAATTCAATTAATCTGATCAAAAACTAGCATTCAACCCATTGATTGTATAACTAAAACAACCATTTTTGTTTTTTTTTAAAAAAAAAAAAATTGTCAACTATATGATCATCCAGGTTAACCTTCACAACTCGTAATCTAATCATTAGATAGGGTTATTCTACCAGTATTCCACTGATGATAGGTTTATACAAGAAATTATTAATGTAATAGTATATCTAAAACTTATCAGAAACTGAACTTCATTTCCTGTTTGAATGTGGGTTTTTTCTTAATTTCTTTGAGTGGCCATGCAAGGGCAATCCAAAAATTGAAGTCTGTTAGCTCCTCAGCGTTAATCAGATGTCAAAACTCAGCTTTAGTTAAAAGTAAAGCAAAATAGTAATCATGAGAGGGAAAGCCCGATCCATCGTGGAGGCACTGGAAGGAATGTTTGATGTAGGTGAACGAGCCAGATATCGAATAAATAATTATTGATTAATCCATCCGATGCTTACAACTGAGCTGTTCTTTCGTACGTATCTCAGTTTTTAATTTGACTCTCGACCAAACCCACTAGCAAAGAGTGACAAACAAACAAGGCAGAATCAACCCTTTCTTTCTTTTGTTTTCTTAATTTTACCAGCCTCGCCTTCTCTCCTATGCACAAAAAAGTCTTATAATTATTAAGTTAAAAAAAATAAAACAAGACATTCAAACCAAGAATTGATAAATGATGAGGTGCCGATCCGGACCAGTGACCAGCCACAATCAGCACTTTGGAAGATCAGAAGGTGGCGGTGGTAATTTTTGATTCGGTTGGGGTCCATCCAAGACTATCCATGCCATTCGTAGCCCCCAGCTTGTGTGGATATCAAGATGGCAGTGCATAAACCACACCCCTGATAACAATTTCACACAAAATCAATATATATTGTCGTCGATCAGCAATTTTTATCAAGTAATTATAAGCAAAAATATATATACAGAATTAACATACAAGAAATTATGCTGTAGTGATCAAGTACGCACTAATTAACTGACAATATTGCTGGGGATAATACACATAACATAACGCACCTGGATTGTCCGCTAGGAAGCGAATAGCGATCCAACCACCAGCAGGAACTCCTGCCGTGTTCCTTTCAACAGGGTCAACCAAATTAAAAGTGGAAGGATCTCTGTTGGGATCGTAGTTGCCGAAACCTTGTCCAACCACAAAGAAATTAAAACCATGCAGATGGAGTGGGTGGCTTTCAGCACCGAGTATACTCGTGCCCTGCAGCACCAACTCCACGCTCGAGTTGAATGTTAACACCACTGTTTTTGTACCATTGCTAACCATAGTATTATTTGGTGGAGCACCCGTATAATTGAATGGTGTTGCTGGGTTCTGAGGAAAATCGGAGGTGAAGACACCATTTGACTGTCCAAAAAAGTAGGATTGGAGAAGAGCTACAGAGGGTAATACAAACGACACGTTGTTGATGGAAGCAGAAAATTTGGTGCTATTATTGGGTCCCTGACAGGTTGTGTTTTTGGGGCACGGGCTAGTCCCAAGTCCCACAGTGAAGAAGAATCTCCTGTCCACTGTTTGTGGCACATTAGCTGGAAATTTGGCGTTGGCCAAGCTACGGAATTTCTTGGTGAAATTTGCAACAAAAGCAGTATCATTGATTGGAGGCAGAGTTGGCTTGAGTGAAGGAAAGTGATTATTACTAGATGGATGTTTATAAACCAGGACACCAGCAGTGGTAGAGTTGTCAAAGGTCCCCTGGCCTGAGAAATAAGGTCCAGCGAGCATGAAAAAGGTTGCATTAGGGAAATGAGGCTTGGTTTTGAGTAGAACATTTGTAGTTTGTCCCGGACTGATGAGGAGTGTGTCGACGTCAAAAGGTTTGACATAAACGGCGTCAGCATCAACGACGGTGAGAGTGTGGTTGGCAATGCTGAAAAAGAGCTCGTCGTTGAGTGCAGCGTTGATTAGTCGGAGAAGGTAGGTTTTTCCTGGCTTTACCTTCAGTTTGTATGTATCTGCAGGCCACGTTGATAATTACTTGACATATCAAAATTCAAGTTCAGCTTTGAACTTATTTTTAATAAAATCTCGATCACACTCCTTAAGAAAGAAAACGATATCCGTACTATGATCTGCTTAGATTATATATGGATGCTGTTTCTTGCATGGGTGAATGCTACACTCCATCCAACATATATCTTAATTTGCCCTTTGACGATGGTATTGCAACTAATCCAGATTAAAGATAATAATCGTAATCATTAACTATGCAATCATGTTTATTCATCAATATTAATTATGTTTTGTTTATTAGATAAAACTATATATATCTCGTGCATGCGTAACATGTCCTTAATTCTGACCTTTCCTTCGTAACATCACACTATTGCATGTTTTAGGTGGAATATCAATCGCATTTTCCCCTTGCAAAATCTAAAAAAAACTGAACAGGCCGGCGCAGTCACTACTTATCATCATAAAGTGATGTTTTACCTTTAGCAGAACAATTGTATAAAGGCCCTGGAAGGCCATTGATTGTGTACGCATCCGAAACATTCGGACCTGCCCCGGTTTGAAGAGCCTGGGCAATTACAGCTTCGGGGTCTACATTAAACCATTCTCCTGCAATCTCAAATTCATTAGAGATCTATTCTCTGTTGACGGATATTGAAAGAGAGAGAAAATGATACATTGATATGCCAGTACTTGATAATTAATGAATTACCTAAAAGAATGGGGATTTCCCTGTAGGGTTTCTTAAATGGGTAGGACTCGTTGAGCTTTGGCAGGATAATAATGGGTCCATAAAGGGATGATCTCAGCCATGAAAGGTGAGCATGCCACAAAAGTGTTCCTCTCTGCCCAGTGATGGTGAAATTGTACGTATATGCCTGGCCAGTTTGTATGGGACATTGTGTTACGTAAGCTGGACCATCTGCCCATCCGCTTGTTAGCTGCCTTACTCCATGCCTGTTCGCTCATTTAAAACAATCAGGTAAAAAATACTGCTTCTGCCGTGATTGCCAGCCAGTACTTCGAAGCCACATAAATATATATATAATGCAATAACATATGATCATATAATAGTGTTTGATATGTACTATACATATTCATACCAGTGAATGGTAATATTTTCAGCAACATGATTGACCACAGTAACAAGGACTCGATCACCTTCCCTTGCTACCAAGCGAGGACCTGGGAACTGTCCATTTACTGTCACTAGGCTCCTTGTGTGGCATAATCTCGTAAAATTTTGGTATTTGATCTTTTATTATTCATATCAGCAAAAAAAAAAAAAAGAATTAGAATACGGGGAGAAAATGAATTGGCAAAAAATAATGTTGAAGAAGATTAATGTACATTGAACGTGTACTGCCTTGTTAAGGCCGCTGCAAAGTCCGGCACTGAAGAACAAATGAAAAAAGAAAAGAGCTGCAGAGCTGCCATTGAAGGCAATATTATGGGACGCGGGGAGTTGGCCATTTCGTGTTTTCTCTTGAAATATGTCTCTCGCACTGTGTTTGGTATGGAAGAAATTGAAGGGGGAGGAAGCAAGTGATGGGCGCTGATTGTTTGGAGATACCAATCGACACGTATTATATAGAGAAATAGATTAGGTGATGAGAAGATTATCATGTGGAGAACAAGGAATATTAATGAAGGAGCTTCATCTGCTGCAGGTGACAGTTGAGGTGGTCACACACTTGTCTCCTCAGCTTTGCTTTTCTTGGTTGAGCTGAATTTTAGAGTGTTGATAAAGTAAGATTTTTCACAAACTCTCTAATAAAATTTTGATTACCAGAATCACCTTTCTTTATTGGATCTCATGAAGTAGACTACTGCAACAACAAATTAAATAACCCAATAACTATTAATAATTAGGCCAATAGCTTGTTTTAGGTTAAGTTCCCCGATCATTTCCCAATCAAGCATGGAAATTATGATTCGTATTTTGTGTTAATGATAACACAATGGTGATTGATTAATTAGATAGAAATACGTACAGCAATGTTCCTGAAAATAAACATGTGATTCTTCTTAATCACTGTGATTCCACTTCACCTTTTGATTAATTTACCATACTACATAGTTACTTCCCTTCATCAATTTACGATATACCATAATTCAAGCGTACATATATGGTGAGACTGTAGCTTTCTAGAGCAGCTGGTTAGATGAAACCCTTGCAGGTACGTACGAGCTAGCCACCTACATAGTTACTTCCCTTCATCACTTAATACGGCTTAAACTACTAGATCAAACTTTCTTTATTTTATTCTCTAAGTTAAAAAAATTTTGGGTTTGAAAACTGTACAGATCTACATTACCTTGTATTTGATCTACATTACCTTGTACTTGATTTTTATCAAATAAAATAGGAGTGATGTATAGAAAATTAGGTTGACGTCCACCATTTTCTGTTCAATATTGCAACTCTATTCTCAGCTTCATTATGCGATGTTTCCACCAGTTAATATCCTGGGCCACCAGTGAGCTCTCGTGTTCGATTAATGAGTTCAAGATCTCGCTAAGAGAAGAAGACCACAACCAAAACCATCCGTACTTGGCGTGTTTTGTTGGTGAAGTTGCTTTTTGGAAACTCTCTGGTGGAGAACGATGTGTCCACTGAACGGAAAGTGATGTCTGCGCTAGCTAGCTGATCTAATTAGGACCGGATTTTGAATGGCTGAAATGTTTTGAAGGGTTTAAGATATCATTTCATCAGTCTTCACAGCAATACCACATATTTAGAATTGTACAAGCTGGTCAAATATAGGGTGGATGCAAAAAAAAAAAATAATAAATAAAGAAGAGATACAGTAATAGTTACAGATATGGTAGCATAATAAACCACTCCAGTATAAATGAAATTAGGTTCATAGGAATGAGTCCAAGATGCTAAATTGTGAAATGAAAAACTTTCCCTATCATTTATTTTGGCTTTTTGACCCCGGCCCCGGGTGGATCTTAATCTAGCCAGGATGGTTGCTTCAAATATTAAGTTCCTAACATGGCAGATAATCCATACTATTCAATAGAAGATCGAGTCCTCCCATGCTTTTTGCTTAAACTTTGCTTTAATCATTCCTTGCCACCGATCGATGAAACAAATCATCCAATGAATAAGGTATGCACCATAACTTTTATTTTCTAGAATTTCAAAATGGATACACATCTTCATGCAGCATGATAAAATTAAGAAATTTGACCAGAAAATGAAAAACTTGTTGGGCGTAGCTAACCATAGTAAAATCTCAGTTTTCAGATCAGGAATACGTACCTACTGCATGCTAATTAGTTTGTAAAACCCTGGTAAAAGAGTCTATAAGGGATATATAGAAGAGCACAGTATAGTGGCCATTGCCATCTGAAAGTCTATATTTTTCAATCTTCTTTGTATTTGTGAAGGTCAATGAGATTAATTAATGGCGTTCATCATTCTATGGAGGTGAACATTTCAGCTGTTCTTTAAAGCATCGATTCTATAATAATTTCCAATGCGAGCTACAATCATCCTTAAACCCCATACTATTAATAAATAAAATTAAGTTGTTGAACTCATATTTGATATATAACCTGGGATTTTAAAATCAAACTGTAAGCTAATCAATCCTAATTTTAAGCCCAAACTAACCCCAAATACAAACCATAAACACTACCCTAGCCCTAAACCATAACAAAATTAATAATATTTCTTATTGCACTTGCAGGTCAAATGTAGCGTAGGGCATGTTCTAGCTATGCATCACCATTTTAAAAAAGGTGATCCCATAATCTCATATGTAACTCGACAACTTTAAGCTTTGAAAACTTGTAATTTTTGACACCACAACGCAATTGTACTTTGTTCTATTAATTAATATTTAGTGGTTTGGGTGGACCTTAGTCAAGTGTTGTTGTTATTGGATCTTCGGCATGTATTCAAGTTCTTTTTATTTCTCTCTCTCTCCTCAATCGTTTTTTTTTCATACAATCTTATAATTTAAAAGAGTTCATGTGACACATGGTTTTGTTGGAAATGAGATAAATAGATAGCAACAAAAAGAAGAAGAGAGTTAATCCTTGCAATTAATATATACAAATAATATTAATTAAAAAATAATTGAATAGTTCTT
Organism: Salix exigua; assembly: GCA_032356905.1. NCBI lineage: Eukaryota > Viridiplantae > Streptophyta > Magnoliopsida > Malpighiales > Salicaceae > Salix > Salix exigua. Next base: position 4,905,452 of record CM063593.1, on the reverse strand, counting down.
TAATCTATGTTGACCATACATTAATTATTTTTACTAAATTATAACTAACTTTAAAAAATAATGAAGTGTTATACTACTAGAAAACATCTTTGGCGATCCAAAATACCCTGATGTTAATAAACTGCATTTTCCCGCATGAAAATGCGCGTCAAACATACTTGGTAACTGTCACTGGATTGTTTTTTCAACCTAACTGATCAAGTCTATGCATGCTGGGTCTCCACTCTCCTCCCGGTCCCTTTGAGCTCAATCATCTTTCATGTTGCTTGATTTTGAGTCACAAACATTTTCCTATTCTTAATGATAACATCCGAGTCAAGATGACACTATGTTTTTCTTCGGTTAAGATATTAAGACAGTTTTCTTCTTTTTTTACAATTCACCTAACATAGCAAGTTATTTTTGTTAAAGAATAATATAAATTATATTTTGAAACCTTACCTAAGCTAAGTTTTTAGATAAAAACATATTTTTAATACTAATAAAGAAATTACTACAATCCAATCCAATCCTCCAACACTGTTCTTGGTGGAGTAATGCGAAATATCACCGAACTTCACAGCTACTCCCATATATTTATTAATGGCAGAAGGTCATATCATGTTCAGTGAACCTTCGCTCACAGTTTCCATTAGACTCCTCCATTCCTCAGCGTGGTAATTCTTTCCAAATCCTCAAGTTAATTCTAAGCATCCCTCCTTACACAAAACAAATAAAAAGTTATATGTGTGCTTTCAAGATTAGACAATCGATAAAGAAACAATTAATCAAACAAATGCATGTGTGTATATATGTGTGTGTTTTGTTTGTTTATATATATATATATATATATATATATATATATATATATAAACCCTACCACTACAATTATATTGCTATATTTGAAAAGAAAGGGAACGAATAAAACAATTACCAATGACATTCACAAAAGTAAGATATACAGATTATATAAGAAATCTAGCTAGCTCTAACATAACATTCTGAGTAGTTGTTTGTTATATTATAAGGAAGATAACAACCATCGTATATATCTTACCTATTCTAGGAGACATCAAGGCAAATTACATGGAAAATAGATGATATATGTTAAAAAAATCTAGTTTTATGATAATTAGAAACCTTAAACAAATTTTAGAGGTTATAGGTAAGAAGTTAGTAATGTGATAAGGGAGATAACAATCACCTTAGTATAAATAAAATTGTTGTTTATTTCATCAATCTTCAATTTCCCATCCTTTACAATGTACATCTAAGCATTGGGCTGGTTCTTGATTTTTTTAGCAATATTTTTTTATCATATAATTAAAGAAAAAATAGTTTCACTGCTTTTTTTATTAAATCTAATAAAATATATGACCCGGGTTATGAGTTTTTTTATTTAACCTCGATTGATTCAATATTTCATCATCTTACATCTGAAAAAAAAATCATCTTGAAAATTATTTATTTTAGAAAAAAAAAACTACATGTAATATTTATTGGTGATCGAGGTTGCCTTTAAACAAGGCAAGTTAACTGGGTTATGACATGACAAATCCCAGATTTTTTTAAAAAAAAACTAGACAAAAAATAAAACCTAGTTGAAGGATTTTAAAGCTGACCCGCTTAACCGGATTTAATAATACTATAAACAAAATGCTATTCTCTACCTGTGCTTTATTGAATACGAGCAATACACGTGGCAGTATTTGATAATTTCCAGTTGAGAAGCGACGGAAAGGGGTTAAGGCCTGAAGCCCAGTGATGAGAAGTTAATTGGGGGTAAGACTAGACTACACTATTTCCTACAGTTAAAGCAGTAGGCTTATTGCCTGAAGCCCAAAATGAGAAATAAAGAGGCAAAGGCATTTTCTTAATTGATTGTTGGGCCAACAAAATTTTCATTATTTCGCTGAGCCCAAACAATCAGAAAGCCCACTTATTTATCATACAGACCCCGAAAAGAGTACCACAAGCCATATTTAGTTGAGCCCAACATGTACTAAAGAGACGCATATTTAGTGTTTTTATTACACAAGCTATTTTTTTATAAAAATTATGTACGCAGATCTTTCAATTAATTTCTATATATATATATAAGAAATTTTAATTGTAAATTGAAAAATTTGTGCATAAATCTAATCAAGTAAAATAAGAACAATGTGTGTTAATAAATAAATAAATCATAAATAAAGATGAAAATAAAACAAGTTGAAAGATAGATATACAGTCCTTTGATTTATTTGTGTTTGATAATTTTATTTAACAAGATTATATATTTATTTAATTAAACAATAGTAGAAATAGACACACATGAATTGATTGTAAAAAATAAAAGAAAAGAAAAAAAGAAAATATCATTCAAGGTCATACATACTACAAATATTATTCAAAGAATAACATTTTTTAAAATAAATATCATTTACATCAAACATAAAAATAAAATTATAGTTGAATTAGAATAATTTCTTCAAAACTTAAATGCATACAGAATAATAAATAAAATAACAACTATCAATAAGAAACAAAATAAATAACAACATCAACAGTAATAATATAAATAAAAATATATATAAGGGATATTAATTTAAATAAAAAAATATTTTATAAAAATATAAATAATTATTGTTATAGTCTTAAAACTTGTTTTGGAATCACCTAGGACACAAGTTGAGGTAGATATTCATCTAGTTAAAATAAAAATAAAAATAAAAATGATTACAGATGAATTCATAATTCGTAGTCGGTTCTGAACCGAGCACCCTTCTGATGATGTGATCGTTAGGCTACTCTCGTAGGTGTTGTTAGGTACATCGTCAGTGACTCGGATGAAGGTTAAGCACGGGAGAGGGGTTCGCGCCAGACGGGAACAGGTCGAGCTACTCCATTCATCTCCACACGTGAAATTCTGAGAGAAGATGGTCCCGCCTATAAAGGGTTGACTTTGGAGAAAACGTCCACGAGGAAACACTGCGCCCACTCCCCACCTCCCTTTGGAACCAGGCTAACCTAAGCCCACTCTGACAGTCAACCACAGAGTGTCCTTGGCATTTCTAGGAATCACAAAAGTCAAAGCCAGAAGCAGACACAACCTCCCTCACTTCGAAGCAACCACCCAGTAAATTAAAAATTCTACGGCTGAGTTGCAGACACAACTTCCATGGTGGTGGTTGATTTTGAATCATTGAGTTTATCGAGTAGGTAATTGCTTAATTAATTTTGGGTGTCTCTTTATGCTAATGCTTATGTGCCACTGCATCATTGACTCAATTTGACAACATAATTTCTTTTCTTCTTCCTATGTTCAGTCAGATATAATATGAAATGCATCCTATGTTTTATTATTATTACTACAATGAAATATTGTCTTAACTTTTAACAAGAACAACTAGAAATTAGACAGAATATTTTGTCGTTTTGATTCCATCAAAGAATTACATTTACATCATCGGGTAATTCCATTAGTGTTTCACTTTATATTGCTAATTCTATTCATATTATATATAATATTTAAAATAAAATATAATTTGAAAAATTAAAACATAATTAAATAAGAAGAGCAAATTTGTACTATTAATTTTAAGAAATATTATCAAATACAATTTATCTATTTAGTGGGTAAAAGCTAGAGGATGGGGTGGAAGCAATTCTTCATGAACTAGGAGGGAGATAAGGTGAAGCACATGTAGTAAGGAGGGTTGCCAACAACTACTCGAGGCTATTCTCTTTATCCCTCAGTTCTGCTATCTTTGCTCTAAGTTAGGTCATTTCAGCTTGAATTTTCTCATATGATCACATAGACAATTGATGATTAATTGTTAATACGTTATAGCTCGTTTATGTATCCTTAACCATAATGTTTGAGATACCATAAACATGATTTATATTATCGACTCGTAGATACAACATTCAACCATAATTCTAGATCAAGTTTAAGATGGGTCAAAAGGTTATTCCTATGTCTCTCACACAATTGGGTGTTGTATGTTCCAAAAAAATCAACACACACACACAACTTAGTATGATGTGGTTCGATTATCAATAAAATATAGCACCTTTTTTTTTTGTATGTTCTCCTTTTACATATAAGTTTCAACAAAAAACACTCATCGATCTTGAATTGCCCTCATGTATCTTAGCTTGCAAATAAAGCTATTGTTAGTTAAATATTTTCATAGAATACAAATTGTTATATAAAAAATATCATATAAATTAGAATCTAATCATCCTATTTGTGTTTAAAATTAATTTAATAAACTTGTTGGTGTGGATAGTCATAGAACCATGAATCTCATTGGTTCAATTCTCTAAACCAAACTATGATAGTCTTAAAAAATATTGCAGACATTACATGTTGGATATACGAGTCTCATATATCTTCCAAGATGTGCCGAGGATTGAAATCCCTCCACATGACCATGTATTCCTGACCTAGAAGGTCTTTTTCTTAATCATATATTTTTGTCTTTGCTTCACACAAGAAGTCACTCAACTTGGTCCATAGAAAAAGAAAATCAAATATGATAATGACAAATATTTTACTACTTTAAAGAAAATATATCACAAATTAAATTCAATCATGGCATTGTGATTCTTCCACACTTTCTTGGCCATGCCATTTTTAGTATCCTCCCCATAAAAGTTTTCCTTACATGTCAAATTTATAAAATAATTAGTTTATTAAAATTAAAAAAAATCAGTTAAATATTGAAAAAATAATTTTTATATATAAATTAACCTTGAACTTTTTTAACCAAACATCAATCATAAGCATTTGTCCAAGAATTTTGAAAACCTAACCATTGAAACAAAGGTAATTACATTAATGAATTTATCACTAAAGTTATCATATGAGCAACCTCAACATTTGTAAACCTGAATCGTCATTGATTCATTAAAATGAATTATTCTGACCAAATTCATTTATATATATATATATATATATTCAATGCTTAAAAGGAAAACAAATTTACATGTTGAGGACTGACTTCTAAACAATATACTTCATTATGTATATATCTTGATCAGAAAAAACAACCCCTCTACGAGCCACCATCACACTTGATGAGGATGCGTTGATAAATAGTGTCTATGCTTGAAAAGTTTCATCATGGTCATCACCTAGTACTCATGCTCTTTAGAAATGTTGTTATAAGAACTAACATTGCTCTTATTCATATCTATATCTACTAACCTTTTTTTACCAATTAAACTAACTTGTTAAAAAAATAACATTATTACTATATTTTTTTAAAAAAAAAAGAGAAAAAGGAGGGGAGAGGGAGAAAAAGGTTCGTGCCACTAGTTGTAACTTTAATATTACCAGAGAATTCACCGATGAGAATTTAGAGATGGTAAATTAACCTTGGTAAGTCTGTCTGTCTGACGCATCAGATTTGTCGATGAAATTAACAACGGAATAACGGCCTGGCTGTTTTTTTGTTCTTAGAATTTGGTAATTCCTTTGGTAATCACTAATTAAAAAATATTCTTTTTTTGCTGATCGATATCAATGTAATTTACTGATATCAAATTACGTTTCACTGCAATCACGCGCGCGCATGCCGAACAATCACACCATTATTTGTCCAGAAACTGCGTCTTCAAATATATATATATATATATATATATATATATTTGCCATAAATGCACGCTTCCCGACTCATAATTGGCCCCGTATCATTTAAATGAGTGATGTCGAATTTCTTCCTAAATTGAGAGACATGGCAACCATAGACGTGGAAGCTGTGTCATGTATAATGTGAGGACTGTTGTGCTTTTTTAAAAAAATATTTTTTTTAGAGATATATTAAAATATTTTTTATTTTATTTTTTTAAAATTATTTTGATATCAACACATCAAAATAATTTAAAGATACAAAAAATATTTTATTTAAAACAAAAAAAAATGAATTTTGACCCATAGCCGGTTTTACTGGAATGCCAAACATATCTAAATTTGATCTAAATGTTTTCTATCGATTAAAAAGCTGTCATCCTCGAATCTTGAGAGAGAATGATATCAACACGACAACTCTTATTCAGAATAATTAATGACTTAGAGAATTGAAGGGATTTTTTCTGGAGATGTATATTTTTTTTTTATTCTTTAGTGGTTGACTCTTGCTTTGGTTGAAATGGGGTCATGGGTCAGGTAGCCTAGGTCCCCCTTGATTCATCTATGTCATCAAAACTCTATAACAAGACAAAGAAGACACTAAATGAAATTTCAGACAAAACAAAAGTGCTAGAAGAAAAACAATTGTGAAGCTATCTTCTTTAGGAGCCTGATCAATCGGCATCATATAATGGGAGGACACTACTCTTCAATGATCAACCAACTTTCCACGGCAATTTTTACTTGATCAAAAGCATCGTAATTTTTTTTTCTTGCCTTGTTATAAATCTAGACGGTAGATGCTGCCGATAACTTTAGTGTGCGAAGAAGAAATTCGAGCCCCATAAAAAACAACGTGGCGGTGACCCAGTAGTGCTGGAAAAAATGTTATCTGTTTGATAGTCTTGGAATTTCTTAGAAAGTCAAAGAAGAAGACATCCAAGAGCTCTTTCTTTCTGTCCAGCATAAACTTCATAGAATCTTGCTTTAAAAGTCAAAGAGGGCACGCAGATTCCTCTTCATCTACTCCGCTCTCTCCTCCTCCTCACAAACCTTTCTCTTACTCGCATCTCTTATCACTAATTAGTTTAGGGTTCTTGTTCTGCTGGATAGAGATAGATATTGTTCTTGTGATGCGCAGCTAATTGTTTGAGTTCGAGTTAGAGAGAACAACATGGAAGAAGTGATGAAGAGTAGTGCATGGTTTGACGAGGGTGAAGATGAGCTTGTTAGAGAGCTTCTCGATGATGAATCTCCTTTCTTTCTCTTGCCAGAGGAAAAAAAACAATCCACACCAAGTCCTACGAGCGAACAAACTATTAACCAGTTCATATCCAAAGTCTATTCAGGCCCGTCAATCAAAGATATTGAGGATGCTCTGTCGATGACAAGCCGGAAAGACCAATCCCAGGCGGTTTCACAAGCCAGGTTTGAAGTTTGAACTCTCCTCTAGATTAATCTTACATAAAATTGGATTATTTGTATAAGTTAATGAAATGATTTAAGCAAGCTTCTTCATATATTTTCATCTCTTTTTCAGAATTTCGTTGCTGCAAAAGAGTTTGAGTAAGATAGAGAACAACAAGTACACTCTAAAATTGAAGAGCTGTGGCAATGGGATGGCTGATGATGGATATAAATGGAGGAAATATGGACAAAAATCTATCAAGAACAGCCCACATCCTAGGTAACTATCCATCTCCTTAATTACTTTTTCCATATATATATATATATATATAACTTCAACCATTTTCCTTATAGTTCATATTGATTTATATATATTACTGCTGTTAGTATTGTATAATCCATAACTTTGCTTCCTTTTAAACTCGTATATTATATAATATCAAATAAAGTTGACCAAGAATCAAGAATATTTAGCCGCGATAGTTTCTACATCTTTTTTACTACAATTGCAACCACCTGGTAAATATCTGTTCTTACGTGTTTCAAAATTATTTTTTTATTTTAAAAAAAATATTAAGGCAATAAATTTTATATGTTTTTGGATGGGTTGATATTTGAATTAGAAAACCTATTTCATCTTAATATCAAACCATTTGAAAATCTTTTGTGATCAATGCCAAGGAAATACCCAGATTACCCTTTTCAACCCTCTTCTCTTCTCTTTACTTTTTGGTTTTGTGAAACTTTTTGGGTAAATTATCTCGACGTCAATTTTCTTTTTAACTTAAATCGGTGAAAGAAATAATTAAGGAGGGAAAGGCTACAGCATAAGCATCCACGGCCAAGAGTTTTGACATTTCACATGCTATGCTATATTCACTAACGTTAAGATTTCATCCACTTCTTAATTAACTAACACAGTCAAATTTACTACTACTACTAATATAATAATAATAAGAAAAAGAAGAACAACAACAACAACAACAATGTGAACCGTCTCATGGTCCACTCAGGTTGCCAACTGCCACGCAATCCTCATAGGAATGTTGGTTGGTATATTTCCTGTACAAAAAATCTAGCTTTTAAAAATAAAATAATTATTTACCATATATCGTTTTTACTAATATTACCTCTACCTCACAATATAAAACAAAACGAATCATACAACGGAGCAATAACTTGGTTAGCCCATAAAACTTTTTCATTTTCTCGGATTTTACCTTGAGCAGTTCTTACTTTAATTATGGATTGTAGAGAAAAGCTTTTGAGTTTTTCAAAATTAGAAATTATAAGGATAAGAAATTAAAACTATTTGATAAGGAAATACCTTTCCTCCTATAATTATTAAAATTAGAAATGAGCGCATGTTTGTGTAACGTGAGTTGTGCTGTGACTGGAACAGAAGCTATTACAGGTGCACGAACCCACGGTGCGGTGCAAAAAAGCAGGTGGAAAGGTCCAGCGAGGATCCAGAGACACTCGTCATCACTTACGAAGGGCTCCATTTACACTATGCATACCCATACTTCTTATTGGACCAGCCACAGCATGTTGTTGATCCACCTTCCAAGAAGCCTAAAAGAGCCATTTCAGAAGCCCATGAAACACCAGATCAAGCCCAAGAGTGCTCAGCGCATGCCACCAGTCCTGCTTCCCTGCCTAGCACAAGCACAGCTGAGGAATCAGGTTTGGAAGCAACAGGTCCTCGAGGGTTGCTTGAAGACGTGGTGCCCTATATGGTTCGGAATCCATCAAACCACAACGTGTCTTCAAATTCCTTATCTACCTCACCGCCTTGGTCTCCCAACCTTTCCTATTCATGTCTCGATATTGCCTTGGACACTAGCACCGCGTGAGTCTCTCTTGTTTTCTAATTATGGCCCACATATAAAGGTTTAATATTGAAAATTTATTTCAAATAATTTAATATGTATATTAGTCATCTATCTGGCTGATGATGATGTTGCTCGTGCACTCTTATATCAAATAAAATTCATTTGACCCAGGTTAAATATTTCACCCAAACTTTGATAATGCCATCTTAGTAATTAGAAGAATAAGAGTCAAAATTGAAATAAAAAATCAATTGTATATTTTATTGAAAGGTGAAATGGGTGGGGGGGGGATCAATTTAGCGAAATGGCCCGGTAAATAAATAAATAAATTAGGATCAAAAGTATCATGAAAAAATTTGATTGAATGGTGAAATTGAAAAGAGAAATAATTTTTTTTAAAAAAAAATCAATGAGAACCAAATTGGTAAAAATAATATGCCATAATTTTTAATTGAATGGTGAAATTGAAAACATATAAAACTTTAATAGAAGGACAAAAAAATAATTAGAAATCAAAATAATGAGAATCCAATTGGATAACATAACACCATAAGTTTTTTACGAGAGGAGCAAGAAAAAAAACTAGAACTCAAAAAAAGAAAAAGTAAATTTGAAATATCAATAATAAAGAGGATCAACTTCCAAATTTCAGGCAATGATAGAGAGAGAAAATAAAATATAAAAAAGACCTACTAACGACACATCATGCATTATATGCATGATTAATGTGGAGGATTTTAGCTCCGTCAATGAAAAATGAGAAAAGTAGGGTAGCACGCATTTATTAAGTGGTGTTTCACATTGTATTTTAAAAATATTTTTTATTTTTTATTTTTTATTTTTTATTTTAAATTAAAAATATAATATTTTAAATTTTTTATATACTGATATCAAAAATATATTTTTATAAAAAACTATCATTCTGAAAAGAAAAGAAAAAACTTACTCTCCCAAAATCCTGCCCTCTTTGTTGGAAAGCAAACAGGGGAGAATGAGGATGCTCTTCCACGGAGCACTAATGATAATAATTCACCACCAATCATTTGCGGCTATGCCAATTATTTATAGGCTTGCTTTTCCTCAATAATTGCCTGAAGATAACGATGTTGTGGAGGGAATTTGGATGGTGAGATCCCCTTGAACCCCATTTGCGGCTGAAAAATGTACCTCTCAACGATGCTTGTGAATCAAGCAACCTTCTCTTACCAATTATTGCTTCGTTGAACTAGATCGATTGATTTGTCCTCCTTTCCAACGTGTTTTTTTTACTCTTTTGTTTCACCAATTAAAGAGTTCCCCAGGCTAGTGAAGTGGTATGATAACGATGATTTTGACAAGTCAAATATAAATTTGTCCGATCGTCCTCAAAAAGAGCAATCACCTCGAGCAAGGAGCGCAACAAGTTCACCCATGCGTATCAAATGGGAAAAATTGAAAAGCAAACTCTATGATTGTTGATTCAAACATGTGTATCGTTGCAATAGTTGATTAACTTTTTTTTTATAATCCATGAATAGATAACTCAGTACTCTTTCACTCACTATCAGTCATTATAATCGGTGACAATGTTAATATAAAAAAATTAGCCTCGACATTTTCCACGAACGATGTGGTTGATGCTTGCTTTAGCTCCATGTTGTTGTCCCGGCCATTGACCATATTTATTTCCCTTGATTTTTTAATCCTTAAGAATCTATAATTAGAGCTTGTCTATAATATCCAATTAAAAAACAGAAGTTGAATTCTGGGAGCTGTATAATAATCGTGAGAAATGAATAAGAGGTGCGACACAGAACTCAGTCCAGGAGAAGCGAATAACCCCATCAAAAACCACCACTTTGAGCTCCTTGATGACCAACAAAATAGGGGATCCTGAAACACAGTAACTCCAAAATTATATGCCGAAATCCCAAGAAAAAGTGATATCCTCAAACATGTTTTGCCATTGAGCTAATGTATTTTAGGGTTTTCTTGGTTATGTACTCTTCCAAATAAAAAAAGTTGGGGGAAAGTGTTTGTTGACATGAGCATGTATAGATGTTGGGGGGGTGGAATACTAAACAATGCATCTTAATGAATTTTTATTCAATATAGTTTGGTACAGGGTAGCATCTCTTCCTATATATATACATACATATATAGATATATATTAAAATATTGTAATATCCTTGAAATAGGAAGGCTGATGAAGAATCCTATGACACAAGTAAGAGAGTGACAGGCCCCATGAATTAACACACAGAAGAAAACTGATAACATTATAAAAGGTATTGGCTGGTTTCGTGCTTTGGTGCGGGACTAATTATCACATAAATATTTATTCTATGAAAAACGTTTTGTTGAATATTCAAGTTTTTTTGTAAGCATTTTTTTCTCTTTGATTCTAATATCATTTCAGTAAACAAGTTGATTTTCTTAAGAAGAAAATAATAATTTAATCAAATGAAGAGTTTATATGGGAAAACAATTATATATATATATATATAAGAACGACAAAGAAAAGAACCTTGATAAACATTTTGAATTTTCTTGTAAAATCAAATTCCAATCAAGTTAACCTAGTTGTGGACTAACATGTCAAGACGACTAAATCAAAACTTATAAATTCTAAATTGATTTTTCTAACTCAATTCAAGTTAAGAATCAAGTTAGTCGAATCTCAGATCTACCTATAATACCAAGCTAATTAAGTTTCATAATCATGGTCAGAAGGCACCAAGTCGAGGAAGTGCAACGTAACAACAAAAAAACCTAACACAAGTTAAGAAATGAACGAGGAAGAGGAGAAGAAAAGGAAAGGGAAGGTAAGGAATCAATTGAAGAGGCATCAGATCACAAAAAGGGGAGCAAGCCGACAGATAGAATTTAATATAAGATGTCAAGAGAATGAGCCGATAATAATTAAGGAGGAAATCATAACTTAATAAAGATGGCAAATAACCAGCCAGCAAGTTAACGTATTTAAAATAATTCTAAGAAATAAAATGCAAATAAGTGAAGGAATTAAAATGAAAATGGGAAATAAACTATAGGCAACAAAACAAGAAGAAAAGAAAGGAATGGTCGTAACATACGTGGATAAAACATAAACACAAAATGAATGGATAAAAACACTGAAGGTCAAACAGGAAATGAGAACGCCAACAAGGGAAAACGTGCTTGGAAAAAGACAACCATCGAAATCAATGCCTGGAAAACGCGAATGAGAGAGCACAGCAAGTCTAGAGATAAAAAAAAAATAGTATTTTTTTTTTAAAAATAATATTTTAATATATTTTTAAATAAAAAAACAATTTTAACTACATTAATAAACAAGAAAAAAAGGGACGATGGAGGGGGATACGGAAGACGTACGTAAAGAAAAACATAAACTAAAAATGTTATCAAGCCATCTTATTTATATAGAAGCATAAATTGCAGTGCATGCACTCGCGGGCGTGTGAGGAAATTTGGGTTTGAATTATAGGGCAATGATAATGATATTTCTTTTTTACTAAATTTTAAAATCTGAAATTAATAAATAATGTTATTTACAGGCACATAACATTATTGGTCATCAGCTGGAACTTATCAATATGAAGTGGGGCATGCTTTGCTATCTCTATATCTACATGCCAGAAACTATAGACAGATAAACCTTCACTAGATATATTTCCTGGTCCATGACTCCATGGCATTAAATATAGACCACACTTCTGCTCCGCAGCACGTCTACGATCGGAACCTGTCCATCTCGCCCATGTATGTACAGCTATTTTATCCATGTTTTTTCTAAAATTCACAAATAAATCTAGTAATATAATACAAAAAAAAATGACAGCATGTAATTTTTTTTTGAAAAACAAAACTAGCGTGCTTACGATTAGATAAATATATAAGCGTGTATAAATGACTTAATCACAATCATATTAATATATAAGATTTAACAAAACACAAAAGTGTAATTACTTGTTGAGATATTTAAAATTGATCAAAATTTATTGCTGTTAATGATTAATTATTTGTCTCTAAAGTTTTATTGTTCCACATTTTGCGCAAAAAATGCTTTCTTCAATAAACTCTCCATGATTCCAACAATACTATCTTATTTAAATGCAGTCTTAAAAAAGGTATAATGAACCAAGAAAATAAAATTTAATTAACTCTTTACAAGGATTAAACCTATGTTCTAGACAAGAAGAAAATTATAAAAGAAAACAATGCTTTAAAATCAAAAGAGAAATGTTGCAAAATTAGTAAGGACTTTAGTTCAAAGCTCAAAAGAGAAATGTTGCAAAATCACTTTACTTTAGTTCAAAGCTCACTTTACTTGGTGCATCTCCCCTCTAAAAGCTTGGCTTTATTTGAATCAAATTAGAACTTCTCAACTTCCTACTATATAAACTCTTAGAAAATTCATTTTTTTTCTTGTATAGTGTCGTGACGGTCATTTTCTTTGCTTCATTCGTTGTCATCCCCGAAGACGGGAGGAGGTGTGCTGAAAAAAGGATTTTTTATATGCATAAAATTATTATTATTATTATAACTTTTAAAAGTCAGCACCTGGTATTAAGATTACTAGAAAATCTAATGGTATATGAAAGTCTGAGTAAGGAGATTTGTTTTGCAAAGGGAAGAGACGTCACCTCCAGTGCATCCTACTTAAAGTAAGTTGCATTGTTGTTTGATTGTTTCTCAAGGGGAAGACATGTCGCCCCCAGTACACCCTATTTAAGATAAATTGCATTGTTGTTTGATTGTTTCTCTATGTCATATTTTTATTTGTTAGTCTTTTATAAATGTCTAAATAGATCTTTCTTCATAACAGAGTTTGTACCGTATGCAAGAAAACAAAACATTTTTTTTTTAATTGCAATTTTAATTTTGTATTTTTTTATACATATTTTTTTTTCTATTTTGGATTGGTGACCCAACCTAGATGGGTTGAAACGACCCATTTCTTTGGGGATAGGATACCAACCCAAATGGGACGAAACAACCCATCATTCAATGGTGAGGCTAGACACTACATCCATCCTAGCCACAGTCTATTGTTCACAACAAGTGAACAGTGACAGAAGGTAAGGGCAGCGAGAATGGTTGACCTGTTGTTGCCTCTGTGTAAAGGAGATCAAGTTTGTGTCGGAGGTGGTGGTGTTGAGAATGGTGGGCAGTGGTGGCTACATGAAGAGGAGAAAGTCTGATGCGATTGAGAGAAGAGGGATGCTACCACTAATTCTATCACTGGAGGAAAGGAAGTTGTTGTCACTGTCGGTAAAGGAAGAGCTGCTGCTAGTCGGTTGTCAGATGAAAATGTAACTGCTGCTAGGGAAGAAAAGGTTGTTGTAACTGCTGCTGCTATTGCTACTATTAAAGGTGAAGAAGACGGGGTTGTTGTCATTGATAGAGGGAAAAAGTTGGTGGTGCTAAGGGGTCGTTCATAGCGTGTCCTCTTCTCTGTCTCTCTTTTTATTTTGTTTTATTCTTCTCTCTTTTTTTCCCTCCGTTTGTTCTCTATTTTGCCTTGGTTCTCTATTCCTTCGTGTCTTGTGTCCTGTGTTCTCTCCCCTCTTTCGTTCGTTCGTCGCTTACAAACATTTATAGAATACAACTCTTCAACTAACTTGTTGCATGCACGATGGTGCTTGCAGGTCCCCTCTTCCACCTCTGCTATAATGAAGATGGTGGCATGCCTACACCTTTCAAGACTAAACACAGGGCATCGACTGCATTTGAGCTTTGTAAAATGACGGTGTTTTGATAAGTATAATTTGATATCTCAATTTATAATTTTTCTAATTATGTTTATTTTTTATTTTAGTCCTAGATTTTGGATTTATATAAAAACATTCGTTTTACTTGTATAAATAATAAAATATTACTGAAGTTTCTTGAAAATCTTGTGTGGTATGGAAAATTATTGTTTACCAATTAAGGATTCTATAAGCTTAGTTTTTTATTCTTTTAAATTTATTTAAATCATATTAATATTTTGTGTTAAAGATTAAATTTGAATAAAGACTTTACTAGTACCTACTTTTAATATAAATGTGAAAAATGCATATTTAAAATAATCTAAAAGTAAAACTGAATTTCAATCGATATTTACAGAATGATTCGAAAATAGTTTTCTTACAAAATCAGGAGAGAGAAAACTACACAAATCGTAAGTTACCTTTTTCACCTCTCTCACAGAACCATTATTTACAATTAAATAAAAATAAAAATAAAAATAAAAATAAAAAGAGAAGTTTCAAGTGTTCGCCAAATGTCCCTGACACAATAGCTTGCTTTGAAAAATGGTCTGTCAGAGGTTGTGGAAGCACTCAAAACGTGAAAAACA
Source organism: Salix exigua (assembly GCA_032356905.1). Lineage (NCBI taxonomy): Eukaryota > Viridiplantae > Streptophyta > Magnoliopsida > Malpighiales > Salicaceae > Salix > Salix exigua. Next base: position 4,890,292 of record CM063593.1, on the reverse strand, counting down.
TTATTAAAATAAGTAACAGTATTATCGCATGCTATTCTTATTGCTTAACAACGAGGATCTCTATCCGTTGCTGTAGCTTTCTCCGTCAACTGCCCTCACCTAACGAAAGCTAACCCCATTGATGCGAGTTTGACAAGATACGGTCTGCGGTCAGTTTAATTTAATTAATCAATATAATAAGCAGCCTTGAGAAAGATTAACTGATTAATGGTCATAGTCACCGCCAGCCCAGGGGTTTGGAATTATTAAGGGAAAAGAGCTGGAAATTGTTCCGTCGACCCCCCCGCCCACCACTCCTGCTTATATAAATATGCTCCTTTCATGTACCTATCTACTCTATAATTTAATATATATATATATATATATATAAATGCCACTGGCCAACATCACTAATGGTTTATTAATTTAAAAGCTTCTGGATTCATGAATGCACAAGCCAAGTTAATTCTTATATTCTAAACTCTTTTGAAGCTATTGATTTCAATTTCAAAATAGAATTTAATTTATGAGAAAATGAAAAAAAATAAAAATGAGAGGAGATGTCATATGCTTTGCCACAAGAATTCAGTTATATTTAACAGTCATGAAATTTATTTTCCAAAAACCCTAGAAAATAATCTCTCTTTTTCTAACACAGCTTCTTCAACAAACATTACTTGAAGTGGGAAAGAGTGTTCCCGAGAATGTCTTGCGAGTTATGCACGTAAGGTATAATTAAAAAAATGTTTTGAAGTTGAAACTTCTTATTGCATGATTTGTATGGCGATATCTTTTGTTATTTACTAATAATTGTCAACATAATTATTGCTAATGCTATTCGTGTTGATTTGATATTTATTTTATATAAGTTTGATTTGAGTAAAATATTATATTTTTTATTGGAATATTTCTAGATCAGTTTTTTCTCAACATTCCTATGAAAAGATCAAAATTTATTTAAATAAAAAGTTAGTATTAATTAACTCTATTTATATGCTCATTAAATTATTTATATTCTATGCCATTTTAAATACATATAAGGGTTCTTATAATAAAAAAAAACTACCAAAAATAATAATGAAGATTGCTAATTTAATTCATTTTCCCATGTATCTATATAGTTTAACATTTTACTGTAAACATTAAAACTACAATACATTATTTAATTGGATTTAAATTGAATCTCATCTGTAATTTGATTTTGACTCTAGCTTCCATTGATATTTTTATTCTTCTTCCTCTCCCAAGCTAGGATGCAGTCCCGGAGCTACAATTATTACCTCCAGCACATTGAATAAATAAGAATTGTTGCTGTGACATGATGTACACAAGGCCGGTGGTCATTCTCACAATACATATATTACCGGCGGCATAAACTCCAATTATGATTGTATTTAATGTATCAAAATAACTGGAAATCATGAAGTAAAGACACGGTAGAGCGACATGTTTTCTACGATATACAGCAGCCCCGATAGACTGATCAGGAAACTTTCCTCGACTTTTTTTATGCCAACCATTCCCAGATGGTCGAATCTTGCCTTGACATGCATCCAGCTAATATGAACCCTTGGATTCTTTTTATTAAAAAGCTTGCATGCCTGTTCAAAATTGTAACAATGCGTGCCTTGTAAGAATTTCTCAGCTAAATTGCTCTAAAGCCTTCCTTGTTTGGAGATATCATAAGTGCTAATCATACAATAATTGAGAAATAATGATTGACTCTTTTTTTGTCTTTGCGTTCATTTATAGGAGCCACCTGCGTCGGGGGGGGGGGGGGCATGCAAAGAAAGATTTAGACACCCTCAATCACATGCCACTGCTGGCCAGCTGGTTTAGAGAATTAATTTGCAGCATTTAGAGATTATATATTATTTATAATGTTTTTCTTTTTCAAAATTGATTGAGAAGTATCTATTAACCCTACAAAATGATGTTATTACTCCGGGAAGGAATGTTTATCGCGCTTGTAGCTAGAGGGAATCTTTGTTACGGATTATTTTATTCGGATATAAATTAATGGGCAATCATTTTTATTCATAAATATAAATTATCTGTAAGCATCTTATTATTATTATTATTATTATTATTATTATTATTATTATTATTATTATTATTATTATTATTATGTGAGTTTTTTACTTGCGTGTAAAAATCTCCTTCTCGACCCATCATTGATTGGGGGTAATAACGAGAATTCAGCCAGCAGCGTGTCACGCACCCCCGATGGAATCCTAAGCTCTTTTGTCGTTTGGTGAAAGTCATCCTGCATGTGTGAACGCGACACGACCTCCGATGTATAAGCATGGGCTTACTATATACGTAAGCAAATTAATATTCTCTTTTGTAAAATTATTTCTTAATTTATTCACAGCGGAGCTCGGCATAAATAAATAATAAAAGGAAATGATAAAAACGTTATTCTACTGCTTTTTACCGTCGGATAAGAGTTGTTTCATAAATCATTTTCTATTAAAATAATATATCTCTTATTTTTTTTAAAAAATATCTTTAATATCAAGATTATCTTAAAATACTAAAAACTAATTATTATTTTTTTAAAAAATATTCCCCAATACGCAGCGGAGCAGTTCCCGCAGGGGGGGATTTATCCATGTATTTGTCGTATCGTGTTTGTGGGTTGAGCCAAGAACCAGGATTTTACAGGCTTTTAAGAGACAGACGAGAAATGGAACTGCTGGCTTAAAAAAAAAAAAAAAAAGGAGCACGGATGAGGATGGTCGTATTCACATCTCAAAACTGCTACTTATTGTATATATCGCACCAAACACAAGTGTAATCCATAAAATAATCTACCATTTGGCACGTGATAAATTAGTTACAGCATTCATAGTGAATCAATGAAGTATTGGGGGTTAGTTTTGGAAAGAGAAAAACAAAAGGTCCTGGGAACTACCTTACCTTTAAGAAGAATCTGAGAAAATAGCGCTTTGTTAAGAATACAGCAATCAAATAAATTTCGTTGTCGGTGAAAATTTAATTTCAAAAAAATATATGTGCTTTTTATAAATAATAATCTAGGATTGTTTTATTTTTAATACTAATCCATGTAAATTTATTTTATTATTTTATTAGGTTAACTAATAATTATCAGAGAAGATTGAGAATAAAATAACGTTTAGGTATTTTGATAAATATAAATTTTATTTTTTATATAAATATTCTCAAAATCTTATTGACAATTATTAATTACTTAAGAAATTGTGGATTTGAAATATTCATCAAAGTTTAGTTTTTTCTTGTTTTAATTGATTTTTTAATTTAATTTAATTTAATCTTTCTATGTTGAGTTATTTATGAATTAGATTTTAGAGTTTTTTTCTTGATAACTTCCTATTAGGTTACAGAAATCTCATAACTCGAATTTTGGGTTACACAGACTAAACAAAGTTTGACCTTTTTTATAGTTTTTACCTTGTATTTCAACATTGAGTTAATAAGAAATTAAATATTATGGTTTTTTTCTATGAGATGTCTTACTATTATGATCCAAATCATGTATTTAATATGTTAATCTATTTAATCAATTTTATTTTTTATCTTGTTTTTTTAGATTGAATATTTTTATTTCAATTTTGTTATTCAATATTTCATTAATTGATATGTGTGTGTGTGTGTGTGTGTGTGTGTAGATGCTGTTTTAGAAATCATTTTTGTGCATGTCATCTTGGTTAATTTCTTTTGTTTGGTTGATTTACCATGATTGTCTATTTATTTTTTACATAATTAAATGAGATGAAATTATCGAGTCTTGTTAAATTCATAAAAAAAAAATTCATTTTGAAAACATGTTAATGGTGTAAAAAAAAAAAGTCATTTTTATGTTATATAGGGCACCAATCGTTCCATGAGTAGTAAAAGGTTTGATTTTTTCTTACATGTTGGAAACCCTGTCTGGTTAGGTTTTAATTTACTTAATGTTATAAGACTATACTTAATTAATGAGTGTTAATTATTCTAGCTGAAGTTTAAAATGAAATAAGGGCAGAACTTGTAAAGCCGGGAAATTGCTATCCAGCACGCGGTATTAGGTTTCTGTTCTCATAAATTATTATTGTAATTCTAATTAAAATTGTTTTTCAATTTTTTTATTTAAAAATATATTAAAATAGTACATTTAAAAAATATATTTTTTTTGATATTAAGATATGAAAATAATTAAAAAATATATTTTTAAAACTCAATGTGAAATATCTCCTACCATCTCCTACCTCTTGTTTGAGACGTATTGGACAAAAAATTTATTTATTGATAGATACCACAATATTAAAAATAAATTTTAGAAAAAAATAAGATTATTTTAATATATTTTTACATAAAATTATTTTAAAAAACAACTGTACCATAGAATCAGAAGCTGTATAAGTTTGTAACCAAAAGTATTACTATCTTCTAATGTTGGAGCCGTGAAGCCTTCTCCTTCCTAGAAAGTACAACTAACTTTTAAATGATTACTCTATTTTTTTTATTTTATTTGGGATTAAATTAATCAATTTAAAAAATACAATCAAAGAGAGAGGAGGCAATGGAGTTTTCCTATATAAACCCGTCTCTGCTTCTCAACATCCTCCCCCTCTTCCTCGCCTCTTCCTTTGCTTTTCATTCTCTCTCTGCTTCATTTACTCTTCTTCTCATTACCACCAGAAATTTCATACAGAGGTATGATAATGATATTCCTCCGTTTTAGTCTTCATTTCTTTGCTTCTCTTTATAATCTTGGCTGATGGATTTTTAACTTTCATTTGACATGAGCTTTCATTTTCATTTTTCTTGTTTAAGATCCCCAGAATTCTGGGTTATGTTTGAACCTTGATCTGTTGATTTTAGGCAAAAGTTTCTTTTCGTGGTTTCGTAACAATCCACATTTATCTTTCCCTCCGCGACAGATGACATACCGAATATCAAAGAGCTGTTTTAGGTTCCACAATGAGCTCTGTGATCTTGAAAAGCTGTGAATTTCTTTCGATGGATTAAAATGGATTTTTCAGTTCTTTTTCAGTAACCCTTCCTAATAATAGATTCTCTTTTTCTTATTTTCTAGCATTTGCTTTTTAACTCATTGGCTCTCTGTGAACCACATAGACTTTTTTTGATTCAACTCTAAAAAAAGTAGCATGAGCTGTACATTTTTATTAAGCGTGATGATACCGAGGAAGGGTTATCGCATGTGAAGGTGTCTATAAAATTTCTGATCAGGAGGACTCCATCCCTTTTCAATGTCAATGGTTTTATGTGGTTGCCACAGAGCTTTCTTTTTGAGTTTCAGATTCATATTTCATTTTGAGTTGCATATAAAATAAGTTGTTTAGTCCACTTGCTCATCATTCATGTCTTTTCTGTTCTTGTGGTTATGTATCGTCCACTCGTGAACTTCACAAGGATTTACTATCTCAACTAATTGGAATTGGACATGGACTTGTCCACCCATCTAGTGCCTTGACTAGACCCTTCTTTCAATATACGTGGTGCTCAAATGAGTCGATAAGGACCTTAGAAAGTTCCCATAGGCCATAGCCAATGAGAACTTATAATTTGAGATTTAAATTGAATCCTCTTAGTACTCACAACTTTCTATTGTGTGTTTAAAAGGTTTCTCGATTAAAATGGAGTACGACGAACGCTTCTTGCAGGCACAAACCTCAAAATATAGCTGCCTTCTGTTTGGTAAGCCTTTGATTTCTGGACTTTTGGTTTACAGAGTCTAATAGGTTCCGGGAGCATCTAGGTGACTAGTTTGTTTGGAATTGCAGATCTTGATGATACCCTTTATCCCCTTAGTTCCGGCATCGCAGCTGCATGTGGCAAGAATATTAAAGGTGAGTTTTCAATATTGTTTCTTTTCTTTTCTGGATGCTACTGGCTTTTCTTCTGTCAGGGTATCTTAATTCTGATATCGGTGTCCTCCCGTAGATTATATGGTCGAGAGGCTGGGCATAGAGGAGAGCAAACTCACTGAATTGGGAAACCTTCTGTACAAGAATTATGGGACAACAATGGCTGGCCTCAGGGTATGGAATTTGAACTTCTTATCTCCTCCTAACATCCCTCTTAAAGGATCGTTTTAATGGAATGGTGGTTCCTGTTTTGCAGGCGATTGGCTATGACTTTGACTATGACGAGTACCACAGGTACTAACATCCCTCTTTTTTTCTGCTTTTATTGACTACAAGTCTTGTTGGTTGAAATAGATTCTGTCTAGCAGAAATGTGCATTCTATAAGGTTGATTAACCCGTTATTTTCCTGTTTGCCAGGTTCGTTCATGGAAGATTGCCCTATGAGAACTTAAAACCAGACCCTGTTCTAAGAGGTCTTTTGCTTAGCTTGCCAATTCGAAAAGTCGTAAGTATTCCAACATCATCATCATCAGTTAATTAGCATTTCAGAGGCAGACCATTTCCTTATGAGATCCCTTTCAATGTTTTGCGCAAAACAGATCTTTACAAATGCAGACAAAGTACATGCTCTTAAGGTTCTTAGCAAGCTTGGCTTAGAAGACTGTTTCGAAGGGATCATCTGCTTTGAGACTCTGAATCCTACCCATAAGAACACTGTTTCTGATGATGAGGATGACATAGAATTTGTAGGGTCAGCTGTTACTGCTACTCCCTCTACAGCTAATGGCTCTTACACAACTAGTGCTCCTGAAGTTTTTGACATTGTTGGACATTTTGCTCAACCAAACCCCAATTCGGTATTACCGAAGACACCAATTGTCTGCAAACCATCTGAGGCTGCCATCGAACGCGCTCTCAAGATAGCCAATATTAATCCTCAGAGAACGGTAAGCAACAGTTTTTCAAGATTCAAAAGTTTAGATCTCATGGGTTTATCATTGATGCAGTAATTTACTAATAATGTCATAAATCACTGTTTCTCCCCCCAGCTGTTCTTCGAAGATAGTGTCCGGAATATTCAGGCTGGAAAACGCGTGGGTCTCCAGACAGTTCTGGTAAGTCCTTGAAACTGATCAATCAATACAGGTTACTCATTCATCACTTAAGCATCCGCCACTGCAACTACATCTTTTTTTATTCACCTCTCCAACTCAATAATTGAGTTTGATTCGTGTATTCTGGTCAAATGAATGCAGGTTGGCACTTCTCAAAGAGTGAAAGGTGCAGATTTTGCTCTAGAAAGCATTCATAACATCAGGGAAGCACTGCCACAACTTTGGGAAGGTGACATCAAATCAGAAGTCGTCTACCCTGGCAAGGTCACAGTGGAGACACCTGTCACAGCTTAGATTAGATGTATGTTGTAATTATTAGACCGAGGAGAGAAGTATAGCCAAGATGTGGGATCTTAATGGGCCTCGTTTCTCTATTTCATGTTTGAAGGGTGTAGATGTTTCGTTCTTATCATAAATATGTAAAAAGAAAGAAAAAAAGAAGGGTGGGCTCTTTTCTTGGCTGTCCTTGGGTGCCACTGATGCCAATGTCAATCGTCTCTCCTTCTTTTTGGACGCATTTATCACCGTAGCCATGTTTAATTTTTAATCACTAATTCAAGCTTGGATCTCAATACTTATCCTGGAAGAAGAAGAATAAAGTATAAACGGATCTAGCAGCAGATACCATGCTCAAGATTCTGCTGGAACATGACTTTTGTTTAACCATTTTAGTGCCCGTTTAAGACACGGGTTTCTCGCATTCATCTAAGACTGCCAATGAGACAGGATTGAAGAAACAAGAAGCTCGTGAAATCTTGACTGTGCCAAGTACCATGTTTTGTTGTATCCGTGGCATGATAGGTAGATGCAGACAGAACATAATTGGAGTTCTTTCAATCAAGCCTTGAGCTTGGTAACTAGGCAAGAACGGATGAATCTCACCTGCTTGCAGATAGAGCCACGTGGTTGTAAAATTACCTCTTTTTCATTGAATCACCAGATGGTTGGGATCAGACAAACCCCTTAATGTTCACAATTTTAGAAAATATTTTATGAATAGTAAAGAATATAATTATAAAAAATAATTTATCATATAAATATGCATTCAGAATAAAAAGTTGTTTTCTTACAAACTTTAAGAATCAATTATTACTTTAATTCTCTCAATAATAGTATAAAAATTGCCTACAACATAGTTTTTCTCCTTTTGATTAATTTATCTCTTGAAATTATAATATATTTTTATTTAAAAAACCCAGGAATAAATATAAATAAATAATATATTCTTATTTGGTTGGCACGCAGTCTCCAAACCTCAATTCAGGGTTGTTATTTTGTATGGATTTCATCTTTTTGCCCACTATTTTAATCTATATTCAGCCTTTCTAATGATTTTCATTAAATCTTAACAATTGGATCCCTCGATCATCGCTCAAAAAAAAAAAAAAAACTCTCTATAGTCTATACTAGACGGACAACAGAACAAAAACACACACAAAAAAAAAATCCGTGCATGATTGGCATTTATCTCTTAAAATAATACTTTATTTATCACGCTTTAGTTCATAAGAACTTTTTTCACTTTATCTATATATATTTTAATTAATTATTATAACATTTATTTGGTATTAGTAAACTGATCTTATAAGAAAAATAATATTGTCCAGAGGACATAACCTCATAAATTTCTTAACCAGAAATTTATAACCGAATTAATTTTATTTTTCAACAGAAACTATTTTTTTTTAATTTTTTAAACTATTCTCAAAAAACTTTTGATAAAAATTAAAATTAAATAGTATATTTTCTTACTGTGGAAAATAAAATATATATATATATATATATATATATATATATATATATATATATATTACTTTTGCTGGAAATCATGTTAGAAATAACTAAAAATCTAATTTCAATTATCAATTTAATTTGAAGAATAAAAACTCGTTTCCATTGTAAATGATTTGAACAACTTAAGAAGCTGATTTTAATTTTAACTTTAATTTAAGGAAATTATTTCAATAAAAATATATCAAAATAATTTAAAACAAATTAAAGTTATAAAATAATTAAAAACATGTTGATTTTTCAAACTCGTGAACCAAGTCAAATGATTTTTTATTTTTTTATTTGCTGCTTTTTTTATTTTTTTAGGTTTTTTAGCCTTTGATTTAATTTTTTTTCCATTATTAAAGCAATAATAATATTAATATTAAGAATTATAATAATAATTTTAGTTTTTTTTTCTTACTTGCTTTTTTTTTAAAAAAAATTTGTGTTATTTCCTCGGATTAGTTTAATAATATTTATTGTTTTGATAGAAATAGTGATGGTAATTTTAGAAGTTAAGATTTCGATGTTACTATTGTTATGATAGGGTATGTTCATTTGTTACACATATTGAAATATTATATTTTAATCTCAACAATTGTAAAAATTATTTGTTGCGCCCGCAAAGTAGTGCGGGTAATTAACTAGTTTAAAACTATATTCTTATGAACTTTTAGTTATGGACCAAAAAGAATGGACTAGTTTAAAAATGGGAAAAGAATGGATAAAAGTTGATTATAAAACTATCAAACAAAATAATTTGGACACAAACACATATTATTCCAACAAAAATCAATTAATGAAAATAGCACATAAAAAGGTCTAAAAGGAGATTGGCCTAGGAAATTCAAGGCAGTAACAACAACATAAGAAATAGAAAACTAAAATGACATGACAAATGATTAAATGAGTTTCTTTTTATATAATTTGCCCTATTCAATGGATAATTGATAGGATATGGATATTGTGGTTAAATTGGGAATAACTAGAAGAAGAAAAACAAGATGGCAACAGACAAGAATGATGGGACTGATTTATGAGATATATAAAGAGAAGGTACCAAGTTATAATATTGTTAAAAAAGAGGGACTGGAGAATAATTCTCTGTGAAGGACGGAAACGAGAAGCTACAGAAGTAAAGGATAAGGAAAAGGGGAGGAGTCAGGAAACGAGCACGACCAAATTAACGGCACAAAATAATTAATTGAGCTGCTCTCCGATGGGAGCAATCTCAACGTTTCAAAGCCAGTATTAGTAATATCAAATCGTTATGACAACCACCGCCACCGTGACACGTGTCCCATTGATTTTCTCCGGTAATTTTCCTATTAATAAAAGCGGTCGTGCTTTACAATCGACCGTATACTTTTTAGGTAGCAGTAGCAGTACTAGCAGTGCCAGTAGTAGCTTATTTTCTTCTTCACTAACAACGACAAAGCGCTTAAGGAGAGCAGGGCTCGCTGTTCTAGCTTCAAAATCAATGGCTCCAAGCATTGTCCTTGTCACTGGAGCTGGTGGCAGAACTGGTACGATCTCTCTCGCTCTCTGTTTACTTATATGTGTTCTCTGCTTGGTTACTGGGATAGCTCTGGAAACGAAATGGGATTAGGATAATTGTTCTTAAAAGAAAAAAAAATCGGGTATATATTCTGGGAAGCTTTGAAATTCAGGAGTTTCTAGGAGTTGAGAAACTTAGAAATTGTGTGTGGTAGGTGGTTTTGAGATATGGGGTTACCTAGGTTTTGTTTTGAAGGTTAATAAAATAAAGATTATTGTTATTATTATTATTATCAGTTTGTGGCATAGAGGTAAAGATATGTTTTGGGATAATGCAATCAGTGTTTTAGATATTGAATTCTCTAATATTTTGAAGCAAATATTTGCTTCTCTATAACATTTCAGGCGATTAAAATATTTTAGGTTTTATTATGGAGTGTGATCATCTATAAGGGCTCTTAAATTAATATAGTTATGTATGAAGATTTTACTTTGCTCCCCCTTTCCATGCTGTGTTGAATGACATTTGTGATTTTCAAATCTCCAAATGCAATGTCTATGAAATATTTGCAAAGAAAGCAGAGCCACAAATTTTTTTCCCTGATTTTAAACAGCATGGAATCCATTTACAATGCCAATTGGGCTAGTGCAAATTTGGATTCCTGCAATTATGTTTAGGAAAACAGTTGATTGCTATGAATTGTTTGTCACTATAAGAATGTATGTGGTTCGCTTAATTTGATCAAGACACCTCTGGCAGGTTCCATAGTTTATAAGAAACTAAAGGAGAGGTCTGAGCAATACGTTGCAAGGGGTTTGGTAAGAACTGAAGAGAGCAAGGAGAAAATCGGAGGAGCAGAGGATGTTTTTATTGGGGATATAAGGGAATCCGAAAGCATCTTCCCTGCTATCCAAGGAATTGATTCCCTGATCATCCTGACAAGTGGAGTGCCAAAGATGAAACCTGGGTTTGATCCATCCAAAGGCAGGCCTGAGTTCTATTTTGAAGATGGAGCATTTCCTGAGCAGGTAATCCTCATTTCTCTCTTCATTATTGGATCTTGATAATTCACTGGTTTCTCCTTGTGTTATTTGATGCTAGATTTTTTCATTTTAGGTTGACTGGATTGGTCAGAAAAATCAAATAGATGCTGGTGAGACCCTCGTTCCCTCTTGTATGTGATTCCATTTTTCTTTCCTTGTATATCTAGTATGTTCTTGCTGAATTAGATTTGTGTAAACAGCTAAGGCCGCAGGAGTTAAGCAAATTGTGCTGGTTGGATCTATGGGTGGAACAGACCTAAATCATCCCTTGAACAGTTTGGGTGGTGGGAATATACTGGTTCGTGATCCTTTGCTATATTTTTTCTAAAATGAACATCAAGTCCTTTGTGTGTGAGCCTTCCACTCTGCAGTTCAAGAGAACTAGTTCTCTTTCATTTTGTTAGAGGACTTATTTTTGTTTTATGTCTTTTCTCTTTCATTAATTTGTTTTTATTTTTGAGCCATCAAAAGTCCAACTTAATTCATTCTATAATATTTCAGGTTTGGAAGAGAAAGGCTGAGCAGTATTTGGCTGACTCTGGTGTTCCGTACACAATTATAAGGTAGTGGATAAACTAGCTATCTGCGGTTGTATCATATCAATCTCTGTGGGTATATAGTATATTATGCTATATGTGTTAAAATTTCTGATCAATAATTTGCTATGATGGAAGTTGGTGGTCTTGAAAAGGAAAAAATGGGATCATCTTGTAGGGATGCACGCCATTTAATAGTTTATGCTACGTTTCTCCTTCTGTTTTTTTCAAGACAAGTCTGTAACCTTGTGAGAGAGAACACCCATATTTTTCCATGACTATTTTCTTCATCCATTCAAAATATAAGGATGCAAAACACAGCTACCATCTGTCCCCGGGGAATCTGCCAGCGTCCCAAATAAGTTTCTTCACTACCCATTTCTCATCGGAAATCTAAACATGCTCAAGTTCATAATCACATTCTTACCATCCAAACCAATTTGGTTTTTATCGTTAATTATATTTTTGTGCAAGGTTTAGATTGTTCATTAATGATTGATAGAAACTATAACAACTCCTTTGCCACGTTGTTACTTTGTTGTCCTTCTGGTTTTTCTCTTTGCTATAGCGTGCCAATTGACATGAGCTTCCATAATTAGGGCTGGAGGTCTGCAAGACAAAGAAGGAGGTGTCCGAGAATTACTCGTTGGAAAAGATGATGAGCTTCTCAAGACAGAGACAAGAACCATCGCCAGAGATGATGTTGCAGAAGTCTGCATTCAGGTACTAATAATAAGAAATAGATTGCTTTAACTGTGATGTTTCCTCAGAATCAATCTGCCCTTTTTCCCATTGTTGGGTTGAATTGTTTGGGTTTGTTATTTCAAAAGTACTGAGTCCCAAACTCCCCCCCTCCCCTCTACTTACAAACAGGCACTACAATACGAAGAGGCTCAATTCAAGGCATTTGATCTGGCCTCAAAACCAGAGGGAACTGGCACCCCAACCACTGATTTTAAGTCTCTCTTTTCTCAAGTCACTGCTCGTTTTTGATCCGTGAAGGGCTTTCCAGACTGTAATGTTGAGATGGAGTAAGAGGTTTATGTGCCTAGTTTCTTTCAATATTGTACGTCAAGTATTTTGAGTTATGGAAAAATGCATGTTCGCAAGGATTTTAAATTCTACATCTTTTCCGAGACAGAATGCCCTTTGCGATTGGTTCTTACCACCCAATTACTTTTAACGTTTTGTATTTAACATTAATCTATCTTTAATGCTGTTATATGTGTTTTCTTATGTACAATTAAATTACTACTTTCTTTTGGAATAATAAATTCACACTACTGCTCTGCTGCATAACCACACCAAAAGAGATTGCATGTTTCATCAGAGTAATGATCCGGTAAGCAAAAGTAAAATAATAACAATCAATGGTGATCAAATATGATAATAAAGAAGGTTAAATGAGGATGAAATCATAAAATAAATTCTAAAAATTATTTTAAATAAAATAATAATAATCAAAAGAACGTGAATTAAAATATGATGTATTAAAAAAATATCAAAGAAGGATTTTTTATATATAAATTATTTTAAATAAAACAAATGTTACTAAAAAAAAATCAAATCTTAAAAAAAAATAGGACTTCATTAAAATTTTGAAGGATCTGGCGTTGAAATTGAGGGGAGAGAATAAAAAAGAAAAAAAAATATCTTCCATGTCAAACCAAAGATATGTGACCAAACGTGTTGACTAGGGATTGAGGGGTCATCAAGGCAATTCCAACGCTACCCCAGAGCCAATGTTTGGCCACCTAAAGCTCTCATGCGCCACTTGAATGGAATGACAATAACCTATGCATTGATGCATGTAATGCATATAAGCGTTAACTACTTTTTGAAGAAAATAATATTTATATTTATTAAATTACCATTTTTCTCCGATTCAACCGGGTTATAATCAATATATCAAGATGAGAATATCAAAACATTCTTTAGACCCGACAAAAGAAATTTTGCTTTTGGTGTCTATTTGGGAGTGTTGGTTGTAATTGTTTTTTAAAGTGTTTTTCTTTCAAAAATATATTAAAATTATATTTTTTTTATTTTTTAAAAAATTATTTTTGACATCATCACATTAAAATATATAAAAACACTAAATTTTATTAATTTAAACTTAAAAATAAAAAAAAAATCATTTTTTTCAAAAGGGTTTTTGAAAAGCACTCCCAAACACCCCTAACCCCTAATTTATATTAGTTTAGTTATTTTACTATGCTTTACGAAGTAAAAAACACCAAATCATCATTAAACACTAGTTTAAAGGATAATTTATTCATTTCATTACGAAGATAAGAGCATTTCACCCTTATAATATTTGAAGTTATATTCTAATAAAAATAATAATTATGGGATCAGTAAAAAAATGCATGGGCCTTGAAAAATATATAGCAAGTGTAGGCTTGGACAAGATGCCCAAGCCCATTAAAAGTGAAAAATGAATCCTGACACATCACATGGACCCAAACATGTTAGGTTCAGGGAGTGCGCTCGAGCCTGAGCCCAAGCCTAAAGGGTTGTTGGGGAGCATACCTAAGACCTTATATGTTGGGGTGCATGTCAAACACCTTTTATACTTGGCAGCACACCACCCACCACCTGGTAGCCCATCGTAACATGGGCTTGAGTATGTTGCCTAAGCCCATACATATATGCCTAATATAAGCTCCGGTAACAACGTCCGAGCCTAATTTTCCTGAGCCCTAGCTGTAAATTACGCCGAGGCTTGGCAGCTTGAGCTCGATAGGTGTTTTTGGGGTCTATTTTATTTACATCTATCAACTACTAACTTGTGTGGTGTTTCTTGGTGTGAGTGGTGACGATATTCTCATCTTTTAAGAGAGGTCAGGGGTTCAATCTCTTCTCTTGTATGAAGTCGGTCATTTAGAAAGTACTTTCATTCTTTCGGGATCCACCCAGTGTGAACATGAATTAGTTTAGGAAAAAAACTTGTGTGGTGTTTTTAGGCATAGTACACCGAAAATGACAGAAGGAGAAAAGATTCTGTAGATAAACCACTGAAATTTCTAATAAAAAAAGGTTGGAATGGATAATGAAAATTGTAAATTGGACCGCGAGTTAGCCAGCTCAACCATGTGGACTGTCCAAACACAACCTGACATTGACACATAAAAAGTAGCCCAATGAAACTCTCAAACGAAAATGATTTGAGTCTTCCAATTAGCCTAGTTCAAAATTCAAGTCCTATTATATTTTGGTTATTTACGAGAAATAAGGTATAATAGAGAGTTATTTCGGGAGTTCTAAATTTCTATTTTAGTTTTCAGAGGCCTGGACTACCTCGGCAGAAAATTTTAATTTCCTTTCATTCTACTCCCTGTGATTTTCACTTTCTAATTTCTTTTCCTTAAATTTTAATTTCTGGGAATTGTTACATTTTGATTTTAGACCCTTCTCTAAGCTTGCGTTAATGAGCTTTGCCTTCGCCGGATCTCGGATCACTATCTTCCTGGTGCTGTGCTGTAGTTTTTCAAAGTGTTTTTTATACTAAAATATATCAAAATAATATTTTTTTTATTTTTAAAAAAATATTTTTAATATCAACACGTTAAAATAATCTAGAAACATTAAAATATATTCATTTAAAATATAAAAAAATCAAATTTCATCGGGATCTCAATGTAAAAGAAATTGGGTTCTGCGAATGACGAGATGAGCATTTCTTGGGCTTGAATGATGAGGGAAGGAACATCTAGGCTTGGATTAGGGCTCGGAGGGCTAGGGTTAACGACCGTTTAGACTTAGAGAGTGTTTCTATGGTGTGAAAGAGTGGTAGACTCTGATGGAATAATATCATAATTCTCTCCTTCAACTACTTCATGGAACCTAGCAGAAGAGGTGGAGTAAAAAGCTTCTGGAAGATACTTAATCAAAACCAAACTTTGATTTAAAAGGCTGCAGATAAAACAGTTGTAGCCCTTGCACTCAAATTGAGAGCAATTTGAAATTCAACAGCACCTTGTTTGTCAGCGAGAGGCAACTTATAAACGCCCGATAAGTGGTAACACAAACCATGGACGAAGTCGAACTCTGCAACCATGGTTTGCGCCACCATTCCATGCTTGAACAATTTGAATACACTGTTTCTTTCTTTACATAGATTGTTTGCCCTAACATGAATTGCTGATACTTACTCTAGTTCAGAAGATTCAGACCTTTTGGTCGTCAAATTGACGATTGTGATCATTTTTCACTATAATCTTCAAGCTGAATTTGTGTGTGTGGTGTTCTCGTCCAAGAACTCCAAATCCCAGATCATCATTATTGATGATTAATTGTATTCTTTGCAAGTTGCTCTACCTCTACCTTTTGCAAGTTGCTCTACCTCTACCTTTTGTTTTTCTTTCTAGAAATTATGGCTTTTAGGTCTCATAGAAAAAGAACAGAAATCACTGTTGTTCCATCATGCGTGAATCAAAGTTTGTAGTTTCTTTTTTCGAAGATGTTTTTAAAAGTTTTTTATTTAAAAATATATTAAAATAAAAAAATCATTTTTCATTTCAATACATCAAGATATTTAAAAAGTAAAAAATAAAAATAAAATATTTTTAATATTTTTAAAAACCGTATTGGAAATGAATTATGAAACACTTAGATTGCTCGTATAGTGAAATGCTCAACGAAAAATCGACTCAGCAGAACAAGTCGCGAACAAAACAACGAAAGTGGGAGAAGTTAGGAGGTTTGCATGTGAATGGTTCAGTATGCTTGACCAATCAATCGTTTTAATTTGATGGTGGTGGGACTGGGGAGTTTTGTCTCTATCACATGATGTGTGTGCCATTAAAAGAAGTGTCAGTCAATTGGGACCACCACTGTCAGCTCTCAGCCCCATTTCGGATGTCTCTGGAACCCGGATATATATTAACCAAGTCTATATATATATATATATATATATATATATATATACCCCCATTTCGGATGTCTCTGGAACCCGGATATATATTAACCAAGTCTATTATATATATATATATATAACCGGGTATATGGTGAGACACCAGTTAATTCTTAAATTCAATGAATATCCTGTAATGCTGTAAATAAGTAGAATACCGCGAGAGGTATTTGGTCAGACCACAGCTAATTTATTTCAAAATTCATCGAACACCCTCTAATCCAACGAATTGATAATGACAGACAGACATAAAAAAAAACTTGAACTCAAGCGTAGAAGAATAGAACAAGTTCCTTCTTCCCCAGTACACCAAAACACCTAGTCTAGTTTTGAAAAGGGGACAAAATATTGATTCTGTTTTAGAACGCCTTGGATTTCGTGGAGCTCACTGCTCATATGAGGTGGAGCTCACTGCTCATATGAGGTGCTGCATTAGCATCACCAGGAATTCTGTTGATACTTGAAAAGCAAAAGGCTGGGGGGGTTTGAAGCACACCACGCAGATAAAGAATTTGGTTGCGCCTTCTACGATTTCTAGCGTATGTATGAATGGGTTGTGTGTCTTGTGCCCATGAAAATGAGAGCATTAGTTCTTTTTGGTTAACAAAAGCAGTCCGTTCCTTTTTCTTTTTTTTAATCGTCATACGGGTAAATGAAGCAAGAAAACGTAAAACAAAGAAAAAGCAAAACTCTCTCTCTCTCTCTATATATATATATATAAACAAAATCAAAATCCCAGGTCCCCATCAGCGCTACGATATTAATATTTATTTGGCAAAGCAGCAAATGTTCACCAAGACACCCAACTGAAAGCTCTAGAAGGGTCTGCTCTTGGAGAAAATCTATCGGCTACTTCCTCATTAACTTTTCCAAGTTTTGCATACTGTCCAATGCAATGAAAAAAAAAGTAAAGTAAAGACTAGATGAACTCAGATAGAGTAATAACTGGTGAGCTAAAGCACCAGTCAAGGGATAGGAAAGTTCCCTGCCATTTTTGCTTATTTAAGCATGCACCACACGGCTCTCATTCTGCAACCAATGATGTTCTTATCATTCCACATATCAGTCAACCATTCATGTCATCTACCAGCAGACTGTAATCACATGTAAAACAACAACACGGAGATGCAGAGAAATTCAATTTTCAAGTATCACCTAAGATCATATATTCTCACCAATTCTCCATTAGAAAAACCCAAGAAGTGAGAAGCAACACCCAAGTACCAATAAGGATGCACTCAAGCTTTGTTAGCAGGTTTCCAGGCAGAAAGGGTGTAGATGATTCGTCCCTTCCATCCTTGCAATAGCCACCGGCTATCTTCATCAATTAGAAAATCTTTGTGGTAACTATGCCTCACTTTAACAGTTGCTTGCTTCACTATCTCCCGGTCAAAAGACAACTGCACAAACCCAGCCCTCAAGCAACGGACCTGCCATTGCTTGTATGTTTCTGGCCTCTCCACTCTCTCCCAGCCTTCACAAGCTATAACATTCAGAGCCTCCCTGCCAAAAATCTCTTTCTCAATCACCAACCTCTCTAACTCTTCACGGGGAACAATAGTTTCAAGCATATCAAACATTGCAGAAAAGTGAAACAGTGCCTCTCGAAATCGAGTAACATAGAAAGGGGCATTGTAAGCCCCATTTATAATCCCATGAATGAAAATATCAGGATTTATCTTCCTTACCAAATCAAGAACAATGTTCCTCGGACTGTCCACTGCCACTGTTTCATCAAGTAAGTTCTTAGCCCGATACAAACAGTTAACAACAACAACTTCATCCGGGTCAAGCTTGAGTTCCTCTAGTTGTATGGTTTCCCATTTCTTTGCAATGGCATTGTACTCGAAGGGCACTTTGAACTCCTTAGCATAAGCTGCTAAGCGACGTCCAGTTTCCTCAACTCGCTCTGCTGGCCGAAATCCAGGTTGGGGAAATTCTATTCCAGTCATCCGTAGCTTTGGCGGTCCACCTGGTCTGCATGCCAGCCGATGAATAAAGGTGGGCCATTGGAAACCATAAAGGATGCCAAAATCGATAACATGAAGCCTCATTGAATTTCCTGCAGTATACCTTATTGTCTTGTTAGAGACAAAATTAAAGACCTTTCTAAAAGGGCATGCAGCAAGGTAAAGACGGTAAGCTTTCAAGAGGTCAGCCGCAGATGTTCTCTTACTAACAAGACCTTTGTAAATCTGACTTCCAGTGCCTGCCAAGCGTGCTTCAAGACCATCAGCAAAGCAATGAGCCAATCTCCGATTCCCATCCCCAAAAGGAGAGGAATGCAGCCTAATCTGCCTTAGCAATTCATTTGCACTTCTCCGGTCATCAGCCGCAACAGCTTGTGCACAACTTATTAAAAGGGTTCTCAAATCCACAACCTCCTTTTTCCCACTTTGTTTCTTACCACGACCCTTCCCACCACTGGATCCCTTTGCATGTCCATTCTGCTCATTTTTTATCGATGCACTCTTGAAGGCCTCACGAAGAGCTATCAAATCAGGTTGACCTTCTCCTGGCATACAAAGCAATACCTTATCAAACATATCTGATCGCAAAATGGATTCGGTATAAACAGCCGGTTGTTTGCTGCTCCTCCCTTCTTCAACATCCCCATCCTCCCTGTGAGGATTCTTCTTTCCCCTAGATCCACTTGGTGAGTGCTCCCCCTCATCTTGTTTCTCCACCTTGATATCAACTTCACTAGTCTTCATCTTTGGCTCTTGAGATAAAAACTTATTGGCCTCAATATTAAGAAACAAGTCATTACCACTGGGAAGAAATCTGCTAGCCTCCTCAACACCCTTCCTGAAGTGCAAAATAGATTGGCTCTCACCACTCCAATCAGGGACTTTAAAATTACTGTTAGGAGAATCCACCAGCCCATCTACAGTGGTTATTATACTGTTTGAAGAGCTATATGATGATTGGGATATGCTAGAAACATGTGGAGTCTGTAGTTGAAAGGAATGATAATCGCTTGGATTGTGAATCCAAGCATTATCATCTACATAGCCACCATCACTACTACTACTACAAATGTAATTGCAGGGTAAACTATCAGGCAGGTTCCTGCGATTTTGACTGGTGAAAGTGGGGTATGGCTCTGGTGAAGGAGGGTACTTCTTGCCAAGAACATCATAAAAGGATTTCTCGGCCGCTTGAAGATCTAAAGAGTCTTGAAGCACACAGGTCCTAGCTTCAGTATCTTCTTCCATAAGCATCTGGTTTATGTACCTCAAAGTTACATCTGAAAAGTCAAAATCTTCGGGAGAGTCTTCTTTGTCAGTCAGATTTGAATATGGGGTTACATCAGTTGGCTTTGGATAGGGCGGAACATAATGAAACTCCTTACAATTATGATCAACTAAATTATTTTCGAATATGGGTCTGGAAACAAGGTTCTGATTTGATAACATAGATACAGGTTGGTTTCCCAATTGGATTCCATTCATAGGAATTGAATAACCTCTTAACCGAGGATCCATTGAACTTACAAAAAGAAACAGAAAATTCAAAGACCACCCACCAACCCAAAAGTTGTATATAAGAAAAAAGAGTTCCCTTCCTGTTGTTGTTCAAAGAATTGAAAGTGTAGTCGCAGAACTATAAAGTGACAACAAAAGAGACAACGAAACCTCCAGAAAACAAGAATCACAAACTACAGTGCATTTATTAATATGCAGATAACATAACAAAAGTCTCAGATTAGTTTTGTGAAATTCTTTTTCCACAAAAACGAAAGGAAGGAAGAATGACTGTTATTAAGCTTATTGCTATTTACAAATAAATCAAAATCAAGAGCTGTTAATTTAATTAAAGGTGGAAGTCAACTGACAAACAACGATTGATCAAGTTCAAGAAAGACAGCTTGAAAATGATCAATTTTCGTCAAGGAAAAGGGATGGGCTTAAAAAAGAAGAGGAAAAAAAAGCATACCTCATAAGAACCCTGTAAGAGAGAGAGAGAGAGAGAGAGAGAGAGAGAGAGAGACAGCGGGGAGGTGTTCGCTCTTTAAGTTTAAGTTGTGTGAAGGAGTTAGAGTTCAGACAGCAGATGCTTAATGAAACGACGAGAAAGAAGTCATCTTTGTGTTATAAAGTAGAGGCTTAGAGCCTGTGACTCACGTTTTCACGGTTTCTTCCAATTACCAAATTACCCCTTACAAAATAAAAACAAAACTCATATTAAAAATATTTTCAATATAAATTTGGTAAGAAAATAATAGCATGCATATATGATATAACAAAATAATGGGTTGTTTGGGAGGGCGGTTGTGGTTGTTTTTGAAAGTGTTTTTCATTTAAAAATATATCAAAATAATATTTTTATTTTTTAAAAATTATTTTTGACATCAACATATCAAAATGATCTAAAAATATCAAAAATATTTTATTTAAAAAAAATAAAAAAATAGTTGTACAACTACCCTTCCAAACGGACTCTAAAATATTAGGTTTTTTTCGTGTAATCTCACGCACAAATTATTATTCACCTCAATAGTGTAGTTTAGTGTAAGAAAAATATTTGTCTTGAAGTATTTTTGTCTTTTTATATGACTTATTGCTCATTTAATATTATTTTGAGTTATTTTTATGCTATTGCTGTTTTTTAAAAGCAAGGTCATCTAGAGTAGACTTTTCTTTAACTTGCTTCGGAGGTGTTTTCGTCTTTGCCATTTTTTTTAAAAACGGCTAAAAAAGATTGGTATTCCTTTGATTAATAAAAATTAAAGCAGGGGTGCATGTATGTTTTCTTATTCTTTTAATTTTTAATTTTTTCAATTTTCAATTTTTTCAATTTTCAATTTACCAATTTGCTTATCTTTTTTTATTTCTTTTCTCCTTGATTTTTTTGTAAATTTTTTATTTAATTTTAATTTAACTCTCAATTCTATTATGTGGTATATAATATTTTTTAATCTGGTCCTTCTTTTAGTTTTTAATTTTTTTTATTAGCCCTTATATTAATGTTTTGATTGTGTTCAGTTTCACCTTCAAACCAAGTTTGTTATGTTTTGTTTTTTTAACTTAGTCCTGTACTTTTGATCTTTTTAATCTTCTGATAGAGAATCTTCTTCAATTTAAACCTCCAATCAAAGGATTATTTTTGTCCTCTAATATATTTTTTTTTTGATTTTCATCCTTATTCATTTAAATACTATTTTTTATTTAATATCCTTTCATGTAGTTTCTTTTTTTACTAATTTTTTTTTAGCATATGATTTTTTAAAGACTGAATTTCTTAGTTTTCCCATGTAACGTGATTTCAACCTAATGACTCATGATATAAGTTTTAAAACATACTTATCGCATGGTTTTCAAACTTGAATTGAGGATCAATGTGTGATCACTAATTATATGAGTTGACCATGGTCACTCTACTTTTTATTTTATAAACATGTAAAGATAACACCATCTTAAAAATGGAAGGTTATTATAGAAAAAGATAATGGTCAATAGATTTGATTATATTTTTCATAAATAATTGGGTTGTAGGTCAACTTGGTTTTTTTACCAAATCATTGAGTCAACTCTCCTCTTGTTTTTGTTGGAACTCAAATCTCTTTATGACTTGGATCTTCATGTCACAATTCAAACCCTTGGGTGAGGTTTAAAAAGAAATATTTATTAGGTTGTCTCGATCTCATCATCTTAGCTACATGATTAAAAAGTTATTTTTTTTATATTTTGATCTAATTTTTTTATACTTATGATTTTTTTTATTCTCTCTTTTCTTAAGGTTTTATTGGTTCTCAATTTCATCCTTCAAATTGAATTTATTATTTCTTACATTTTCATTTTGTTTCCTTGATTATTTTTTTCCTTTTGTTATGGTTATTACTCTTTTAAATTTAATCCTCAGATTTTATTTCCCCTCTAATTTATTTTTTATTCCAACCCTTATTCTTTGTAATTGATAGTTTTTATTTTATCTTTTGTTATGGTTCTCGGGATTTGAAAAGTCAATAAGGTTAGTATACTTTTTTTTTATTTTCTTATCTATTTTTACCATTCAAAATTTTTTAAAAAAGAAATGGATTTGTGGTTTTCATTAAAAAAAAATTCTCTTGGATCATCTCAATCTCATGACCTAGAATGCAAGTTTAACATGTTAACCCGGAATAACTCGCTCTTTATCCTAAAAGTATATATTTGTTATGTTAGCTTAGGCTGACTTAAAATAGTTTTTTGCTCTCTTTTAAGCTGTTTTGTCCTTTCATACTCTTCAAGGATAAAGATTTTTTCATTGGTTATCATACTCATTGTTTTTCTATCCATTTGTTATCTTTGCCCCCCTTGTTTTTCGTCTTATTCAAATAAAACCAAACTATTTGGCTGGTTAGAACTATATCCCAAATTATCGGATTTTTTAAAAATTTACTTGCAACAACCAAATGTTTTTTTTTTTCAAATAACAGATTTGTGGTGTAACGGGAGCCTTTGTCTAGTTAAACATCTATTCAAACTTGCAATTAATACAAATCAAAGTCCTAGCATATATACAACTAATAAAAGTAATGACTTCAAACTAAAAAATGGTACTTACTTGTTAAGAAAATTTAAAGAAATGAAGCTTTTGATTAGTCATCATAAACCAATAATTATATAAATATAGTGGCCATATTACAATATAGCTAAAACAGTTTCGGGTGATCACTGTACAATGTGAGTGATTTAACTGTGGAGTGGATGTTTGCAATTTATACTTCGCATGCGTAGGTTTACCTCTTTGTTTTTTTTCTATTCTATATGCACATCCCCTCTCCTAAACAGCATCATGACAGTTTAGCAATGCGCAACCACCAATTGATGGCTATCAGCTAAATCAGGTCTGCAAATACTATTCATCTACTATTTATTCAGACTCATTTTACTGTATGTTAAATCAGGCCTTTTTCACTTTCTTCTTCTTTCGCTTACCTATTCTCTCTACCTCTCTCTCCAAAGGATATAAACCTAATGGATTTCCAAACCATCAGAAACACGAATACAGGTATTTATTGATTTATTTGTTTATTTCTTCTCTAAATTATTTGGCTTCCCCTGTATTTTCTCTCATGATTTGTGCCTTTTTTGTTTATTTAATCTCAACGCTTCACTATCAAAATTAGGTGTTGTTTCGTTGTTCTTTCTTCATCTCCTTTTCACCCTCTCTGCTTTCTGTTTTTTAATACCCAGATCTTTTCTTTTTCCAACGCCGACAGCCACTATCCAGTCAGCCCGAGCACACCACATCCACACTATCTCCCTCGCCCATCCAGCCAGTTCATTGCATAAATCTTCCATCAAAGTTATTGATTTGTTAATTAAATATGTTAGTGCTTCATTAAATAGTGAAGTCGGTGGTCGAAATTCCTCACTGTTAGCTCCCTTGATGTTGATATGCGAAGCAGGATATAGTCGATCCTAGAGATACTGTGATAGTGAAAAAGCTTGATAGAACTGTGGATGATACATATATGTTTTTTTATAAGAAAGTGAACCATGCTCTAGGTGGGTCTGTTTGTGGAGAAGAAACATCCAAGAAGAAAAATCTATATCTGAAGAGAAAAAAAAGACAACCAAATATTGTTGTGTATTTTCTCTTTTCAAGTCTGTATCGGTGGCATTATCAGTACAAAAGGAAAGAGAAGGGAAGAAATTTCAAATTCACCTATTTATTGGTTCTACCAGCAGCGACATAGAGTTCCACCATTGCTCTTCGTAGTTCCCAGGAGCTTCCATTCACTGTTCCCAACATTATTATAAATGTTTAAAGTTCGCTTGAATTATTTTGAATTTTTTGTGTTCATAAACATGTGTGTTTTATTAGGGTTTGATTAATATAGTAAAGAAAAGTGTGCGTGTTGTTTTTCTTTTATTTAATTTTATTTTGTTTTCGAATAAACAATAAAAAAATTATACTGATAGTTGTAGAAAGTTTTTAATTTGTTTACAATCAAATCTCTCAAACATAAAAAATATTATATTGGTTAGTATTTAATACAAATATCAAAATGTCTTTACATATATTTTTAAATTTAATAAACCAGTTTATTAAATATATAAAAATTTGATTATATTTAAATAATTTATAATTTTAATTTATTAAAACCTCATCCTGATTACTCTTTTCTTATAAAACTACCACAAGTTATTAGAAAATGGTGTTGTAGTTTTGAAAACTTTCGGTTGTGAAATGGTATTAACCAAAACGTAAAAGAGCTTAGTTGCTCATTGTAGATGGGGACAATAAAATTACTATTTTACCTATTAATGCACCTGAATTTTAGCCTAGGAATGAGGATTTTTTCTTACATTTTCATGCAGAGTAAAATAATAACCAACATACCCATAATAAGATAAAAATCAAAAGTTGTATGCATGGGTGGTACGTAATTTTATATTTTATGTATGATATTTTAAATGAAAAAGCAGGTAAAAAATAGAGTCAAATTATCTATAATGAAAAAATATATTAAATACTTGCTCTATGTTTTGCCGTTATTAGAATATTTTTATAATACTGTGGATCTAAGCTGCTAGAAAAACGATAACAATTATTTTGAGATTTTTCCCTTAAAAATACATGTGATATTTGTTTAATATTAAATTCTTATAATATATATAAACAATGAAGTATTTTTTTCTTTTTAATCTTAAATTAATTTTATCTCAATGTTCTTAAAATTAAAATTATTTTAAACTAAAAATATATCAAGCAACACATAAACAAAAGAGATGAAAAAAATACAAAGATAACAACTCACTAACAATAGAAGGTTAATTATACATGCCTAAAAGAATTTCATTCTTATTTCACGGTACAGAGCTAAATTTACTTAGTTTTTAAATGTATGTTTCATTTAATACAAAGATAAATAGCACTGAAGAACCGAAAAAATTAAGATATCAAAACTAAACCAAAGAAATTATATATATTCAAATGAGACAAAAAAAAACAATTATCCCGAGTGGCGAGCACGGGTTTATAGCTCCACGATTTTTTCCCACTTATATATATATATTTAATTGGGGTATTCAAACCAGAATACACGCACTACTGACTAATCCCGGATTCACTTTTTTTATATTTTTCCTTTTTTCCCCACTTACACTTTGTTTTTGGTTTTTAATATACAAATACAAAATAACATTCAGTATACATGCATAAGAAAGTTTCACTCTTATTTTACACCATCAAAATTGCACTTACTATGTTTTTAACGCAGATCGCATTTATACAAATAAAAGTGTAAGCGATGTGGGGACAACGTTGTACCTCCCCACACATTTAACTGCAGATTTCAACAATGATTTGCCTTGCTTTTTTATTAATCGGGATTTTATTTATTTATTTGTTGATAACCTGAGTGCATGGGCCAACTCATGCGCACCATGATAGATCTCCAAACCAATTTGTTTTAACATTGTTTTCATGTTTTTTTTGTCATTTATACATTTTTTGTTTTTTATTACAGGGTACCCGACCATCTTATGCGCATCATGATTTGTTTTTGCCATGTATATATATTTTTATAATGGTGGTGTTTGGGCCGATTACGTGCACCTCAACTAATTCCTGGACCCACTTTTTTCTTACATTTTTCTCATCCCTTTTTCCCACTTATACATTTTATTTTTGATAAACATGATGTCCGGACCAGTTTACGCGCACCACAACTAATCCTCGGACCTACTTTTTTATTTGCTACAGTGCTTTCCCGCTTATTTTTTTTTGATAACCGGGGTGTCCGGGTCAGCTTATGCGCACCACGACTAATCCCCACTTATACATGTTTTTTCTAGCCGGAGTGTCTAGGTAAACTTACGCTCACCATGATTTTTCCTGACTTATATATATATATTGTTTGTTTTATAACCAGGGTGTCAACTTACGCGTATCACGATTAATCCCTGGACCACTTCATTTATACATTTTTCCCACTTATAATTTTTTTTTGTTTTTTAATATACAAATACAAAATAACTTTCAGTATACATGCATAAGAGAGAGTTTTACTCTCATTTTATACCATCAAAGTTGAACTTACTATTTTTTTTTCACGTAAACTGCATTTATACAAATAAATAAAAATCTAAATTAAGAGTTGAGGTGTATACATACAAGCGGTGTGGGAAAGCATCTGTAACTCCCCACACATTTCATTGTGGATTGCTACGAGTGCTTTCCGTTGCTCTTTTGGTTTGGTTAATAGAGATCATTTTTTTTTATAACAGGAGTATCCGGGACGACTCACGCGCACTACAACTGATCTTGAGACTAATTTTTTACATTTTTTTATAACCAATGTATCCGGGACACCTAACGCGCACCATAATTTTTTCCCCACATATGCATTTCTTTTAGAACCTTGGTCTTTGGGTCAACATACATGCACCACTGACTAATCCCTGGACCCACTTTTTTATATTTCCCCCACTTATACATTTTTTTGTTTTTTTAGTATACAAATACAAAATAATCTTTGTATACATGCATAAACAAGATATTCACTCTCATTTTACACCACAAAAGTTGAACTTACTATGTTTTTTAACAAAATTTGTATTTAATAAAAATAAAAATAAAAAATCTAAACTAAGATAAGAAGTGTACAGATACAAACAATTAAAAAAACTAAAATATAAAAACCAAAATACAAAACAAGAAATTATATATGCTTAAACTAGATAAAAAAATATTTTAGTCCACGCAGTAGAGCTGGGTTTATAACTCGTATTTATATTAATTTAGCTAAAAAAATGTTTAGATTTACAACAAAGCTTCCAAAAAAATTGTTAACTTTCATAGAGTAGATTGGACAAACAATGCCCTAAAAGAAATAGTTCTTCATGAGATCATGCCCAAGTTCAAATTTCGTCGATAAAATATAATCTTTTGTGACCCCAGCTATTATTTTGTGGTAAACAACTGGATCCAAAGCCCAAACACAAGTCATGTTGACATACCCCAAGCTTATTTTGCCTAGGATATCTCCCCTGTAGAAGCTTGGATGTTCCTTGAACCCAATTTTAACTTTTTAATTATCCACTTTATACACACCAATAAAGCTTTAATCTTTTTTTTGTTTGGCATATATATAGTTTTTTTTTTAAAAAAACTACAAGTTTCACCAAAATATATCAAATGAGGATTCTTTAACATCAGGTTCTCATTTACCCATAATTAATTTTAAATATATTAACATTCCATTTTATTTTTATTTTTTTGGTAGATTGACCGTGGGGGGGACACATTATAAACTCCTTTATTCTCATACTTTCTGCCAAGGCAAAGGCTTCCAATTCATGTTTAATAGAATATACTAGCGATATGCCCGCGCGATGCGCTGATTTTTTTATATCTATATATAAAATTAATTAATTTTATGTGTTGTATGTCATTATTTTAATATTTAATCAACAAAATTATAATTGATAAAATCTGTTTGATTATAATTGACAAAATCTGTTAGATTTTTCCTATCAAAAAGTGATTGTAAAATTTATTGCTCATATTTTTATATTAATAATATTTCTAGAATAATAATCAAAAGGTTATATATATATATATATAAAGGTGATGATATTAAATAAATATCAAAATATATAATTAGTCTCATATATTGATAAGGGAAAAATATTACAAATAATAATAATTATTATTTTGAATGTCTTATATTTAATATATTTATAAAAAACACATTATAAAAAATAACTATCAACATACCACCGAATAACTTTTCTAATATTATATTTTAAAAAATAAATTTCTATTTCTATTTTTGTACTTTAAATTTGATTTTTTTATATATTTTTATTAAAAATATTTTTTTTTTCAAAAAAATTAAATAAAAAATATTTATAAAAAAAATAATTTTATAAAGAAACTCAAACATTTCGTCTCCGGACAAATAAAAGAAAAACTCATTGAATGACACATTTATGATCTATGATCAGGCAGTACATGGCACTGTT
This sequence comes from Salix exigua, assembly GCA_032356905.1. Lineage (NCBI taxonomy): Eukaryota > Viridiplantae > Streptophyta > Magnoliopsida > Malpighiales > Salicaceae > Salix > Salix exigua. The sequence continues at coordinate 4,861,614 of CM063593.1, read as the reverse complement.
AATTGATTAAAAAATAACTTTTGTGAACAGTGAAAGCACTGTTCATAGAAGAAAAAAATTAAAAAAAAAAAGGTTTCACGTAGGCGTGAAGCAGTGGAGTAAATATCCAGTCTACAGTAACTATGGGTCTGCATGAACAGTGTGAAAGACTCTTTTACTAATACGCGCGCGTATTGATGCCGCAGTCACAGTGGAGAGAAACAGAAAGGACACTTTCTGCTCCAATGAGTCTCAATTCCTCGGCATTTCCAAGATATGCTTTGCTTAGATCAGATATCTCTCTCCATTTCCACTGAGATTGCAGCAGCCCCTGGAAACCATCATCCTGCCCTGCGTGCACATTTGCTTTGCGCGCTGCCAAATTAATAAAACTATTCATGAGCCACAACACTCATGTTTTACGATGCGTTTCAAATGCAAGAAATTTGATATTTTTATTTATTTATTTTAAATAAAATATTTTTGACATTTTTAAATCAGATTATGAGGTGTGTTGACCATTGACTCATGTCAATATAAAAATAAAAATAAGTATTACTATATTTTTAAAATCTAACTAAGAGGTCGACTTTGGACAAAACTAGGTCATGAGTCGAGATGATCGATCTAAGTTGACCCAACGCAGCATAAAAATAAAAATTTGCCTCCGACTTATCCTCCACCGTCACAAAACCAACAAACGATTAGAAGAATAAGAACTATTGTGTCAGTCTTCGATCTTCTTACTTAAAAATTCCAGAACCAGAGACTCTACGAGACTTTACCAATTCATGACATAAAAAGAATGTAATTCCACTTGAAGCTAAGTCATAAAGAAGGCATTTACGAGCTCTAAAATAGCCACCACTCTTCTAATTTGGAGCAGCTCTCCAGTGTCTGGAAGAAGTTAGAATACTCGTTCTTCGAGTTTCAGTATATGACAGTGGCCTATAAGTCTTTGGCATGGCGCCATGTTGAGAGCGCCCAGCAGAGTTTTCGTCGTCATCTCTGCTCACTACTCTTACATCAGCGCAAGGCCTGCAAAAAGAACAAAGATATGTGCTATCCTTGAATAAAGATGCCTTTACATTGCTTTCTACACTAGCCTGTCCAATAGAACCTGCATCAAGATCCATTGCATCTTCTAAACCATCTTTGACAAGGAGAGTTCCACTTTCAATACTGCTACCATTTACTAATTCAGCTTCTGGCTTTCTCTCAGTTAAACCTTTTACCTTGCCATGCATGAGAGGATTTTTCATTCATTTCACAAGAAGGGCTTCGACCAGCATTTTTATTATTGACAACAACCAACTTTTCAGCAACATATAGTGTTTCTGAATAATCAAAACGCTCTGAAGCAAGGCTTCCCTGGAAATCGAAACTTTCCTGGTTATGCAAGAATGTATTCAATGCATTGCCATGCCAGTGGCCTTGCAACTCACGAATGCAAGCGGAGGCTTTCTCATTACAAGGTTCTCCCAGCAAAGCTTCTACTATAAGAAACTGTTAGGTATATTGCCATTTTGTGGCAATATCCTACCATTGTTGAAAATGGTAATCAACCCACCATTGTTGAAAATGGTAAATTGCCTAAGTTTGGTGGCCAACCTTTGACTATGAAGAAAATTTGGTGGCCAACCATTTAAGATTGTCTCCTCACTCTTGCTATAAATAGAGGAGCTTCTTAGAGCTAAAAATGAGAGAGAGAGCAACACAAGTGAATGTGTTGTGAGAGAGAGGAGAAACACAAGTGAATGTGTTATGAAGAGAGAGCTAGAAAGAGTTGATGAGTTGAGTAGAGTGGATGTAATCCTCCTCCTCTATATGTATTTATTGTAACTTTTTCTCTATCTCTAATACAATGTCTCTCTCCAGTGGATGTAGGCGGTTTTGTCGAACCACGTTAAATATTGTGTCGGTGTGCTTAAGCCTCCTATGAGCAAGTATCAGTACACCCTGGTCCGCACATGGGAAAGCCGCAATTCCCCAACAACCGGTATCAGAGCTGATGGTTTAAAGGGGTGTTTGATTTTGCTCAAAAATGAAAATTGTCAAAATTGTGTTTTGACCATACCACTGTGTAGAGGAGGCCGAGACGAAGCCACTGGTGAAAACGGCGTCAAAATCTGATGTCGGACATGGCCGCACTCTCCATCACTCTCCAGCAGGGCATCTGCCCACGCGCCCCATGCGTCTTCTTCACCCGGATTGGCTGACCCGACCCGAATACCAGTTGACCCAACAACTGGTATCAGAGCCGTTGGTGTAGGTGTTTGATTTTTTGCAGAAAAATCAAAGTGCTCAAAAATGAGTTTTGAGCATCTGATCTTGTAGAGGAGGTCACCACGATTCCAACGGTGTATAGCACACTTAATTCGGAGTTCAAACGAAGGAGTTATTGTCGGTCAAAGTTTTGACTGGAAAAGTCAACGCCACGTCACCGGCCAATCAACGCCACATCATCGGTGCCACGTCAGCGCCGTATCATCAGTCAAGTCAACAGTGCCATGTCACTGGTGGGATAAGATTTTGTGCAGCAGAGTCTACGTGCAACCGGATCTGAGATTGAATCTGGGTCGTTCATCAGGCCATACTTGTTTTGATCATATCTTAGCCGTCTGAAGTGCGATTTGGACGATTTCAGACTTGTTTCCAGCTAATTTGATCTTTCCGGATGCAATGGTACGGTCCGATCGTTGATATTTGAGACCAAAAATGACAGCGGTGAATTAACAAAAGAGATTGCCCGATTAGGAGGCATTTGAAGGGCATCATGGTGGTCGTTGAAGAGAAGAAGAAGAAGGTGCACATGTTTACCCAATTACATGTGATGAACTGCTAAGTGGGGAGAAATTTAACTTCCTTGAGGGAAGGTAAAATTGGGACACTCTAGACACCCGATCATGTGGATAATTTGAGGTGAAGAGTGGAAATTGACGAAGACCAATCTTGACGAATCTAAGCACTGGTAGTCTCGCCAAATATTGAGAAATCATGTATCAAACTAGTATATTCCAGATCACTTGTAAAGAAAAACCGGGACAAAGGTAGCAAATGGTTGTATATACGAAAAGACAGTACGATGGATAGATATGGCCTAAGAAGTTCTGTCTAGGAGATTGGGTTTTAAGCGGGACCAGTGTGACCCCTCCAATCTTTCCTGGGAACTTGCTTAGTGGAAGGATTATCCATACGGTACTATTTTCGTATATATAGCAGTTTGTAATGAAACAGTTGAAGATTAGCAGGATGGCGGCACAAGGGAACAATTGGTTTCTATATAATCAAGGATCTGATGAAGTGGTGATTTCTCCAAAGAAGTTAGATTCAGTGACTGTGATTTCTCGAGGGGGGAATTGATGAAGACCCTGATGATGGAAGAGAAATACAGCAGGGGATAAAGATTGGCACCCTATTTTGACTTGAATAGGTGTTATGACAGGATGAGCTGCTGTCAAACATAAGCAAGGAATAGGGAGAAATCTGGAGAACAGAAATTGCACGAGGGCACACGGAGATTGTGCAGGAGTACCCGTAGGATCCAACGAGGTACTGTAATGAGACAGCAGGTGCAAGGAGAAGAAGTGTTCCCAGATGAAGCTCAGAGCAGAGACTGTTAAAGTTTGTACAACATGAAGTCTCTTATGCTCTTAATGAAGACAACAGGCGAAGACCTTTCCAATGCATGCAAGGATGGAAAGAGAGCTGTTGCAGAGGCACCTAATTGAGGGGGTGCAAACGCCTGTGATAAAAGGCAACCGTCTATGATGAAAGACGAAGACACCAAAGAGAGTTGGTGTAGGTGGAGCTGTCGAGCAGAAAGGCACAAAAGCTCCAAACATAGAAATCGAGGTGGAGGATTGCGAGGAGTATACCACAACTTTCTCTTTCTATGTAGTTAGTGGATGTAATCTCTCCCATAAGTGCACATGGTGGTAGAGACTTTTGGATCCACTTTGAAGCATCTCAGCTGAAGGAGGATGCGGTCACCTATGAAAGGTGAAGACACCTTAGATGGAAGGTGTGTGAGGGCCATGATAGGAGCCCGGATCAGACCGCCCCATGACAACGGGCGAAGACACCTTGGATGGAAGGTGTGTGAGGGCCATGATAGGAGCTCGAATCAGACTGTCCCATGACAACGGGCGAAGACACCTTAGATGGAAGGTGTGTGAGGGCCGTGATAGGAGCCCCAGTTCAGACACCTAAGGAGAAGGTGTGTGGGTCACGATATGAGCCCAGTTCAGAACAACTCCAGAGCCAAAGTGATGGCTAGATATGAGTGGACAAGTGTATAGCCAATGAAGTGGCTATGATGAGTATGGAGACAAATGCAGAATTGACTTTCATGGATATTGCCCCCATGCTAAAGATCAATGAGCTAGAAGACATTTGCCTTGGACAATAAGAGGGTGACTTGTGGAGCATTAAGACGCGGCTGCTATGAAGGAGCAGAGGGCATCGCGAGGTTCGGAAACGAGTTGACTCTTGTCAAGGTAGTGAGCTCGGTAATGGCATTGTAATACTCGAGTATGAAGACAAATATGGATCAACCTTTAATGGGCTGCCCCATGGTTAAAGGTGAAAAGCTACCTGGACTCTTACGACTAAGAGCGAGAGACTCATGGAGAAGTAAGGCGTGGTTCCTAGGGTGGAACAGAGAGGCGGCGCAACTCCTGGATGAGTAGACTCTTGGAAGAGTGGTGAGCTTGTGATCATATTGAAATACTCAATGATCTGTCACACTTAGAAATATTCGTTTGAGGGGTGTTGTAAGCCTTGGTGTAAGGTTTGAAAAATCATTCGGACCAAGCATGGTTGATACGCTCGAAGAGGAATGTTGTGTTGAAGATGCTCTCAGAATGGTAAGCTTGGAAGAGCTGCAGAATGCAAGCTTGTGCTGAACAAGCAAGATGACAATTGCCCACACAAATGGCAAAGGGGGTGATTGTTAGGTATATTGCCATTTTGTGGCAATATCCTACCATTGTTGAAAATGGTAATCAACCCACCATTGTTGAAAATGGTAAATTGCCTAATTTTGGTGGCCAACCTTTGACTATGAAGAAAATTTGGTGGCCAACCATTTAAGATTGTCTCCTCACTCTTGCTGTAAATAGAGGAGCTTCTTAGAGCTAAAAGTGAGAGAGAGAGAGCAACACAAGTGAATGTGTTGTGTAGAGAGAAGGAGAAACACAAGTGAATGTGTTGTGTAGAGAGAGCTAGAGAGAGTTGATGAGTTGAGTAGAGTGGATGTAATCCTCCTCCTCTATATGTATTTATTGTAACTCTTTCTCTATCTCTAATACAATGTCTCTCTCCCGTGGATGTAGGCGGTTTTGCCGAACCACGTTAAATATTGTGTCAGTGTGCTTAAGCCTCCTATGAGCAAGTATCAGTACACCCCCGGTCCGCGCATGGGAAAGCCGCAATTCCCCAACATAAACTTCCCTCTATCAACTTGCTCCTGTTGAATGGTATTTTTAACATTAAAGAGATCTTTCCCGCAAGCAGTATTAGACGGAGCAGAAGTTTCCTCTTGCAAAATTTCTCCAGCTACACTAACCAAAATTTCAAATGCATGTTTCTGATTATTCTCACTTTTCTTCCTGATTGGTCCCCTCCCCTTAAACCAGTAATAAAGACTTTATCAGGTCACTGACTATTTACAAAAATATAGACAACAGACACCCTTGGAATGGTAGCATCTGATTACCCCAGCTGATCTAGGTGCTCGAGGAACCACGGGAACCTTGTAGCCATTAAAACCATAGTCCAACCTTCTTTGGAATACCATATCTCATACACTCATTCCAAAAGGTGGTCATTAAATTAAACTACCAGCTAGCTTGAATCTGCACACCTCAAGAGAAGACCATGTCAGCAAACCAAATTTAGTTGGGATTAGGATAAAAGACAATTACATATTCCAGGAACCCAAAATGCGACATCAGATATCAATTACGACAATGAAAAACAGTAACACTTTAGTAGATCAATGATTTGTGATTTGGGATATAGCAATTGTCGAAAAATCAGGTAGTGCAAATTGAAAAATCAGCACTTGCTCTATTCCTTGTCTATTTATTTCCAGGAGAAGGATGATCACTTTTCAGTGATCAAATAACTTGAACATCCAAAGAATATTAAAATAAAAAATGCATCTGCACCTGTATGTTAGCGTATTCGTCTACACCTGTATTCTCACTTATCATTGCTGGCCAATCAAAACATGGTGAAAATTTTTGTTGATGCCATGAAAGTTATTTCCCCCCCATTTCTCTAATCAATGTATCCATGGTCTTAAAATATAAGAGAAAAGAAAAGGAGTAGATCTAGAACAAAAACCTTTTTTTATTTCGTTGTGTAAGAGAAAGATTCTTACATTTGAAGGAGCATTTAAGATACATCGATTTGACTCCACAGCAGGTAGTTAGATCCTAAAACATGCAACCTTCAATCCCTGTGAGCTCAAAAACTAAAAGAAAAGGAGCAAGACTTTTCATTTTATCCCTAGTTAAAATGTAAAAACAAATGAAAATAGCAATAGCAATATAAAATTAAACCCTGACTAACAGAAACTAATAATGCAGCTTTGGATATTCATGTTATGTCCTCATAAGAATCATCCAATAAAATATGGTTGGCCAATTGGGATTTCAAATCACAAAAACAAAATAGTTACAAAAACCAGTTTAATAAACATAAAACACTTCAAGGTTCCTTGGACCAAACATAAAAAAAGAGTAAATGGAGTCAATATAAGAGAGAAGGAAGCTTAAATTCCAGGCACCCTTTCAAAAAAACTACTGAAAACCACCACACTGTGTTTTCTTAAACCCACAAACTCTCTCTTTCACAAATTTATATCCTTCGGGTCTTTGGCCCATTTCAAAAGAGTTAAGGGTTACCTGACCGGTTCTGTTTACCGGTTACAGCAGGTGATAAGCAAAACCACTTTGGACCCGCTCCTTATCCACTCAAACATGCAATGAGCTCTGTAGTTCACACGTGGAAGCTTCTTCCTTCACGTGGGTTTAATCTTATCTCGTCCGCTTAAAAATTAAAAACACGTTGATTAAATCTCTTTTATGTGTGTACCAAGTTGGTCAATTAATTAATTAATTAGTGTTTAAAGTTTGAACAGTGATTCTTCAGCAGTTAGTTTGAATTAATTAATTAGTGTAATTAATTAGTGTTTGAAGTTTGAACAGTGTGGTTCCTTCGGGCAGTAAGTTTTGCCATGAATTTAAAAGGGTCGGAGTTTACTTTTTGCTCACGTCCACACGCGCGCGCACCTTTTTGATGAAAATAAGGAAATGAACAGTGATGATACCACTTTAAGAAAGAAAAGGTAATAATGCGGACTACGAGATTAACCCACGCGCTGCTAGAATCAGTGCGTTTTCATGAACCACCACAACTATCCAGTGGATTATAATGCTAGATGAGCGTTCTTCCTTGACGGCAACGATGCTAGCTGTCCTGATCATCCTACATATTTCTTCAGAGCTGTCATGGAATTTTCCCCCCCTGGTTGTGATGAAGAAATGAACAAACAGCTGCTACTTTCCCCGACATACTGGCTCCTTAAAAAATAGACAGACAGACAGATACTCTGATCCTTCATATCTTGAGAAAATAAAAAATACTTCAAACTTGTCTCGGCAAAAGGAGAAAACTAGTAGTAAGTTATCAAAAGTGAAAACTGCAAGTCAGATTTAAAATATTTTCAAGAACACTGATAGATGAAAACTACATGACCGAGAAACAATTGGGGGGAGAAAAAAATATGATACAGGTAGCTTCGTCTCAACAAAGCTCACTTAGGTGCCAGGTTTTCATATTGCCATGGGTTGAATTCCAAAGATTGAATGTCGGTCTCTTCAACGCTACCTGAACTATCTATAGCAGCCCGGTGTTCAGTGTACTTGCCATTGTACTTGTACACTTCCAAGTCACCCCAGGGTGTCGGGTGAATCTCATCAGTTTGGTCAAACCATCTTGAAGTAAACTGTTGACCCTTATCCTCTCTGTTTCGCTTCTCAGCTCTCTGTCTCTCCTCCAGACTAAAAACAAGGTAAAACACAATAAGAGTATTAATTCCCCTTTTCAGCAAACTCAATAACGAGCATAGTCCATACATCCAAGAATTTTCCTGGGGAGACTTTCCAGATTCAATTTAGCATGCAAAACTGTTGGCATCGATTAACCCTATTTTTCTAGTGTTTAAGACACATGCATGCATGCATGCATGCACAGATAAAAGGGTGAGATGGAACCTGCTCTTCTCATAGCCAGCCTTGGATATATCACCCTGTTCAAGAGCGTATCTATCGGGGCGTAAACGGGAATCTGATCCCAGTAACTTCTTTGGAGCAGTGTCAAAGCTGTTCAGCTTGTGAGCAAAATATGTATACTGGAATTTATCGTTCTTTGGAACATCTGCAACCCTCCACACCTGAAGAATGGCAGTAATAGAATGATGAGCTATGAGCTCAGTTAACAAGTCTTGCCATGACTCAAGCCAGAAATAGTGAAACCCAATAATTACAATTCAATAACTATAGCATGAACTATTGCAAATTAATTAATAAGAAATTTCTTGGGAACAAAAAAAACATGAACTATTGTCAAGAAAATCCAGGTTATCAAGTACAAAATCTTGAAAAGGTAATGATGAAAATTTTTCCATGCCAAGAACTTCCCTTGTCATTATATATGGTACCGAGAGAGCACAGGTAGCTGCTAACTTCCACAGAAAGTTGTTTTTGGCAAAGCAAGCAACATGACATTTTTTCTGTGAAAAATACCCTTACACTCATATCTTTGGATTTATTCTTTAGAAATAAAATATGTGAACTTTATGTCTTCTATCAATTCTGTCATTTTCAGAACAGAAAAAATCATCTTTTCTTTTGCCCAGAATGAAAAATAAAAAGGCAAGATCAATCGACTCCACAGTATTAAAGTCAATCAGAAATGGATGAGGTGATTTGATAGCCCATACAAATTGCACCATTATATTACTTGCATGAAGTCCAGATAAGACAAAAAGAGAAGGATCATGAGAGATGTAAAAGAATGAGTAGAATAGGACCATGTTCTACCTAAATCAAGCAGATTCAAGGCTCAAGAGTACCTATAATAAAATTTGAACTTCAAAATTCTCAAATTAATACAGCAATTAACCACCATTTAGCTACAAAACCACCTCAATGAGTGGCCCAAAGAGCACCCACTAGCTATTCCCTTTTAATGTTAAGACTCAAGTGGTTTGACATGTACATACTCAAAACAACTTATAACATGGGACAACAGATATTTAAATTGGGCATATTGCTAACTTGCCCAAAGGTGGGAAGTTAGCGCCAAAATATACTAGTTAAATCCCTCTCATTTCTTCATGGCATTATAATTTTGCATTTTTTTTCTTCTCAATTTTGTACTTATCTATTCCTTAAATTGGTATAACTCGACTCTTTGTACGAATCACAGAAAATTCTGATAATTAGAGTAGATGGACCTTCTTTTGTGATATTCTTTTTATTTTTCATGATATTTTTTGTTGTTAATATTGCAGAGGCTGCATATTAAATTTGAGAAGAAAACCATTTTTTAAAAACTATAATTAGATAATAATTTTGTAAGCAAACATTAATTAACCATTTCTGATAACTTGGTGAGAAATCCATCCATCAAGAAAACATTATTAATCAAAGCATAATTAATACGGATATGAAGAATCAAGACAAACTAAAAATTTGTTTCATTTGTCCTTAAACCCAAATGACATACTATTTGACAAATTCATATTCCTAACTATAAAGTTTAAGCCAATAGGCCAACGTCAAATATGTGATTGTATACTCTTAAACAAAAAATAACAAAATTTAGCATGGTGTTGTGTTTGAAATGTTCAAGTCTTTTTTTCTTTTATTATGAAATGTATATCTATATAGATTAACATGTCAAAATGGTAATGAGATATCATACACTTAAAATGTAGAAAATAAAAGTTGAAGCGGGTAATTTAAGTGTTTGAAGTGATAGCACTGGGCAACTACATGAATGGCCAATAACTCAAGGAATAAATCACCTAAGAGATATCATAAATTGTTAGGAGCCTAACTGATTGTAGAAGAAAACTTTCAATGAGGAAAAAAATACAATATTCAGACACCTTGAGCAAATTGAGACATCCAGCATTTACTAGAATCACCATGGGCTTTAATTATTAAGTTTTATGTGTTGATGATGTCCCATTTTATCCAGATCCTTGTAGCAAAATTTCATTTGTTTTGATTTTGATATTAAACTCAATTATTGTTTAATAGTAAGGAGAGGGAGGGAGAGATCATTAGAATTTGCTGACAGGCTGTAAGCAGGATTGTGTTTAGATAAACATATCAGACCAAAGACAATTTTGGTTTATAGCAAAAAACTATTCATAAAATTAAAACATTCTATATATTAAACAGTCAACACCAGAAACATTAGACAGCTTTAAGCAAACCTAACTACCAGATAACAATAAAGAAAGATATGGTCTAAAGACAATCAATCAGCTACTCATGGTCTGGCATCAAATATATTCAGGACCTAAGTAAAAAGGTTGACATACACGAGAACAGCAAGGGTGTACAATAAACAATAGAATTTTCTAATTAGAAAAAAAAACAAAAAAACACTCACCTCCTTCAGTTCAGTGCCTGCACGTGGCTCTCCTTCAATGTCACAAGGTTGATAACTCATTGATTCATTCCATTTTCCCGTCATCATTATCTGGGGCTCCTCAGCAGCATTGTAAACATATCCATCCACCTCATAGCGACCAGCTCTGCAATGTCTCTAGAGTTTAAAATAATTTATAGAAAGATTGTGATTTATTAATAACATGCAAAATGTGAAATTGAACTTTCACACAAGATCCATCAAACCTAAAACAGATACTGAACAATTCAAAGGACTTCTAGTTTGTTATTAATACATGATCATGTAATAAAATAATGAATTTCAGTTGTAGCATTTACAAGCAAAATTAAACAATGGAATACCATAACCAGATGGAGATTTCAACCATGCTAAATGGACTCAATAAGACCCGTATAAATGCTGCCTCAAAAAGGCACCCGCACCCATGGTGGAGGCAAACTAAGTGGGAGACGTAGGATTTGTTATTGGATCAACAACCTTGTATGAAAAGAGCTTTCCCAAGTATACCATGCAGACAAATTGCAAATGTTAAAGGTGAAGTAATCATACCCAAACCAGCCGCATGGTTGAAAATACAATACAACTTTGTCCCCTGTTGTCATGTTTGTCACGACCATCTCCCCTGGTGAATCAATCCAAGTTCGTCCAAAGATTAAGTTACTCACTTTCGTGGGAGGAGGCACCAGGTCAAGAATTACACCATCCCTTTTGAGCGTCACGCGTGTTCTGCATGCACATTGCAATATTTGATATATAGTTGTATAGTTGTTCTACGAAACTAAATTCTTGGTAAAACCAGTTATAGACAATAATCACACTGAAAGCATCTCAAAAGGACTGCCCCAAATGAGAAGTGGTAAGGAAAACAACAAAAATTACTAGGAAAAAATCTTATATGTCATTATGATACATGATTAGAGTTCTAAGCCAAGGGATAGTTGAGGTTAGAGTTGTACAGAACTAAATTATTGGTAAAATTAGTAATAGACAATTATCACACTGAAGGCATCTCAAAAGGACTGTCCCGAATGAGATGTGGTAAGGAAAGCAAATACTACTTTGCTACAAGAAAATGACATTATGATACATTGTTAGAGCTCCAAGACAAGTGATAGTTGTGGTTAGAGTTCCAGCCCACTTTCTGCATCGGATAGTATCAAAATGTGAATGAAAAAGTGGTTCAAAAGAAAACAAAAGGACTCATCTAATATAAGTTTCCTTAGGAAAATATTTATAATTAAAAAAAATCAAGGACAGAAAAGTTAGTTACTGCTGGCACACTAGTCTGTGAATTGAATTAAAGCTATTGTTAAGAAGAAAAGGAAGAAGAGCCATTGTTTTCTAGTTTGATAAATTGATAGTACACTTTTATAACCAAAAAAATAAAAATAATAAAGCCAGTTTTTTTATTTTATAAAAAAAATGGAGCTGTTCTTTTTTATTTAGAAAGATTAATAATACATAAGCAAATTTTATATTTTTTTATGAAATATATGAATAAAAATTAAGACAACTCAAATTTATTTCCCAGAAGAGCACACATCCCTGGACATCACCATCAACCAAATGATTTCCCAATGATTTTAAATGCCGCCCTCATGCCAACACACAAAGCAGGAAGAGGACATGAGGGGGGAAATTAGTCAGTTCAGGACACATACCTCTGGCCAAAGGAGGATAAATACACAGGTAACTGTTTTGCTTTAAGCTTACATTCCAAATCGAAGCAAATAAATAATAATAAAGATATTCACTAAACTGATTCCAAAGTTCTAGAATAGCATATTAAAGGAGACTACAAAACCACAGATGTTTTTACCTCCCAAGAGGATAGATCTCGATTGAGTTCCCTAAAAATTTAGTTTTGACCTTGGAAGTAATATCATAAGTAAAATGCTCATTTTCAGCATGTCCGGCACTTATTGGCGGATGATGACTAACCTGTTAGAAAAGATGTATCACAATGAGTTGAAAATTTGCTACCATACACATAAATCCAACTTAAAGACCAAATAAATGAAGGCAGGAAAGCAGTAGTTTGACAATTATCATTCAAAGAAAAGGTTAAAAGATAAATTTCTAGCTGCAAACATTTCACATGTATCTCACCTGTTCTGCTATAAAAGTAAGGCCTCCATGATTAGCCAATTCATAAGTCTCACCAAGAATCGGATTAAATGGCTTCCATGTGCGTTGAAAGGCAAAGTATACAGATACGAAAAATGACGCTGCAATCACCACATCATCAGCTTCGTAGCGCAAATGCATGGACAGAGGGAGAGTGAGTGAGAGAGGGAGAGAGATCATACCACTATACACCAAACGCATGTAGGGATCCTCGCATTCATCTGCAAGATCTAACAGGTGCGAGTACTCCATCAACTGTGACCATACAGTGGCATCAGTCTCTTCATAAAGTTAATTGGGATGAACTTATAACAAGCAATGGCCTAATAAAGCAAACCTCTGCCATTTTCTGCAGCATTGACATTGGCTCGAAAATAAGTACAGGAAGTGTAACCATAGATGTAACATCAGATCCTACATACTTTTGCATCATCTTCCAATGACCGTCCCGATCCTGGAGAAAAGCAAGCAAACAACAAATGGATACAATCACATGCGTATGTTTCTCTGATTTATTGTATGAGAATAATAAATAATTTTATTCCACCAAATACAAAGTGCATCTTCTTGCTACAGTAGTGTTCCTTTAAGCATCAATGAAACTAGATTTGAGTTTCTAAAGAGAATATCATTTCTATCTTAATATGTCAAACACGCACTGCATATAACTTTGCATGAGGATCCATAGGATATAGCAAATAGAGCTTTTACTATGTTCAGGCTAAATTGATCTAATATATTGTAGGCAGACTACAGTTCAAAATTATATTCAATTTTATAACATCAAAGCCTTGCCCCTGATGGAAGCATGTAGAGCTTCAGTTGGTGCAGCTGATATTTAAGATAATATTTAATATGAATGTGCACCCCTGTACAGCTAATCAAGAATTGTGAACTGTGCCACACAGGTCTTGTACTGAGGTGTCTTTAATTCTTTCCTTGCCAGCATCATGATGTCCCAAACTAATTTGAAGTCAGAACTCATCCTACAGATGAATTGCATGGACATATGCACTCCAAAGCTGATTAGATGCGCTACTGTCCAGAACATGTTACAAAAAGACCCAAAGACCCAGTAGTGTTTCATATCCATCAACCCTATTCATGCGATTGAGCCAGATTCCTGCACTAACTTTAGTTTATCACCACGCACAAAACACATAAGAACAGCGGTGTACCTCTTGTTTCCATCTTCCTTTACTTGCTTCCTCTGCAGCATCTTCTGTGCCTCCTTCAGGATTGATGACTTCCAGTCCTTCATATGGAACTAAACTGCAACAACGAAAACGACACATCTTGTCAACAACCAATCTAAACCACGAAACTGTTGTAATTGTCAGGAGTATCCTCTACCTGGCTAGCTAAAAATATTGACAAATGCAAAAAAGAGTAATTCCCAGAACATATCCAATATTAATCCCGTCTGCTTGAGCATGACAGGTGCTTAACACAACTAAAATTGACCTAAGTCCGCACATCATTTCACGAACAAAATTCGAAACGCATTTCAGTTATATAAATCACGCTGATATGGATCATTCATAAAGCTATATTATAAATTAAATCGTTGATAAAAACTAGTGGGAAAAAATTGATTTCAATTCGAGAAAAACAATTAAGGAAAGAAACAGATCATCAATAAATCCTGTTTACATCCAAGGCACTAAACTAGAATATAATTACATCGGGCTATGAATCATCTGTAGCCGTATCCAAATCCATGAGCATCATATATCAAAAACTGGAAAGAAAAAAGAAAAAAAAAAGAAATGGATCTGGATACCCGTTGACTGATCTGGTCATGGCGGTACCAAAATTGGACAAACTGGAAGCGATTGAAGCGAAGAATCCCCCACCGCTGCCGCTGGCGCTTTCGCTTTGTTTGGGATCATTAGGAGGAGCCATTGCTTTGGAAACCCTAGGAAACAGATGCCAAGTGACAACTAGAGAAAGAGAGAATTGATGATGACGATGCTGGTCGTTTGAGATTTGCTTGTATAAATTATAAGATGAAAAGGGAGTGGTACTAATAATTAATAAATAAAAATAATAATGCACTCCGGCTATTTGAATTTATTTTTTATTAATATTGGAAGGGAACAGCGATGAAGAGCACAGATGGAAAAGGATGCTTTCGCTGGCTAGTTGGCGCTAATTGGTTTCAAGTCTAGAGAGATGATAGATTTTTTTATTGTTTATTATTCAATTTAAAAGTATTTTTAAAATAACTTTAATTTTTTTATTTTCTTATTCTAAATTATTTTAATATATTGTTATTTAAAATAATGTATATATTTTATAAATAATCGTTGCAATAAAACGCTGACCAATAAAATCTCCCATCATTTATAATTCAAATCCTCTTACTAACACTCTCGTTTATTCAGCGCGTGGAGTCCTTAACACCAACTGATACCAGATATATTAAGGACTTAATCGAGATAAGGTTCATGGATGGAGGACTTAATTGAGGATATCCATAAAGCTTGACAGTGAGATGAGAAAATCAAATTTCCAAATAGGCGGCTTTAGCACTGGACGAAAATGAACGGCTTGCCAGCTCCCTACACGGATGCTTCTTCTTTCCTTCACCGCGTTTAAGAACTTTCATTGGTACGTGTGGGCCTCATTTTTTCCCTTAGATCCATAGCTTTTGGTGGTGTCGTGGACACGTAAATGCACATGGTAGGCACGTGGACAGATATTTTCAGGCCAGCATTTGTACTATCGATTGGAATTGGATGATTGCTGCGGGAATATTCATTTCGCAATATCAAAATATGGATTCAAAAATAAATACAGTTATGTTCTGTTAATTAATACCTTAAAAGGTGTCGGGACCGTGGGACGTATCAAGCCCACGCTGATCAAATGAATGTCTATGCCGTTTATATTGAAAGTACACACATTTCGATGTTTTTATTTTTGACTCGTGTAAAATATTCCTAAAAAACAAGATATTTAATAAAACTTTATTGCTTCGATATGAAAAAACTCAAGAACCAAAACACTGTGCATTTGACGATTACTACAAAATTAAATCTTTAACTCATGTTTTCTCCATAATACACCTAGATTTCCTCTTTAAAACAATACCCGACAATGTTATGTTGGCAAAAACAATTTTGTATCTTTTATTTGTCAGTTTCAAGTAAAAATTAATTCTTTTGTTCTTAGCTTTAATGAATGGTTGGGATCTATTCTCTAACATCAATTCATAAAGAATAAAATATTTAATTAAGTTTAAGGATTTGATTGATATTTATGTGTTTAATTAATATAATTAAGAATTTAATTGAAGAAAATTGAAGTTTAGAGATGGAATTTAAATCAATTCACAAATATTAGAAAACTAAAGACACAATTAGAACACGGAAAGGATACATTGATACAATAAGGGTTTAATTGAAATAAATTAAAATATTAAAGGTTGATTGAGAGTCAAATTGAAGAATTTCAAGATCAAAAACCACTTCATAAAATACACAGTACATTAAAGGTTCATTCAAAGAAAGACAAGGGTGAAGTTGCAAGGAATCCAAAATATTAAAGTTGATTAGGAGTTCCATTACAAAGTTTCAAAAATTTAGGGATCAAATTGAAAAATATCATAATTTCACTATTCATTGTCTTCTTCTTATTAAAACAAGAGAAAAGAAATGCTCAAATACTCCCGTCTCAACCCTAATTTCTCCCTCACCCTTTCACCGTACCATACAAATCTTATGTCAACTTATATAACGACATGTTTATTTCACTTTAAGCCAGAACTTTAGCTTTGATGACACCAAAAATACTTATGAATTCTCTCTCAAAAACACTACCCAACATTATTCAACCTTTACTTCCTTCCTTAGTTCCATTATTTATTTGATGTAGATTATGAAATTCAATAATGGTGTAGAATTCAAAATTATATTTAATGGAGATCTATCAAAAATATTTTAGGAAATGAATATTATATAATAGTTTAAATTATTTTTGCATTGATGTGTATGTTTTTATTATGTTCTAATTAGATTATTTGTTTAGTAGAGGATACGTTTATAGTTAATAATGTTAATGTCATAAATAGTGGAGGTATTTCATAAAAAAACTAGTCGTGCAAATCTCAATTTGGATGATCTTCCTCTGAACCTAGACTAAGAAAGAATTTTTTTTCATATCATCCTAATGATAAGAATGAAGTTTGAAGAGCCTATTTTTAAAAAGGTTTGTATCAGCCTCGTGATTATAATTTTTCGCATAAAGATCGAGATTTTAGTTTTCTAATATTTAATATCACATTCGAATTTTGAAAGTAAATGTTTATATAATAAGTGATTTCTGTAATATTATTTAATAAAAAACATGCATTTATTTTTAAAAGGAAAAGTAGATAGATATAAATATAAAAAGCGAAACAGATAAATATTTATTTATTTATTTATTCTGCTGATTTATATCCCCACGATTCAAGAGACATCTCAAACTAAAGCTTCAAAAAACCATTAAAGCTTCAAAAAACCCATTTGAATCCAGTCCAAAACTGCAAGGAATGCAACCAAATTTCAAGAATTGTCTCCTTTTCCCAGCAACTTGCATGGATTTTATAAACACCCGTCAACATGACTCATTGAAATAAAACAGAAGATAATATTTGACTCCTTGAAACGAAGCTGAAGATAAGATTTTTAATTGAAATTTCTCACCTTCACTACATAAATATTAATAATATAAGAAACTAGAGAAGGTGAAATTACTATGCAGCCAGACACGAAATAATACTCATTTTAATAATATAATAATAAAATTACTCTGGAAACTATGAAATCTTTGACCTCGAGGGTAGGATGATATTTTCACTTTGATTCAATTGTTTTATATTAATTGTGTAAGGGTGGATTGGTATTTTTGTTTTTACATTAAAGCTACAACATTTACCCTGGAATAAAAAATAATTTACTTTTAAACATGGACTTTTCTATTTTCTTATAAATAATTATTTTTATTTAGTGCCTTTTAGGCCCCGTTTGTTTGCTGGAAAATAGTTTCCTTTTGGAAAATGAATTCCTGAAAAGTGAATTCCAATGTTTGGCAGTGTTATGAAAAATGAACTGGAAAACACTTTTTGTTTATTTATGTTATGGAAAATAATTTATTAATATTTTTTTTCAAGTTTATTAAAATAATGAGGAACAAATCTTACAAATTAAAAAGTTGAATGAGAATGAAATTGAAAAAAAATATAATTCCATACATTATCTCAAATAAAATAAATAATAACCAAAATAATAGAGATAAAATCTATTTTTTTTTTAAAAAAAATGAAAGGTGAATAAATTAAAATAATAATAATTTTCAAATAAAATAGGTAATAATAAAAAATATGAGGACCAAATTTGATAGATAAAATTTTCCAATAAAAAATGATAAGAAAAAAAGCAAATAGCAATTATAAAAATAAAGACTAAAATTAATATAAAAATTAAATTTTAAGAGATGGAATTGAAAAATAAATATTCAAAACAAATTATATATAGCAATCAAAAGTTTGAGGATCAAATTTGATATAATCAGCAAATAATGACATTTTTAAATTTTTCACAACTTCCGGAAAGTATTTTCCGCCCAAATTTTCCGAAAAATACTTTTCTGAAAATCAAGCCAAATTTTTCTTTGACTATAAAGTGTTTTTCGTTGATCAACTTTCCAGAAGGCAAACAAACACAAGAAAATTTGGAAAATAGTTTCCTGAAAAGTGAATTCAGGGAAACAAACACAACCTTAAAATCAAAACAAAACAAACCTTCTTAGTATGATTTTTTGTTCTTTTTACTATGTTTTTCTTATTAGTATCTTATTAACTCGAATGTTATTTAGGTCTTTTAATAAATATTAAAAATGATTTTTGCTTGTATGTACCTTATACATTCCAACAAGTGTAAGACTCTCTCTCTCTCTCTCTCTCTCTACCTCTATCTTCCTGTATTTCTCCGTCAACCTCTTAAAAATTCTACTACAGCTCTTCAGTTTGTTAATTCCTCATATTCGGTTTCTATTCTTTTTATTATAATTTTTATTTTAAGTAATTTATAAAATTATAATTCCTTTCGAATTTCATCCACTGTCATTTTTCTCATCT
Source organism: Salix exigua (assembly GCA_032356905.1). Lineage (NCBI taxonomy): Eukaryota > Viridiplantae > Streptophyta > Magnoliopsida > Malpighiales > Salicaceae > Salix > Salix exigua. Next base: position 4,842,665 of record CM063593.1, on the reverse strand, counting down.
TTCAATCTTGATCTTTATTTTTTTTAATGGCTATTTGTTTTGTTTAAGATTATTTTTTAATGGCTATTTCTCATCTTCATTATTTTTATTTAATTTTTATGTACATTTTCACTAATTTTAAAAACAACCCCAACTATCTCAGTTTTTTTATTTGTCGCTCTTTATTGATTTTTATTTGGCTAAATTTTAAAATCGATTATTTTTCTTGACTCCGTATTTCCTTTTATAAAATCAAGTTTTTTTTTAACAATTTATAATATCAATTTCCTTTTCGATTTCACCCCGTCTAACTTTTTAATCTTTCAAATTTTATACTCATCACCTTGATTGGTGTTTCTCTTATCGGATATTGTGATTAAAATAAAACACGCAAGGACTAAATTGAAAGAAAATAAAGGTTGATGATCAAGTTGGAACATATAAAAATGTGAGGGACCTAGATGGAAACCTGCCTAGCAAACATTGCAATCATCATGCAATTCAAAAAGAATAAAGAAGCTACATGACTAAATAATAAATTTGAAGGACTTAAGAATAAAATATGCTTTGTAAACAATGCTACGAATAATGAAAGGTCAAAGTATGAATAGAAAGAGCACAGTAAACAATCGATCCTTTTTAACTTTGTTTGTTAATGTCAATGCTAATAATTAATTAATTAATTTTAATGTTAATGTGGGATTTTGTTACAAATTAATTACGAATGGATTAGGTAATTGATGGGTATTAAATAATTATTGCAGCAGAGATGGGCAAGAAAACGACATGTAACGTCTACACGCAAGGTGTCGTCCGTTCAAAATATAGGAGTTGGTGAAACAGTTGACTAACCCGCCCTCAGTTCATGACCGTAATCGCTCCCTCCCTTTTCAATTCACATTCTCTTAAATCCTGCATGCATTCTTGTTAGCTAGTCATTTTAGCTGATTAACATCTCTGTTTCTTCGACGACCTTTTCTTCTTTTTTTCAATGGAGAAAGAGCAATATCCAGTTCCTCCATCAGAGACAAGAAGAGGAGGAAACAACTCTATAACTATACATCCAGCAGAGATAGATACACCTAATCACCAAGTATCGCCGGCAATGAAATCATCAACATCTCCAATTCCAGTGGTGTTTGGAGAATCTGGGCATTTCAAGAAATGGTGGCCCTGGTTAATACCTGCTTTTGTGATTGCAAATGTTGTTATGTTTATCATCACCATGTATGTTAACAACTGTCCCAAGAATTCTCTCTCTTGTATTGCTCGGTTCTTGGGTAGGTTCTCTTTTCAGCCCTTCAAAGAGAACCCTCTTCTTGGTCCTTCATCCATGACGTGAGCTCCTTTTTGTTTTTGTTTTTTGTGTGTGTGTGTGTGTGATAATACTACTTGCAGTCTATACGACTCATGAACTGGATTAGTTTAAAAAACGTTGAGATATAATTAAGTACTGGTTCTAATTGTACTTAATAAATATTGTTTCAGGCTACGGAAGATGGGGGCTCTAGATTTAAAGAAAGTGGTTGATGGGCATCAGGGGTGGCGGCTCATCTCCTGCAATTGGTTACATGGAGGGGTTTTTCATTTGTTGGCGAATATGTTATCTCTTTTGGTTATTGGCATTCGGCTTGAGCAGGAATTTGGGTTTGGTGTGTTCTTCTAACTTGATTTTTCATCATCATCATCATCATTGTTATTAACATTTGCATTACTAACTGTGCATAAATAGCATATATAGCAATTACAAATCTGAAAAAATGAATTATTATCAAGCTTCAGCACCTGCTAAATTCTTTCAACATGAGAATTAATTTAAAATCACCATAAACTCTCTCAAGGAAACGATGTTGCTGGTATGAGTAAAATGATTAAGAGAAAAGAACTTTCTGTTCTAATATCTGTATTTGACAATTCCACAGAGGAAAATGTCTTATTGGCGAGGATCATTAAAAACTTGAAATTTCAAATTATCTGAGTGAATAATTATTTTGAAGAAGCACAAGGTATTGGAAAATAAGTTGAGTCAATAGACTATGTTACTCTGGGAAGATCATGATGAACATAGCTAGGCATATATACAGCTCTCCTGAAAATTTTGCTCTTCTTCTTCTTGATTAAAAAATGGGTGTAGTGTACTAAAATGAATAGAACCAAAAAGGGTAGAGGTAGAGGTGAAAGGAGAGGGAACTGTTAACATATTTTGTTACATATTAAGTATTTTAAGGCTAATGTTTATGAATAATGAGGAGATAGATATTGAAGCAGTGATTCAAATAAGTGTGATTTTTGTTTCTGTTCAATGTCCAAGGCCTAAAACTAGTGGAATCGTCAAATTTCTTTGGTGTTCATACCATTATCATCTTTCTGAAATGATAGTTTGCTCTGGAGGTGTCTGATTCCCAAATTAGTTTCAAGATGTTTTTCATTTTTGACTTTAAGCTGGAAAATATTCTGTTTCCTGCATTATTGAGAAGCAACATTTGAAGCCTTGTACATGATGGTGTGCATCACCCCTAAGTTTTAGCTTCCTTTTTTAAGTTGTTTCTCCTTAATACCATTTCTATCTGCATAGGAGTGTCCATATCTGAAACTGTACATTTTTTCTTCTCCCTATACCAGTCTTTTTCTTCTTGTCGATGTTGTTCTTCACTTGGGAAATACATAAGCAGAAACTTTGATCTATAGGTACAAGTCTGTGATGTTCTAGTCTAAGTTAACTATCATGGACATCGCTATGCATGTATGAAACTTTTTGAGTGTATCATATGATGGACATCGCTATGCATGTATGAAACTTTTTGAGTGTATCATATGATGTTTTCTGCTAGCTGAGAACCCTCAGTAGTATAAAAAAAAGCTGTTCACAGCAAACTTTTTTCATTATTATAGGTTCATATTGCTGGCTCATTTCTGATTAATTGGTGGTTTGCAGTAAAGGTTGGCTTGCTATATATCATCTCTGGATTTGGTGGGAGTTTGCTATCGGCTCTTTTTATCCAATCGAATATCTCCGTTGGTGCTTCTGGTGCACTTTTTGGTTTACTCGGGGGCATGCTCTCCGAACTCATCACTAATTGGACAATATATGCTAATAAGGTACCTTTTGCAATACCTTTAGTTGAAGCATGATTTGTAAAATAGTAGCAGAATTCTACTAACTTATATTGTTGAGTTCATTATCTTACAATTCTTGGCACAAGCTCAGGTGGCAGCTTTCATTACTCTTGTGGTGATCATCGCTGTCAATCTAGCGGTGGGAATTCTACCACATGTTGACAACTTCGCCCATATTGGAGGATTTCTTTCTGGTTTTCTCCTCGGGTTTGTGTTCCTGATCCGCCCACAGTTGGGATGGTTTAGTCAAGGATATGCTCCTCTAGGGTATACTCCACCCTCAACAAAATCCAAGTTCAAGACTTATCAGTGTGCGCTGTGGATCATATCTCTGGTCCTTTTAATTGCTGGGTGAGCATTTCAAATTTTGTTGTCTATTTTTAAGCGAATTCGGTTCCTTTGATTAAATTGTTCTTAAAGAAAATAAAAAGGGAAAGAATATTTCGTTTCCCCATCCAGCTACCCCCCTTATCTTAATCCTCAGTATTCATTAGTAATGCATACAGTAACATAGAGCATGCTTTACTTGCGCTAATCCAACTTTAACCTGCAGGTTTGCCATTGGCACGGTTCTGCTTCTCCGGGGAGTTGATGCAAATGAACACTGTTCATGGTGTCATTATTTGTCTTGCGTCCCTACTGCAAAATGGAGTTGCAAAACTGAGCCTGCATACTGTTTGGTAACAAAACACACCCGCTCTCCTGCATATCATACATATATACATCAGAAAGTTTTGCTCTTTTTAAGGCGGACCATTTCCTTTCACAAATCTGGATCAATTCGTCAAATGGATTCAATGGCCTAATTCAAAATCTGGATGGAAACATTGATGTTACTTTTTTTTTTTTCTGCCAATGCATCCATTTAGATCAGGTGGTAATGATTATGCAAATTGCGGACATGCTGACAATGCTTTGCTGTCAAGCAAGTGTCACAATGTGCAGGCAGACAGAGTGTAGGGTCTAAATGAATGTTTGGCATGCAGCCGATTAGCCTTTGAAAATGTTTTGTGATTTGCATTTTAATTTGTGTTTTGTGAAATATACCATAAGCTTTAAGACTGATGCTGCAAACATGTCAATATTGCAGTCCACTCAGATAGGCAACCAGCTGAACTTAACGTGCTCAAGCAATGGAAAATCCAGCGTGTACTTATTGCCTGGTGCAACGAATTCTCAGATTCAGGGTTTATGCACTGAGCTCTGCCGCTGAATTATGCAAGTTGTGTGGATGGACGGGGACACTAGCCAGATTCATGTACAAATCATATAATTGGTCCCAGCTTTTCGAAAGCAATTCCGTTCATATTCTTAGACCAGTTACCATCCCATGTCCCCAACCCTCTCTTGTATTGAATATTTGTGTAAATCCCCCTGTTACCTTTGTAATTAGATGCATGAATGACTATAGAACAAACTTCTTCTTATATATATATATATATTAAAAAACCCTTGATTCCATTAAATAAAGGCATTCTGGCTAGCACAAGTTTATTTTTCTAGTTTGATTTAAAACAGGCAAGCTTATTTTTTCGTGAGAATATCATAATGATTTTAATTTGTTATAAGAGACTAAGTTTGTTCTTAGAGAGTATTATTTCATGCATAAGGTCGGAGACCGATTATCTAAATCAAAATTGAAAAAATTATGAGAATTTTGCACATTGCCTATCTGTCTCGGTGAAAATTTTACGCGGCTTTGATGGCCAGGCAGGAGAGCCTAGACCAGTAGGATTATAATGTTTGTTTTTATGCTCTAAAAATGTTTATTTTTTAAATAATTTGTTTTTATATTTTAAAATTATTTTGATTGTTAAAAAAAAAAATTATATTACAAATAAATAGATTTGATTGTGGAGTATAAGCAGGCTCAGGCCCAACAGCAAGTTCTGAACGCAGCGTTTCAGCAACTCTGGAAGAGTAGACAGGAGGCTCAGCTTATCCAGAGATAAAGAAAAAAATAGAAAAAATCTGTAACGGAGGAGAGGCTTCTTCTTCTTCTCTTACAAAAATGATTTCGGTTCGAGCCGTTAATACTTGCTCCATATTTCGCTCATCACCTCCCGTCTCTTCCTTCCACTTCCGTTTCAATAAGCATTTGAGGACCAACGCCTCCTCCTTGCACCATGACCGCTACTCCAAATCAGGCTCTGGCTTCCCTATGTTCCGGTTCGACCTTCCAATTCTTGGTCATGGCGATGTACGAAGCTACTCCCTTCAAAGTTTCGTTGATACGGTGTTTGAAGAGCTGACTTCTTATCACAAACGCAAACGCCAAGGCATTTGCTCTGCTATCAAGTTCCGTCACATTTTAACCTCCCTAATCTATTATTAAGAAAAAATATCTGTAATTATTATCATTATTATGTGATTTTGATGTTTGTGATTGTAAAAGAAAATGATAATGACTGGGCAGATTAAAGACGGGTGGAGAGGTTTTAGATGATAAACCGGTGAACCAAGCGGTGGAGAAAGGATTGTTAGTGGAGTTCAAGAAGGATTCAGAGAGAGTATTGCTGGCGGTGGTGCAGAGACGTGATGGAAAGAAGAACTGGATGGTGTACGATCAGGTTCAAGTAGAAACACAACTAATGTTTTGTTTTTGCTAGATGCTTAAAATTTAATGACTGATTATTGTGCTTTCTCTGTGTAGTTTAGAATGGTGTTACTTCTTCGATTAAACCCCAACAAATTACTTATATTGTTCCCGGTGTTGACAATTTTGACCAAACCCAAATCTCAAGCTTTATTCAGAAAGCTCAGCAAAACTTGGTTGGTTCTTCTTACGCACTGTTTCAAATAAGTGTGTGTGTTGTACATAAATCTAATAAATCTAGCATGTTTTAATACGGTGCAGGACACCTCGTTGCTTGAGTTTGCTTGGATTGAGCTTCTTGAAAAGAACAAGTCAGTTACACCAGAAGAATTAGCCGAGGTACTTTACTTTAGAATTTCCAATTTTTGTTACAGCTTCATGTCTCACCTCTCCACTAATGATGCTCCGGCCCTAATTTGCAGATGATTTTTGGCAGTGTGGAGCCTCTTGAAAGTTATTGTGCCCATCTTTTGTTATCAAAGGATGATCTATATTTCACTGTGCAGGAGACAAAAGGTTCTCGCTCTCTTTATGGGCCTCGACCTACTGTACAGGTGGATATTTTTTATATTTCATTAAGTTTATTCCATAGAGGCATAAAATTCTTGCTAGCCTTGATTTATATCTTATTACCTTTTTCTTTAATTTCATATATCATTAATTTGATCATATATTACTAAGGCACGTGTTCCAACAGGATAGTGATAATTTACTCCTGGTCTGAGGCTTTTTCTATTTTGGCCACCTCAAAACGATTCTAAACTTGCAGAGGCATTTGTCTGGAGTTGGACTAGGTTTCTTACTTTACTGGCTTGGTATGCCTTTGAGGATGACATCAGGCTTTTCTATGCTTGTCTTGTTTAACTGAAACCTAGTTAATTCTCATCATCTTTTTTGTTAACTCCTGCTTTTTGTTAACTAAATTGTTTAAACTTTAGAATGGATGTATTACAAATGCAAATTTTTTTATCTGATCACTTTTGGAAAATTCAATGTATGTAGTTTTCTTCTATTTTATGGTAAGCAAAATTCCATTTATTTGAAAAGCTAGGTAGAAGAACTTATGCGTAGGAAGCTTGCAAAGGAAGCTGCTGAGAAAGAACTTCAGGAGTTTGTGCAACTACTAACATCTGCTAAGGCAATGCCTTCAAATGCAAAACCCCCCAAAACTTCATGGGTGGTTGAGGAGAAAATCCGATGCAAAATTGAGTCTCTTGAAGCATATGCAATTGATGCATGCAAAAGCAATGATGAAAAGAGAATTGCAGGGATGGTAATCTTTCTTAACTTCACCAAGTTTGCTAGGCTGAACAAGATGAAACCTCCTATAAAATACTTCAGGAAGCATTAGTTTCATGAAAAGAATAAAAGAAAACATGATATCTTTTCATTGCCGCTTGTTTTTTGTCTTAAGTATTCAACATATGCTATTCTGCACATGACTTTCCTTTACCTTTTATTTGGCGGGTCAGATCCTCACAGCAATGGGAATGGGGAAAACAGCATCCTCTGCATTAAACCTCCTAATAGATATTGGATACTTTCCTGTCCATGTCAATCTTGACGTGTTGAAGCTCAACATTCATACTGATCATCCAGATGAGATCATATCAGCTGCTGAAGATCTTCTTTCAGAGCCAGTTGACCCTGACAAGGCAGGCTTGCTTCCCTTTTAGTTTTAATGATGTGCATGCCAAGTTTCAAACAAGGGACTCAAGCATTTTCCGGGCTAATTTCAAGAAAACAATGTAATGAAGTGTTCTCTTATACTCTTCTTGCTCATTTTGTGCTCTGTGTTTAGATTAACAGAAAAGATCTCACTCACTTGAAGGTCTACGCCATTGACGTAGATGAGGCTGATGAGGTAACTTCCCTAATATGTTTATGGATTGCATATTTTTTGACTCTTCCAAATTTCCCTTGCTCTTTTCCTTCTGTATGGATATTTAATCTTGAATTGTATTTATTTTCCTATAGCTTGATGATGCATTGAGTGCAACAAGGTTACAAGATGGGCGAATTAAAGTTTGGATACATGTTGCAGACCCCACGCAGTATGTACAGCCAGGGAGTAAAGTAGACAGGTATTGCTTGGGATTTTGTTCCATAGATGAAGAACTACTGTTTGTTTATACTAAGAGTGAGCAAAAAACCTGAAAAAACAACACAGAAAAACCGAACCATTATAAAACCCAATTACACCGATTAGAATTTTTTTTAAACTTCCGGTTTGGTTGTTTAAGGCAAAAACTGGTAAACCGAAACCGAACCGGTTCAAATTAAAAAAAATATATGCTACAATTTTTTTTATTCTTTCAATCCAGTTCAAATATTTTGGTTTGATTCCATTTTGGTTAAATGGGAGAAGAGCAAAACTTGGTTAAAGTAAAAAAACATTAAGCCTAAAAAAACCGAACTGAACCACAACTGGTCAATTTAAACCGGGTCAGGTTTGGTTTCAGTTTTTTTTTTGAATTTTTATTTTCCAGTTTGCATGTGTTTTTATTGATAAAAACCGGACCGAACCGAAAATGTTCACCCCTAGTTTATACCACTCATGTTCAAAATGTTGAGGCATTTCCTAATGTGTAGAGAAGCAATGAGAAGAGGGACTTCTGTTTTCTTGCCCACTGCTACTTATCCCATGTTTCCAGAGAAACTTGCGATGGAGGGAATGAGTTTGAAACAGGGAGAGGTTTGCAATGCTCTTACTGTATCTGTTATTCTGCATTCTGATGGCTGGTAAGTGGTAAAATGAAGTTCTTGGATATTCTTTCTGTGATATTTAATTTGCAATGCTCTAGTTTGTACAAGTATGGAACATCAGGAATGTTGTGCAGGTTATGATATCATAAATAATATAGGTACTTAACATATCTTGAGACTTATCTCTTATGCTAGCTCTGAAATGACTCTTGATTTTACTCATCTAAGGTTTTACCTACAAATTTACAATAGAGAACTTTAAATACATTATCCTCTGTTTTGTTGGCTATTTGGAAGTCACTGTAGTATAAACCTACATCTATCGAAGTCCTCTAGTAAAAAAATAGGCGAGAATTGTTTGCCAAGTCCATTCTGTATTTTGAACTTTGGTGTTGATAGGAGAATATTCTCTTACTTACCACTGTCTATGATTCATCAACATATTGATCAAGGGTACTTTTACTTTACATGATTGGTTGTAAAAATGCTTATGAAATGAATTGTCAAGACTTGTTATTTTATTAATGAAGACCATTTTATGCCCTATGCTGGATAGCATTGCAGAATACTCTGTGAATAACTCAATCATTAAACCAACCTATATGCTGACATATGAGAGTGCATCTGAGCTGCTTCATATGAACTTGGAGGAGGAAGCTGAATTAAAACTTCTTTCCGAGGCTGCATCTCTTCGGTTACAGTGGCGTCGTGAACAGGTTGGTTTGAATATACAATCAAATTATATTCTAAATATCTACAAAACTGTTAAGACTAGATTTGATCATTTTTTTTCACTCTACCTTTTTGTACCTTTTATTTTTAGAATCTTTCTTGGATAATTTTCATTTTATCATTGAAAGGTATTCTCACTGATTATGCTAAGACGACTAGCTGCTTTCCAATATGGATTCATGGCTTTAGGCTTTCCACAGCTCGACAGTTGTGAAGATATTAATGATATCTGATGGATACATTGATGATTAGGGGTAACAATAAAAACAAATGGATATTTTACTTGTGCTTGTTTCTGAGAATGTGGTATACCTATCCTTTTCACTTTTATAGTATGTCAGCATGGAGAATTGTGCTGACTCAACAAGGTTACTAACTCTTTTCTTTTTAAGAATGATAATCTACTCTCAAATCACCAATTATGCTTACAGTTAGGTTTTGAAATCTGTCACTTAAGTGCAAGAGGATAGGGTTGTCAAGGCCAATATATTTAAGACTTTCTTGAGATAATCTATGACCTTGGAGCGATATTCTTGGGTTCTTACTATTTCTGTGACATTTAAGTGCTCGTGCATTTTTCAGGGTGCAGTTGACACAGCCACAATTGAAACTCGCATCAAGGTCCCTAATCCAGAAGATCCAGAGCCTTCAATAAACCTTTATGTTGAAAACCAGGCAGACCCTGCAATGCGACTTGTCTCTGAGATGATGTTGCTTTGTGGGGAAGCTATAGCCACATTTGGCTCTTGCAACAATATTCCTTTACCCTACAGGGGGCAGCCCCAGTCAAATATCGATGTATCTGCATTTGCACATCTTCCTGAAGGACCTGTTAGGAGCCTAGCAATGGTTCGAATAATGCGCAGTGCTGAAATCGATCTCAGGAAACCTATACGCCATGGAATCCTGGGACTTCCTGGTTATGTTCAGTTTACTTCTCCCATCCGTAGATACTTGGATCTTCTTGCTCATTATCAGGTGAGTTTCTTACATTCTTGTCAATGCATTAACTTGTTTTAGTTTATTTGAACATCCCTTTTAAGCCTATTAGTTCTTTTTTAATGATATTTACACTGTCCCTGGATCATGGGCCATACAAGCTATAAACTAATAAACATTTGTGATTGCATGTAGGTCAAAGCAGTTCTTAGAGGCGAATCCCCTCCTCTCTCTGCTGGTCAGCTGGAGGGGATGGCATCACTAGTTAACATGCAAACTAGGGTAGTAAGGAGGCTCTGCAGCAGCAGTCTTCAATATTGGATAATAGAATTCTTGAGAAGGCAACCAAAGGAGAAAAAATATCGTGCATTGATCCTCAGGTTCATTAAAGATCGGGTTGCAGCCCTACTACTAGTTGAGGTAAGGATAGTTTATTATAGTAACAAGTAAAGCCTGTTCCCCAATCCACTTCAACCACTTTCTGTTCCTCTCCCCCAATCCCCCACACCCTCCAACCTCAAAAGGAGAAAAAAGAACGGCAAAAAAGGGGAAGATCCAAATGCCCTAAACAATTTTGGATTCTCAGGTTGTCTTTATTGCCATTGTGGTTAAACATGTTTATTCGTTGAACATTAACACATTCCTTAAGTATGCACTCTTTATTCCTTGTCTTTCCATAAAATATGAAACACTGAGCTATTGCCATCTCTATTCCTTGCACATTATTGTGTGCTTCGCTCCTGTAATATTTGATAGAAGTAACAAGTCAAACATTCAATGCTGTAGGTGGGGCTTCAAGCATCTGCCTGGGTGTCTCTGGGAACACAGATAGGAGATGAAGTGCAAGTTAGGGTAGAAGAAGCTCATCCACGCGATGATATTATTTCCCTCAAGGAGGTTATAGTATAAGTGACATGAGGTGGTTGTTTTGATAGAATTTTTATCACCAGAACCACCAATCCCAAATGATCCAAGGCATCTTGCTCTTGACTCTATCCTCTGATGATTTTGTTATGCGACAGGATGGTCATTTATGGTAAAATTATTGTTCATGCAACCTCTGAAGTCTTCGGAGTGCAGATTTTGGAACAGGTCAGTTGCACTGCCATCAGACGATCCATAAAGACATCACCATTTGCAGTGGTTACTGCCTATTGCCATATTCCTGTTCAGTTATGCTCATGGAAGTATATAATCTGACAAGCAGAAATTGCCTCGAACTTGATGCTCATGTTGCAGTTTATATGTTTCTGAAGATTTTGGACAACCTGTTTGACATGCATAATTGGCGCATTACTTGGGGTCAGCCTGCTCATATCTTTGTTTAGTTTTCTGAACAGAAAGAAGTTTGTAGTGGTGAATTTTAAATTTCCAATTACCATCAATGATGGTCGAGGTAAATATCCTTAATGTAGCAAGATTCTGATTCATTCCCCATTTTTGTCATTTTTGTCTATACCGATCGTTTCGTCTCCACACACGAAATCTAGTAGAACAGGTTATATGCTGAAAATCTACATGTTGACTGTTAGTGAAATATTAGATTTGCATGGACATGGGTCGCTGTTAAATCAGACTGAAGTCCATCCTCCTAATAAACTTTGGTTTGGTGATTTCCCTATTATTGTAATTTTGGGGAAATTGCAAAAAACTACTCGTGATTATAATTGATAGAACTCGAGATAATTATTAGGAAAATTAGTGTTTTTTTTTGCTTTTGTTTTGTGCCAAGTTCATGTTAGAGGCGAGGGAATGCTTAGTAAGTTGAAATTGTGTTATCCCTGCTATGCAAACCTGGATCACACGTATTTGCCTAAAAATGTTAGTAAATGTAATTTAAAATTGTTGGGACGAAGACACCCTAATCTTGATTGAAAAGATAGCTATATTGAGAATGAGTAGTTGATTTGGGCAACAGTCAAATTAATATCAACATACTAAAGGGAGTGGCCATACCCATAAAATGCTATTAATTAGTGGTGGTGTTTGTAGTTTTTTTTTTTAATTTTTGTTCTTGATCTCAACCTTTGACATTAAATCTGTTAGAAATATTTTTTTGTTTTTCAATTGTTTTATATGAATTTATCTTGATTTCTTTATCTTAACTCTTAACATTAAATCGATTACATTTTGCAATTGTTTTTTTTTTCAATTTTATTCTTCAATATTTGATTGATTGAAAATTACATTTATTTTTTATTTCTCTAATATCATAATTCGGGTTGTGAGTTCGGTAGGTTAATCCAATTTATTTTTTAGGCCAATTTTGTAATTGATTTTTTTTATTATTTAATATTGTGTGTGTTGGTTAAAAGTAGACTTCATAATTCTTTTCTATGGGGTTATCTTAATATCATTATCCAGTTGCAAGTTTGACAAATTAGTTTAGTTTATTTTTGCAATTAGATCTCACATTTGTTTTTAATAAGTTAGCTCGGGTTAATTTCATTTTTTTTTAATTATTACATTTTGATTCATTTGTCAATATTTGATAGAATGGGAATTGATATTTTTTTTTAAAAAAAAAAAACGGTTGATGATCAAGTTGTTTTCATCACGGGTTGGGTTTTATGGGTTTTGGCCTTTTGGGCATGGTGGGGGTAATTTCAGGGTTTGTCTTCTCCCAATCACATTTCAGTATTAATTGCTAACCGTGATCTTAACGGCCACCTACGTATAGTTTTTCTTACCAGTTTGCTTGGACGGCCATACTGTGGATGTTGCTCCACCATCAGGCTCAAGCAGCCAGTCCCTTCCAGATAAGGAATTTAAGCAAGGGAGAAGGACGCCATTTGTGTTTGGGCTTTCTATTTATAGCAGGAAAAGAAAGGTGCTCAGGCCACGAGCCCACTTTCTTTCTTTTGTCGCTTGCTCACTTAAAGATTGCTCGCACTGTTCCGACAGCCACAGAAATTTATAGTCCAGTAATAACACAGCATTATAGGCTTCGCCTCGTTGGAGAAATGATCTCTTAACGTGTCAAAGGTTTTGGATGGAGACGGTTTGCTTAGAATTGACTAAAAATGATATATTTTGAAGATACCTTCAACTTTTAAAAAATAAATAACGAGATCATCAAAGCCATGCATGCCTTATCGCTTCTGAAAAATAGCCCTGTCTACTTCAGCTGAGCGTGTTAGTTTGACAATGGCAATGGAAAGCAAATTCCATATTATCGATAGATGGCGATGGGAGCAGTTTGTTTTCCTTAAGAAGCTAGTTCGATCATTTTTATTGAAACGCCAAGCAACACATAGAACCAGATGCCCATGGGACAAATAGAATGCCTCCCGTTTGTATACCCCAGATGGAGGGGATGTAAATATGTATCAAAATGGTGTTCTAAACCTTCCTTTGACGTTTTTTGAAGCAATATTTTGTCTCCTCCTCCATTTCTACCTCGTAAATCTCTCTATAATGTGCGTGTACATTGCTCAAATATTTTGTATCTGTAAAAACCTATCGGACCCAGCAAACTAACAGGTGTCTGAGTTTCGGAATGATGTGAGATGACGTCGTTTCCGGATCCTGATGGATCAAAGATGTTTTTGGTGATAAACATGCTGAGTGAGGATATATGGCCACCGAAACTGGACAGAAAATCAAGTGGAAACGGAGAAGAGGGTGGTCACATGGACTCACAGAGCCAAAATATTCAATCGGTCAAGAAAATAAGGCGGCCACACCCACATGCTTTTGTTCATAATCTGTCTCTGCCCCCATCGATCCTCCTTTATATAAAATCAATCTCGCATGTGCCATGTCGTATTTGTGTGGGGGCGTTTTTCAAGCTTTGCGTACCCAAGCTGGTCTCTAAGTATAATTATATCATGGGATTTCATCTATAAATTTAATTTTTTAGATGAAATAATTTCTTGATATGGTATCAGAGCTTTATTGACCTAGCGATCACGATTTTGAATTTCACAATCCTCATTCTAAGTTTCAAGTCCAAAGACTTTCACTTGAGGAGGTGTGTTAGAGTATAATATAATTATATTATGGGTCTCACCTACAAGTTTAAGTTTTTAGATGAGTCACTATCTATATTTTTTTTAAATGAAACATTAACATGTTTTCTTAAAAAATATGTATGATTGATAAAACAATCTTAAGAAACTCTCGGTTAGCGTGTTTTGATAAAACCCAAAGCCCTTTAAAAGTTTAAAATTTGACTTCAAAGGCACCCAAATGTTTTTTAGGGGGAGAAGTCTTAGACAAAATGGACTTCAAACCTATACTCACATGCTCTTGGCTGGGTCAGGATTGGGCTTGAGTTTACCATTTTGTATGCTCTTCTTTGTGATAAACTAAATATCTTTGCTCGCTAGTCTAAAATATTTACATGTTTTAAAAATGATTTTAAAATAATTATAGTCCTGTAACTAAATAGCATGGACTAACTTTATTGATTTGTTTTTACTATTTATCTTTGATTTGGAGTGCAAGTGATCCTTGATAACCTAATATTGATTTTAAGACTACACTGTGTGACATGATATTGCCACACACACTGTATAATATAAGAACTAGACAATTCCCCGCGCTTCGCCGCGGGCGGCACAATATTTTTTTCAATATAAAAAATATTAATTGTGTGTATTTTTTATTATAATATAAATTTAGCTAAAATAATAAATCTGTGTAGAATTCATGTCAAGTGCAAGTTTTCTATAAAATATATGAATTTAAAATCGATATAAATTTTTTTGTTTAGTAGTTTTAAGCGAAATAACCAATATAAATTTATCATCATCATTAAAAAAGCAAGAAAACTCGGATATCTGAATTATTAAGTTGATTGTATTAAGATTAGTTCATTTTATAATTCAATTTAAATCAAACAAAAATAAAATATAAATTGTGAAAATACCTATAATAATCAAATAAAAAAATAAGTTGTTAATTTTCTATCAACAAAAAGACGAAAACATAGATTAAAAATTCATCTTGACGTTATTGTCATTATCATTGTTATTAAAGCTAAAATTATTACTAACATCACTGCCAAAACAATTAAAATAATTAAATTGTCACGAAAAAAAAAGCAACAGATTTTTATTAAAAAATGATAAATAAACAATGATTAAAATTATCATTATTATTGCATAAATAATAAAATCATAAAAATCATATAATCTAAAGAATAAATAAAGAAACAAAAAACAAAACAAAAAAAGAATAAAGGGACACCCCGATTATTAAAAACTAAAAAACTAAAAAAATATATAAGTAGAAAAAGATAAAAATATATATAATAAGAAAAAAATAGAAAAAATATAATAAGGAAAAAACTAAAAAAAAAGCAGAAAAAGAAAAAGAAAAAACAGAGGAAAAAAAACAAAGAAAAAGAAAAAAAACAAATGGAAAAAAAGGCTTAATCATAAAATAAAAAAGAAAAAAAAGAAAAAAGAAAAAAGTGAAAAAACGTAAGCAATAATAAGAGTAAAAAAAAACTAAAAAAAAATAACAAAAAAAATAAAATAAATATTGTGCGAATCCACAGTGCACTGTGTCTGTGTGCACAGTAAATGTGGGACGCCGCTTATTGTTCTTGTAATATAAATATAATCTATTGATAGGTCATACGAAGATACGATGTGCCTTATTGCATCCAAAACATTTTTATATATAAAGCATGTTATAATCAAGTTTGTAAGGAAAGAAAAGCATAATTTTATCGCCTCTTTAAATTATTAGTGGTGGTCAATCTACTACCTTTAAGAAATACAAATAATAAAAAATATTTTACAATTTATTTTAGCATTTTCAACCTTGTGGTTTTAAGAAAATATCATAAGAGTAATGTACTTGTTTTAAGATGGGTTTTCCTAGTCAAAAGGTTTTGTGTAGAGAGTCTTATATTGATGTTTAATCAACTTTTAATATTGCTCTTTTATTGATTGAGGTTCATGGGATATTAGTGTAATTAGGACTTGAAGTTTGAGTGCTACTCTTATCGTGGTGTGCACGACATTAATGACTAATATAATAGAATTCTAATCCTGAAAGAGTCATAACCTAGTATTATTATCACTATAAACCTATTGATTTATAAGAATTTAGGTAATGAGACTGGTTGTAAAAAAAAAATGCATCATTTACATTGCATTTTACCTATGGTAGATTGCATTGTTGACTGGTGGTTATTTTAAGTCATGTTTTTATTTGTTGGTTCATCTAAGATTCAAGACAAATCCATCTTTGTGAGGAAATCTATATTTTATTGGGTTAAATCCTAATTATTCTAGGATTGAAATTTTAGCATCGCATTTATTTCTTATCTTATATCTTTAATATATAAGGATACACCTTACAATGTAATTTTACACTCTCATATGATTCCATTCTATAGCTAATTCCTAAATTTTCTTCCTATTTATTCATTTGTTATGATATTAATAGTATGCATTACGTTGTAAAACTCATACCTTAAAAATTAATTAAATTAATTAATCTTAGTGGTATTTTTGAAATTCTGTCTAAATTCTAATGGATAACCATAAATTAGTTACTATATTTTTTGTTTTTTTTATTAAATGATAAGAACACAAAAAAATCATATAAAAATGCATGAGATATTTTAATATTTGGTCATACACGCTTAAAAATTTTATTTATTTATTTCTCATATGAGGATTTTGTTTTTGAATTTCTAGAAATCTCAGACCGGTTAGTTTTTATATCGGGTTAGTATCATATAATATAAGTTCACAACTTGATATTAGGTAGAATTATTGGAAAAATACACAAGGAACCCCAAATAATTAAGAAATGGTCTCTAATTGTTTTTAGATATTAAATTATTTTGATCTATTTTGGGATTGTTTGGAAAAGGCACAAATTTCTTTTGCTAGAAAGTCAGCTGGCATGTTTGCTAAACATGTCTTTAACGAAAAGTTAGAGGCTTAAAAAATATATCTTGAGCACCCATCCTCATAATAAATAAATAAAATCTATGGTAAAAATTGGGTATGTTAAATACGTCTTTATGACCGGAATAGGCTTGGTCTAACCACAGGTCCGGGTTGGACTTCCTAACTCAAAACCTAATCCTAGAGACATAACCTATAAACAACATCTAAATAAAAAATTTGACTTTCATTTCAAACCAGATTGTGTCAAAATGGGAGCATTAATACATGTAAAAACCACATCTAAATAAAAAATTTAGATTGGATTAACATGATAATTAATCTATCATCACAATCATCTGATTTTATCTATAAAGACCACGAATGAAGAACCAAGGATTAAATGACATAATTCTGGTGTTTTAAAGTTATTAATACCTTATATTAATGATCAAGAAACATACATGCACATGTAAGAACTAATAAATGATAAGAGAGAGATGTAAATCAAGGTCCTAATGCAATTCTTAAAAGATGAACATTAACCTAGGAGTCCAGAAAACCCAACACAGACTAAACTAAAAAAAAAAAAAAACATAAAGAATCTAGAAAACAGTCTAAACCTAACGAGCTAAGCTTGATCATAACGTCATATAATATGTTCTATCTCATGACTTGAGGATTTTAATGCATGGTCTTCAACTTGCATGCTTGACTTTCAATTGGTTTGTTAGAAATTTTAGCAGGCATTGACTTTATATGTATACATATATAAAGCAATTGGAAAAAAGTATGTTACACACGTATAAATCCGAAGTGCATAATTGATGGTCTCCCGGTAAGTGTAACCTTTGCGAATAATAATAATAATAATTAATTAATTAAAACGTCAAATTAGGACATAAAGCGAATATATTACCTGGAAGCTCAAAGTCAACACGATAAGCCAATCATCTCAGTGCATGTTGCTAAATAAATAAATAAATTACGTTACTATATTCCATTGACTATTAAGAAAATTATATTAATAAGAGAGAATTAAAAAAAAAAAAAGAACTACCTTTTAATACACGCTATCTGATCCAAGGCACCGACGGTGTGATCTCTCTCCTGATTTCTTCAATTAAAAATACGAGCCCAATGTGCTCCAACATGGTGATGCCTAAAATCAACTCTGCCCATGAAGGGGTACGTACGGAAAACTCTTTCTTCGAAGTTCGTCCAATGTACTGCATTAGATTCATTCATAATTACCTTAAAGTACATTCTACATGCCCCCCTTGTTTGTTCTCGCTTACAAATTAAAAAATAAAATAAAATAATGCTATAATTATCACTACTCCTGCACAAATATTCTGGCCAAACTCCCTGTCATTCTTGAATTTTCAATTAAACAATATGTAGCTCAATTATTGATTTGATAAGATAAAAAAATAAATTGGATAACTTATCACAGCTTTTTTTTTTAAAAAAAAAAAACATTTCAAGATGGAAACTTTTTTCTTACATATGGACAGAGAGGACACCCTGTTGAGTTGAATCCGGTCAATCCCTCGTGAATCGTGAATTATTAACTCTACTTGATTTAATAATTTTATTGTTTTTATAAATAATTTGTATTTAATTATATAAATATATACATGTATATACTCGTAAAATTAAATATCAACTTTATAATATATGTTTATTTGATATCATTATAACTTTATAAAAAATAAACAAAAATAAATCACAAAGTATATTTCTCAACTAATATAATATGGAAAGATATAATAAAAAAATCAACTAAAATAATTTAAGGACGGTAAAAAAATATATCAAGTTCGAAGGGCAGAACCCCAAGCCTGTTAATCAAGTAACTTGGGTCAACACGTCAAAACCGTAAACCGTATCATGGACTCGACTAGAATCAATAACTAATTTTGTTTTAGTTAAATTTTTAAAGTTTAATATCACAGTTTTTTTTCAAAAGTGATTTTTAACTATACGATGAAAAAAATAAACAATTTCAAAATCAATTTTTGTAAAAAAAAAAATCTAGCTAAAGTTGCGAGTCAAAGAAAATCTGGGTTACCTTTTCAAACTCATAAATCAAATCATTTACTCTACCAAGTTTAATAAATTAGTTTCTTCAAATAATTTTTTATTTACGTAAATGTTTTTTTTAATATATGTATCTGTCACTTAATATTACTAGCCTCCAAATGAAACTACAAGTGTCAGACATGTGCGATCACAAAACCTCAGCCAATAGTGTATGTTTAAACAAGTTACGAAAGTGACTTGTCTTCCTCAAGTTATGGAAATATATGATTAGGAGAGTAATTGCCAAGAAAATCTAGTGATGTTGCATTGTCCTAAATCATGCCCTAAAACATTAGATTATGCACAATAATAATCATAATCATAGAACTCCATGTGATTGTGGATCCTAAAAATATGTTTTCACCGTACACATGCAAAAGTCAAACGCCTTACCACGAGAGAAAGAACATGAACCTAGCTAGTTTGTGTTGGATTCTTTGATTGTACCTTTGCGCACATGTTGTTCTTGTTAGTTTAATCTCTACAAAATGACAAATTGGAATTGAATCTCAACCGTGTATTCTTCTCTAGATTGGAACGTGTACAAACCGTCGATATAATTTTTCAATTTTATTTAAGATTTGACACTGGATTTTGATAGAGATTGTAATAAACATGTAGATACAATATGTTAGTGGAAGAGAGCGTGAGAGATGTAAGAATAATGGTGTAATAAAGAAAATGCATTTTATTATGTGTGTTTTTGTTAGTATATATGTCATGTAGCTAATTGATTGGTGACATCTAGCATGGACTGTGTTCATGTAGCCATGTTTAATTTTAATAAAAAGTTTTACTTATCTTTAACGATAATTAAATATTTGATAAATAAATCTAGAGTAAAGATAAAGTCTTTAGTATAAAAATGTTTTGCAAAATCAATTATAGGTTATAGGATTTTCATTGCAACAAAACATTATTTCTGTAAGTTCTTTTGACAATACTCTATTAAGATTAAACTTTAATTAAAGTCATCAAAACTGATTAATGTTATGTTCTTTTCTATGAAATGAAACAATTGTTCTTATAAGCTTAAATATGATGCATAACTAGAACTAATATGTAAGTGTTTGTCAAATGACACATGCACCAAACTAACATGCATGAGAATTTTATGTAGAGAAATCATTTGTGTTTATAGAAAGGCTCATGTGATAATTGTGTAATTGATTTTTAAACTTTAAATCACCAAATTATCTTATACATGAATCATTATGCTTTATCTTGTCCTAATCAAGATAACAAATGTATCATTCTAAGGATGATATATCATACTTCCTTTCCCTTTCTTATAATATGTGAGCAATTTTCACGAGGTTGAACACAACATTTAAAATCATCAATAATAAATGTTGATTATATAATTTTAGGTTATATTCATGGTGGAATTGACAAGTTACAAGAGATTAGATAAAGTCACAAGGCAGTGCATGGATCTCGGTGGCATGCTTGCATGTTCTGGCAATGTCTGGGGTTAGAATCCCACGGCTGGTTGTTGGTGAATAAATTTGAATTCACTCGCTGACGTGTCCGATTAGCTAGATCTCATTGGTATATGAGTGCGACATTAACTTCCTTAAGGCTTCTGGTGACCTTATTTGTTAAAAATTTCATGCACACTCACCTTACCTAAAGTCAATTACTACAATATTTACCCAAAACAAAAACACTGCCACTAAATCATATACATAGTAGGTGATGCAGTGGTAAAAACTTGAATTTGTAGGGTTTGTTCTCCATATGATCTTAGGTTCATGCCTTATATTTGCTAATATGATAACCATTAAAAGCTTATATATTTATTAACTTCAAGATCTGTGAAATTAGTTAAGGTGCGTGTAAATTAGCTCGGACATCCATGTTAATAAAGAAAATACTCTACCACTCTATAGTTTATGTTTTCCTCTTTTAAACTAGATTTCGTTTGCAGTATTGAGATAATTTTTTTTTAATTGCATAAAAACGTGTTTACCAAACACCTATTGATAATCATTTTTGGAAAGGTTGGTGGCTCTCAAAATGTTAAATGAAAGATTACATACCTACGATCACAACTGGATGTGGACATGAGAGGGATTTAAAAAAAAAATACAAACAAATTGAGAATTCCTATCAAAATGAAAAGAGGGGGAGGGGGCAATAAGTGAAGGCACATGGGGGAACGGATTATAAAGGGAAGGGGACGGGAATACGATTCACATGCAAAACCTCCTCCTCAATTCAACTCTAAGGAGGTGAGGACACGTGTCGTTGATGTGACACTAGCGCTGCCCTCATCTCCAATTTATTATTTCCATCCTCATCTCCAAATTGCTAAAATCCATTTGGCAGAAAAAACGCCGCAGACACTAAACTCATTCACATGTAGATAAAATACACAAAAATTATTGATTGTAAACTAAAAATATAGTCTTCTTTTTACCTTAAAAACACCATTATATTTATATAAAGGCCTTAGTATATGTTAATTGACAATGAAATTTCAAGCTTTTTTCACTTTAGTTTTTTAAAAAATTAGAGTTTTTTAATTTTATTTTTTTTGTATTAGATTAATTGGATATTAAACTTCATTATTTATTTCAATTTGCTTTCTATAAAGTTATTTTCGCATCATAATCTTAGTCACAAGTTTGTGAGTTAGTTGTGTTTATATCATTTTTTTATTTCTCGTGTTCTAGAATACATTAAAATAATTATTTGTTATTTTTTAAAAAAATATTTTAATATCAACTCAATAAAAAATATAAAACACCAAGAAATATAAATTAAAATAAAAAATATTTTTAAAATACACTTCCAAACAAGCTCCCATTCTCCAGTGATATAGCAATTCTAAACCAAATCGTTTTTTTCAAAAACAAACAAGTTTCATAAAAATTAAATAAGACAAATGGATAATCAATTGAAGCTCAATAAAAATTAAGTTAAGGTTAGAAAAACACTCGATCTCCATAGATTTCCTTTTCAATACAAAAAGAATCGTGACCCCATCTATCACCACGACTCTAGCCATGGCAAAGACAAATGAAGATTCCCTCATCTCTCCCGATCCCTACCTGCAAGAATCAACAAAACCCCGTCAATTGCAACTTTTTTTATATATATGAATATAGAAACAAACAAAAGAGATAATCAGGTTCTTATTCGTTAATAAAATTGAGTTAAAACATATTTTTCAGGGATATAATTTTCTAGAATTAAAAAAAAAATCCAATGGTGGTTGCGATCATATATATATATATATATATATATATATATATATATATATATATATATATATATATATATATAAAAGAAAACTCACCCACCAAAACAAACCCTGACTGCATCAACAGTGTTGAGAAAGGTCTTGTTTTCCAACTGGAATAATTTATTTTCATTGAATTTATTAATCTTTTTGTCTCAATAATAGCATGATTAGTCTGTGAACGCCTCCTTCCGGGTATATAATAATGGATCAAAACCCATAATCAAGGTGAATGACTGGCGTGGCTCGCCAACATCCAATCATATTCAGTTAATGCAGCATTT
This sequence comes from Salix exigua, assembly GCA_032356905.1. Lineage (NCBI taxonomy): Eukaryota > Viridiplantae > Streptophyta > Magnoliopsida > Malpighiales > Salicaceae > Salix > Salix exigua. The sequence goes on along the minus strand of CM063593.1, from coordinate 4,820,126 downwards.
AAATCAGATGGCACCTCTTCTCAGATCAATCAAAAAATTCAGCTACCATCTTCATGGCTTTGCCTGCTGGTAACAGCACGTGTTATGTAAATATAGCACCAATTAATTTTTGTAGTTGATAACTTGATATCCTCATTTTCTCCAAGAAGCGATCGAATTGACGGGGTGGTATAAAATGGAGTAAATGATAAAAGCCTTTATAAATGTTGACGACTTTTAATGGATGAAGAGATCAAGTTGTGAGGATGTGGTGTGTGTTTGTTTTGTTGGTATTGGTCAAAGTTATTTTCTATTTTTTTTTTAAAAAATATTTATTAAAATAATTTATTTTTTTAAATTTATTTTTGAGATTAATATTATAAAATAATTTAAAAACAATAAAATATATTTATTTTTGTGTTCTCACACACTCCTGGTGAGGATGGAGTTGGTGCTTGTAAAACCGGGTTGATGAGACTATGCACACTAGTAGTCGAACAAATAAGGCTTATATATATATTAATTGATTGTAAAATGATTTTTATTTTTATATATTATTTCATTTTTCTATATCTCTTAGATCATATCAATTTTCATGTGATTTTTAAGTATACCTATCTCTTGGAATTATTGGAATTACTGTGTAAAGAGTGAAGCACCTCATTTTAGAAAAAAAAAATTGGTCCTTCGATTTTTGATCTTTTTTATTTGGTATTTTTTCTTTTTTCTACAAATTACTTCTTCTATTTTTATTTTTTATTTGATTATTTTATGACTAAATGTATTAGATAAAAAAATCAATTCAATTAGAAATTAATCACTATACTAAAAAATCTAAGACTCTCCCACCTGCTTAATTGTTCATGTGAATAGTGCATGATTTTATCCCTTTTTTTTTCCTCTAAATTCTATATTTTTATTATTGTTTTTTTTATTTCTTCATCCATTTTTTTCTCCTTTTGGTTGAACATTTTTTTCCCAAAATCTTCAAATAATTTTTTATTGATTTTGAATTGGTCGTGATAAATTGTTTAAGTTTGCATTATATGAGGTTATTAGTCTTGAATAAATATTCTAATATATAGTTGGTTCTCAATTTTATAAATGTTTATTTTTCTTATTATACTGTTAGAGGGGGGAAATAAACATATTAGAGTCCATGATTCAAGTTACGAGTTTAATGAGTTTAGTCATAAAACCTAAATCAATATAATATATTGTCATCTTAATATTAAAAAAAAAGATGTCATATAGTTTGTTTTTTAAAAAAAGTTAAATTATGTGTTTTTAGTTATCCATATTATTTTTTAACTCGCAAGTTGACTGGGGTTAGATTAAGTCATAAATTGTCATTGAGAATTTGATTAGCTAATCCAAGACTCGAAAAACTAACGTGTTGATGAATTATATTGATATCAATATTTCCTCGAATTTCATTGGTCGATTCTGATAAGAAAGATTTGTGATGCTAACAAGGTTCATTAGCACTGACATAACCACCCAAAAAAACAAAAAATAATTTTGATTAGTTATTCCTAAAAAATAAGGAAAGCTAGTGATGTTAAATGGATACCTTGACATGATCATATCCTTAAAGGTTTTGATTAGGTTTTCAGGGATATGTTAGTTAATGATATCAGTGGGACAATGTCGGTATTTTCTTGATAAATCATTCTTCAAATAAAGGTTAATGATATCAAATTGAATTTGATATCGGTGTCAAGAAAATTATTTGGATTATGAATATCTAATAGTATTAAAATCACCACCATCAAACATTTCTCCTTGAATAGATTTATTTAACATCAAACTTGCACATTTTAGCTACGAGGATTGTGACAACCAATAATGTTTTTTTTTTCTCTTTTGTTGTTCTCCAATGAGTTTATTTCTTCCTTTTGTGACCCCAAAATTAAAAAATAAGCAAAATAAATTATTGTACCAAAATAAAAATTGTTGTCAATTTGGGATTAGCTATAAATTTTCTCCGTATTTTACTTTTTAGTCACCAATCTTTCAATCTAGCATGTCTGCCATAGTTTCAAAATTAATATCATCTAATTAGGTACACGTGGGTGTACAAAAGTTCCTTTTAATGTTTAAGGTTATAATTAATTCAAATAAGGTGATGGGTGTTTAAAGGAAGAAAAACAAGAAGAAGTTGGAGGCAAAATATATTTTAAGGTATTTTTTACCTAAAAATATATTATAATATTTTTAATTTTTAATATTATTATTTTAGAACAATATATATAGTTATTAAAAACAAATTCGAAACGACTGTGCGGCAAAAACAAACCATCCCGTGGCATTTATAGGAGCGAGTGAGGGCACGTACGCGCGCGGCTCGAGATGGGACGGGACCCATTTATGGTTATAGGGCCGTCGTCACTATGCAATGGGGCTAACTAATAGACGGACGACTGTCCCCACATTTCACGCGTTCAATTTATTGTTCTTTCTTTTACCGCGTTGGATTTATTTATTTATTTTATTTTTAATATTTTAAATATGGTTGTCAATATTATTCTGATCGTCGTTTCGGTTTTTCAATTGGAACGAAATGTTCCGGTTTCGGAACGTTCAAGCATATTGTTTCGATATTGTACTGTTCATATATAATTATATATATGAAAAAAATAAAATATTAATTTAACAAACATAATTAAAATTTGAATTCTTTTTTATTTAGAATATTTTGGTATTTTTAAATTATTTTGATATATAGATATTAAAAATAATTTTTAAAAAATAAAAAAATAGATTTTAAACCCAGAATGAAACCAAAATATTCCAACTAAAATTAAACCAGAATTAAAACTAAAATAAAAACAACTGTCTTTTCTGGTTTCATGAATGAAATGTAACGTTTGTAAAATTTTCTTGGAAAGGATTTGCGTTGTAAGCGCGGTTGGGATTCCGCATTTTTCTTTGATCATCAAATTCAATATCCATTCGCTACGTGTCTTGGAGGAAAGTGAAAGTTTTTATTAGTAAACTAAAATTAAATCACAGCCATTGGTTAGGCACTGCTCGAAACACGAGCATAGGTGGTTTTCTCCGTGAACTGGTTAGCATACGGAGATGCATGATTTGTCCACACGCGCGCACATATTCTATGGAACTTTTGAAGGCTAAATATGATTAGTAGGTGGATTTCTATATATAGTACTATTTAAAAATTAAATTTACGTGGGGGTGTTTGTGATATGCTTGAATGCAATTTTTAAAATAGATTTTATTTAGAAATATATTAAAATATTTTTATATGATTTTTTTTTATTTTTGACATTAATACATAATAATTATTATTAAAAAAAATAAAAAACATGATTTAATATTTTTTTTCAAATTAAGAACATTTTTCAACTCCTGGTATATTTTCATTCTAATATTTCCATGATTTTCCACGTTATTATATTTATTTTCTGTCATTTCAATATTTTTTATTTACTTTCAAATCTTCTTCTCTCCCCACTCTTTTTTAGTGTATGTTTGAAAATATAGTTGAAGTTATTTTTTAAAGAGTTTTTCATTCAGAAATACATCAAAATAATATTTTTTTATAAAAATTATTTTTAACATCTGCACATCAAAATGATCTAAAAAATCAAAAACAAAAATTAAAGTAAAAAATAAATAATTTTCATTTTTTTAAAAAACACATTCTCAAACCTCCTGATTTAAAATCAGGGTCTTGCACAAAACCAGGTCAATATGATTTGAGTTAAAGGCAAAATATTGTTACGAGAGTGATTATAACTATTTTTAAAGTATTTTTCATTCAAAAATATATTAAAATAATATATTATATATAAGAGTAGTATAATCACTTCACATACTTTAGTTTGGTCAAGGATACGAAGTGTAATTTCACAAAACATGAAAACCAATCATAAAAATTATCAAATTATATAAGGCTTGATGTAATCATCCTTTATATAAAAAGACTAAAATAATATAGGTTTTAACAGTTGATTAATGTGTTCCTCTCCTAAATTTTTATAGATGTCAATGAAACATACCTATAGTTCTTTTTTTCTTCCATTTTAGTCATTTCAAGCTGTTCATTTTCATCTTATATTGGTGATATTTTATGTGTGCTATTTATTTAATTTTTTTGCATGTTTTGGCTAACTCAAGAATTATTTTTTGAATCGCAGTTTTAGTTGTTATGGTCATTAATCTATAAATTTTAAAAAACATTTTATTTTTCTCGATTTCTTTTATTGAAGGTGGTTCAAGTTGCCCTATCTCTGACCAAACGAAATTAACATGGAGGGATCACGTGGAGTGCACATGGATTCTTATTGGTGGGGGCAATTGATTCTTAAAAAAAATGGGGAGAAAAACTTTAATGCACAACATGTATCCTGGGGGAGAGAGAGAGTGGGAGACTGGACCGTAAGAAAATAAGCAAAAAAAAAAGAATTAATTACACAGTATTGTAGTCTTAGCTGCGCAGAGTCGATTCCCTTGCCTCACCACCCACATATCACCCATAAATACCCCCACCTCCTCTCAGATTTCCTCATATCTCACACCCAGAAAAAGACTAGAACCTTTTTTTCTCTCAATGGCTCATCAGCGGTTAGGTTTGCTCTACGTTGTCTTCCTGATCTCTGTCTCTGTGTTAGCTCATGCCAGGATCCCTGGAGTTTTCACCGGCGGGCCCTGGGAGAGTGCTCATGCTACCTTCTATGGCGGCAGTGACGCCTCTGGAACTATGGGTAGCCCTTCCTTCCTGTCTCTTTTATTTCTTCCTCTTGTCATTCTAAAAGCTCGCTTCTCTGAAAAAAATAAAATAGTAGCCGGTCATATATATACTAAAGAAATGTCTATCAGGCTTGCAATAGACCAAGCATGTGAAATGTTGCTCGATTGATTTTGTTTGTTTGATAAATCTTTTGTGTGTTTGTGTTCAGGAGGTGCATGTGGGTATGGCAATCTGTATAGCCAAGGATATGGAGTGAACACAGCAGCACTAAGCACGGCGTTATTCAACAATGGGTTGAGCTGCGGGGCTTGCTTCGAGATTAAGTGCGCAAATGATCCAAGATGGTGCAACCCAGGAAGCCCATCCATCTTAGTAACCGCCACTAATTTCTGCCCTCCTAACTTTGCTCAAGCCAGCGATAATGGTGGGTGGTGTAACCCGCCTCGTCCTCACTTCGACCTTGCTATGCCCATGTTCCTCAAGATCGCTCAGTACCGTGCTGGTATTGTCCCTGTCGCCCATCGCCGGTGAGTAATCTTCTTTTTTTCTCAATGGCTTTGCGTGGGCCAGATTCTGTTCTTTATTTTTTTTTGGGATGAATTCTGTTCTTTATTTGATGTGTCATTTTCTTGCTTTCATGTCGAAGCGGCAGGAGTACTGCTACTCTTGCTTTTGTGTTATTATTATTATTATTATTTTATTTAATGGTCTGTTCTGAAGATATGAATCTTGACAAAAACGTTTAAATTTTTATTTTTTTATTAATTGTTTCAGTATTTTAAAAATAAAATAACAATATGTATAATCTTGAAATGCTGCATCTTAAAATTTGCTTTTCCAAGTTTTTTTTCGACAAATAATTCTGGTTATAAAAAAACAAGTCACAAAGACCTCGTGCTCGTGTTTTAAATCATAGCCTTCCCATCATAAATGGCATTATTCTCCCGGAAAATCAGGGTAGAGGCGACTGAGCACCTCCTCATCGCCACCCTACTGATCAAGTAAAATATTTTTTACTGTATTTTTCATATACTGGGTAAATAAATAAATAAAAATATTAATCTGCATTATCAGGGGTAATTATATTTGGATCTGCTCTTGTTTCCAGGGTACCGTGCAGGAAGCAAGGAGGAATCAGATTCACAATCAACGGTTTCCGTTACTTCAACCTGGTTTTGGTGACCAACGTGGCGGGTGCAGGGGATATCGTGAATGTGTGGATCAAGGGCTCCAAAACTGATTGGATGAGCATGAGCCGTAACTGGGGACAGAACTGGCAATCCAATGCCGTACTCGTGGGTCAGTCGCTTTCGTTCAGGGTTAGAGGCAGCGATGGCCGCTCCTCGACCTCTGTAAACGTGTCACCACCTAATTGGCAGTTTGGCCAGACCTTCACGGGCAAAAATTTCCGCGTCTGAGCGAGCTCGCTCACTCTCTGTCTTTTTCCTTTTTTTTACCTGTTAGTATTTACCTACATGTACTGCAATGTAAGTTTCACCGGCTTCAGCTTTCCCTAATTTTCTCAGGAAAGCTTGAAGCGATTGGGGTTCACGGGGATGAACAGTGGGGATTTTGGGTTAGGTTAAGTCATCAGTGCCTCCAAAGTGTCTTCTTTTTGAGGGGGTAGAAGCGTCTTTTGCCTTAGCGGTCTACTGGTTAAATCAAAGTTCAAAGAATCAGTCCTGTTGGTTAAAAGTAAAAAAACAGGAAAGGCTGAAGCGGCTGCAGTAAGGAACTTGTAGCCCGCAGCTCCTGCCTGATTGATATATGTTTTTATCTCTGTAATGGTACCGACTATATAATTAATTCCGATCTGGTCAATCTTTCCCGTTCCAACTTTGTGTAAATACTGCTGTGAGTGCTTGCACCAAAATGATGCTGTCTGAAAATAATATGCCTCCCTCCTTAAACAAGATACCTAATGGATTGCCGACCAACTAATGAACTGTTCGAAAACCAGATAATGCAATAAGCGCATGAGAAAAGGTTGGTTCGTATTCAGGGGATCAGAAAGTTGATGGTGGTTGGAGGAGGAAATGAGGGGGTGATGAAACGCAACCACCATTCTCAAATTGGCAATAATCGTAGATGCTTTCCTGCAAGTAGAGCGGCCCACTTGCCGGTGGATATGCTCGCAACTCCCCATGTGGCCTCTCCACCGACAATTGTCAGCATCAGTTCTCTTCTGCCTATTTCATCGTCCGTTTCCTGGCCAGCTCGTAACCGTTCACGCATCTAATAATGCAATTCCGCCGTTACCTTCTCTGGTCATGCGTCTACCGATTCCTCTTCCCAAAGCAAAGTTTGCGGTGGATTTATCGTTTTCATTGCCTCATTTACTTGCTCTTCGGTTGCCAATTCATCAATAAATACTTAAATAACAAGCAGTTCGTGACCATTGATATGCTCTCCGTCCGTCTCTGGCTCCCAGCAAGTCAAATAATATAAGAAAATAGCTCAAAAAATCCCTATATTACAGTCGATTCGGTTATGTGTTAAGGTACCTGCTAAGCCCAAAAGAGGCAAGCCATGTCTGTCTTGTAATCAAAGAATGGCATTTATACCTTATCAACATTACCTTTCTTATCATGAAAAATGAACTTTCGGCAAGAAAATAACAGGTAAAGTGGGACCCGACTGCGATAATATATTCAATTAGCTTTCCAAGAAAAACCCTAATGATATGTAATTCATGAGCCGAGTATATGTGTTCCTGCTGGTGCATGACTTGAAATAGCCTCTGCCACAAATTTGAGGTTTAAAGCTGGAGTCATGGCAAGGGAATTTGAATATATGCCAGAATAAATAACTCTCACGCTGAATTTCAGAATCCAATCTTACATGTCAATTTGTATGTTAACTCATGCTTCTAAGAATTCAAAGTTTGTGATGTATGGTGGTTTTGATCGGCACAGGGAAGCAACCGAGTATATAGCCAGATAGCCATGGATGTACCTTACCAAGCTCTCAACAAGGAAATTGTCTGAGACAATTGAGGTTCCCCGTTCTAGTGGTGGAGGAACTGGTGGACGAGTTGTTTCAATCACTTTTCTAAATTTCAATTAAGATTGAGATACCAAAAGATATTTAAAAAATAACTTTCAAAACTCATGAAAAACATTGTGGATTTATGATCATGCCCCTCCATCTACCTTCTAAGCTCTAATAAATGAGGTATTAAAACCTAATCTTAGAAAACTTGTTCTAGCTTTATATGATGATATAAAAGTATATAATAGGAGGAGTGAGAATGGACGTAAGATTCATTTAAAAGCTATTTTAGATCTATTAGCTAAGCACAATCTCTATGCTAAAATATCTAAATATAAGTTTGCTAGTATGGAGGTTGAAGAATATTTAGGCCACATGATATTTTAGAGGATGTGCTAAAAGATCTAAAAAAGGTAGAGGCCATGGTTTAATGGCGCCATAATCCAATAACATAACATCCTCAAGGATATTTTTTTAAGTTTAATTAGGAATTATAAAAAATAAATATAGGTCTATAACAAGCAAGTTAATGAGGCTGGTAATAAAAACCTTCAAATGAGATGAAATGGTTGAGGGGTCTTTGAAAAACAAAAAAAGGGTAGCCATAAAAGCTTTATGTTAGCAGTACCATTTATTTTTTTTATTTTTTAAAATCTATAATTGAAGACCTATTACATATCTCAATTAAGGAGAAAGAACTATCTTCATCCCCCGATGAAAAAGAGGTTTTGCATATTGTGTTGGTGAATCAGAAATGAAAATCTTATTTACCATATTAAATCTTTAAAATTAAAATTCACTAGCATAACTTGAAATATATGTGCTTGAGAAGAAAACTAATAATCCATTCCAATAAAAATAGATATGGAAACTAATTAGATATGATATCACATTGGAGTATAAAATGGGGAAGGGAAATGTGGTAGCAAATATTTTATCTAAGAAACCTAAAAGGGATAAATAGAAAGATTTATTGCCTATTACTTCTCTAATAGTAGCTTGGGCAGATGAACTCAAAACGAGTCACTATTTTGACCTTGGAATACAATATATATTCTAACATATAAAAATAAAGATAATTGATTCCCTATGATACCAAATAAAAGGAAGGGATATTGCTTTATAAAAGAAGAACACACATAGATGAGAATGTCTTTTCAAGAGGGTCATCATGCAATACATATATGATAGTTCTATAGTTGGCCATTAGAGGTATAAAAGAACCTTGAGAAAACCTATGAGAAATTTGTTTTAAAGTGGGAATGATGTTTAAAGTAAATGATTATATAAAAAAATGTGAGGATTTCTAGCAAGCAAATATAAAAAACACTACTCTTTACTTTACTACAATCCTTACCTATACCATAAAGCCATGAAAATAAATATCTATGAGCTTCTTTTAAGGATTATTGTTATAAAACCACTATTGTGATCTTGGTGGTGGTGGATAGACTATCTAATTATGCTCATTTGTATGGCTTTGATGTTTATTTATACTATTTTATAGGTGACTTTAGTTTTTAATTAATTTATTCTTCCTTTGCTATATTTTTTTTATAGATATTATCTCCTTTTGGTTTATTCCTTGAATTTCATTTTTTATATATTCCTTTTTTGTATGGTCTTTGTTCTTTGGATTTCTAACTTATCTCTAACTCTTTATAAGAGTCTTATTGTCACTTTTTTTTCTTTCATTTTTTTTCCAATTTACTCTTCTTTTCAATAAAACCCTCCAAAAAAATTAACTGTCTTCTAATTTATTTCTTACTTCATTATCTTAATTACCATTTTTTATATCCTTTTATGTAAATTTTCTCCATTTTATGTTCTTTAGTGTTTGTTAACTCAATCCAATTTCATGCTTCCATTGTTTTTTCAAGGGATCGTGATTTAAAAAAAAATGTTATTTAGTTAATATCATTGTCTTTTATGTTATTATCTAATTAAAATAAAATCAACTTATTAGTCTCAATTAGTTTTATAACTTGAATCATTTTCTTTTCAATTACTTGAATCAATTAGTGTTAAGAAAATAAAAATTATAAATGAATGAAAATAAGGACGAAATGAATGATATATATAAGTTAAATATAGAGTGATAAATACTTCAAGTATAAAGAATAAAAAATAATATTTCATTTTCTAGAAAAGAGGAATACCTAGAAAGAACTAAAATATAATTATAAGAAAATAAAGAAAAAAAATAGAGATAAATAGGTCTAAGTGTATAGTGATAAATATGTTTAGGTTATTTGGGAGTGTAGTTGAAATTGGTTTTAAGAAAAATTATTAAAAAATACATCAAAATAACATTTTTCAAGTTTTTCAAAAATTATTTTTGATAACAACACATAAAAATAATTTAAAAACACTAAAAATTTTAATTTAAAATATTTTTTTTTAAATATAGACAAAAACAAAAGTGAGGAATCCAAGCAACCATTTTTTTTATATAAAATATTTAGATTTGTCATCGATATAAGATCCATTTTTTACAATTATGCTTTTAGTATATAAATAGCTAGACATCTCGTGCTATATGCTACGAGATAACCCATTTTTTTCCACAATATAAAAGAAATCTTAATTTGACACCATCAATTTCGAAGAAGACAAAAGAAATCTAAAGTTTAGACAATTGAAAGCGACCGTCTGTGTTGTTCTTTACTTGTATCTTCTTGAAAACCACCGTTCATCAAGAACAGCACATTGAGAGGATTTTATCACAGCCTGGAAAACCACCGTTTATCAAGAACAGCAACTCATTGATAAGTATAACTTTACAAAACGGAATGAGATGATCTAAAAGACAGAATTTGAGATTCTTGTTGATCTTCAAAAATTACAGGGGAGACATTAGCATAAACCATTATCCATGAATCATAATAAAATGAATAAGATGATGCTAGCTATTATTTTAAATGCGCACTCAACAAAGACTTGAAACTAAAAAAGCACGTGTGTGTATGAATACTATAATTCCCAGATATATAGATGTTGATAGCAAGCAGATCTCTCGTATATTCAATTGAATTCATCAGCTATCTCAAAACTCTGTTTGAGCTCAAGAAGAAGTTCTCTTCACCCGCAATAGTGGAGTGGAGCCTTCCTGCAGCCCAACCATTGTTCATAGCACGAGCAGCAACGCGAGCTGGATCACCGATTACTCGACTTCCCTCCACCTGGCTTTCATATTCTGGAAGACCACCTGCCTTTCTCTCTTGTCTTCTTTTCCTCTCCTCATCTCTTTCCTTCCTCAGCCAGCTCTCCACTGTTCTCTGCAAGTCCATTTTTCATCCCGGCATTACACAATGCATGTTGATTTACATTTTGCAAATTGAATCAAGAAGTTGAAAAGTGGGTTAGAGAATTAGACATGGCTACTAACCATTAGTGACAGATCACTAGTCTCTTTTATCTTGGCCATAGGCATTGCTAATTGCAACTTTCCATGAGCAACATACAACTGTAAAAGATGAAACCAATTAGACATCGAGAAGAGCAAGCATTATACGGGATTCATGATGAGCTGCTGAAGAGATCAAGACATACAATATGCGATGGCCACTCCTCCAAACCATCAAATATATGTGTTGCATAGATAATTGTAGCACCTCGCTCTTCACATTCCTTTCTTAGAAACTTCAGAAGGTCAGCCCTTGCTAGCACATCGAGGTCAACCGTAATCTCATCAAGAAGAAGAACCTAGATAAACAAGGAGGTATATATTAAGAAATGTATGGGGGTGAACGAGGAAGAGAAGATATCCTCAACAACAATAACTTGCCCATATGAGAAGTTGCAGGCATTATAATGGAAACTCATGATTCAAGAGAGATATATGAAGCAAGAAAAAGGGAAACCTTAAATGGCCTAAGGAGACCCATGCATATTTGCACTCGCCTTCTCTGGCCATCAGAGACCTTGTGCATCCTCCATGACAGATCAACGTCCAATACCTATCCAATCAAGATAACAAGCAGAATCTTTACAGTGACATGGACAGGGAGAAAATAACGTTGAAATGTTCCACTGCTATCAATGGCACACCTAGAGAAATAGTTTCTCAGAAATGCATCTTGAATAAATTGAAACTCACCTTGATTAGCTCAGCTCTTCTTTGAGGATCAATACCTGCAACCCCAAATATCATCTTCTCTGCAGAAACATCCATTTGTATCGGAACCTCAAACCCAGCAAAAGCAACTTCTCGCCTCCACTGCATAAGGACTTTTTATCAACAAATAAAACTTTGAATATGAAAATCTCAAAATCCGGATAATTGGGTTTTTTTTTTTATCGAAAGTCCCGAACACACCATAGTATAGTCAATGCCAAGCATATCATGCACAATATTAGACAATGCAAAACAAATCATTCCATTTGATCACGATAGATGACTTCCCGTCAAACATTGTTATCCTTTTCTATGTGGAAAGTAGCTAAGATCTGAAAGAAAGGAATATCCATTGCAGTGCAATGAAGATTTTTTTTTCTTGTTCTTCCTAGGATTAGATTAGCATATACAACAACACGTTACTGGAGGGGCGTAATGTACCTCAAACTCTTATTTAAGACAAAAAATAAAGCACCAGTTTCCAAATTATAAATTAAACAACACCACACAATAATAACAGAAAGCAAACTCATGAATGACTTGTAATTTCTAACCTCTCCTCCGAGATAAGAAAGATGACCAGAAGAAGTTAAAGCAGTGTCGTGAAAAGCAGACCTTCCTAAAACACGAACCATTTGGGGTTCCACCATGTGTTTTCCTCCTAATATCTTCAGTATGGTTGTTTTCCCTTTACAGCACAGCAAAACAAACCCATTAATATTCTGGTGTTTTGCATACTAATACTACTATCTTATGAAAACAAACAAGGATCTAACCAGCCCCATTGGATCCAACAAGAAGGCATCGATCACCAGAATTGAGGGTGAGAGAGAACTCATCAATCAACGGTTTAGACCCAGGCGGTGGGTGACCGTCGATTCCTGGATACGTGAATCTCAGGCCGTTGATCTCTATTGTTGGTTCTTGAAGCTCCATAGCACCCATCACAACAATCTGAGAACGCGGTCTCTGTTTTTAAGCTCTCAAGTCCCGACTTCTTCTTTCTCACCTACCTCGATGGGAAAATTTCGGGGATATGCATCCTACAACGTGGCATATTTTAACAGTGCTACGTGGTCAGTTAACAACCGTTTAAGAGTAGTATGGGTGGGCGGGTCTTGTGGAACGAGCAGACAAGAGGGATACACGAAGGCAATTTTTAAATATTTGCTCCCAACATCGTATAACATAGTCCCTGGAATTAAACTTGAAACATTTTCTTATTTTTTAAAATATATTTATAATATCATCGTATAAAGATTATTTAAAAATAATAATAATTTAAAGTAAAAACATTTAAATTATAGCAAAAGCACAACCAAGCCATGTAGATCTTCATATTTCATAAAGAATATATTTAATCCATAAATTATTTTGTTTTTTTAACTAACTTATTTTTAATTTTCAAAAAATAAAAGGAGAAGCTAGTAAAAAAAAGGGCATATTTAAGTTAAAAATCCCTACTAAATTGAATATGGTAAACTCTTATAAAGAGATTATTTAATTATTTTATATATTATAAGGGCTAATTGATTGGTTTTGATAAACAATGATAGGATGATTTAGTTATAATCAAGTTTTCTATCCCAATATATGTTGGGAGTAAGATAAAAAACTTTTGGAATGTGAAAAAAATATTTAAGTCATAAAGAACTATTTCATATTCTTATGAAATGAAATTTCACTCTCAATGAGTTAACCTAGAATTCTTCTAACTCAACTTCTTGTTTAACTCTAATTTAAAATTAATATTCACCGATGTGATCTAGTCAATTTGACAGGTCTAAAAATAACTTAAATGAGTAGTAAAAATATGGTTTAACTTTTATTTTTTTGAAAATGATATTTTTTTAATATCTAAATGATGATATATTGAACTGACTCGAGACTTGTTACTTGACCCAAACACTTTTATATGACACCTTGTAAACTCCTATCTCCTCCTAGTAAATTTCTCTTATCATCTTCCTTGTGGAGTAAAACTAGGTTATCATGTTTTCCTATTCCATTTCTGCTAATAACTTGGGCTTACTGCACAAGCAAGATGATCGTGGAGTGGTTCCTATTATAAATTAGTATCATAGCCTGTCTGGTTATCAGTTAGTTTTCGTTAAAACAATAAAAGTAATGTTGATAATAAAATTTGATTAAAGAAATCTAATGGTATGAACAATTTTGGCATATTAAATGTTTTTTTTTAAATATGATTAATGCTATTTTTAAAAATGTTTATGAGAGACCACATCCAAATTTTCTAATTTTGATGCTCAAAGTTCTTTTGGAATACCAAGAGACGAAACTATCCAATTTCATCTATAATTTCCTAAACATTCCCAAGTTATCGGTTTAACTTATATTTACCAAAAATCAATTTTCATGCAATGTTGTTTACAATTTCGTATAGACAAAGCTCTTTGCGGTGTGTGAACCTGGAACACATCCATGGAAGGCCTCTTAAAATTCATATATGAACTATTCACGGATTATGACCTCAGGAACCCATTTTATGTGATGGGGAGGCCTCTACGATGCGAGCTCTTTGACATCAACCTGTTACAGGCAATACAGAAGGATGGTGTTGCTTTTCTGGCGCGATGAAATGTCTTGCATTTTACTTCATTAAACTTTGCTATTTTTCGTTTTCATTTGCCCCATCGATTTTTCAACTTTGTTGCTTTGCCTTGGTATTTCTGGATTCGATGGTATACAGTTTGTTTATGAACGTTCATCTTTGCAGGCTGTGGATTTCTCAAGTATCTGTGAAATGTTGCAGAAAAGTGCATAATAAGGTCTCTGCCACAGACCCCCACTTCGAGGGAATTCTAAAGAGTTATTGTAGCTTGGCTCCCCTCGCTGCAAAACCAATTCAGGGTTGCAGAGATTTGCGGAGGAATTCTGAAAACGTGCGTCTAATCCATGTTTATATAGGTGCAGGAAAATCAAATCAGCATAATTATTTAATGTTTTGAAATGTTCTTCGAGGTCTCATAAAAACTATTAACATAAAAGATTCTTATTATTAAACTCTTTGATTGAGGGTGCCAAATAAATAAGATGGCTCCTTCATTCCATATGTTCTGACCTCCGAGAGCCATACTTTCGCATGCCAATAACATGCTCGCTCTAATTTGCAAAACAACAAATGGAATACAGTAATAAGCTCAACTATATTTCACATGAATCCTGCACATTTCTGCGGCTGCTTGCAGGTATATTCTATCGCAGCAACATCCAAATCTGTGCACATATTACAAGTCCAGAAATTTAACTCTGCTGTGCATAAAGTGGGGAAGCAGAAGGCCTGGGATAAGTAATGCATCCACCATTGGTGCCCCTCTGAGCTTTTAAATGGTGCTCTTTTTGTAAAACAATTGGCCCATCCTTTGCTTGTTCTTGAAGCTGCTCTAATGCCATTACCACCTCATCCATATTTGGCCGGAACTTTGGTTCTGTAGCTAAACATTGAAGTGCAAGGTTGGCAAGCTTTTGGACCCCACTGAGTGCACACTGACCTTCAAGACGCGCATCCAGAACATGGAAAACTCTACGCTTGTTTGTCAGGTAAGGTTTTGCCCACCCCACCAGGTTGTGCTGGCCAGGTGGCCGGTTCTTGTCTATAGCCCGCCGGCCAGATAACATTTCCAAAACTACAACTCCAAAGCTGTATACATCGCTCTTTGCAGTCAAATGACCTTCGCAATTTCAAGACAGGAGTCAATGATAAAAAAGAAAGAAAGAAAGATGATTCTGCTGTATCATAATAGCAGAGGAAGGATCGAGCGGGACAAAGAGAGTGCTTAGCAGCGCCAGAACCAGTGTCGTGGGATCGCGTGCATTCAAAGATAGTGGGTGCATATTAAACAGAAACAATTGGAATCAAGGGCCGTGCATATGAAACCACAAACAAAAAATAGTACCTCTGGATAAATACTCTGGTGCTGCATATCCATGGGTTCCCATGATCCTCGTAGATACATGACTGTTATCTCCAGTTGGCGCATCCCTTGCTAAACCGAAATCAGAAAGCTTTGCGTTGTAGTTCTGCAAATACATAACAACAGAGGCAGCTCAAATTATGAGTCTGAAAGAAGCTTAAACCTCACCAACTTCAGCCATAGTACCAAAAAAAAAAAAATAATAAGAAAAACAAGAGAGAAATGATAGAAGATGCTATCCAGATACATACTGAATCAAGCAGGATGTTAGAAGTCTTGAAATCACGATATATGACTTTTGCTTCAGCGCTGTGAAGAAAGGCAAGCCCCCTTGCAGCACCAAGTGCGACTTTCATTCGAAGATTCCAGGAAAGTGGCTGGAAGAAAGACCCTCCTGTTTCTTAATCGATTTAATGCTTCCGTAACATATTACAAATAAGGTGCAGTGGATATGGGACTGTGCTGCTCTGAGCAAAACAGAGACATCAAAAGTGGCAGGTAATATGAATTGCATGGATAACTCACTCCTGAATAAATGATTTTCCATGCTTCCCCGGGGCATGAACTCGTAAACCAGAAGGCGATTGTCATCCTCTAAGCAGTAACCAATCAGCTTAACAAGATTAGGGTGTTGAAATTGCCCAAGATAGTTGATTTCTGCCTGCATGTCCAAAGGAACAACAGAAATCAATTTTTCGCTCATGGTGGTGGTGGGAAACATTCCAGGTATGCAAAAAATGGCACCAATTCATTAAATATTAATACTGGCATCAGGCATCAGGCATCAGGATAGGTTTCTTACACTACATAACTTCATAAATATACTACGAATCTTAATGGAAGAATAAAAAATGATTCCCAAAAACTAGTAAGAAGTGACGAGATTAGAGTCAAATCACAGACCAGCCATTCCCTATGACCCTGGAACCCTTGTTGGTTTAGCCTCTTCACAGCAATCACCATGCCAGTACCCGGCCTGGTAGCTGTGAGTGAATGCTCATCAACCCACCCTTTAAAAACCGATCCAAAACCACCTTCTCCTAATACACTGTCAGGTCGGAAATTTCTAGTGGCGGTCTTAAGCTCACGGAAGGTAAAGATCTTTAAATTCGAAGACTGCAGGATTTCACACTCACTCCGAGGTGTTTGGGGTACAGAAACCAACGAGACCTTGCTGCTAGAACTACTCAGACCTTTCCCATCTCTGCTTCCATATTTTGAATTCAAACCTGTGAAAAAAAGAAGAATTGTTTGGATATTAAAAGCATGATCACATGATAATTGCTATTTGATACGTATAAGATTTGAAAATTGTTAAAAAGTATTCATGGAATACATCCAGATTATCTCAACAAAAACCATACATGCAAGTTTTTTTGAACTAAAAATGTTAAAACCCATGTCACCAGTGAACCTCTGAACCTGCTAAGCGAAGATTAAATAAAATACTCACGATTAACAGGAAAATGAAATAAACAAGCCCGGATCAAGAATTCAATAAGCAATACTACAACCACCACCACTACTACTACTGATTGCTTAAAGAAAAGGAAGGAAGGTTGGTACCTGTATGAGAAGAAGAAAAAGAGGAAGAAGTGTATGACTTGATTCTATTACTCCAGCATAGTCCCATCAAACCAGGATCAACCCTGGACAGAAATCACCTTTTCGGCTTAAAGATTTGATGAAATATGAGAGGAGGCTGGCAGGTTGGTTTGGTTTTGTTAGTTCAACTCTTATGATTAGGTTTGATCGATTACCAATTATCATCTTGTTGACGCCAGGGTTGACTCGCTAGATCTTATCAATAAAGGCATTTTATAGTGGACGATAAAAGTTATTTATTAGGATCCATGAATAGATCTTGTACAAACCTATATATAAAATTTTAAATGAATGTAACAAAAAACTAAAGCATGAAATTAGAAGATTTTATTGAATGGAAAATATTGAATTACAAAGAAATAGAATCTAATTGAAATTAAAGCATGAAGTTAGAAGTTTATAGGCATTTTCAAGGTAGCCCATGCCTCAGAAGACTAAGTGCATGTAGTTAAGGTTGTATTAAAATGATATTTTTTAAAATTAAAAAAAAATTGACATCATCTGAAAATATTTAAGAACATTCAAAAATTTAATTTAAAATCAAAAATAAAAAAAAAATTGAAACGCTTTTTCTTCTTTTTTTTCATTTGGGCATGATTTAAATTCTAGATTGCTAGTCTATATATATATATATATATATATATATATATATATATCTTTTAGTTTGAACTAGAAACAAAAAATTTTCTTCAGTCCGACTCTCCGAGCCACATTCCCTTCGAAACGCACCCGGCTTGTAAATAAAAAGAATATGGCTACGAGCAGTGGGTTCATCCTTTCCATTAATTACTTCAAAATAACTTCTCTTTCTTTTATTTGTTAACGTATATGTTGTTTTAAATAAATTTATAGTATTTTCATTATTTTCTTTTCATATTTGATTATTAAGGATGAAAATGGAAGTACATGGGTCTAATTTCTTTATACCCGTATCCTACTCACATATCAGGTAAGAAATTTATATATATGCAGGTGGGTCTTTACCTCGTGAATGAATAGGCTTGTTCTTTTTCTCTTCACCAGGGTTTAAATCTTACTGTGCAGTTTATTATCCTCGCGATATATTATTTATTCACTGAACTTGCAAAATATTCAGTGGATCCAAAGATTAGTTTCAATGCATGTAAGTTGATCTAGATATCCTAGTTATTAAAAAGAAACTTATAAATTAATGTCTTATCCATGGAGTTTATTTTACGACTATTATTGTCAATATTGATATATGTATATATTATATTGGATTTTATAAATGTTCTACATATATATCTCGAAGGAATTGTGTCCTTTAAATTAATGTGCAATGACTAAACTTGGATAGGACAATTAACAGAGATAATTTAATCTGATTATTTTGGGAGTCGTAGTGCTTTGCTAGAAGCCAACTACGATTAATAGGGTTAAACCTATAGCTATTATAATTGGGTCCTATGAGGTCACACACTTAGAGATTACGGAATAGATCAACGAAAGAAAAATGGTTAATTATTAATACATATTAGATATTATTAATAATAAATAATATTATTTATTTCTGAAATAAAATAAATATTATTTATTCATATTAGATATGATTAATTATGGAGTTATTCATACAGCCTTTTATTTGATAAAAGTACAAAGTATTTATTTCTATTTATTGCTCTTAAACCCATACGTTGGAAAAGGAAATGACACTTAATATATATTAATGTGTCATAAAAGGAAAAACGTCTCCATAATTGAAGATGGAATAAATAAATGATTTTTTGAAAATCATGTTATGAGAGAAAAAATCTTTCCATATAACGTATAAGGAAAGGCTAATAAATGAAATAAAAGAAGTTATGAATATGAGAGGTTTCCTTTTATTTCTTGGCTGCTCTCAAAAATTGTGAGGGGTGCAAGGAGAGACCACCATTTTTTTCTTTTTTCAACCAAGGCAATTTTGATTGCTCCCTTTTGTCCATTCGTCCTAGCGATCGAAGGCAAGAGATCTATTCGGCTCGTGTGGACTAAATAGAGGAGCAACACGTGGGGCTCTCATCCTTTTAGATACCACCATATTTGACTCGGTTCACGCATCAACAGGTATTTTCCATGAACAATACTTTGATCTATCAATTATGCTTGAAGATTCTACGATTAGATGTTTAGATATGATCTGAAATTCCGCTTAATGCATCTAATTTTTCAACAATATCTACATAATACCACTGTGTATACTGGATTAGGTTTGAGTTTAGTTTGAAAATATCTGTATCATATCCCTTACCCATTGAGTAAGGTAGCTATCCACAAGAACCTTACTCATTTCGGATTGTATTTATCGAGTTCATACTAAATTCTCATTCATATCAATTATACTCGTTTATATCAACTGAGTTGATGAAAAAATTGTGGTTATTTATAATTGATATAATTAGTAATTTAGGTGGATTAATATAAATTGGATAATCAAAGGAAACAATTCAAAACTTCAGTCTCTGTTAATTATTATTTTGAATCTCGACCCATAGTATTTTTAAAAAAATTGTCAACCCAAAATCCAAAATCAATATCCTATGAATTTTACCTCTAAAAGGCATATATATTTGGTTTAGATGAGATTTTAACGTGCATGGATAAATTTAATCAAATAACAATATATTTTATCTTAGATAGAATATTTTAGGGTGATTTTCATTATTTTTTTTTAACATAATCATCATCTTACTAAAAAAACTTAGCTAAGATTGATTTTTGAAGTATATTAAAATAGTATTTCTATATAAAAATATAGTGGACTGAAAAAACACTTTGGTCAAACGAAAAGGGAGTATTAATAATATTACAGAAATGCCATTGTCGAATTGTTGCTGTCGGCAGCAGGTTCTGGTGGTACGTGTCACGGAGGAGGAGGAGCGCTACTGCAAGATCGATGGTAAAAGTTAGAAATCCTCGGATAAAGTTTTTTATTTATTATTTCACCCTCGTCGTGTGATGGTGAATTATTTAGAGCCTGTTTTGCTGTATGTTTCAACTGGTGTTTTGCAAAATAATAATAATAATAATTTTAAATGAATATATTCTAATGTATTTTAAATAATTTTGAATTAAAAATAATTTTTTTAAAAAAATATTATTTTAATATATTTAGATATAAAAAAAACTTTAAAAAATTACCCTAACCAATTCCAAAAAGCGTCTCAATAAAGACGTACTTCCTTCCTAGGCGACAACTAATTTTGCTGGCTGCCGCGATATCCTCCGCTTCCTCACCCCAAAAACTGCTCGACTTTTCAGAAATCAGAATGGAAGAGATTAGGCAGGATCTCCCTCAATTTTACAATAACGTTGATACGTCAAATCACCTTTTCATTTTTTAACCTTTTGCCCCCACCTAATAATTTGTTTGTAATTTCATCTTCGACTAGCTGGTTAATGCGCTGTTTTTTTATTCAGAAATATATATTTTAATATATTAAAAACGGTTAAATGGTAAACTTCTTTGCTGACATGGAATTACACGTGTCATCCTTTGCCAAGAAACAAGCATACGCAAATCACAAAAACCAACTCTAATAATAATCGATTCACTAAAGGATGCGATTGAAATCCACAACGGTAAGGTTTTTGAACTCAACAATCCAACTATCAAAACAAAAAAAAATTATTCCGGTAAATCTCACTTGTATTAGTCAAGTTTTGTAAATTCAGGTAATTGAATAAAATCCTGATTATTTTAGAGTTTTATAAAATAAATATATCTTAAATTGAATATAAGATTTACAAGATAGATATTAAATTTTTTATCACGCTATTTAAAAACCAACTATCAACCCTTCTTCATCTAAAAACACAAGATTTCTTTTGATGAACTTTTCTCAAGTAATCTAATGATTAAGGCTTTAGTCTATAAGGAAAAGGCCAGGAAAAAATATAGTGCACTGATGAATTTAGGATGACAACACCTTTCAAACAAGATTCCACGGAAATAACTCTGATAATAAAAAGTCTCATAAAAGTTGTTGGTTGCCATTCATTGCTCTAATGCGTATATGAAGAAATATTTTGTTTTTCATTTATAATTATATCCTTCAAACATACAATTGCTTTAATTGGTATGTATGTGTGTGCGTGTATTAGTTTATTGTTAGAATCTAATATAATAATTATTGTTTATACATTTTATTTTATCAAGGTTTATTTACCTTCCTCTTAAGCTAAATTTTAATTATACACTTCTACCTTTAATTGTCATTGGACATGGGTGCATGTCATGCTACAAGCTAACCTAAATTCTTTTCAATGTAAAAGAATGCCAAGAAAAAACAAGGTCGTTGACTTCGATTGTATCTAATGATCATGATTAGTGCAAATAACATGAACAAGAAAATGACAATGTAAAAAAAACACTTGACTCAAACTTATTTGAAACATGTTAAATTTGTGATCTAGTTGACAATACTATAATTTATTAAAATATAAAACTTAATTATCAAACAAATCAATGTTAAAAGGTGGAATTAAAAATAATATAATTTAAAAAAACAACAAAAAATACCTTGATGAATTTGAGTTAACTTATCATAATCATGGACATGATATTAGTATAAACCCATAAAAAGAATGTTGAAAGATAAAAAGAAAACTGATTCATAATAAATAAAATGTCGACGTATAAAATAAAAATAAAATTAAAAAATGATCTAAAAAATATCAAAATAAACTTGTGTTAACATTCAAAACCTGTAACTTTAGTCATGAGCCCAATACAAACATTATAGAAGACAGACCCTAAAAATACATAATGAAAAATTTCAAATCATCAAAATGAAAAATGGTGAAGAAGGAGAAGAAGAAGGGATCAAAAACAAAAGATAAAAGGATTTAAAGAATAATGATTAAATTTGAGATAAAAGTAATTTGAAATGAGATATTTTTTTTAAAAAAGAAGATAATTAAAAAAAGGATTAATAAAAAAAACAATCATAAAAAGAAGGAGATCAAATTTCATATGAAGATTAAGTGAAATTAAATGATGATGGCTTAAATTGAAAAAAAGAAATCAATTAAAAACACAAAAAAACAATGAGAATTAAATCAAAAAAATAATAATTATGATATATAGAAATATATGTTCTTTAAAAATAGAGAATAAATGTTATTTATTTACATATAAAAGTGAATACGAGTTCCTCAGTATATTTGTTTATTACATCATATGTTTTTTTAATAATTTTCTTAATCTATACTAATTTTGATGACTAGGAGTATCTTTTTAATAAAAAAATATGTTGATGCTCTGTGCAATAAAAACAACATTATTTGTCATGTAAAAACCTATTTCAAGTGGTTATGAATTAATAAATAATTTTACTTTTTGTATCTCGTTACTTTTTAAAACTTGATGGGATTGTAATAATTGTACTTGCTGACCAAATAAGTCAATGCTGTTAACTATTTATTTATTTAGAACATGACATTCATGCCTCCGTAACTTTACACTATAGGGGGAGGAAGATTCTTTTATATACGTGGAAAGTATAATTTGAAATTTGACTTGGCAGGTTTTGAACTAATTTCGTGGTTTATATTCTAGTTATTAAATTATACTGTATATAATTTGAAATATAATCAAAATTAAATATCAATATGATTTTTTAAATATTAAATTGATCAAAATTTGAATTTTTTGACTTGTATTTAATTATTTTTTATTAGTTGTCTCGAGTCTTATAAACTAACTCAAACTATTTAATTTAATTTAATGAAATGTAATGAGTAATTCATCTAAGTCATTTATGTTGCCTATTAACTTCATTTAATTTATTTAACATTGAGGGGTGTAACTCAGTAGTTATGCTCTAAATTTGTTATTTAGAGATCATCAATTTCATTCTCACATGTCTCAATAACTAGAAGTTGAAAATTATTTGTTCATTTCATGGTTTATAGAATTAATCGAAGTACAGACCATGCATTTACTTTTCATGATATACTCTTAGGTAAGGTTGAATTTAACCGTAAAATATTCCGAAAAGTTAAATAGAAGATTGGTGGCAGGGGCAAAACGGGAAGGGAGGGGGAAACGAACGAGGGGTTTATTTGTACTGTTAACCAATAACCACAGGAATCATAAAAGGAAGGAGAAAGTGGCCCACTGGCAAGTAGAGCCAGAGAGAGATAATAAAAACAAAGCAAAGGGAGAAAAAACCGACGTAACGTATCACTGACACATTTGCTGCGCGTACCACAACGTCCTGTCTCTTTCACCACTCGTCTCCTTGTGCCGCGAAACCCGGACTACAGTCTTCCCCACCTCAGCATGCATGTCCACCTTCCCTCCCCTTCCCGATTTCTCTCTCTCCAAACTAGGAACTAGGAACTAGGGTTTTAAAAATCTTAATTCCTAAAATAGCGTCCTCCTTGTAAATGTAATTCCAATAACAAGATATTTCTCCCACGTAGATCTTGATTAGTTCTATAATAAATAATAAATAAGTTTAATCCCACATGATACATGTGTATATATATTATTCATACAATTTATCATTATATAGAAATTTAAATTACTACTTGTTTTCTGCCCTTTTCTCTGGTTTTTCTCCTAATAATTAACGTGGTGATTTTGTGAAATATTAATTACTCGAGCGGTGCATGAACATTATTTGTGGGTAGCAGAGACAATCTGAGGTTGCCAAGTTGAGGTGATGATGATTTAAAACTAAAATAATTAATAATTCGAAGAGAGAAAGAAAGAAAGAAAGAAAAACTTCTGCCAAGTCCTGATGCAATGCCAGCCCCTCTTTCTTGAAAGATCCCATCCTATCCCCATCTGGTGAATCTACCCTGCCCTCGTCCCTACCCTGATTTTTTTCATGTTAGGCCTCTCTCCCCCTCTGGTTTTAGCAGTCTTATGAAAGAATGTGTACACTGAAATAATTCTCTAGCATATAGCTTCATTGATAAATAAATATACTATCCATTTATTTATTGCTCAGCTGGTTTTTGAAAACCAATTGTTTTCTAAAGAAAACTACACGAAGAGAAAGATCTGGATGTCATGGTTCCCTGTCCGACGGGATGCTAAGTAAGAACTCAAAAAATAGAATCATTAGGGTTTTTGGACGCCTACTTGGGGTACGTATAGGCAGCTGCTAGTATCCGATCAGGTAAATATGGAGCAGGGAGAGAGCAGAGACTAGCTAGTTTCTCAGTTTGTTTTTGTGAACTGTGACGTGAATGGAATTCAGGATTTTCCTGGGAATCATCAACGATGATAATGAGACGGCCAACGTGACACGGGGCGAGGGGTTTGTTTTACAATTTTCTTTAGCCTCTGCATTCTGCAGTTGATGGCATCAAAGAGGCGCAACCCTTGCAGGATTCCTATTCCATCAAATTACGAATCTTTTCCCTTTGTATTTAGGAATTCTCATGGTCTAAAATTATGATAAAATCTTAAATAATTATGCTGGGGATTCTTATGGCTTTTCCACTAAAGTTTCTAGGGTTAACATTGTTTTTAGTCTAGAAATTCATTGAAATAATATTTTTTTATTTTTTTATAGATTATTTTTTACTACCAGTATATTGAAATATTAAAAAATTATTTTTTTTTAATTTAAAATAAAAAATTTCAAACTCTTAATTATTTTTTAAAAAATAGTGTACAAAATTCAAGGATGTTAATGGGAATTTGAATAAAAGCAGCGAGAGGAAAATAAAAATAGACAGGAAGACATGCCTACATTAATAATAACAATAATAAAACCTTACATTGTGCAAGTTTTGCTATTGTGCGCTGAAACTTGATATTACAAGCTGCAAGCAGACTCCTCGTTGACTTGGATTTGTCACTGAGTTGTTAATTTAGAGTATGGAGTCAAGCAGTAAATTAATTATTATGGACCTCTTTTTAGAGTAATTGTGTCATTGGTATCAGGGACCACGTACGTGCCTGATCGTGTCACGTGTCCCAGTAACATAAAATCTCTGACTGCAGGTGGCATATGCATCGTTTATAGAAATCAAGAGAAAAGCTGACCAGTTAAAGCCAGAGATATCAATGGCTGTGATTTTGCCCTTCAACACCCTTAGATAACAGGCCTGTTATAAGACTGAAATAAAATAATAATAAAAAAAATTCACGTCGTGTGTGTTTAAGCAGGAGAGCGCAAGATTACAGGAGGAGTAATCAACCCCCAAAACTGGCAAGCAGCAAAATGACGGAATGTGGCGCATTTTAAGCGCTGAAATCGAGCGTACACCGTTGCTTGTTATATCTCTTCCTCTGCTCACCCCATTAATTAATGCGCCTCTCACTCCCCTCTCTCTAGATACTGCTACCTACTCTCTCTTAGCTCTGTCTTTCTCTGCAAACACTGTGCTGTCAGTTGCTGTTGTGGAGATATAAAATGGCGGTGGCGGTGTGATGGAGGAGGAGCACCGGAGTAACTTACCCCAGGACATTCCTTATTATTTTTAATAAAAGGAAAAAAAAAAAGTTTTGCACTCTGTCATTCGCGTGCCCCCTTTTTAAGCCCGGTGTCAGTCGTCAGATCTCTCTCTTTCTACATGTTTAAGTTTGTTAGTGTTATTCTCGAAAAATTAATTTTATTTGCAGTCTCAAGTCTAATCTCTCATTTCTGTCCTTGCTCTCTCGAATTCTGTTCCGCTCCTGCTCGTTTCCCTCTCTCTAGCTGGGCAAGCATCTTTCTCTTTCTTCTCCAGGGTTTGTTCTAGTTATTTTTCCATTCCACCGTTTTATATAAATTATATTATCAGTATTTCATCCGAGATGAGTCGAAAGAGAAGTTCGGTTTCAGCCCCTTGAAGTAAAATGTACGTGACCATTTTCCTCTTTGATCTAGTTTTTCTTTTCCTGCTATCTCTTTCTTCTTCCTTCCAAATAAGAGGTTTAGTTGCTGGATTGTTTTTCTGTTGTGTGTATCTCTGGATCTAATTTCTGCTGCTTTTGCCATTCCCGTTTATTGAGAGAAGTAGTAGGAAAAAAGCTCCAAGTAACGGTCAAGAATTTCATCTAAAAATTGATTTGTCAGTTCGGTAATGAAGTATAGTTGCTTGTTGTGTATTTTGTTTTTGAGAATGTGTTGTTTCGATGAAGAGTGCCACTGCTAATATTTTTGAACATTGTTGAGGTAGCTTAAACGATTGTCTATTTCAGATGCCTCTGATTTGTGGGTAATAGTTGTTTCCTTGTTTTTTTTTTCTGGAATTTTGCCATTTAAAAATACAGCCGTTAGATTTGGAGGATGATGATACAAATCTCTTTCGTCTGTTTTTTTCTTCCATTTGTAGCTCTTAAGTTGGTCTATGAATTGTTTTTTTTTTATTGTGCTTTGAAAATATAAATAAATAAAAGTTACGGATATCAAGAACATGGGATCATACGAGTAACAAGTTTGGCTTTTAGCACCTTGTTCGTTGGTAATTGATTATGGGATATGCTCATGACCATTACTAGTATTTTGTGCAGCAAATAAATCCAAAAAGATGCATTTTTTTTTTTGCTGAAGCTCATGGTTGCTTGAAGAATTCTGGTAGATACGAGTGAAGTTTCCCTGAATTCTTGGGTTTACACATCGTTGCTGAACACATTTTTGAGAGTTGCATATGATATGGTAGGGGAAACAAGGATTTGAGATTGTGTATTTGGATGAGTTTCATTCTATGATCAATTTCTTTACTTCACTGTAATCTATGCTAATGCTCTGATGGGTTTGCACCGCCTTATCACCTTTGCTTGACATTATTTGCTGTTTGGGCTAGAAACTCTTATCATTGCTCAATTTGCTAATGGTTGTATTTGTTTACCTGTTACTGTCTTATGACATGATAAGAAATTCATCTTGCCCATTCCGTGATTTGTTGTTGCCATTGAGATGGAGGAAGGTTGTTGCCGTGTTTTAGGATTATTTTATTTTTTATTAGTTCTATCTGTCTTTTTATGTATAACTTTCGTTGATGAACCTGTGCGCGTGCGCTATACACATGAAGGCGAGCTTTTCATTACTCCGTTTGTACATGCTTGATGCAGGTTATGGCCCTTGTTAGCCTGTCCAAGGTTGATAATTTTGTTGGGATCCTAGTCTTAAATCCAATATCTGCACTGCGGACCTACTTATTTAGATGTCATATACATGTTCATCTTTGGCTAATTCCTGCTTTTCTTTTTTTGTGGACTAGTTGATTAATTATTTACATGTTTTGCCGCAGTGAAGGGGATTGATGTGATGTTCTGCTATGTTTCAGATACATTATGAAGAGTTCAACGCAATGGAAAGTGGTGTCTACACCTAGAAATGAAGGAGAGGCAGCGCTGGAGATCTGAGGAGGACGCTTTACTACGTGCATACGTGAAACAATATGGTCCAAGGGAGTGGAACCTTGTATCGCAGCGCATGAACACACCCCTTAACAGGGATGCTAAATCTTGCTTGGAAAGGTGGAAGAACTACCTCAAACCAGGGATAAAGAAAGGATCTCTTACAGAAGAAGAGCAGAGTCTTGTCATTCGGCTTCAGGCGAAACACGGGAACAAATGGAAGAAAATTGCAGCTGAAGTTCCAGGCCGAACAGCAAAGAGACTAGGCAAGTGGTGGGAAGTGTTCAAAGAGAAGCAACAGAGAGAGCTGAAGGAAAATAACAAGACAGTCGAGCCAATTGACGAGGGCAAGTACGATAGGATTTTGGAGACTTTTGCGGAGAAGCTAGTGAAAGAGCGCCCTTCTCCAGCATTTGTAATGGCCGCTTCGAATGGGACCTTTCTTCATACTGACCCCCATCCCCACCCCCACACTCCAGCACCAACTATGCTCCCCTCTTGGCTTTCTAATTCTAACAGCACCTCCACTGTCAGGCCACCATCCCCCTCTGTAACACTAACCCTCTCTCCATCAACAGTCGCGGCATCCCCTCCAATCCCATGGCTTCAACCTGAGAGAGGTCCTGAAAACACTCTTGTCCTGGGCAATTTGCCACCTCATGGAATAGTCCCTGTTTGTGGCGAGAGCTTCTTAATGTCCGAGTTGGTTGATTGCTGTAGAGAGCTGGAAGAAGGGCACCGCGCCTGGGCTGCACACAAAAAAGAAGCTGCATGGCGGCTAAGAAGGGTAGAGCTGCAGCTGGAGTCAGAGAAGTCATCCCGAAGGAGGGAGAAAATGGAAGAGACAGAGTCAAAGATCAAGTCTCTCAGGGAAGAAGAGAAAGCATCTCTTGACAGGATTGAAGCAGAGTACAGGGAACAACTAGCTGGGCTTAGAAGGGACGCAGAAAACAAGGAACAGAAATTGTCCGATCAGTGGGCTGCGAAGCATTCGCGTCTTACTAAGTTTCTCGAACAGATGTCGTGCAGACCTAGGCTCTCTGAGCCTAATAGTCGCTAAGGAGACATCTTACGTCCAGCTGTCTACAGTTTGGTAAACACAGGGACCTAATTGCTCATCCTTTCATTTTCTTTGTTTGATCTGATGTCCATCCTCTTCAGAAACTCTTATTTGTTGGCATCTATTTTATATTTTCACGACTGCTTGTGACTTGGACTGAGTGAAATCAAGTTACCGTAAGCTTGTTCACTCTGTCGTGCCTTCTCTCTCTCCTTTTCAGAAATATATATCATAATTATATTGCTGCTCCATATTTTCTAGACCTGCTCGTGAAAGGGATTAGCGCGTGCTGCAGTTGTTTTTATTTATTACATGGCTGGAGAGTGATCCGTACGTTTGTTTACTGCTCCTGATGTTCTTGGGGGAGACATCATTTGTCACATTAAAATGGCCCCGTGGACCAGGTCAGGTCCTGGCTCATCTGTATATATATCTCCCTGAATGCAATTATGGCTGATTGTTTTTTTTTGAAAAACAAAAGTTTTTTTATTTTATTTTTAATTATTTTTTCGTGTAATTTTTAAGAAATGAAAAAAATATTAATTTGATTTATTTTTAAATAAAAAATAACTATAATAATTATACTCTCAAATAATAAATAAGCCGTTCGTGGTGCAAGTGCAACCGCACTTATTCACTGCAGCATGCGTGCCCTTATCTGCAATAACAAACAATCGTTTTAATTTGATGTTGGTCAACTATTTACCAAAACAAGTGATTTCTCGTCCCCCACTATCATATTATATTTTTAAGGTGATTTATATATCATTTAAATTTTAAATTAAAAAGTAATTCATTGAACTCTAGTAGTGGGCGGATTACATTCATAATAAATAATAATAATTAAATATTTATAATTTCAATCACACAAAATATACGTGAGGATTTACTTTATCTAACCAAATCAGCTTAGGAGGTGAAAAAACAGTGTAGTTAACATATGAAAATTATAATTTCATTAAAAAAACCATGATGATATTTTTTAAAACAAATTAAATAATAATAAATTGGATATACTTGGATTTAGTTTGTAAAATCCGCAATTTAGATTATAAAATCATAAAATTAATTTTAGTGTTAAAAGATAAAATTAAAAAATTAAATGCAAAAAAACAACCCAATTCAAATGGGTTAACCAACCGAACCCATGACAAGAAACATAAGATCAGGACCAACATAAAAAACAAACTAAAAACTTATCTAAGTCAACATTTGCTAATCTCAATATAGTTTAAATGGTTAGAAAAACAAAGGAGATAATAATATTTTCATATATTCACCGAAATGATATATCAACAAAGTAGAGGTAAACTTGTAATTAATCGAGCTAGAAAATTATATAGGAAGTCTACTATTTATTTCAAAATGTTTTAAAGGATAAAAAAGATACTTAACGAAGAAATCACTCAAAGTCTGTTTCATAAACTTAATCGGAAAAAAGATTCGAATCATTCTAATAAAAACAGAGGTCTTTATCTATATCATCTCCGAGATTAAACTGGTTGCTGAGGACCTGCACCGCTATTGAAGTATCTTCAAGGTCATCTAATTGACCAAATATATCCTCCACGTCTCCTTTCTTTTCTGTATTTGATTCCATGGGAGTTGAGTCTGAAGCTACGTTGTCCTTCTTCTCCATCACGGCTAGTTCTACAGGAGCTTGTATGGCAAGATCTCCTACTTCTTCGCTAGAAACATTTTCAATGACAGTTTCATTCTGCTTCCCATCTCCATAATTCACTAGGGTTTGATCTGTAGATGAGCAGTTCCCATTGTTCCCCTGCACTTTTGGCTCGCAAGCTCTTTTGTTCCCTACAGACGTTGGAAAATATTAGAGATAAGAGTAAACACAGAGTACTGATGATTTTGGTAGTAACTGGCATGCATAAAGATTAATGGAATTAATTACTCTTCAACTCCTTAATTTCCCGACCGAGAGGATGTTGAAATGATTGATGAGCTCGATATATATCTTCATCACTTTCTGTCGCCTCACTGTCAGAGTTGTCTAAATTATCTGGTTTACCTTGTTCATCAGAATTTAAAAGATTTTCAGATGAATCTCCCTTCCTGTTTAATTGTTTGCGTACACTAGAGCTCGAGGATGCTTGATTTCTATGAAACAATGTTTTCCTTTTCGTTCCAGATCCTTGTTCCTGAACAAGACACTGCAATCTTAAAACCCACTCTCAAACCATCCCTCAGAGTAAAAACCACATAACCAGCTTATGTTTCTTGATGTGTGTAGACTTACAAAAGGGTTTTCCTGCAATGCACTCTTTTCGGTCACTTGCTTCTTGCCCGGATAAGCATTATAAAGTATGAAGTTGACCACCTCGGTAGTTGACCGGAATGTCGCATTTGATTTCTCATGATGATAATACTGCACAGAACATAGAATATCGGGTTTAAGATTACATTTCGTGGTTTTAAAAGAAATTGAAATTTTTTATTGTTTTTAGATTATTTCGATGTGCTAATATTAAAAATAATTTTTAAAAATTAAAAAAAAATCATTTTAATATATTTTTAAATAAAAAATATTTTCAAAATTTTTTTAACCACACTTCTAAGTTCTAAATGCGCAATAATACACGACTCATTCGTGAGAATGTATTAATAGTTGCATTTTCCTACACAATCTTTCATGTCATAATTAACATCCTTAAGTCTTTGGCTTACTTTTTATCTCTTCAATAATAAATGATTACTTCATAATAATAAATCCAAATAAACGGAGGAGATTGCATGTAAAAAAGACACCCTTTTAGCCAATTAAAAAGTTGCAAGAAAGTTTTATATATACATGCTCCTAACATGAAATTTATAATTTTACCATCTCAAGAAATTTGATTCATGTATATCCAATAGAAATTACCAAATCATATCTCTCATCTGCTCGCCTTCTTCGCTCGAGCATCCAAGCATTTGTTCTCTCAGAGAAAGGAAACAAGGTCAATTTTTTGTTACGATCCGGCGCTTCATGCCCGTCCAAATCAGGCAACAGTAGCTGTTGTAGCACGTGCAATTAACATGTCAGAAACTATACACTGAGATGTACATTTTCAATCAATCATGCGACAGATCTGAGAAGAGAACCCAGGTAATAAAATTTGACCTACCTTATCCATCTCCAACACCAGATATTCTTCAGGAATTTCGAATGATATGGGCAACAAACCAGTCAGCACTGATTTAGTTACTCTTTTCTTCGAGGAATGCTGCGTGAGAGACTGCATGCAGCAAAAGATCTCATCATCCCTACCGTGCTATGAAATTTGGGTGAACAAATCTAGTTGTATTTAACAAGTTGTATATATGAAGGTGCTCGAATGACCTTCATTTAATAAAAATGGCGTCTATTACGTATAGAGATAAGGAAGAGGAAAGCCATAACAGGATTCGAAAGAGTTTAACGAACCTCTTGTAAACTAGCAGCTTGCCAACCTTTTGGGACGTCGTAAGGTGCCAGACTCGTCAAGTCTGAGATATTAATCCCATTCATTTCTGAAATGATTTTCTTGGATGCCTGTTGAGATTATAAGATTAGGCATCATTTTACCACGTGGAAAGAAAAAGTATTCAGAAGAAATTAGCTTGAGAATGAAAAATATGTTCTATATATTACCTTAATTTGGTCTTTAATAATCTTTGATAGCTCTGGCAAAATCTTACTATGAGACTGATCAACTAGTTCTTGATTTGGAGTTGAAGCATGAGCCCTTGAGCTGGTAAACTTCATTTTGTCTGAAACAGCAGTTTGCATCTCTGTCACGTTGATCTCAACATCATTTGAAAAGCCGGGTTGAATCTGCAATATTTTTGTGGGATCCATCTGCTATGTTTGTATGATCACCAATCCAGCAACCTGTATCTTGAAAAGGTGCCAATCAATGTTTTGAAACTTTCAAGCTCGTTTAAGTGTAGGCAGTTCTTAAAAGAAAAAAGGCATATCGTGCCCTAGAGAAGAGAAAGATTTAGAGATAGAGTAGTTTTCTAGAGAGCACAGCAAAATGAAGGAGGAAATGACAGATGTGTGCTGATGAGATTATATGAAAGTGAAGACATGTTAAGGGGATTTATATGAAATTTCCAGACAGATGCTGATGCAAAACCCAGACAAGGAATGGATTGTCTTTCCATCACAGGACTTTCGTGCTCTATTTAAATGGCTATTTGACGATATACAGAGAATATCTCATTTCAAATATTTATTTGGGACTATATTTGATTATGAAATCCATATAAGAATAGGTTTCCTTGTATTCCTCATTACCATAATGCGCTCATGTACTTGCCCTACTCTGATAAATTAACCTAATCGGCTATCTACGTCATTTATCGTCAGTTATCTATTATTTTTGTAACTGCAGTTAGATTTTAGTTAAAATTCAAATAAAAAAATCATTGTTGTGTAACTATAATTATTTCAGTGTTTTTTTTTTTAAAAAAGATAGGTAATAAGGTGAAATATATAAAGTGAAATTTAAAATCTTCACCTATAATGATATCAATGCATTAAAATTAATTTTGCAAAATATTAAATGAGAAATAAAGTTAAACGATAAACGATTAACGTCTATAACAATAAACGATTAACGTCTATTAACGTCTATAACAATAAACGATTAACGTCTATTAACGATTAACGTCTATAACAATAAACGATTAACGTCAATTAACGATTAACGTCTATAACAATAAATTTGCAACGTCTATTAACGATTAACGTATATACTAATAAAATATCAATGCCTATAACGATAAACGATAAATATCTATAACGATAAAAGGTAAACAACCACCTAAAACATCATAGTATTAAATGAAAGAAATTTTTTATAAGGTAATATATTATTAAATGTTTTCTCATAACTATAGCAATACATTGGATTCATTTTGCAAATATTATATGCTAAACAATCAAGTTAGACTATAAAAGATAAACCATGTCATCTCTCATTATGTTTAATCAAAAGAAAAACTATGTCAGGTGATGAATTATTAAAAGTTTATATTCAACTATTATTATATTTTTAAATATTAATGAAATAGAATGAGAAGTTGGTTGATGTTCGACAGTATACTTAAATTTGATTTAGAATTAAAAACCATCATTCAATAATTATATAATGATACCATACCAAAGTATTTTATTATTATATTGAATAATAATTTTTTTATATTCATAAACTCTATTGACAAAAACATTGTATTTGATATGATCATCGAGAAAACATTACTAAACTACGTATCACAACAAAATAAAATATGCAAATCTTGTCTTCTATGTATATCAATCACATGAAGATTTCTTTCCAAAAATATTAAGTAGGATGGCCCTGCTTTAAACCAAAAGCACACCTACTTCTTGTGGTATTTATTTTTATTTTAATTAAGATGATAGCTTTCTTTATTGAGTTCTTTGATAATATATATTAAAGATGCTAGTGTTTTATGTAATTATTTCTCAAAATTATTTTGTTTATATCAATCAACTTTGTTAAAATGATGTATTTATTATGTGTTATTATCCTATTTGACTTTGATTATTTTTTGAAATTTAATCATTAATTTTATAAGGAATATGTAAACATATCTATGAGTTTAAGAAGTCATACATCACATAATATAAATAGAATAAATTTCTTACAATATTTTTAATATCTTTCTTAGGTTGATTAATTGGTTTCTAGGTGTTATGGAGGTCTTTTATGAAGTGTGTTTTGGTTAACAATTAATTGAAAAAAGGATTTTAAGATGAAAATACCATTGTCTTGATTTTAGGCCCATGATTTTGGGCTTTGTATGGTTTTTTTATTTTTTGCAATTATTTTCATTCTTTATTTAGATGTAATATATATAAATTTATTAGAAAGATATTATTAAACCGGTTGAGCTTTTGACACGAAGAGTTGATTTAACAGGTTATAACATAACATTTACAAATTTTCTAATGTATTCCCCCTAAATTAAAAACAAATACAACTTAGCCCTTTATTATTATTGATTTTTTTTATTTAACTTTGAATAGAAAAAAAAATCAATTTAACCATATTTTTATTACTTAGCTTAAAAAAATCATGTCTAATTAGGATCATATTTTGACCTAGGTTCTAAATTTTGTTTGTTGATCAAAGTTGACTAGGATCCATACAATATGATATATTTTAAAAGTCTTTGCTTAATTTTTGTTTACCTTTTTATTATTTATTTGCTTAAGTTGAGATTTAATTTTAGAACTCTTCTATAATCTATGAGGAATTGTTTGCAGTAATGGTTTGTTATTTCTACTTTGAATTGATTTAATGAAACATGAGGTTCTGTTAATGTTCAAAAATAATACTTTTAATTGGCCATTTGTAATTGAATAAATTTGTATGAATTTCATTACTTGGGGGATCAAGTCTAAATAGTTAAAAAACAAGGAGGACAAAATTGACAAGGCAATTTTTGTTACAATTGTGAAGAACGAGATGCGAAAGATGTAATTAAAAAGTCTTTCAACTCCTTGAAAAAATGATAATTTTTTAGATTGGTGACAAATTGTATTTATAAAAAAATAAATTATTAAGATTCTTGTTATTGTTGGTTCTATTTTATTTTTGTAGGATGTATTTGTATAGTATTTTCAGGCTATTTTGAACATGTGTCACATTTAGTTCAACTAATGAAAGGATTTCACATTGTCTTGAACAAGCTAACAAAATAAAAATTGAAGACATAATTTTAAAAACAAAAGATTAACATCAGTAGGACAAATAAAAATAAAAATATAGACTTTTGACATGTATCAAATAAATATGCATTAACTATGTAGTGAATATCTTGAAAATAGAAAAGCAATACCATTTACTATGGACACTAGTTTCATTGACTTTGTTACATGAAGGCTTTTAAGTTAATTTTGAACATGATAGTTAAAAAAATATGTTAATGTTGTGAAGACATTTTTAAATAATATGATTTTTTAATTAAAAAACAAACATGTTTGTTACACTTAATAGAAAAAAATACAAACCGATAAAAATGAAGAACAAGTTATTATTATTAAATAAATACTTAAATAAAAAAATATTTTTTTGTATATGTAAAAGATAAATGCATATGAAAATATCTAACCATGATTGTTTTATTTTGATATTTTTTTCAATAAATACAAAACTAAACAAAAAAAAAATATTTCTCTAGCAAATCGATGATAAAAAAATCCTAGTGAAACTTTTCTAATCAAGAAACACTAAATTTTATCTTTGCACAACAATTTAAAATTTTATGTAATAGAATTAAATTATAAATTAAGAGCCTAAAATTTTATCTAAGTTTATCACTAATTATATATATACACACGCGCGCGCGTGTATTAAAGTGTTTAGTTAATAGTTAATGTACTTTTATAAAAAAACACTATTCTTTTATAATAGGCTTTGGATAAATTAACGCGAATGAGCTATTGAAAAAACAAGCCGTTTATTATCGTGTTTTTTTTAAATAATTATATATATATATATACACACACACACTGATATATATATTTATACTGATATGGACATTGTTTGATACCCACACAGGACTCGATATTCTTTAGCCTCGCAGCAACGCCACCCACCCCCTGAAGGAAGCAATCCATTTCTTCCGTTTTCCTCCCTCGAATATTCTCCATATAATAAAAACAACAAACTGAGAGCGAAGAAATTTTTTTGCTGATACAAAATAAAATTTTAAATGGTGTAGGTTTAGGGTTTGCGGGTATTATTGAGTCGTCGGTGGTGGTTTACAGATTGGGTGTTGCGTTTTAAGATGACGGATAACATGGACATCGAATTGCCTCCAGAATCAACTAGCTCTATCGAGCCTCGTGATCGACTTCTTATGGTATTCTCCATTTCTCTGTTGAATCGTCTACATACACACACACACACACACACACACACACGTATATAAATGAATTTAGTTTCAGCTTTAACTGAGCAGGATCTCTGTGTCCAATTGAGTCCAATATACTTTACTGTTGTTGTTCTTTCAATTGTGTATGTCAATGGCGGTTACAGTGATGGTGGTGGTTGACGAGTGGGAGATGGTGTCTTGTAGAAATCTAAAAAAGAAGACCGTTCTTTTTGTTTTATGGTTTTCAAAAGTTTTGATAACTTTTAAGAAAAAAAAAATTAACCAATGGAATTAATACCAAATGATTCTTTAGTTATTTAAATTGTGCTCTCTATTTATATAAATATAATCTTTCTATTTTGTAACAGAGGCTTACTCACTTTGGAGTTCCCAAGGAGTACCGTGTTATGTTGCATTCTGGCCTGGTTGATTATGTCAAGGATAATCGGTCTTGTATACCAGAGCTAGTATCAGCAATATTACCTATTGATAATGAAGTTGCAGAGATTCTCCAAGTTGCTAAGCTAGGCTCTAAAAAATCTGCTGGCCAGACAATGAAATACTGTTTCAGGGAATGCATGGTTTGGTTACAATGGCTGATGTTTTTGGGCGAACCAGCTGTTGAACTCAAGAACCTATCTAAGATGAGTGCTGGGCGTGGTGTTTGTGGAGCTGTTTGGGGAAATAATGATATAGCATATCGTTGCCGAACTTGCGAACATGACCCCACATGTGCTATTTGTGTTCCTTGTTTTCAGAATGGGAATCACAAGGATCATGATTATTCTATTATGTACACAGGCGGAGGTTGTTGTGACTGTGGGGATGTGACAGCATGGAAACGAGAGGGGTTCTGCTCAAAGCATAAAGGTGTTGAACAAATAAAACCCCTTCCAGAGGAGTTTGCAAGATCTGTAGGGCCTGTCCTCGATGCTCTTCTAGGGTGTTGGAAAAATAAGCTACTGTCTGCAGAAACCATCTCCCAGAAAAATCCAAATACAGCTGATCGTGCTTCTATGTGCAAAAAGATTGCAAATCAGCTAACATTTGCAGTTGTTGAGATGCTACTAGAGTTCTGTAAATGCAGTGAGAGTTTGCTTAGTTTTGTTTCCTGGAGGGTGGTTTCTCTAGGAGGTTTATTGGAGATTCTTGTGAGGTCGGAGAGGCTCTTGAGTGAGGGTGTTGTGAAGAAACTTCACGAGCTGCTCCTGAAATTGTTGGGAGATCCCATGTTCAAGCACGAATTTGCCAAAGAATTTTTGCGTTATTATCCATTTGCTGTACGTGAAGTGATGAAAGAAACTGTCAATGATATGCACTATAAACATTCTTTGCTATCCATATTCTCTGTTCAAATTTTTACTGTGCCCACTCTCACCCCCCGACTTGTGAAGGAGATGAACTTGCTAGGCTTGTTGCTAGGGTGCTTGAAAGATATATTTATCCATTGTACTGGAGAAGATGGTCATTTACAGGTAATGCATTTATTTTTCAGTTTATAATGTTTTTGAAACTTTATCTCATACTCTTACTCCTCATAACTTGCAGTGAAGTCTACATTTTTGGATTATGATTGCAAATAAGCTAGAATAAGTTTTACTCTGATCTTACTCTTGATAGAACAAAATCATGTCAAGAAAGAAAATAATTTAGAGTTATGATAAGAAAATACGGCATTTACTAAATTAAAGAAATTCAAATAAGGGAGCTTTCCAAGTCTACTGAATGTTAGCTAAGCAGTGGCTTTAAAATACAAGTAGAGCATCTTAAATAATAAGAAAATAGAACTCTGTTCCTCTTAGTTAAATAATTAATTCTGGATAACTTTGGTTTTGTGATTCTTGAGAAGCTAGGTTTGAAGAATTTGGGATTCATGTGGAAATTACGGCTAGAATTTGATGTATATGGGATTGAGGATGTGTTTTAGGTGGAAGTGGGACTGTCACTGTTGTTGTGAATGTTGATCCAATAGCAAGAAGAAATAAAAGGAAAGGGGCAATAAACAAAGAGTGCTTGGAGAAAAGAGAAAGAAACAACGCATAGGGCTGCAACCCTTAAAGATATACCAAATATTCACAATTTCACTGTTCAAAGTCCTACGATCACATCTAAATGATGCTTCTTAAAGCTATAATCGTTCTGAACTAAGAAGTAGAAAAACAAACAGGAATGGAAAATCATAACTAATAGAAAGCTCCTAATTAATATTCTTGCTCCAATATAAGCTTAATTAATATTCTTGTTTCTAAATAATATTTTTATCCATAAGGAAGACGAATTTCTAAATAGACTAGTTTTACAAGAAATATCAAAGTTTACAGAATTAAAGATTAAATAATTACAATATTTGCTTCTATTTCATATCCCAGTCGGGCATTTTAAGGAATAGATGGCTTTGTCTCTATGCTTGGGGCATCTTACACAAATGCTTCATAGCAAGGACTTGTGTTGGATTTTAAATTACAACAAATCTTTATTGTTGCCAATCATAATCATGCCTGAAAAAGGGAACATGTTGAAACCTAGCACAAGGATTTCATAGTTTGCATATTACCAAAAGGGAATGTGTTGAAACTTAGCACAAAAAGAATTTTTCAAGTTGGCATATTACCAAAAGGGAACATATTGAAACCTAACACGGAAAGGCTTTTATAGGTTTGCTTATTATCACAACACCTTATTGTAATTTTTTGTGGCTAGCTGGTATGACACGGGACACAAAAAATCTTGATTGGTTATTACCACTATAATTTCCCCCCATGGGAAAAGTTATGGTTAGAGAAATTGGAACCAGCAAATTAGATGACTAGTTTATCTGCTTGTGGAGGATTTTCTTCCATTAACCATGACAATTTATGAATTCCACATTCTTCCTGTTTGAAATCTGTCAATCCCTTTGTCTGTGGTTTTACATTTTTGTAACGGTAAAATCTGTTCTTATTTCAAAGAGCTTTTGTACTGTACTTCTTCAATTGGTTACCCATTTTTTATTTTAGATTTTGTAAGTACAACATTTAAGATTGATTGATAAATAGTATGATTGCGATTTCATTTATGCATTTTAAAAATGTGAAAGTGGGGACGTGTTGTGTAAAAATTGAATTGCTGGTGCATGTTCTATGTTTAATGGTTATTGATTTGACTTTGGTTCACACATTCTGTCTTGTTTTTCCCTTTGTCTTATGAGGCAATATGGAGTGAAAATCCAATTTAAACTACCAATAAGATTTGCCCTCTGCTAATAGAAAAAAAATTCCAAGAAACAAAAAAAATAGTAGTGCTATTAAAGGAACACTATCAATTGTTCATTAAGCTTCATAATATAACATACATCTATAGATCTGATGACCATTAATTCAAGATAGTGGGCTTTCAGATGCTTTTATATTGCGTTATAAGAGACAAAATTAGATTTCTGTTCTTGTTCGTCTGCAATGATGCCTTGGTTATGATTTTTAAAGACATAGTTAAGCAGGTT
Organism: Salix exigua; assembly: GCA_032356905.1. NCBI lineage: Eukaryota > Viridiplantae > Streptophyta > Magnoliopsida > Malpighiales > Salicaceae > Salix > Salix exigua. The sequence continues at coordinate 4,780,048 of CM063593.1, read as the reverse complement.
AATGGATTCAATTTTAAATATTACTATATAATTGCTTTTAGCAGATGAAGTTATATTTTTTACTTGCTTGTTATTCCTTTTTCATATGTCAAATTGTTGATTATTATATTTCTGCAGTTTACCAAGTGGGAAAATTTGTATGAGACTGGTTTACGCGTAGTTGAAGATGTTCGGTTTGTTTTGAGCCATGATGCTGTATCAAAAAATGTAACTTGTGAACAGAGGGCTGTCTTGAGAACTTGGATGGAACTTCTTTCTTTTCTGCAGGGAATGGGACCCTTAAAGAGAGAAACTGGCCTCCATGTAGAAGAAGAAAGTGATACTATTAATTTTCCTTTTGTTTTGAGTCATTCTATTGCCAATATCCATTCTCTTTTGGTGGATGGAGCATTTTCTATGACCAAGGAGGCAGATGATGCTACTTTTCTTGACATGCATGGAAAAGATATTGATGAACAAGATAGCATACGACACACAAAAATTGGACGGCTGACTCAGGAAAGTTCTGTCTGTAGTGTGACAGAAAGTACTTCATTCATTTCTTCTGCAAAGGTTGTTGAAGTTGATCCAGATTCCACTTACCGTCACTTACTTCCTTCTTCAGTGACATGGTTAACCTTTGAGTGTTTGAGGGCCATTGAGAATTGTTTGGGCGCTGATGATCCATCTGGGGCTCAAATCTCAAGAGATACTAGCAGCATTTCCAACAGCAACTTTTCAGCATTTAAGAAAACATTGTCTACAACTAGAATAGGCAAATATATGCTTGGTGGTTGTGGCAGTTCAAGCGAAGACGAATGTTCTTCAGTTGCATATAGTAGCTGCCATGCGAGTGTCAAAGTAGATAATGCTAACGTAGTAAGGGACTGCAAAACAACAGTTCCTGGTGAGAATGACTGTGCAGGTTCCAGTGTTGGTTTGGTGGAAGGCAGCAGTTCATCAAAATTGGACCTCCTACAATTTCTAAGTTTGTCTGATTGGCCAGATATAAGTTATGATGTTAGTTCACATGATATATCTGTTCACATTCCTCTGCATCGATTACTTTCCATGCTTTTACAAAAAGCGTTAAGAAGGTGTTATGGTGAATCTGTGGTTACTTATGCAATTAATGCTAGCCCCCCAACTTCATTATCTAGAACCAATGATGACTTCTTTGCATTTCTTCTTGAGGGTTGCCACCCTTATGGATTTTCTGCATTTGTTATGGAACACCCTTTGCGGAATAGGGTGTTTTGCGCCCAGGTCCATGCTGGAATGTGGAGGAAGAATGGGGATGCTGCCATTATATGTCGTGAGTGGTACCGCTCAGTACGCTGGTGGGTACTTTATGCAAACTACATTTTTTTCTGGATATTACTGCATGTGGCATTTCTCACTTTTCTGTTATGCAGGTCTGAACAGGGTTTAGAGTTTGATCTATTTCTTCTGCAGTGCTGTGCTGCTTTGGCTCCACCTGACCTCTATGTCAGTAGAATTCTAGAACGTTTTGGGTTGTCAGACTATCTTTCTTTGAAAGCTGAGCAAACTACAGAGTACATGAACTTTCCTTTAATTCTGTTAGTTTAGTATGCTTTCATATAATTATAGGTGTTCCATGTTCTTGATACTGTATCCAATGGTAATTCTCAGATATGCTTCTAAAGGTGATGTGCATGTCTTGCTGGATCTTCTATTCCTGGTTTCTGTTATCATATCCTTAGAAGAATTAAAACAACTGCTGCTATTAAGTCCTTGAAAAATCCAAGTCTGAGATGCTCTCTTTCACTTCATGCATCTTAGTTTTCAAATGGACCAATATGTGTTAAATATGCTAGTGGTTCATTTTTGAAATGTTTTGCTCATTAACCTTTGGAATATCACTTCATCTTCCTGAATTTTCTTCTTCCAATTTGTTGTTTAATGAATTACAAAAGAATAACATGATGTGCTTGCTATAAATTAAGTGCCAGACCAAGACACATGTGCATCATGTAATCTCTATTTGTATCTCTCACCCCTCTGCACATGCTAAAGAAAAGGGGACTTCCTCTCCCAGTAGGAAGTTTCTTTGTTGCTTCTCTTTAGAATACCTTCTTTATGTTTCACATCCTGTTTTTAAATGCCAGGGCATATTGAAGTTGATACAATATCAGATCTACAATATTAATGCTATGCTATGCTGTGTTTGCAGGTATGAACCAGTTTTGATGCAGGAAATGCTCATGCTTCTTATACAAATTGTGCAGGAAAGGAGGTTTTCTGGATTGACTTTTGCTGAAAATTTGAAGAGAGAGTTGGTTCATAAGTTAGCAATTGGAGATGCCACTCGTAGTCAGTTAGTTAAATCCTTGCCTCGTGATCTCTCCAAGATTGACCAACTTCAGGAAGTTTTGGATACAGTTGCTGTGTACTCTAATCCATCTGGCTTCAATCAGGTTATTTTTGTGGCCCACAACATCTGGTGGTGTTTAAGAGTTAAATGTTCATTTCAATAAGTTGCTATATGTATTTTAAATCTTAGGGGACGTATTCTTTGCGCTGGGCATATTGGAAAGAGCTAGATCTGTACCACCCTCGTTGGAATTCACGGGATTTACAAGTTGCAGAAGAAAGATATTTGCGCTACTGTAGTGCTTCTGCAGGAATAACACAGCTTCCTAGATGGACAAATATTTATCCTCCTCTTAAGGGCGTAGCTAGAATAGCCAGTAGTAGAGTGGTCATTAAAATCATCCATGCTGTATTATTTTATGCTATTTTCTCTCATAAGCGTGCTCCTGACAGTGTTCTTCTAAGTGCACTGCACTTGCTCTCATTAGCATTAGACATCTATATTCAGCAGAAAGAAATAGATATGTCATTTTACATTGAAAACTCTGCTTCTACGTTTGCTTTTGCTGGTGAAGAAATCCTAGAGGGATTAAATTATGGCTCTGGTGACGAGAGCTTGCTGTCACTTCTTGTCTTGCTCATGAGGATACACAAGAGAGAGAGTTCTGACAACCTCTTGGAAGCAGGCAGTTGCAACATCTCTTCTTTGATTGAAAGTTTGTTGAAGAGGTTTGCAGAGATAGATGCTGGATGTATGACCAAACTGCAGCAGCTTGCCCCTGAGATTCATTTATCACAATCAGTTCCAAATTTTGAAAGAAACACATTGGGTTCACCTTCTGATAGTGAGAAACACAAAGCCAAAGCTCGTGAGAGACAGGCTGCCATATTGGTGAGATGCTGTTGCACATCTTGTAATTCTTTTCAATCTACGTGAAGGATGAAAATTGCATTAAGTCTTTTTTAGGTGAACTAGAGAAAGGGCATGTTTCTTTTTATTCGTTCTTGTTAATATCACAGATTTCCTAGATGGAGGTTATGCCATTCACTGGAATATTATTCCAACCAGTGCTGGCCCTAGTTGTATCATCTTTTCACTATTTAAGATGATTTTTTGACCCAAGGAAATATGATATTGAATACTTATGAATTGCATTTCATCAAAGTTTACTCAATCTTCAATGCAGGCAAAAATGAAAGCTGAGCAGTCCAAATTTTTGTCTAGTATGAACTCTGCTACTGATGATGTATCAAATTCTGGAGCAGAAGTTGACTCAGATGGCACACAGAATTTGGAGGGGTCGATGCAAGATGTTTGCTCTCTTTGCCATGATCCCAATTCCAAAAACCCTGTGTCTTTCTTGGTTCTGCTTCAGGTAAAGCTACCACTTTGTAGGTCAGCTTTCATTGGATATATATGTATTTTAGGTAACTGAAGTTCTTTTGATTGTTGACTGAGTTTCCTTCTGCAATGTGAATTTGATTTCTTGGACCAAGAAATCAAGGCTTTTGAGCTTTATTGACAGAAGCCCTCCATCATGGGATCAAGATCAGCTGCCTAACAAGGAGCAAAACTCTGTAATTGCAAAGACGTTGACCGATCAATGTGGAATTAGCTCTTCAAGTGGTCCGGGAATGATTTCATCTACTCAACTAACACATTTTGTTCAGGATGTAGTCACCCAATTTGCTAATTATGCTCAACCTGGGGAAGTAAATGCTATTATTGAATTCATCAAGGCTCGGTTCCCTTTATTAAGGAGTTCCCAAGTATCTTCTGCATCCAAGGATGGAAAAGATAGGACTATGAATACTTTTGAGATGTTAGAACAAGACATGTACTTCTCCATGCGGAAAGAAATGCATGATAATTTGCACGTTTCAAATTCCGGATTGCAGACTGGGAAATTTACAGCTGCTGAAGGTGGTGAAAGCAGCAGTCCTGAATCTGTATTGCTTGCAAAATATATAGCAGCTCTTTCAAGAGAGATAACAGAGCACCCTTCTTCTTCTGAAAGTGCTCCTAATGATGAGCTACAGGCAGATTTTTCTTCCCAGTCTCTCACATATGATGGATTTGGCCCAGCAGATTGTGATGGGGTTCATCTATCTTCCTGTGGACATGCTGTGCATCAGGAATGTCATGATCGTTATTTGTCATCATTGAAGGAACGGTAAGTTCTATTAGCGTGAAAAACTTGAAGCTTGTCACTATCAAATCTTTTGCTTGCCATTATGAGATCTCTTACTCGACTTTTCAATTTGACTTGAATATCTTTTAAAGACATGAAGTTTTAATTTCTTTTAAAATGCTATGTGCTTTATTATTTTCTGCTGTTAATTTGTTGGGTTGGGATCAGTAATTGCTTTGGATGGTCATTCAAATCTCAAATACATAGCTACTGTTCAGTGAAAAAAAGCAAAGTACACTGGGAGTTTAGCTTCCAATTTATTCCAGGATATGGTTTGCAAGAGAAACAACTAGAGATAAAATAAATGACTGGTATTGGATACAACAACATAAATGGAACTGAGCATATTTCTTTAAATATCAATGCATCATGCTAATAAAGAAATTTCTCTGACATTCTGTTAATGGTAAATGATACTGAATAGTAAAAAGAAGACAGCACCTCAAACATATAAAAAGCTTGTTTAATGTTGTAATATGAGAATACCCTCACTTATGGCATATGATATGTTTGTTAAGGCGTAACACTGCAAAAATACACCTTTCACTTACGAGGCAATTGCTTAATTGTAATGGCTTAAAACATTATATATTTGTCTTACCCTTTGGCAGCAACATCTAGGACACCCAAAATGCCTTTTAGCTCCTCACTTTATCATCTAGATGGTCCTCAAGTACAAAGGGAATGCCTTTGAATATACAAGTTTGTGTCTGGATAGTTGTTTCTCTCTCTCTGTCTCTCTCTCTCTGTCTCTCTCTCATTTGTGTGGTATTTTACATGTTACAAAGAGATGGTTAGGCCTTAGTCCTATTATATGGCCGTGTATGTGTCTGTAAAGGCTAATTTTTTTATCGCATTCTATACACAGATATGTCAGAAGAATTGTTTTTGAAGGAGGGCATATTGTTGACCCGGATCAGGTACCTTTTCTTACATGTAAATTTGTGCATTTTTAAAGGTTATCCTCCCCCGAGGGGGGAAGGAAATAAAACATTACGGATTCAGTTTTTTCTCCCCATTTTTCTCAGGGGGAATTTCTCTGCCCTGTATGTCGTCGACTAGCAAATTCTGTCTTGCCTTCATTGCCTGGGGATTTCCAAAAGGTTTGGACACAGCCCATGATTTCTACTGTCAGTTCACTGCATGCTGCGGATCCTTTGGCCTCATTAAGTGGATGTGATTCTCTTCAGCTTCAGCATGCCTTGTTTCTCTTGAAATCTGCTGCAGAAGTGGTTGAAAAGGGTGATATCTTGAAAGCTATTCCCTTGCAGAGGAGTGAAAAAATGTGGCCGGATCTTGATTCAATTTCCCGTTTCCTTATTAAGCTATATTTCCCTAACAGATGGGATAAGTTCTCAGGATCTGCAAGGGTAAACCATTCCATGATTATGTGGGACACTCTTAAGTATTCCCTTATATCTATGGAGATTGCAGCACGTTGTGGAAGAACTCATATGACTCCTACATATAGCCTAAATGCATTATACAAGGAACTCAAATCTTCCAGTGGATTTACACTATCCTTGTTGCTCAAAATTGTCCAAAATTTGAGGAGTAAGAATTCTCTTCATGTGCTTCAGAGATTTAGGGGTATTCAGCTATTCGCACAGTCTGTTTGTTCAGGAGTTCCCAGCAATTATCCCAGTGGTACTTATAGGTGTGGAGGTGAGTCTTTTGTTATTGTGTTGCTTTAACGCACCCAATGGATTGCTGCTGCTGATCTCTTCTTTTAAGCACTAGGTTTTTTTCAAGTCAGGGGCTACCATTTGTTTTTTTAGTTATAAGATCTGTTATGCCCTGCACCCTATTGCATAGAAACATAATGTCAGCATAATTCATTGGTCATAGATTTTAAGAGATAGGAGCTTACTTTGTTTTATTTTCCTTTTTTTTTTTTTTTTTGTGTGGGGGCTTGTTCAGGGCCAAAGGTGAAAAAAAAGAAAGAAGGAACTGCGTACATGATACAGGGCTAAAAAAAACCCATATGAAGATTATAAGATTGTGTTGCAACCCCACATTGGCTGGCCAACCAATCCCCTTCTCTAATTATGTTGCATACTCAGTCTTCATTTTAACCTCAAGAATAGCCTGTGCAACCTTTCTACAAAACCACAATTATCTATCAAATTTGAAGGCCTTATTTCTTGTTTTACATGATAAAGTTGCTCATAATATGGTTATATTTTTTATTGACTAATAGCCAGTCTTGCACTGTGCTGTTTGGTTCACTATTTTATGTCGGTAATTTCAATGCTATTCTACACAGAAAATATGTCGAGCATCTTAGCACACATTGGGAAGGAAGTTTCATACCCTGACATTCAATTTTGGAATTGGGTGGCTGAACCTGTCCTTGCTCGTGATGCTTTTTCATCATTGATGTGGGCCCTGTTTTGTCTCCCACACCCATTTCTGTTTTGTCAAGATTCCTTATTGTCCCTTGTGCATGTTTTCTATGGTGCTTCTGTAGCTCAGGTATGAGAACTGCACCCCCCCCCCCCCCCACCCCCCCGATGTTCCTGTAACTCTAATTTTCCTAATTCCTATATTTTGCAACACAGGCTATAATAATGTTTTGTGGGAAACATCAACGTGAAATGAGTGAATCAAATTTTGATGATTCTCTGATCACTGACATCTCCAAAGTTTTTGGGGAATCTGAATGGATCAAGAATTTTTTTGTTTCCAACATCGATTCATCTTCTGACATCATCAATGTAATTCGTAGACTGAGTTTCCCTTACTTGAGGAGGTGTGCTTTGTTGTGGAAATTGCTTAGTACCTCAGTCTCAGCACCATTCTGTGACAGGGATGTGTTGAATAGATCGTCTAATGTTGTCAATTACATGATGAATAACATGAGTGGAGGTCAAGAAGAGCTCAATGTAGTTCAAGAGCTGGAAAAGATGTTCAAAATTCCTCCATTATTTTTTGTCCTCAGGGATCATAATCTACGATCTTTAGTTACAAAATGGCTCCATCATTTTTGCAAGCAGTATGAAGTCTTTAGTTCCCAACATGTTCTACATGTCACACCTGCATTTCCATTCAAGTTAATGCGCCTACCACATGTTTACGAGGATCTACTGCAGAGGTCTGTCATGAATTTACTCTTTATACTTTTAGTTATGACCTTTTTCAATTCCCCAGTTCACTGAGAGAATTTGTGTATGTTATCCAGGTATATAAAACAAAAATGTGTTGGCTGCAAGAATGTACTTGATAGTCCTGCTCTTTGCCTACTCTGTGGTAGAGTATGCTCTCCCAACTGGAAGTCATGCTGCAGGTTCATGTCTTACCCAATCTCAATGCTGTTATTAAAATCACCAGCTAAACACTGGCGCACGTAGTTGTTCTGAATCTGGATGTCATGTTTCAGAAGGCGCCACTTTATGGATTTTAATTGATGATGTTTATTTTTCATTGAAGGGAAAGCGGATGCCAAACTCATGCTATGGCCTGCGGTGCTGGTACTGGTGTATTTTTGTTGATCAAGGTATGGACACTGTTACTTTTACTAGCTTGCTTCTAGGAAGTCCTATCAATTCTGTTTTATTTCAAGTTTATTTATTTTTGTGAGAGTGTCTTCTATTTGGAGACGTGACTAAAACAGTTTGTGATTATAGAAAACTACAATTCTGCTACAAAGATGCGCACGCCAGGCTCCTTGGCCATCTCCGTACTTGGATGCATTTGGTGAAGAGGTAAAGTTGTTTATTCTGCTCTTGAAAGGTGTTTCAATGATGGAATCTTCTGTGTGTACTGTTTGTTTTAGGCTATTTTGATTTGTATTGCCGTAATTTTGGCTAGGAAAGAATTGGAAGTATCTTGTGAATGTGTGCATGCACGGGCAGGTGTGTTGTGTATAAAGTGTTGAAGTCTTAGGTCTAACTGGGGTCCATTTTTTGTTGACTTAATTGATTTCAAACACCTTTTCCTTTATTGCTCCCACCTGCCAATTTACCCCACCATACCCGTGCTGACATGAGATGGTATGGAAAACCTGCATTAGTTGAGGGAGAAAAGGAAGACAATGCATTTGGGATTTTGTTTAAGTGTATTACACCTGGCAACAGTAAATTACATAATTCTTTTAATCATACCTATTCTTCTTGCTGGACTTTGGGCTTTTACTTTTACATTATGTAAATTTTGGGCCTTGACATATTGAAATTGAGTTAGTTTGATTGTGTCAGGCTATATCATATTGTAATTTATTGGATTAAAAATATAATCACCATAATTGATATAAAAATATTCTTAAAATTTGAGAAGAATAAAATACAAATATTTATATATAAAATATTTGAAAATGAAATGATAATATTGTTGTTTATTTTATGAACTTTTCCCTGCTTTCCTGAAATTTTTTCTCCTCTTCTTTTTGGACTGCAAGGTATCTGCCATTTGCATTTAAAAAATGCTCATCATGTTGAGGATTTGATTTGGTTAAAATAGTATGTAGTTAGAATTGTTTGTTTTGAGTTCAAAGTTCAATCAAATCTTTTTTATATATATTGTTAATATCCCTAAATCTTCATGTGAGCAAGAAAAGTTACAGAACCAAGCTAAATCTGCTTAGAAAAAATGGAAATTAAAAACAAGAAAATTCAAGTAGCTACAAAAGTTGCAGAACCAAGCTGAATCTGCTTGAAAACTCTAACCTTAGCAACAAATATATCCTTGCATATAAAATGTCTTAATACTAGGAAGGGAATAGCATCTGTATGCCCAAGATAAGCAAATGACCAAACATGTTAGGGAATAACATTTACATAATAGCATTTGTGAAACTACAGCATCTTTTTAATATAATTAGAACAACACAACTGCTGTCCTAGAGCATGGGTTAAGACCAGTAAATTCAAAACTCTCTTCTTACAACTTGGATCAACAAATACACTGAAATTATAAGATGCGAGATTAACTAAAGGCCAGTATAGCTATTGATAAATACTTGAAAGTATATCTCTCCTAGTTTAAGAACAAAAAGAAAAAAGAAAACCTGAAGGTTGTGTTTATGCATTAGTAATTACACATATAGCAAAATACCATAACAAAAACTATACATGTTTCTTTGAAGCAAGACCACTCTACAAATTTAACAGCCACCACCATTCAAGTGACCAAACCAACAGGCTTTGGTTGTTAAGCGTGTATTTAAAAAAAAATAGGGATGCAATGTGTTCCTAGCATCATATTACAGGTGCTCAGTGATTTACTCATAAACTTCTCTTGCAGGATATTGATTCTAACAGAGGAAAGCCATTGTACCTGAATGAGGAGCGCTATGCTGCACTAGCTTACATGGTGAGAATGTTTGACAGGCACTCCTTATTTGATAGTTTGTATACCTAATATCTTGAACCACTGAATATAATGGGGGTTTGCCTCCTCTGAGCATATTGATATGTGGCTAATTGGAGTTTAATGCACTACTCACCTATTGGATTGGGAGACAATAAAAAAGTAAAATGGTGTGGATATTGTGATTGTGGCAGCTACATTCAATTTACTAGGGAGTCTTTCTTTATACACGTTGTTTGTCTATTCTTTTTCGTTTTCTGTTTTCGTCACATATTGTTTTTATTTAATTGTGAATGTTAGGTTGCTTCTCATGGCTTTGATCAGAGCTCTAAGGTTCTCAGCCAAACTACCATTGGATCCTTTTAAGTCTAGCTCTTCAAGGTTCATATTTTTTTAGATCATTCTTTGTGTTTGCATGTGTATTGATTTTTCTTCAAGATTAATTTCTTTTCTTGGTTTTCCATACAGGTTGCTTAGGTATAGAAGGATTTGGAAGTTGCTCAGGTATAGAAGGATTTGGAATCAGATTGATATTGGAAGGATGAGAAGTGCTTTTCTGCACTTCCAAAGATTGCCAATCGTCCACACACAATTTGGGGGGAAATAGTTAAAGATCTAGGGTTCAGGATACAGGTGTCCTGCAGTTGGATAAGCACTTCATGCCGGTGAGTTCACTACAGTTACATCTTGTTGTGTTAACTCTCTTTTGTTTCCCAAATAACTTTTGTTGTTATGCCAAATAGGCACCCTGCCTTCTCTGGTGTTGATATTGTTACAGAAAGTAACTCTTATGAAGATAATTACTACTATTAGGTTTCGGGGGGGGGGGATGCTAAACTGGAATGATAGTATGCCTTTCCTTTTGAGGATTCCCATTCTAAACTGGAAGAGGTCTCCCCTAAGAAAGCCAGGGCCTGAACACTTTGTAACATTGCAAACAATATCTAGTTTACCTCTAATTCTTCAACAGCTGAATGCACAGAGAATATCTTTGCATCCTGTGGAATCCTCAAAAACGAATGGCAATGGGAGGATTTAAATCAGATTTTTTTCTCGTCATCTTCAACTTGTCACTGTCAGGACACTCTTATTTGGCTGTGTACATAAACTGGGGCACTGGGATAAAATCTTAGTTACTAGCAAATTATTAATCATCCCATGATTGCATTTGGTTGGGAATTCAATTCAAAATGCGAGTTAAGAAAATGTTGTTAGAGTGGCCTGGTGAAGGTTTGGGCATGCCTTTTTCAGATAAATGCCTACTCACCTTTTCTTGCTTCAAATTAGATTTTTTTTTTTGCTGGAGTTTACCTGTTTGATTCGCTGGTGTCTGCAGATTAGTTTCCCTTAAGCCGTGTTTTACAGGAGAACCCTTACCTGTGTGTGTATATATATATATATATATATGATTGGATCTTGCAGAACTTTGGCTCTCATGCATGTGTTTTGTATCATGTGCAGCTCAAATTGCAGGGAGGAACCCTATTACTGATGTGGTCAGCACGCTTATTTGTTATCTGTGCATATGGCGACTTCCTCTTGTCAAAGGAAAATCAACAACCTTGTGTAAATGGTGTGTCCATAGTACATCTTCAGCACTTCAGCTTTTGGGGATTATAACGCAGCTCGAAATTGAATTTGTTTATTGTTGCGTGATTCTTTCTTGGGAAAATCGCAATTTAGTCCTTAAAAGGGTCTTCAGTCTTCCTTCTTTTTAATTTTTTAAAGGAAAAATCGCAAAATTTATCGTACTTTAAGATTTATTCAAGAAATCATGTTAACTATTCGTTGAGATCTTAAAGTAAGGTATCTCTTTTATCTGAAGTCGAAGATGCAGTTTTTGCATTTAATTTATTTTAAAAATTAAAATGGAATACATTAAAGCTCCGTCTGAGTATGCAGGATTGTAACCTCGTACCCAACAGGCACTAAGGTAATTAAGTCAACGTTATATTCTAAAATAAGCATCTGGTACATGTCAGGTCAATTCAATTTCAATATAAAAATACGACGAGCATGCATGTTTACAATGGTGTCAAGTTCATTTGAGCATGGGAAGATGTAATTATACGAAAGATTTATATGGTACACGTGCCACCTTAGAATGCTCATTTCCATGCAGAAGCGCCACCTACATGCTAGCACGTGTATACTGAATTTTTAATAGAGTTCATATTTCAATCTACCCAAGGGCAAACTCTTTTTATTTCACTGTTGTCCATGTTTTTGTAACACTTTAATTTAGTATCAAATCTTGTCCTGCCCGAGGCCAATGAAGGCTCTTTACGGGGATAAGAATGAAAGGGGGAAAGAAAGTGACAACCAGCTAACTAGGTAAGTGCATTGTGTTTAAATCCATGACCTAGGTTACCAATTTGATGATTAACTTGATTGATCAAAGTAGATCCAATATTGTTTTGCTTAATGTTACACAAAATAAATGTCACCTCTAAGTCAGATCGACTTCGTCTTAATTAGATAAGTACGTTGTTTAGAAAATCTATATTTTTCTTACGCATATACTTCTAGATTTGTTTTAACGCATATATTTATTTTTTATTACCATATTTTAGTAAAAAAGTCTCATTGCATAAGAAAATAATTTAACCCACAACAAAGTGCAAGACAACTACCTAACACATGCTAATTGGGACTAAATAGCTAAAACAAATAGATATTTCTTAACATATTAGATATTGAAATATTGTATACATAAAAAAAATATATTATAAGTTTCATAATCAAAAGTTTGGGGGAAGGGTTAACAAAAGTAATCCATGTAACAATCTAATAAAGCATGTGGTTTTGTTTAACACACACACACACACACACAGCATAAACCAAATTAATTAAAACCTTGAATTTCATTTTTCCAATCAATGAATTATATATTTAGAGTAAAGAATCAATGAATAAAAGAAAAGAAAAACTTACAAACTTATCAATCGATTTTTCATATCTTTGGTGTGACCACCATTAACATTGATTTTGGCAATAGATACAATCATTAAATATTCCTCTTCACCACCATTATCATCTTGATCCCAACATAACTTTCATTTAAATACCATCTTGTCAAAATTGTATACACCATTGTCATTAATAATATCATTTTACCATTAATTATTTCATATTTTTATCAAGAAATGACTTAATTGAAAGACTATGGTGATGTAAAATTACAATATAATAAAATTTTAAACAACTTAAGGGACATTGAGATAGGTTTACTCTTTGATATCTTTTTGTTGTTGTTTTTATCTCAGGTTAATATACTTCATTCAATTGATCATGGTTTTCCAGTGCCAAAACTCCTTCAATCTGAGGGCACTGTCGAATATACCACCAAGCTATAGGGATGTTGTTAATCTTGCACCGAAATCATTTTGATTTCAATTTCACCATTACAATTTCTGAAATAAATGTTTTTGTTAAAATCAGTTAACCAAAAATGTAAGGTCTCTTCAAAATGATGTCGTTGCTTGCACACAAAAAAGAAAGTACAATTTAAATGAAAATATAGCCAAAAAGCCTAAAAAAATAGATAAGAGTCCTTGATTGAAAATTTTTAAAAGTTAGAGGATAAAATTGATATCAACATTTTTTTGGTGAGAATATTGAAACTACCAGTATAATTGGATGATATTTTCAAGGTTTTTCCCAAACTTAAAAATCAACCATGGTAGAGACAAATTGCAAAGGCCTAGTGAGAGGGAACTTAAATTTATGCTTCCTAAACTCCAGCCGTCTACATTTTTTGTGAAGTTGGAAGAGGAAACAAGGCCTAGACTCCCAAGGATTACACTCTAAGATGGAGCCCTGCTGGTTACATTTATATATATATATATATATATATATATATATATATATATATATATATATATTAACAAGTGGACAAAGAAATAAGAAGCCTAAAGGACCAACACTTGTGATTTGTGGCATAATATTTCCCCCCCTTCTTATTGGAGGTTCTGTACAGAAAGTTACATTCCAGGTAGCATAATTGGGTCCTTCAGCTCTTATTCCACGGACCAGAAGCCTCCCAGCCACTGGCTCCTTTTATAATGTAAGACGTAGCTGTAAGACAAGAAAAAATGGGTGCCAGTATCTGCATGATTGATTTGATTAGCTAGATGATGCGCATGTTAACAAATCATTTGATTTGTCACTTCGAAACAGCTTCAATAGACATTGGAAACTGTAGTCTGTGTTTAACCTCAAAAATCTCCACTCTGGTATCCCTGAAAGACAATTACACAAGGAAAACTGAGCATTAGAACTCCAATATTTCATGTTCCCTCTAACTCGATCAAGATAACAACGCAAGGTTTACAAAAGAAAATAAAGAAACCAAAAAAATAAAAATAAAAAAGCCTTGGTGAATATCATTAGCTGCACCACCTTTCACCAAAAGAACTCGAGGAGAAACGCATTTTCACTTAATTGACAGGTTTCTTAACCACCAGAAAGTTCCGCTCCTATCACAAGTTTTCTTCCCATCCACCTTGATGGTCAATTGGATTTGTGCAGGACTCTAGGTATTAACCAATACACACACACACAATGATATATCTAAGACTACATCTTTAAGATGCTTCACGCACTTTTTCTTTGCGAAGCCATGTCTTATTGAAGGTTTCTCAGCTCAGAATATGCAACAGGACTTGAGGCCAAAATTATTTATTGGAAGGGAAACGGGGTAATTCCCTATCATAAACTCAACATCCATTCCAGTAAAAATAAACATGAAGATGATCAGGCCATAATAGTCTCCGGGATAAAGAGGTTACAAGAAAATCAAAATACAAAATACAAGAAGCTTGGAACTCAATATTAATTAGACCTCCCAATGACAGATCAATTTCTTATAGTTTAGCAATCTTAATTTTATCCAAGGGACAGAAAATTGTTCTTATTGCTGCAAAACAGAAAACACTTTGTCATGGAAAACTAACAACAAAGAATTTTTACATGAAGAGCTTGTAGCTAAGAACTAAATGCTGTCAAACAAAGAAAGATTTGACGTATCTAAAATGCAGAAACCCAGTGTGGACAAATGTACCCATATAGGAATGCAATAAGAATGAAAACAAAGCAAAAATAATGATAATAAATTTCAAACTCAATATACCATCCAAGAGAATTTTCTTCACTAACCCAGCATAATATTTGAATATAAAGGAACCTCAAAAAATCTTTTTGAAAATATATTTGTATCTGATTTGAGATATCATTCTAAATGCTTCCAGCATACAAAAGTTTATCATTAAAGATTCCATTTTTTATCTTGAGTAAACATGAAAACACAGTTTTAGTTCTGGAGCATTTACTCTGATGAAACACAATGAATGAAACCCATAATGAAAGCATAAGGAAAATCTAATATCAGTAGGAAGAGCATAAAATATTAGACATGGCTGGAAACAAAAATTATGACTTACAGATCTTCTTTAGGTAACCCCCATCTTTGTTGCACGAGAACAATCTTCAGTGACAGGAGAGCCCCCCTTCACAGATAATCTCGTTGGTTTGGTACCATCACTCCTGCCTTTTTCAAATGTAAACTCAAGTTGTCTCTTGAAGACAGCAGTCCGGTTGGATCTTAACCGATATGGAGGAGATGCATTGAAGGGCTTATCATGAGACCGAATATTACCATTACCCAAAGAAGCAGGACTCTCACACAAACTTCCATCTTGAGCAGCTGTCTTTTCCAAAGTATTTTCAGTTTTTTCATGTTCAACAGACATGTCTAACCTGTCTTTGATGGTTTCCTCGCCTACTTTCCCAATTTTACTAGGAAGCAGATCCACAATCTTCCTCTTTCGAAATATTGAAGGAGTGTTAGGGAAGCTCATGGCAGCAATTCTCAATATAGATTCTGGACTTTGTGCACTCAAATCACGACTCTTTACACAAGGTGGGGTGAAGAAACTAACAGGAGACGAAACTGGGCAAGAATTGTTCTCATGCTGCACATTACCCGTGTTTGAAGGATATGAATCCAATTGTTCTACTAGTGGTGGCTCATAATACAAAGAACCATAACTCGGCCTGTCAAACTGCAATCCAGACCCTATACCCTTGTCTTGATTATCTTCAAACTTTTGCTGCAACTCTGAATCACAGCAGCTAAGATCTACAGAATCAGCATACTCGTTTGGAAGAACACTTGATGAAGCTACTACATCTAGCACCAATGTAGACTCTAACTGATCTTTTCCATCTTCATCTAGCTTGCATAAATCAGTAGTTCCTGATGAAGTTTGGGCAGCTGAATCTGATTCTTTCATTGTTTTCATCACAGCAGATTTATTCGTATCTTTAGTTCCATTTTGGAAACCATTCTTTGAAATTGGAGGTAGTTTCCCCGTAGACAGATAAAAATCTAATTTTTTCTTCAAGGAACTATTCCAGTGGTTTTTAATTGAATTATCAGTCCTGTGTACAGAAAAGTTGAGACAAATTAGTCTAGCTTGAAATATCCACTACATAAGCAGTTCACACACACACATCTTGGAGAATAATAAATGACATGGCAAGATGTTATTTTTTACTATTTAATTAACCTCCTGAGCCATGTCTAGGTTTATGGCAATGTCCAACTCGTACAAAGGTTGAGGCATTAGGCCTGTAGACCCTTGATAAAGAAAAGGTGGGATCAGATATGCAACAAAAGGAACTTTATATGAATTTGTGTATTTCGACTATACTGAACTGATCACCTGTATGATATTACATGAGGATCATTGCTGAGATTCAAAACACATTTTTCTTTCAGTTATAACTTTGATTCGGTCACAATAAGCCCTTTATGAAATATATAGACTTTTATAACCACAATACATTTTTCTTTCAGTTATAACTTTGATTCGGTCACAATAAGCCCTTTATGAAATATATAGACTTTTATAACCACAATACATATTAGATAGCAAAAATGAAATGTCATTGTCTGTATTGTTTTAACTCTAATTACCAAGACGCGTTCTTAAAATCTCTGAAAAGTCAGATCAAATCAAATTGGCTTCCAGGCATAAATAAATGACAAGACAAGATATTCTCATTCAGAAAGGGTAGAGTAATTTTATATAAACTCCCAAGCATATTAACAATATGAATATACAAAATTCACTTTCAAATAAGCTGGATCCTCTTTTGAGATCAACACTACTGCATGAATCAGCAAATTTAGCATTCTGCCTACCCTACTCAGAGGAATGTGAGCATCATCAAATATTCAAACGAAGTTAGAAAATGTAGCAACTAATTTCCTATAATACATAAAATCAAGATCAACATAGCAACTAAATTTCCCTCATAGTTTTTACAAATTATGCAAGAGTACCTTCCAGGCAGAACCTTCGCTATTTCTGCCCATTTGTTTCCATATATGCGATGGGCATTCATGAGTGCCAATTCCTCCTCCAATGTCCAGGCATCCTTTTTTATATCAGGATTCAAATGATTGTGCCACCTGAAAATATTCCAAATAAATTCATTAAGTGATTAAATATATGATTTTCAGCTGTTCTAGGACCACGGTCACGGTTCCAATGAGAAAATAGGTTCCTGTGTCCTGAATTGTGTTGTGGATGAAAAAATAAAATGAATCAATCAGCAACCTTCTTAAACAAAGTTACCTCTCTCGGCATTGCTTCCCTATGCGACCAGGTAAAGCTTTTGCTATAACAGACCATTTTGTGGGTCCATATTTTGCTACCAGTTCAATAATTTTATCATCCTCCTACAAGCCAAGAGAACAGAAATTTTAGTGCCTAAATATAGTCTACAACAAGAGATATGTAACAAAATAAGGTGCCAACCTCTTGAGTCCAAGGTCCTTTAACAAGTTCAGGATCAAGAACCTTCTGCCATCGATGCAGACATTGCACTTCTGATCTATCAGGAAAAAACTCAGCTGCATAACATCAAAAGTAAGAAAAACTTTAGATATTTGACAAGAATATTATCTATTTGTCACATGTAAACCATTTTTTTATGCAACACAAACAACATCGGTAATTTAAGACTCAAAACAGGTCCTCCAAATAGAGAAGGTTATTGGAAACAACCAGCAACTTGCTTGAAATGGACATGAAAAAGCTCTTTCCAAAATTATAGAAAACAAGTGCTCTCAGATTGGGTGAGTATGTGGTTTGGCTTCGGCAGTGTTAACAACTAAAATAGTAGACCCTAAATCTAAGTTCATTCATGCTCTAAAATATTCTATCACATCTATCTTCTGCCATAACTCAGAACCACCCACAAATCTAAACAGATTTTTAAGGTGACTCGGGCACTAGGTGCAGGTAAAAAAATATTAAGAAAGAATTTAATTGATTCCTATAACTTTCTTTCTGTATAGCCCCACCACTAGTTGAGTTTCCTCCCTGTAAAAGGTGAAGTCACTTTGATTTTGGTTGGGCACCCGGGTTGAACGGGGGGAATCAAAGGCAGGGGATAGATTAAATGTTAAATATTTGAGGTTATTTGCTAATTGAATATCATTGTAATGCACAAATGAATGAAGTTCTGGACATCGCTCACAATGTATTTAACCTCTCTCATTAAACACTTTATATGTAGAAAGAGAGTGTTGTTGCTTTTGAACTCTATTACTTATGTTTCTTGCTTTTATTTTTTTGTGGATTGAGAAACCCAAACTTTTATCTCTCTTGCTCTTTCTCAAAGAATGTTTTTGTATCATGTTTCTTTGTTGAAGTAATGAGGCTTATGTGGTTAACCTTATATTCTTTTAACAGTATTTTGAATCTTTTTATTAGCTTGAAAATTAAATCAAGACAGTCAGATGCATAAAAGTTATATTTTGACAAGGTGCTAAATTACTGAATGATGGCCCTGGAAAATATTCCTAGCTATGCTACTGACTCCTGTTATGCACTTACAGTTCCTAGGCTGCTATAATTCTCTTTGGGTCAGCCAAAGCAAGTTTCTTTATTTTCCTAGATCTACTATAAAATATATTTACAGAATCTTCACAACTCTGCGAGTCTCAGCTAGCTCAAGTGCACAACAAGTCTCACTATAACCTTTAAAGGGAATTGTACATCGAGCATGAACAATAGGCAATGCTGAAACAGAAATACAGGGGGGGGAGCATGGAGAATGATTATCTCTATTGCTAAATAAGTTTTAGACAGCACTTCTGAGTTAAGAAAGAGACCTATTTTCTTCCAACTTTTCCCTTTATAAGTTGCAACAGCAGTTCTTAATGTCTCATCCTGTAACACATTAAAAAGGTTGTCATTAGCAACTGGATTTGAGCACAATACTCTATAACAGCAGATAAGCACAGCTGAAAGCTGGGCACTAACAGAGATCTAGCTATATTGCAGGTGCTCATGATCATTATAATGATCATACTATGATTAATAAGAGGATAAAAATAACATTGAAAACTAGCAAAGCATCATACTGGTCCAGGTTTAGAAGTGACTCAACCACTGACTTGGACCAAACCCCAACCTTCAAATAAGCCAACAAACAAACAAGAAAATCTTCTCGCATAGGAATTAAATAAGTTAAGAAAGCACAAACCTCCTCCGGAGTCCAACCACCTTTGGCTCTCCTAATTGGCCCTGTAGTTCTTCTGCAAATCCAAATTCTCAACTCATTATTCTCAAACAAAAAGATCATACACATAAAGCAATAGAATTCAAAACAAGATAAAAAAAAAAGACTGGATATTTCAAAGTGGATAGACGTAAATGAATAAAAAATACTTTCTAAACAAAGGGTAAAAGAGAATTAACGGATAGTAAGTGACCTGTTAGTCGGTGATAGAGTGGCTGGACTATAAACTCCGGGAGACTTGAGAATAGCACTGCCACTACCTTCTTCAGATTGAGAGAAGCTCGAAGCGGGTGTTAATTGCTTATTTTCAAGGCAACGCTCTTCTATCTTTAGTTCATCCATCTCCTCTTTCTACAACCATCTCCAAAAGCCATAATCATAATCCACAAATACATAATTCAATACATAGAGTCGTACTACTTAAATCAAATAATAATAATATAAGTAAAATATAGAGCCCTAAAATATATTTAGCAATACAAACAAAACCCAGATCTTAAAAAACACCGATTGGATAAAAAAAAAGCAGAAATCATATTCAATTCTACCGTTTCTTAATCAAATCACACATACTTTAAAGCTAATAATCGTTCGATATCCAAATCAGTTAAACCATATAAACTAAAAAAATCCGACCTCTGCTTCAAGAGAGATGGCGGGAATTGAAGAGGAGCTCATCGACGTCGAGAGAGAGAGAGAGAGAAATAAATAAGGTAGAAAGGAAAGAAAGGGAAACGTCTCTCTCTGACTCACAGAGAAAACAAAACCAAGCCAAAGCTTGCCCGTTGAAACAAAATAAAAATAAATAAATATATACACGCACAAGGCCAGACCGTAAATTTGTATATAACGAATATATTTTGCGCCGACCGTCTCCGTTAGTTGCCGTTATCGACTGCTTTCCTTTCGAGCATTTTTTTTTTTTCGTTTTTTTTAGGTTTTCAAAACCCTATTTGTTAACGGTGCTTAACGGTTTTTAATCTTTGTAAGCCCAAAGTTTGAACCTCAAACGGCACTCTAGCTACTGCGTTAAATCTCGAATTGGTTTGGGACAGTGGGTGTGAAGGGCCACCCGTTCGCGGGTGTTTCTTGACCGTTTGATTTGGAAATACATGATCGAGGTTTAAGTGACGTTTTTCTAAGTAAGGATATGTTTTAACTGATTTTGTTTTTTTTAAAACAACAAATGGATTTACTTTTGATTTATTATAATTAAGATAATTATCTGTTTGTTGTAGAGATTTATACGGTCTCTTATTTTTCCATTTTTTTAATGAAACTTATATATTTTTTATTTAATCTGTTTTTGCCCCTTAACTTTTGAAGGTGAGTCAAATTAGGCCTATGCTATTAATTTAGCCAGTTTCGTCCCTAAACCATTATGTTTGCTAACAAATATCCTCCCTCTACTTGATTTAACTGTTAGATCCAGGAGTCATTCTAAAAAAAAAACAGATTTTGATATTTTTCAGCTGAAATTTCACACATGCTATTGAAACTTCAATCAATTTCACAATTACTTTTAAAAAAATCAAAAAGTTTTTTTTATTCTTAGAATCATAAAAATTGAAAAGTTATGAAAAAATATATAAAATAAGCAAATAATTTACACGATTCTTGAGACCCCGAGCAAAATTTGGGATCATTTCCAGTTTGTTTTTTGTTAATATTTAATTTTAAGAAAAATAAATAAAAATGCTTCTCAAACTCAAAATTTCTAAAATTATTTTGATAGACGTGGAAACTGATTTGATGAATATTTCTATACTTGAGAATTTAAACCCAACAACCTGATGTGGGAGGTGTCATAAAAATTATCTAGGAAAAGATTTAATCATGAACAATATGCAAGTTGGTACAGAAACACTCCTTGTCATTGAGCAAACACGCACGCACAAAACTTAATTCCAACTAGAAAAAAAAAATACAAGATTATTGAAGTTAACATCTCCTTTCTAAATTACAAAAACTTTTATGAGTGTTGCTCCCCCACTGCAAGGAGCTTTCCGGGAGGCCATGGCCGACTTCAACTATGCAGGTTTTACAATTCCAAGGGATAGAAGGTCAGATAATTATCCATCATGATTAATCCATATTATATTGTTTTAGCAATTAGCAGCAGTACAAAGCGTGCGCGCGCTACACGTCTTCTGAGTTCGGATGATTTGAGGCAAATGGAAGTTTCGAATATCTGTAAAATGTACTCGAAATTATTTCGGGACATCAATTGAGTTCACTTCCATTTGCCTCTAATTCAACTAGTCGTTTCGAGTAGTTTATCATTGAGATTCCATTTCAATTCAAATATGCTACTTATTCAAACTCCACTGAAATGCTAGATCACAAAAGTATGACATCAAGAAAAACACGGAGTGAAACTATGAAGTTCTCCGCGAAAGTCGCTGGCCAGTGCACCAAAAAACAATCCTCTTCTCACTTCTAAACATGGATTTTCTTGAGAAATATCACTGTAGATCAATGATAGTTTGACTGCTCTCGAAACACACGATCATGGAGCGATCCTAAGCGGGTCGCGAGGGAAGAGCGATGTTTTACGAATGTTGTTCAGGCCACAGAATAGCATCACCACACGCTCCAGACCCACTCCAAACCCGCCATGAGGAGGGGCACCATATCTGTAAAAAGAGCAACCATGGGAATCCATCAACAGGCAAGGAAAAAGTTCCACTCCCTTTCATTTATGATATGAAGGGAACAGCCAAGGAAATCAGACTCCACAAAACAATCAGCAAAGAGAAAAATGAATGGCCCAAATAAACTCCAAACCAGAAACCTGCCTTTTATAATAATAAAAAAAACGATTACTTTTATCCCATTTATTGAAGTACCACATGAAAATATATTCAAAATGATTCACCATGTTGACTGGAGATAGCAGAGCTAGAAAGAAAACAGCTCAAGAGAATTATCGCCTCACTAAGTACAGATCATTCTCAGCATCTTTCTGATACTCCTTTTTGGTTCATTTTTTACTTTTATAGATTGTGACGGAATTCAATATATCTAAGATTCTGTAATGTATATTTTCTTACTCCTTGTTGACAAGACTATGTGAACAACTTCTGGTACATAAATATTGATGACTTAACATTTAATAGACTCAACTCAAATATATACTGCCATCATTGTCACAAAATCCAAGTTAGCAACCTTCACCCAGGAAGATCCTTTTAGTGCCATATAGATGCAAAATGGGTGTAGAAACCTTGCCAGATACAATGCATCAAGTTTCAAAAGAGAATAAGAAGAGTACATCAACTAATATCACCATGAACACAGAACAAAACAAGAACAAATTACACCTTCATTTTCATTTCTTTATCAAAGAAAATCAAGGAGATAAAAAAAAAATACCTAAAAGAATCAATGTATGATGAGATTGTGCTGACATCAATCCCACATGCCTGTGCACGTTCCACCAATAATTCTGGTGCATGGACACGCTGTGCGCCGGAAATGATCTCCTCACCTAACAGACAAGGGTCAAGTCAATATAATTCACAAGCAAATAGTAAAAGAGTATCATATCTCCATTACATATGCATTAAAAACATGTCCAAGCATGCACATATCCAAGTCTCCAGGTGTAAAGCAAACAGTGTAACATTCATACTAATGAGATAAGAAAACATTAAATAGTTTACCTCGAATAAAGACATCAAAGGAGTTACTGTATTTTGGATCATCATAGCATGGCATGGTGTAGAATGGCCTAACGGCCAAAGGATACCGGTGAAGAATGTAAAATTCAGTGCCATACCTACAATAAGAAGCAACGATTAGCCCATTTGATTACTTTGGCTACAATAGAGAAAATTCTCCAGGCAATAAATTGAACACAGAAAATATGAAATTACTTCTCCAAAACAAGCTGGCCAAGTTTTCTCTCTGATTCTGTGTTCAGGTCCCCATAAGGGTCAATTTCCACTCCTGCTTCCTGCAAAAGGAAGTTGAATTTACAATTGAGCATGTAACATTGTCCATAAGCAGGCAACAGCTCTATGTCAGCCTTGGCAAGCATAAGCAGCAGTTTTAGTCGCTATAATTGAAAAACAACTATTTTATACTGTTGTCAAATGCCTCACGTTTTGTTATTCGTGCAAAACAAACTTTACTGGCATTTTGAAAAGAAAATCAAGGACTCCAACAATCATAAGAGTCATGGAGAGATTACATATGAGCCCTTGACAAGTCCTTTACTATCTTCCCTTTCCATCCAATTTGTATATGGCAAGACACCATATATCAGCAATTAGAATAGAGAAAGCACCTTAATGAGATCTTCTACCAAATAACAGGTACAAAACCTGCTCCTATAGTTCCTAGGTAGTTTCAGTTCAAATCAATCATCATAGCCAGAAACATATCCTCTCTTTGTATATGGTTTATTCCCTTAAGAGGGGGACAAATTCTAAACTTAGAACATGTCAAAATTCAAAAGCAGATCATGAAAATATGGAAATAAGAACATAAACATATAAAGATTTATTCTCTTACCTTGAGCATTTGAACCCCTTCTTCAAATTTTAGGCGCAGAGTCTTTTGCAGGTACTGTGTGTAAGTAAATAGGAGAGATCAGGTCCAGGAGTAAAGAGAATTCAAAATGATGCACAAGTTGGTGCTAATAAATCACACTTCTTAAAGTTTGTCCAAGATATTGGCAATCAATATCTTGGACTAGACATAATATTGGTTCTGAAATTTGTTACAAATAATGACCTTCAAAGGTTCAAATGGATATTGCCTCCCAACTGCTTCAAGATCTTTGCTGCACTTATTATTCAAATGGTCGAACATTGTGACAAATAAACGGTCAACAATATCCATCACCTGCATAAAAAAATCAATTTTTCAGCTAAACATCAACCACTAACTCAATTCAGATGCCCATGACTAGCTAACCAAACAGTATCCTACCTCAGTATAGTGTTGCCTAATCTCGAATTCAATATCAAGACCAGTAAACTCACATAAATGCCTATGAGTGTAAGAATCCTCGGCCCTAAAAACAGGACCAATCTCAAAAACACGCCCAAAATCACCACAAATTGCCATTTGCTTGTGAAGTTGAGGTGACTGGGCCAAGCAAGCAGGTTGCCCTTTATAGTCCAGCTTAAACACAGCTGAACCCCCTTCACTGGAGCCTGCTATCAGTTTTGGTGTGTGGATTTCAATAAAATCTTCTGACAATAAGAACTGCCTGAATATCTGCACAATGGCATAATGCATTGAAAGACTGGGATGTATAGTCACTCAATAATTTCATCAACACATGTATGTGCACGTGTGAGAGAGAAAGGCAGTGGGGAGGGGGATTAGTCCGACACATGGAGCTCCAGTATATTCAGTGCACAGAAAACTAGAAACTGCAAACCATACAAAGACAAATTATTTCAGTTAGATTATCTTTCTTCCTCTGTTGTTTATTGAAAAATGAAAACAGGGGGGGGGGGGGGGTAGGGAAAAATATAAAAGCAATATTCCTCTTTTTTTCTGTTTTTATAATTCCAGTAAATAATATATCACAGGAAGGAAGAGGTCCTCTGTAAAACAATGAACTTGACTCGACAAAAGGAGGTTGCATTCACCAAGGTAGTTAGCAACTCATGATTTTCAAGTATCTGAGCAATAGACAGAAATAATTAAGTATTTTTTCTTTTAACTGTTGAGGATGACAAGAAGTAGTCAAGCATTTGCAGAACCCATGTTTGTGATAACTAGCCACAATTTATGTCATTTCTTCTTCTTACATATGCTAAGAAACATTCAATCCCAGAATTTAAACAACACTTAATGATGAAAATTTAATCAAACCTACAACACCTAAACTTGAAGGAATTATGAAGATGCAAAAGTAAATATCTTTACCATCACCATAAATAAGTTTAGAAAAAAGAAAGGAACTCACATTGCACACTTGACATTGAATGCGGAAAATCCCTTGGTTAGCAGATGTTCGAATGTCTAGAACTCTATTATTCAGCCGCGTGTCTTGATTAACACGAACAAGTTTTTCTCCAGCCTGCACAGTTCAAAAAGTCTAGTATTCGGAATGAACTATTTAAGTAGTTCTAAAAAATCACTGCAGCCCACATAATAACCAGGAGCAACAGGGACGAGATAAAATTTATACCTGCAAAGCTTCTTCAATTTCCTTCTCACTTCGAGAAGCATCCTCGATATTAATGGGAAGGGTCGGCATAGCTTTGTCAACACAATAAAGCTTACTAACTTGAATCTCAACCTGCAAAAAAGAATTAACAAACATAAATAATTCAAAAGGAAAAAAAAAACAAATAAAACAAATAAAACCAGACCTGCTGTGTGGTGCCTTTGATAGCAATAGAGGGGACAGAAACAACGCCATGGACATCAACAATTGACTCCCGGCTCAATCCAGCGGCAAACTTGACCATCTGTTTACTGACTATATCAGGCTGCGCAGTAACCACACACTGCACAGTAAAACCTTTCTCTCTAACCACAATAAATGCCATATTTTTGCCAACAGCACGCATGGTTTGCGCACGGCCGCGAATCAACACCTCCTTTCCTTTCAACTCATGAGTCAGGTCTCCGGCTTTTGTCCACGCTTTTAGATCTGCTTCCACCTTCGATTGCAGATCTAGAAGCGGAATATTACCATAGTTCGCCGCTAGTGGGTCCTCCTCGATAGAAAGTGAGGTCGCGGCGGCGGCGGCGGCTGCCAAAGCGGCTGCCTGGCGGCGGCGTAACTTCTCTTGCTTTGCTGCTTCCTTCTTTGAAGCTTTTTTGCTTGCCGATTTTGAGGATTCATCTTCTCCTTCTTGATCTGGTTTGGGGATTTCGGATTCGGATGACATGGTGGTTGCGTTGATGCTACCAGCGAGAGTAACGAATGAATTAGGAAGGAGAGTATAAACGAGACACGAAGATAGAAAGAGAGGGTTTATACTTACTTTATATATCAATATTCAACTCTCTTTTTTGATATTTGAAAATTCTCTACTATTATTTTTTCATTTATATATTATTACTCATTGTTGATCAGCTAAAACTAATATTGAAATAATTACATATGGAATCGATTTAAACCTTATAACTTAATATGTAAAATTCATGATTTAGATCGTGGACTATATTGGATTTGATATTTTTATTTTTTAAATTATTTTCAATTTAATTATATAATAAAAAAATATTGATATTTATAAAATCCAGTATCAATAAAATATCATGATTTTATATTAGATCATGTAAGAGTTATTTTAACGTGATTCAGTCAACAAATAACCGATAAAAACATAGTTGGACTTGAAAATTCTTCAAGATAATATTTTTTTAATAGTAATATGAGTACATATTAGATATACCAGGACTTCACAACTTTACATGTGAAGATTAAGTTTATATGAAAATCTAATTGCATGAAAGCATAATCCATACTTAATATACTCATGCATTAGTAGCATGTAGACAAATGCATGAGCAATACGTAAAACATACATGTTAAAACTACATTAAACACACAAACAAGGATAAAAAACCATACAAACAAATAAAGTTCAGCCCAACAAAATAAATCCCCCAATGGTGTTGTTATCAAGTCATGACGTGCACGACATCAAGTGGTAAAGATATCCCTTGAAATTACAGGAGGTTGGGGTTTAATTATAAAGTTATGATCAGAGAGAGTTCCCCACATTATATTATGATCGCCGTGAAACCTGTGGTTTATAAAAATTTGTGTAAAAAAACTAGTTGTGTAAGGGAATTATGCATCATACCTAAAGTAAGTTACATTGTTGTTTGATTGTTAATTCAAGTTATACCAAAAAATACTCGTACCTATACAACTTAAAACAAGTTCATTCATCATACCAAAATACCAGTGCTTTCAAATATTCAAATATCCAAAATAAGTACTTATAAATCATTCACAAATTTATATAATTCATACCAATTATTTTGAACACAAACATAAACTACACACTCATATTCAGACATACACTTAAAATGTGAAAAATACAATTACTCTAACCGCAATAATAATAAATTATATTTGCTCTATGATCATGCATTAAAGTTTAAAGAAACATGTATGTAAGTGTCGATGTATAACCTCCAAAGACTAAGTCCATAGTGTATAATCACTCTATCCACGGTAACAATAGGTCATATTTTGCTTTACAGCAAGACATTAGATTATAAATAGAAATGTTTATAAGTATCAATATAAAATTCTTAAAGTCGAGTCGAAAACATATCAAATTAATTTTATATCCATATTCAATTCATAAATAGGTTCACAAAATCAAGACACATTCAAAGCATTTTTTTTTTGTCTTTAGATCAAATCTCTTCTTAGATCTTCCTCTCTCTTTTTATTTGAGTTTTGATTGTTTGACAAAATAAAGTCCAAGTTACTCTAGAATTTTATTTCCTTTTTATTCTTATAAATTATTATGTAATTTCTAATATACTAAATAGTATTTATACCCTTAACTAATAATAACAGCATAGCAAAAAACATAATTAACTATATTATTTTATTTATTATTACTATTTTTTTTTAAATCCACATATGTTTGAAATGTCCATTTTCCCCCTAAAAATTTGGTTACTACATATTATTCGAGAATAATATAAATCATATCACGGGGCTTCACTGACAAGCTTAAATTCTTAGGTGAGATGATCTCTTGACATGATATCAAAGCCTTATTGACCAAGCTTTCATGTGAGATGGTTTCTTAACACATATTTACAACCCTACAAGCATGTAATCAAAAAACAAACGCACCAGAACATAAAAATCTCAAGATCAATATTACACATGCACTATTAATGTAGAAATCACCACTTGCATATAATAAATATTACCATGCATAATTAATTCTCATAAATACGACACTAATTCGCAACAATGGTCACGAGGATATTCATTATTTTTAGATTAAAAAAATATATTTAATAATATTTTATAATTAATTAAAGGTAAAATAAACAGATCTTATTGAATTTAATGATGTAATAAGATAAAATTTGTGTTGCAATGATTTTTTTTTCAAAATGTTTTTTTCTTATAATACAAATACATTCGCAGATAAAAGTCATAGGACATTCCCTCGTTACCATGTCGTTTAATTTATTGATGCTCGCAAACCTTTACGGGCCCACAGGGCTAGATCCAGATTAATTCAAATAAAAGGCCCAACTCTCATCATTCTCATGATGTTTTGAAATTTTAAAAACGAACCCAACGGTTAAGAACATTCAAATTCCTCAACCTGATCTACCATTTCAGTTTTCTTTGTTCTCTCTGGAAAGTGGAATCCTCCCTGCAAAAATCACTAAGCGTTTTAGCAATGGAAGTTCAAAGCTGTTCAGTCAAAAACCCCAAAGCCCTTCAAAAAAAATTCATGGACGCCAGCTGCGCCTCTAAGGTTAGAGTAATTGTAAGGGTACGCCCCTTTCTCTCTCACGAGATTCCTGCAAAAAATGGCAACCCATCTCCCTGTATTTCTGTTCTTGACCGAGATTCTGACTCCAGAGATGAAGTCACAGTTCATCTTCAAGATCCTGAAACCAGGTCAGTGCCTTTTCTCTTACTTTATCTTTGGGCTGCTGTTAATGATCTTGTGGGTTTTTATAATCGTGGTGTTTTTTTTTCTCAATTTGCAACGCGTAGCCGAAAGGAGTTCTATCAGCTGGACGCTTTTTTTGGTCAAGATGGTAACAATCTTAGATCCATTTTTGAGAGAGAAGTAAGCCCTTTAATTCCCGAGATGTTTAGGGGCCGCAATGCTACAGTTTTTGCTTATGGGGCTACTGGCAGTGGAAAGACCTACACTATGCAGGTATCCAAATGAGAATCCCGACTCCTTTTCTTTCTCGGACTAGTTCAACTCCTAATCTAGTGCTGCTGACAAACCAAAGGAAAGAGAAAGAAAAATTAAGAGTTAACCTAACCTCACACTACTGCGTCCCCATCCTATCACAAATCCTCAACCATTCCTTCCCTCTTAGATCCTTGCAATTTTTTAACCGGAGACGTTAAGTTCTTTAAGATTGCATCATTTTATAACACAAAATAGTTACTTAAAATGGAAAACATTTGACGGTTTTGGATGGAGACCTAATTGAGATTTTTCTGATACATAAGGGGTTATTGGTGTATAGGTTGGATATTAATCTGAGGTGACTAGGAAGCGTTAAGTTGTTTCGCTGTTGGGAATAATGTCTTTAGCAAATATAGTAGCATTGATGCTCAGTCACTTTGTTACTTAAGATTTAGCAGATAGTGAATTCTGAGTTTTTTCCCCCCACTGCTGTAAGTGTGCTAAGGCCGCTGACGCATTGCTGATGCTGCAGGGTACCAACTTGTTGCCAGGACTAATGCCACTGGCCATGTCCACTATCCTGTCTATTTGTCAGAGAACAGGAAGTAGGGCGGAGATTTCATACTATGAAGTGTATATTGAAAGGTGTTATGATCTCTTAGAAGATGGAGCGAAAGAAATTGTTATTCAGGATGATAAAGATGGGCAGGTGCACCTCAAGGGACTATCTCGAGTTCCAGTCAATTCAATTTCTGAATTTCAAGAGGTATTTTCTCGTGGAATTCAGAGGCGTAAAACTGCAGACACAGGTATCAATGATGTCTCTAGTAGGAGCCATGGGGTTCTTGTGGTAGCTGTCTCCACACCAGGTAGCGGTGATTCTGGGGCTGTTGTGTCTGGGAAGCTTAACCTAATCGATTTGGCAGGTCATATCTACACGATACCTACTCCAAATTGAAAACGATTTGGTTAATCTAGACTCTGTTTTTCTTATTTGTATTTGTTATTTAATCAGGTAGTGAAGATAACAGAAGGACCTGTAATGAAGGGATACGTCTAATAGAGAGTTCTAAAATCAATCAGTCATTGTTTGCATTATCTAATGTTATCCGTGCACTGAACAACAAAGAACCCCGAGTACCATATCGAGACAGCAAATTGACTCGTATTTTGCAGGACTCTCTTGGAGGAGCCAGTCATGCTTTGATGGTTGCTTGCCTTGTAAGGAACATTCACTCATCTTTTCTTCAGATGCTCTTAACGTTCTTGGAAATGTGAATTTAATTGAAGCTGTGTTTGTCAATGGTAGAATCCTGGAGAGTACCAGGAATCTGTTCGCACAGTGAGCTTGGCTGCTAGGTCAAGGCACATTTCAAATTTCGTCCAGTCAACCCATAAACTTGATACTCCGAAGGTTAAAGTTGACATGGAGGAAAAACTGCGAGCTTGGCTTGAGTCTAGAGGGAAGACAAAGAGTGCACTTAGAATAGATGCACATGGTTCTCCATTTCTTCCAAGTTCTATCAAGAAACCAAATTACAGCTCCGCAAAAGCTAAGGTCACCACCTACCGGAACGCTTGTAACGCTAAAGAGAGGTATGGACTAATCAAGCTGATGAAAGTCTCCGATTAAATTAAAGCCTAGTTATTTGAAGGTGTCTTGTTAAATAGCGGCCTGATTATTTGGAAGTCTCAAAGCACTACATGATCTTTTTTTCGTTTTTCCTATTGCTGATTTATATGGTTGGATCCTAACCTGATTTATGCTGTTCACGATATGCTTAAATCTTATACAGGGGATCGTCTGTACCATTCAGAAGTCTATTTGGTGATGAAGGTTTAACTGATTCATGCTTGGAAGTAAGTTCTTAGCAACTTGTGTCATTTGCAAACTTGTTTACCTGCACATAAAAAAAGAGATGTTAAATTTTAGTGCTTAACATATGAATATAAATTCAATTTTCAGAGTAGGAATTTTGCTGCTGAGGAAAATAGGGAAAAGATTGGTGCTGATTCTACTGAAAATAACTTGGAATCATCAATACACTTACTCAGTATGTAGCCGCTATCCGAGACTTGTTATTTTCTTGTTTCGTGCATCCAAGTAATCCAGTCAAATTTGAAATCATTCTAGTTTGTTTTATGTTAATCTGTAAGAGGTTTCTTAAGGATTTTAAGTTTGAAAGTTTGCAACTGTGCAGTTGAGCCATTGGACAAGGAATATAAGATAACATCCACAAAGTCAAATAACTCAATTGGAACATCACCCATTGCTGACGTGAAGAGTACAGAGAGAAGTCCTTTAAGAAAAGTCCTCTCCCCCATCAATGCAAATGTAAACCAAATTCGCCACGAGGAATTAGCCTCTTGCTACAAGTGTCCAGTTCATTTCGAGCCAAAAACACCTTCTACTGCAACCTGTGCAAATGACAAGTTCGTAACAATCAGCACCCCACTTGACAAATTTAATGCAATGAGTTCTAGTATAAAGGTAAAATAGAAGAATCAACTTTGTAAAGTACATTAATGTCCCTTCAAGTTGTGGATCTGATATCTAGAAATTTGATGCGCAGAGCTCTCTTATGCAAGAATATGTTGACATCTTGAATACCGCTAGCAGGTAACTTCAGCTAAATTCCCTACATTTTCTTAGACTTCACAACTTTTGTATTTGTCCTTGTTGTGCAAAGAAACTAAACTTGTCAATTGGCTATTCATTTACAGAGAGGAACTGTTGGAAATAAAGGTAACTTCAGCAGATTGAACAATCATTTGGCTTCTATGACTTTTTTTTGTTAATTCCTTACGACCATCTTGCTCATAATGCAGGGCATTGGAGTGAAAATAGCGGATTACATAGTTGAACTCCGGGAAACAAGCCCTTTAAAATCGGTAGGCACAACCTGTAAACCTTACCATGAACCAATAAGAATCGTGTTCCTACTAGTTATTGTCAGCAATATACTTACGATGTATGTTTTTTCATGCTGCAGCTGAATGATTTAGAAAAGATAGGTCTCTCGTCTAAGCAGGTATACAATATGTTCAGCAAAGCTGCAAGAAGCATCTTTGATAACCAGGACGACGGTGCGCAGCTGCAGTAGTAGCTCGGAGAAGAGTCAATGTGACTGGTTCCTATGGATAATTCATCCATGGAAATAGGATCAAATTTGGTTAACTATAAACACCGATGTAGAAATTTGGATCGAGTTTGCCTGTGTGCGAGGGAGACTAATTTGAATATGCTTTCACTGCTTTCACTTGCCTGTGAACCATTTTAATATATATTTTTTAATCATATTATAAGCCAGTTTTTGGTTAACCTGCAAAATAGATCGAAGGTTCACGGGCTCGAGCGCTAGGGTGCTAACATTTTCTGCTCTGTGACAGAGGACATCGCGTCCCTGAACTGAGGCCTGCTCTTACATTGTGATAGACCATCCATTTGATATTTCTTTTGCAAAAAAATAAAAATAAAGAATGTTTTGCTATCTATTTTTTTTACACTTTTTTTAAAAAAAATACCAGCTTGTTTACTTTTTAATTTTGATATAGTTTTTAAATATTATTATAATTTTTTATTTGAGTTTTAATAAATTGTCTTCTCAATTCTTATGTATCTAGTACGAAAATAATAGTTCTAATAATAAATTGTTCATTAAAAATCAATTGAAATTAGTGTTTTTTAATATTAAAAATCTTAAATAGATTTTATTATATTTAGGATTTTTTAGTTTTCAATGATATAAAATACAACATACAATTTTGAGATTGTATGTTATCTTGCTTTAAAATCGTAAATATCTTTTTAAATAAAAACAATAATTCCGAGGAAAAAAAGGTTTTTTTTTATATCTTCTC
The DNA here is from genome assembly GCA_032356905.1 of Salix exigua. Taxonomy (NCBI): domain Eukaryota; kingdom Viridiplantae; phylum Streptophyta; class Magnoliopsida; order Malpighiales; family Salicaceae; genus Salix; species Salix exigua. The sequence continues at coordinate 4,746,936 of CM063593.1, read as the reverse complement.
TCTATATATTTACATGTGATATATTTATTATTTTACACTTGACATAATTATCACTATTTGTTTCTTATATTCATTTCTTGTAATGTTTTTTAAGTTCTTCTTTGCTTTATTTTTTAAAAAACAGTATTATTTATTATTATTTACACTTGAAATATCACTTGACCTATTCATACAAACCTTTTTGTTCTTGTCTAGTTTATTTTACAAGTTTTTTTTTCTTTGCATTTTTTTTATCAAATATCTATTATTCAAAAACTTAACTAATATTTCACTGTAGCAATTACAGCATATTTTATTTTTATACTGCATTAAGAATTAGTTTGATCTTACTTATCTTTATTAACACAATTTTTTACAATATTTTATTATATATAAACAAGATTTTTCATTCTTAATTATATTTTTTTTACTCAATTTTAAAAATCATGTTAATAACATTATATATATATATATATGAATTATTTGATCTAGAGATAATTCAAATAAATATTTATTAATATAAATATCTTTATTTATTTAAATAATATATATAAACTTGGATATTTGTTTTCATTCACCAAAACATGTTACAAATTATTTTTTTTAAAAAATAATTTCAGTGATCATTTAATTTTTTTAAATAAATCCTTATTAGTTATCATATTAGAATATTTAATAATTACATTAGAATTTTAAAATAAATAACTATATAATAAATATTTAATGGTTATTATATTAACAACTATTAATACAATATTATATTTACATTTTCAAGATTATCTTAAATGATTGGCAAACAAAGTAAGTACATCTAATCAACTATATATTATAATTTTCATTCGTGATATTTAGGAAAAGCACTCCAAAAATACCTTTAGAGATCATTTTTATAATGAGATGATGGCAAGACTAATTTTAAAAAATAAAAGTATATATTATTTTAATATTTCAAATTGAAAAACAACATAAATACTACCGAACACGCAATTACCAGATAAGGACAACTGGATGGTCATCAGCCAGAGTAATCTTGAACAGTATATCCAGTGGCCCAGTTTTTTGATATTTCCTTTTCTTTCCACTCCACCATTCTTTTAATATTGACGTGGCATGCTCTGACGGGCTCTATCAGTCGGTTTCCATAACATGATTAACGGTTCCAGAAACTAGCGGGCCTTTCGTCTTTATCTCTACATCCACTCTGATTTTCCAAGATTCACGTTCCTCAAGAAGTCGCCTCAATTATTAAATCATTTAATAGCCCAATTAAAACCCACCAATAATTTATTTTCTTGTATAGCTGTAACAGCAATCTGATGAACACAAGTGATGAACCCTAAGATAGGATGAATGGGCATGCATCCAATCCCCCCATACACACACATACAAACACAGACAACATGTAAATATCACAGTAACACTACCATTTTAATTATACAATAAAGAAAAACGAACGACAAAGCAGCTGGCTCGACTTTAACCAGAGATCGAGGAATCCCCAGCTGATAATCGCTGGAAGATTTGAAGAGAACAAGCCACGACTGCTAGCTACTTTATTGAAACTTTTCAAGAACAGAGACCACCCTTATAAACAAACACCTTGTAGACTAGATATTATTTCTTGAATCAACGCAGCCAGCGGATCGATCTCATTTGCAAGTGCAAGGATCGCAGGTGCAGTTGGCTCCACACTTGCAGCCATTCTCGGCTCCCATGACCATCTCAGCAGCCCCCTCAAAGTGATTCTTCTCCGGTGCGACACCAAGAACCAGAGTTTCTGTGGTGATCGTCTCTGCGGAGCTCAAATCAGGGTACATCTTGCACCTGAAATTTACAGTATCATTTTATTTTTATTAAAATAAGCATAGAAGCGAACAAGAATTAGAGGGGAAATAATGATCCAGTCTTACCCTCCACAGCCGCTGCCGCACTTGCAAGCAGATCCACACCCACAGTTTCCTCCACAGCAAGACATGTTCACGAAGATAAAATTAAGAGTACAGAGTATTTAGCTGAACGACACTTGTGCTTGAACGAGTAATAGGGTCGCGTGCACACCCTTCCTTTATAGGAAGATGAGGAGAGAGACTTGGTGGATCTCTGCCGTCCATTTGTCATGATCTAACGTCATGCTTATCCCTGCATGACTGTCCAAATCTGTACCCTTTTTCTATACACGTTTCGGCTCTTGAACCCTCGAATCCCTCCCGGTTCGTTGGGCTATTCTGGTATTTTCAACACCACTACGTTGACCTTAAGTTTAAGACCGAGGGATTTGATTCTTTAGGGTTCAATCCAACGGTGTTCTATTTGCAGCCTGTCGTTTCGTGGGCCAAGATCGACATTTGGCATCGAGATGGGTCTCATGTGTACGTCGATACCACATTGCATCAAACTTTCATGCAAGCCTTCTTCGACACTTGTTTTTTTTTTTTAAGCTAAATCCTGCTTTGTCATCCTACTTGTTTTTAAATTTACTAAGTTAATGCGGTCATATTATAATTATCGTGAAGTTAATTTTTAACTAGAAATAAACAAAAAAATCAAGCTTAAAAAATTTAAAATTAATCTACTAGATATAATGCTATAAAATAATTCAGGAATTTAACATTTTTTAGGTTATTTTCTTCACACAACCCTGTAGAACAGGTGCTAAAACAACAAGATCATATTCAATTGAACAACCTGGAAGAAAAGGCATCATCCCTTTCGTTGGAAGGTGACCACTGCTTAAGGAAGGTCGCTCGCATTTATTTATTTTTATATCAAAAACACATGTATGGTCAAGTTATTTTTGACATTAAAATATAAGAATTATCTAAAAATATTAAAAACATTTAATTGCAAATAAAATATATAAAAAAATATTTTTTATAAGTATTTTTGGAACACGAAAACAAAAACCCTTCTAATCACATTTGTTGGGTTTTTTTATATAATAAAAAACACATGTATGGTCGAGTTATTAAGATAAAATATAGCAAAACTCATGAACGCCCACCGTGGGGCTCGAACCCACGACCACAAGGTTAAGAGCCTTGCGCTCTACCAACTGAGCTAGACGGGCTGCTTGACTCTCCAGGCTGAGTATATTAGACAGAAGATAGATTTTATCGCTCATACCGGACCGTCCAAAAATGTCAATGTCATTGATTGATTGTGGCGATAAAAGTCTGTGGTGTAGGAGTTTCTGAAAAAAAGGGAGAGAGTGATAGAGGAGGACAAGGCAACCAATGAAGTGTGTACAATATAGGATGAATATTTTTTAAAATGTAAGAAAAAAAATAAACCGTTGAAAACTATTTAATATTGTTATTAAATTTGATTCAAAGAGTTAATTTAAAAAATAATAATTAATTTTCCCACTTATTCAAGATTTAAAATCAAACCATATTATCTATTATTATTAATATATCTAAAGGCATCGGCCAAATCCACGATAAGTTACTTGTGGATTGGCAATTTTCACATGTACTCATGCGGAGTACATGTGCCTACTTTTTTTTAATTTCGTTTTTTTAAATTCTTTTTTCTTCTGAATTTCGTTTTTCTTTTTAAATTCTTTTTTTCTAAATTTCATTTTTCTTTTTTAAATCCTTTTTTCATCTGCCCTTTTTTAAAAAAAATTTCGTTTTTAAATTCTTTTTCTAAATTTCGTTTTTCTTTTTAAATTCTTTTTTTCTAAATTTCGTTTTTCTTTTTTAAATCCTTTTTTTCTTACAAATTTCATTTTTTCTTTTAAATTCTTTTTTTAATTCGTTTTTCTTTTTAAATTCTTTTTTTCCTAAATTTTGTTTTTTTTCTTTTTTTTAAATCCTTTTTTTCTTACAAATTTTGTTTTTTTTCTTTTTAAATTCTTTTTTTTTTTTTAAATTAGTTTTTTTTCTTTTTAAATCTTTTTTTCTTCTAAATTTTGTTTTTTTTCTTTTTAAATTCTTTTTTTTACTAAATTTCGTTTTTTTCTTTTTAAATTCTTTTTTTTTCTAAATTTTGTTTTTTTTCTTTTTAAATTCTTTTTCTTTTCTAAATTTCGTTTTTTTTTTTAAATTCTTTTTCTTTTCTAAATTTCGTTTTTTTCTTTTTAAATTCTTTTTTTTTTCTAAATTTCGTTTTTTTCTTTTTTTAAAATTCTTTTTTTTTCTTACAAATTTCATTTTTTTTCTTTTTAAATTATTTTTTTTAATTCGTTTTTTTCTTTAAATTATTTTTTTAATTCGTTTTTCTTTTTAAATTCTTTTTTTTCCTAAATTTTGTTTTTTTTCTTTTTTTTAAATCCTTATTTTCTTACAAATTTCGTTTTTTTTCTTTTTAAATTATTTTTTTATTCTAAATTTAGTTTTTTTTTTCTTTTTAAATTCTTTTTCTTTTCTAAATTTCGTTTTTTTTCTTTTTAAATCTTTTTTTCTTCTAAATTTTGTTTTTTTTTTCTTTTTAAATTCTTTTTTTTACTAAATTTCGTTTTTTTCTTTTTAAATTCTTTTTTTTTCTTAATTTTTTTTTTCTTTTTAAATTCTTTTTCTTTTCTAAATTTTATTTTTTTCTTTTTAAATTCTTTTTATTTTCTAAATTTCGTTTTTTTTTCTTTTTAAATTCTTTTTTTTTTCTAAATTTCGTTTTTTTTCTTCTAAATTTTGTTTTTTTCTTTTTAAATCCTTTTTTTTCCTAAATTTCATTTTTTTTAATCCTTATTTTGGAAAGTGTTGCTTTTCGTTTGTTTTTTTTGGGATTTTTTAAATCCTAATTTTAGAAAATTACTCTGTAAAAGTTGTTTTCGTTTGTTTGTTTTTTTAACTTGGATATTAATGACGACTTACGCGTATCATGATTAATCTCCGGATCTATTTTTTCCTTTTTTGTTTCCACTTCTATATTTTTCCCCTTTTTTCCACTTATATTTTTCCCCATGACCGGGTGTCCGAAGTTATTTTATGCGCAACATGATTTTTTTCATATTACTTGTTTAAAAGGTGTTTTTCCCTTGCATTTTTATTTTAATAACCATGCTTTTTAATAATAATGTTCACGAGTTCAATACTTGTGTGAAGAAGTGTTTCTGTTTTTATTTTAATCGGGCTTTTTATTTTCTTTTAGACACTGGTATCCGTCACGACTTATCGCATCGACTAATCTCTGAATCCATTTATTATTATTATTTTTATTATCACTTACATATTTTTTTCATGACCGGGATCTCCGGATTAGTTAACGCAGCATCATGATATTTATATGTTTTTTATTTATTTTTGTTAAAGTTTCTAGGATATTTTTAATCTTTCATTAATTATATGTTCTGATATTTATTGGATATTATCTCATACGAATATATATAGGGATAAAAAAACATGACCTTGGATTTTTTGAATAAAAAAAATTAATATCAGTATTCTTAAATACATTTACTATAATCGTATAATGAATAAATCGAATAACATAAAAAAAATTGTCTTCAAATTTTAATTTTGTACTTAACACAATAACAATACCAATAATAATTTAATTGTTTTTCTTGCTTACTCTTTTGTTATTGTTTTTCTCTCTCCATATAATCTAATAATTTTTATTATTTTGACAGTGATGACAATGATATTTTTTTAATTTTCTTAAATTTTCTAGGATAATTTTAGTCTTTCATTAATTATATGTTCTAATATTTATTGGATGTTATATATATATATATATATATATATATATATATATGGAAAAGAAAACATGACCTAGGTTTTTTGGAATAAAAACATTAATATCATTTTAAAATTAATATTGAAATTTGGTACTCTTTTGTTTAGATTTATTTCTTAAAAACAAATTTATAGTATTTTCATTTTTAATATTTTAAATATAATATTGCTGGGGAAAAAATAAACTAAAAAAAAAGTATTTACGTAGGTTATCTGCAATTACAAAATATACGCATCACTTTCCATTTTAATTACATAAATTTTATCAATTATAACTATACTAAATAAATATTAAACTAATAAAATACAATACATATAAAAACAATAAATTTTTTACATAGATAAAAAAAACCGCCGCATCGCGCGGGTATACCGCTCGTATATATCTAAAAGGCATCAGTTAAATGTACAGTAAATTACTGTAGATTGGATATTTTGCATTTGTACTCCACAGGAGTACAAATGCCTCTTTTTTATAAAAATTTCGTTTTTTTTTTAAATTCTTTTTTTTTCTAAATTTTTTTTCTTTTTAAATTATTTTTCTATAAATTTCTTTTTTCTAAATTTTGTTTTTTTTTTCTTTTTTTTAAATCCTTTTTTTTCTTATAAATTTCGTTTTTTTCTTTTTAAATTATTTTTCTATAAATTTCGTTTTTTTTTAAATCCTTTTTTTTCTTATAAATTTCGTTTTTTCTTTTTAAATTCTTTTTTTTTCTAAATTTCGTTTTTTTTCTTTTTAAATTCTTTTTCTTTTCTAAATTTCGTTTTTTTTTCTTTTTAAATTCTTTTTTTTTCTAAATTTCGTTTTTTTTCTTTTTAAATTCTTTTTCTATAAATTTCGTTTTTTTTATTTTTAAATTCTTTTTTTTTTCTAAATTTCGTTTTTTTTATTTTCTAAATTTCGTTTTTTCTTTTTAAATCCTTTTTTCTTCTAAATTTTGTTTTTTTCTTTTAAATCCTTTTTTTCTAAATTTCGTTTTTTAATCCTTATTTTGGAATGTGTTGCTTTTCGTTTTTTTTTTTTTTTGATTTTTTTAAATCCTAATTTTAGAAAATTACTCTGTAAAAGTTGTTTTCGTTTGTTTGTTTTTTAACTTGGATATCAATGACGACTTACACGTATCACGATTAATCTCGGATCTATTTTTTCTTTTTTGTTTTCACTTCTACATTTCCCCCCATTTTTCCACTTATATTATTTCCCCATGACCGGGGTGTCCAGAGTTATTTTATGCACGACATGATTTTTTTCTCATTACTTGTTTAAAAGGAGTTTTTCCCTTGCATTGTTTTTTTAATAACCATGCTTTTTTAATAATAATGTTCACGATTCAATACTTGTTTGAAGAGGTGTTTATGTTTTTTATTTTAATCGGGCTTTTTTTCTTTTAAACACGGGTATCCGTTACAGCTTATGCGCACCGACTAATCTCTGAATCCATTTATTATTATTATTTTTTATTATCACTTACATATTTTTTTTCATGACCAGGATCTCCGGATTAGTTAACGCGCCTCATGATATTTATATGTTTTTTTATTTATTTTTGTTAAAGTTTCTAGAATATTTTTAATCTTTCATTAATTATATGTTCTGATATTTATTGGATATTATCTCATACGAATATATATAGGGATAAAAAAACATAATAAAAAAAATTAATATCATTATTCTTAAATACATTTACTATAATCATATAATGAATAAATCGAATAACATAAAAAAAAAATTGTCTTCGAATTTTAATTTTTTACTTAACACAATAACAATAACAATAATAATTTAATTGTTTTTCTTGCTTACTCTTTTGTTATTGTTTTTTTCTCTCCATATAATCTAATAATTTTTATTGTTTTGACAGTGATGACAATGATTTTTTTTTAATTTTCTTAAATTTTCTAGGATAATTTTAGTCTTTCATTAATTATATGTTCTAATATTTATTGGATGGTATCTCATATGAATATATATATATATATATATATATATATATATAGGGAAAAGAAAACATGACCTAGGTTTTTTGGAATAAAAACATTAATATCATTTTAAAATTAATATTGAAATTTGGTACTCTTTTGTTTAGATTTATTTCTTAGAAACAAATTTATAATATTTTCATTTTTAATATTTTAAATATAATATTGCTGGGGAAAAGATAAACTAAAAAAAAAAATATTTACATAGGTTATCTGCAATTACAAAATATACAGCGTCACTTTCCATTTTGATTACATAAATTTTATCAATTATAACTATACTAAATAAATATTAAACTAATAAAATACAGATACATATAAAAGCAATAAATTTTCTACATAGATAAAAAAAACTGCCGCATCGCGCGGGTATACCGCTCGTCTATATATCTAAAAGGCATCAGTTAAATGTACAGTAAATTACTGTAGATTGGATGTTTTGCATTTGTACTCCCCGGGAGTACAAATGCCTCTTTTTTTTTTTTTAAATTTCGTTTTTTTTTTAAATTCTTTTTTTTCTAAATTTCGTGTTTTTCTTTTATCTATATATCTAAAAGGCATCAGTTAAATGTACAGATAAATTATCAGTAGATTGGATGTTTTGCATTTGTACTCCCAGGAGTACAAATGCCTCTTTTAAAAAATTTCGTTTTTTAAATTCTTTTTTCTAAATTTTGTTTTTTCTTTTTAAATTCTTTTTCTATAAATTTCGTTTTTTTAAATCCTTTTTTCTTCTTATAAATTTCGTTTTTTAAAAAAAATTTATTTTCTAAATTTCGTTTTTTTTTTCTTTTTAAATTCTTTTTTTTTCTTAATTTCGTTTTTTCTTTTTAAATTATTTTTTTTTTTTCTAAATTTCGTTTTTTTTTTTAAATTCTTTTTTTTTTAATTCGTTTTTTTCTTTTTAAATTCTTTTTTTCCCTAAATTTTGTTTTTTTCTTTTTAAATTCTTTTTCTATAAATTTCGTTTTTTTTCTTTTTAAATTATTTTTTTTCCTAAATTTTTTTTTTTTTCTTTTTTTTAAATCCTTTTTTTTCTTATAATTTTTTTTCTTTTTAAATTCTTTTTTTTTTCTAAATTTCGTTTTTTTGTTTTTAAATCCTTTTTTTTCTTCTAAATTTTGTTTTTTTTCTTTTTAAATCTTTTTTTTCCTAAATTTCGTTTTTTTTAATCCTTATTTTGGAAAGTGTTGCTTTTCGTTTGTTTTTTTTATTTTTTTAAATCCTAATTTTAGAAAATTACTCTGTAAAAGTTGTTTTCGTTTGTTTGTTTTTTTAACTTGGATATCAATGACAGCTTACACGTATCACGATTAATCTCCGGATCTATTTTTTTCCTTTTTTTGTTTCCACTTCTACATTTCCCCCCTTTTTTCCACTTATATTTTTTCCCCATGACCGGGGTGTCCGAGTTATTTTATGCACAGCATGATTTTTTTTTCTCATTACTGTTTAAAAAGGTGTTTTTCCCTTGCATTGTTTTTTTTAATAACCATGCTTTTTTTTTAATAATAATGTTCACAGTTCAATCTTGTTTGAAGAGGTGTTTCTGTTTTTATTTTAATCGGGCTTTTTTTCTTTTAAACACTGGGTATCCGATTACGACTTATGCGCACCGACTAATCTCTGAATCCATTTATTATTATTATTTTTTATTATCACTTACATTTTTTTTTCATGACCAGGATCTCCGGATTAGTTAACGCGCCTCATGATATTTATATGTTTTTTTATTTATTTTTGTTAAAGTTTCTAGAATATTTTTAATCTTTCATTAATTATATGTTCTGATATTTATTGGATATTATCTCATACGAATATATATAGGGATAAAAAAACATGACCTTGGATCTTTTGAATAAAAAAAATTAATATCAGTATTCTTAAATACATTTACTATAATCATATAATGAATAAATCGAATAACATAAAAAAAAATTGTCTTCGAATTTTAATTTTTTACTTAACACAATAACAATAACAATAATAATTTAATTGTTTTTCTTGCTTACTCTTTTGTTATTGTTTTTTTCTCTCCATATAATCTAATAATTTTTATTGTTTTGACAGTGATGACAATGATTTTTTTTTAATTTTCTTAAATTTTCTAGGATAATTTTAGTCTTTCATTAATTATATGTTCTAATATTTATTGGATGGTATCTCATATGAATATATATATATATATATATATATAGGGAAAAGAAAACATGACCTAGGTTTTTTGGAATAAAAAAATTAATATCATTTGAAAATTAATATTGAAATTTGGTACTCTTTTGTTTAGATTTATTTCTTAAAAACAAATTTATAATATTTTCATTTTTAATATTTTAAATATAATATTGCTGGGGAAAAGATAAACTAAAAAAAAATAAAGATTTACGTAGGTTATCTACAATTACAAAATATACGCGTCACTTTCCATTTTGATTACATAAATTTTATCAATTATAACTATACTAAATAAATATTAAACTAATAAAATACAATACATATAAAAACAATAAATTTTCTACATAGATAAAAAATCACGCATCGCTGCTGGTATACCGCTTCGTGACAAATTAAGTAGCAGCCCATAATAATTAATTCTTTGACTGTTTATATTAATAGTGAAAGACGCTGGTCATCCTCAATTTTTTAGTATTTACTGGTTTTTAGATCTTCTCTGTGTTTCGGGAAGACCAAAATCTTCTTAAATAAAAAAAAAATGTCGAGGTCTCAATAAATTACTAACAATGGCATTCACAATTATTCATGGCATCGTTAGAACTTGATGAGGTGAGTTTCAAATGGGCCAGATTTAAAATTCGAACAAAGCCCAAACCAAAAGTAAAGCATGAGAATAGGGAATCAGTGGACCTATGGGTGGCCCAGGTGAAAAAGAAGAGGCCCTGTTAAGCCACTGAGATGGCCCGAGCAGCCGGCTAGATCAAGGTGAGGCCACAAGGGAGGTGGGTCCGATGAGGCTAAGCAAGACCATGCCTGGATTGAACTTGGCTTGACCGAGGCTTTGAAGGCTATGGGAGCTGAGATGTCCAGTGGTGAGGTGAGAGCCAAGGCTACGATATTTTTGGTGCTGAAAAGAATAGAGGAATAGAGGAGGAGGAGGAGTTTTTGTTAAAACCATGTTTTTTATTTTTTATTTATTTTATATCTTCTTCTTTGATAAAGTTTGATAGGTCCTTAGGAAAGAAAATGAGGTGAAAATTCACGGTAAGAGAACACCATAGCAGAGAAATTGCGGTTTGAAGGAGAGATAGAGGAAGCTTTTGCTTATTATTTATTTATTTACTAATTTATATTAAATTATCGTGTTTGCATGTTTATTTGTAACATTTCTGAAATAGTTTTTAGGTTTTTTTTTTTATTATTATACCTTCCAACAAAAGAAAGTTTTGTGCCAAAAGCCATTTTGTCCGAAGTGATCAAAAATGAATTAAATGGCCCATAATTTCAAGAAAAAAAACAATAAAACTGAATAATCCAAAATATTTCTTTCCATGTGTAATTAACCGAATTATATGTGATATTAATAAAATCAATTAAGTTGAATGATTTTTTTTTTACTTCTGTAATAATTTCAGTTATTTTCTTAAGAAATAATCTTGAATTCGTTTATATATATATATGTTGAAACCAAAATTAAACCAAACTATTTAAAAAATAATAATTATATCCCACAAAAAATGTCATAGAACAGGTCTAAGCTACAAGTCTTCTAGAGCTTATAAGTTCTAGAAGCTAACAAGTGAACCATAATCATATAGACAAGATACTAACTCAATATATATTTTAGCAGTCGGTCCATTCCTAAGTAGTCATTGGAAGGGTGTATCAAGATGAGAATAAACAAACAAACAAACAAGTGAAGAAACAAAAGCAATTAAATAATCAACATGATCCCAAGGCAAACATGAGAAGAAAAAATAAAAATAAAAATAAAAATAAAAATCCCCCAGATGCAGTTTGACATGGTTTGTCAATGGCGGCAGTGGCTGAAACTTTTCAAGTCGTGTATATATATATATATATACTATCTCAAACGATACTGCTAGGGTTGTATATACATACATTAGCAAGTTGCTCTAAGGATATTCTAAAATGCCGAAGCTGACCCAGAAATAAATGAATAAATAAATAAAAATCTCTCTCGTAAACTTTAAAGTGGGTGGCTTTAATTTCCTTTCAACGAATGAAGGAGGAAGGAAGTATGGGAATATTTCATATATCAACTATATATTATAATTTGGGCATGGTATAAATTAATAGAGACATCAAACACAAGTAAGATATGAAGGGAAAGCACGATTCGACTGGATTGGATTTGCGAGTGCATATTCCCTCAGCCACATCTTGACTGTATATGAAATTAATATAATCGATATCTCATGATTTTACCATCACAAAAAATAATAATAAAGTCTTAGTTCCAAATAATAATATGACAATATCAGACTATAGGATAAAACGTAAATTTGACTTTTGATGATTCGTCCCACCTTTTATTATATAGTAAGAAGTAGGTAGCAATATATTTTCTCAACTCGATTCCCAATGTCAACTCCTCCATTAACACTTTTTTTTTTCTTAAATTAAGAAGAGGTAATAGTTTCAATTAAAATAATCAATCACTAATAATAATTATTGTTAAACGAAACTAACCAACAAAATGCCCTAAAAAGTCAACTGATCCTCCACTATCTCTTTCTTTTACAATCCTTATGGAATAGTAGCATTCGATCCATTGCTGCTGCTGTTCTTCTCTCTTCTCTCTTCTTCTTTTTCCTCCCCTCCTGCAAAGAAAGAAAAAGAAAAGAAAGCTAGCCACTTGCCATGAACAATCAAACACAAGCAGCCATCGACGTCCAGGTTTACTGAGAAGGCAGTCACTGATTGGTTATTTTAATGGGCAACGGTGTCACAAAAGTGAGTCACTGTTTTGCCAGGGCAGGGGACATCTCATCCCGCCACCATATTATCTCCATTGATGATTATGGCCGGGAGGGACTAGGCCACTCCTTCTGCTACATTAGACCAGACATTCACCCAGCTAATAGCAGCAACGACGACAGAATTCACTCTGAGCTGGAAACGACAACGTTTCGGTCCATCTCCGGAGCCTCTTTAAGCGCCAACACATCAACAACATCCTCAACCTCTCTCAACGATACTCTCTGCTCCAACAGCTCTGGTTTGGATCGGGCATCCACTTTTGAAAGCTCTGATTCTTTCGCTTCCCTCCCTCTGCAGCCTGTCCCTCGTGGTTCCGGTGTCCTCTCATCATCAGCTAATACAGGTCTTATAGAACGTGGCTTTTTATCCGGTCCTATCGAGCGTGGATTTCTATCAGGTCCCATTGATCCTGCTAGATTCTATTCAGGTCCGTTTGATAAAGAAAAAGACAAGGAGATCAGTAATGTTAATTATAGTACCAATAACAAGTTTCAGGGCAGTAGTTTGTCTCATGCTGCCCCTATTACTAGTATTGATGAAGTTGAAGTTAAACCCAAGAACCAACAGGCCGGTTTAATAAAGACTTTGAAAAGAGCAATCTCTAATACGATCTCACGAGGCCATAAGCTTATGGCGGCACCCATGAAAGGAGTCAAAGAATCAACAGGTACCGGAAATGTCAAAGTGATCAATCAAGTTGTTGTTGTTGACGATACTGGTCATGAGGATTTGGCGAATGAGCTCTCAATTGGGAGCCAGAATCTACAATGGGCACAAGGGAAAGCTGGCGAGGATAGAGTACATGTAGTGATATCAGAAGAACGTGGGTGGATTTTTGTGGGGATATATGATGGTTTTAATGGACCTGATGCCCCTGATTATTTGCTTTCTAATCTTTATACTAACATCCATAAGGAGCTTAAAGGGTTGCTGTGGAATAATATTGACAAGTTTGAATCCACAGCAGCAAAAGCAGAGGACGTTTTGCATTCAATTGATCAAGAAAACTATCCGTCAGGAGGGCATTGTTATGATGATCTGAAGAGAAAACAGGGAAAGAATTTGAAGTGTACGACTAAAGGTGGTGGCATGAAGAGATGGGAAGATAAGTTGAATTTGAATTTTAAAGAGAAAATGAACTGCTACTCTAATGGAGTTAACCATTGCGATGTTCTGAGAGCGCTGTCGCGGGCATTGAAGAAGACAGAGGAAGCCTATTTTGAGACAGCTGATGAAATGGCAGCCGATAATCCAGAATTGGCTCTGATGGGTTCTTGTGTTTTGGCGATGCTGATGAAGGGAGAAGACGTTTACTTGATGAATGTTGGCGACAGTCGTGCGGTTCTGGCCCAGAAAAGCATAGCCGTTCCTGGATCAAGGAAAGGAATCCAGGATTTGGAGATTATTAACGAGGGAAACAAGCGTGATAAAATTGAAGGATTCGATGGTGACGAACTTTACGGGCTGCGTAACTTGAATTCAATTCAGCTTTCCATGGATCACACCACGTATGTAGATAAGGTGATATCAGGTTCCATCCATCTTGTTGAACCCATTTTGAGTTTTCTTTCCCTCCATTAACAAGGCAAACTAAAACCTGCGTATTCTGAATATCAGGAAGTTGAGAGGATCAAGAAGGAACATCCCGATGATGTTTCTGCAATAATGAATGACAGGGTGAAGGGTTATTTGAAGGTTACTCGAGCCTTCGGGGTTGGCTTTCTCAAACAGGTATATAATTAGATTCTTTATATAAATTCAACAATTTAAGCAAGGATCACTTCCTTTTAGTCAGGAATCAGGATCGAGATTGTATAAACTCAATCTGTTCTGCTAGAACCTTGTGTTGTTTCATTGAATCCTCTGCATCTGGTGTTTTTTTGGCAGCCAAAGTGGAATGATATACTCTTAGAAATGTTCAGAATTGATTACATCGGAAACTCTCCATACGTTACATGCACTCCATCATTATATCACCATAGACTGAGCCCGAAGGACAGATTCTTAATACTGTCGTCCGACGGCCTCTATCAATATTTCACCAATCAAGAAGCTGTAATGGAGGTTGGCTCTTTTATTGCCGCGTTTCCTGAAGCAGATCCAGCACAGCATCTGATCGAGGAAGTTCTGTTTCGCGCAGCCAAGAATGCTGGTAAGGGCGAGTTACGAGATTGATCGGCCTGAAATCCCGAGAAGCAGATCAAAATCTCATGTAAATGGCTTGATATTTTGCAGGTATGGACTTCCACGAGTTGCTTGAGATTCCACAAGGAGAGCGTCGCAGGTACCATGACGATGTTTCTGTTATCATTATTTCCCTGGAAGGTAGGATATGGCGTTCGTCTGTGTAAATACTCTAGAAAAAAAAAAGGGGGATCATTTTTCTTCAAATTCATCTCATTTTTTGCCTGAATTATAGAAACTGTAAAATACAAATTAGGTTTTTGCCATGTTTTATATGTAATAAAAGCCAGCTCCGTGGGGAAGTGTTGAGGTTACTATCAATCCTGGAACATCACCATTGAAGTGGTAAATCAAGTTTTCTTGGTTTCAGTGATAAGGTTATCTTCAGACAGTCATCACAAAGAATAACTTGATGCGCGTCACAAACACTAAATGCTTGTTTGGGAATAAAACACTTCAAAAAAAACAATACAATTTTATTATATTTTAAAATAAAAAATTTAATATTTTTATATCATTTTGATGTGTTGATGTTAAAAATAATTTTTTTAAAAATAAAAAAAAATATCATTTTAATACATTTATAGATAAAAATATTTTTAAAAACAACCACAATTACTCTTCTAATAAGATAAAAGATGACGCGAGGGATCTTCAACTGAAAAAATAGAGTACTCTTTCAGCAGCCAATAAATATAAAATCTTTTATTAAAATGCATACGAGGCATTGCAGATGAGGATGGTGATAGTCAATGAGTTCCATGATTTATTTTGACTTTTATCTCTAACGCGTTTTTCTTTAGGATATAAACCGCTCCATGATCTATTTTCTGAACGAGAAACAACGGGCTTAGACTTTTTTTTTTTCTTATTGATTATTTAACCCGTGGCGAGTTGAATATTTTTTATATAAGTCTTTAAAATCTATTTTTTTATATAAAAATCTAATTATAAATGAAAAGGTCCTTGCATGTATTTAATTAAATATTAAATACATGGAGAGCTACTTGTACCAATAATATATTTTCTAACATGAAAGAATTAATGTATAAGTGTTTTTTTATGTATTTTTTTTACATCGAGTAACAAATATAATCATGGAATTAAAAAGTTTATGTATACATATAATAAAATGTAGTAAATATCAAATGCGTTAATAAGAACATGTAATATCTCCAACTATATTCTAACATATTTGAAGAAATTAAATGATATTGAAATTACTACAATGAAACACCATTTTCTTAATCTTTGTATAATTGTTTTTATAATAATAAATAAAAAAGTGTAATTTGAATTTAAATCATCAAAATTTGTGAATTGCTATAACTTTTGGGCGTCCCTAGTTGTATAATTTGAATGGAAGAGTTAAATTTGCATGCATTTCAAGTTTTTATTGGCAAGAATAAAAATGAAAAAAAAAGAAGTCTATAAAATGTCATCTTGAAAATCTATTTCATGTTCCATCCGCATGGATCCACAAAATTATACCTGTCTTTTCAGGTATTTGTTAATAGCTGTCCTTTTCAATCTTTATTTCTATTTTTCTTAGTGAAATCATTTGGCCTCGGGCGGGAGAGGCATTCAACTGCTCCTATTTAATTCTTCGATTCAAGATGTGAACAAAATTTGACCCTCGAGTTTAAGATGATGCTGAATGACTTAATGGCCATCTGTTTTTATATATATATATATATTTATGCAGGGCAGCTGAGCTGCTTAGTGTTCTTGGTGGCCTAAATTATATGACGTAAATTATGAACTAGTAGTTCAAATTTAGTAAAAATATTGGATAATGAATAAACAATGGGAGGTTCTAATTTGTTTCCTACGATTTTTCAAGTTCTATACACACACATATATATAGGTGGCTGTATCAGCTTGTGTATACTTCAATTAATTCTACGAACTCCGAAATTAACAATTATGTAAATCTCTAGTGATTATCGTATTAATAATAATAAAACTTAAATTTGAGACCACAATAAATAAATTTTTAAATCTCGATCTTTTTTATGGTTAAAAAATGTATATTTTTATTTCGGCACTTGTAGTGGCGTTTACGTATCTGATGACCTAGGCGACCTATTAATTAATATAAAAAGAACACTGAAATTTAAAAATTTTAAATTACCATTATCAAGATGTACAGCCTCAAGCACGATGATGACGACCGTCCTCTTTCTGGTCTTGTGTTACATGTTAATCGTTAGAAGTGGTTATTTAATTAAAATAGTTCTTTTTAAAGGATTTAACATCATTTATATATATTAATTTAATATATTTTTATTTAAAAATATATTATAAAACATTTTAAAAATTGAGTTATAACACAAAAACAAACACTCACAAATTGCGTGATTATAAAACATTTAATGCCATCTGTACTGTTGATGATGTTTGTAGGACATGTAAAGGAGATTTCTTCTATATTTCTATTTGCGTGATTATAGTAAGTGCAGAAATCGTCTCCCCTTTTGACTTTGGGAGATTTTATTATTATTTCTGGAGCCTGATTTGGCTCCAGTTAGATAATTGTTGGGCAATCATTTCGAAGACCACAGCCCTTACATATCAAGGGAGTTAACTCAATATATACTTATAAGTGTTTAATTGTTTTGAATGAACTAAAATATGAAGATAGACTAGAAGCAATTAAACTTACAAGAATATGATGAAAACTAAACCCAAAATATAAAGATATGTCGAGATAATTTCCCGAAATATAAATCAAGAACTGAGGTCATCTTGACAATCCATTTTACTTGCTTCAACTCAATATTTTCTACAAGGAAATGAAAGCTGGATTTATTTTCTTCAACAAGAAAAGGATGTGGGAAGTCGAAAAATATCAAGAAAAGCATCTCTAACATTACAACGAGGGAGAAATTGGATAGAGCGGAGTAACAATCAAATTGTCCTGATAAGCATGTGTTCTGATACCAATAGAGCAAAGTAAATAAGCATGTGTTCTGATACCAATAGAGCAAAGTAAATAAGCATGTGTTCTGATACAATTGACCATGACTTCCTTGAAAACAATAGAGGGTACCTGGGTAGTGTGAAACGGTGCAAACCAAAAATCGTGTTGTCTTCTCCATAAACAATGAGAATCAAGTCATCAACTACATCTGTAGTTTTGCATGCCTTGTTTCCAATAATGCTGGTTGTGCTTCGGAGGAAAAGCACTTCAGAGTTGCCATGGATTATGTGGAGATATTGGAGATCACAAGTTAAGAGTTACCCAAAGAAAAGCCTAAAAGTGCAGATCGCCGAGTTTCTTCAAAATCATGTAAAATCCATGTTATAGCAGGTGGGGTTGCATGGATAAGGGCAGTCAATTTGCTTTACCATGTTACGGTTGAAGTACCAATCACCTACTGACTCTGCAATGGTCTGTTACAAGGGTAATCAGCAGTGTATTAAGAAAATGTGAAGATCCAAATAAAAAGGAAACTACCAGTGACATGGAATGAAGCTCAGTTGCAACGGGCACCAATAGCAGCTCAAAACCAGTGACAGGGAATCATACAGAAACATTTTGATTGTATGTAAACCAGCCTAACATATGAGATGATAAAATATTCTCACCTTGCCGTTGATTCTAGGAGATGTAGATGAGTGCCATGTCTCAGCCATCCATGTTTGACAATGACTAAAGCAAGAATTTATGAACAATCCCCCTTCCTTTTTTTGCTGGAAATCACTCAGTGCTTTGATCAGAGAACTACGGAAACCTGTACATGATAGCAAGCAGGAGTGAGAAAGCGACAAACAGAAACCACATCATCAACAAGAAAAGGCAAGACAGTTCAGATGCCTAAGAAATGCCACATGCAAAATGAACAAGGAATTTCATGTAGCTAGATTCCGTTTTACTTGTTTTATCCACCCTGTACCTGAAAGACAGTTCTACTCTGAAACACTCAACATGTGTACAACAAACTAACAATCCAAACCATTGCTTAAGGGCTCAAGGACTGAAGGAGAAAAACACACATAACTGAACCAAACTCTTGGTATATACTGTGAAGGACTGCATGGAACATGAATTGTATGGGCACCTTATTTCATGATCTCACCATGTCACCTTCTAAATTGATCCTAACAATACCAATATGGTTAAATCTCATATGACCAAAATCATTTATCACATCATTCCCGCTTTTAAACACACCAGTCATAAAGTATACATATATTTTATGATCAGTGATCACAGACAAAAGAAAACTATGTTCGGATGGCCACGTTCATCTGCTTTAACTAATTTTTAACTCCACAATGCATGGCTTCAAATGTTAACTCCCAGCTTAGGCTACTTGGACAGCACATATTTTACATAACAATACATCTTTTCTTTTTCTTTTTTTCTTTTGTTTGATCTTTCATAGAACAATGATGGTTTTGAGATTTATGATGACAGGAATTATTTTG
This sequence comes from Salix exigua, assembly GCA_032356905.1. Lineage (NCBI taxonomy): Eukaryota > Viridiplantae > Streptophyta > Magnoliopsida > Malpighiales > Salicaceae > Salix > Salix exigua. Next base: position 4,727,722 of record CM063593.1, on the reverse strand, counting down.
GATTTTGAAGTAAGAACTAATTACCTAGAAGTATTTCCATCTGGCTAGGATTACAATAGCGAAGGTTCATTCTGCATCTTTTCCAATAGCCTTGAGGATCTGATGCATCTGGTACCAAGATGTGTTGTATCTAAATTTATTTTATCCTATTAGTAATTTCAGGATGGAACATAAAAAATGTTGCAAATCATGACAAGTTGAAGATATTTTTGTGAATGAAATTACCTGCCAAAAATCATAAGCTGGGTTGACAAGGAAAATCGGGGTCCTTGTTTCTTTAATGATTTCTTGAGGAAAGAGACACTGGCATTAAAATTCACGAGCTACAATCATGATCAAGGAGCAACAAGAACTTCATAACAAATTTGACAAACAAAACCACATAACCAGAGAAAAGGGGGGAAACCTGCCTTATATGGGTCCATTCTTGTTATACAATTTTTCTGCAAACTTTTCGCTACACCCTGGCAGCAGGACAAGTAAACAAATTGTGTGAGCCATGATGGCTTGTGAATTCACTTCTTTCCCCTTTTTACTCGTAATTTACAATGACAGATTAATAATTGTAATTACCAATTTGCAGTAGCACCAAAATTATAAGCATACAAGTTCATGCCTGATAGAAGGCTCTGGAGTACATAGTCTAATTGAAGTTTTCAAAGTCAATGAAACTTATGAATTGACTTCAAACTCAAAATGGCAAACCATTTGGCTTTTGAAGACATTTTTATCAAATTAATAGATGGTCAAATCTATTTTACCATTGACATGACACCAACTTAGCTTCATCCATCATGTAAGTCCAAAAACATCATGCATATTAACCACCAATGTAGAGAGAAATTGTGAAGAATAAAGCAGCTGTGATACGATCTAGCTTTTAATCATGGAAGATGATAAGGGAAAAACTAAAGAATGAGTAAAACCTGGAGCTGGATAACATCTTGATAGAATGATCTCATGGTGTAATTTCCAAGAACATCTTTCCTGCAATAAAGTAAGATTGGGTTTTTTGGCGTGTCTAGTCACTTGGAACATATAAAGACTAGTAGAGAAGCATTATAGAAAAGTGGTGATTGTTAAACACAAGATACAGGACTTTCCACATCCTTTGGTGCTGTATAGGAGACCCTTTAGCTAATAGTTATGTATCTCCTGATTCTGGAGAAAATTCATAATTGCTAACCTCGTGTAGCAAAGCAAATATGGTAAGAGAGAAGAAGATGAGGAAAAGGAGACCGAATGTTCAACACAACCCACAACGATACAAAAAAACTGATTCAGGCATCAAACAAGACACAGGACATGCTAGCTAAAAATACTGGTGCATCAAACAGCAGTATGCATGCAAAAACATACTCATCAAGGAAAAAACCTGCATCAGCAAGACATTTGACAGTTGCATCCTTTGGCAGATGTTCTCGAAAGTCATCACAATGGATAAGAGTTGCCAATCCACCAGCAGAGCATCCTGAAAGAAGAGCCTGCAAATCTCTCAAAATTCATTAGCAAGAACAAAAAGTAGTTAGAAAAAAAAATGCTGGGCAGCAAGATTGTCTAATTCTAACACATACAAAAGGCACAAAGAAAGAAAGAAAAGGTGGGTGCAACAGAAATCTCCCCCTCTGATGGTATTATAACTGGTGAAGAAAAATTGTCCAAAACAAGACATGTTTGTACACTACAATTCAAAGGATGAAGAAGCTACCTGTTTGGCATTGAATAAGCCGATCGATAACAGTTCATCCAAAAGGGCTTCCCAAATGAGTTGGCCTCTGAATAGAAGCTCGGTACCATTCTATAAGATTAAAAAAAGGAAAATGTCCAAATGAAAACCCAAAAAAAAGACAGACTAGTTTCTTCATAGTATGATGCGGGTGTTGATAAAAACAATATTTACCTTAAACTCATGTTGTGGATGGCCAGCAAAAGATGCGCCATCACAGTAACGTATCTTGACTTTATTCCAGTTATAGAAATCTGAAGGGAAAATGATGATTGAATGATATTTAGCACTAAACTGGAGCGAGCGAGAGAGGTAGCTGATTACGAGAAATGGGAAAAGAAGTTGACCAGGATTTTGGGAGGATTGATGGCTTAATATTCCAGAAAAGCGGACTTGGTGATCCATGTATTTGGAGGATCCTAATGCTGTTGATTTCCGTTCCAAACATGAGGCTATCGTATTGCACCATCCTCCGCCCTTTGGTGTGTGATTACTCGGTTATTGAAGAATAGCCATGAAATAAACACACACAAAATTACAAACAATAAGAATACCTCAATGTGAAGAAGCCAACTGTTAGAACCAGATCCAAATCCTTTTCGGAAATGGTAGCCAGGCAAACTCCCATCTAAACAAACTGCAATCACAAAAGAATCAAGCAAACAAACATCATTTGATTGGATTAGATCGAGTCGAGTAATAGAGATAGAAAAGAACAGAAAAGAATACGGGCGCCTCTGTCTCTGGCATTGTGTAGCAGGGTTAGGCCTACTAGATTGTCCGTTGTCAATGCGGTGGCCGCGGGATCCAAGGGTAAGGGCAGGCGTCGGGACAAGTAAGTGAGAATAAAGCCGATGATGGAGAAACCGGTGGCTGCAATTGCCCAGTCCTTCTTGCCCCACTTTCTCCACCACAATAACAAACCGCGAAGCCTAAGATTAGGATTGACGTTTGCCATCTCACTCGCCTTCCTCCTTCCCTTCAATTCAAAGTCCACTCCATCTCAACTCTCAACTCAAATCACTTCAGCAAGAGACAAGCTTGATAATTTCGTGATGTAAGTCGAGTAATTATTGTTCCATATAGAATTTATAGGACTTGCTTTAAGGTGTCTAACAATGCACACATAGAATTGAAGTCTTTTTTGTGTTCCATTTAATTTATTTATTTTAAATTATTTTTTTGCTAAATTCTCTCTTTGGGCATGGTTGATTTTAAAACCGCCTAACCCAATCCAACTCATATAAACCATTTATATTGAAAAAATGTTATTTGTCATTGCGATTTAAAAAATATTTATAAAAAAAATTAAAATTTTTTATTTTTATTTTTTACTTTAAATTAAAAAAAATAGTGTTTTTAGATCATTTTGATGTGCTGATGTCAAAAATAATTTTTAAAAAATAAAAAAAATATCATTTTAATACATTTATAAACAATAAACGCTTTCAAAAGCTACCGCAATCGCACTATTAAACATATAATTAGCAAGTAACCCTATTACTCCATATAAATGTTCTTTTGTTCTTCTCTATTTAATTGTTTTGTATATAACTTTTTTATTATCTTGTGTCTCAATTTATCATTTTTTTTTAATGTTTGGTGCTGCCTATATGTTTGAGATGCTGCAAAACAAATAGAAATATCAATTGTGATTAAAGACAAACAATTATATGCTTTTAATGTGTTCTTTTTAGAATTGCAAGAGAATTTATATGTTCAACCCACGAAATATCTATGATATCCATGAAAATTTAGTACTATAAAAAATATTAATTACTTTGAAATATCCATGAAAAAATATTTATAAGTTGTAGAAGCAAGAATTGATTGGTATTAGTATTATCGACTCTTTTTCAATTTATTATTTCATTTTTTTCCATGGGTCTTTTTCACTTGTGCAATGATTAAACACGGCGTAGCTCATGTAGAAGGCCAGGTAGTAAAAACTATTTGGAATAAGATAGTTAGAAAATATAAAATGAAGCTTTTGGAACTTTTAAAAACTCATTCAACATCAAAGTATCTTACAGACATTTCCCCCAAACACTTCTCCACATCTATGATCTATCAGTTACAACCACACCAAAATCAACCTCAAGGCAAAACCAACCACATCACAAACCGCCTGGAACTACAACTAAGAGCAGCATTTATACCATGATGGTTCACGAAATAGTTGGCATGTTTCAACTTTCAGCAGCGATTCATGCAGTTCCATACATAAAATGGGGGGCTACTGCATCAACAATGGCGGCATGGGGACAACTTGTTAATTCATTGAATTGAGCGAAACCATTAAAATCACAGTTATAGCCATTTCCCCTCTAACGCCAAAAGTGGAGGTGGAGTCCACGGAATAAGAGTCCATGAACCAGGACAGGGACAGGGCTCATTTCTATTCTCTTAACCAGTGAGCAAGTGATTCACATTATATGTGAATTTATAATTTCTTTTCTCAACAACCTATCTACCAAATAAACCTCTGTTTCCCGGGCTCATGGCTCCAATTAAATGGCATAAACAAGAACGTAAACATTGTGAAAACATTGGTTACCACATATCCAAGACCGATGAGGACCAAACTTTGAGTATCAACCGTATGGGAGTGAAGTATCATGAAGTAGAATGGGATGGTATAGTATCTGAACTCAATAAGTGGAGCAGGAACAAGAACTGCAGCTGTAGCCAAGAAATATGCCAATACCCAGATTTTTGGTCTAGCTTTCCTCGACAATAAATGACATAAAAAAAGGAATCAGGGTAACAAAACCAAATAAAATCTTCGATGATAATGGAAAAGAAAAAATAGAAAAAAGATGAAGACAGCAAGTACTAACCCAATACTCTGAAGATGGAAAACCATGAATAGACATAAAGTGGGACCAGAAGGTACTTCGTTAACCAATGAGATTGGATGACCTTTCGCCAAAGATAAAAGGTATAGTGCCGATTGTCAGCAAGGAGATAGGCATGAGCTATGCTGCAACAATAATCAACTAAATGATGAAACAGCGACAAAATTGTGGGAAGCATATAAGCATTTGGGGAAAAAAGGAACCAATACATCAGAACATATCTAGTTCAAGTCGCAGTAGAGAAGCCATGGGATCAGTATATTAATTTATTTGCCAAATAAGCTTGCGTATCTGAACTAACCTGTAAGATTGCACAGAGATAAAGCCAGCAGCAAGAGCCACTATCCATTGACAAAAACCAAGGGCCCTTTTCTTCCAGAATGACCGAAACAGATGCACAGCTTGATCCAAAGAGAAATGCAGGGGAGCCAATGCCAGAGAAGAAACCAGACTAAAATACATTAACTGTGCAAAATGTGGAGAAACTGCATGAGCTTCTTTTGCACCTGTGACATTCAGAAAAAGAGTGAGAAACAAACTCTTGCTAATTATGATGGTAGGAAGATAGCATGAGTAGTACCAAGAACTACACTCCCATTCCAACGGACAAAAGCAACAAAAGCCACCAATACTACAAGGAAGGGGCTAAAGGAGAATAAAAGTTTTGACTTCATATGCCATGATGTCAAACAGATTGCCTTAATCTCATCAAGAAAACCTGCAAAATAGTACAAGAGTGGTGTAAAACAAAAGCGCATGTGCAGTGCAGGAGAATTTATCAAAACTTCATAAATCACTGAACTCATTAAACTAAATAATAAGTGAAACAGAACCTAATGAATGGCTTGTTGAATAGGTGAGTGTACTCGTCATCAAACTTTTGCTGTTATCCACAGCACTATTGGGCTTTCGTCTTCTCATGTTTGAGCCAACAATGATGCAATTGCCGGGGACTGAATGGCCAATTTTATTGCCCGTGGTATTTAAGTTGTCTACTTTCAAACTCTCTCTTTGATGGGCCAGAGTAATATCCATGACCCCAGTGCATGCAACAAAAAGCATCCAGACAATATTCGTCTGTCGGATGAAAACTGCATAGGCTCCAAGCTGCACAAAACCAATAAGATAAAATAAGATAAAAATGAGCAACTGTAAGAAATCAAAATGACTGCAGTAGTCTTTAAATTTTTTATCATGGTTTCTTATAGTATAATTTTATTGCATCTCCAGAAACACGGTAGCACAAAAGCCTCTTGTCAATAATGAAAATCACCATTGAAATATCCAAGCACACCATATAATTTTTGTACTGTAGAAATTGCACTTTCTTACTTCCAAGACACTTGATGCATTGCTCCTCGATCAACTTGTCTACTTCATGTTCTTGAAGTCTACAGTTCTTGGTCATTGAGGCAAATGAAGGAGCAAGTAATTTCATGGCGCAGCTAATTGCATACTCTAATAGTTAAGTTTGTGAAAACAAAACAGAAAATCAACCACTATGTTTACTGAAGATTGTTTGAACTGGGGACTGCATGGGAATCCCTAGTAGTCAATGAGGTTCTGATGCTAGAGAAAAATATCAAGTGCATCCGAGAATCCTGGTAGATGTCTAAACTTCAAGGAGCATCTGAGATTCTAATACTTCAAGTTCAGATTCTCATTTCTTAAGAGTTAATTATATGATTCTAAACCTCCTGGTTAAATTCCTTCAAAGTTTCCAGCACCAGTATCAATCAAAAAATAAGAAAAAGAAGTCCATACTCTATAGAAAAAATGTTAATGCTATATGGATAAGTGGTATAGTAGATAATCATGCAAAAAGAGAACCGGAGCTAACTCCTTTACCAATGCACTTAAGTGGTATTTCTTCTTCAAGCATGCAAGATACATAGCGAGAACTGTAGTAAGTGATGCAACATCTGTATAATAAAGGAACGTGAAGAACCAGTGGAGTGGGTACAGCGCCAGAACCACAGCAAAAATCGTTGCTTTTCTTTCATCAATATTTGGTCTCAAGAGGGTGGTGATCTCGTATACAATAACACTACATAATATTGCCAATACACCATTCACAGAGCGAAGAATTGGAGTGGAGCACAATTCAGAGAACAATGACACCCCACGTATGAAAAACATGCCTGGAAACAAAGAAGCAACATGGGCAAGTGAAAGATAGTACCTGCAAGAGTTTTTACGTTGCATATATATCAACTCCTCCGATAACATAACCATCCAAATACAATTATATAGAGCCCAAATACACACAGAGATTTAAGCAAGCTTATCAAATTCATTCTCAATTATTATTTTTCATCTATTTTAGTAATTTGACAACTGGGGAAGCATAAATCAATCAGATTTTTCCTTTTCTTTTATCAAGCAAGAAATTACAAGGGGAGAGAGAGGGAGAGAGAAAATACAGGCCAGGTGGAGTAGTGATCATGGGGTCCCAGCTTGCAAAATTGCCTTTGCAGTATTGTTGAGCCTGAGGAATATGGAAAATCTCGTCCTGCACATGGTGTAATTCTTCTTTACAAATGTGTAATAATAAATGAAAACTAACAGGAAAAAACCGACATGGGTTTTCCCTATAATCTTACCATGTATGGTTCAGGTACAATTCGATTGACGAGGATTGATGTGGGAATAACCCAAGAGCTCACCATCAATGCGACTGCTATTCTACCCATCCCAGATTTGAATAATTATGTAAATGATATCTCTTGGGACAAGGCCAGGTTTTCGGAGAGGAAGTGAGAAGAGCAGCGAGGGAAAACTGAAAATTAGAAGGGAAAGATAGCGCCGGCGGCGAGACAAAACGCCACTGTGAAAGTGAAACCTGAAAGGCGAAGGGGCCGAAGTCTTTCAACTCAGCCCAGTTAAGTAATCTAAATTTGTCGGCCCATTTATATTGCACGAATTCTATTTATTTCAGGTCTTCCTTTTCTTTTCTTTTTTTTGCTGGCCCGTTTACCTATATAATTAGTAACAAATCAGTCCCTAAACTTCAACATTTTCGTAGCTTTTCCCCTACCTCTCATTCCGCAACGAATTCATCCCCCATCAGTTTTCTTAGGGGAAAAAAGAGTTTGTTAAATATATTTTATTAATAAAATGTAATAATATTATATTTTAAAGCACTTGACTTAGAAAAAAGGTGTAAATTAAACATTTTTACTTTTTAATTGACAAATGAGTTGCACCTACTTTGTCTTTTTAAATTTTAACTTTCTTCATATCTCAATACATTTTTTTGGACATATAAATTAGAATCATAAATTAAATATGTATTACTATAAGGAAAACGTTTGTTACAAATATAAATTGATAGTATAAAGGCTTTTGGGATTTTTTTTAATCATTTATTTGACTTGAAAAGAAATGATAAGGGAAAATAAAGGAAATAATAATACCAACAATAATTTTATCAAAATGAAGAATATATTTTATTAAGTACTAAAAAAAGTATAATTTACATACTAGAGTTTGGAATGCTCAACATTTTACGTTCTCGTCCCTGCCCAAAAAATCAATAAAAAACCAGATTATTTAAAAAATATCAAATTTTGTTGTAAGCAAAAAGGGAGTTGTGAGGAAGACCATCAGTCTTTGTCTTTCACTCCCCCTCGTATTTGTCAATGTCGTTTCGGTTTTTCGATTAGAACGGAATGTTTCGGTTTTGGAGCGTTCCGGCGTGCCGTTTCGGTGTCTTACTGTTCATATATAATTAATTATATATATATATATATATATGAAAAAATATTAATTTAACAAGCATAATTAAAATTTGAATTCTTTTTTATTTAAAATATTTTGGTGTTTTTAAATTATTTTGATGTATAGATGTCAAAAATAATTTTTTAAAAATAAAAATAAATAAATTTTAAACCTGAAAAGAAACCGAGGCGTTCCGGCCGAAATCTAGGCGAAATTTCCAGAACAGACCGGAATTAAAATTAAGACAAAAATAACACAATTTTGTTTCAGTTTTTAAAACAAAACAGAATTAATAACTATGCTCCCACTTGATGGCCTTTCTTGCTGAAGACTTTAAAAAAAAAATCATTAATCCACTAGTGGCGCCTAATTTATCACGCTGGCAATTCGTGGAAAGACAAAGAGACTATTTTTAACTTAGAATAAAAAATAATTTAAAATAGAATATAAAATATTTTTACAAAAAACGCACCACTGAACAATTTAACAAAAATGACATTTGGTGAAGGCATAAAGAGTCAGTGGGCCAAAAACAAATTTGTCTAAATTCTTTTTATAAGTAAGAAGAAAGATGTGATTTTTTTTTGTTCATAAATAATCTTCTGATTAACAGAACAAAATTTTAAAATTATGTTTTAATTTTAATTTTCTTTTTAGAAGTCATTTTCTATAAAATAAATTATATTCCAAGTTTCGCTGCCACGTCTTATAATTTAATGGTAATGTAAATTGATTTATGGATGAAAATGTGAAAGAATTTATCAAAAATCCAAGTCATGGGTCTGAAGTAGGTGACTCTGGAGGTTTACCAAATCTCCAACTCCTCGGAGGTATCCGAAGTTTAGACAAGAATCTATGGCGTGATGCTTACGTAACATCTTATACAATTTGGATTTGTGCTTGATAGATGTAATGAAATTTATATAATTTCACATATATAAGAAACTAACTCATGTGTGCTCGTACTTGTCTTTAATTGTTGACATGGAGCTATCCCGTTGAGATTCTCATTGTATTTTTGATTCGTGCTATGCGGTGGTGTATGTTCATTTTTTTAACATAAAAAATTATTGAAATATTATTAATATTTTTTCAGCAAGATAAAAAAAAAATAATCATGTCCAAAAATCATGACTCGGTCATCAAATTAAAATAATCTCATAGAATTTTTTTTTAAAAAATAACATGATTTAACACGTTTTAACCTGTTAAATCTGTGACTTTGGTTATGAAACTAAAGTAATCATATAAAAAGCAAGTCAGAATAAATTATGAATATCAATTCTCAATCAACTCTATTGGAGTTAATATTGAAAGATGAGATTCGTAAATTTTCAACTAAAACCATGATGTAAAAATAATATAAAAAGCATATAAAAAGCAATCAACTAATATAATAATACAAATTTTTAAATCTGTGACTTTGGTTATGAGACTGAAATAATCATATAAAAAGCAAGTCAGAATAAATTATGAATATCAATTCTCAATCGACTCTATCAGAGTTAATATTGAAAGATGAGATTCGTAAATTTTTAACTAAAAACATGATGTAAGAATAAGTTAAGTTAACAGAGGTTAATCATTAGACAGTATTATCGAGTCATGAGATTGAGTTAATTGGTTCAACCCGTCAAGCCCACAACCTTGGGCATGAGAAGGGAAAAACCCAATAAAGAACAAATCCATTGTTGAAACACATGTGATCCAGGTCATGAGACCGATATAACTTCTTAGAAACAAAAAAAAGTCTAATATAATTAGGTTGAATAAATTGTCAAACCCTATGACTTTGATTGTGAAACCAAGATATCTTCATTGAAAACAAATCAAATATATTATGAAACTCAATTACAACTGATCTAATGTTAAATGATAAAATTAAAAAAAAATGACATAAAAAATAACCTGCTCAACTGAACTTCACCAATTAAGCATTATTCATGAGTTATGAAACTGAAATCACATACTAGAAAATGAACAAAATTAATCACAAAGTTTAATTCTTAATTAATTCAAATGATAAAATTTTAAAAATAAATTATAAAAAGGAGTCAACCAAGTTAACTCGTCATATTTAGAATCCATGTCATGAGAGTGTGGTAACTAAATAAAAAACAAATCTAGTATTTTAAAAAATATCAATTGAAAAAGAAGAAGAAAAGAAGAACATGCAAAAATAAAATAAAAACCCTTCTTTTCTAGTTAATACTTTTCATCTCTCAATCTCGTATACATTATTTTTAATTATAAAACAATAATAGATTCAAATCTCATCTGTATTGTTTAAAATTAAAATTAAAATTAAAATTAAAAATCAATTACAAGATGGTTGTGGGTTTATAAAAGTTTTAACTTTATTGTTTTTTTTTAACTTAAAAGGTGTGAAAGAATTAATAATAGAATAAAATCATTTTGGAATCCTGTACTTATTATTCAATATAATTAACTACACACAGTCCTACAAAACCTTTTAAACATGTTTAAATTTTAACTACTACTAATTGATTGTTTCAGCGAGGTGCAAGGCTGGTTTTTGTCGAGCATAATTGCTGACATGAGCAACGACATATTCCTAGTACTTAAAGTTACATTCAAATATACATAAGAAAAAAAAGTACAATGAGAAACAAACACACTCGATGATGTTTCGAATATATTTAATGTTATCCACGAATGTTTTATAAATCTTGAATTCAATATCATCGTGATACTGAAATTATTTTTAAAAATATTTTTTTTTTATTTTTCAAAAATAATTTTTATATTAGTATATAAACATAATTTATTTATTTTTTAAAAAAATATTTTTGAATTAAAAAAATCAGATTTTTTTTTAAAAAATTTAATGACAAACACCCATTGAATGCAAATGAACACAAATGTATTCACCTCAATAATAATAATAATAATAAGAAGAAGAAATACAACTACAGGTCAAACCTGTAAATATTAATTGGAGTAGGATGATTCACATGATCTATAGTTGTTGGGGAAAGAAAATAAAAAAAAGTCAAATTGCTTGCAGTTCGTCGTTACTTGCAAGAAAAACAAAGAAGACATGAGAAAACCCCCCCGAGCCTGTATATATCATGAGATTTAGGAGAAGAAAGAACAGAGCAGCTAAAATCAGCAATTTCAATGGTCCCCATGAAGCAAACCACGTGCATAGATGCATCAAAGTTAGTAGTGGACAGGGACACTACATGGTAAAAATAAGAAGATCGAGGAAGAAAAGCAAGTGCGATAAATAAATATGAACTGAAACTAAACACTTTTATAATGATTTATATATATTAAAAAGGTTATTGATGTCAAAGTTATATTCATTTATATCACTGTAATCCTAATTTGATTTGCTGATATTAGAGAGTAGTTAGGGAAATAAGTTTGTGAATGTGCAGTGTAAAGCTAGCCTCCTTCCTCGGCGAAGGATCCTATGCAGACAGATGCTCGCGATCTCATCCTTCCCTCCTTGCGACCGAGCTAACCTGATCAGCTACTCTCTCTCTCTCTCTCTCTCTCTCTCTCTCTCTCTCTCTCTCTCTCTCTCTCTCTCTCTCTCTCTCTCTCTCTCTCAGAGAATAGAGAGAGAGAAACTGAAAATCTAGCTATCTGGGAGGAATCATGACTACAGAAACACAAAAATAGGGTAGTTTTTGACAATTATACTCCATTCCATCTGGGATCTTCATAACAAAATCCCTCTCTACCTCTCTCTCTCTCTCTCTCTCTCTCTATATATATATATATATATATATTATCGTGTTTCTTCTCCCATGATCTGTATTATATGGTAGCTTAGTTATCCTGGATCGTGTTCTAGCTCAAGCTGTATTGTGAAAACCTCCTTCTCAATAAGAATGTCAAATTCGGAGCTGTTTATTGTCAAAGAAAACAATGAAGAAAAAGAACCGGACTTCTTGAATAAGAGATCCATGTTAGAATTTCAAAAAGAAAGTCATGCAACGACCCCACAAGTTTCTGATTCTCTTCAACAGCTTCAAGAACAAGACGCCAAAATCGAAGTGCATGACGAGAGACAAGAAGAATGCAACAATGTTTTAGATTCCAACTCTATGGAAAAGCAGTCTTTATTAGAAGCAGTACTGATGGAAACAGCTGCTGTCGACGGCGACGACGACGGATTCAAAACTCCAACATCTTTGGATCACAGAATTTCTATCACAAAATGCCCCCCTGCGCCAAGAAAACCCAAGACTTTCCTGTCAAGGAAAAGAAAAGAATCGCCACCTCCGGCACGTACAAGTCTACAACTTGATCTATCGCAGGAAATCGAGGCACTATTTCCTAGTACCATTGTTGCCGATTTGCAAAAAAAGATGAAGAAGTCTCCAAGTGACAACGACATAACCGGTGAATTTATGCCTTCTCCAATTTGATTTGTAAGTTAATTATATAGATAATATGATCCACAGAGGAGGAATATATATATATATATATTTCTTCATTAATTGCGTAAATATCTTTTATAAACTCTTCATTGTTTAGATCGGTCTAAGACACTGATGATTTCATAAAGTTAAAGCTACAAAAGTACAAAGGTTACGATGAAGAAACCGGAAAAAGAGCTGGGCGAGGTAATCTAATTTCACTGGATCTAGCTAGGCACTTTTGCGCTCAAGGTGTTATGCTGTTTCAAAGTAGAGAACATGTATATTTCCATAGACTAAAAGAAAGGAAGCTTCTATATTAATGTAAGAAGATTTGAAGGAATACTGGCTGCAGAAATTAAGTAATTAAACCCTTTTTTATAGTAATTTTAGCGATGATGGTTGACGAATTTGATTGTGAAAATAACATTTATGCCACAGAGATTCTGTCTTTCCCTTTTTTTTCCTGTTCTTTTTTTTCTTTGAGAAGCATGCCTAGGATCTTAATAGCAAAGCCAGACGATGAATGTAAGGAAGGATGATTAATTTTTGGGTATGTTTGGTAGTGTTGTTGAGGTTATTTTTTTAAGTGTTTTTTATTTAAAACTATATTAAAATAATTTTTATTTTATTTTTCAAAAATTATTGTAATTAGGATTGATAAAAATATACAAATAATATTGTGTCTTTTCATATATCAAAATGGTGTATGGAAAAATTCATGACCCAACTATTTAGTAGATGGTTTCAGGTTTAAGTTATATAATTGTTAATATAATGATTACTAGAAGCTTATATAATTATTGATTTCAAAACTTGTAAAATTAATCGATTACACAAAAATTATCCTAAATAACTAACGTTAATAAAAAAAATCTATGACCCCTCTTGTTTATAGAATTTTCTTAGATTTGTACGAAGTACGAAGTTTGGCTTTCCAAGAGAAGCAAACATTCTCCAAGATGAGTGCTATCAGCTGGAAATAACAATGAATAAACATCATCTATGGGAGCTGTGTTACGCCATTGAAGGGCCATGATTCGATGCAGGAGGCCACTGTTTTTAAAATTTATTATCAATCCCCGATTGTACCTTCATGTGAGTGGCGGGGCTCCCGGGAGGCTGGTTTCCGCGCATCAACCTTAGAACATTCATGGATGATAATTTAATTCACACAGTCAATTAAAACAAGTAAGATCCATTCTCGGCTTTTATAATTGGACATTGATGATCAAGTATTTGAATTTATAAATACATGTTTATATTTGTGGTTGTTGAGCTGCATGAATTGTCATCTATTTCGAGGAGGTTAGGACTTACTTGCTCCCTCTCTATTTTTGTATGTTTAAATTGGGTATTTGAATTGGAAAAATACATATTTATTGCCACTAAACTTAGGTGTTGACTCTGATATTTTTTTAAATCCCTTTTAACGTATAGTCCACTAAGATATCAGTTCTGAAAATTATTAAAATAAATAAAGTTTAATGATCAATAAATGAATAAAAAATTAATAACCCAAGTTCAGGATGTATCATTAGCCGGGTTTTTGATAAAGATAAATTTGTGTGGGTTGTTTATTAGGATTTTTATAATGAAGATTTTTTTGAGCCATTTGTAAATTTATGCACACTTTATTTTGTTTCGTGGTGATTTACACAGCATGTTTTGCATATTGAGTGAACATATGAATAATAATTATTTCAGATAAAAATAGAAAAATAAAAGTGTTTACACATACAATGGTTTTTATATATGTTATGGTATAGAATATTGTTACGATCAAATTAGATTTATAAATAAATGATTTTTCAAAATCGGATCACTTAGCAATATTAAAAGATGATTTATCTAACAAAACATTGGTTTTTATCCATAATTTGTACATGCACTCTTCAAATTATTTTGTTAGTAATTGATTGGAACCTTATTTTAATTTAACAATGGGCTAAGTTCAATAAAAAAATTAGTTTAGGGACTAATAGCACATCATTTTAACTTTAGAAGATAATGCTACTTTGATGATAGATGAGAAGGGTTCTTTACAATTTAATGTTTTTCAAATGATATATCCATAATCTATTTAAAATTATTGACAATCAAATATTAAAAATATTTTTAATCAATGATTCACTCTATAACTTTTCAAGGATCAAGTCACATTACAATATTCTAAGTCACATACAAATACTTCTATTAAAAATAATTAATCATTTTTATTAAGTCACGTATAAAGATGTTTACAATGTATAAAACGCCATTTAAAATAACAATTTTGTCAGCATAACTAGTTAAACTTGTACAGACATGCTTGAAAGTAAAGAATAAATTATAAGAAACACTAAAACAGATCCCATTTTACTATAGGTTATGTTTTAAAACATCATGGATGATATTGCTCATTCTATTGTGCTTTTTTCGGTCCTCAAATTTTATTTCTTACCTAATTCATTCTTACACCTAATTCTTGCATATATTTATGTGCTATAATTTGATTTATTTGAGGTTTACAATGTGTTTGATTAGATTTTTAAGATGTATTTTTACATGAAATGTGAAAAAATGATATTTTTGAGTCCGAAAACCCAAAACTCAACTTTTGTTTTGATTAACATGGATGTCAAACTAGTTTGTATGTATTTCGATTAATCCTATAAACTCTAATTTTAACGATCACATAACACTACAGTGAATATATTATTAGAAATACATGCTCAAACCCTCAAAACTCATCTCTTTTTTTTATAACCAGGATGTCCGGGTCAGCTTACGCGCACCACAATTAATCCTCGGATTCACTGAACTTCCTGCAAACCCAGTGAACATATAAGACATCGCAAGAATGACAGACATGCATGATATGACTTGAACCGTGATACATAGAAAAGAAACAAATTTCTTCAACCGGTAGACAAAGACCCACCTCAAAACTCCACTTTATTGTTATGGGTGGCGGATATAATTTAAACCAAATGACAACGTCTTATTTGTCTATGCAAATGACGTCCACTGTATTAAAAAAAAAAAAATTTATCCACTCGTTAAGAAAAAAATAAATAGAGGTAGAGCATGCTTGGGCTCCTATTATTCAGGCCAGAGGCATGAGGCAAATCTCCCAGGTGTAGTGTTCGGCCTCTTTCTTTATTAACGTTGATTTTTTATAACTTTTTTTTCATTTTGAATCAAATTGACTATGAATAAAATAGTTAAAATTATATTTAAATATTATCCAATTTTCCATTTTTTTCAAGTAAAAGCATATTTTTTTATAATAATATTAACAATCACCTTATACCTTATAAATTATTATATATAAATCTAATATGCGAGTTTTATGAAAGATATATGCTCATGAATATCAAATAAAAATAATACACACACACACACACACACACACACATTCTAGAATTTCTTACATAATTTCTCAAATTAATTATTCTTTTATCACTTACAAATTATCAAGTCATAATTATAATAATAATTATTATTATTTTATTGAAGCTTTGTTTTCATATCATGATAAGTTTGTATTTAAAAAGAATGGTTCTTGTTACAACCTACTTTTATCCCCTTTAAAACAAAAAACAAATGTGCACAAGAAAATTTTATAGACAAAATTAGATACATTATTTTTTTATATAAAAAAAGGCTTCTGAAAAGTAATCAAAATACAAAAAAAAAATAAAATGACTTGGGATAAATCAGACAAATAACATTTTTTTTAAAAAAATGAAAATTTAGGCAAGTTAGGAACGATTAGGTCAAGGATAATTTTGAGGAACGAGTAAGGGTTTGACTGAAAATAAAATTAAAGTAAAAAAGTTGAAAATGATTAAATATGCATGAATTAAGAGACCAAGAATCAAAATAAAAGAGATAACAAAGTTTGAAAGTTTTATTAATTCAATCAAAGGCGTGATTGAGGGGAGAAATAGAAATTTAGATTCAGTTTCACAAAAAAATAAATAATTAAAGGACTAGGGACCAAGATGAAAGTGATGTTAAAATATAGGGGTCTTATTAATTCATTCAGGGGTGTAATTGAAGAAAATAATGGAAGGCCAAATTGCACATAACCTCAAAACAAACATGTTCTTTTAAACCAGAAGAATGGGAGGTGGAGATATGGTAAAATTGCAAATAATAAAATGGGAATACGATTGGGCAGCGTCGAGCTAGTGAAGGCAAAAATCCAGCCCAATTTGATCCAACTTGAAATATGTATTGACCACTTGAGACAGCGTTGACCTTCAAAATAAAGCAAAGCTACGTGCTGAAGAGGCAAGAAAAAAAGTTAGCTAGAAATCAGTCTCCAAACTATATGTCCGTTTATATAGCAATCCCCGATTTTTATACTCTTGCTAATTCCTCCCTATACTTGTTTTTGGTCTAAGACGTTCACTTCCATTTCCTTTATCACCATACAATTGAACTATTAAACTAAATTTTATGAATTTAACGTTGCATGATATTGTATTTTTAAATTACATGCTTAAAAACGGTGAAAACAAATCATTTCTTATTTTGTTAATTAACAAATAATTAACCATCAATTTGCCTTTGTAATTTTAAATTTTATATAGATGAAAAATTTTTTTTCTCGCATTTGTACTTGTAATATATATATATATATATATATATTAGTATGTGTTTACAAATTATAACTATTATATAAAGTAGGGTATCATTGCCATATTTTTATTAAGTTAATCATATTGCTTCAACATATTACATGAAAAAGTATTTAATTATAAAAATCAAATCAGAAAATAAGACCATTGAATGTGATTTATTTTGTAAATTAAAAAGGAAAAAATCAATTTTTTCTTTTTCATAATCATATGGTGGAAATATAATATCATAAGAATACTATTTCCGTATTTCCAAACCAAATTAAACTGACATGTGAACGAATAGATTAAAGGGGTAAAACTAGCAGGAATTGAGAGTTTGAGGCCTTAATTGCCAGTAAAATTACAGGTTGGGACTGATTTGTAGTAACTTCAAAAGGCAAGGAAAGGGAGCGTGGAAAGTGGAGCATTGCAAACCCCAACAGGAGTGAACTGGCATGACGCGAGTGGGGAGAATTCATATTCTGTGGAGGGAGCGCAGGAGATTTGTAATAATAAAACCTACGTGCGACGTGAGGAGATGTAATAATAAGGCAAGGACATCCTTAATTTGACCGTTTCTTTTGTCTTAAAAAAACCCAAAACGCCAGCTGCACCTCCCCTTGTTTTCCTCTCTTCCATTCCCATGCCCGCCCAACTCCACCCAGCCCCGCCCCCACGTTCGTTCAATCCTCCCTCCCTGCTGCTCCTTCTTTGCTTCCCTTTTCTTCTTTCTTGGGAAATCCCACACAAGCTGGTATTCAATAGATTAATGTGCCAGAATGGAGAGAAAGAGAACGCTTACCATGAACTGGGATGCCCTGGGCGATCATGATCATGATGACGATGACCGTTTCTTTGAAACCTACGACCGCCTCTCCTCCGCTGTTTCTTTCGACTTGAACTCTTCTGGTTCCGATGAAGACGATGACTTTGATGACACTCGTATGTCCTTTGCCTCCGCCATGTCTTCCCTCTCCACCTCTGAATTCCGAAACTACGCGGCTGCCGCTGCTACCTTGTCCCCCAAGTACTCTGCTTCCGTGTCCCCGGATTATGATATCTGGAAGGCAGCCCCTGGATCCATTACAGAACGTCGGAAGCGTCTCCTGCAAGGCATGGGTTTGAATAGCAATAAAGAGCTTCTTAAAATGGCAAGTAAAGGCTTGATGCGTGATGTTACCAGCAAAAATATTGTTGTCATCAACGGTGATAATCCTACTATTGATCATGATCAAATTGGAGACACCAAACAGGAGGTTTCCCCCTCACTACCTCTACCCGTTCTACTTGTGCGTTCGAGGTCTGATGGTGATATAGAATCTTTATCTGTTGACAGGAAAAGAAAAGAAGAATTATTTGGGCTGATCTCGAAGCAACGACTTACAAGAACGTCGTCAATGATAATTGTGTCTCACGGTCGAATATTTCCATCTCAGGATTCAAACAGACTCTCACCCAAGGATGCACGAAGCGAACGCTCAGTTGCGCACAGCAGCGCACTAACTTCAATATTATCAAATAGCAGGTTTGGGGCGTTTTTCTTGATAAAGAATTTGGATACTGGAAGAGAATTCATTGTTAATGAGTATGATCAGGATGGGATGTGGAATAGGCTCAGTGATCTACAGACAGGAAAGCAATTGACGATGGAGGAATTCGAAAAGTGCGTTGGACATTCACCGGTTGTCAAGGAGCTGATGCGGAGAGAGAATGTTTCTAGATTGAACGTTATTGATGAGGCAAATGATCGGAAAATCAGTGCTAATTCATACCTTTCTAAGAGTTTGAGAGTGAGCAAAAGAAGGGGAGCGGCTCTTTTGAAAAACATAAAAGGGGTGGCTTATTCTATGTCTATGAGCGGATCGTCAAGAATTCAGGATCCAAAACAGGAGCCAAAATTGAGCAAAAACTCTGCCTCATCTGGATGGATAAAGGTTAGGCAGACAGGGAAATCGTACAAGGAGCTAAGTGCTCTGCATCTGTGTCAGGAGATTCAGGCTCACCAAGGATCAATCTGGACCATCAGGTTCAGTTCAGATGCTCGATTTCTTGCAAGTGGGGGTGAAGATAAGATTATTCATATTTGGGAGGTTCAAGAATGTGAAATTATGTCATTGCATGATGGAAATCTTACCCCACTTCATCCATCATTATGTAGCTCAACCCCAAGTCTAGGGGAGGTCACACCATTGTCATCGGAGAGGAAGAAAAAGTGGAAGGCTTCCTCTAACAGGAAAGGCAATCCAATTCCGGAATACGTCCATGTGCCAGAAACTGTGTTTTCTCTATCCGAGAAACCAGTCTGCTCTTTCTCAGGTCATCTTGATGATGTCTTGGACTTATCCTGGTCCAGATCCCAGGTTAGAATCAAAACATTCTCTATTAGTAGTTTATACAAGTACGTTTGTTTTTTTAGAATCTAGAGAAAACAGAAGAATGAGATGATTGGCTTATTCAAACCTATTTTAATGTGAAGATCAACCTTCATAAAGGTTATTCCTATTTTCAAAATTCGACTACTTTAAAATAATGAAGTAACCCTTGCCATTCTAACTAGGAAATAACGTTTCCTCACATCCCATAAACATATTATATTTAACTCGTAGGCAATTTTATGGATTTACAGCTGCTGCTGTCATCCTCCATGGACAAAACTGTTAGGTTATGGGACATGGAAACCAAGAGCTGTCTAAAGTTGTTTGCTCATAATGATTACGGTATGATCTCCACCACCTGCTATTTTCGACCTCACTGCATGCGTTTTGTTTTCTACCACAATGATTAAGGTGTGCTGGTTTGGCTTGCTAGTGACTTGCATTCAGTTCAATCCAATGGATGAGAGATATTTCATAAGTGGGTCCCTCGATGCAAAAGTTCGAATCTGGAGCATACCTGATCGGCAACTGGTGGACTGGACAGATCTTCATGAAATGGTCACTGCTGTCTGCTACACTCCTGATGGCCAGGTCTAGCTATGCTCCCTTTTTGGCTTTTTCAGCTCTAGATTTTCCATGGAAGCACTTTATCTAGAGCTTGTATAATCCCGTCATTTCTGGCTTCAGAGCCAGAATTGAGCCTGCTAACTAACATTGTAATGGGCTGAAATAAGTTTTCATTTTTTTCCACACTGAAACAAATTGGATCTTCTATACCAAAATCACAAATCCTGTATTAAGTTCAGTCAGCTAATTAGAAACTTCTAATCACATCTACTGTGTCGTTTGGTTGATAAGTTCATGAGCATGCAAGCATAGATTAATATGACTTGATTTTGTTCTTGACGATTTGCTACTTCCTATGTCCTCTGTAATTCCAGGGTGCCCTGGTCGGTTCACATAAAGGAAGTTGTCGGATGTATAACGCGGAGGGTATGGATTTACCATTTCTACCATTTTACTCTTTTGTTTATGGATTCTGAACAGTTTTAAGTGTATCAATCTGGTGCGCAGATTGCAAGTTGAGCCAAGTGGAATGCGTGGATGTACAGAACAAGAAGCGGTCTCAGGCAAAGAAAATAACTGGTTTCCAGGTAACCCACCCGTACCCTTGTTGTTTTATCAAAGAAAATCATATTTTCTTTGCGCGGCTCATTTACATTTCTGTGCACATTACATGCAAAATGATCAAATTCGTACGTTGGCAGTTCTCCCCAGGGAATCCATCTGAAGTGCTCGTCACTTCTGCTGATTCCCGTGTACGGATTTTGGATGGCTCAGAAGTTGTTCATAAATTCAGAGGTATGGCCGCCTTTCTTTCTGATCTAGCGAATCTCATCTTGTTTCTGTCTGCTAAACCAGACACACTCCAATGGAAATGTTTGTTTGCTCACAGGTTTTAGAAATATCAACAGCCAGATTTCAGCTTCATTTAGTTCAGATGGAAAATACGTGGTCAGTGCCAGTGAAGATTCTCACGTCTACATTTGGAAGCGAGATGAGCCTCGGCCTCGAGGAGTTACCGGAAAAGGCAAGAGCGTGATCACCACTCGATCTCAGGAAAGCTTCCAGTGCAGAGATGTTTCAGTAGCCATCCCATGGAATGGTACAGTAAAGGGTGATCCCCCGCCATTGCAGTTGCATTCTAAAAGGCAATCAAAACGATCTTCTGCCGCCTCACAACCACCGTCGGCCACCAGTTCTCCGACTAAAGAAGACGCAGCTGTAAACAGTAAGAGATATTTCCCACCTTCAGCCAACGATTCGCCCACCAGAGAAGAAAACTCTCCAGCTAAAAACAGCAAGAGACAATTGCCACCTCTTCCGAGAAAAAACAGCAGTGATAGATCTCACACTGCTCCTGAAGAATACCTGTCTCTGATTTCTCATTCGGATTCTGGGCTTGGAGAGTCGTTTGCTTCAAACTCTTCTTCAATAAGATACGGCGATTCACCTTCTATATCTGCCGCTCCTACTCCATCTTCCTCCTGGTCTTCCTCCTGGTTATGGTTCGATGGAGGTAGCCATGGGAACCAAACTGTCCAAGCAACCGCATGGGGCTTGGTGATTGTGACAGCTACATTAGGAGGTGAAATCAGGACTTTTCAGAATTTTGGATTGCCTCGAAAGATCGGCCGCCAAACGCACCTATTTTGAAGCATGCATGAAATATGCTAATTTTGTATTGTTAGTGAATTTAGAAACATAATTTTGGTATTAAAGCGTATGCTATGAGCATGATCGAAATGTTATAATAGCACAGCAGAGTTAAAACAATGGAAGATCTCTTACCGTAAATGCTGATCATCAATCAAAGTGGTTGGTATCACTTAGTTTTTAATCCAACCAGTTCATACTGAGCTTGAAATGTTTCGAAGATTTCTTTATTTTTCTTACCAGCGGTCCTGCAGTGGGTTTCAGAAAAGAAAAGAAAAGGCAACAACCATCCATGGCTGCGATAAAAAAGCTCTTTGTGAGAAACGAACACAGCAGTCATTTCAGCACAGATGCCCCCAAATCACCCTGCCATGTAATTGCAAGGTTCTTTAAAATAACCGATTCTTTTCACCTGAAAATATCATCACAGCTCCAGAGAAGAAGATGAAGAAGAAGAAGAGAAACACGAAACGAGCAATTGAGATAAAAAGTTGCTCGTATGTATTTTTTTCGTCCTTTTGGCTTTTCTACATAAATGTGTATAAATAGCTATATTTTATTCGGTTGATTGAAATTATATTTTAAAAGTATTTTTAAAAAATATATATTTTTAATTTTTTATGATTTTTTTGTATTTTTAGATTATTTTCATTTATTGATATCAAAAATATTTTTTTTAAATATTTTAATATATTTTTAAACAAAAAATATTTTATAAAACAATCTAAATCTATAATTACACTTATAAACAAAAATGTTTGTTCAACGCAGTATTTTTTTTTCTTCAAAAAAAGTATAGAAATAGCTAATGAGCTAATAAAAAGCTATTTTAGTTATTAATATAATTTTTTATTGGAGAATTAAAAAGTAAACACAATTATTAAAATTACCAGTTTTTAGCATTGATTTTTCAAATGGTTTGTACATTGGAGTTGCTTTTACAATACTAGATGATAGCATAACTAAGAAGATTGTTTGAAATAATAATAATTATTATTTTTTAAAATATTTTTTATTTGTTATTGTATGAAATATTTTTTATTTTATTTTGATATTATTATATCAAAATAATTTAAAAATATTAAAAAAGATAAATTAATTTTAAACAAATAAATAAAGTTTTTTAAAAACTAAGGTAAAACACCAAGTAATAATAATTAAAAACCTTTCGATTTTGAATTCAAAAAGAAAGCTCCCTCCTCCCTCCCTGCTTCCTTCCCACACCACAGCCTCCAAATCCATAGCCATTAGATCGATCCAACAAAACCTATGATATGAATCCATTCCTCTTTTAGCCTCCTGAAAAACCCTAAACCAATCCAAATGTCCCCCGCTTCACCTGTTTCTTACTCATTCGACGACAAAGACCTCGACGACGACGCACTGTGGGCTGTGATCGATTCGGCGGAGGCCTCTCACTCATCCTCCAAGCCTCGCAAATACCCCAAATTTCAATCTCCATCACCACCACCACCTCCTCCTCCTCGCAGATCCCATTTTAATAATAAACCCCCCAATTACGATCCTTATCATCGAGCTCACAAAATCGCCAGATTCAGCGCGTCCTCCTCCGAGGTCAGCGAAGGAACCAGCAGCCCTCTCGCTGTGGTTAGGACCCCGATTCTCAAAACTTCATCGTATTACTCTCCCGAATCATATTTGTCACCGCACATTGCATCTGAAGTTTCTCCCGTGGCCTTGGGGATGGAGGAGAAGGATGCTGTGACGAGGCATTGCCTGAATGGAAGGTTCCCAACCGTTTCTCTTTTTAAAGACTACCAGAACGCAGCTATGGCGGTAATTGTTTTCTTTTTCTTGTGCTTTCAATGTGTTTGTGTTTTTGCTTCATAATTGATATCAAATTTCTTACGAACACAGATTTTGGAGAAATCTGATTTCACCATGATTTCTGGGAATCCGTTCATCAAAAAGTCAGGTAAAAGATCCAATCTTCTGCTCTGTCTGTGCGTTTAATACTTTATAATAGAATGAAAGACTAACACCGGGTCATTCAATATGTTGTGTAGGTTGGAGGAAGATATCGTTTTACTTCAATATCTCTTATGAAATCAAAGACAAGACCATTGAGTTTGACGACAACCGAAATGTTCAGCGTTCAGAATTTGTGGTTCGGGCCTATATGCAGTATGTTTTTGTGCTTCCTTGAACAATCGCATATAAATTGAGAATATAGCCATTACATTCTTCTTCTTGTGGTTTTTATTTATCTCATAACTAGGGGTGGTAGGTTCTCTGATGGATGGGGCTCGTGTGATCGGCGTGAGAAGAGATTCAACAAACCAAATCATGATGTCCCAAGTACAGCGGAAACCAGAGCAAAAAATAAAGCCTGTCAGGTATGGCTCACTCCCTACTGCTTCTTTCATGAATCACTTGCTCCCCTTGCTAAACTCTACTGGTCAAATTTAATTAATAAGCTTTGATGAATTTAATCTTTTCCCAAATTCCAAAATCAAGTGCTGAATCAAGCTTGGATAAAAAACCGAACCAGTTCTGCTCATTTACAGCCTTATCACATAGGTTTACTTGATGTCTTTGATTTTTATTCTCCTTTTATTTTAATTTGGGAGTTTGGGTCAAAATCAAATTGTTAACAAGAAACCAGTAGGGCTACAGAGAGTCTTAATCTCTGCTGAAGTCAAATTTCATTTAGTTGATTTCTTTTGGTCATATTTTAGAACTCATAATCAGAGCTCAGAAGTTTTGTGAACATCGTAAACTTCCAAGTAATGAGTGAAAAAACCTTTTCCATGCTAAAACCATATTAACTTAGCCCAAATGAAGAATGGTTCTGTAAATTTTTAGCCACGGTTTCAAGTTTGTCGAAAATTAATTTCATGCATCATAAATTTTCCAGTTCTTACCTTGAGTTCCGAATGTTTCAAGTAGATACAACATTGTTTCTTGTTCTCTGTTTTACTTCTTTTCTTACTCCCAATTTGCTGTTTTGTCCAGTAAAAACATGATTTAGTAAACAAGCAAAAACTTGCATGCAACATTGTATGTGTCATTCTGACAAAACTGTATTGATTAAATGATGGGATGACAGTAAATTACATAACAAAACATAGCCTGGCTTATAAGTGCTAGTATGTGTGACTTTTTATATCCGTTCTGGCTTTGTGATTTTTTTATTATTATTCGGCGCTTTTTGAATTGATCATAGCTTACATAAGAATGCTAGTATTTTTTGTGCCTGTATCTGCCTATCAGTTTGGTCTTCTCTTGTCCCATTACTTATAGCTCTATGTTGTTCCATCCCTTGCATTACTTGACAATGAGAGGCATGGTGCATCAATGACCCTAACATGTCTTACTTTCTATACCCAATTTAAGTTTCACAGCATCCATATTCGACAGGAATGGTTTTTTGGAGTGCTATAAGAGCAGAATAGATCTGCTTTTCAACAGGAATGGTTGAACATGAAATAAAATGACATTACAGAAACACACAAAACTGCAAAACTGTTTCATTTTTTGGAAATAACCTACCGACATCCATGTCCTTTGCTGTTTCTTAACTATGAGAAAAGACGGAAAACACATCACAACGAAAGTTCACTCCGATTTAGCCCCAAACTGAAGCTCTTATCCCTTGCACATCCTCACACCAATGAAGAAAAATCACGCTCACTGTCTCCTAAAGGATACCATTTATATTATTAACGTTATGAAAGGGGAATAACAGCAGAAACAATGAGAAAGAAGACGTGCTTTCAGTGCTGTGATGAGTACAGCACAAGTCAACAGCCCTTGCACTTGTTCATTTGGATCCGTGTTTGTGTCTTTCAAAGCTGTTCTATATGCATTGTTTGTTGGATCATTAATCCAACGTTGGGCTTATATGAAAATAATTATGTGTTTGTGGACTGTCAAATAAGGTAAAACTTAATTAAAATGATATGTTAAGTATTTTAGGCAATTGAGTTTTGATGTATCTAATAGGGTGTGGACCTTTAATGTGTAAAGATTACGGGGTTATTTCTATTTTAGTGATTGTTGGATCATTATCCAACGTTGGGCTTATATGAAAATAATTATGTGTTTGTGGACTGTCAAATAAGATAAAGCCTAATTAAAATGATCTGTTAAGTATTTTAGGCAATTGAGTTTTGATGTATCTAATAGGGTGTGAACCTTTAATGTGTAGAGATTACGGGGTTATTTCTATTTTAGTGATGGGCTAAAATATAAATACCAAAAAGGCACTTGATTGCCTATATATATGGGGTCATGGTCCCCAGATTATAAGTTCAACATTTTTCACTCTGACACCCATTATTAGAGAGAAAGTTAAGCTTAAGGTTGAGAGATCAAGTGGCTCTCAAAGACAGAACTTATTAATCTGGAATGTCATCCGTACGACTTCCTGATATAGATTCAGATACGCTTCCGTTTTATAGTTTATGCTTTATATTTGTTCTTGATAGTTCAACATGAACACAATTTCTGTATATTATGAAATGATAGATTTAACAAGTGGTATCAGAGCCGCTTCATGTTGAATTATTGAGAAAATATGCAATGATTGAAGTTAATCAAAATATACATATGAATGTATATATTAGAGTGGCAGCCCGAAGACTGCCACTCTATTATCTTCACCATCGCTGCCATGGCAGCGCTGCTGCAAGTAAGATTTCTACTGGCAGCCCGTTGGCTGCTAGTGAAGCAAGGTTTTAAACCAGTACGACAAATGAATCAAACTGGCGATCCGGTGATGAAGAAGATGAAATATATATGTATAACCAGCGCTGGCTGCAAGCCAGTGCTGGTGATGAGGACTGGCAGCCCGTTGGCTGTCAGTATAGGATTAAACTGGCAGCCTACGGGCTGCCAGTAAAGGATGAATTGAAGAAGGTTGCATGAATTGAAATGCAAAACTAGCAGTGTAAGCTGCCAATATATGAATGCCGGTATAAGAAAATTTCAGTGGCTGCCAGTAAAGAAGAAGAAGATATAAAAAATGAGTTAGTGCACAATAATGGTGCAAACATTTAAAATTAGTTAGTGCTCAAGGATAAGTTACTGCACAATAATGGTGCAAACATTTAAAATTAGTTAGTGCTCAAGGATTTGTTAGTGCACAATAATGGTGCAAACATTTAAAATTAGTTAGTGCTCAAGGATAAGTTACTGCACAATAATGGTGCAAACATTTAAAATTAGTTAGTGCTCAAGGATTTGTTAGTGCACAATAATGGTGCAAGTATTTAAAATTAGTTTATTAGTATTAATCCATTGTTGTGCCAAATGGATTCAGGGATATATATATAATTTTTTTTATGGGCTGTAATTTTTATGGTCTTTGGGCTTCAGCTCATAGCAAGTAAATTATGGGCTTTAGACCCATATAAAATATTTTAAATTATGGGCTTCAGCCCGTGGAAAATTTTAGCCCATAATAAAATATGTATTCAGCAGGCTGGTTTAGGATCCGAGTTGGCTCAACTCGGTCCAGCCGCAAGGTCAAAGTCAACAATTGACTTTGTAAAAAAAATAAAAAATCAGTGCAAATTTATTTTTCAAATATTGGTATTGTGATATATATGTAAAAAGATCAAAGCGTCGGATCCGATAGTGGTGGTGAGTACTATGATAGATCCATAACTCCAAGAACAATCAAAAATTATCTTTCCAAGACTTGAAGTTAGAGTCATTAAGAATAGGAATTGAGTTGATACTTGACGAGTTATATTAGCGAGGATTAATTGCTGAAAAAAGAACAATAACAATTGAAACATGCTCATAAACAAAACTTATCTTAAAAACAAAAATTAATTCAAATAAAGGTAAACCCCATCTTAAGATATCGAGCACTCCATTAATATTTTATCTTTGGATAAAAGATTAATTTGTGTTGATATCTTAATGTAGTATTCAAACATTAATAATAAAAACATGTCAAAAATAAATCAGCCTTTGGGTCGATTAATTAGTCACATGTAAAACCAAATAATCATCACATGTTAATTACTACATGTGCATATACATTTACCTTCCTTTGGGCCGATCAATAAGAACATAAATCGCATACACATAACCATTTATATTTCAAAATGAAATTAATCTCCACAAAAGAGGTCACTTTGGTGACATATTATTTTAATTAATTCATTGTAAAATATATATATCACCATACCAATATTTGAAAAATAAATTTGCACTTTGTTTTTACAAAGTCAATCTGTTGACTTTAACCTTATAGTTGGACCGGGTTGAGCTAACATGGAACCTAAATCGACTGCTGAATACATATTTTATTATGGGCTAAAATTTTCTACGGGCTGAAGCCCATAATTTAAAATATTTTATATGGGTCTAAAGCCCACAATTTATTTGTTATGAGCTAAAGCTCAAAGGCCATAAAATTTACAACCCATAAAATATATATATATATATATATATCCCTGAATCCATTTGGCACAACAATGGATTAATACTAATAAACTAATTTTAAATGCTTGCACCATTATTGTGCACTAACTCATCCTTGAGCACTAACTAATTTTAAATGTTTGCACCATTATTGTGCACTAACTCATTTTTTATATCTTCTTCTTTCTTGATGACCATCGAAATTTTCTTATACCGGCATTCATATATTGGCAGCTTACACTGCTAGTTTTGCATTTCAATTCATGCAACCTTCTTCAATTCATCCTTCTTGGCGACCGTAGGTCGCTAGTTTAATCCTTTATTAGCGACCAACGGTCGCCGGTCCTCATCACCGGCCATGGTCGCAAGCCGGCCAGTTATCATATATATTTCATCTTCTTCATCACTGGCAGCCCGAAGGCTGCCAGTTTGATTCATTTGTCAGCGCTGGCTTTGCCAGAAAGCCAGCGCTGGTTTAAAACCTTGCTTCATCGGCGACCAGCGAGTCGCCGATAGAAGTCTTACTTGCAGCAGTACTGGTGAAGATAATAGAGTGGCAGTCTTCGGGCTGCCACTCTAATATATACATTCATATGTATATTTTGATTAACTTCAATCATTGCATATTTTCTCAATAATTCAACATGAAGCGGCTCTGATACCACTTGTTAAATCTATCATTTCATAATATACAGAAATTGTGTTCATGTTGAACTATCAAGAACAAATATAAAGCATAAACTATAAAGCGAAGCGTCTCGAATCTATATTCGAAGCCGATGCGGATGACATTCCAGATTAATAAGTTCTGTCTTTGAGAGCCACTTGATCTCTCAACCTTAAGCTTAACTTTCTCTCTAATAATGGGTGTCAGAGTGAAAAATGTTGAACTTGTAATCTAGGGACCATGACCCCATATTTATAGGCAACCAAGTGCCTTTGTGATATTTATATTTTAGCCCATCACTAAAATAGAAATAACTCCGTAATCTTTACACATTAAAAGTCCACACCCTATTAGATACATCAAAACTCAATTGTCTAAAATACTTAACAGATCATTTTAATTAGGTTTTACCTTATTTGACAGTCCACAAACACATAATTATTTTCATATAAATCCAAGGTTGGATTAATGATGCAACATTGTTGCCTTGAAGAATGGCCACATATAACACCCGAAAATTTCCAGTAAATTGTTTGTTTCCTTATCATGCAATGCCTATCTTTTATATTGAAAGTGCAAAGATATGTTTACACATTTGCAGGACCTTCTTGGAATCGGAGAATATCGTTCTAGTGCGAACCAGTTTCACAAGAAAGTATAGTCATGCACTGTACCCCTTGGTATAATCGTAGAATTGGCCAACAATTGTAAACCTAGTCAGATTTTGAACAGATTTAGAGAGCTGGAAAATCAAGATAAATTTCACGCTTTAAACTGCTTCAATGGACCAAGGAGCCCTTGTAATATTTGAACTCATCACACATGATCTTTTTTCAAGGATTGAGAAGTTTATGGTTTAGTTACATATACGTGAATTAGAACTTATCAGTTACACCCCTGCTCCCTTGCATTACACTTAATTTCTCTGTGATACGGGAAGTGGATCGCCATTAAATTTTATGTGACTGGTAGAGTGAACAAACCTATTGCTCCTCTAAAGATAGTGTAACGGTGGATTTAGGAAATTTTATGCTTGAGCAGCCTTTTTCTGCCACAATTCAGTGTTCATTATCAAGGATTAGTCATGACTACATGCTGGTGGAGCTTGCACTGAGACACAACAGGATCAACGAGCCTGTGGACCTGAAAAGGAAAAAGGTGTCTCCTAAAAAGGATAGAAATTTAACGGTACCTTTTCTATTCTCTAGTCTTTTTAAAATGGCATCTCCCTCCTCCTATGTATTGAAATATTAGGTCATGTGTTAGGACCAAGGAGAACGCGCCTTCTGTAAGAAATGACTTTCCATGGACCATCACTAATTGGAAAAATATATATCCTTAGCAAGCAAAGTTGCACACTTGGTGAACTGGCACAACATTACCGAGGCAATAAAATAATATGGCAAGAAGAAAAAGGAACACAGATAAGGAATGCCGAAGGGTGGTTTGGTCACGCAATAAAATATTGTTTTTTGGATATTTTTATATTATTTTAATATCAAAAATAAAAATTTAAAAATAATGTACCCTGTGGGACTGAAAAAAATGGTGCCATGGAACAAAGACATGTACTAGTAGAAGGACATGTTCCCTTTCCCTCGTTCACTTCCATACAAAATTATTTCAATTCGTCCTTTTTTCTACTATCAATTCTGTCTGCAGTGTCTACCCAGCCAGAGATCTAAATGCATCTACGAAACGGTAACAAATCACTTTTCCTTTCCCTCCTCCCTCAAATGCTTGCCTGTGTAAGTGTGTTTTTTAATTTTCATTAAACGAGGTGGGCAATGCTTTAGTTAGAGGATTACGCAGGCAGCATGTGGGAGAGCCGCACTCCATTTCTTTGTTTTTCCATTAAAGAATTCTTAGCTACACATGACCTGACCTGATTTAGTTCTTTCGATTTTTTTAAGGAAACGTCAATCTGAAGAGAGCACTACTCCCAGTGACAGGCAAATAAACAGCAACAGAACAAACTCTTGGTCATGGAGGCTCAACAACAGGTAAACTGAATGCCCTTTTGTGAGTCTTAGGCTGTCAGCCTGCGTGTGCGATATCCATTTCCAAATCCTTAAACAAGCTCAAAACTTTTTGCAGGAAGATGGGTGGCCACTCGGCCTGAGGCCGCTGAATGCAAGAGTTGGGTTGGTGAGAAATCGAGATGTCAACGGTTCAGTTTCTTTTAGCACTTTGCTCAGTGCTTCTAACAGCTCCTCCACTGACTCTTCTTCAGATCTTGATACTGAGGTGAGTTCATGCTAACTTCCATTCCTACTATTATTTTCCATGGATAAAGTCCATTCTATTAAATCTCCTAAATGTAGCAGCTTCACACACAGCATTACTTTCTCTTACCTGCTTGCGCTGAATTTCTAACCTCTCTTATTTTATGGGTTCGTATCATACTTGATGGTTGAAATACAATAGAAAGAAAAGGTCGAGACCACTTTTTACTCTTTCCACCTCTTCCATTATGATGGCGTTTTGGCTGTTCTTGGCCAATTACTCCTGTCAGGGGGCTGGATTTGAACACACAAACACACATTTTCCTATACATTTATGCTACCTCTTGAACTCATTTTGTGCAGTTCAGTCATCAATCAAGCGACATTGTATTGCATCTATGCTACCTCTTCACACACACGCTAGCTTGGGAGGATGATCATTAGTGTCCATTGTAAAGTAATTTGTCATGCACAAAGTTATTTCTTTATTTGCTTGCAATGGGGTCGCAAAGCAGAAGCCTAACAGTAACAACTGTTAAAAACATCACTAGAAAAGTTTTTGAGACATGTTTACTTGCACCTTATATTACCTGTCTTTCCTATACATTCTTATCTCTCAGTTTAGCTCCAACGTTAATCTAGTTTTATTCTGTAAGGAAAAATGTTGTTGAGTGAAGGTCTTCTTCAGTGGTTATATATTTGTATTAGTGCCTTGTAAAAGATAATCAATACGCAACAGCTGATTTTAGATGCATAACGGGCTGTAACATTTAAACTTACTTTCGTGAACTAAATCAAACACAATGACTGACCTAGGATGATTTTGCTCTTTTGCAGTCCACTGGATCTTTCTTCCATGACAACAGCTTAACACTAGGGAGTCTCATTGGAGTTTCTAGCATTCTAGAGCTCTCGACAAGATCAACTAGGGGAAGGACCACTGAAACTTTACGAGAGCAGAAGAATTACAAATCAAAACCGTGGTTGTTCTCAATATGCTCGAGGCTAAGCCCTGATGTCGTCAGCACAAACAACAATGCTCCTTCTCTTGGCCACTTTCTTCAAGTAGAGAGGAGAGCTGCCGCCAACATTCACAGGAGGGGTATGATATATGGACCTAGAGATTTCTCCCCAAATCTGCCTGACTCCAGCGTGAATTCTCAATTTTTGGGTGATCAGATTGCCCCGCAAACGAGTTCTTCATTGGGAGTAGACGGAGGGAGAAGATCCAACACGGAATTGTTACAACATGGTTAATGGTTTTGGAGCTACATTAATGTTTTCATGTTTGTGCGGACACCACATTGAATGATGACTTCTTGTAAAACATTTTCTATGTTCTTCTGTTCTTGGGTTCTGAATATTTTTACACCACGGTCTTTGCATAACAAAACCCATCCAAACAACTGCTTCATTCATGGTGTTTCTGATGCTGATTTTAGCACGGCCATTTACATTCTCACCTCAGTTTTAATACTGTGTGAAGAAATTATCAATTACCTGGATACCACCATACATCCCGTTACAGTCACGAATGCCATTGCAACTCACTCCATTACAATCTATTTATGGAGCATCCGAGTAAAGTCTTGAGGACCAAAACACTCCTCCACTAGCTGAGATGAAATTCTTGCTTTAAGGTTGTCATAATTTGCTAACTCACTGTCTTAAAAACCATGGCATTCATGATCATATTGGTCCAGGCCATTTTCAACAACTCCAATTGTTCATGTCCTCTGTCATCTCCACGCTCCTTATCCAATTGCAGAGGTTAAGGCTTTCGTCACCAAAATATGCAACTAAAGCTGTTATTGGAGTATAATAAAAAAGATCTCATTACATTGTTATTATACAAGGACTAGGGACTACATCTTGATTCAAATAATAGCTGTTGAAAAAAAAATTCACATCTTATAACAATGATGATTTCTCGGTCTTGTTGAAAAGTTACATGGAATGGCTTCTAGGTATTACTGCTTCACCATGAAAGAACTTTTACAACTGCACCCACCCACAGCACTTGGATTGGCGGCCACCTACATATGAAACCAGAATTTAGTTCCTGCTACGTAAGAGTACTTGGGTGATTTGGAATGAAAAATCCTGCATGAGGATCCAAGTTAGGCACCACGAATCATCTTCTGTACTTTAACTATTACTTGTGGATAGTCAACACAGACTACACACACACATTCTGACAATGCCAGTCAAAGATATGGACCTCGTATTAGGTGAATTACAATTCACATATCATCTTATAATTTGTACAAACTGGATCTATTTTGCTCAAGCTCATCTCCTCAGTAAATTATATATCTTTCAAGGGAAGGAATTTTGCTCGATGCAGCTATGCTAGAAGGCCAGAACAGTTTAATTCATTGAAAGTTTTAGATGACACATCATCAGCTAAATCTAGAAACACAAGTACATTATTCATACAAACCTCACATATCACTCAATAGGTGACACGGACTTCAATTTTTCTGCCACACCACACTATTGACAAAGCTAAACCATATCACATGGTGTACCTTGCTGCACAGATGAGCACATCTAAAACACAACCAACCATGTTATTGCTCCACTTTGATAACATCCCTCCTTTAGATCCTTATTCTTTTATCATCAATCATGTTTACTAACAAATCCAAGTGACTGTACAGATGCAGGCACAAATCTCCCTTACTGCACAGGCACTATGGAAGCATTGCTTGGCTGTCATTTGGCAATTATTAGCTACCTTAGGCCTAGAAAAGGATGCAGACAATTAGATTAAGTTTAAAGAACACCCTAACAGCACGTGAATAATGTTATCATTATATAGTCGTGTAGTATTTTAATTTTTTATATGAAGCTCATAAGCATCTTCCACACTAGAATCTCAGCAAACAGATGTCCTTGGAGCTTTTGTATCAATGGTAAGAGACAATTATCAATTTTCCAGGGTGCATGGTGATCTCAACACCCTCCCCCACCACTTGTCTACAACCTTGATGGAAAAAAAGAGTATAATCTAGCCTAAATCAAATAGAAAAGGCATGGAAAAGTATTTTGTAGCTTGCTGAATGACATTTTAAAAACTTGCTGATCCATTTTCCATCAAGATTAAAAGCCCCTGGTTTCTTAACTTTGATACAATTTACAAGTACACATCCTCGCACATGTAAAAGTTTATTGACAACATACAAGATGAATGACTTACTATAAAAGCAGAACGGATTAGCTCCTCAACGTAGTCAACAGTGGCCCCTTTCAGAAAATCATATGAAATGTTATCAACCACCAATCTGACTCCTCCCGTCTCAAAAACTCTGCAACAACACAGTTACATGATAAACACATAAGAAAACTAAAAATAGGGAACGGTTTAGTCATTTGATGGTTCTCCAAATTAGAAAGCAAAATCTGGAAATCAACAGCGGTTGCAAAATTAATACAACTACAAAATAAAAACAGAATGACATCAAAACCTGTCGTCTGGATTGGTTTTATCATCCAAGTCAAAAACATACTGGAAACCAGAACATCCACCAGTTTCCACACCCAAACGAAGCATTTTGTCTTTAGTCGATCCTTCACTGGATTGCAGCTCTTTCAGTCTCTGTAAACCAGTCCTTAACTTTATGGAGAAGCTAGAATAAATTGCAAAAGAAACAGGCTGATATGTGTTTGCATAAAAAATAAATTACATGTGTGACATTGATTAAAAAAACAACTTTATTGAAGGGATTTAAAAATCCAACTAGCACCAACAAGGATATGGGCATGGCATTTTTATTTTTTTTGAGAAGGCTGAATAAGATGTAACACACTAAGCTGTAGGACACATCATTACGATTGGTGAAAGATACAGAAGACGTTCAGGGTAGGAAAAAAATTGATGCAGCACTGAACTAGAAATAGGAAAACTACTAGGAGGCCCAAAGAGGTCATCATGGAGTTAATCACATTAGTCGTATCACCCTTGCTCAGAATTACATCATACAAAAGAAGAAAAAGGGAAATGACAGCAGCAAAAACATTCAAGAAAAAAGAAAGATAAGGAGTAAACATATGCAGGCAGATACAGATTCAACAAATCATTGAGATACGAAAGAAGATGCCATAATATTGAGAAATGTAAGAGCAGCAAAATAAGCTAAGAAAAGTATATTTAAATAATTAGTGACATTGACACATCAAAATAATCTGAAAACATAAAAAAACTTGATTTGAAACAGATAAAAAAACCATTTTTTTAAATTACAAAAACAAACATGTCCAAGCAGAACCTGGCTTCAAATACTTGTGGCAGCGCAATCATGAGGATGAACACTTAGATTCAATAAACTTTCAATGGGATTATATTATGGGAAAATAACATTTGATGTTCCAGAAAATTCTATCTTTTGCTAGCCGCCAATTCTTGGGTGTCTGCATATGGGCATACTAATTTATATCTATCTATCTATTTAACTCTTAATTTTATTTTTTAAGCAAAGCCCATTAACAATTAATAAGCTAAAAGAGAAGCTAATATATAAATCCACAAAAAACACAATCAAATGAACGTAGTACCCGGATGCAATTGTCGGTCAAGTGAATGGAATCATCCACAAGAGAAGAAGCTTCGCGAAGAGCAGAAGAGCTAAGAAGCCTGTGGTTCTGTCGAATCCAAGAAGAGAACAAGGGTGTTACGCGTTTAATCAAAGGTGTTGATGATTTGGAAGACATCATGGCTTTTTTCTTTAATTAATTTAATTAATGATTTTTTTTTCGGAGAGGGAGTGGGGTTGGATTAAAATCGAATTGGGAATATTGATGAACTGACTGTTTAGTTTCTGATTATTATTTGGAGAAGGGCAGGGGACGATGGAATTTGGTTTCAATCAGGAAAATATGAAGGTGGAGGCCTGCGTGTTTGATCTAGCGTTTACAATGATTTTTATTTTAAAAAAATATCTTAAAATAATTTTTTAGTTTTTAATATTAGTATATAAAAATTATTAAGAAAATATTTATTTAGAATTAATATATCTTTTAAAAATCAAAAACTAAAATAATTTGACTTGTACATGCCTAACAAATCCTAGTAGTAATAACATTTTAGTTTGTTTGGGAGTATTATTATGGTTATTTTTAAATAATTTTTTATTTATAAATATATTAAAAATAAAAAATAAATTATTTTTTAAAATTATTTTTGACATCAGCATATCAAAACGATTCAAAAATACTAAAAAAATTCATTTAGAGCAAAAAAACAAAATTCAATTTTTTTCAAACTTTTTAAATGTTTCCTAAACGCCCCCAAGTTTCCTCTCTGTTGCGGCTTAAACAATTTTTATTTATTTTTTTAAAATTCATGTTAGAAATATTATTTGAAAGTAAAAAACTTTTAGTTTCAAAAATATAGTTTATCCACATGAAACATAAAAAATAGCATAAATTTAAATATAACTTTTTTATATAAAAAATATAATTGAAAAAAAAACAAGGGTTAAGTGTTGTCAGGCCTGGCCCATTTAAGTTGGGCCCATACTCGGGCTTAGGCCTGCATATCTGGGCCTTTTCCATTATATTTGGGGCGGACAACTTTCTTTCTTTCTTTTTGAGAAAAATATCCAACGACGCATGGTCTATTCTTGCCTATATTTTGGCTATCATATTGGCCGAAAATCAAGGCTTAAGATATATCTATATTATATAGTAATTAATCATTTGGATTGTTTCTATAATTTCCCAATGTCTCAAAAAAATAATATTCTAATTTATCTCTTTGAATTGATTTTATTAAACTTGATATAAAATAGTTGTATTTGAAAGATTCATTTAGAAGAAGAAGAAATCATTTGTACTTGGTAACTAGAATTGGCCTCCAAGATGTATAACATGTAAGAACAATTGAGGTAAAATATTTGCATGTGTATTTATATATCTATTATTTTTATTATTAGTATTTTGAAGATCAACTTTTGGTAATACACACAGAGACGTATGTTGTCTGCTTGAGCTCTTGTTGGAGAGCGTGAGGAATCATAGAAGAGCTGGTCTCTCTCTTTTTTCTCTCCATCTCGTCCGTACCACTAGCTAGCACTCTCATTATAGATTATGCATGTTGTAGGAACTAAGAACATCACCAACTTAGCTATTAAAAGGGCATAACAGTCATTTTAGCTTTCCCCCTCTCATTTTAGCAGCTCCTAACGGGTAAAAATAGCAAAAAAAAATTTTTGCTAAAATATTGGAGAAGATACAAATAATTTTGGCCGAAGACCATTTTCATTTCCTGGACCATGAAACTTTGACCATTTTACTTTGAATAAAATTAAACAACAATCCTCTTTTCCTTCATCTTCTCTTTTCATGAGCTCACGCCACACGATTTGCAGCTCAGCTCAAAACCACCCATGGCAGCCGACAAACTCCCCCTCCTCCACTAAACCCACCCGGTTTCTGTCTCAACCCAGCTGGGACTGCACAATTAAAGGAGGGGACACCATATTAAACGGTTTGATAGAATGTGTTAAATCATAATTCTGGCGGTTTAATTATATAAAAAGGAAAATATTCGTATAAATAAATTCTGATTTTAAAACTTTAAACTTGAGCTTAAAATTATATACTTAATTAAATAGCATTTGCCATTGGAGTACACACCTAAAATAAAAGCTATATTAACTATTTAATCAGGTCTTTCACTTGGCATTTGTCTAAGAAGGACGATGCAAAAGTGACCAAAGCTGCTACGCCATTTATTCTGCGCGCTGCTGTGCACCAGTTTGCAGAGCGTGATGAGAGATTGAGAAAGATAAAGAATGACAGAGAATCCATATGCATGTGGGCATCAGCATGAAATCACGTTTTGAGAATCACAGAAACAGATGGTTTTCGACAAGATCGATAGATCGGTTGTAGCTTAAATTTCCGAGCCAGCCTTCGAAAGATGGCGCTAGCTTCCTCGTACGACATTCTCTCGTACGTGAGAGTGTAATGGCTGGCTAGCTCTAGCTAGCTAGCTGGTTTCTTTATGGATATGAACAAGGCGACATGGAAGAAGATGCTCGCATTTCGACGTCGAGATTTCTGGGGATCCTGGCCTGGAACAACTCAGCTTCCTTTGATTGCTGAACGCGACCGACCGACATATCATGAATGCTATTATTATGGGCGCTCTCGATTCAGAGAGAAGCGGCTTTTTCTCGGAAGTGCTTTATTCGCAGCCTTGGTTGTCGCAAAAGCAGAGTCCAAAACACCCAGATTCCTTTCTTTGAAGACGACCAATCCCCGTTGGAAACTGGAATATATATATATATCTAATGCGATTAATTTATGTAGGCATGCAGAAGTTTCTTAGAGACCGAGAGGGATTCATTCATTTCTTCTCTCTTTTCTATTTTTTTCTTCTTAGGATCTTCAGGTCAAGAATTCTCTTTTGCTTATTTCACCAGGTAGCGCCATACCCCGCCTATATTGCTGAATATTTTGTCCACCTTTCCCCGAACATCCTCCCAAATTTGTCTGCTAGTCAAACCCCCAGCTGCTTCCATAAATAGCAGCTACATTGCTTTTTTCACTGATAGAGCTACAAACTCTGTCTAATGAGAATGTTATATATATATATAATATAGTATAATATAATATAAATCATATTCTAAATCTCAACTAACCGATTAAGTTTTTAAAAAATTAGATGATATGATTACTTAAAATAGTATTAAAATTTTATTGATTCAAATGAAATTATTAATAATACATTCTGATCTAGTCTCTCTGTCTCCATGTGTATATATAATGTGCTTTATTAAAACCAGATTGTCAAATAACATAATTTTAAGATGTAAAAATAATTAAAGTAATTAAGAAAACCGAACGATAAATCTCTCTGAAAAAACATGAATACTGCTACTCCAATTAAATAAATATGCATGGAAGACAGGGGGGTTGGAGTCACTGAACTCTAGGTGGATCTCATGTAGGCATTAGACACGAAAAGGGAAAGAGCACGACATGCTAATAATCATCCATCGACAGATATAAATAAAAAATTAAATTAAATTAAATTAAATTGGATATCCTACGGTGTGGGAGGTCGTTAAAGCAGTCTAAAATATTCCTCCTTCAAAGCTGAAGACACGACGAGGCTACCGGTGGCTGTGCTGCTTTGTACGTAAGAAGGGATATTTGACCATGCGATTGCCCAATCATGTTATCAACCACTTCGATGACATCAAAAAACGCGCCATCCTTACTTAATTCAAAGCGCGAATCCTTGTAACTTGAACACTAAACAAATATTGTTTCCTTCCTTTATTCTTTTTTATTTCAATTTTGGACCTGAATATAAATGTGCTTTTGAAATCATTTAAATATAAGATTTCATTTTACTTGACATGTAAATATGTTCTTTCATTTATTTTTTTTATGTATCAGTAGCTATGTGCCTAAGCATCGTTACTAAATCCACTTGCACCTTATTTTAATATTCTCAATCATGAAATATTTTTATAAACGAGTATATATCAAGTAGAAATGTATATACTATGTCATTGCTCTGCGCGCTGTGCCACAAATTGAACCGAGTTTTTATTAAAATCATGGCATGCTCACTTTGTAAGGTTTGAGATAGCCGAAATTTTACCCGTTTAGTCCAGATCTAAAAAAAATATCTAAAGAGAGGTGGGTTCCTCGAATCCATAAAAAAATTTAGGTTACACTAAAAGGTTCTTACTTTACTAATAGTATGTGTTCTCTTGTGAAGATTCCATCTCACCCGCCTAGAACTCAAGAATGCAGGTAATAAAAAACTTTTTGATCAATACTTTGAATAATGGTTTTAGGTTATTCATTTGATAAAATTGCTATAAAATGTTTTTACCATGATCTATAACCTAATTATGCTTGTTTAATTAAAACTTTAGCAAAATCCCCCATTTTAATTTGTCGGGTTACCGCTCATTGTATGATAATATCTTTTTTTGGGTTTAAGATTGTATTTTTTTTTTCTTTCCTCATGCTACCTATGTGGAATGTGGGGTTCAATTCATGTGAATTGAATGACTTGTCCATATTTTTCATATTAATTACAAATAGCAATAAGAATAAAAGAATATTATATTAAGTTCCAATTTATTCTACAAGGACTTGGATCGATAGAAACATTTTTTACGAGTCATGATATTGTAACAGAATTTAACAATAATTGCATAAATTTTTTATTAATTCAAGAACTATAAAGACATGACAAAAAGATGTATTCAATTTAGTTATTTATTGTTTGCAAGTATCATTGTTTTACGAAGACACAAATTTAATAGCATGCAACTTATGGCATACTTATCCAACCGATGCAAGATTTGACCTTGTAAAGAATCTATTTTACTATATTAGGTTGTTAGTTCCACATGAGTTACTAGGTTAACTAGGTAAATTGCTTAACATAACAATGAACACACACACACAATCATGTTTGTCATTGCTGATGTTTTCGATTTGCTGTTGTTGACAAATCTGCATTTGCTATCATCTGCATAACAATGAGCTAGTGTTTTTCTTTTAGGTGAACCGGCTTGATTTCTACTGCTATCTCTCCACTTCATGTAACATGAATACAAAATCTATGAATGGTTCTAAAATAAGTTTGCCGCATGCATTTCGAGGGAACCATAATTCTTGATTAATATATAAGAGGACCTCATAAGCTACCATAAATCTGAATTCCTATATATATATATATAATGGAAGACGGTATTTCATTATAAATATATCAAAGACTAGCCTGCAAGAGAATGGCTAAGCACAAGAAAGTTCAAAAGATGCAGGTACAAATACAAAAAAAGCCATGAACTCAGAATCTCTATCTAGACCTAATTGAATGATCATGCCTTAACTCGACACGAACTGAGTTGGACCATCTTTGAATTCCTTATGAGCTCCACGATCCCCATCGATTCATACGCTCTACTGGGTTTGAACATGCTAATACTTTAATGTCCTCATAGTACATTAAAAAAGAAAAGGTAAATATCAAATTAAACCAAAACCAAAGAGAATTACAAGTCCTACCATTCTAGGGTTTCCCAACTTGAACTCTAATTGCAAATTAAGTACTCGAATCATATTCCAGCTAATCATGACTACCAAGAGGAGGCAAGTACGTACTCCCACTTGCTTTAATTTTCTTTAGCTGAAGATATCTCCACTAACCCCAAAGATAAAATAAAATAAATAAAATAAAAACCCCGGAGCTCTACCACACAAACCTTTAGACAAAATCTATAAAGGATTGCTAGTGGAAGTAGAACTGAAACTAGAAAGATCTATCCGTGAAGTACCACTCCGGGTACTGATCGTTCCCTGGAATTCCCAAGAACTGCCTTGACATATTCAACTCCTGATTATCTTCCATTTTCACAGAAGCTGACGGAGTATCTGTAGAACTCGATATCTTTGGCCTTATATGATCAGCTCCGCCACCATAACCAGATGGTTCAGCACCACCTTCAAATGGGTATAGCCCGGAAGCAGAAGAATCCAATCCTCCAAAAAAGGGTAATTGTTGCCCTTGCTGCAACCTCCACTGGTCAAAACCGCCCATTGACAAAAGAGAACCCCCAGCACCACCATTACCACCAAGACCAGAACTAGCTAAGGCACTCCCCATTTGAAAATTCATGTCACTTGCTCCTCCAACAAGATTTTTTGAAAGAGCACCATAATTTAACCCAATATTTGCAGAAGCAAACTCAGTATGATGATGGAGTGGAGCCATGAACCGCATGGGCGGAACCTGTGGTCCAAGACCAAATGTATCACTGGTCCCACTGTTAGAAGAGACGGTGCTCGAGGAACAGGAAGCGGTTTGACGGTAACCACTTATTGGAGATTTTGAGCTGCTCTCCTTGCTTCTCTTGTTCCTCCTGCATCCTCCTCCAACAGGAACGCTCCTTAAGGCACCTCCTCTAGTCCAGTACCTTCTACAGGTCTTGCAAAAGTGGCGAGGCTGGGTGAGACTGTAATTGTTGAAGTAGCAAAACTTGGTGTTGCTTGATTCACATCTTGGACATTTTAATGCTGCCTCCGGCAAAGGTATGTTTGCCATTCGTGCTCGATCTGCCATAGAACCGGGACGGATGGATCCTGCACCTCCAATTCCATGAGGTTGTGGGGGTGGGGGTGGTGGGGGTGGAAGAAGCTGGGTGCCCGTACTGCTACTCACTCCAGTTTGGTGATTCGGTTGCTGCAAAACAGAAAAAAAAAAACAAATATTTAGTATATTCAAAACATGATATATAAGGAGAAAAAAGGGGAAAGTAGCTGGAATGTTTTTTTATCTTTCGAATTTTGGCTTTCTATGCAAAGAACCCTCAAGAATCAAAGAACTGAATAAACGCTCACCTGTTGCCAATTGGCCGGATCAAGATAAGCTGGGATGGAAGAAAAATCCATGGTTCCTATGAGCTTTCTCCTTTTGTAAAGGTTGATGGGGTGATTTTTTGTTAGATAATACTAGTGGAGAATCACATCAATATATAAGAGGAAGCTCTTAGCAGAGAGAAGCTAAAGGGAAAGAAATGAGAGAGAGAGAGAGAGAGAGTGAGAGAGATAGTGATGAAGAAGGAATGAAGACCAGAAATAAAGGAGAGGACTTTATATAGCTATGTATATCATAACCTAGCTAGTGCTTGTTTATTCTAGCTCGATACCTTTTTGTTTTATATTGCATTTTAGGGTTCATAGAATAGAAGGCGATGTTTCTTAACCTATAAGATTCTTTGCTGAGGAGATCAGTGGCCTCTCCTCTTGCATGGAAAAAGGTCATCGATCTGTATAAGATTATTGCTTAATTATTAGTGCGCGCTTGTGATAGTGTGTTTGTGACCAGCCTCGGGTTTGTGAACCAGCTTCGGGCAGGCTGGGTCTACATGGATCGGCGTCACTTAGCTAGCTTCATTAACATGATTAAGTAAGAGATTAAAGAAATGTCAATTAAAGAAAGAAAAGGGAGCTCTCTGTGCCGTGGTGACATCTTCACTGATCACTGTTTTGTGTCCCGACCGTATGAACCTTTTCACCGGTCTGGTCTGTTTTCTTCGATCCCCCACTCTTGCTTTATTTTGCATGGGAATTTTAACACCATCGTTACTTCCACTGTCTCTTTGACCGCGTGGCTTGTACTCTCTAATGGGGCTTTAAGGACGTTGGGGTGACTT
Organism: Salix exigua; assembly: GCA_032356905.1. Taxonomy (NCBI): domain Eukaryota; kingdom Viridiplantae; phylum Streptophyta; class Magnoliopsida; order Malpighiales; family Salicaceae; genus Salix; species Salix exigua. The sequence goes on along the minus strand of CM063593.1, from coordinate 4,684,337 downwards.
CAATATTCGAATCTCTGTTCCTGTGATGAGAGGAAGGGAGAGAGTTGGCTATAAAAATTAAGGGAAGAAATTGTTGTGAGCTATAATTTTCTTGTCATGTATTCTTTCCAATGATAAATATATATGTACATGTGTACTATATATACATAGATGTAGACAATTAATAATCCTATTGAGACCTAATGATAATCGGGTCTAGAATTATATTTGATCATGATATTGCTTTAATTTTACCCCGAAAGCTGAATACAAAACCCATCATATCCAGCTTGGATCACAGAAATGTAAATTGAAATGGTGAGAAGTTTAATAAGCACATCAACAATCCAATCATCAAAAGCAGTGGATTAAAATTGAAGTTCCTTTCGAGCAACCATGTCATTGATGAAATAAAAATCAATCTCAATAAATATCATGGAAGCATGGAAAATTAGATTGGAAGACAAAAGGTGATTTCAAAAAAATCACACCATGAGAAAAGAGAAATCATTTTAAAAAAGCTAAGTTCATGAAGTGGACAACCCATTTTAGTCCAATACTAGCATTAGCAATAGTTTTATATTTGAGATCTCTGTAGATGTGCGAGCAACGATATATTCAATCACTAGTGGACTTTCAATCAAAACTATTAGTCTAACCATAGTCGTTAAACCTATTAAATGGGAAATCACTTTGATGAGTAATTACAGAATAAAGGAAAAGGTAACATATAGATAACACAAGATAGACTTAAAACCCAACCAATGATTAGTAGTATCAGAATGCATAAACTAACATTCCTTGTTAACCATAAAACATATATCAAGTCATATGAATATAAGACACTAAAGAACACCTATTGGATTTTTGAATAGTTCAAGATTTGGATGAAAAGTGTGAGTTAATTTGAACCAAAATGAACCAATGGTAATGAAAGCAGTAACTAGTTGACATTCAAACATGCAAACTTTTTTAAGATCACAATGTATTATTGTTATGAAAGAAGAAAGTTATATATAATAAAAGAAACCTCGATAGGAAAATAATAATTAAACGGGCCAAGATCATGCATGACAAATTTAATACCTAAACATATAATAAAATGTTAAAGAAGGGTTAGATTATCACCGGTTAGTAAAATATCATTAAGATAAACTATAAGAAATATTATAGACTTAATAGAATGAATAAGGAAATGTCATCTTTAAAGATAAGAAATGCATGGATACCAATAGTTGACCAAACAATTAAACCATAGGGGTTCCCATTTGATACCATAAAGAGGATGTTTGAGTTTGCAAACATGGTATAGGAACAAATGATCAATATAGCCAAAAGATTAAGCCATAAATATATATGTATTAGGAAACTTATAAAAAAAAAAAGCATTATGGGCATTAAATTGATTTACCAACCATCTTTGACTGGCATCAATAATGAGTTTTTTTAAAAAAAAATAGTATAAGGCTTCACTACTAGATAATATCTCATAAAAAAAAACAATTTTTCTCAGTTGGTGATAACCTTAGGCCATCAAAGATGTTTTGTAATGCTTAGAAACTCCACTTGCTTTGTATTTAATATTGTATACATATTTATATATTACCATATTTATAGTTGAATTATATGTTAACATTGACCATGTGTCATTAGAAGCACTACAAGAAAATTGACAAATACAAACATAAACATCAAGAGAATTGTTTTTGTTAGTATATTACAGTGACATTTATCGACACGATTTTTCATCCTTATGTCCATCAGTAAACCCTAAAGGGATTGTAGTAGGAAAATAAGGAATAAATAAAGTCAAATAGCACAATGACATTTGATTTGTGTACACAACATTACTAATAAAACTAACCTAATGTAGAGTATATTCATAAATATATCAACTGTAAAATTTCCTCGATATATTGAGAGAATAACAAAGAGTATTAGAGTGACATTCAAAAAAAGTAAATTATATGGTGACATGGTATTTGTACTAATAGAATAATTGATGGAATTATTTCATCGATAAATTCATAAGTAATATTTAATTTATGACTTGACAATTGACCATTTTCCTTTTTTTTTTCTTTTTTTCTTCTGTATTGTTTTTGCAACAAAAAGTCATCTCCCCCTCCAATTTCAACACAATTAAACCTTCCACAACAAATTCAGTCACCATAACACTCAATTAGTTAACATATGTATTCTAATTCAAATTTTATTAAGGATATTTCACTTTAAGTAAGAAAGATACCCTTTTATTTTAACTTAATTTTAAAGTGTCAATTATTTTTTACATTTTTGTAGTATATTTATTTTTTTGGGTATTTACATTTTTTATAGTTTTTTCTATAGAAATTTGTTGTATGAATTTAGAAATTTTTGGTAATTGTAGAAATTTGAATTTATGTAAATAATTGATAATGAATTTAAGAGTACAATTAAAATAGATTGAATAAATTTAATATAAACCAATATTTTTTTGAAAATTTATTTAGTTAATAAAAATAATTAATACATGTTGTCATCATTATTTTATATAGGTTTGATATAAGTAATGAATAATCCTTCATGAATGTATTAAGATCCTCAATGATTGCAAAGGATAAATTATTGTAATGAGATTCAAGATTTTATTAATTATGCATTATTTAATCTTAGAAGTATTAGTGGAGAAGGTGTAAGATGTAAAAATAAAAAGTTTCTCAATCTAGATGTTGTAATGATATATTTTCTACAAAAAAAAAAAGTTTATGAAAAAATACTTATATTGGTATGCACATGGAGAACCATATGTTCCTCATGATACCATTGTAGAAAGGATGGTTGACTTCTAGTTTGAACAATATGCATGGAGTTGTATATAACAATTGGAATCCTTATAGGAATATGGTTATGATTGTGATGAGAATGAATAAGCATTATATTGATTAATACCCAATCATCGATATATGGTTTTGGTTTCAGCTAGAGAGCCTATCCATTTGGTCGGGTTAAGCCTATGAAGGACCTTAAGGCCATGTTTGGCTTGAAATTTTTTTTATCGAAGACAAATATAATTCTTAGGTCCATAAGGTTTGTTTGGCAAACACGCCTCAAGAAAAATTTAAAACCTTGTATTTCTACTTTTTGTAGTGTTTCACCAAACATGGTTTTAGTTTAATTTTAATAAATTCTTAAAATTTTGTAAGATTATTTTGCAATTAATTCAGAGTCCCTTGCTTTTTTTACCCTATTGTATTTAGTATATGGAATTATAACATTCACATGATGTTTTTTTTTTTGTATTAAATAAATCAATTTCCTTCATGTGCTGCCTTAAAGGTGTAGGCGAAAAACAATTGTCAGCGTGTCATATAGATAAGCCACCAATGTTTTTAAAAAATAATTTAAAAATATCAAATTACCTAAACGCCCACCAAAACCCGTGTAATAACAACTAAACCTTATAGAAAATAACACGTTACCCCTATAACAAACTCTTCCCTTTTATCTTTTATGGGGATAATTCACTATTTGTGTGCTCACCAATTCAAGAAAAATCAACAAGGCTCATGTCAACAATGTTTATGTTTTGTCTTATTTAAGGCTAAAATAGTTATTACATTGATCATCAAAAACTAAAATGTCTGTAACACCCTTGACCAAATAATGTTTTTTGTTAGCGACCAAGGAGAAAATGGTAATCTTACTATGCAAGATATTGAAAAATACATAAATACCCCCAAACCAATAACTAAATTATATGAACAGAAAGGTACAATAGTAATTATATTGTTTCAATCTATAGTGCACTGTATTAAGAGTTACAGTGAAAATGCCACAAGGGTTAACTTTTTGTATAATTGACAACCATGATATATCCATTCTCCATTGCAAAAAGTTGTAAATTATAATTATAGTTTAATAAAACTAATTAATTAATCTTTATAATTCAAAAAATTGTATATGTAATTTTTATATTTTTATGTTTGATGATGATTTTTTATTAATGTTTTTAAATTAATTAATTTAAAATTAGACTAAAGAAAATAAAATTAGGTAAAATGGGAAAGTTTAAAGAGGAAAAAAGTAATAAAATGAGGTACCGTATGATATGGATTAATTAGTTAAAGATAATAAACTACAGGGACTATTTTATAATTAAGTCGTCCATTAAGGAAACCGATTGTTTCATTCCATAATAATAATAATAATAATAATAATTTCGTAATTGCACCACCACCAGCAACGTTTTTGCGGTGTCGGTGAGATCCCCCAATTTTGCATGAGACGAACAAACAGACGCCTCTCAGTTGTTCTTTGACACGCCCTCTCCCTCTCCCTCTCCCTTTTCCTCTTTAATATTTTTAGTCTCTTTGGATCCCTTTGATTTGCTCGCTTTCTCTTCAGAGAAATAATAATAATAATAACAATCCAATTACCCATTCATATTTATCGGATCGGATCTGATCTGATCTTGATGGCGGCTTCCAGGCGTCTTCGGGAGCTCCAATCGCAACCATCCAATAAGATCTGCGTCGACTGTTCCCAAAAGAACCCACAGTGGGCTTCTGTTTCTTACGGTGTCTTCATGTGCTTAGAGTGCTCCGGCAAACACCGTGGCCTCGGTGTCCACATCTCCTTCGTCCGATCCGTCACCATGGATTCCTGGTCCGAGATCCAGATCAAGAAGATGGAATCCGGCGGAAATGACAAGCTGAATGCCTTCTTCGCTCAATACGGTATCCCTAAAGAAACGGATATCGTTGCCAAATACAACACCAACGCTGCTAGTGTTTATCGTGATCGGATCCAAGCTCTAGCGGATGGACGATCTTGGAGGGACCCACCGGTCGTTAAAGAAACTATTGGTAGCAAGAAAAAGCCCCCGCTGTCTCAATCTGGTTCTGCTGGCGGTGGAAGAGGTAGTTATTCTAGTAATAATGGAGGGTGGGATAATTGGGATAACGATGATTCGCTTAGTTCTTCTAGTGATGTAAGGAGGAACCAATCTGTTAGCGATTTCAGGGGAGGCAATACTGCTGGCGGCGGCGGCGGTCATGGAATGGGAGGGCCTGTGAGGTCGAGATCCACGGAGGATATGTTTACGAGGTCGCAATTGGAGGCTTCTGCGGCGAATAAGGAAGGTTTTTTTGCTAGGAAAATGGCAGAGAATGAATCAAAACCAGACGGTCTCCCCCCTTCACAAGGTGGGAAATATGTGGGATTTGGATCTAGTCCTGCACCTACGCAAAGGAATAATAATTCGCAACAGGATGTTCTCTCTGCTGTGTCACAGGTATTGTGCTGGAGGGGTTTTTTTTTCTTCTCTGTGCGGATAAAAATGATTGATGATCTACTTGTTGTGTGGATTTGTTATGCAGGGATTTGGTAAGTTATCTATGGTGGCTGCATCTGCGGCTCAGTCAGCTGCAAATGTTGTCCATGCCAGCACAAAAGAGTTAACTTCCAAGGTATTTGGATTTGTTTCTCTAGTTAGCATTAAGGCATGTTTGTTATTTTGTCTTTTGAGATCTGTCATTCTAAGTTTTTGGATATCCTAGGATTGATATGAAGCAATGCAGCATTGAATTTCGTATTTGTTACTGGATCAATGAACCTAAAGAATAATATGATTTTCATAACTATGGAGATCTTATATGTCATCCTGTAATATCAGTGCCTACTTTTCTGTTCTATTATAAATAGATAATTGATCCTCTCTTCTTTAGCTTGCATCAAGTTTAGTGGATATCAGATCAACCTTGTGCTGTCTGTGTGAGGGAGGTGACCATCACTGTAAGTGCTAAGAAGTCGTGGTTAAAGCACTTGTCTTGGTTACATTGGAGAGAATTGTGCATGATTTGAAGGAGTAGGTTCCACTGACAGTGTGGGAAATGGCACCAATTTCTGCCATACTAACTTAGATTATAGAGGTTGTTGTGGTATATAGGGACTGTAACGTGATTAACTGAGGGTAAGAAGTGGTCATCACAACTGATCATAAGAGTGCTTAAGGTTGCTGTGGATGAATGGTTGAGTTTTCTGGTGATTAAGAAACTATTGGTTTCAAAATGATTTTTCTTTTTCCATAAATTAGAGAATTGATTAGCATACAAGGACCATTTTGAGAAGTTAGTATGCTGTTATGATATAGTTAATATGTTGCCAGTGATTTCTTAGCTGAATGGGGTGGATTTTGCAATTATTGGTAGCATGTATGTTTTTCGAGTTATATAAGGATCAAAGTTGGGGATTTTCCTCACCATCTTGATTTCTGTCCACCTATCCATTTCCTATGCAAATAAATTCATTTTTTAATTATTATAAATTATGTTATGGTGGTTGAGGGAGTTCATTCAAGCTTAAAACTTTGTGCTTCCATAAAGAAACTCATTTATTAAGGCATCCAAAAGTTTGAGGTGGCGGCATTGTTTGAGTATATGTAGAACAAGAGACTCCTACCTAGAGGTTCAACTCCATTTATAAACCCATCATTCAAGGGCCTTTTTGGTAGTTTATTGAAAACTGTATATTATATTTAGAAGAAGAGAACCATTACTCAGAGTTTTGACTCCATTTATAGACCTGTATGTATGAGTTTGCTTAAAACTGTTTATTGTTTTTTTAAGAAAGTATGTGAAGCAGTAATTGTTGTCTAAGATGTAGTTTATGAAAAATAAACATGTATAATTTCCTTGAGAAATATAAACATATATTATTGACTTAGAAATATAACAGCTTGTAGTAACAACACACTGTTGTTATGATGATGAGGTGGTGGTAGCTGCAACGGCATGGTAGTGTTAATGTGGTGTTAGGGCTATTAGTGGTTGTGATGAATGTAGCAATACCAAATTGATGGTGGTGTTATTTTATTTTCCATGAGCGGTGGTGGTAGTGGAGTAAATATAGTAAGTGTAGTGGCAGCCACAACTTAGAACATGGGTGGTGGTTGTAGTGGGTTGTAATGAAGGTGGCGGTTATGCCTGTATGCTAGAGGTAGACATTGTATAAATGCAAGGGTTATAATAATCATGGTGGTGGTAGTGCGGGTGGATTTGATGATAATCAATGATGATGATGGGTTAATAGCATAGTATACCCTTGTACTAGTACATGGGTACAAGTTTTGTTCTTTTATAAATATTTTGACGGATTGAATCCCCATATCCTTTGTTTCATTAAGGATTTAGTTGTGTCTTGCTCATGTCAATTGGAGTGGGTAGATGTTGAGCACTTAAGACATTATATTGTTACAGAATTACACATCGTAAATAAAAATGATGTAAAAAGAAAACCAATTACCCTTTCGTTCTAAAACTTACTAGAAAAAAAGCTTGAGTTTAATATGATAAACCAAAGAGAGATTTTAAAGAAACAAAAACTTGAATTCTCTCTCCACACCGAAACCTAGATAATCTTGGAAGTGAGCATAATGGAGGAGTTAGAGTGGTTCCTTTGTGAGCAAGAGGGAGAGGGAGTTGTGTTTTATGTTTTGTTTAGGGTAGTTTCATTTCCTTTGCGTGATGGAGGGGGGGAGTTTAGATTAGTTTCAAGTTTTTCGTTTTCTATTTACAAATTTCTAATTCTTTCATTTAGATCTAAGTGATTGGTGTCAATACTTCTTACTGTCTGCTTGCAAATTTTGTTCATTCAACTTGTTAACAGCTTGTCAATTCAATTTTTTTTTAGTTTTCAATGGGATATGAATTCCTTTTCTTTTTCCATATTTTTTGTTATTGTCACCTTTGATGGGTTGATGGGAAATAGATATGAGTGCCATTATTATTTTTATTTCTCTGTTTATTTATTTATTGCATCATTTTAATGGATAAAGTGTCCAGTTACAGCATGTGTCAATTGACAGAAGTGGATGAAGGACTAACATTGTGACAGAATTAAGAGTGGAGTGGGTAAAAAATGGTGTTGGATGAAGTGATAAAGAGTGAGATAGTGTCACAACAGCTTACACATATGTAGTCACAGCAAAAGTGAGTGGATCCATATAGATCACCAACTGCATGGGTTTGAAGCTTAGTTGAGCTGTTTGTTCTCTTAGCTTTTCCCTCTCACTTTGTTTTTGTATCAACATATTAAATCATGCCTCTGTTGCATGCATCTGTCCCCATTTGCTGCAAAAAATTATTTTTTTGATAAAATTGTTCTGCTAAGTTTGTGGTTATATATGACACAAGAACTGCCAAAAACTGGAATTAGATTAAGACGATCCATGAATAAACCTTTATTACAGGTAAAGGAAGGTGGCTATGATTCCAAGGTGAATGAAACTGTCAATGTCGTTACTGCAAAAACAACAGAAATTGGACAAAGGACATGGGGGATTATGAAAGGGGTAATGGCAATAGCTTCACAGAAGGTAGATGAGTACACTAAAGAAGGCTGGAATGCAGACAACTGGCAACGAAATGATAATCAGAGTAATGGATATTATCAAGAGTTTAATAAGCAGGAAAATAAAGGATGGAACTCTTCTTCTGGTGGACAGTCCTCAGGTGGTCATCATAATTCCTATGGCTCAAGTTCTTGGGATGACTGGGACCAGAAAGACAACAAGACGGAAAACAGCATAAAGTCCCCTGCCTCGCATAGCAATGATGATTGGGCAGGTTGGGATGATGCCAAAGATGATGGATATGATGATAATATCTACCATAGTGCTCCCAGTACAAAATCCGCTAATCACAATGGAAAGTCAGATGCCTCATGGACAGGGGGAGGCTTTCTGTAGGTATGTTTTCAACTCAATTTTTTTCTTTTAGTTTATAAATCTGTGTGAAATTTGCTGGGAAATGGAAAAGGTTTCATTGTTTGGAATGATCTCCGTTGACTTGTCTATTGCGTTCTATTCATGTTAGCAGGTAGATTTCATGTTACATTCTCGTCGAAAACCCTGGTCTTCTCTGAAATATTGATATGCTTGGAAGGCTGCGATGATGACAGAAGTGTTGATATGAATCTACACTAAGGTGCAGCTGGTTATAAAACTGTTGGCCGGATGTCTTACATCATGTGGGTGGGAGATGGTTTGCTTAGATTGTTATATCTTCTGCAACTTTTTTTCCCTTTTAATTCTTTTTTTTTTATTTAAAAAATCTTCATGAACGTCTCAGTTTCTGGTGTGTTTGAAATTAGTTTATATAAACAGCTTTAAACAGGGTGGGGCTAATTCGCCCAAATCAAAAGAGGACTGCTCTTTCTATGCGAGGACATCATCATGTGACTTGAAAAGTCAACATTTCTTTGTAATTGGGATGACTCTAATCAATTATTGTTTTTCTTTTTTTGTGATCTTCGCTCAGATTTCTTGTTTTCCCCATTTGAGATCAAAATATAAAAATTATTTTGCTTGAGAATATGATGATGGATAAGAAAAGAGCCTTCTGCGTAATTCATTTTATTTCTCTTGTGAGCCTCGTGCGCTTTGTTTATTTGTTTCTGAAAATCAAAATGTAAAATTCGTCTTACAAAGTAGAAAATATATAATTACTGAAAATTGTAGGTCGTTGATTGATCATCAACGTATGCATGTCGTTTAGATTGTTTGCTGCTGTTTACTGGAGGGTCGATGTTAACCAATTTATTCATGTACCAAGGAGCAATCGACCTTTTTGCATGCCTTTATTTTTCCCTAACAAGCTTATAGGTATAATGCCTCCAATCTGTAAATAGTTTGAGTAGTGATGTAATTGGATTAGTTGCTAATTATACATAGTTTTTTAAAGTGGTCTGTATAATCCAGCCATATCATATGCTTAGTTTTGTGATCTTTTATGGTTGCAGGTTGTGTTTACCAAAAAAAATTTAGTTAAAATTATTGTGAGATGAATTATTTGTTACTGAAAAATTACAAGGAAAAAAATCTTTTATTATAATTCACATGAATGGTTACTTTAAATAATAAGAAAATGAAAATAAATATAATCAAATCATAAAATAAAATAAAATTATGAAAACAATTAATCTAATATCTTTTATAAAAGCTTTATTTTTATATAAAAAATATGAATTTCTTGAACCAAAATAAAATGCCAATAAAAATTAAAAAAAAAAACACATCTAAAATAGATTGCGAAGCTACTTATTCCAAGTATGCTCACAAATTGCTGGCAAAGTCTCTCGTGTGTCCTATCAAAAAAATAAAGGTCACCTTTTTGCGCAGAGCAACTCAAGTACTGTAAATATGTATAGATAAAAAAAAGCTGTTTGGTATTTTAAAAATAATTTTTATTTTAAAATAATATTTTTTAACTTTTATTTTTAATATTAGCACACCAAAACCATTTAAAAGTTTTTTTCTTTTAGAAAACTATTTTTAAAATACCAAAACAAACAAGATCAAATTTGGCGTAGTTGAAGATTACATTTTAAGAGCAACTCTGGTGTAAAATATTAAATAGCTTGTTGAATAGAATAAATTTGTTTTTTGTTTATATGTATTTTAATAATAAAAATAATTTAAAATAGGTAAATATATTTTAATATAGAACAAATTTTATATGATACGGCACTGTTCTATAAAGAATGAGAGGGGTAATTAAGGCCCATGGCCCATGCAATGAATGGCGACCGATTTTATGTCCAAGTAGAGTGTCCTGGCCGACTTGAAGGGGGATGTTTGCGGATACCATCTCGAGGCATCACATGCCTCACACCCCATCCTGCTCCATGTGATGTGACTTTCTCTAGATACGACCTCCTCCTATTTGAAAGCGGTGCATTTAAGAAGCCCACGTGCCTCTTACTAGTTCATGCCACCTGGAGATTTCTTCTTCTTTTTTTTAGTATTTTGAGTAATTAAAAATGCCTTTTATTACTGGAAAATTGCTTTCGGTCCAAGCTATATTTGTCAATACCGGTCGCCGTTCTGGTTTTTCAATTGGAACGGAACGTTCTTGTTTCGGAGCGTTCTGACATGTCGTTTCGGTGTCGTACTTTTCATATATAATTATATATATATATATATGAAAAAAATATTAAGTTAACAAGCATAATTAAAATTTGAATAATTTTTTTAAAAAAAATATTTTGGTTTTTTAAAATTATTTTGATGTATAGATGTTAAAAATATTTTTTTAAAAATAAAAAAAATAGATTTTGAACCCGGAACGGCACGCCCGAAACGGAACTGAGGCGTTCCAGAACGGACCAGAATTAAAATCGATATGAAAATGACGCTGTTTTGTCTCGGTTTTATGAATGAAACAAAATGTTCCTACCGGAACAAAATCAATAACAATTGTAGCCTTATTTTAATTTTCCAAGTTATTTAATGGATAAACTCTAAAATAGCTGCAAAGGGTGGGTACTGGGTAGGAAGCTTGAAGGAGTCCATCCCTCCATCCTCATCAAGCATACTAAAAATAACATTAAAATAAATCACGCCCGGTGGGACTCGAACCCACAGTCGCCTGATTAGAAGTCAGACGCCTTATCCATTAGGCCACGGGCGCCTTTGCTTCATTTGTTTCAATATATAATATATATTTATGTACACAAACAGTTATATTTTTTCAAAAAGTCTTCCCGGGGGTATTAGTGTGACAACGAGTTTTAAAATTCCTTTCGGAAAAAAATAATTTTTTATTTTAAATAGATTTTTTTTATTTTTTAAATCATTTTATACGATGATGTCAAAAATAACTCTTTTTCAAAAAATATTATATTAATATATTTCTCAATAAAAAATATTTTCAAAAATAATATCAATTATACTTTCAAACACCAACACCCTGCCCCCTTGATAATAATTAACCAGGTACTTGGTGATACAATCACAAATACTTTAGGGGATATTTTTGAGATTTTAAAATATATTATATAACATCTGTCAAGGGAATACATTACATGGAGAGATAATAATATTTTAAAGAAGGAAAATAAATAGAGCCTTTTTAAGAAAATAGAAAATGGCATTTTGAAAAGAAAATATATATATATTGCAATCGCTATAGAGCTTCTAAAAAACCAAAATTTAAATATTACACATACAGAAGAAAAAAATGTAATAGCCACGTGCACTGCATGTGAGTTTCAATACTAACCGACAAAAAAACCGTTTTAAGTTAAACAAAAATGAGAATTGTTTATTGATTTATTAATGCTGGTGTTCGAACATGAGTCAGTTTAACTAACCAAAAACATGCATGTCATTTTAAGGTATAAAGTTTCGAAATAAATATATAACTTATCTTGTATCATGGAAGGCCACTTGTAGTTTATAATTTCTAAATTTGAATTTAATTTCATATAGGTTTAAAATATATTTTATTTTACAATATTGTACTCAAAATACATTACTAAATTTATTTTATCTTAAGAGTGTCATATTAAAAAATATAATTCATAGTCAACTAAAATAATTTTCAATTCAATTTAAATTTAAAATATAATTTACGTGTGTGGAGTGGAGTTGGTCACTGGAGACAACAAAAGGATTCTCTATATGAAGAATAATAAATTTATTGATTGTTTGGTAGTGTGGTAGTGTGGTAGTGATTGTTTTTAAAAATATTTTTTTCATTCAGAAATGTATGAAAATAATTTTTTTTATTTTTAAAAATTATTTTTGACATCAATTTATTATTTTTATTTTCCGTGTAAAATAAAAACCTAATTAGCAATAAAATATCTTTTATGATTTTATTTTATTTTATTTTATTCTTATACGACAATAATAGGCAAACAAAGAGACAAGAGATTTTAATGTCATTAGTCGACAGAAAATGATATGAGAGAATAAGAATAAATTAAAAGGTCATGAATGATTGATTTTTCTAGAGAAAAAAAAAGATACGTAAAAGACAGGTAGACACACACACCTCCCATTTGTGCGTCTAGTGGATATTGACTTTCCTGCTAAAACTTAACATGCTAATGGTTATTTGAAAGATTTTTTATTTTAATTAAAAAATATCTAAACCAACGAGATCAATTTCACATTTGATTTATAAATGATTAATTTTCTCTCTTGATTGTATATTTTTTTATTGTTTCCTGTGAGATTATAGTTATTTCAAATAAATATTCAGATATTTAATTTATAATTAATTTTAAAAAGCATCTATTTTTGCTATTATTGTATACTTAAGTAAGGTGCAGTCTAGGAAAGTTGATAAACCTATAGGAGTCTGTGATTGTCTATGAGTGCCATTGGGGTTATTTTTGAAAATATTTTTTGTTTAAAAATGTATTAAAATGATGTTTTTTTATTTTTTTAAAAAAAATTATTTTTGACATCAGCACATTAAAATAATCTAAAAACACTATTTTTTTTAATTTAAAATAAGAATTAATAATAAAAGAATTTTAAATTCTTTCATAAACATTTTGCGCCATAGGAGGTTGGAGTTTGGGTGATTACGTCGTGAAGTTTAAATTCCTAAAGCTCAAATTGATATAATATATCATTATTTTAATATTAAAAAAATATAATTTTAATTTCTTTCAAGTTAAACCATGTTTTTTTTAGCATTATATGAAAATGATCTAAAAAAATTTAATTTGATATAAAAAATAAAATTATTTTTTAAAATTATTTCAAATTTTTTTTTTAAAAAAATCACAAAATTAGGAGGGAGAGAGAGGACACTAACATGAATTGGAAAGCAATTGATATGTCAATTCAATTTATCAATCTAAATACCGATTGAATTCCCGTGCCACATCAATTTATTTATTTTGAACTCTCCCTTGATGGTTTTGATTCCCAGAGGTGATTTCAAAAGCATTTAATTTGTATTTCCTTTTATATAATTTCAATAAATGTTTTTTGCAATTAAAAAAACAGAGAGAGAATAATCAATTTGAAGTCTCGAACACACACACACGAGGAGAGAAAAGATGCGAGGCCCGTGAGGGGTAACTAGGCTGTTTTTAATTTCCAGAAATATCAAAATGATTAGATTGCTTTTTCCAATTCTAGCAGCACCGGGAAGTGACAGCTTTTTTTTCCCTGACACAGAGTACAAATAGCAGAGAGAGGTTAGTCGAGATATACGGTGTTTTGTAAGGTTGTTTGTTCGAGAGTTTTTAATTTTAACTGGTAAGGAAAGAGTGAGATTTTTGGAAGGTAAATTACAAGTGAATTCACTGGTCTGAAATATTTTTTTTATTTTTTTTTATAATGATCCGAGTTTTACGTCCTTTTAAATTAAACGTTAAATGGTAGATCCAATTAGATTATAATACAACAAAATATAAATATCTACCGGAGGATCAATAATAATACTCGATTCTCTATCTATCAAATCTCTAGTTAACTCAAAATTAATTAACCAATACTCACAAAATTAGCATATATAATGGAAACATGTAATGTTTTATTTTTAATTAATTAACCGATGAGGAAGGTATAAAATAGTTGAGGGGTTGGTGGCGGCATTAACACCCTTCACCGACTGCTATTTAAAGCGTCATCGTATGCTGCATAAAAAGCCCTCTTACTCCTTGCCTAGAAAACCACAAGCCACTTAATCTCATGCATTTATTTTTTATTTCTTTTTGAAGCGTAGCCTCGCTCCCTGTCATTTCCTTCTCTCCCCGTACAGCTCCTCTCCTTCTTCGTCCAGCAAGAGAAGTCTTACACGGGTCTTGTCAACTTCAGATTGATTTACGAAAGAAAAAAAAAATGAATTTCCTCTCGCTGGTTACGGGACGGCCTGGCCCTAGCGGGTTCGGATCGGCCTCCACTGCCGAGCAGGTTACGCAGGGGATTGATGCTTCCAACCTTACTGTCCTTATCACCGGTACACCTGTACTAATATAATATTCTTTTTGCATCCCACTTTTGTTTTTTCATTTTTTAATAGTAAAATCACAAAAAAATAGTAATTTACTTCTTCGAGGTAAAATGGGTTTCTGAAGCAGAACCAGAAGCAAAAAACACCTTAACTGTGACCTACCTAGTCGTCGTTTTCTGTCGACAACGAATCATTTATGAATTTGGACTCAGGGGGAGCAAGTGGAATTGGCCTGGAGACAACAAGAGTGCTGGCTCTGCGTAAAGCCCACGTCATCATTGCTGCCAGGAACATGGATGCTGCGAACGAAGCTAAACAGCTTATTCTCAAAGAGGATGGAAATGCCCGTGTGGATGTTCTGAAACTAGATTTGTCCTCTGCTAAATCCATCAGAGAATTCGCTGATAACTTCAGCGCTCTCGATCTGCGTCTCAACATCTTAATGTGATCTCCCACTCCCCTCGTGTTAAAAAAATCTAGATTTAGGTGCTTCTGTTAGCCTGATATATGCAAGAATTCTTTTTATGTTTCAGAAACAATGCCGGGATCATGTTCTGTCCCTACCAGCTCTCAGAAGATGGAACAGAGATGCAGTTTGCGACAAATCATCTCGGTATGTACGTGTCCGTACGATTATTTATGGATTTATTAACGCTGGGAGGTATCGATGTTTTCTACCACCACCAAATTAATATATAACGCTATTAATTAATTATAATATCAGTTGATTCGCTTCATCAATTACCCAGGACATTTTCTGTTGACAAATCTTCTCCTCGACAACATGAAAGACACCGCAAGAACCACCGGTGTCGAGGGGAGGATTGTGAATTTGTCATCAGTTGCCCACATTCACACTTACAGGGATGGGATTCAGTTCGATAATATTAACGATAAGAGCAGGTACATACATGGCTTTTTCGATCTACATGTGATGCTGGTTTGGTTTTTCTTCTCGTGAATATTTATGATCAGCAGATTTTCATCTAAATCATTCTTGTTTCGAGGGTGTTTGATCAGCCATTGTTTCTGCCACAGATATTCTGACAAGAGGGCTTATGGGCAATCCAAGCTGGCAAACATACTGCATGTCAAAGAGCTTTCCCGTCGCTTTCAGGTAAACACTGAAGTTGCGGCCTGCTTCCAACTTGCTCATGAACGTGAAGAATAGGACAGAACAGTATGGGTTTAGACTTTAGAGAGATCCAGCATGATCAAAGCAAAATCTCATAAAATAGACGGCTAGGAAAGCCAATTTCCCTCGACAAGTTGAGTAGCATCAGTTGGCTTAGATTTATAGATAAATCATGGGTCCATTTGACGGGAAGATAGTCATAGTTTTTAAATCTAGATTTTATTTTTATAAAATTAATTTTAAAAAAGCAGGATCAAATCGAATCTAATGGGTGTTTGCGGGATGAAGAATCTCCACCCATCTGGATCAAGAGCGAGGGCAGATGATAGACTCGTGCGCAGGGCGGCGGCGACGGCGGCGGCTAATAAATCTCGTCCTACCCCCCCACCTCCCCGCCACAAAAAATAATAAAACAATATATATAATTAATAAGTAAAATAGTTTGAAATCGAAGGCTTCTTGGATATTGAATATAAACAAAAAGTCGTAACCTAATGGAAAATAGAATAAAGTGATAAATATGAAAAATCATTTGACATCATGCATCGTGCCCTCTCTAGTTTTGATTTTATTCCAAATACAAGTTTCATCTCAAATTAATATTAAAATCCTCTCATTTTATTGCTGCTTGTGGGTTTTTATAAATTTCTATATTTATTAATATGAACATAAGCTTTACTCATAATATAGACAGAGACTTTAATTATTTTGAAAAACAAAAAAAAAAACTTGATAACTATCGGTGTTTTAAATATGATTGCAAGGTGAGAAAGCTCTAAAAGAGGCCGAGTGGGCCAGTCCATATATAGTTTTATAAAATTTGTATGCATTTTTCTCTGCTGTTGCGCAGGAAGAGGGCGTGAACATTACTGCAAACGCAGTTCATCCCGGGTTGATCATGACAAATCTCTTCAAACACTCTGCCGTTTTAATGAGTATGATTTCCTGTGAAATATCTATCTGGAACCGTGGGTGATTCAGTGACCTGATTCTTTTTTATTATCATTATTATTCTGCGCAGGATTTTTGAAGTTCTTTTCGTTTTTCTTATGGAAGAACGTGCCGCAGGTAGTCTCAGCTTTTCTTTTATTATTACACAGTGGCGTGCGTCACCTTTTTGTTGAATCCATATTTTCCTGCCGTCGATGATCGCAGGGGGCGGCCACAACATGCTACGTGGCATTGCACCCGAGCTTGAAAGGTGTCAGCGGGAAATACTTTGCGGACTGCAACGACTTCAAACCCAGTGCATTTGCTAGAGATGAAGCTTTGGCCAGGAATCTATGGGACTTCAGCAACAAGCTGGTCACTTCTGCTTCAAAAGCTTGAAGAAGAACAAACGCTTAGGGCTCACGTGCAGTCCCGATAAATATATATAGATAAATAGATAGATAGATATTGTCTTGCCTCTTCGTTTTGTGTGGTGTGATGATTGAAGCAGTCACTGATTTCGAAGGTCAAGTTGACAATTTATCGATTTAGTTCTGTACTTTTGATAATATTCTATTATTTCAAAATATTTAATTTCCTCTTTTTTTTAATCAAAACTGTACGTTTATCGAAGCAATTTTGAATGCTGATAGAAATGCTGGATACAGGGCAGTGATGTGAATAAGTTTTGTCATTACATTTAAGAAAATGTTTTTTTAATAAAAAAATAATATATTTTAAAATAAAAAATATTTTCAAAATTAAACTTATCCTGTATTATCGTATTGCAAGACAATTACTTGCGGTGGTTGCAAGCGTGGTGCTGACATCACCACTATTATAAATATGATGATGGCGGGGATGGTAGCTTTAAATATATATTATGAGGTCTGTTTGTCGTTATTGTTGTGATTGAAGTTTATAAAAATAGTTTTATAAAAAATATTTTTAGTTATAATTTATAACTGAGATTGAAATGTTTGATAAAACCGTGATTGAATTTGAGATTTAATAAAAATATTTATGTGTTTGGTTACCATGCTTTTTATATTGCAGTCAACTTGTGAAATAATTTTAAAGGACACACACACATATATATATGTGTGTGTGTGTTTAAATACTATAAATTAATAATCATAACAATAAAATATAATTAATAATTCATTCTCCCATCAAACTATTTGCAATTTCATTACAAACTAAATTGATTTATGAATGCCTCGTGATCCCTTATTATTTGATTGGTTACCATGCTTTTTATATTGCAGTCAACTTGTGAAATAATTTTAAAGGACACACACACACACACACATATATATATATATATATATATTGTTTTTTTAAATACTATAAATTAATAATCATAACAATAAAATATAATTAATAATTCATTCTCCCATCAAACTATTTGCAATTTCATTACAAACTAAATTGATTTATGAATGCCTCTATGATCCCTTATTATTTGATTGAGAAACAACATCTGGTAAAATATCATTATTAACAACATCTGCGATCCAGATGTAGAGATATAATTCCAATGGCAAATCAAGCTACAAGTTTTTGATTCATAATCAATAGAAAAATAAAAGGGTTGTGGAGTGAAACGAAGTCACACGTTTTTCCCTTTTATCGGGACTATTCTCAATCTACACTTTTTTTTTAAATTACAATTTTTTAAAAAAAATTATAACGAGTCTCACTAACTAAATGGGTCGGCCCAGTCTAGGTGGGCCAATAGGCCCAACTCTATTGAAGTTGGGCTGACCCGATAGCATGTCCAACCTTGCCCAAGATTTTAAACAAAAGAGAAAACAGTGTGTTGCATGTGTTGTTTACGTAGTCGACCGACGGTGATGAGAGACTCACCTGTAGATGTCAATGGATAAAAGAGACCAATGTGGTTTTTTTTTTTGTGGCTGTGACGTCACAAATGATGACATGTTATGGTGTAAATGGTGACATGTTATGGTCGGAAGAGCGTTGAAAGCTTGTTGCTGCCATGGTCGCGCTTCCATGTCGGTGCTTGCTGCTATCACTGACTGTCCAGACTATATAGAGAGAGATAGCTGGTGGTGTGACCGCGGTTAATGTTCTGCTATGGGAACCACTTTCAATTACTTCATATTGCTATTATACATAGTGGTTCAACAGTCACTATATATGGATAAATGAAACGCAAGCTACGTGTCGTTGTTCAGTATTGTGTAGAGAAATGAAACGCAAAGAAAAGCCTCATAATTCTATTTCTTCTAAACTGTGGTTTCGAATGTTTAAACTGTGTTTTTTTCTATTACCATACAAGTTAAAAACTATTGACCCTCAAAACTCCATTTGGAAGGCGATACCAAACGGCCACTTAGCATTGAAAAAATTACAGTGAAAACGCATGCATGTCACGATGCATTACTGGAATTATCTGATCGAAGAACTCCATCCTTGTCCGGATCGACAGCTTTCCAGACATCTCAAATCTCATGTGAATTTTTAAATAGAAATTGTCCAAGCAATATTGAACCTTGAAATCAATAATAATAATAATAAAAAAACAGTTTTAAAATGAAAACATTGCTTAGAGGGTGGCCTCATCGTCCTCCCACAAGCCCACCGCTCGAACCACCCAGGCCGAGACAGCCACCACAAGCGCTGCAAAGAGGAGAGAAACGGTGGAATCAGTCACAGTTGACCTTTTGAAGAGGCGAGCTGGCAGGCACATGACCTCTCCCGGCACGTCTAGTGGAACCCTAACAGTCCCCTCTTGTTCACACCCTCGCGAAAACGAAGAAATTGTTGATACAAATGCAACCTCGGGGGAGAACGACGCCACCGCCACGGTCAGCGTTAGGAGAGACGTCCATGTAGCAGAGTAGAGTAGCAGAGGCCATGAAACCCGGTGGCGGAGAGAAGTGAAGGGGAGAGACATCACCAGTAAAGGGTTTGAAACATTGCAGCTGAGATATACTGTTAATATACAATTGGGGGCAGGAATTAGAGTGACCTAACCTCAACCACTTCTATCATCTGGAGGTGATATAGTCGTTTATTAGGCAAGTGACCTAATACATGTGACATTAATAAATCAAGAAGATGAAACTTGAGCCAGTTTTTGACTTTGGAGATGGAGCTGACGAGTGTGGGTGTGACAGGAGAACCACTCTATCCCTGCATGTCGCCATCCGAAGTTTATTTGCAAAGCGTTTTTTTTTTTATATATATATATATATATTAAAGTTATTTTAATATACCGATATAAAAAATAATATTTAAAAAATAAAAAATATTTTCGTAAACAATTGGCCAGAACTGCCCCGGAAAGCGCTTCTTCATAAAAATGCCAACAAGGTCTTGACCTGGTGGTCAGAGAAGGAGTTTGTCTTTCTCCCACCCCAGGTTCAAGCCTTGTCAGTTATGTCTATCATCCCCGCAGTACCTTACCTGCTCATTGGGCTTGCAGGATGTTCAGTGAGCCCGAAGATTAGTTGTGGTGCACGCAAGCTGGTCCGGATACCCCGATTATCAAAAAAAAAATATGAATGATAAGATGTAGCTCGCAGACCGTTCATTATCTGGGATCGTAGGATCAAATTTTTATTTTGCACTGAAATGTGCAACAAAGGGTCTGATGGACTTGTTCCCCGTTCACAGATACGATTGTTGCCATTGCAATAACCAGCCTAATGATTAAAGATAGGAGCAGAATCAAAGATGTGATTACTTTTTAATGATCCTTGTCGCTATACAGCACTTTGAAGCAATTACCATCTGCTAATATGTATGTTTTACAGGAAAACGCCACGGCTAGAGAAATCAACAAGGCATTACATGAAAATTTCAGAAGAGAAAGAAAAGCATAATGGCCGCCATCAACTCGGGGAGGAGAAAGCTTTCTCTATCTGGAGAGTCAATACCAAGAATCCACCTGCTGCTAAAACCAGCGCTGCAAGCATAATGGCCACCATAGCCTGCAGCGAGATGTATGGGTTGAGGAAGAACACAACTGCAATGGAAGCACTTTGCCAGACCTTGAATTGCGCAAATGCTCCTTCCTGTCACAGGAAAAATCAATTCCAAAAGTTGGATTGCAAAACTGCCCAGTAGATTGAATGAATTACAGTATTTACAAGGGATTGCACTTCAGAGAAGCTCTATTTATTTCATGGAGGATTAAGTTAGGTTTACAGGTGTGCTGCCGACATTGTATAATCATCAATGTAACAGGGGTAGAATTGTATGAGCATATGAAAGGATAATAAAAGTGCAAGGAAACCAAGTTCTGGGCAAAATACACAACAAAATAAAAGTTAAACAAAATTCTTTTACTAACCCGAGACTTTAAGAAGAGGCAGTGACTCTTGCAGAGCAAAACTCACAACTAAAGGAAGAAATAAATACATAAATAGAGTTAAAGGATACCGTATCATGCTTGAAAAGTATTCCAATCAAAGCACTAAGTTGTGTATTGATTACTCCATCACCAATGCCCAACATGGCTGCCATGAGAAGTGGGTATAGAATGCCAAGTACCCCACTAGTTGAACTGCAATATGACAAGGTTGAAATGTAAATCGGAAAGATGATCTTCAAATTAAATAGTAGAGAACTTCAGGTTCCCCAAACCTCAAGAACAGCAATACTACAAAAGCAGATATCAGAATACCTGTATTTCAGAATCCAGAGAAACACAACAGCCTGGAGAGAAAGTCCAGCAGAGACAATCCACGTGATTGAAGACACACCAGAGGTGAGTCTTCCAGCAGTGATGGAACACTGAGACAAGTTCCAATTACAAGTTGAGACTAAATATCAACATCACTCAGTCAAATAATTAAAAAAAACATCAGTTTGCACGGGTTTCTGCTTATCGGCACACCATAGTAGTAATTAAGAGAAGTTCCAATTCAATCTCAAAAGAATATGATTATTGATTAATCTTAGTTCAAAAGAAGCAAAGGAAGAAATTCTTTTCACGATTATGGTCCAAGGGAAAGAACATATTTGGTTATTCTACAATTTTTGCAGGAACAAGGACAAGTGGAAAGACTTGCAGATCTGATGCAAATGAATCAACCAAGGCACTAAAGCAAGCTGTTGCAACTGAAATAAGAGAAACAACACAGCAACATATTCCTATGGTACTTACTATTGCATCAAAAGCACCGTATACTGCCATTGAACCTCCAACACCAGATACACCGAGTGCTGGAGAAACAATTTCCTTGGTGAATTCAGCCCTAAAATGAAAACATGCTCCATGATTAACAAAAGAACAAAGTTAAGGGGAAAATAATAGAAGAATACTAGTTCAGCCACCCCAATCTAGTAGTTGATTCTCTTTCAGATTGTCACCAGGATAACCATAAGAAAATCTCTAGTTCAATGTGTATTTACCATACAAATGCTTGTTGTAATCCTGAATATGCAATCAAGGGGATGATCAATAGCATGCGTACATCAAGCAAAGGAGTGATAACTGACTTCAACAGTGATATTAGAGAAGAACATAAACTGAAAGAAGAATCCTTAGGGCCCTCCTCTCCTCGATCAACCCTTTTACTTAAGAAGCACATTAATACGGTACCTAAGGTCATACTACAAAGAAACACAGTGAGCAATAGAGTTGTACCGCTGGTAGTTCCCCCCTGCCATATGTGCAAGAAAATAGATCAGAAGAAATGTATTAAGCCCACATCTGCATGGCATGACAACAGAGTTACAGAATAACGTGACTTATCATCACTACTTACCAGTCGAGAGCAATTTTCCATGCGCACCTTATTTACTCATTTTATTCTATAAAAAGTAATGATTCTCTTAGATATGCAAAACAACCTTATTTAAAAACCAAATGAAAGAAAACAATCAATCTTCAAAGTGTAAAAAGCCCAGTGTTTTGTTCTTTTAACTGCCATTAATGAGGGGAAAACAAAAAAAATATATTAACAAATAAGGTTCTGACTTTATACTATCTCCCTTTAAAAGTGTTGTTTTGTTTGTATTTTTTTTAACCAAACATGCCTCTGACTTAAATTATTTTTGTCGAAAGTTAATGAAAAACAAGTTTTGAATCATGACTCAAAGGAGAGGTCACTTTTCATAAGTCATGCCAAAGGCACTCTAAATAAATGTGAACCCAGAAGAACAGGCCACGCAGTTCCATTTACTAGAGAAGAGCAAAACCAAACAAGTAAATAAAAAGTGAACCAGAAGAACAGCACATACGGCTCCATTTCTCAGAATAGCAAGTGAGATTAGATTTCCAACAAACTGCAAAATCAAGAGAAAAAGGGCGAATATCAGATCTTTACAAGTAATCGAATTAGAATTCACCATTAAATTGACTCAAACATTCTGGCTAAAAAGCAAGCAACCACATTTGTCAAAAAGTTGTTGAAAAGAGGGAAGATTCAACCTGGTGGCTGGCAAACATTCCCCAAAACTCTCCATTGAATTTGCCAATTACAGTTCCTTCATGTAAGTGGTAATCTCTCGCTTGACTGCGTGCCGTGGAAGTGAGATATGTACCCTGTTGGACCATAATATTACTGTGAGGAAACATATACCAGCATATTGATAAGAAAATTACGATCCTGAAAAATCAACTTGCACCTGTCCAACCCATATTATTGAAGCAGCAAAGCCAAGGTACAAAGAAGCTGGCACCATCGTATACCTGTAACGGAAACAATTAGACAACATGTAAGCAAATTCAATCAAAATTCAGTCAGGAGGCCATCCCCAATATATATATATATATATGGACTTCAAATTAAAGAAATGAGGCGATTTACCAAGTGGGCTTCAAATTAGCAGCAATGAACAGCCAATAACCAGAAGTGCCGAGAAGCACAGCATTCTTTGACCCCATAAATCGAACCACCATAGAAGCAATTAAAGAGAAGAATGTGAAAGACACATACAGTATCCCCAGGGAGATCGTGCCCATATCATCCTTCTGAAAAAAGAAAGGAAAAAATGGAAAAAAAAATATATGATGGAATTCAAGCCAAAGGAATTCTGTATATAACCTACAAGGTCCTCACAGTATTGAGAGTGGTCTCTAAGTTCTGAGCAGCACCATAGGCGAGGAAGATCAACAAAAAAGCAGAGCTCAGGATATGAACATCTTTCGTGTGGTTCCTAAGAGTCTCCGAATTATCAACAGAAGCAGCCCCAACAACAAAGGGCTCCTCTTCGTCTCTCTTATTATCCACTGATGCCATTTTTCTTTCTTTATTTTGGCTTGTGATCGAATGAATCTCTTCCTCCTCTTCTTCTCCTTCTCCTCCTCCTATATATATATAATTATATATAGATGTATGTATGTATATAAATATAAATGGAGAGAAGAAAGGAGTGATAGAGTACAAGAGAGTGAGGTCAAATACTGGGAGGAGGAGCGCCGGCTGGAATCTTGAGAACTCGAAGAAGACGACAGGTGGAAGAGTTGGATTTATTTTATATATTAATATTTACATATGATTTGATCGCCTATGATATGGAGGAGGAGGAGGAGAGAGGATCAGACAGAGTCTGTTTCTTTTCTAACTATTCATAGTTTGTTTGCAATGTCAAAGATAATCTCAATTTTATATTCAGATTATTTATTTATCAATTTTACCATTAGATTTCAATATATCTCAATTAAGAGTTACTATTTATTTTTAAAGTTTTCAATCTAAATTGTGTTTTTATATAAAAAAGGACTTCATTTTGTAGAAAATTTATAGGCTATGAAACAAGATGATACTCATTTTTTTTTTAAAAAAAAAATGGAGTTTAAGAAAAAAAAATTAAAAAGGAACTTTTAATGAAAAACTAGTTTTTTTTATTTATATTGAGTTTGAAAAACATAATTTTCCTTTACAGATTTTTTAATGAAGAAAAGATGTGATCAATATTTTTAGTAATGTCAAGGATTAAGTTGTTTTTTTTTTTTATATTTGGCTAGTATTATACATATAAAATAAATATTTTTTAGCTGAAAATATAACTTTAATAAAATTAATATTCTACAATTAGATTATAATTAGCTTGAATACAAATTTAGGATGACTGTTATAATTTTTGGTTTTGTTTTTTCATGAAATATAAGTACAATCTTGATGTGTTTATTATTTTTAATAGAAAAATTTGACTTCATTCTTAGCATGTTTTCCAATTTTTTATTTGAAAAGAAAACTTAAAACATAAAAATTATATATATATATATATAAAACATTACGAGTAACTATTGCAATTCAACAACAGTTAAAACTCCCAACAAGAAGGAAGAAGGGCATTTTTGAACGCTGATGTTTTTTAAAAATATATTTTTTTCTTTGCTTCAATTTATCTTTTTTAGTATTTTAAAATCATTTTAATATGTTGATATAGAATATTTTTTTTAAATAATAAAATATATTTTTAATATATTTTCAAGTAAAAATACATTTTAAAAAACAATCATTATCACGCTATCAAATATCCTCTAAATAATAACATACAATGTTACTTCTATATTAATCTGGACTTTTCTTAAAGAAAAGAAGGAAAGTAAATACATATTCAAAAAAGAAATTTCTATTTATAAATCAAAATATAAGGATAAATTAACGATTTTCCTCTTACGTTTCCACCCAGGACATCATACCACCATCGACAGCTTTTCCTTTAAATTTATTGTAGTGCTTTATTTTATTTTTTAGAGAAGTAAAAAAGGTCTCTCTCTCTACACACACACATATATTTAAAGGATACACATATCCGTCTGTCCCTGTGTGATAAGAAAGCTTAAAAACAAAAGGAAATCTGGACCGCGAAACAAAAAAAGGAAGTTGCCCCTCTCCTCTCCTCTCCTCTCCTCTGTGTTTTTTTCTTTCTTTTGCCGCTCTCCACGTTCCCGCTGTATTTTCGATCAAATTAAAAGCAAACTAAACCCTGCGTAAAGCAAACCAATCATCTCCAATTAAAAATCTTGTTTGTTTGATTGACTGATTTATACCCCCAGCTTCCTTCCATTTTAGATCTGAAACCCAGCAGCAAGCAACGCGTGTGTATTTTCTTGAATTTCGAATCCAATTTCAAGATTCGAATTGGAGGGCTTGTTCTTATAATAGAGGCGAGGTAGGCTGTCTTGCCACTGGAGCTTACCTGGGTTTGTTTTTGGGCGTTCGCTGTATTATTATTATTATGAAAA
The DNA here is from genome assembly GCA_032356905.1 of Salix exigua. Lineage (NCBI taxonomy): Eukaryota > Viridiplantae > Streptophyta > Magnoliopsida > Malpighiales > Salicaceae > Salix > Salix exigua. The sequence goes on along the minus strand of CM063593.1, from coordinate 4,658,380 downwards.
TTAATTATGTTGATTGTTTTGTTTAGGTGGTGGCTAATTCAATTCAATTTAGATTTTTTTTCATGCTATGGTTCATGTAGATATAGCAGCAGCAGCAGATGTGAGTATGGTACCTGAAAAAGGTGACTTAAAGAGGGAGCGTGATCCGTTTCTGGTGAATGATAATGAAACCGGGGAATTATTTCCTAACAAGAAACAAGCAAAACAAGAAGAAGCTTCGAACGACGACACAAAATCTGAAGTTTCGAATCCTGTAATAATATTAGTTTCTCCTAAAGACAACGGATCATCATCCCATGATATCTCTGAAGAATCGCCTACGAATGCATGCCCCTCTTCAGAGGAGACTCTGACTGTGAGCAAGGAAGGAGGTAGCAGCAGCAGTGAAGATAACACCTCCCATCAAAGTCCTCGAAATGATTCTTGTGATTTTGTCTCTATGTCTCCTGTTGTGTTGGAGATTCCTAAGCATGCTAGTACCACGGGAGTTAGAAAGATCACTTTTAAGTTCAGCAAAAGAAAAGAGGATTATGATACCAAAACCTCGCTGTCTCACCCTCTACATGATGGAACTGATCGAGGATTGTTGTATCATCGTAACGAGGATTATTATCCAAAAAACCATTCTGTTTGGGTTGATTCCTGCACAGAAAGGCCTCAGGTCGGAGAAAGATGCATGGAGTTGAACATGTCTAAGAAGGTCGTTCCCAACAACTATCCTACGAATGTTAAAAAGTTGTTAGCAACTGGTATCCTTGATAGGGCTCGAGTCAAGTATATTTGTTTTTCTTCAGAGGTAATTTCGGCTATTGTTCTCAGTTTGCTTCTAATTCCCGTTCAAGTAACTGTTTTCAATAGCTTTAGGAATCTCATGTTTTTTAAATTAAATGGTTTTCCAGCGAGAGCTTGATGGAATTATAGATGGCGGTGGATATTTGTGTGGCTGTTCGTCTTGTAATTTCTCCAAAGTAAGTTGCTCTATTGTAGTTAACATTACTGATGTATGGGGTTCCCCCCCCATGTAATTTTGCTAACAGGGTGACTGAATGAATACAAACAGGTCCTTAGTGCATATGAATTTGAGCAGCATGCCGGTGCTAAAACCAGACATCCTAACAATCACATATACTTGGAGAATGGGAAACCAATTTATAGCATTATTCAAGAACTAAAAACAGCTCCACTCAGTATCATAGACGGAGTCATAAAAGACGTGGCAGGTTCATCTATCAATGAGGAGTTCTTCCGGGTTTGGAAAGGTGATCTATGCTTTATTTGCTATTCATTTTATTGCCCTACTGAGATATTTTGGTTTGACTTGATACCAAAATGAATATATGCGATGAAAAATATATGTGATTTTATCTGATGCATCTTTATATTGCAACCAAGGTAAACGTAGTAACAAAAAAAAAAAAGAACAAGAAAAAAAACTATAGTCGCATTATATTTACCTAACTACCCATGTATGGATTTTAACTGAAGAGAGCCATATGTACATTATGCCAATTTGATTTATGTTTAATGTGGTATGCAGCTAGTCTTAATCATAGCAATGCACTCGGTGGAGCAGATAAAAAAAGTTACAGCAAACCGCCTTGTTTGCCTCATTCTCATGTAAGGTAATAATAATAATAATAATAATAATAATAATAATAATACCTCTGACCTTGTTAGAACAATTATCTTTGTTCCTTATTATTTTTTTCCTCTCCTTTTGCCAATTCACATTTGAGCACGTATACTGATTCCTTCAGTATGAATTTTTGGGCGTGGTTGGTGTGTTTGACCTAGATAAGAGTTGGTAAAGTTGTTCTTCAATATAGAAGATTCTTCTTTGTTTCCTAAAACTTGGAAATGTGATGCCTCTGCGTAATTCTCCATGACATAGATGTAAAAGACAACCCACATCTTTCACTCATTGTGTGTTATTGTTGGTAACTTTGGTGTAAAAAGCAATGCATATCCTGTGCTCTTCTCTCTGAACCTCTCTATATAAGTATTCAACACTTTTGAGCATTTCCAGACAGATGTAAATATTGCTTACTGTGACTAAGTCACAGAGGTAAAACATTATACAAAATCATTCTCAACTCTTATCCCTCTGATTCTCACAATTCTAGCATACTATCTACTCACCATTTTTTCTTATAAATTACATACTTTGTGAGTTCAGAGGTTTACAACTTTTTCTGCACGCTTTCCTCACTGTCCTTCTTTACAAATTGTTGATTATTTGTTCCTTTTTCTATTAATCTTTTGGCCAAACTATTCCTGCCTCTTATGGCTTAGAGAATCACTTTCGTATGTGTATTTTTCCTTTTTTTTTGCTCTCTTTCATGCTTTCTGTGAATCTTCAGCCACTTGCATATTTTTAATTTGTTGGATTTGTGTTTTTTTATTGTTTATTCATATACTTGTTATTGAGATATGAATCTTCATTCGAAACATCAATCTTTTCAACCCATACCCTTATGCCATCCCCCGCGTGCTTTTTTCTCCCCTGACAGAATTTTGACCCAGTTTTGAACTGAAATGGCTAAACAGGAGTTTCATTGAAAATGCAGATAGGCAGTAGAGGCATTATACTGTTTCAGTTTTGTAGAAATTAAGCATGTCTTCTGACATTGGAGAAACGTAGTCAAAATCATGTACACTAAGCATTTAGCCTAAAGCTTTCATCATTTTACCTGAAAGTGTGCTGACTCCTCACACTCTTATGATTAATCACAATCACAATTCAATTTATCAGTTTTTGGCTGAAGATAATGCTGTGTTAAAACTTGCAGCTGTGCTAGTCAAGCTTTGAAAGAAAGCTTTTGCCCAATTTCAAGCTCCTTTTTGTATAATAACAACTTTGTCAGTCAGCAAATGTGTATGGAGACATCAGGCATGAGTAAACAAACACCGAAGAGGTTTCCTCTCCCTCACTCTCACCAATCATTTGCTTTGTTTATTGCTTTATTCTGTTGAGGATCTAGTAAAAATTGACGTGTCCACTGTAATTCCTCTTCACTATATATTCATAATCAAAAAGGGTGTTGGGCTCTTCTGTCTTGATCATCTGGCATTACACCTTTTGTTTTTCAGACCTAGCTCCTACTTCCCTAGCTCTGTTACAAAGCAAAAGAAAACAGCTGAGAGTGGTGCCAGGAAGAGGTGTGCTTTTGGTGTATTCTCATGTCTGTTTTTTGAAATCTACTCATGTTGTTGGGATTCTATCATTTCTTAATATGGCATTCTTTCTATATATTAGCAGGGATAATGATCTTCACAGGTCACTCTTTATGCCAAATGGTCTTCCAGATGGGACCGAATTGGCCTACTATGTCAAAGGGCAGGTGAGCAGTTTGGTAAAAAAGGCATGCATGCATGTGCTGACGCTCAAACACAACACCAGTGAGATGTTGATATTGACACAGATTTTAGTAATAATTGTGTTTTTTTTTTTCCAGAAAATACTAGGGGGTTACAAGCAGGGTAATGGTATCGTCTGTAGTTGCTGTGAAGTAGAGGTAAGATTACTATGATGTGCATATCTGGAGCTGCATGTGATGGTCACATCCCTCTCATTATCTCACTCATTATTGTTCCCTTAATTTATTGGTGACAGATTAGCCCTTCACAGTTTGAGTCTCACGCTGGAATGTCTGCCAGGCGTCAACCGTGAGTGGCCTTTGAAAGAAGTTGGACCTTTCCCTGTTTAATTGATTTCTTTCATATTCATAATCAAGTGTTGTCTTTTGCAGCTACCGTCACATTTATACTTCTAATGGACTGACCCTCCACGATATAGCTATTTCATTGGTAAATGGGCAAAACATTACCACAGGTATTGGTGATGATATGTGTGCAGAATGTGGAGATGGAGGGGATCTAATGTTTTGTCAGAGTTGCCCTCGTGCTTTTCATGCAGGTGAATGTTCTCTTCACTAATAGCTTTGTTTTTTACTTGTTTTCAGTTGTATAGTTTATTTATGTTTCATTTGCTTCTACTCGCAAAACTTGTTTCATGTTAATTCTACATTTTCCATCTTCTGAAATACTTCAAATTCATTCTGCATGCTTAGATTCTCATGATATGAGAATCTGTTCTCCCTGCTAGGTGGGTTGGGCTGCTTATACTTGTCCTACTGTCTCAACCCGTATCTTTTTCTGCTGGTGCAACTTCCATATGACAGATGAAATGTCTTTTTTGCTTTTGAGTATTTGTTGGTTGGAAAAAAGAGATTACTCTCTGGGTCCTATATCTGTGGTTTCCCAATTTAAATAAAGTACATTGTGTTCTTTAATTATTGAAGTTTACCCCTTTTTTTATGAATAACTGTCCATTTTGATCTTGTATTTGTTTGTGCTGCAGCATGTTTGGATTTACAGGATACTCCTGAAGGTGCCTGGCACTGTCCAAATTGCAGTAAACTTGGCCACGAAGGCAGTTTTGGAAGACCTATTGTCATCCGTCTGACTCGAGTTGTTAAAACTCCAGAATATGATGTTGGTGGTTGTGTTGTTTGCAGGTTATACCTCTTAAAATTTCTAATAGAATTTACCTGGAAGTCATTTTTTTTGTATAAAATTGGCCAATGACCTTTTTGTCAATCCTATGATTATATCACTGAGGGTGTAATTTTTCAACTTTTAAAATGCATAGTGGTCTTTGTAAGGCCTGTATTTTACGAGCTAGAATGTCCTTGCTTGAATTTTCATACATTAAGTCAAGATTACTGAGCATTAAGTTGTATGGTCAATTATACCTTTCATTGGATCATTGTGGCAACTTAATGAGGAGAGGGCAACGAGTCACCAGTGAATAAGAAATTCACAATAGCAGCTGATCAGCGTAGATGGAATTAATTAGTTATTAAGGATTACAGAGCTTTCGTAGAGTAATAAATTAATTAACACTTCCATTCATATAGAATTCATAGCAACTATGAGCTAAGAGCCCCAAGTGCTTTTTCTAAAAGGGTTTCCTACTGGTCAATGAACACGGATTTATTTTTGAGTTATCCTCAGTCTTCACTTGTTTAGTTCACTTAAGTCATTCATCGAATTTTGCTTTTGGTTCCTATAATCTTTATTTGTGTTTTTCTTATGTTTATCAGGGCCCATGATTTTAGTGGTGATACATTTGATGACCGGACAGTTATCCTTTGTGATCAAGTATGCTTGATTTTTTCTATTTTTTATTTTTTATCCTAGCACTTGGATGGGGACTCACTTCATGTATTTAATTTCCTGTTTCTTACTATAGATGCCTTACTGTTATGCTCTCTTTCAGTGTGAAAAGGAGTTTCATGTTGGTTGCTTGCGGGAAAGTGGACTATGTGATCTAAAAGTAAGTCCATTATCTTAAAACATTTTGTGTTTATGATCTTCCAGGAGTATTTACTATTTTTTTTCTTGAATATTTCACCACAGGAAATCCCTAAAGATAATTGGTTCTGCTGTCAAGACTGCAATAATATCTATGTAGCTCTTCGGAGTTCTGTTTCTACTGGAGTGCAGAAAATCCCTGCTTCGCTGTTAAATATCATAAATAGAAAACATGTCGAGAAAGGACTACTTGTTGATGAAGCTGCACATGATGTGCAGTGGCAAATTCTGATGGGAAAGAGTCGCAACCGAGAAGATCTTTCATTGCTTTCAGGGGCTGCTGCAATTTTTCGAGTAAGTTCTTGTGGTGCCTTCATGTATTTCTGCTTCCTTTTCCCGCTAACGGAATCAGCTATGATGCAGAAAACTGGGTGAATTTGCCTTAAATTTTATTCTTTCTTCATCTTCAATATCATTTTTTGGATGTCTTTTTTCTTGGGCACATTTATTGAAATAATAAAACTGGAGGTTGGGGTAGATATTAATGCGAGAAATTTTAGTTTGGGAAGTGAAAAAATAATTTGTGTTTTACTAATTATCTCTCTCTTCCTCTCTGCAAAAAGAGAAAAAGAAACCTGCATATTTTTCACTTTTACAGAGGGAAGAAAAATGCATAGTCTACATTTAATTCATTGGGAGTCCTTCAATACATTTATTAAGTGTTTAGCTCATAACAGAACAAAATGGAGGAAAGTGGGAGTGGATCCTTGAAACCAGTTTGGAATTGAGTCTTGGTCTACATGAGTTGAATTGAACACTGAGTCAATTACAAAATGGACAAGGAACCTTCAAAATAAAAATATCAAACAAAAGGGCATTTAGAAAAGGCTGGACGTTACCTAATGAAACTTCTTTCAACGCTCATGTGAATCATTAGCTCTCCGTTATCAATAGAAGAAGGGGAAAGAAGAGGAACTAATGCTTTCCACTTTGAGAAAAACTAGTAATTTAAATCTTGCAATGTGAAGGATGATGAAGATGATAGGACAATTAGATAGTTCCTTATCTGTAAAAGGATAGGAATTGTGTTTGTTAGGACTTAGCTAAGGTCAGAGGGGGGTAAGGGTCTGGCATCCTTGACATGTTGATGCTGTTACTTCAAATGCTCGGGGTAAACAGATAATTTTAAGCCATGAGTTGCGTTTGTCACCTGATGCCCTTATGCAAGTTCAAGCATCTTTGGGTGCTATGTGTAAAAATGAACATTTATGAGTAGCCTTAGTTGATGTGTGGTAGTGTCACTGATTATGCTCATTTGTCCTTTCAACAGGAGTGTTTTGATCCTATTGTTGCAAAAACTGGCCGTGATCTGATTCCTGTTATGGTCTATGGGTATGTTGTATGTTTTTTCAGCTTGAACATTTTAGTCTAACAAATCTGTTTTTGCTCCTGCATTCAGATTGTATGCAGAAAAGGTAGCCTCGCTCGTGTTTCAATCCCAATTTTATTTGCATGTTTCATAAGAAACCAAAACATGTGTCTGTGGGGATAGGGATTCACATTCCCTTTAGTCCTCTTGCTCTAGTATATTGGATGTGGATTAACTCATTGCACTCTGACTTTGAGCCTTGTTCTATGGGAAAATGCCTAATAGGTGATTTCTACCAATTGGATGGAAATTGATAAACTTATTTTTGTGTATTAACATTATAATGTACTGTGTTTTTCATTTTCCTTTTGTTGTGATATCAATTTTCATCTTCAATGATAATGAAGGGATTGGAACAAAGGATTACTATTTTCAATTGTTCCCTTATGCATTCCCCTCCCCATCTTACACTGGTAGAATACTGATGTTATGTGCTGTCTTTACTTCTCAATTTCTTTTCTTTCAACCAACTAGAGTATTAAGAGAAGAAAACATTGCGAAGAGAATTTACATGCTTAGTTTAGCAGCATCAATTGTTGGTTCTGGTTGTCTGTCTCTTACTTTTTTTAATTCCTCAGGACTTTCAGAACTTTAAAATTCTCTCTTTAACTTTATGCAGGAGAAATATATCTGGCCAGGAATTTGGGGGCATGTATTGTGTGCTTTTGACTGTAAGGTACATTGCATTTCATGAAATGTTGGTTTTGTTTGATCTTTTAACTTCCTTTTCTATCCATTGGTGATGTTTTTTAATGTAATTGTTGCGGTTTGATGCATCCACAGGCATGTTGTTGTGTCTGCTGGTCTTCTTAGGATTTTCGGTAGGGAGGTTGCTGAGCTTCCTTTAGTGGCTACAGACAGAGAGCATCAAGGGAAAGTAAGTGTGTAATGTTGGAATTTGGACGATGATGCTGGAGTTCAGCTTTTAGTTTTTATTTCCCGATAGATCTTTTTTTTGTAAGTCTCAGCCTTCTGATGAATGACCTTTCAAACTTGCTGTAAATCTCTTTCAGGGTTATTTCCAAGCATTATTCTCGTGCATTGAGAGGTTATTGTGCTCCCTGAATGTGGAACAACTGGTGCTACCAGCAGCTGAGGAAGCGGAGTCAATCTGGACAAGAAGATTTGGCTTCAGAAAGATGAGTGAGGGACAAGTATGTTTTACCTTTTAATCTTTAATGAATGGTCAAACTTGCAGTTCTTTTTATGAATCAATGAAGCAATGAAATGGTCATAAAAATTGAGAAAATAGCTAGCTTCCTTGTTTTGGCAATAACAGAATAAATTGTGTGCATGAAATGCAATGGATTTGTGTGAGAATCAGAGTAGAACACCTAGAATAGGTATTTGAATCTTGTATGCACCAATCATGAACATTAAACCACAAAATTCCATTTTTATGCAGATCATGTCTATGTGATCCCTTGGCAATCTAATTTACAGTGTAGAAGTAGGAGGTTCCAAATTACATGGATTTTCTGTGGTATTAAACTGACAATTTGAAGCTATATTTTAACTGATGTCCATTTGGAGCATAGCTGGTTGAGTTTTGTAAGAATCAGACGAGATTCATAAAACTGCATAAAAATGACAGCTATTAATTTATAAAGAGGAAGAGGGTTGGGGTGGGGAGGTGATATTTGCACTCCTTTCATGTTATAAAGGCAATCCACTGTACATTATTTTCAAATTGATTTTCCTTCTTGCAATTCTGTCTGATCTTTTTATTTACTGTCTTAATTTCCCTGTTTTTAAACATATTAGCTGCTTTTAAAAAAAAACTTTTGGATTGCCAATTGCTCACTTCTCTCCAACCTCTCTTGCAAGAACCAACTGCTTACCAACATGAACCCACAACCTTCAAGACACCAAAAACATATTTCTCCCAAAATACATGCGAAACATGCTCCCCCCTCTACACTTGAACTCCACTCTTGCAAAACCATCAAGAAAACCCAAAATCAAGGTGTCAAAAACTTTAGTCCTCTCCTCAATTGCAAGTCATAGCCTGACTGACAGCAAGACTCCAAAAAAGCCCAGCCACTGTGAAGCTGCCCGCAACTACTGTGGCAAAATAAACAATTTTTCCCACCATGTATCTCCTTGGATTTTCTTATTTTTTTTAATAATCTTAACATTACTGTAGAACAACAGAGGTTCTGCCACAAACTCTGACTTGCAGCATAGATTTTGTCAAATAAATAGAATTATAGAAGCAATAACTTTGGTTGGAATGCATTGGGTGTTCATTGTTTAGACGAGAACTATCGTTGCAGGCATTGTAACAATTATAAAACGTCTTTCTGTTCAGCTGTCGAAGTATACAAGAGAGTTTCAGCTGACGATTTTCAAGGGAACATCTATGCTCGAGAAGCAAGTGCCACGGATAATTGATTAGCAGCTTGGTACTTCATCAAATTTATAGAACTCTTAGGATTATTCTTCCACAAGCATTTGTCTTTACATGTAATATCGCTGCTATTTTTGTTTTATTGCCAGCAGCCTGCAATTTCTTTTACTGAAGATTGTTTTCTCGTAGAGACCAGAGTTGAAAGGGAGGGTGGTGATTAGATGAGTGAATCTAAAAAGAATCAGTGCGTGCTGACCTTTTATCATGCATGCATGCTGCAAGAAATCTATAAAATTGTGGTGTTTTTTATTTTATTTTATTTTATTTTTATTCTACGTAATATTCATCAAACTCCTTGTTTAAGATTGCTCTTGGCTGTGTTCGGAATTCTCTTTTAAACCTTAACAGTAACTGTATGTACAGAAGCAGGATGTTGTGGCGCGCTCCCAGCCAATTTAGTTTGTTTGTAAATGTGTTTTAAAGGGTTTTAAATTTTATTTATTTATTTATTTTAAATTGATTTTTTTTTTTGTATTTTCAATCGTGATTTGAAAAGTTATTTAAAAAAAACAAAAATATTTCATTTCATTTTAAAACAAAAAATATTTCCGTCACCTATTGCGAGTGAGTTGACCAAGGCCAGGGTTTCAAGAAACCAAGAATCAATTAGAAACAACCAGGCTACGCCAAAATCATCGATGATTATTGGCGACCAGGCCATCAAGACAATCAAAACTGGTCCAAAGAAGCATCAAAATCAATTCCAAAGCAGCCTTTTGTTAATCTTCAATTCATGTTTCAAGTTGAATCGTTTAAGAAACCAATCATGTATCTTTTACAGATTTCAGCTCAAAGCTTTATGAAAACAAGTCCACTAACACAAATTCATTGTAGGAGCAATAATATTTACGGTTCCCAAACTTGGATTCATGAAACCACTTCAATTGTCTTCCTACAATTCCCACGGGAAAGATAAAAGAAAAAAGGAGCTTTTTGTTCTTTGTTAGCTGCTAATATAATACAAAAAACAATAATGGGAAAGAAACTGGTTAGCATTAGCTGCGCAAGCACCTCTATACCGCAAACTTACTCTGCATGAGTATTCTCGGATGCAGTGCAACTTCCGCTTCCATAACTTGGAATCAGATGTCTGGGTCGTTAATGGTCAGAGATATTTAATTGCGTCTCTAATTTTCTTCAAATTAATAACTAGAATGAAAAAAACAAGAATGTCTAAGCATCCGGAAAAAGAAATTGATCCCTTGTGGTGTTGCTATTCATGTCCGTCTGTCTGTGAAAGGATTCCGCATGCATTGTTTGAATAAAGGCAGGGATGGTATTGGTGATTGTCATCCATCTTTCCCACAGCCTTGACCTGCAAAAAGAGGATCGATTAGACATAAATAGCAATGCTAAGATACTGCTGCAAAACAGACAATGAAATCTGCTTTCACGATAAAAAAAAAAGGCAGATCCGTATCTTTGTATTGTGAATCTGATATATCATCACGACAAATACAAGAGTTTTCATTCATGATTTTACTTGAATGCCCTTAGCACCATTTTGTTTCAAATGTACATCAAAAGTCCAAAGATATTTATTCGTTTCAAAAACCAATGCAATCTCTCCCCTCCATCCTCTCCTACTTCCCTTCCAACTGTTGATAAGAGAAATATTCCTTTGAACCCATGAACTCCATGAGAAAATCATTCCTCTCTAAATCCACCAAATTTGCTACCAAAAACCACGTCTACTAATAACTACGAATCTCTCTTAATTTCCATCAAAAATCCAGAACAGGAAGAAAAAAAACTCAAATCAATTTGTCACTCCATGCAATGCCCAAACATGCAAGTCTTACTACAAGCAATGCCCAGAAAAACTACGAATCTCCCTTAATCTCCATTAAACCATTGATATGTGACATGATTTATAAAACATGCAAGTCTTACTACAAGCAATGCCCCAACATTCATCAAGCATGTTCGACTAAATGCATGATTCATGCGGAGAAGATATAAGAATTGTTAAGTTTAAAACTATTGGCCTTACCTTTAGCAAAAAAGCTTCCAAAGCTAGTACAATAAACACCTCATGTAACTTTCAGGTTAGGGGAGACGATAGGGTTTGACTTTGTCATGCTACTCTTTGCATTTCCAGCAGTTTGTCCCACAGAGGTCTTAGCATTTGCCATCTCAGATGCCAATATGGACTTCTTTATCTGGCAAAACCAAGAACAGAAAATATGAATGAGTGTGCATATGTATATATATAAGGAAGACAAAAGGGGAAAAGTAATCATGAAATGATTTCTGCTTTACAGCTGCTAAATCATAGGCTCCTCTTTATCTAACTTGCAATCAAAGATAACATTATTAATTTGTATCAGAGCAACAAAATAAATAACGTGTAGACATGTATGCTGTCATAAGTATATGTCAGGATATGCATGTATATTGGATGTGCAGATTTGGGGCAAGACTTACCACCGCAAGGCGCTCCTTGTGGACATCGTTAATTACCTGCAAATTCACAATGCAAAATCAACAGAGAAGGATGAAACGAAAAGCTTGCACCTAATAATGACTCATGCCAGACCTCAACTCCAGAAGTCAGTGAACTCAAGTGAAAGTGCTTGCCTGTTTTCTGTAGCTCTTAATCTCATCTCCACCAAACCCTGGTAGTGTCATATTCCAGTTTCTATCTGCACAAAAACATAGAAAAACTTAGGATTTAGCATCAGATCGGATATGAAACAAATGACAAAGCAAGCCACGGATGGCTAATCCAGCAGAACTAACCAAGATGTAGAAGTATGTCTTTTGCTTCCAATGTATCTGATTTCCGATGCTTGGCCAAAGAGCAACCAAATGTTGTGACCTGCACCAAGAAAAAAAAATACAAATTAATTTGGAATGGCTTTGCAAAAAGAGCAGCAGTTGACAAAAATGAAGATCACTAAAAGAGTGTAGAATATAATGCCCAGACAAAAAAAGTTCAGACCATTGAAACCCAAGCTCCAGGTAACAAAACTAATCTGAATTTATTACCATCAAAGTTGTAGCTGAAAATTTTGATGAATTTTGTTCTACAATCCAAGGAGAAGAGAGCCTTAAGCAATTGTACAATGTACACGGCTTTAATAAATTCAGGCAACACTTGAAGGCTTGAAATCAAATTCACTAATCAATTGCACTTCTTTTGATCTCCAGATGAACTATTTTAATATTTTCTTTCAAACACAATTATTTTCCTAATATTTAGATGAATTTGTTCACTGCCCTTCAAAAGAAATGAATTTTCGAGATTTTATAATGAATCTGAATCCCATTCATTCGATCAATCAACCTACTGTTTTGTTTTTCTTTAACCTTTTTTTTCTGCAATAAACAGGATGAGCTCAGCTTATCTCCTATAAAGTAATATTTAGAGTAGAAAAATTCTGCATATGCATTCCCCATGCAGCCTGAAAATATTTGGAACAAATCAAGATAACAATCAAACAAAACCATCTGTTTACAGAGCAGAGCAGTCCTACAGCGGGGGAGAGAGAGAGAGAGATGGTGGAGGGGTAATTTCAACTACTCACAGACACAACAAATTCATCTGCTATATCTGCTAGAATCTCTTCAACTTCAGGATCAAACTTCTCTGATGGATCAATCTGTACAAGTAGGAAAGCTCAATAAGGAAAGAAATAAAAAAAAACTGCAGATAAATTTCTACATGATAACAAAACAACAGTAAAAACAAAGTGTCAGTCTCAAACTAGCTGGCGTCAGCTCTACATAGTAACATTGACATTGGAGTCCAGTTGTGAGGACAGACCAAAGTCATTTTGATGCCTCTTTTAGATGAGGCATGAACTAGGCAATCTCTAAGTGAAAGTTATCATGCTTTAAAACAACCAGTCCATAAATTCATCCACTGACACAAAACTCAAGTCACGGACTGTCTTGCACCATTTGAAGAATTCAAGCATAATGTCCAAAATGGTTGTTTGAACCACATGAAATTGATTGCTAAAAATTACATTTCAACAAGGCACTGTGGTTATAATTTTTAAACATCAGTACAATCCACTACATAATAAGAAACGCCAGGCCATATCCATCACTAGCTAACACCAAGACAGCCAGTAACAACATGGCTGTAGTGGAGTCCGCAATACCACAACCATGATTCAAAACATCATTTCACAAGCTAACTGTCAAGATAAAATAAATAATTGGATGCTTTTGCTTCATCAAAAACTTGTCCAGGACAATAAATAATTTAAAAAATTATATATTTTCCTCACCTCACTTGGTGAATTATTATGGAGTAGCATGAATGTGATAATGCCCTGAAGGTCTTTTATTAAGAAGGACTGAAATGGAAAGGGTCATGCTAAAACAGATATGAATACTTGAATCAAATCATTAAAAATGAAACCAAATCCTTCCTTTGTCTTGGTATATATATATTCATGAATTAAAATAATGACAGTTCAATGCAGATTTTCAAACAGAGGCCAAGTACAAAAAGGAGAAAGGTGTGGCACCTGACTAACTAGCTCATGAATGCTTCTTTTGCTAAGAATCCGATTACCATATTCATCACTTTCTGCATTAGCTATACTATTTTGCGGCAATGGTTGTGCTGTGTTAGGATGTGACATTGCTAGGGAAGATGGCTTATGATTTACTGAACCTTGAACCCTCGAAACCTGTTGCAGAGGGGATAAGGACTGCTGGACTCTTGATGGTGGAAATTGCTGGCCATAAGGCTCTGGTTGTTGTGGTTGTGCCGGTGACATGTGCTGTTGTTGTGAAGTTGTCTGTAGGGAGTGATGTTGTGGTGGAATGTGTGACCTTTGTTGCGGTGATGGGGAGTTTATCTGAGGTCTATATGAAGGGGAAGGCAATGGAGGCTTCCCTTGAGATGCAGATGACAACCACAGCTGATTGGGGGACTGCAAACTTTGTGATGTGTTTGGCACTGGAGAGCCTGCAGTACCTACTGGTGTGGATCTCATCAGTACATGCCCTGGGAAATTCTGAAAGAAAGAAAATTTTTTTTAGCAAAAATAACAAAGATGAGGAAAACCTAATTTCACCTACACCATCCAGCAAAGAACTAGTTAGATTGTCACAGGAACATGGAATCAACAAATAGACACCATGTATCACCATCATGAGTCAATTAAACCAAAAGAGGAAGTGCTGATGGTTTTAAGATGATCCAAAAAAGATCCCAATAACTTTACATAGCATATAACTTCTAAGTGGTAAATACAATCTCGAAGCAACTTTTCAATCTCTGTTTCAAATTAGAGCCAACATGAAGTGTGTATAAGAAATAGCTACAGAGAAGATAAAAATAATTTACAGTGGTAATTCCAAAACTTGGGGCTACCCATAGCTATCCAGCCATGGTGCTGCAATGTATCATAGACACAATTCCTTCACAAAATGCCTGGGTTAAATTATTTAAATATGGATCAAATCAGCTAAGATGGAACTTCTTGTGTGTACTACACATAACAGAGGAATTAACTAATGCATGAATTCATATGGCCAACTTATATGAAATAGTCGCAGCAATTCATTAACATAATATCACAATATCTCCCTCAATTTTCGGAGATCTTTTTCAATATTTTTAAGATCAAAAGCAGCAAAACTTAACCAGCACTATTCTTTCACTTGCTAATATTTGCTATCAAAATTCCATCCACCAAACCAACAACAAAGGGGAGAAAGCAAGTTTAAGAGACAGGATGAAATATCTGGAAAGCTGTTCTGACTTGGGTATTTGGGGAAGAAGTGGGCGGACGAAGAGATGATTGAACAGGTCTCTGTTGATGTGGTCGCATTTGAGAATTCAAAGGCATTGAAGCCATCGCCCCTTGCCTCACCTGCACACCTCTCAAACCATAATAAGAGTACGGATAGAATAACCACATCAATTCTATAGAATTCAAAAATTTGCAATGAAAAATAAATTCTCACCTGCGAGTTGCTGGTGTTGGCTACTGATTCAGGCACGCTGACAGGAGAGCGGTTCAATCCAACAAACTGGTGACCAAAAGAAGAAGAAAAGGACGCGGGAGAAGGCGCAGGAACACCTAGGGCAACACCGCGTGGCGAAGAAATAGAAGGGGTCGCGGGGGAGGAGGAGGAGGACGGTATAGGAGGGCCAGACGGGAATTGGGCGTGGGGGTGGGGGTGCTGCCACGGCCTATGCACAGCCTGAGGCCTTGTGCTGCTGGGGGTGGTGGTGATTGTTGCTGCTGCTGATATTGAAGGTTTTGGGGGTGGGGTGGGGTTGAGATTAGGGTTTGGAGAGACCGTGGAGGTGGGCGGTTGCGGTTGTGGTTGCGGTAGTGGTTGAGATGGCTGTGCTTCCGGAGGCTGCTTAGTGACGGAGGGAGTGGAGGTAGAGGTGGAGGTGGAGGTGGAGGAGGGGGGCGGCGGTCGGTCCATTAAGAAGAATTGTGTAATCAGTGGAAACACTGGACAGGATGGTGATTATTGTGTTTATGAAATTGCTGGATTAGGCTTCGGAGGCATTCTCAATAGCTTTCGAATCTAGCCAGTAGGCCCTCGAGACCGCGCCTTGAATCTAGGTGGCCATTAGGGGTTGAGGTGGCGTTAGCTTTCTACCCCCGACCACAGACAAACATCCCATTCAGGGTTTCAGGTACGGGAATACACGATGACTCGATCAATTAAAGGAGGGAGAGCCAGGCTTCATTGCCCCTGACATGAGAGCAAGGCTAGGAGCTTCACTTCGATCATGAAGTTTAAATAAATTTAATTCCTAAAATTTGCTTGAATTTAATATTTCTATGACATATTATTAAATTTAAATAATAAAATATTTGGCGTAACGAAATCTCTTTTCTCGAAGGCTGTTTTGCATTGTGTTTAGTTTTTATTTTTTTTAAATGATTTATTTTATTTTATTTTTTAAAATGATTATTTTATTTTATTTTATTTTAATTAAAAATAATAATATATTTAAATCATTTAAAAAAATAAAAATTAAACACAATGCAAAACAGCCTTCGAGAAAAGAGATTTATTTTATTATTATTATTTTTAATTATAAATAATAATATATTTAAATCATTTTCATATCCTATACTAAAAATAATTTTTAAAAATATTTTAATATATATATAATATTTTAAAAAACAATATAGTATCCTTCCAGAACCGACATTAAATCTCAAATATCTCTCCATCAAAACGCCACAATATTTTATTTACTTTTATTTATAATCTATCTATCTATCATAGATATAAATGAACTATCTATTTTCAGAGTTAATTCCTCAACTTCTAATTTTGATTCCGAGCTCTCTTTAACTATGTTTTATTTGACATCAATCTTTTTTTTTTTTATAACTGGGATGTTCAAGTTAGCTTGCGCGCATCACAACTAAATCTCCGGGGCAACTGAACATCTTGCAAGCCCAATGAATAGATAAGGTATCGTGGGAGTGACAGACGTGTCTGGCAAGACTTGAATTTGGGTTGGAAGGAGAACAAACCCCTTCTCTAACCACCAAGTTAAGACTTTGTTGGCGACAGTGACACCAGTCTCTTTGATTTCTATAAGTATCGTCTGTAAATTAATGGATTTAAAAGGAAAAATAATTAAAAAAGAAAGAAGAAGAAGGTACGTGTGTGTTTTATGGGAGTCGTGCTTATTATTGAACCAGGAGAAGCAAATAAAATAAGTGTTTTTTAGCACTCCATAGCCTTGAAAACTAATTAATGAATTAAATTCACATGAAATATCATAAATGGATCAAAATTGAAATTAAAAAAATTAAAAACCATACCCCAAATCATTGGTTAAAGTTCGAAGGAGATGATACACTTGTACACAAATAAATATAAGAAATTACTAAAATAGAGGTCATGGCGAAGGCATCCAGTATTAAACTAGATCAATGACGCGTATCATACCATGATCAAGATAGTTAAAATCACGAGTCAACTCGCAAACTCGTACGAGTTTGCGAGTTGGCTCAGTAAACCGGGTTGAACTGGAAAGAAAAATTCGGAGGAGATGATACACTTGTACACAAATAAATATAAAATATTGCTAAAATAGAGGTCATGGCGAAGGCATCTAGTATTAAACTAGATCAATGACGTGTATCATACCATGATCAAGGTAGTTAAAATCACGAGTCAACTCGCAAACTCGTACGAGTTTGCGAGTTGGCTCAACAAACCGGGTTAAACTGGAAAGAAAAATTAACTGGTCAAACTCGGGGTGACTCGTAAAATCGGACCGCACCGGTCCGATTTTACGATTTCGACTGTTCGTCCCTTTTCATGGTGTTGTTCTTCATTTCTCTGTTACTCACTCTCTTCCATGATTTTAATTTCTTTGATTCTCTCTGCACAATTTGTGATTTAAGCTCGAAATTCTCTTCTCTTCTCAATCAAAAACCCCCAAATCATCAGCAAGGTTGTAGCTTCATTCTGGCTACCCTTGGATATCCTTATTCCTTGATGAGACCAGACATTCAACTCAGATCTATGCTCAAATGCACTGAGGATTTGGGGTTAGAAAAGGACGAGGGAGATGATGGATGAGGGCGACGTGAAGAATAAGAGATTTAGGCATTTAGCCATTTAGGGTTAGTAAAAGTTTTGCTTTTATTAGGGGGGTCCAGGGTTGTTAGTTGTTAGTTGTTATAAATTAATAATGATGATGATGATGATGATATATACGGGGGAGGGCCGGAGGGGTTATAATAATAATAATAATATTAATATATACGGGGGAGGGGTTATAATATTAATAACAACAACAACAACAACAACAAGGTTTATAATAATTATAATTAGCATAAAAATAATTTAAAAAAAATCTATTAATTTAAGATAATAAATAACATTAATTAATTTCAAATACAACAATCATAAAAAAAATATACAATTACTTGTACGCCAGCTGAAGATTTATTTTAAATTTGTTAGTTTTTAACTTATGAACTTTTAGGGACATAATTATTTTGTAATGTGTTTTGAAGTTATTTTACATCATGTATGAACCTAAGCTAATTAAGTTTTATGTCCATAATTATGCTATTTTGTATTCAAAAATATTTTACATATGATTTTACGATTTTTCTTCTCACACGATTTTAGTTGTGATTTTACGATTTTTGTACGGACAAATTCGGGTACGATCTTATGATTTTACGATCCGATTTTTCGGAGCTCCTTCCGATTCGTGTCAAAATCTCGATTTTGATAACCTTGATCATGATAGAACCAAAACAAATTAGCGCATAATAACAAACATTCAAATGGTTGTAATATAAGTGTTCATGTGCTTACATGTAATGTTTTTTCAAAGAGCTTAGGTGGTCTTTATATTCATCTAACACATGCAACAGAGATAGGTCTTTTGATTTTCTTTTTTGTGAGGGGATGAGAGAGTGTGAAGCTATCGTTACATGTAATAACAATGTTGAGTTAAAGTATTTTCACAACCTTGGGCTAAAATGTCTACACTTGGATACTTGAATAGGTTTTATACGTGAAAAACAAGACTTTTTATTACAATAAATTATCATTTGTGTAATTTTGCAAGTCTCGTGTGTAAATTAATGGATTTAAAGGAAAAATAATCAAAATACACAAGAAAGAATATATTATTTTTTATTTGAGTTTTATTGATTATTGAAGCTGGAGGAACATGTAAAATATGTTTTGTAGCACCTTTACCGTGTAGATTTTCGCTAACTTGATAGGCTTGGAAAATAATTTATAAGTTAACTTCACATGAAACATTTTTTAATGTATCGAATCTGAAATTAAAATCTTAAAACTAATCTCTAGATAATAGGTCAAAGTTCAAAAAAGATGATATATTTGTATGGATATAAATATATAAAATCACAAAAAAGAAACACATGAATAGTGAAAAGGAGTTTTGATTAAAAACATATATTTTTCTTCTTTAATTTAAATTATTATAAATTTTACTTGTGTTTTTAAAATTTTAAAAAAATATATATTTTAAATTTTAATCATTTTTATAAAAAATTATTTATATTAGAATATAATTAAATAAAAAAAATAGATTTCAACTATACAAAAACTTGGAGATTATCGTCCATTCGTTATGGTATTCAAGGAAGTTATCCAGTATGTTGAAAATTCAAAGTGTACAGTAATATTTGTTTTTTAAAAATATTATTTATTTAAAAATATATTAAAAAAATCTCTTAAAAAATATTTTAATATTATAATATTAAAATAATTTAAAATATTTTTAAAACAGAAAGTCATCACCAGTAGCTTTACGTATTGAACTATCCAAAAACTTTTCCTTTTTTTTTTTATAGGACGACGAAATACATTACCTGCCACCGACCAAACCCAACAAGAGTTTCGAAACAGTCCAAAAACAGCGTTCGGTGAGCAGCTCATCTCAGCATAATCGACTTCATCATCTCCCATCTCTTTCGCTTGTCTAGATAAATACTCCTATCACTGCCTGTCCGAGATTCCTAGAGAGATTGTGGTGGACGACGCTGTGGGTTCGGAGACGGAAAACCACGTTATCATGGGTGGGACGGCGAACAATTATCACGGAGAAAGGGACGGCGTGTTAGCTGGCTCGACTGCTAACCCTGGAAAACTAATCATCGATACTGATCCTGGGATCGGTGATTCTTTTCTTCTCTTTTCCCCCTCTACTGAATAAGTAAAAACATGTTTGAATCTTTTTTAATTTTATGTCAAACAAAAATCTTAATATTTTTATGTAAATTCGTTAATTAATAGATGATACCATGGCGATCTTGATGGCCTTTCAATCACCTGAGTTGGAGATCCTAGGACTGACCACAATATTTGGTAACGTCTCCACGGAAGATGCCACTCGAAATGCTTTACTTTTGGTACGTTAGCTAATCAATTAGCAATTCAACCTTTCATTATTTTCTTTCTGTGGATGTATTCATGATCGATTCTCCACTATCGTTTTCCTTTTCTGTTTTTCTTTTTTAATGTGTAAAAGGATAGTGTGAGATCGCAGGACGTCCAGATGTTCCTGTCGCTGAAGGCAGTCCTGAGCCTCTCAAGGTAATCCTTCCATTAAATTTATTCAGTTTTGGATGCGATAGTTTTGCATACCTTTTTCTTCTTCTTAACTTCAATTTGTTTTAATTTTTCCTAATGATTCCTTAGGGTGGAATCCCGCGTGTAGCTGACTTTATTCATGGATCTGATGGATTGGGGAACACTTTTCTTTCTCCTCCAAAAGCAACGAAAATTGGCAAGAGTGCTTCTGAATTTTTAGTGGATAAAGTCTCTGAGTATCCTGGTGAAGTATCTATACTAGCACTAGGACCACTAACTAACCTAGCTATGGTGAGCGTTCTTCATCACCCTTTCCTCCCCTTCCCTTTCATATGGTAATTCCCCAGCTTGCAATTTCATCACTATCATATTATGATGTCAGGCGATTAAAAGGGACTCCTCCTTTGCTAGCAAGGTCAAAAGAATTGTAATACTTGGAGGTGCATTCTTTGCTTTGGGAAATGTAAACCCTGCTGCCGAGGCAAATGTAAGTTCTGGTGCTGGATTGTGATCTCTTTGATTTTTTCTTCGTTTTGGTCTTCTCGTGCCATAATTTGAAGCATATCCCATTGTCTATCTGCCTCTTCAGGTATAATATAACAGTCCAACTTGTTTGCCAGTAAATAGTCTATATGGAATAGCTAATGCTATTATGTTGATGGAATAGTATTCTCATTGCAGAAGAAAGGAGATTCAAAAGCATTTGTGGTCTTTATTTTACTATAATTCTTTTTCTTTAACTGCAACTAGCAAATAACAGAGCAAGGAAACTAGTTTTCAATCAGTTGAAAAACCCTTTTACCTATCAAATGTCATCTAGGAATATATTTTGTGTTGTAGATCTATGGGGACCCAGAAGCAGCAGACTTGGTGTTTACATCTGGTGCCAACATCACTGTGGTTGGAATAAATATCACAACCCAAGTTAAATTTACAGGTGGAATGGACTTACTTCCTCGTCGAGCTTTCCTTGTATCTTTCGCATTGATATGGAACCTTTTTTCTCTAACAATCATTTTAAATTGCAGATGGGGACCTGCTTGAATTGAGGCAATCCAAAGGGAAGTATGCTCAAATACTAAGTGACATGTGCAAATTCTATAGAGATTGGCACGTGCAGTCCGATGGTGTCTATGGTAGTTTTCCGGTCTATCTGTGATCTTTTTTTGCATCGTCTGCCCTTGGGTTTATTGTTGGTTTGGTTTGCTGCTGCTCAATTTAACCAATGTCTTGACCTTTAGATGTCTGTTTTCAGGCATTTTTCTCCATGACCCTGTGAGTTTTGTAGCTCTGGTTCGGCCCGATCTATTCACGTACAAGAAGGGGGTCGTGAGGGTCGAGACGCAGGGCATCTGTGTTGGGCATACGCTAATGGACCAAGGACTTAAAAGGTAAGCTCAAACTAGTGTGCTATCATTTTCTTATTGTATGTCAACTCCTCGAATCATGATGATAAAATTTGTTACAGATGGAACACAAGCAATCCCTGGTCAGGATATTCTTCTGTTGCAATTGCTTGGTCTGTTGATGTGGATGAAGTCCTCAATTACGTCAGACAATTGTTGATGAAACAATGATGGTTCATGTGACTTGCACTTTGAAAGATGCCAGGAGCTGAAGATTCCCTTTGCTGACGGTCTCGGCGACCCCTTTCCCTGATCATACGAGGCTACAACTCAAGCTTTTTATGGAAGGAAACGCGGGGGTCAGTATTGTTCTCACATGTGAACTTGTTAATAATCTGTATGGATGAGCATAAACGTTCTGTCACATTCAATGAAAATAATCGTGGGTTCTACCCGTAAATTCATTCACGTGCTTTTTGAATTGTCTTGATCCACTATTCTGTTTTGGTTTTGACCAGCTACTTCAAATGCTTTTCCCTGTAGCCAGCCGGATAATTTATTTTATAAAAAAGTGAATATACAGCTGTTTTTAACATGTTTGTTTTTTTAAAAAGAAAATTATTAAATAAAAAATATATATATGCATTTAAATAAATAGGTCAAGAATTATTTGTACAATAAGTGCTGATGTTTTGTTTTGACTCGTCTTATTGCGGGTCCAAGCTCCTTGTCAAATCCATCACTTATGCTTGTCAAATCCATCACTTATGTATGTTATGAGATCAAGGTAACCATGTATAAAATAAAATATTATAAATTGTTAAGTTTAATTTCCAATAAACTTAATATTAAAGTATGATATTAAAACTCGTCTTATTGCGGGTCCAAGCTCCTTGTCAAATCCATCACGTATGTATGTTATGAGATCAAGGTAACCATGTATAAAATAAAATATTATAAATTGTTAAGTTTAATTTCCAATAAACTTAATATTAAAATATGATATTAAAACTCGTCTTATTGCGGGTCCAAGCTCCTTGTCAAATCCATCACGTATGTATGTTATGAGATCAGGTAACCATGTATAAAATAAAATATTATAAATTGTTAAGTTTAATTTCCAATAAACTTAATATTAAAGTATGATATTAAAAAAAATCCAAAAATAAAAAAAGGGAAAAAAAACAAGAAAAATATTGAAATGAATAGTTTTGGGAGTTAGTGCACAATAAAAGCACCACCTAGAAAAAGAAATATAGATGTAGAAATTGTTTTTATTGAAATTAATAGTATTTTGTGAGATGGTGTACGATAAAAGTATCACCTCTTTTAGTTTACACCAGGCTTATTGATCCCATTCTGTTCCGGCCGGAACGGCCCGTTCCAATGCAAAATCCGGGACAAAACGGCGACATTTTTGTCCCGGTCAAAATCCCGGCCAGTTCCGGAAAATCCGGCCAAATTCCGCCCGGAACACCTCGGTTTCGTTCCGAGCGTTCCGTTTCGGGTTCATCAAAACGACTCCGTTTCATGTCCCCTTACAAAACACATAAAAAACGACGAGGAAGAGGAAGAACTTAAGCTGATGAAAAAAGGATGAAGGAAGCCATGAAGCCGAGGAAGCGAAAGCAGTTCCAAAACAAGAAAAAGGAGTTGAGGAAAGAGACAGAGACTGTCAAAACTCAAAAGTGGAAAACCAACTCTGTGGGTCTCTGTTCTCGTAGATGCTCTCCCCAAGACGAGGACGAGGAAGAGGAAGAGAAGAGGAAGATGAGGGAAGATGAGGACGAGTAGGGTTGGGCGGCGGCTAGGGTTTTATACTTTTATTGGTTTTTACTTTTTAGTTTAAGGCTTTAAGCTTCACAAAGGCCAACCCACTGTATGCGATCTGCCACTTAATCACACCCTTCATCTGATCTCGAGGAGATCGTGCTCTCATCAAGGGTCACGAGAGTGAGACACACATGGATACGCTACACGTGCGATGCATAGAAGTGAGACATAAAAGAAAAAAGAGAGACAAGAACTTTTTATACTAATTATTATATAATAATTAATAATTAATTATTATATAATAATAGTTAACATAAAAAATAGGGGTATTAATTTGTAATTAATTTGATTGAATTATTTGTAATGGAATGTATTTTAATTAATTATGTTTGAACTTATTGATTATTTCTTAATGTGTTCATTTTGTTTTTTTAAGTTTTTCTAACATTAAAAACAATAAGTAACATTAATTAATTTCAAAATTCAAATTCAAATACAACAACCATAAAAAAACATAGAATTACTTGAAAAACATACAATAAGTAGCTTAAATTTCAAATATTCTGGATCTTTTAATTATAATTAAATTCATTTTTTATTTTTTATTTTTTATTTTTTAAAAAATAATTTTATTGTTGGAATTTTAGAGATGTTTCTAACTTTGAGATTATGTTTGTTTGATTTTGTGTTTGTATTGTATAATTTAAATTTCATTTATCTTGAATTTAAATTATACTTGTTAAATTGATATTTAATTTTTTATATATATAATTAAATAAATATGAATGCAAGAACCTGGCAGACTGCGAAACGTGCAGTTCCAAACACGAAACTGAGCATGCTGAAGCAGTATTGACAACCCTGGTTTACACTACAAAAGTGGTGACATGTACTATGTCGTGGGCAAGGTTAAGTTTACAAAACAAATGACATGTTTAAACAATGATAAAGTCAATCCAAATCAACTTGTCAACATATAATCCAGGATAAGAGATCAACATAGTCTTGCAAAAAGAAAACTAATAAAAAAATCAATCCAAGTTAACTTGAGTAAATTGTGACCTAGGATATGAGATAGGAATAACCCTATAAAAAAAAGAATAAACACGAAGCTCAAGACCCAACAAACCAACGTCAAATGACGTAAATAAAATTAAAAAAAAAGATTTTCTAAAAAAAGATTATTAAAAAAAACCAAACATAAATTGGGTTAATAATCAAAACTTGTGGGTTGAGTCATAAGACTAACGCTATCTTGTAAAATGCAAACATAAAAAAAATAACAACATATTTGATTGACCTACATTTGGTAGCTTAACACATCAAACCATCAAATCGGAACAAAAAATACATTGGATTTAACAATTTAATTTTTAATTTTTTTATTTAATGATATAATTACAAAAATAAATGCTCTTAAAATTAAGCACTAGCCAAATGTTAGGAATAATGTTTGAGAATGAGATAATCTCATTAAAAGCATACCAAAATAATTTATGAATACCGATTAAAAATTAATCAAATATTGAAAGATAAAATTGATAAGAAAAGGTCAAATAAAATTCAATCAAAAAAAGTATAAGATGATTTAAAAAAAAAAGGTTTGAAAAAATAAGATGATTCACTAATCACCACTAAAAATAGGATGACCAACAACTATCTAATCCATTGGAAATAAAACTAAAATCCATTACTGAGAATGGCAACAAAAAAAAATATAGATGTAGATTTATGGTTGGTAATTTGTGAATTTGTTATTTGTAACAAATTTTCCGTTGCTGATTTTAATATTTTTTAAATGATCTTTTTGTAGTCAATTAATAATATTTTTATTATTAATTAATATAATTGTTTTTAGAGTGGGTGATACATATGATTTTTGTTACAGATCAAGTCATGCTAGAAATGTAATAAAACCAAAAACCAAAATACAAACAACCTCAAGAAACCCAACTTCCCAACTTTATTGTCAAGCTTCAAAGGTTGAGCCACATATTAGGACTAGAAGTAACATACCAGTTTATGTTATTGTAGAATTAACAACTAACACAAAGATGTCAAGCCTGTTAATTTAAAAACTAAAATGTGGGGTGAAATTTGTGCAACCAACAAAAGATTGTGGATGACACTATTTATTTTTAAAAACTATTTTGGTCTTCAATGTTTTATTTTGAACCATTTGATCTTGATTGAAGGCTAAAGGTTTGAATTTATTAAGCAAGGGTGATATTAAAAGAATATGGATCAAAATTAAAAATACATTAAACATGAGTGGCATGCCTAAAGTTTCAGAAAATATACATTTTGGTCTTCCAACTTTAAAAATAATAGATATTCAATTTCCATAGATTAAAAAACCAGAGAATTTAACATAAATATGATATAATAACGAGAATTAATTCTAAGGAATTATAATGAAAATGAAAATGATAATTAAGAAAGAATTGCGTGTGAAAGTGTTGATGTAAATCTGGATAAAAATCAGTAACAAATTGGCAAATCGACAACAAGTTTATAAATAAAATAATCAGTAAAAAAGAAAAAAAAATACAATGGGGATGCAAAAATGGTCTTGTTGATTTAGTAAAATAACTTTGGTATAATGTATGCAAGGATCGAATAAAAAATAATATTTATAATAAAAAATATTGGTTGTTATAATAAATGATGTTGTATTTGAATTATAAATTTTTCATTTGAAAAAATAACTCACCCCACCAATAATAGGGTTTAAGCCAAGAAATAAAAATAAAAAATGAAATTTATTATATAAGTTGTGTTAAATGATGGTGAGAAGATCTGATAATTAATAAATTCATAAAAATGAAAAAACAAATGCTAGTATAAACTATAATATTAAGTGTTATTCACCTTTACATTTGAAGCTGCATACTATAATATTAAAAAAAAAACTTAGTTGCCATGTGATAAAATAATTAAACCATATAATGCTCGAAGTAATCAACAATTTCTTTTTTCTCTCCTGGAAAAGAAGGGATAATATTATTTTTCACATTAATAGAAAAAATAAATAAAAGGGAAAGGTATTTTATTGTAACCCTCCTCCAAAAATATTATTCACTAGATTTTTGTTTATTTCTTTGTTTTTTTAAATATATCTTTCAGCGTTGTATTTATTTATTAGGAATTAAGTTTGATAGTTATTTTTCATGAGATTATTATAATCTCAAAACCTAGGTCGGTTTGTTTGACGAGTTGACTCAAGTTTTTTTTATTATTATTATCAGTTTTTTCTCTCAAATTCACCGGTCAACATGAGGTTGACTAGGAACTAATTTTTATTATTTGTTTTCATTTCCTTTATAAGAGGTTATCCTCGTCTCAGGAATTGAGTCACAATTTGACTCAAATTATTAATTTTAATTTTATCATTTAATATTATATTTATTAAAGGTTGAATTCCAAAATGTTTTGCATTTAACTTTTTATAAGGTTATTTAAGTCTCAAGATGCAAACCATGAATTTATCGAGTTAACTTGATTGGACTCAAATCTTTTTGCTATTATTTTTTTTTTATAATTTATCATGTTTTTTAATTTTATTCCTCGACATGAAGTTGACTGGGAATCAAACTTTTTTTTTTATATATTCTTATAAGTTTATCCTCTTATCATGACTCGAATCATTGATTTGGTTAGTTAACCTTGATTGACATGAATTATTTTTTATTTTTTATGTTATTTTTTTAATTTCATCTTTTAACATATGATTGTTTGAGATTTGAGCTTCATGATTTGTTTCAATTTTCTTTCTGGTAGGTTACTTTGATTTTATGAAATGGATTGCAAGTTTGACAGGTCAACCAAGTTAACTAGGGTAATTTTTATGTTTTTTTCTTAATTGATTTTTTTCTTCAATTTATTCCTTCAATATTAAGTTTATTGAGAATTAAACTTTATAAAACTTTATAATTTATTTTGACTTGCTTTTAGGATTATCATTGTCTTATAACCTGTACATGGTATGTACCGACAACTTCATTTAGGTTGATGTAGATCGATTTAACATATTTTTATATATAAAATTCATATTAAATATTTATTTTAAGTTAAATTATATTTTCACCAATCATATAGATTATCTTTAAAACTAATCAATTTTAATGAGTTAATCCTCACATGGTTAATAGAAATTATTAAAAAATAATAAGAAAAATATTGTAATATATTTCTTAACAAATATTTTTTTTAAAAATGTACATTACACTTCCAAATCCAAACAACTCTTATTTATTTATGGTTTCAGGGTTTGAAACCGGAAAACGGCACCGCATAAACTGTTTAAACGAACCCTCGTTTAGTAATCTCTGTTCAATCCACAATATCTCCCAATTCCATCGTCCTCCTGAAGAGAATTTAGGGCACAAATCATCGACTCGATCTTAAAAATGGAACCAGAAACGGGTCTTTCGAAACTAGTGGCGGTGGTAGCCTGTGCGACCATGGCATTCCTTTATGTTGCCATTCTCTATGCTCCCACTTTGATTCTGCGCCTCCCGGCTCCTTCCTCTATCAAGGAATTCATGATCCGGCGGTTCATATGCGCCGCTATTTCGTCATTCATATCCCTTGTTTTATGTGCTTTCCTCCTCCCTGTAAGTTGTTTAATTTCCTTGATTATCCACCGGCAGTGTGCTTTAAAATTCTCTCATACCCGTCATCACATCAGTACTGTCATTTACTTGTATTGTTGATTTGTTGTTTATAAATGATTCTAGCTGAGGAAAAGGGAGGCAACTTACTTGCTCGGCGTATATGGCATTAGACTGGACCATTTTGTGAGTCTCTTGATCATTTTTTTTTATTTGTCAATGTTGAATTAATGCGTTCCTGGAAGGTGGAGCTATCCTTTTTTACACATAGTAATTACCGGGTTATATTCTTGTATGACCTGCAGATGGAAAAAAAGGCTGACTGATTGCTAAAACTTGCATTCTGAAACG
The DNA here is from genome assembly GCA_032356905.1 of Salix exigua. Lineage (NCBI taxonomy): Eukaryota > Viridiplantae > Streptophyta > Magnoliopsida > Malpighiales > Salicaceae > Salix > Salix exigua. The sequence continues at coordinate 4,630,099 of CM063593.1, read as the reverse complement.
CAATTTTATGTATGAAACAGTGGCAAGCTGTGGTCTTTCCTCTTTCATTGACTTCTTTAATGTACGCTGGATCTTTCGTCTTCAAGTCTTTATTGTTGGTGGATTCATGGAAGGAACACATGCACCAGGGTGAAGGATTTTTTTTTGACTTTGTCAAAGCTATCCTGCAGAGCTTTCTTGCTGGGCTGTCTTCAACTGCCTCCAATGTCTTGGCTTGGCGTAATTATGTTGTGGTGAGTTTATTTATTAATCGGAGTAAGATCTCAAGTTTTAAAGATAATATAGGGCATGGATGCTTATGTACTTTAACTAAATGGCTTTCTATAGCAATTAAGGTCATGGATTTTCATTTTTTGTGGGGTAGTTTGGACCCATACCAGGCAAGAATTTCCCCCCCTTCCATTTTCTATCTACCAACCATTCCTTTTACCTCCTATTCCACGTTGTGCTATGTGCTTGAGCGGCGAGTAAAAAACATGTGCTTCTTACTCTATTTTTATTTGTGTTCATAAGTTACACTTTTACTTTCAATCATTGATAGATTCCATGAGTACATTGATATGAGCTATCAATCACTTAATAGGCATAAAGCTGTGTATGATAGTGTGCCCAGCCAACATTTCCAACTTGCAGAATATGTATTTATTCCTAAAATTGATTTCACCTAATGGCTTACAGGAAGATTCAACTCAGTGGTGTAATTTGGTTTTATTCTTTGATGATGTTTAATCTATCACTGTATGAACACCTATGGGTCCTTTCTTCCCCTTAACTGATCGCTTGAAAATCTTGAAGGATGAAGTGGATTAGTTATCTTTGCTTCTTCATCTCCTAAAATTAGCCGTCCTTGTTCTCATCAGCATTGAATGTTAGTTAAATGAAAAGGTGTTAGCTTGATCATTGCACTGATCTTCAACTCTGTTATATGCAGGCCCCATTAACCGAGGAATTGGTGTTCAGAGCATGTATGATACCTTTACTTCTCTGTGGAGGGTTTGAGATATATGTTGTCATTTTACTCTGCCCCATTCTCTTTAGCTTGGGTAGGTGAAAGCGCATTGTAGTAAATATACTTGTTGCTAATGATTATTTTGAAGGCAATACAGCATGTCAACCACTTATGAATTTAGGCAGTAATTGAAGATGATTAAGAGTTGGAGAGAATTCAAGAATAAAGTGATCACACATCAACGTGTTATCATATTATATTGTCTACTTGAATGTGTACTTTTGTCTCTGATACCTTTTGTTCATGCCATAACAGTGCAAAATAACTTTTGCTTAGTTGATCGGAAATTAAAGATCACTTCCTTAAATATATCTGCTGTTTTTAGCATCTGTAGTTTAAGCTTCTGATATCTGTATAAAAAACTGTACTGTTGTTTATATCTTATATCTGAAACTACAGTTACTTTTATGCATGTGGTCTTACCAAGTATGATTGTTATTGTTCAGCACATCTAAACCATTGGATGGAGATCTATGGCCGTCAAAACTATAGCTTGCTCAAGGCATTCATGGTTGTAGGTATCCTCTACTTCTTATTGTTGTTTTTGATTGGAGTCTTTTGTACCTCATAGCAATTTTTTCTATGACATAGATTTGTTTTGTTGCCTTAAGTATGATGCATTTGTTTTGAAATTTGTGACGTATTTATTTGGGGAACATGATTAATTGAAGACTTCTTTTAGATCTCAATGTCTCATTGGCAAATGGATTTGTATGTATTTCTCAGGTCTTCAGCTAGGTTACACTGTGATCTTTGGCTCATATGCATCTTTTCTATTCATTCGAACAGGTAAGCCATGTGACTTGATAATTGTTAAGATATCAAAACTTATTTTTGCCTTATATCTGATAGCTTAAGCTTTCGAATTAAGTATCCTTTCCAAGAAATATATGTGAGGGTTAGAAATTCAGACCCTCTATCCTCATTCATGATCAAATTAATCTTAGCATAAGATAGTAGTGGGCTTATTATTGATCCATGCTTCAAGTCAAAAAAGCTTTCACTTAAGGGAACACGTAAACTCTATTGTGGTTTTCATCTGACAGGGTAAACATTTCAAGAGGTCATTTCATAGTAATGAAGAATTGATAAATTTAGTTCTGCCCATTGAAGTAAAATTAAAATAATTTTACTATTCCAAATATGCCTTTTAAGCATAATTCCTTGCAAATGAAGTTACTAGCCAACCACAATCATATATATGAAGGCGATTTTTTTTTCTTGGTTTACTAGTGTCTTTCTATTAATATGTTTGGCAAAAAACAAAATAGGATTGAATTTGATTTTCTTAATATTTGAAAAATCAGAATAATAGAATCATGAGTGGAAAAATTATTTATTTTACCTTTTTTTATGTAAAAAAAAATGAAAGAAAGGAGGTGTGATAAGGAAAACATGTTAAAAATGATTTTGCTTTTATCTTAGAATTTTATGGCAAAAGTAATATAAAATTGCCTAAGTAAGTCATATCTCAATGTAAACAGTAACTCACATACCAGACTACTGAAATTATCAAGGTTAATTGTACGTCATTTATTATTTGATAAAAAAGGAACCAGATTCAATTTAATATAGTTTTTTTAAATCTTAAATTATCTTTGAAAAAAAAGAAGTCATTAGTACATACAAAACTCCATATGTAATGATAGCATTAATTGTTTTCAATGCCAAAATTCTTGAATTCTCATGCGCTTGCTAATTAATTATATTCAATATTAATTTATTTTGACTCAAAAGATGCATTTGATAATCTTACATATTCTCACCATTCAAACATAAACCGGTGCATAAATATCAATTCATAAAATGATTAGCAACAGATTTTGGGATATTTGTTTTTTCATCATATTGAAGGGTGGCCAAAGCAATTCAAGGCCAGGTCTGTAATTAAATAATTGGAGTATTAGACACTGCATTACGAATTGTTTCCTTCTATGTGTGATTTCTGAAAATTAGCTGTGACATAGTCCTCACCCACCTTCAATGATCACTGTAGAGCTCATTGTTGATTTAGAGCAGATACTGCGTGTTTTGATCTGAAATTATAGTTTAAGAACATATTTGAAGCATGTATAGGGCAACATGTGTATGATCTTTTTATCTCTTGTTCATTAAATGGTTAAAGTTAATTCCTTGTTGTAGGTTGCTTTTCCCCCCCCCCCCCCCCCCCCCCTCTATCTTGAATCATGTCCTGACCATGGATCATATGCATCTTTGTAGGACATCTTGTTGCTCCAATAGTTGCTCATATATTTTGCAATTTTATGGGATTGCCTATGCTGTTTGTGAGGAGGACAGGTATGTGAGTTGAATTGCTGGAATGCAACTGAAGCAATCCAATTTCATTGTATGACTATATATAGATTCCGTAAATAATTTTGCTGTAGCATATTGCACAAGCATGTCCTTATCTCTTTGCAACCTGTTAGTCATTTCTAGTGATTCTAGGCTTCTTGGATGATGTAACCTTGTGTCTTTGCTAGTACCTAATATCTTTTAGTAGAGGGACAGTATGGATACTTCACCAATCAAATAAGTCGTTCTCCTTCTATTTCGAACCGTACATGTGAAACTCTGGGTGGAGTCGTTGAATGTTTCTTGGTCAATTTAAGGAAAAAATAGATGGAGGGTTTAAGATCTCCCTTTAGCAATACTCATAATAGAATGGTAAACAAGAACTACTTTTTAATGTAGAGGGGGACTAGATTAAGAAAGTAGAAGGATGAACCATGATTTCAACTGTTAGATTCTATACATCGACTCTGAAGCATGATAGGATGTTTGTTACCACATTGGACTTCTGAAGAGTCGGGGGAGTGGAATTTACATCCATTTAATACAAACAGTAAAAAAGAAATATGAACTAACCTAGCGGTTGCTTTAGGTTCGCCGATCCCTTGTTCTTCAAAACTTTACAGCTTTATTTGCTCAAAATCCTCCATACTTTTGGCTAAAATCAATCTCAATGTTTTTGGACATTATTAATTATTATTGTTATTACGACAAGTCAAATTGATTTTTTAATTTGTTTCAGGGATGGTGAGTTTAGCATTCATCGCAGGAGCTGTAGCCTTCATATGTCTTCTTTGTCCTATAACACAGCCTCATTTGTACAATGACGGGACAGATGACTGTGAATGCTGGCATGGATATTGTTCCTAAACGTTTAAACTCCTAAAGCTGAAAGAAGATGGTGGTGGCATTCTCAGCTTGTAGATGAGATTAAGTTGGGAGGTGAGTGGAATGCTTCAAAAGTTGTCGGTGTAAAATCTTTCCTCGTCCCTTTTATGGCAATATGTTCCCAAATTTTAATGCATGACAACTCTTTTCATGGGCAGTCCAGATTTTTGGAAGCTAAGAGAGCCCTTGATCTCCTGGACTTTTCTATGTCTTCTATCCCCATCATTCTATTTCTCTTGTAAACTAAGTGCTGCAGATTCTCAAAAAAGAGAGGAAAAATAGCAAGATGTCAGTGTAAACCTGAATTTGAAACGTGTACTAACAGTGTTGAAAATGGAATCTGCAGCGTCCCGTTACATGCTTACATATATTTCTGAATTTCGTTTTTTTCACTTGCCTGCCATCAATGGCGAAGCTCCTCAAAATGGTACAGGCTTTTAGTATTTGTTACAAAAAGAATAAGTTTTATATTTATTTTTAAACTTAAATTACACGTCTCACCATGTGATTCGTAAAAAAATATAGAAATAAGCTTTCATAAACTTAGTATATACTTTAAGAAACCTTCCCCTTAATATTCAATTCCCCTAAATATACTTTGTATATTTGTCTTCTTACCACGAATAAAAAATCTTGGTTGGCGTTTTTTTATCCACCAACACAAATCCCAAACACCATCATGTTGAAGAAGCCATTGTCTCCTAAACAGGCCCAATGTCTATGTTTTTTTTTGTAGGAAACTCAAGCTTGCTTTGAAATTGAATTGATTTGGATTTATTTATAGTTTGGATTCAAGCTCGAAATTGATGACGGGCTTTTGATTTTATGAAGTGAGATGTTTCCCTTTGTTCTATTTCTTTAAAATTGTTTTTTTTTATTATTTTGTTTTTTTTCTTTAATATTTTCTGTTATTTTTTTAATTTGTTGTTAAGATCAAATATTTGTTTTTGATTATTTGTTAAAGTTAAAAAAGTTAAAGCTTTTTACTCAATATATTTTGATGCAGAAAACAAATAATCCATCTTTATTATATTTTATCAATTGTCTATTTATAAGTCTATGAGTATTGAGTACAATTGTCTTTAATTTTTTTATCTTATTTCTATAAAATTATATCACTTAATATTAGTATTAAACAAAAAAATATCTTATAAATAATTTTTTAAACATTTTTATAAAAAAAATTAAATTTTTTTTGTTAAATTTTAAAAAAATTATTCCTACTTACAGCGACGCAGGGCAAATACCTCGTAAAAACAAAAAGCAATGAAGAAACACTGTAGACTCGGAGACAAAATTCTATTCACCACAACAGTACTTAAACAGCTCTTTACAGGATTTTTGTTTTTCTTAGGCTGGATTGTGGACTTGCTTTTTTGGCTGGTTGTTTTGTGGACAGTTTTTCCCTCTGTTGAGTTGGGATTTTCGGTGGCTTAGCAGAGTCTCTTTCTTTCTTCGGCTGGCATGGTTTCTTTTACAGAAATTTAGGTGTTGGCGTTCGTTTTTCAACCCCAGTTCAGATTGCCCATCAGCTTCTTCCTTCATGGCACATGATTGCTTGATGACTGCTGGCTCATTCTGCTCGGTTCCGAGGGTATTGGCTTCAGCTTTGCTAAACAGTTTTTGCAAACTGTTCTTGTGGTTGTTGCAGCTGTAGCTGACTCCACCTGTCGTGGTTTCTTTCTTACAGTGACAATTTCTGAGTTTTTCAGGACTCTGCTCCCTTTTAAAACAATCCTATGCCAGCATCGTTTGCTTTTAATCATGCCACTTTCCTTGCTAATTCTTTTCAGGATCAGCTAGCTTGTTTTTCTGTGCTTGTTTTAGTCATTTGTAATTTTCCCGATGATCCATGAAAGTCCATCAGCGTCGGCAAGATGTTATGGAGCTCGCACATTCTCTTAGGGTTTCTGTTGGGAAAAGAAAATTGCTTTCAATACAATGTAGGTTGTTGACATTGTTGTATTATCAAAGCTTTGTCACAAGCATGTTTTGAACTGTATAATCGGACAGTGGATTTTCAAATCCTAGGAAATAGTTGAATCTTGTTTGTTTCTTTGCGCAATTCAAGTCTCTCATCCTTCTTTCCATTAAAAGCATACTCCCATGAAAAAAATAAAAATTATGCTATTCATTCTGTGTTCTGATTTCTGAGTTTCGGATCTCGGTTAAACTCGTCATCACTACTCAGTTATACATTGTCTGTGCCTGTTTTTCGAGTTTTTTTTTCACCTCCTCTATATTTCCTCAGCTAATTCACTATCACTACTCCAAAGGTTGCATCTCGGTTATCAGCCTTCCTGCTGTCAAAGAGTACCTCAGTTTTTTTATCCTAAATCCTTTTTAATCTTCCCAGTTTTTTTCTCGGATGGATACAGTTTTTCCCCCTCACAGCTCTAATTATTATTTTATTTTACTCGCATGAATCAAGCATTTTATTTAGTTTTATTTGTCCCTATATCATCATATGGGGCTGTTTGCATTGCGTATTTAACGTTTCAGCCGATTACAACGACTAATCAAGAAAAAACAGAGTATTTCCTTACAAATTCACTTTCAAGACCTGGTTTTAAAGATTTTTTCAGTTCATCACTTCAACTTCTTAGGCTACCTCTCCATTATTTTGGCGCTGAAAAGTAAATTTGCCATGGTCGGTCAAGCTCTGGATTCACCTTTCGTTGTCTTAGCTGCTGTCTGTGTGTTTATCACCTCTGCATTTCTCTCTATGCCTTGTTAGTTGTTAAAGTTTGTATCTTCTTTTCAATTATCAGGCGGAAACTTTAAATAAGTTCGGCCCGGTGACGGAAAAGAAAAGCTGCTGCGGAGATACACACACACACACTAAAAGATTTTGGTATTTTTTGTAGTAATGAAATGTTAAGGTATTTTACAATTTGATTTTCTAAAAATAAAAATTGATATTTTTTTAATTGGATTTTGTTTCAATTTTATCTTACAATTCTGAGTTTATTAGGAGTTATACTTTATAATGTTTTTCAATTTGTTTTTTATGATGTTATTTTAGTCTTCTCACACGGGTTTATCAAGTTGACTCGGGTTATTGATTTTTTATTTGATTTTATCTTTTAATATTGGATTGAATAAGAATTAATTTGAATTTTTTTTTTCTCTATGGTTATGTGGCGTGATGACAAAGAGCTTATGATATGCACAACAGGTCTCGAGTTTGAGTCATGACACACATTCCTTATAAGAGCCTAGGATAATCAAGATTTTACTCACTTATCTGGATTCATAGAATGAGTTTTCTAGAAGAACAAAATTTCCTAGTATATAAAAAAATTTACAGGTTAACATGAGCTGATTTGAGTTGATGTAAAGTGTTGTAGTTTAGATTATGTTTTAAGAGTTTCATTTGATATTTTTAGTTAAGTTATATTTTTCTAAGTTATTTAAGTTGCCATCTTTAAGCGGCTAAATCAACTAGATTATAGTAATTCAATGTTTTAATTTTTTTTATTAGAAAATACATTGACAATATTATACCCAGATAGTAATCAATTTCAGGACAATTACCTGGTGTGTGTGTGTAAATAAAAATAAATGACACTATGTGGATGAGGAAGCAGAGAGATGCAATCAATTTTTTAAGTTGATATCAGGACGAGGAGGAGGCAGCGAGAGAGATTCGATGAATTTTTTAAGTTGCCTTGGCAGAGGAGAAATGATCTGAGAGAGCACAGATGCAAGGAGCTGGTGACTGTACGTGTGCGTGTCCGTGACGATGCGTTAAGTTTGGCCTTTTCTTCTGCTTTTCAAACTTTTGTTTTGACTTTCGTCTCTGAATCCTTGATGACGTTACCTTTGATTAGATCCTCCCATCATTCAGAATCTATATGAAAAGCCCCCTTCCTAACCTGGCTCTAGCTTCATATATATATATATATATATAGAATCCCGTTATAGCCAGCTGATGTATCACACCACAGGAAGATGAATGCATGTTTCGAGAGATTGTTTGATAAACATGCAGCTGCAGTGCAGTTTTTCAGAACAGTTTAAAAACATTAAATTACGGCGTTCCCAAAACTCCGATTGGCCGAATTGATTGAGATATTCTCATTAAGAAGATGAATGGATGGATGATGGAAGACACCGTCACACAACCCTTGTACACGTACTTCCGGTTTTATTTACTGATAATTTGAATCTATTCGGTTCCGAGGAGGAAGAAACAAATATTTCATCCCACCAATAAACACAGTTTAATCGGAGCTGCTTTTGTAGCTGTTCTTGTGCTGATCAGGGTCATAAACCACCACCATTCCTGGGGCTCAGAACAACTTCCGAGTAAAGTCTGCTAGACAGTCGTTCTGAAGAAGGGCTCCATTGATTTGTTTTAATAATTCTTTTTCACGTTTTTTACTTGGATTTGATGCCGGGCTTAACTACAAAATATTTTCATTCAGCGAGCGAGGGAGAGAGTAGCCAGGTTGATCTAAAGTATAAAGCTACAATTACATTATATTCCTTTCTAGCACACTGCATGATACATCCTTAATTCTAGTTCAGAAACATGCGATAGACAAGGAAGTAGAAATTAAAAAAAAAAAAGTAACCCTGCTAGAAAGATACCACTAGTGTCCTAAATAACTGAGACAGAAACGACTACTAAAGTTGGGACTATGGCTTAACACAAAAAAGGCAAGCAAGCCTTAGTGGGGTCATGATATCTATTCTGCTGGATCAGCTCGAGCTGGAAGGATTTTGGGCGGAACCGGAGCTGAGGTTGAGGTCAGGTAAAGTCTTGCCTTTTGAGTTGGGCTTGGAGAGTTTCTGTTTCAGCTCGGATAACAGTGCTTGATTCTCCTGGTTGAGGAGCTGTGCTTTCTTCCTCAGCCTCTCGTTTTCTTTCATGATGTAGCAGTTCTGCAGGTACAGATTGGAGTTCACTCTATCCATGGCTGTTTTCGAAATATATACTGTCCCCTGCAACCAAAACGATATTTATAAATACATACAAAAAGGATATTGTGATATTAGCAACCACAGCAGGAAATATCTGGGGGAAGAGGGTAGAAAGGAAACACACATGAAACACGAAATTGACACTGATATACCCAAAAACACAAACAAACAAGAGATAGAACAGACAGCATTAATTACCAAAATATAGGCGTGTAATGGTACAAAAAGGAAAAGGAGAAGCAGCAGGATTTCAAGCTAGTCCTGCCAATTCTAGACTACTTATGAGCTACGGTCATGATATGGATTACAAAAAACAGAGACAAAAACAAAAGGGGACATCAGACTGATCACAAATGTTTGGACCACCTTGAGAAATATATAGAACAGGTGAGGGGGGGTCTAGGAAATTAATAACATGACGCAGCTGTGGAGATGGAATAAGAGCTGTCTGAAATTGCACTCATTAAACTAATCTCTTTCGGCTGCCCGAACATGGAAGTAAAGCATAAAGGTTTATACCAAGACTGGCAACATGAGGCTGAACGTGTTTGTGTCTACCTTGCATCATCAGCCTATCTTAAAAATTCTGTAGTTCTCTATGTGCATGTTAATTAGCAGCATAAAGAATTAATGGAGTGTGCCGAAAGTTAAATAAAGCTAGAAAGAAAAAGAAAACCTCGGGAGAATCCGAGGAGAAACTATTTACAGATTAACGACATTCCCTCCTAGGACGAGAGATTAAAGAAAGAAAAGAGATCCCAACATGATGTTTTGCCACACAAGCTGAATCTGTTTTTTGGCAGAGAAGGAAGCTCAATCAACCAAAATTCACAAGCAAAACTGGTAGCAGTACACCAATGTACTTAGCAGAAGAAGGCAACAAGAAACATAAAAGCACGAGACAAATGGGAAGGTGGGGGCCTCTCTTCCACTCTTTATCTTACCAAAAAAGATCACCTTTTCAAATGTTGTTGGTTACAGAGCTTCGTGCGAGGAAGCAGCAGCAGTAGCTACAATGTGGTTTGGAAGCAGTGGCAGCAGTAACGTGAACAAGAAACACAGAAACCAACTGGGTGATGAGAAGGCGAGGGACAAAACGAACGAGGAGTGTGAATATATAGAGCAAAAGGTTAGGCTGGAAAATTTACAGGCGAGAGAGAGAGAGAGAGAGAGAGATTGGATAAGGGCTGGTTGTTTCTTGTTAGAGAGAGAGAGAGAGAGAGAGGAGAGACTCTCCTCTCTCTCTCTCTCTCCTGACACAGCAATCATGCATGTGTAAGCTAGGAAGGCGGCCGGTGAAGAGCAGAAATTTGGAAGAAAAAAAGTGTTATGAGTAGGTGTTGAACTGATGATGGTGGAGGAAATATGAGGTCATGTGAATGATGGTGGTGGCGATATGGTGACCAAAATCGGCATTATCGGAATCGAAGGTACAATAATGGGATTTTGGCCCTAGGGCTTGTAAAATGATGGTGGCCTGGTGGGCTAGGCCGTCCCGAGATTCGCAATGATGGCTTAGATTGGTTCGGACCATCATCACCTCACCTCACCTCCTCCCATCATCAATTCTCTTTTGTTTTACTTCTTTTCTGCTCTCCATTTTTAGTCTTCCTCTTCCAGTTTTTCAAAATTATTATTGCTTCCTTTGACGACTGTTGCTCATTATTGTTTCTCGCCGTAGTTTTGCACCGCCTGAATGGCGCCATCCATCGATATGGCGGTTTTGTATATATATATATATATATATATATATATATACACACACACGTTACACAATTATATTATGGATTATAATTGTGTAATTACATTGTATCTTTCAGTCCATTAAAATTTATTGTTTGTGTTGAGGGTATTTTTGATTTATTTTTTTATTGTACATGTTATTGTTGACTAATTGTTTAGAGGTGCTGTGTCTTTTCTGGTTTTTTAATAGTAGAGCCACGGTCTTATCCTTGGAATTGGACAAAGAAACCTTGACTCATCAACCCTTGAAAACAAAAATTGAGAGTTGTCAAGGGGCTATTGTTGTTTTTTCAAGTTTAATAAATAGTGAAAACACTAATGTTCCCTCATAAATAACAAGAGTTGACGTCAAGGGTATGTTGGTATTTTCATATCACGTGTTTCAAATGATAAGTAATTTCAATTTTTTTAAGACATCATTAACGCATCTATCTAATCTAATTTGCCGACGATTTTTTTTGTGGGTCATACAAACGGCACATGCAAAGTCATACAATGGTTCAAAATATTCAACCTTTATCTCACATGATGTGCCGTCATGGCCTTTTCAGCATGGTGGTGTGTATGTGTCAGTTTATAGTGGTCTAAAACTTGTCGGTGGTCTAAAACTTGTGAGTGGTCATTTTTTTTTTATTTTCTCTCTCGTGTATTCAACAATGCATATAAGTCCTCTTTGTTTATGGATTTTTTTATTTCATTCCTTGGTCATCTGATTATTTTTGTTCTAATTTCTTTTATAAAAGTTTTGGTGTAATTCAATTTCGTCTTTCAATTAAAATTAATCATATATGTTTTTTTTATCTTTATTCTTTTAATTTTTGGTTTGTTTTTAATTTCTTGAAAATTTTTTACTCGTTTTAATTTGTTTAATTTTTTCCTCCAATTGAAATTGATCGTATATTTTATTTTTCATTTTGGCCCTTATACTTTAAATTTTTTGATTGGTTTTGATTTCTTTAATTTTTCCGGTCCTTTCCTTTTAGGGAAATCCCTATTTTTTCTTTATATTTATGTATCTATACTCTTAATTTTGATTATTTTTTTATCATTTTCTCTTTTATTGAGGTTTTAGTTTGTATTCAATCCAATACTTAAATTCTAATTTATGTTGATAATCATTCTAAAATTGATTTTTTTTCACTGTTCTTTGTTTTTTTAATTTTTATTTGATCTTTAAATCAAATGAGTTTTTATGCTATTAATATTTATTTTGGTTAGTAATTATGACTTGAAGACAATAATAACAATAACTTATAAATTAATATTGAGAATATCATTAATAACAAAAACATTTATAATAATGACGATAATGATAGCAATAATAACTATAATGATTGTAACAATTTAATAATTATAATAATAATAATAATAATAACAAGAAGAAGAAGAAGAATTAATATGTATTTTATTAGAAACCCGCACTTTATAAAAAATCTGTCTAAATTTATTATTTGTGTAAATTTATAGCTTTATAAAAAAATATTATATTCCTCATATTTTTTATATTTTAAAAAATATAATTCTTACTCCAATAAATAAAGTGTAGGGCAAGTTACTCACGTGTGTCTATATAAATACACACACACAAACTCATTGTTATTTTGATTTAAAAAAAATGGCTCCATTTAATTAATTTTGAAATCATTAATGTTATTGTTTTTATTATTTATTTTAAACGGAAGAGTTTAAATTTGAGATTTGTTTTATATAAAAAAAATATGTAAATCAACTGAGGTCTAGTTCATGAACATATATCCATACGTCCAGATCGGAGAAATTAAATAGGAATCAGGGGCAACCATTTGGCCGATTGGCTAGCCAACTTGGAATTTAAGCTAACCATTGGGGTGCTCTGTTTTTTTATTTTCCCTTCTTCTGGTTTATAATTGTTAATTCCGTTCTGTTCTGTTTAAAAAATCGAAACAAAACGGAGTTGTTTTCAAATCGGTTTTAATTCCGGTCCATTCCAGAAATTTTGGCTGGAACACCTCGGTTTCGTTCCGGGTTTATAAAATATTAATTCAACAAGCATAATTAAAATTTGAATTTTTTTTTTAAAAAAATATTCTTGACATCTATACATCAAAATAATTTTAAAAACCAAAATATTTTAAATAAAAAAAGAATTCAAATTTTAATTATGCTTGTTGAATTAATATTTTATTTATATATAATTAATTATATATGAACAGTATAATACCAAAACAGCACGCCGAAACGCTCCGAAACCAGAACGTTTTGTTCCAATTAAAAAACCAAAACGACGACCAGAAAAATATTAACTACCGTAGGTTTACGAGGATGTTATTGGGATTAGCTTTCCTCGTATGTGATTTTTTTTTCTGGATGTTATAAAATATATTTTACTTTGAAACAATATTAGATCATTTTTATATATATAAAGAAAAACAAGATTGGACACCGAAATGACTATTCTATCCAAATAGCGTTTGCGTTGCTAGCACAGCGGGTGATGCTATGTGTCCTCTCCTTGCAACTATAATATAATAATTAATAAGTTAGTTATTCGCGCAGAGGTATATTTTTGATTAATTTTATAGATTTTAAAATTAATAATTATCTAAATTTTTCAGTAATTATATATATTAATAAATATAAAATTCAAACTTGAAATCATATTAAAAACAAAACTTTTAATTTCAAAATCTAATTACTGAAACACCATGCTAATGGTTGAGTGAGGTTTATTTTTTTATAACCAGGATATCCGGGCTATCTTACGTGCACTACAATTAATTTATGAATTTACTGGACATCCTGCAAATCCTGTGAATATATAAGACATCACAAGAGATGACTGACACCCTACTACAAAGTAAAAAAAACAAATTCATTGAACCGGTAGAGGAAGAGACCAGGATTATATACGCGGTGAGGTTAATATTTGAAATGATGAGAGGAGGGGTTGGATGATAGTTTGGGCAGCCACAGCCCTCATGGGTCATGAGTGCCTTTAACGTGAAACATGATGGCTCGCAGGATGGGGTTTCAGAGGGGTGAAATGGTCATCTGGTCCCGAAGGATTCCCCACATAATAGGAGTTAGGACATGCTTGCATCGGTAAATCATGATGATGGTTACTATTCATGGTGCTGTTTTATCTGAAATGACTGAACTGCCCCTAAGCTCCACCTCCTCTGAGATTTGCATGTAATTAAGAGACGTGGAATTTGTTCTAATTGTTGTTAATTACTCTCTTCAGTCTTCTCTTCCATTGAACTGAATTACTCTCCTCAAATTAAGATAAATTTAACATCCACGTTGGTGTAGATTAAAGTTTTTATTTTTATTTTTGTATTTAAAAAAAATAAATAAATGAATTCTTTTTTTCTTCGTTTTAAATTAATTTGTTTTAGTGTTAATAGATTGATATAAAAAATATATTAATTTTATATATTTTTAAACAATTTTTTTTTTTTAAATAAAATTAAATCAGAGATTTGTAGCAAAAAGTTTCTCACCACTTTGGTTATAATAAATCAGAAGGTTCCGGCTACTTTCTGTAATAAAGTGGATATCACCGTGTCTGCAACGAGCCGGACAAGGTAGAGACATGGCTTATTGGCTTGTCGACGATATTGCTTCTTTTTTTTAGCACAAAACTTCACTACAGTTGGTATAGAGTGCTCTTTTAGCCCGTCGTGCTTTGCCATGATTTATTGACTAATTTTTTTAATGTAAAAAAAAATCGAGTATAAATAAAAGACTATAACATGTAATTTGTTTGTTGTAATTAATTTAAATGAAACCCCTTATCAAATAGAAATTGTTTAAAAACAATTAGCCTCGAACATAGCAAAAATCGATCAAAGAACCCCGATTTAACTTGACTTAAATTCGTGGATACAAATATCAATTATTTTCATATTTGAAATTGAAATCAATCAAAACCTTTTATCCACGCCACCTAATATGACTACTCTTTTTTTTTCAAAAATAAGGGTAAAAAAACTTTTACTTAAATTTAATCCATAAAAACTAAAAGTATTGAAAAATTATCAATCTACAAGTTTGAGGATTGAATTAAACTTTTCTCTTGAATTTTAAAACTATGACTTATTTTCCCTGCTTGTTTCATTTGGGTTCGTTTTTTTAATTGTGTCTTTTCTTAACAAATAGGATGTAATTGACCACTAATTTAGCCTCAAAATGATTGAATCGAAGGGAAAGTAGTTAATGCATATCATAATTTATTAAGAAAAAATTAATATACATGGATGCTTGATATATAGTTCCAGAAAGTGAATATGATTGAAACGTTACATTTATTTTAATTTTTTTCCTGGACATTCATTGGAAAAGCCTTCATTATCCCTGGAAATTGTACCAGCTAGATCTGACTTATAGAAATTCTTTTGGATAATTTAGGCAAGTAGCACAGGAAATAAAAAAAAAAGGTGAATTACACAACAAGAAGTTTTTTTTGGCAAAATAGCACACTATGAAAATTCTTAAAATCTTATATGTTCTTCATAGCCAAGCAAATTGATAGTCTGTTCTTGATAAGTAGAGATGACATCATGGCTAGCATGAGCAAAAAAACACTTTCTTTGTGAATGTAGGGAAAGCACAAAAAATTATTATAAAGAGAGATGGAGATTATGAATATTTGTTTTGAATGATGTGTTTATAAACTATGAATGTCGTTCATAATATTAAAAAAAGTGATTAGAAAAGCCTAAAGAAAACTAAAATTTTAAAATTAGATAAATGATGTATCTTAATTTATAATTTATTAAGTATATAAAAAAATGATTTTAATTATTCGGAGGTAGTGTGACATGGATTACAATTTACATGCAGATAACAACGACAGGGACAACCCTCGAACCCTATAATAGTCAAATACAACTCCGGTCAACAGAAGCGTAGGAAATGTCCAAAGTGCTTAATTTGCAGTGTGAATGGAGCTAGCTAGAGTTAGAACTCTGATCTGAAACAGCCAATGATGACAAACAGAAACAATAATGGTCTCTTCCCCTAGCAATCCCTCAACCTCCATTAATGATTGCTGCTTTTTGCAGCAACCTTGAGCCTCCCTTGATGGAAGAAAATCAGAGGCTTCACGATTGATCAAGAGAGGAGGAGATGGGGGGGCTGGGCCCGTTCTCTTTTATTCCCATAAATGTGTATGACAGTGCTCAAGAGCCTTTGCATGGCCGCGCAGAGCAGGCATTCATGAGTGCCCACCACCATCCTCGTCGTCGCCGCCGCCGTCATCATCACCATCAGCAGCAGCTTCATTTGCCTGCTGATGAAATTATTCAAATGCAAATGACCATTCAAGTTTACCCAAAACTCGAGTGCGTGTGCGCGCGCGCGCCGATCGAGAGAGAAGGAGAAGATATGGAGAGATGATTGTCTGACCCACGAGGAGGGAGACAAGTTGACCCGTGGAATATGATTGGACGGCATGATGCTACACACGTGAAAGTTTGGAAGATTTCACTCTGCTGTATCATTTGTGATTTTATTGGCAGATCAGTTATGGTGACCCATGGGTAGCCAGCCATGGACATCTCAGAGTTTATTTTTTAAAGCCTGTTGTTACGCACTGTATTAATGATTATTTTTATATAATGAAATTTATTTTAAGAAAAAACTATTTATGATGTCATACCTAATCATGTCACAGAGTAAGAAACACCGATCTCCTGCATGTCTAATGATGAGTATTTGCATTGCATTATTACAATGAAATAAAATAAAATAAAATAAAAAAACATTGCATTATTATAACATTACATAATTTCTTATTTTAATTTTTATTCATTTGAATTGTTTTTTCAATTTAGTCCATTGACATTGTGTTTGCTAGCGATTGTGTTCTTACATCATAGTTCTTTTTAATTTCAATAACAAGTTGAGATTGGAAAGTACTTATGAAAAAATTTGAAAATTTTTATTTTTATTTTTTACTTTAAATTAAAAAAGTAGTTTTTTTAGATCATTTTGATGTGCTGATATCAAAAATAATTTAAAAAAAAAACATCATTTTGATGCATTTCTAAACAATAAGCACTTTTAAAAGCCACCACAATCGCCCTCCCAAACAGGCATATGATTTTATAGTTGAGAAGAAGTTAGAAATTGGATCATGACTGGAAATGTTTTAGAATTCAAGTTGATATTTTGTTTTTGGACCAATTAAAAGAGGATTCAAGTTTATGGATGGGTTTAATGAGGTCGATTAGGTGTTTATTTGTTGAAAAATAATGAGAAAATAGGTTTTCTTAGACTAATCGAGAATTGATGATTAAAATGTGTATTAGGTGACATATTATTTGCCACAGTAGATTTGATGTTATTTTAAAAAATATACCGGGTGGACATTGCATCATCCAACTACCATGTTTAAGAATACCAGGTCAACTACTCTAGACGTAGCCCACTTGACCTAGCCTGTAATTGGGCCATAAGTTGGCCTTATAGGCCCACTTGGTATTTTTTTTTTTACACACACTCAATTTAGATTTAATAAAATAAAAGAATTTGTTGGTGTTATTCCAGTCAAATAAATTAAGTTGTTAATTTTTCGGATTTTTAAAATAAAATTAAAAGTCTTTATCCATCCACAGCCATTTTTTATACACCCTTTTGTGATTCTTGTATTATTTAACGATCTAGTTTTTATTAACATTATTTTTTTTTAATATTTCTGGAAGATTATTTTATCGGGTGTATACATTATATATATTAATGAAAACTAAAATAGTTGCATTGAATTATTGTTTTCCACTCCATACATTAATGAACTTGTTGTCGATTTTGGATTGTAGTTAAAATCATTTTTGAAAGAGTAACATATCAAAATGATACATTTTATTTTTATTTTTTTTAACATTATTACATAAAAATGATTTAAAATCATTTTTTTAATTTAAATAAAAAATAAAAGTATTTTAATTTAATTTCTTTCAAAAATAACCTTTGAAACATAGGTTCTGTTTGATAATATGTTTCAAGGTTCTGATAATATGTTTCAAAGGTTACAGAACCTTGAAACATATTATCAAACAGAACCTTACTCTAAGAACCTTAGCAACTTTTCAACCAACCTCCTTCAAATCTAAAAAAAATCATCGCCTGGTCTTCTCACAAGAATGTTGCATGCTTCGATTAGCATTTTCAATCCTTTAACAGAACTTTATTTGGTCAATATCTTAAATGGTTAAGAGTCCGGATGATCTTCTCCAGACAAAACCCAAAAATCCTAGGTTGATTATTATCTTGGTTTCTAGCTTTTCAATTTTCATTGCTCATGTTGTTCCCTGATGTGACAAAGGCATTTACTTCAGCACAGGCTCAAGCTCTGCACGAGACAATCGAGAGCTGTGGCCCAAGAAGAATTCTTGCATCTTATTCAAATATTTGTGAAGGAAGCAGAACAACACGTAAGGATCATGAATATACAATGCAAAGAAATCTGCAAAATATAGTTAATATTATTGATGCTATACAGCAAGCACACACTTTTGAAACCACTGAGAGCGCTATTTTGAAACCTACAGATGTGTATATATATATATATATCCCAGGACAGCCATGCCTTGCGAGAATATATAATTTAAGCTCTGGGATAGCGAGAGCGACCCTTCTTCCTGAGAAACTCGGGAATCTCCACTGAACCACCTTCAGTGAAAGTGGACGGTCGCCGACTGATTCCAGAGGTGACATCTCCTGGTACTAGCTGACTTGCCTGAATTTCGAGTGCAACCAATCATATTATTGAAATGCATGTGCGTGTACGTGAGTGAGTGAGAGAGAAAGAGAGGGAGTGAGAGGGCGAGAGAGAGAGGCAATACCTGGAAAGGCTTGCCTTCATTTTCTTCTTGACGCTTAAATCCAGTTGCGATTAGAGTTATACTAACCTTCATTAAAACAAATTAATATTAAGGTCAGGGAGTTCAGATTCATGGAGTTCAGGTCTCTTATATGTCAGCATGTGCAAGACAACTGGGCACAATTTGATTTTCTCCATCACAGTTTAGCTAACAACAAAAGGATGAAAGAAAAGAGTCATTGAGATGTGGACGAAAAATCATAATCTACGGGGCGGACTTTGCTTGACAGCCAGATGCCAAACCAATGCCTGCCCTTGAGCCAAAAACAGGGGAGGGCAGAATAATTGCAGTTAGGACAGGCAGGCGCTCATGGTTCACTGAATGGGAGTGATTAATGGGGAATCTAAAATAAAAGAGAACTGTCCTCCACACCAAGATTTCCTGCCTCTAAATGAACCATTTAATTACGACCCCAAATGGAAGCAACAGTAAAGATGTTGACAATAACAAAGACTTACTTGGCCACTGAATGATGGATCTACCACTGCTCCAAAAATTAAATTGGCAGTAGGATCTACAAGGTCATAAATAACCTCTGCTGCAGCATTTACCTGCAGTTGTCATATGAAAAATCTTTAAGATTATGAAGAGGTAGATGATTATATTGATCACACTAAAGCACTATCACAACATTGAAGCAAAAGATTTACCCAAAATTTCAACAATTGATGCAAGGGCATACATTTCAAGCAGATTTAAGAGTTGAAATTAGGGAGGCGAACATGGTTTTAGGAGTGAATTGACTTAAGACATTATTCACTAATTCTATTTGATTTCATCATGATGAAATTATCTTTTAAGAAAGAAGGAAGGATGAATGAGCTTAAGAAAATAATTGAAAAGGCTAGTTTGTAGTTAATCACAATATCTAAAGTTCAGAAAAATCTGAAGATGGCTTTGTGGGACAATTCTTTTCCATTGAATCCAGGGAGGAATTCAAGGCGAAAAACATGAATCCTATGATTAAGGCCTTTCTGAAAGAATTTGAACCAGTATTTGAGGAGCCAAAAAATTGCCTCTAGTAAAGGGATTGAATCATAAAATTCCTTTGATGTCAAATTTCAAACCATTGAATATAAGACCTTATATTCATATACACACAAGAACGAAATTGAAAAAATGGTGAAGGAGATGTTTTTTAACAGGATAATTCAACCTAGCAGTAGCCCATTTGCCTCTCCAATTTTGTTAGTCAAGAAAAAAGCAAAAGTTGGAGGTTTTGTGTGGATTACAGACACAACTAAATGAACTGGCCATAATGAACAAGTTTCCAATTCTATTGATAGATGACTTGATGGATGAAATGCATGAATCACAATATATCTCAAAGTTCGACTTGAAGTCAGGTTATCACCAAATGAGGATGCAAAATATTGATGTTGAGAAGGCTGCCTTCTAAACATACCATGAGCATTGTGAGTTCAAAGTGATGTCATTTGAGTTAACAAATACACCTGCAACCTTGCCAGCATTGATGAACAATGTGTGGAGCTTTTCCTGATAAAATTTGTATTGGTTTTCTTTGATAATATTTAAGTATACAATTCTACATTTGAATTGCATGCCAACCATCTCAGGGCAGTACTAGAGAAATTATAGGAACATCACTTGTTTGCTAGGCAATCTAAATATACATTTTGTGAATATCAGGTGAAAAACTTAGAGCATGTTTTATTTGTTGGAGTTGTTACAAGCCCTAAGAAGACAGAAACGGTAAGATATTAGCCTATTCCTATGACAATCAAGGAGCTCAAGGGATTTCTAGGGTTAGTAGGTTACTACCGGAAACCTATAAGAGGCGTTGACATTATTAGTAAACCTTTAACTGAAATACTCAAGAAGAGTTGTTTCAATTGGAGTATGGATTCACATGTGGCTTTTGAAAGGCTTAAAACAACCTTATGTGATGCACCAATATTGACATCATCAAATTTTTATAAGATTTTTGTACGAGAAATTGATGCTTGTGTTACAAGATTAAAGGCAGTACTTACTCAAGAAAGGATACCATTGGCTTTTCATCAAAAGCCTTATGTTCCAAGCATTTGGAGTTGTCTATATAAGAGACAAAATACCAGGAAATTTTGATGGCAGTGAATAAATGGAGGTATTACCTGGACCATGATTAGTTTATTATCAAAACTGATTTTGAAAGTCTGAAATATTTCCTAGATCAGAAAATTAAAGAAAAGGGTTGACCAAGCTTTTGAGACTGAGGTATCAGATTCTCTGTCGAAAAGGGAAAGAGAACAATGTTGTTGATGCCTTATCAAGATATAGAAGAGGGAAAGAGAACAAGGTTGTATACGCCTTATCAAGAAGGGTGATGATTGATGAAGAACTGGGAACTATTGAAGAAAATGTAATAGAAGACCTGGGTGGGTTGCAATGCCTTGTCAGTAGTTGTACCAACCAACATGGTATAAAAAGATTATGGAATCCTACAAAAATGATTCCCAACTACAAGAAGCCATTTTGGGATATTAGTAGTAGCTAACAATTGTCCTGAATATAGCTTTCCTGATGGAATAATAAAGTACAAAGACAGAAATGTGATTGGAAAGGAAGGTGAACTAAGAATGTAGTCAAAATAGCTCATGATTCTTGTATTGTGGCCATGCTGGGAATCAAAATTCTTATAAAAGGCTCAAAGTTGTATTTTACTGGCACTTGATGAAAAAAATAATGAAACAAGTGGTCTAGTGTGATGTTTGTACAAAGTAAAAATGAAGATGGTGGCTTATCCAAGGCTCTTATAACCTTTGCTTGTACCTAGTGGCATCTGAAGAGATATTACGATGAAATTTGTAGGACTTCCAAAGTCTTAAGGTAAACACAGTTGCTTCATTGCCTTATCACACCCTTTTACTGCAAAGATGGTAGCCGGGATATTTCTGAATCATTTCTACAAGTTTCATGGACTATCAATGACCATTATGACAGATAATTGTGGCTTTAAAGAGAAATATGATGCTGAATTCACGTTACTTTGGTCCATATAAGGTCATTCAAAAGACTGGAAGTACCATATAAATTGTTGTTACCAGCAACAACTAATATCTACCCAGTGTTTCCTGTTCCTTGCTGAAAAAGACGATTGAAAGTAGTGCAATAGTATCTTCAACAGTTCTAGTAGCAGATGAATCAGGAAAAATGAGGGTGAATCCTGTGGCAGTGCTTGAACAAAAGATTATGGAAAAAAAGGGAACAGGGTTGTGGCGGCAGATATAATCACATGGTCAAATTTGTTAATTGAAGATTCAACCTGGGAGGATTTGAATATTGAAGAACTTCAGCTACAATCTCCAGATTTTGACATCCATTCTTGAGAACAAGATTGTTTAAAAAGGGAGAGACTTGTTACAAAGAGTAGCAGTAACGCGTGCAAGAAGGAATACCAGAAGAAGAAGAATGACAAGAAAAGTTGTTATAGTTAATTAGTGTATGGAAGCATTTAGCAAATGGGGATAAATGTAGTTAAGAAATACAACAAGATCAGTTAGTTAGTTGGTTAGAATGATGATATAAATGACACATGATGTAAAGGAATCTCAAGTATTATGAAGTATAATTTCCGTAAGTTATTTAGAATGATGGTATAAATAGCACATGATGTAAAGGAATCTCAAATATTATGAAGTAACATTTATGTAGAATTGCAGTGTTCTTCCCTCTCTTCAGTTCTTCTACCTCTAAATCTCCCATTCTTTACATAACCTCTGTTAAGACTGAGTTCTTGGCAGAGTATAAATATGAAACAAAATTGAGTTTTAGAGTTATCTTAAAGGTTCAGTGCCTAAGTTTTATTACCTTTGTCTTGTTCTTCTATTTTCTTTTCTTTCTTGCTTAAAACGTATTGTTGCTATATAACCTAATTACTGTTCACGTACTTGATTTCTCCATATTTCTTCCCAAACAAGCTCCATTCAACCTTTGTAAATAATGAACCCTAACTCACCACATAGGAAACAAATCTAGAATCTGTCATCCATCACTACTAGTATAATCTGAGAGGAGGGGGGGAGAAAGTTACCTCAAATAAAGTTAAATCACTTCCACCAGTTATGTTCCACACAATTCCAGTTGCCCTCTCTATGCCAATATCTAATAAAGGTGACTGGATTGCATTTAATGCTGCATCTCTTGCCCTTGTTTTACCTACAGAGAAACAAGAAGTCTCAAAACAATTGTTTTGCATGAACCATGAATTGAGAATTGACCAGGCTCCATCTTTCTGAGCAAGAGTATACTGGTATTGAGGGGGCATCTTCAGCAATCAACTTGTCATTAAGAACAGGCAATACCGTCTTTGAAAAAAACATCAGCATGAAGAGAGAGATATTCCATCTAATTTCATTTCCTCTTAAATGCATCATCAATTACTGAAGTTTATTTTAAGAGGAAATAAAAATAACGTTAATTGTGTACAAGCAAATGCATATTACCTCCGTATAAACTTTTTCATGCACGTTTAAAAATTATGTAATTTAAAGGAATCTGGATTTTAACATTAAAAAAGTAGCTCTTTCTTTCAATGTCGAGCATTGAAAAAACCCAAAACTAAGAACCTATATGGGAATGTCCCCAAACCAGAAAACTAAAGGGATCAATAGAAAACACACCAAATCTCGGAATGTTTGGAAGATTGAAACACACTCTATTAATGGGATGACATGGAAGATTTTGTTCGGAAAGCTCGGAGAGGGGCTCATCACGGACAATCCACCAGTCCTTGGCCCTTCTCAGTGGGGCTCGAGCTAAATGTTAAATTGACTTAGTATATGTAGTCTGAAATTGAAGATTAAGATACCTTCAAAGTTAAAACTGTACCTCCTGCAAAGTCTCAAAATTACCAAAAAAAAATATGCTTGAGTATACAGAAATTTGGATTCTGTCCTCGCAAGAAAAATACCCTGCAGCTTATAACAAAGAAATCTGCCCAGGACCTACATTCTTGGACAAAAATGACCTTTAGACTAATGAAAAACAATCAAAACTGCCTTTGGTTTCCAAAATCCAGAATTCTTGTGCGGATGCTGTAGCTTCTCATGCTGTACTTGAGAGCAATGCATTCTCTCTAGCCTATCAGATACATCCTATCCCACTAAGAATGCCCACTCCTCATCTCACGTTGCTAACTAATCTACCCCCTCTCTTGTAAGGGCATTACTGAGGCACGGCACTGCCTACATACATCAAAGAACCTGCACACATTCCTCCATCTACATTTAGCCATCTGATTCATGAATGCAAGTTAAAGTTTCATTCTAATTTCTATACGATGATGCCTTGGATATAACTAGCATGGGGAAATTTCTTCAATATTCTTGGTGTAATGAAGTTTATTGCATTATTTCATTAATAGTTAAGATTTTTAGGTTTTGAGAAGTTTAAGAAAGGTCCAGGTAGTTTAGTTAATCAAACATAATTTTTTAATCTGGCCATTAGATCGAACTGAAATTTAAACAGAAGATTCTGAAGGCTCTATTTCTTATGGGTTTAAAATCTAGTGATGATCAAAGATCGAGAAGGCCTTTAAATAAAGCTCGGGATTGTCTTTATTTACCTTGTTGTATTTAGATTCTTTTTTCTATTTAGAGTATGACTTTTCATTTAATTAGTATTTTATTAGTTAAGATTCTGATGATAAATGAATTCAGTTAGTTAGCTAAGTTTTAATTAGAAATATTTTCTGGTAAAGTATTTCTAGAACTATTATAAACAAGGATGTCTGGTTTATTTAGATATTAAGAATCCTAATGATATATGAATACTAGAGAATTTTTGGTAGATCAAAAATCTCTCTTGGGTTTGTAACCTTAGAGCTTGAGAATCTTAGCTTTCATTTTGAGTAAGCATACTTTTGTGCAAGGCCCAATGGTTATTTTCTTTCCAAAGCAAGGCAAGAAATGAAACATTTTGATGAGTAAATAAAATTACCAGTTGCAATCCCTATCCCCATGAGCGAGGAGCCTGCATTTGCCATTATAGCTCGCACATCAGCAAAATCCACATTCACCAATCCAGGAACCTGCAATTCATGAAACCAACACTGGTTGGAGTACACAGGGCATAGTCCCTGAAAGCTAAATATGATATTCAGAGGAATCACCTTCCTACTCATTACCTAACCAATGTACAATCTTTTTTCCTCCATAATGCTCATACAGTTTTTATGTTCTTGCACCTCAATGGTATCAAGACATGTCCAGACGTCAATGTATTATGCCAGTGCACCAGTTTTGAAAAAGTTTTTTTCTTTTCAGATAAATAATAGAAAAAATGATATTTGGAAAACAGGAAATTGGAGAATAATTCAACCTCTAAACAGCGAAACTAAAAACAAAGCTAGAAGACAAAAGACACTCCAATCCCTTTGAATATCGACTATGGAAATGCCCCTAAAAGCCCCGCTGCATAAAACCACTAATAACGAAAACAGCCTTATCAACAGTAGGGAAATAATATTCAGAAGATATTCATGAAAACAGCCCCGAAGACAATCCTCAACCCAATCAATAGTTTCCCATAAGGCCATAACAATTGCCTCAAACAATAACCAATCCTAAAACACTCACTTTCCTCTCCATTCAAACAGGCCTACAGCTTTTCTCTCCCAATGAAATCCACAAAAGAGAACAATAACAAACAGCTGACATGCTTGGGATCACCCAAGACACGATTCAACTCCAAACAATCTCTGCCACATATCCATGCTACCAGGTAGTTCAAATGAGATGACCGAGATTCTACATTTTGTCGACACAGAACACAAATATTAGGAGGTACAGTCTTATGAGGCATTCTAATCTGTAAGAATTCATTACTGTTAATATTATTGAGCATCGCTATCCAAATGATAATCTTAACTTTATAGAGCACCTTAGCTTTCCAAAATGAAGACATCAGACTGTTTCTGGCAGAGTGCATTATGAATCATCCGCATAACCTATATTGTTTTGACTCTTCAAATAAATTTTAGAAGGAATAAGGTCAACTATTATGAAAAGGGCTGCAAGATGACAGATAGCAACAAACAAAGGTTCCTAGATGCGTGTGTTTGTGTGCAGCAACAAAAACAATAATAATAGAAAAAATAATCAAATATAATGTTTTCAAAGCAATAGCTGTATGTATTAATACCGTAATGATATCAGAGATACCACGAACACCCTGTCGCAGAATATCATCTGCCAGGTTAAATGCTTCTGTTACTGGGGTACTTGGGGAAACAGCAGTCAATAATTTGTCATTTGGAATGACGATCAATGTGTCAACGTTGTCTCTCAAAGCTGCAATTCCTTCCTGGGCCTGAACTGCCCTTCTCCGTCCCTCAAAAGAAAATGGGGTAGTGACAATACCAACAGTCAATATACCCATTGACTTTGCAACTCCTGAAATAATAGGAGCCCCGCCAGTGCCAGTACCTCCGCCCATTCCAGCCTTCAAATTTGAAGTCACTAAATTAAAAATTTCAAGCAAGAAAGCAAAAGAAAGGGAGTAACAAATATCCATCCAAGTAAGAAAGTATATCACAGTACCCAGCTTCTGGCAAGCTTGGTCCTAGTCCTACGCATTTTTATATTTTATAGCACTAATAGCACAGGTGCAAAGAGAAATTCAGTGGTACATTACATGCCGCTCAGCTATGTATTTTATAGCACTAATAGCATCAAATAGATTCTAGAGTTTTTAGACAATGCATGGATTTACGTGAAAAATTAAATTGACAACACCATGGAGATACGTAAGTTAATGGAGAGTGTACTAAAACCTAGAGATTATGATCTGCTACAATAATATACGGAAAAAAGAAGAAAAAACTACAATAGTGGGAGACTGTTGCAGGGAGAACAGTTACACAAGATGAGAACAACATTCATTGCAGAATAAAAATTCAAACAAAATTTGCACTCACAGATGTGTTGACTTAAACCAGCAGTGCGAGCTAGTCATTTACACACCAACTAGTGGACAATTGCAGTTGGTGCTTAAAAGAAACTTTGTTAGAACACCCACTCAACACTATTCGATGCATGCCATCTCAAAAGTCCCCCACAGATGGATACACACCAAATGACTAGCACGGATTTAAGTTAAAATATTACTTAGAAACGTTGAAGATAAAAAAATGTTGGCATGGAACGAAATAGGTAATAAGCATCTTTTCAATAAAACAAAGTTTGCAATAAAACTAAATTGTAGAATACAGTAATTAACTTACGGTGACAAAGACCATGTCAGCACCATAAATTGCTTCTTCTATTTCTTGTTTGCTTTCTTTGGCAGCGTTCATCCCAATCTCCGGATTACCACCAGCTCCAAGACCTCTAGTAAGGTCCTGACCAATTTGCAAACGATTTTCGGGGAAGACGGGAGACATGGTCATGGCTTGGACATCTGTGTTTACAACCCAAAACTCTACACCTTTCATTGAACTTTCAATCATGCGATTGACTGCGTTAGAGCCTCCACCTCCAACACCGATGACTTTTATGTTGGCTTCATTGTGATTACTTGGACTAGACTCATTCCTTCCAGGGGCGGTGGTGGTTACTTTGTTGTTCCCCTCCTCACCTCTAACTCTAAGCATTGATACTTCGGGATGAAGATTAAGAAAAGGGTCCTTGTTGCTGCTGCTGCTGTTGGGATATTGTTGGGGGATTTTGCTAGCAAATTGGGGTGATTTATTAAACTTGGACTTAGACTCAGTCCTTTTAAGAGACCCAACTCTCCCCATCCCCAAATGATTTTCCCTTGACACTCTCATTCCCGCTCCAATAACACTCAACAGTCCCGTCGGCTTTCTACTATCACAGAGTGTACAACATGGTGAAACACAAGCTGCCATTTTTTTCTATGCCACAGGAAAGAAAGAGAGTCGAGGAACCAAATTATTCGATGAAAGTAGAATACCTAGCTGCTAGCCAAAAAAAGACAAGACAATCAAAAGAGTTATAAAAGCAGACGTGACCGACAGATTACTGGAGCAAAACCCAGCAATGGTTGCATAATGCCAAGACGGATAAAAGATTCAAAGCAGCAACGGCATAAAATTAAAAGAGGACCCATATGGCATATGGGTGGTTAAGCACAGAGAGCAAAAACCTTGGAGATTTCTCTTCAACCATAGCCAGCTTAGATTTATTCATGCCAAGAGCCGAAAAGGATCGGGCGGTCAGTTCGTTTTCTTTTCTGTTCTCTTCTTGTTTTTTTTCGATAAAAAAGAATTCCAATCAAGGGTTTTACTGTACCCTTTTTTTAATTTTTAAATTGTCTTCATCAAATATTTTATTTTTTAATATTAAACTTTATTTAATTTTATAATAATGTTTTCTGATATAGATGAGAGGTTTAACAAGTTAACTTGGTTGATTTAATTTTTTTAATAAAAATGAGAAACTAATATAATCAATTCAACTTGTCAAACTGTGACTAAAAAATATTATATAAAACTAAAAAATAGATTTAATTTCAAACCAATTTAAGAAGGATAAAATGAAAAAAAGAAATATAAAAGTAATTCAACTCAATTTGAATTAACTTGTTTTGGTTAAACAAGGCATTGCCTTCTAAATTACATGGAAGGTGACCCATCGGTCATAATAAAGATAAAATCATGAGATATTATAGAAATCAAATCCTACCAAACAAATCCTAGATAATCAAGATTATAATTAATCAAACACAATTGGTCTTAAGAAGGATAAAATGAAAAAAAGAAATATAAAAGTAATTCAACTCAATTTGAATTAACTTGTTAAATATGCTATCTTGATCATAAGATCATGATAAATTTATTAAAAAAAATATGAAACCCTACTTATAGTAAACATACTACTCAAACTAAAAATAAAATGTAAGGCAAGATTGGGAAAAAAAACATAAAACACTGTTCAGATAATGTTTTGTGGTCATGTTGTTTTATGTTTTGTTAATATAATAATAACTATACTATATACTTATTAGATGCTTTCATTTCAAAATTTTTATTTTTACTTTTATATTTATAAGTTTGTGGTTTTATTCACAAAGATAATAGGGAAAAGTTATCTTTAAGTACATTATACTTTATTGCATTTTACACTTTATCCTGATTGTTTTGTAGACTATAGAAAACATTTTAAACTCTGTATGATCATGACACTTTGAAAAAGCACCAACAATGATTTTTTAATTTTTTACAAGCTTGTTGTTATTTTTTATTTAAATAAAAAACTTTGGTGTATATAAATAACTGATCTCATAAAAGCAATACCTTTTGTGACAACTTGTCACTTCCTTGTAATTGCATAATAATTATTAACAATTTATTATTTATTAAAATATGTTAACTTCAAAAATTTAATTAAATCCAAGAAACATTTTAATAACGTTATTAATTTTTGCTCTTTTTTATTTTTCCTATATCCTAAACGAGACACGTGCGACCCATTTTGAGCATCATTAGGTAATTTTCTTAGTATAAATTCACATAGTTAACATTTTTATAATGATATTTGAGATGTCATTGTAATAGTTTCAATAGACTTTCAAGATTTTATTAATTATTTCCTTTTATTCTCTCTTTTAAATCTTTTTTTTGGAATTTGTGCCAAGTTATTTTAACAATTTATTTTAAATACTACTATTTACAATAGTGACATTCACAAAACTATATTATTTTCCCAAAACAATTACTTGTGTTATTTTGTCATTTTTTTAAAAAAAATATTGTGAGATTTTTCTCTCTTTTCTCTTTTATGTTTTTTCTCTCCTCTCACAAAATCCATGGATATAAGGGGAATGAGATGCAAACACCTAAAACTATAAGAAAGAAAATAAAAAAAAAATAATTAATTAAATTGAAGTTTTGCAAAATTCTAAAAAAACAAATTGAGCTTTAGATTGCATTGTAAAGGAACAAAACAATCCTAGAATGTCGTTTGTGCTCTCCTATACTAGATAACCAACGGACGTTATTATGCAGGTTTGATCAAAATATTCTAGAATATAAAAATATAATATATTGGCCATCATGAATTAATCAGCCTTAAAAATTCCTTACCCGACTCCTTTTTTATTACATGTTCAAATTAAACCATATAAAAATTGTTTTAACGTGGCCTAATTGATTTGGGTTCTAGACAGTGTTGTAAAATCCGTTCCGTTTATAAAACCAGGACAAAACGGTGTTATTTTTGTCTCGATTTTAATTCCGGTCCGTTCTAAAAATTCCGGCCGGAACGCCTTAGTTCCATTCCAGGTGTGTCGTTTCGGGTTCAAAATCTATTTTTTTATTTTTTAAGAATTATTTTGACATCTATACATCAAAATAATTTAAAACACCAAAATATTTTAAATGAAAAGGAATTCAAATTTTAATTATGCTTGTTAAATTAATATTTTATTTTTATATATAAATACATATATATAATTAATTATATACGAACAGTACGACACCAAAACGGCTCACCGGATCGCTCCGAAATATGGTTTCAGAGCAACTCAAATGACTAGGAAAAGTATGGTTTTCAATTTTCATATTCGATGCCTTTATTTTTTTATGGAAAAAAAAGAAGAAGAGGCAAGCCAAAGATGTGAAATCTGTTCCGTTTCGGCCGGAACATACCGTTCCATTCTTAAATCCGGGACAAAACGGCGTTGTTTTCGTCCGGATTTTAATTCTGATCCGTTCCGGAAATTCCGACCAAATTCTGGCCGGAACGTCCTGGTTTCGTTTCGGGTGTTCTGTTTCGGGTTTATCAAAACGACGCCAAAAGAGAAAAAAAAAGAGAAAGTTGTCGTTGTAAATGGTCTGGGGCCGGGATTTTTATATATACTCGCAAGAATCCGTCAAAACGAGAAAATATAAAAAAGTAAACAAAATATTAGTCACCTGTGGAGGAGAAGTCAGTATCAGGTCCGGTTGTAGAGGGGAAGTGTTGAGGTAGCAGCAGGTGACTTAGTTGACAGAGCTATAAGTTGACTAAGTCTTTTAAGTCTGTAATTAGTTAGTTGTAAAGTCAGTTAGAATCAAATTGTAATTACAGTATTCAGGGTTGTTGAATGTTGTATAAATACCAAGTTTCATATTGAATAATACAATGAACAATTCCAGCACTCTTAAATCCAACATGGTATCAGAGCCAATCTAATCAAGAAACTGCAGTCTCTTGAAAAGAAAAAAAACCAAATCTTGAAAACATACTGAAAACAGCCTGAAGAAAACTCAAGAAACCAAGAAAATTATGAACACCGAAAATAACTTTGTACAACCAGCAATACCACGCTTTGATGGGCACTATGACCATTGGGCTATGCTCATGGAAAATTTTCTAAGATCTAAGCAATACTGGGATTTGATAGAGAAAGGCATTCCAGCAATGGCAGAAGGGGTAGAATCAACAGAAGAACAGAAGAAGTTGGTTGAAGAAGGAAAATTGAAGGATCTAAGGGTCAAAAACTATCTATTCCAAGCCATAGATAGGACCATCATTGAGACTATACTCAATAAAGAAACAGCAAAAGCCATCTGGGATTCAATGAGGATGAAATACCAAGGTTCCACTAAGGTGAGACGTGCCCAGCTGCAAGCCTTAAGAAGAGAATTCGAACTTCTTGGAATGAAAGAAGAGGAGACTGTGGATGAATATTTTGCAAGGACCCTGATCATTGCAAACAAGATGAAAGTGCATGGTGAAAAAATGGCACAAAACACGATTGTTGAGAAGATTCTCAGATCAATGACTCCAAAATTCAATTACGTTGTTTGCTCCATTGAAGAGTCCAATGATCTCACAGCCATGACAATAGATGAACTCCAGTCCAGCCTCTTGGTTCACGAACAACGAATGCAGGGACAGAAGGAAGAAGAACAGACCCTCAACATTATCAATTCAAGAAGAAGTGGAGAAAGGTATGAACATCGAGTTGAAGGAAGAGGAAGAACTCGTGGAAATCTTAGAGGGAGAGGTAGGGGAAGGAGTAGACAATTCTACTCCAAAGCTCAAGTTCAGTGCTACAACTGCCAAAGGTTAGGACATTTTCAATATGAATGTCCTGACAGGGAAAAGATTATGAATTATGCTGAATTCAATGAGGAAGAAATGTTGTTAATGGCATATGAAGGAGAAAAACAATCAAGAAACAGGGATGCATGGTTTCTTGATTCTGGATGTAGTAACCACATGTGTGGCAATCAAGACTGGTTCTTTGATTTTGACAATAGATTCAGACAAACCGTGAAACTTGGAGATAACTCAAGCATGGTGGCCATGGGGAAAGGAAATATTAAGCTGATAATTGATGGGAAGAGTCAAACAATCACAGAGGTATATTTCATACCTGAACTTAGAAACAATCTTCTAAGTATTGGGCAATTTCAAGAAAGAAACCTGGCAGTTCACATGCAGCATGGTGTTTGTAGAATCTATCATCCAAGAAAGGGGCTGATTATGAAGTCTCAAATGACAGGAAACAGGATGTTTCCACTGTCTGCCAAAGTAATTCTGCCAAATTCAAACTGCTTTCAAACTACATCTCAGGAGGACACATCACTATGGCATCGCAGGTATGGACACCTAAGTACTAAAGGCTTGAAAATCCTGTACAACAAGAACATGGTCACAGGACTACCAATGATAAGTGATGCATCAGAAGTCTGTGAAGACTGCATGAAGGGGAAACAACATAGGGAGAGCATGATAAAGAAAAGTGAAGGAAGAGCATCTAGAAAACTTCAACTAATACATGCAGACATCTGTGGACCCATTCTTCCAGCATCTAACAGTGGCAAAAGGTATATAATTACCTTTATAGATGATTTTAGCAGGAAGATTTGGGTGTATTTCTTGAACCAAAAATCTGAGGCATTGTCAAAGTTCAAAATGTTCAAAGTCTTTGCTGAAAAGGAAAGTGGTGAGCAGATTGGTTGTCTAAGAACCGATAGGGGGGGGGAATTTACATCTCTGGAGTTTCATGATTTTTGCAACAAACAAGGGATTAATAGACAATTAACAGCACCCTACACACCCCAACAGAATGGGTGGCTGAAAGGAAAAACAGAACCATAATGGAGATGGTAAAAAGTATGCTATCCGAGAAGAAAATGCCAAAGGAGTTTTGGCCTGAAGCTGCTGCATGGACAATTCATGTACTAAACAGGTGTCCAACCCTAGCTGTCAAGGATTTTACCCCTGAGGAGGCCTGGAGTGATTCAAAGCCCTCTGTAAGTCATTTTCGAGTATTTGGATGTGTAGCCCATGTACACATACCAGATACTCAAAGAAGAAAGCTAGATAACAAAAGCCTCAAATGTGTCTTCTTGGGAATCAGTGAAGGATCCAAGGCATATAGACTGTATGATCCAGTCAACAAACGAATAATAATTAGCAGGGACATTGTGTGTGCTGAAAATGAAAGCTGGAATTGGAAAACTGATGCTTGTAAAGAAAAGGTGGCTGAATATGATAATATGAATACAGATAATGCTCACATAAACAGGGGGAGCACAAATGTAGAAGAAAATCAAACTCAAGAATCAAGAGTTGAAGCTGTAGATCCAACTGGTGCAGAAGCAGGCACCAGTACTGCTGGTGGCAACTCAGGTGTAGCTGAGATGACAGGGGAAGGATCAAATCATCTGAAACAAGGAAGGACTCGCAGGCAACCAATGTGGATGAAGGACTATATTACCAGCAATGAATTGATTGACAACGAAGGTCCAAACATAATCCCTGCAAGTGACACAGAAGAGGAGGACATCCTAGCAATGTTTACCTCTGTGGGAGATCCAGTTACATTTGAAGAAGCTCACAAGAAAAAGCAATGGGAAGATGCAATGGATGCTGAAATAAGAGCAATCGAGAAAAACAATACATGGGAACTAACCCCCTTACCTGCTGGTGCAAAAACAATAGGTGTGAAGTGGGTGTTTAAAACAAAGCTGGATGAGAAGGGTAATGTGAACAAATACAAGGCCAGGTTAGTGGCCAAAGGATACAAACAAAGGGAAGGGATCGATTACAAGGAAGTATTTGCTCCTGTGGCTAGGTGGGACACGATTAGAACCATTCTAGCCCTTGCGGCTCATAAGCACTGGGATGTTTTTCAGTTGGACGTAAAAAGTGCATTCTTGCATGGGGAGCTCAATGAGGCAATCTTTGTTCATCAGCCACAAGGCTATGAAAGGGAGGGAGAAGAACACAAGGTGTATAGGCTGAGAAAAGCACTCTATGGGCTTAAACAAACCCCTAGAGCTTGGTACAGTAGAATCGAAAGCTACTTCATTAAGGAAGGATTTGAGAAGTGTTTCTGCGAGCACACTTTGTTTATAAAGGCTGACAACACTGGAAGCATATTGATAGTCAGCCTATATGTAGATGACCTCATATTCACGGGGAACAATGAGGACATGTTCAGTAATTTCAAAGGGTCAATGCAACAAGAATTTGAAATGACAGACCTTGGGAAGATGAAGTATTTTCTCGGCATAGAAGTATTGCAGACCACAAATGCCATCTTTATCTGCCAGCAGAAATATGCCAAAGAAGTCCTTGAAAATTTTGGCATGGAACAGAGCAATTCTGTCACAAACCCAATGGTGCCTGGTTGTAAGCTGTCGAAAGAAGGAAATGGAGAGCTGGCTGTGGATGTCACAGCATACAAGAAATTAGTAGGGAGCCTCCTATATCTAACAACTACAAGGCCAGACCTTACTTACACAGTAGGATTAATTAGCAGGTTCATGGAGAAGCCTACTGTGTCACATCTACAAAGTGCCAAGAGAATACTAAGATATCTAAAAGGGACCACTGACCTTGGCATCTGCTATAAAAAGGGAAGTGAAGGGAGTCTAATTGGATTTGCTGACAGCGACTATGCAGGAGATATTGATGATAGAAGGAGTACCTCTGGGTATGTGTTTATGCTGGGAACAGGTGCTGTGTCTTGGTCTTCGAAAAAACAACATGTAGTAACATTGTCTACAACAGAGGCAGAATTCATATCTGCTGCCTCATGTGCTTGCCAAGGAGTCTGGCTGAGACGAATTCTGGAGAAGCTGGGGCATGAACAAACAAGCAGCACCATCATATATTGTGACAACAGCTCAGCTATTAAGCTGTCAAGGAATCCAGTGCTACATGGGAGAAGTAAGCACATTGATATCAGATTCCATTTCTTACGAGAACTTACAAAGGATAAGGTGGTGGAGCTGGTGTACTGTAACACTCAAGAACAGGTGTCTGATATAATGACCAAACCTCTTAAGCTAGACACTTTTCTGAAGATGAGAGACAAGCTCGGAATGTATGTCATAACTGATGTAAACTGATTGTAAAAATTTAAATTCAATTTAAGGAAGGATGTTGAGGTAGCAGCAGGTGACTTAGTTGACAAAGCTATAAGTTGACTAAGTCTTTTAAGTCTGTAATTAGTTAGTTGTAAAGTCAGTTAGAATCAAATTGTAATTACAGTATTCAGGGTTGTTGAATGCTGTATAAATACCAAGTTTCATATTGAATAATACAATGAACAATTCCAGTACTCTTAAATCCAACAGGAAGCTGGTGGAGGGGAAGGAGCGGGAAGGGGAGAGGAGGAGTTTGCAAAGTTGGGATTTTGAGGATATAACTCTGGTTAAAGACAGCTTGGGGAAGAAGCCATTGATCGGAGATGAAATGGAGGTTCATAAGAGCTAGGGCTTTTGTTTGGAATTTGGATGTGAGGTTTTCGGTGAGACGGAAGCGATGCTTGGCAACTGGGAGCAGTGACATCAAGGTGGGAGGAAAGGTATCATAATATGGTGTGGGTGGTCAGGTGGGCACTTGATAAGGTGTGAGTATAGCTTTCATTTTCTCTCCGCCGTTAGATGGATTCCTACTAATTGATTGATTATCTGATTGGTGATCTATTGGTCCAGAAAGAGATATAGAGTATAGAATCTATAGACAGATTGAGAGGTCTAGAAAACCAATTTGTAAATTCTGTTTTGGTTATCGGTTTGATTTTTTAAATTGCATTATGCATTCTCTATTGAAATATTATGGAATCATTATTTATGATGTATTTTCCATTACTTTTTATTTTTTAAAAAAAATTTGCTCTCTCTCGACTAAATTGAAGGCCAATTTAAATTAGATTGTTAATAGAGGATAAAATAAAATGAAAAATGAAAAACTAGTGGAATAGAAAGATAGCATAGATGGAGGTTTTAAAGTTTGCAAGAAAATAAACTCTGGTTCTTCTACTTTTCTAATAATATATTTCTGTCCCTATAAATTTTATACATTCATTTTTTGTATGAAAAAAAATCTTTTTTTAAAACTTTTACTCTTTATATTAGAGAGATGATATAATAAGTTGTTGGATTTCATCTCATGACAACAAAATCATGATTGATAGCAATTCCAATCATGAAAAAAAATTTAGTATTAATAAGTTTCATTTAGTGTTTTTTGCCCTTTCCTTTACATGAGATAGTAAATATTGTCCCTAAGGGGCGTACTGTAAAGGGCTTAAGATTTGTACTAATATTCTGTTTACTTTTTTATATTCTATTTACTTTGAAATACAAATTAAGAGTCTATTTGAGAATGCAATTAATGTCGATTTTGAAAATGATTTTTGTTCAAAAATATATCAAAATAATATTTGTTTTATTTTTAAAAAATTATTTTTGATATTTATACATCAAAATAATTTAAAAATACAAAAATATTTTAAATAAAAAAATTCAAATTTTAATTATGCTTGTTAAATTAATATTATATATATATATATATATATAATTATATATAAACAGTACGATACCAAAATGGCATACCGGAACACTCCGAAACTGAAATTTTCTGTTCCAATCGAAAAACCGGAATAATTACCAGAATAATATTATAACTTTGGATACAACGTATCACCTGTTGCCTCGAATCTTATTATCACAGTGGTGGTTGAAAAGTCAAAAGGTTGTTTTTGAACTTAATAAAGATGACACTATAGAACAAGAAATGAGGGCGAGAGTGAGCAATTATTGGAATAAAAACAACTAAATAATAATGGTAAAAAAGTATATCAGACATTTTTTTTTAATTAATATTGGCCAGACACACTTCAACTAATCCTACAAATCCTAAAAATGAATTCGTGTTAACTGGGACACAACTGCTAATAGCCTAATATACAATATATAAAAAAAAAACATTTGTCTTATTCCATGCTAGCACCGACCTGCTCTCTCCATTGTCACATCCTTTCCTCGAGGAGGACAAATTCTTGTGGTCGCCCTCAATGTCTTCATGGGTACGATGATCTTGTTCCGTCCCTCTAAAATTAAAACCTGAGAATGACACAGAAGGTATGAAATTACAAACAAGAAGAAAAGGATCTAAGACAATTAATACTCGTGAAAAATTGACTCGCGGAATGAACTTTCACTTGGCATTACAAAGAACAGCTCGAATTCCTTCTCATCAACCTCAGTTTCTCTTTCGTCTTGCGGGCCTTTGTGTGCGCCTTCATCCTTGGTTCCTCAAAACACTGCACCTGAAAAGGGATACAAACCAAGAATCAAACGAGCAGTTTTCAGGTCGCCACGTCATGAATTTCGAAAAATGAAAGTGAGGGGCCGGGAGCACTGCTGATAAGAACTCTAGAAATGGAATCGCGAAAATGGCGGCACGTGTAATTCACGATACCTGTTGCTTTCTTTTCCTTTCAAGCTCTGCCTGCTCACAGATGAGACCAGTAAGAGAAACATAATTGAGAAATAGAACATACAGATTAATACTAAGAGATGTAATATCGAAATACCAGAGCATGCTGGAGTTGCTTGTTCTCTTCTTTCAATTGGTTCAGTTCAGCTTCCAGTTCAACTGTATAGGCCTGTAAGACAGACAAAATCAATCATAATTTCTAGCTATAAAGAATATTTGATCTGTTTTTCAAATCGATGAGCAGAGTTCACTCAGAGGGCGAAGAAAACTTGAGAGAATTATTAGTGCATCAACTCAATTTGAAGATACTCGTACATTTGGCCCTCATTATATATATAAACTGATGGATTCACAGATGCGCTAGATTTGATTCATCCATGTTCTATAAAAACATCCGTGAAGAAAATCCAAAAGTCCTCATGGCATTATAAACTAGCAGTCAACAGAGTCAGAATACATATTTAGAGGACATACGTAGATTGATGTTCTAAGTCTATTGATATTTAGAGGACATACGTGGATTGATGTTCTATATAAGTCTATTGATATTCAGAGGACATGCGTGGATTGATGTTCTATACAAGTCTATTGATATTTAGATGTTGTAAACAGATAGTAGTACCTGTTTTCTAGCTCTAGACCTCGCAGCAGACTCTCTATTCTTGATCATCCTCCGTTGCCTCCTCTCCGCCACCTTCTCCACCGGCCCATCAATAATCCTCTCCCGCCCCCTTAACCCCCCCATATCCATCCCGAACTGGTTTCCTGAATTATCGAAATTAGTAACCATCCCATCTGATGACATTGGACTCAGTGGTGCAACCGTTCCCACTCCATGACCCTGTCCATACCCGCCACCATTCCCTGATCTCCCACCATAAACAGCAGCTGAGGATGCCGCTGGCAGCTCATAACCACCACTCCTACCAGGTGACTCTCCTATGGGCGCAAACCCTTGATGCATAACCCCGCCCCTCGTGGCCATGCCTAAAACTGGTCTAGCCACGAAACCTGTTGCTACAGCCGGCTTATTGTTGTTACTCTCGTACAGCACACGTTGTTGTTGCTGAAATGGCGCAGTACACTGTTCCCTCACGACCCCTGCCTTGATCAGAAAATCCTCCAGTGTCATCTCGCCAAAAGTCGCCTGATGAGGGGCAGTCTTGGGATTTTGCACATTACCGCCACTATTTGCAGCACCACCGATCTGCCCCTTTTGGATCTCAGACCAGACTTCATCCACTGTTTTCCTACACAGAGGTGCCGGCAAAGAGAGTGAGTCTTGTCTAGGCAAACCGTGCTGCCCTCTATGACCATATGGATCATTCAAAACCTGGCTTGCATTGTTGTCGATGATGATTTGATTGTTACCGCTCATGTTGGCAGAAGTGGCAGTGGCTTGATTTTCCTCGGCAGTCCAGATATTGGCAAGAAACTCGTCCATGTTCATTGAACCGAAGTTCCTGCCACTCTCACAAAGAGTGTGCTGGAATTCGTCTAAAGTGAGGGAGTAAATGGAGGATTGTCTGCAAAGAGACGATAATGGATGGTTCTTGGTTTGCTGCTGGTCCGGTTGTAATGGCGATTCGACCTCACTTTGCGAGTTCAACTCTGATTCTGTTACCACCATCGTTTTCTTCTTAATTTTTTGTGTCCTATGAGTGGAAGTTGAAGCGAACTTCTGCAAACGTCGAGGATGAACTGGTTAGAAAAGATTGATCGCGCAGTTTCTCGAGTGTGAATGCTGAGGTTAATTACTTTCCCTTTGGATTTGTAAACTCTGAAGAAGAAAACGGCATGAAAGCAAGTTTAACCGACAACAACATGGTGAAGTTATATATTATTATTATTTTTTTTTAAAAAAAAAAACATTATTGAAAAACCGCTATACTCAGAAACGAATTGACAAAACACTACAGAGCATTATATTATATATAAAAACTAAAAAAATGCAAATTAAATGAAGGAGATGGCGTGATGAGAATGGTAGAGGAAGCTTGCACCTGACTGAAAATGGCAGAAAAGTAGAGGACGTCTCTTTCTTGAATACCTGCTGTAGATCTTCACTGCTTTACTGAAGTTAGCACAGCCATCAACCAAGCTTGAGGGAAGGGGAAGGGAAGCTAAGTAAAGCTATTGGCGCTACCCTGCTGGAGCTCAAGAGTGGGATGGTGGGACCCGAAGTTTTTATGAGAGTTGGGAGCGAAGCCGGTTTCAGTCCACGTGCTGTTTTGCGTACACATAATTCTCTTGACACGTATCTTACATGTGGCCTGTCAATGCTCGTTACGATTGCTGTCCATCTCGTTGTTTCAACACGTATCTCGCTGTTTAACTATTTCAATATATATCATGCATACAGGATTTTGTAGGGTTTGTTTTAAATAATAATAATAATAAATAAATCCGTGTCAATCTAACTGGGCCCAGTCCAGAAATAAAGCCTATAAACCAA
Source organism: Salix exigua (assembly GCA_032356905.1). NCBI lineage: Eukaryota > Viridiplantae > Streptophyta > Magnoliopsida > Malpighiales > Salicaceae > Salix > Salix exigua. Next base: position 4,590,226 of record CM063593.1, on the reverse strand, counting down.
TTAGAACGAGGCCCAATGGATAACCCTACCCAGCACCTAAATAATTCCCGGGAATGCGGCCACTCAATCAAAAAAAATATTAAATTAAAAAAATAGTATTTTTAGTTAATTTTGATGTTATGATGTCAAAAAATATTTTTTAAAAAATTAAAAATATCATTATGATATTTTTTTCAATGAAAAATACTTTAAAAAACAACCTCAATCACGCTGTCAAACATTCTCTAAGAGATGGTTTGGTATTGTTATAAATCATGGGTTTTTATTCAAGAGAAAAAATTGTTTGTTTAATTAAATAGTTTCTATTTTTTATATATAATTGTGTGTATGAGTTAAAATTATATGTTTTTTCATTTGTAGAAGTCTACGAGAATACAAAAATTCATCTCACAAAAGTATTAACCAAGTACATATTTATTTTAAAAAATCACAACTAAAAATATTTTTCTCAAGTTTTATTTTTTAAAACCATAACAATAAAAAATTACTATAATACCCAATACAAACTAAGGACATGTTTATTTTTACAATGAACTGCAAAAACAAACTATATTTTCGTAAATACAATTACAAACATTAATATTAATTAATACTTAACAAGGAAAAAACACTAAATAGTTCAATGTTTCACTGTTTATATGACCATCATCTCGCAATCCATGAAAGTTTTAGCATTTTCCAATCTGTACAAAAAACTTTTCTTCCTCTTAATTTGGTCCTCATAAGTTATGCTGTCATGCTTTTATTTTTTAGGAGTTATTTATTTACATGCGTTTATGCATGTGAGATGTCAAAACACATTTCAACATAAAATAAGTAATTGGTTTTACAAAATGGGATCAAGAAAATTAAAACAACAATGACAAAAATTAACATAATAGAAAAAACAAAGCCTTTTTCAAGATGCACTCTTCAAAAGATGCAAGAAAAACTTAGCTTTGGTCTCTTAGTTTTTTGTCTTGTATTTTCTACCATGTTGTTTTAAAACTTTCTATTTTAGTCCCTCAATGTTGAGATAAGAGAAAGAAGGTCACGGTAAAGTGAGAAGAGAGAGAAAAATTAAATAGTTTTTTTTTCTAGCCTTTTTTTTAATATTATTGAAATGCAAGTGGCCAGTATCTTGGAAGTCCTTTTTTAAAAGTACAAGCAAAACTTTACAGCTTATGAATTTCTAGTTTTTTTATATTAATAGTTTAATACAGGCTGATTGCAAAAAATATAAGCCCCTAAATCTTGAAGAACAAAAATAGATAGATAAAATACTTGTCGGTACTCTTCCGATCGCCATTTTGATTTTTAGATTGGAGCGGAACATTCCGGTTTCGAAGGGTTCAGTCGTGCTCATATATATGATTATATATATGTACAAATAAAATATTAATTTAACAAGCATAATTAAAATTTATTTTTTTAATTTAAAATATTTTGGTATTTTTAAATTATTTTGATACTTAGATGTCAAAGATAATTTTTTTTTAAAAAAAAAGATTTTGAACCCGAGCAGCACCTGAATGGAACGATGCGTTCAGCGAAATTTCCGAACAAGTCAAAATTAAAACCGAGACTAAAACAATGACCGTTTTATAAACATTCTGTGAATGTAACATAACATAATCAACAAAAATGAGATAAATAAATAGTAAATTAAAGAAGAAACACTTGATTAGAAAATTTTAGAAAGTAGACTTAAATAATTGGTTCCTCAAAATTTAGCGGACTCGGACAGAAAGCCATCAGCAATGAGTGAGTGAGGCTCCTGATTTGAATTTTTAACAAGGCCCCACTACTCTTAGAAAAACGCAAACTTCAACGGCTACCCTCAACTTTCCACACAGCAAACCAAAAAGTGGACTAGCCGTTTCTCATTTGAAAACACAGACATAAAAACCCTAAAACAAATCTCCGATTCAATTTTTTTTAGAAAAATCATTGATCCAAAAGAGATAAAAAAGAAAATACAATCATAAAGCTCTTTCCATTCTTAAATTTTTCTTACAGAAAGAAGAGATATGATGTCACTGACTCCTGATCAATCTAGAAAGGTAGGGTTAGGCTTAATGCCATCTCCAGTTCCCTTCCTCACGCCTCGGCCGGAGAGGCGCCGCCCTGAATCGAGAGGCCACGAATGGAATTCTGCTCGTCAGGACAAAGATAAAGAGGTGAACGTGCAAGTCTTGCTAAGATGCAGGTGGGTTTTTTGAGAATAAATTATTAGTTCAATATTTGATCAAAACAATGCAGGAAATCCCATTTGATCGAGAATCCTCCTTTTCAGACCCTTAAGTGATGAAGAGCAAAGAACGAATGTCGCCAAGGTGATCGCATGTAACGAGCATAAAAGAGAAGTCACTGTCTTGCATAGTATAGCTAACAAACAAGTAGATAGAGTTTTCACCTTCGACAAGGTAACAATGCCAATCATATGCCACTTTGATCCTCTGTATCTGAAAACTGCGATTTTCTTTCGAGACTTTTAGTATTCTTTGCTTTAAACGTTGGCCGTGCAGGTTTTTGGGCCCAAAGCGCAGCAGAGATCGATATATGACCAGGCCATTGCACCGATTGTTGATGAAGTTCTTGAGGGTTTCAACTGCACAGTATTCGCATACGGGCAGACGGGTACCGGAAAGACGTATACAATGGAGGGTGGAAAGAGAAATAAGGTATTGGAAGAATCAGTTGTGCCGTTAATATTTGGTTTCTTTTGATTAAGTATATTTTCATTTTCATTCTAAACAATTGCAGGGTGGGGATTTGCCAGCTGAGGCTGGAGTTATTCCACGAGCAATTCGCCAAATTTTTGATACACTGGAGGCCCAAAATGCTGACTATAGCATCAAAGTGACATTTTTGGAGCTGTACAATGAAGAAATAACCGATTTACTGGCTCAAGAAGACCCTTCTAGAAATGTGGAAGATAGGCAAAAAAAACCCATTTCTTTGATGGAGGATGGGAAGGGTTGTGTGGTTGTAAGAGGTCTTGAAGAAGAAGCTGTCTATAGTGCCAATGAAATTTACACTCTCTTAGAACGAGGAGCAGCCAAAAGGCGCACAGCAGATACATTGTTAAACAAGCGAAGCAGGTTAATTTTACTTTTCTTGAGTAGTTGTTACTGTTCTTGCCTATGTGAATGAATCTAGTTAGAAAAGACACTTTACTAAATTCATTTCGTTACTCTTGCAGTCGCTCTCATTCTGTCTTTTCCATCACCATCCATGTAAAAGAAGCAGCTGTTGGAGAGGAGGAACTCATTAAATGTGGCAAGCTTAATCTTGTTGATTTGGCAGGATCAGAGAATATTTCTCGTTCGGGTGCAAGAGAGGTACGGAAAGATATACTAGCTGATTTGGAAGGATCAGCTAGTCTCTTGAGTATATTTGATTGCTGTTTCAGTAACTTGCCCAATAATCTTGAATGCGTTGCATGCAGTTGGTTCTAATCAGGAATAGTAGTGGGAAGGACTATTTAATTCTTAGTTTTATTCTATGGCTGATTCTGGTGTTTGATCTTTATCAAGTTGGATTTTCACATGGAGATTCTTAATTGAATTTTTAAAACACTTGCCAGAAGAACAATCGATGACGGAACTAGGTCTGGCCACTGCTATCTGCTGGATAGCCGACTCAGGCTGCAGTTTTGGATGAATTCCAAGCCTTTAATATACTTCATATTTCTTTTGTTTTTTAGATTCTTACTATGGCTCTCGAACATTTTAATTTTCACTTTCATTAATAAGCTGCAAGAAGAATGTTGCATCTTAAATTAGTTTTGGAACAGTGCTGAAATTTGATTAGCATTCGAAATTGCAGGGGCGTGCAAGAGAAGCAGGGGAGATTAACAAGAGCTTACTAACCCTGGGTCGTGTTATAAATGCACTTGTGGAACATTCAGCCCATATACCTTACAGGTTCATGATTCATCCCTAAATCTTATCTCTATCTACTACCGTTCACATTTCCTTAACGAGTGTCTGCATTTTGTTTCCAGGGATAGTAAGCTGACGAGGCTATTAAGAGATTCATTGGGAGGAAGGACAAAAACTTGTATTATTGCTACGATTTCCCCTTCTGCTCATGCTCTGGAAGAAACTCTAAGCACACTAGATTATGCATATCGGGCTAAGAGCATAAGAAACAAACCAGAGGTTGTCTAGCTATTTCTTTTGCCTCTTTGAAATGATAGTTTGATTCATTACTTTCCCTTTCTGAATTACTAAATTTTATCTTGCAGGCAAACCAAAGAGTTTCCAAGGCTGTATTGCTCAAGGATCTCTACTTAGATATTGAAAAGCTGAAAGAAGGTCTGATGACACACCTCGTTCTTAGTCCATTTATCGTAAAACCTGGATTTGAATTCTTATTATGGCATGGTCACGTTAATGCAGATGTTCGCGCAGCAAGGGAAAAGAATGGGGTTTATATTCCGCATGACAAATTTGCCCTAGATGAAGCTGAAAAGAAGGTGGATTTTTTATTGAAATTCATATTTAAGTCCTCTTATGTGAATCACTATCACTATCTTTAGTAGTTCCCTTCTTAAATGAAACTCATGACATGGGCAACCACATTTCTGAATTTGTGTGCATCATCAGTGAGCTCCTGATTCGTTTTATGAAACCTGAAACCTGTCATTAATGATTCTTCCCATGTCTGCTTAGCAAATTGACTGAATCACTTTACAATACCTTACAGTTGAGGATTGAGAAGATAGAGCAATTGGAGAATGAGCTCAGTCTCAGAGATAATGTATATCTTGCTAGCTGTCTCTATCTTTACTTTGTGATTCTTTTTCCCTCTAATATTTAGGTGACTTCATTCACTTCCTCTTAATGCAGCAAGTTGAAAGATATAATGAGCTTTATCTCACTGAGAAGGAAAAGAAAATTGATGTAGAAAGGGAGCTAATGGATTGTAAGGTAATTATGTTCTCCATGTGCAGCTCTTTTCTACTTTCTGTGTTTCTTCTGGACATCATTCTAATTGCCACCATTTTGTTCCTTTAGATGACGTTGGAGAAAAGTAACAACGAAAGGTTGGATCTTGAGGAGAACCTTAGGGTAACCATTTCAACTCTAAAGGAAAAAGAGATCATCATCTCGAAGCTTCTATCTTCAGGTAAGTAAATTGATTGATCATTTGCAGAAACCAAGCGTTTTTTTTCCATCCATGTTTAATACATCACTACATGAACAGAACATTCTTTAATTGAGCATGCAAAGGAGCTGTGCATCGGTTTGCAAACTGCATCAGAGGATATAACTTCACTATTCGGCAGATTAGGTATGAGAACTTCATTTCTTTCCGACATTAGTCTTTTGTTTGTAGACGTCCTGGACGACAAGCTATTGTGTCTATTTTGCCGCAAGTAAAAGTGTTCTTACCTTCCACAGATCAGAAGGACAAGATGGAAGTAGAAAATAGAAACATGGTTCTGACATTTGGTTCACATCTAGACCAGAGTTTAATAGACCTGCATAAGACAATCTTGGGGTCAGTTTCTGAACAACGGCAACATCTAAGATGTATGGAAGAACATGCTGAATCATTCCTTGCGAGCAAAACCGATGTGAGCAAGAGTATTGTTCTCAGTTTATATTATATTCTCCACTTAACTGGTCTTATCTGGCTGATAATTTTACATTCATCATGAATACCAGGCAACAGAAGTCTTGGAAACGAGGATAAAAAAAATGAGTGAGACATATGCTTCAGGAGTAGCAGCCTTGAAAGACCTTGCCAATACCGCGCAAGATAAAGCTTCCTCTGACTTGCAACAGATAAATACTATAATCTCGTCTCAAATGAGAACCGTTGAGCAAGTATGCAGTCATAGTTAGAGAATTATTTTCTAAGATTTGTTATGGTAGTCTAGGATTCAAAATGACCATATCCTGAATCCCTTTACAGTTTCTTGCCACCATGTTGTCCGAGGCCAAGGAGGTTATTGAGGAGATCCATAGTTCTCTTGCTGACCAATCACAGCTACTGGATCTCTCCACTCGACAACAAGAGAAGGTAATGCATACTTTTTCGTTTTCTGATGCTCGTCATTGTCAACTTTCCGCTACTGATATTCCTTGCACACGTGTCGAAATTTCATGAACCCGTGTAAAATAACAGGGATTACAGCGTAGTTTTGCTTCTGCTCAAGCAGTTTCAAAGGCGACAGTGGATTTTTACAATGATCTCCATCTTCGAGCTTCTGAGATCATGGCATTTCTTGAAGAAAGCCAAATCAAACAATCAGACCAATTATCTAATTTTGAGACGATATTCAAAGTAAGTTAACTATATTAGATTACTGTGCACGCTACTTTTTCTCAAGAAGAAAAAAAGAGTACACATTAGTTTCGATGGTATGAGGAGACATTACAAGATGATGAACTTCCACCTCTTCTGAACAGGAGAAGGCTGCTAGAGAAGAAAAGGAAGCTTTGCAAAATATAGCAGGAATATTAGCATCATTGACTTCTAAGAAAACAGCTATGGTGAGTAATTCAATCCTTTACTTCTAAGAAACCATTTGGTGGAAGCATGCTTGATGTTTTATAATTATGTGTAGGTGTCAGAGGTATCAAGGGACATCTATGACACAAAGATGCGAGAAAATAATAGATTGCAGCGGGAATTATCCAACATGCAGAAGGCTTCATCCAATGCCAAGGAGGGGTTGAGTAAATATGTAGAAAAAATGGAGAGACATTTTATGGAAGACACATTCTCGGTAGCTGAATCGAAAACTGTCATGGAAAATTTCCTCCAAGAATGGTATGTTCCCTTTAGGGATTTATTTTATTTTATTTATTTCAATTCTACCTTACCTGCCTGCAAAAGAAAGTTCTGTGGGTACACCTTCAACAAATTAAAGAGTGGTTTTCTATTGAAACAACATTGGGGGGGGGGGGGGGGGATGAAAAAGGTGTTTTGATCAATAGCAATTTCACAAAATGTTCAATCCTTGCATGGAAGGAAATGTAATGAAAATGATACATAATTAAAAAAAAAATCCTTGAATAGTTTTCTCAAAGAACATTGGATATTCTCATGTACATGCAGTTCAGAAAAGGCAAACGATTCTAAGCAACAATGGGAAAATGCTCATTCACTCTTGAACAATTCCAAAGAGAGAACTGTTTTAGAGATAGAATCTGTTGTGAGGTAAGTTGACCATCTTTTGAATTCGTTCTTCCCTTTTTCCACCTTTTTAGGAATTTTAAATCACAGCTGAAAATTTACTTCTGCAGGGATAGAGTAAGTAAAAATCATGTTGCACATCAAGAATTTTTATCTGCATCCTCTGCTATGAAAGCAGATTTTGATGCCAGAATTGCTGATGTGATGGCTGGAGTTGATGGTAATTTTATAATATTCAGCCACTTCTTCTAAAAGATATTTGCACTTGGTGTCTCAATCGTTCACTTCTTATCTCACAGATTCCATGATGCGGGATCAAGAAACTAAGAAGGAAATAGACTCCATTACTTCCCTGTGCCAGGGTATGCTCAGGTCAACACAGGAAAACCATGGTGATCGGATATCAAATATTAGAAGCAAGGCCGAGAAGTGCCTCACGAAAGATTATCTGGTACACTTCTTTATTGCTAATTAAATTTAAAAAAAAAACACGTTTTAGAACGGCTTTATCTTACCCTACCTTTTCCTTGGAAAAACAAAAACAAAACCTCACGAGTTTTGATGAGATAAACCGGTGGAGCATTTTGATGTCAGATTATGCACTTTGTATAATTTTTGTCAGACCACTTTTTTATTCCTGTTCAGCAGAATTTAGATTTACTATTAGGCATTGTTGGAGAAGTTGTAAATGGAGAACTGGGTCTTGTTTTGAACAACACAGGTTGATCAGAATTCTGGGACACCTAAAAGACGAGTTATAGCAGCAGCGCCCAGCTTGGCCTCCATTGAAGAAAGGAGAACAGTGGTGGCCTTGGAAAGTCTGAAGGAGCACGGGAATTTAGAGAAGGGAGCAAAGTGGAGCCACGCAGAGAGCAAGATCCCAAAACATCATGCGACGTCATTTAATAGAGCTCCTTTCACTGATGTCAACTGAATGTCATTAGTTTATGCAGAGAGCAAGATTCCAAAACATCATGCGACGTCAGTTAATAGAGCTCTTCACTGATATCAACTGAATGTCATTAGTTTAGGAGGTAGTGGATAGGAGGAGGAAGGGGTCAACTGAATATATTCAGAAGGGGCACGCCTGGTGCTCTATCGCCATTGCTGCATCTCATTGAAAACGCTCATCAAAGTGCGTGAGTAAACGCACTTTATTAAATGTTTTACCAAATGTTTAGTATTAAAAACTTATGAAAAAATAATAATCTTGTCACAAGTTTATTGCAACTTCCTGCTGAAGAAGCACCAATCTCTTGCTTTGTTTCCTTCAATTTTCTTTTTTGTATGCATATATTATTATTTAATAGAAAAAATCTGTCAGTGAAAGTAATAACAAAATGAGGGAAATGCCGATGCCCAAGTGAGCTTCGAGATTCAAAATTACACTCGAGAGCCGTATTTTGTTCTTAACCTTGTTTCATTTCCACTTGGCATCAGTTCATGCCAAGATAAAATTCTGATGAATTCAGAGCAGTATCAAGGAACCATAAGCTTAAATTTGTAAGTGAAGTCCCACAATATGATTTATATTATTCTCTAATACACACTCTCAAATGAAAGTCTTTTGAGCTTGAAACTTGTATAATCTCACATGACCTTGTGCTTGGTTTTTATCAAATAGAATGTGGGTGGTTAGATTCGAACTCGTAACCGCTAGGTCAATAAGACTCTGATATCATGTTAAGGAACCATCTCACCTAAAAACTTAAACTTATAAGTGAAGTCCATAATATAATTTTTATTATTGTCTAACAAATATAATAGAAGATGTCAGAATGAATTCCCCTAATGTGGAGGCAAATAAGCACATGGAATAGCATTTCAATTAGCACAATGTTTATTTAAATAAGACTAGATAATTTGTTTGCTCTCCACTGCAAATAGAATTATATATTTTAAAAAGTTAAAAAATATTATCAAAAGCACGAAGATTTTTTAACTTTGGTAAGATGATAAATCATTAAAAAATTTATCTTGATTTTTTGTTTAGCATGGTTTTTTAATAAAATATAAAAAATCTAACTCGATGTGTATTGATTTATTTAATAGGTTTGAATGAAACTTGGATGATTTGTTTTTAAATTTCAAAAACTAGTATTGAAAAAAAAAATAGACAGAATATAAAAAGAACATTGAGTCATGTAAACGTTCCAAACTATTAATATGGAATATTTCATGCGTTGAGAAGTTGTAAGACTCAATTACTAACAAATATAACATTGAAGCATGAATTATTATAATTATTATTTTTATTGTTCTTATCATCATCGTTATTACTATCGTCATTATAATAGTAACAATAATAATTTTTATTATTTTTATTTGAATTGCTATTTTTCTTAAATATCTTTGATTGATTTTTGTAATTTAATTCTTAATTTATTGAAAATCAAACTTTACAATTTGGCTAGATTGAATATTTCAGGTCCAATGATATGGGTTATAAAATTAAAACATCAACATATCTTGTGGTGACCTAGTCTTAACGAGTGTTATTAAATGTTTATCGTGATTGATTTTTAATATTTTTTATCCTATTTTGCTATCTAAATATAATATATATTTAATTTAAAATAGTCTACTCTAGGCGATGAAATACAGATACGGAGGGCTAGTATTTTCTAAATTTTGAAAACAATAACCTGAAACTTGCTTGATTTGTTTTTTTTAAAAAAAAACCTTAATCCTGTCCACGTGTACAGTGAGATGGGCTTCACGACCTTGAGATCGTGCAGGGCACCATCGTATAATGCCTCCTCTAAAAAAACATCAAAAGCCTCTCCTTCTGCTCTGTAATTGTGATGCTGATAAATAGATCCCGCCACCCATCCCTCCCCGTAAGATTCCGGACGTATCTTCTCCGGTGATATTCTACACCTCCAATCACACATCGTATGGTTCTCTCAAAACTCCACGATTTCATTGTTCTTCCTCTCTTGAATCACCTGAAAAGGTGGGGTATTTGCGTGCGTTTCTTCTTCTTATCCTACTGCTAACAGTATAACGGTGATTATTATCACATGTATTTCTGCAGATAGATATTTCAAGTGGGCAAGTTCGATCGTGACAGCAACAGTCATAGATGCAAATGGTATGTTTTTTTCTTGCCTATAATGTATGTAACTTTTGCGGTTGACTGATTTCTTTTGATTTGTTAAGCTATGCAATAAGATAATGCTTGAATTGTTTTCTGCGAACTTCTTAAACATGGTTGAATTATTGTCGTTATTTTTCTAAAATGGTTCTTAGTGATTTAAGTGTTTGGAGTGGAAAAGAGTATTATAAGACCAAAGACATTGAAAAGAGAGCGTGGTAAGTAAATTACAATGCGCTTGCTTTCCGTTTCTTCCATGCATGCGAAGGATGTGCTTTTATGATTTGATATTTACAGCGAAAACAAATTTTATTATTAGGTTATAGGGAGAGAGTTCTATCAGCTTTATTCCTTGCTCGCATAATTAGGTACCCACTTGGCAAGGAGATCTTGTAATTATTCTATCTTAGGGTACTGACATGGTAGGGACTCATTTCTTAATGGTTTATTTGGCAGTCTTTCCAGAATCAAGGTCTTTGGATGGTTAAAGGTGCTGGCTGTATAAATGACGGTGAAATTAATTACGATAATTCTTCTTCTAGAATCGAGTCAAAGCATTCTCACCAGTGGTTGATGGATGGTACTGAGGCGGAGCTATTTCCCAATAAGAAACAGGCAATCGGAGTTCCAACCAACAGTTTATTTACAGGAATGCTAAACACAAATGTTACCCCATGGGGCAATGCTTCTAGTTTTCAGTCAGTCTCTGGGCATTTCAATGAACGATTTTTAGATTCTGAGACAAACAGGGTTGTTGATTTTGATAACCGAAGCATTGCATCAGTCAGCTCAGGAAAAATTAACAGCATAGGCAGGAAGTTAGATGAGCATTTATATGGTAATGATTCCCCATTTGGCTTATCAATGCCTCATATGCTGGAAGATCCAAGATCAGGTTTAAACTATGGAGGGATTAGAAAAGTGAAAGTTAGCCAGGTCAAAGAACCTGAGAATGTCATGCCTGCATCAGTGGAGCATGCCTTTAGAAGGGTGGATAGCAATTCCATGTCAGTTGCTCGTTCTTATGACAAAGATGAAAGTATTATATCGATGGGTCTTGCTTATAACAGACAGGATGAGAATGGCATGTCAATGGGTACTCATGACAGGGAGAATAACATTTTTATTTCAATGCGAAAACCCTGTAACAAGGGTGATGAACACATATCAATCAGTCAAATGTACAAAGAAAATGGCCATGCCATGCCAATGGGTCATGTATTTAGTAATGGTGAGAACAATACCATATTTATGGGTCAAACCTACAGCGAGGTAGATGAAAATACCATCTCAATGGGGCACATCTACAATAAAGGGCATAGCGGTGTGGTATCGATGGATCAAACCTTTGACAAAGATGGTAATGACAGTCTATCAATTGGCCAGTCACGCAATAAGGGAGAGAGTACCATAATATCCTTTGGGGGCTATGATGATGATGACACAAATTGCTCAGGGAAGCTTACATCAAGCTATGAACTGTTGATGGCCCAGCCTTCTTTTCAAAGATCAGAAGTAAGAAATGATAATGAACTGGTTAAATCAAATGTGGATGCACTTGTATCTGCTGCGCACGTAGCTATGTCGGGGACTGATAATATTTCCAAGAAAAAAGATATAAAAACAGCCAAGAAGGTTCCCCCAAACAACTTCCCTTCAAATGTTAGAAGTTTGCTGTCCACTGGTATGCTTGATGGAGTACCTGTAAAATATATGGCATGGTCACAGGAGGTAAAACTTAATTCTATGTATTCATCTTTCTGTTTGCTTTATCCTTTGATGAGAATTGACATGTTTGGTTCATCATATCTATGTTAGAAGGAGCTCCATGGTGTTATAAAAGGTTCTGGATACTTGTGTGGCTGTCAGACATGCAATTTCTCCAAGGTGTTCAGTATGATCTTTTTATCGATGGAAAGTTATTTTTCTATTTTTTAGGAGCAAATCAAGGGAAAATTTTGAATATGTGTGTGCGTGTTCTTACTCTTTATCATTTTCTAGTGAAGAAATTGTGTGGAGTATGCTGAGTGTGATGCAGAACAGCTTTGGGGATAGCTCCGGATTTAACTTTTAGGGGATGTTTAAAGATTGAGTCACACAATCAAAAGGAAAGCTACTGGAATTTTATTCACAAACTGATTCTCTCTGCATTGAAGATCACATAACCTTTATTTATATGGAGTTCTTGCGTTAATTATAACTACAGTTTAGCAAAACAAATCAATTAGTCCTCATGGCTACAGAAATTTATATTTAATCTTGCTATTTTTAAATCCATTTATATCTTAGTTCTTTTTGTATAAAGTAGGAAATACCTAATGATTGCGCAGGAAATAGAGTACTAAATAGAAAATAAAACCTAGACTAGGACAGTTTTCAAGGATTTCCAGTAAACATAGAAATTATAGATATACCCCTGTATACAAAAAGACACTAATTTTGCTTCTTTTGTCATCTCAATAAGTTTGCATCTGAAATTTTAAATACTTTATTTGTAGGTAGTTAATGCTTATGAATTTGAGCGGCATGCTACTTGCAAAACTAAACATCCAAATAATCACATATATTTTGAGAATGGGAAGACTATCTATGGCATTGTTCAAGAGCTAAGGAGCACACCTCAAAATATGTTGTTTGAAGTTATCCAGATGATAACCGGTTCACCTATCAACCAGAAGTCTTTTTGTCTTTGGAAAGGTGATGGAAACTATCTAGTTAAACTCTTATTGCTGTAGTTATTTTATTGATACATTTTTTTTCCCGAAAAGCAAACTTGTTTTATAATTCTTCTGTGCTACTGTATCAGCTTCTCTCTCACACACTCTCTTCTTCCTTTTCAGAATCCTTTCTGGCTGCAACCCGCGAACTTCAACGGATATATGGAAAGGATGAAGGGAAACCATCCTAATACGAGGGCCTGTTTTCATAACAGCTTGGGACAGTATTTCTATAAACACAGTGCTCTATCTTGCTACTAGCATGTAAGCACACTGAAAACATGAAATCGCATATGTTGAAGATCCAAATATACATTTCAGCATATGTGATTTTGTGTGTTCAGCATGCTTATAAGCTAGTTAGTAATAAGATAAGGCACTATGTCTATAGAGATCCCTCTCCACGTACATTTGCTAAGCCAAAATGATGGAGCTCATGACAGCAACAATAACCATGCACAAGGGACTGAGCTGTTACGAAAACAGGCCCTTGAATGTAACAGGCTAGTCCTGTGCAGAAAATATTGAATTTCACAAACTTAAGGTACTCTGTTTCTTTGTTATGTATCGTTTGCTTGCAGTGATATATCATTTAGAACAGATGTAAGCTGTAGCATGTGTATATTTTTTGATTTATAATCTAATGAGTAATTTTTTTTTAATATATATATATATATATTGTATTAACACCTCAAAACAATAAGTAAAAACACATAAAAAAATGTTTTTTTGAGAAAAACGAACACGTCTCCAAATACCTTATGCCAAGTTTTTTGTTTTATTTGAGGAAATTTCATCCTTGTTTAGACACTCTTTATGAGTCTAAATTAAGCGAGTAAAATCATCTCATTCTTATAAGATAAGCATTATCTAATTCTAATCCGAGACCTGTAATATAGATTTCAAAAGATTTCAAATTTTTTGACACCACATCATCTCCTCGAAGTAAAGCTTATGCCAAGTGCAAATACATAAAACCACAAAATCTTATTCTGAATATTAAGATTTCCACAAACAGCCCAGAAAATTTCTAATTAAATATCAGAGTACAGGGAAAAAATATTCGTAGAGAAAGATACTTTCAGGAGTGAATTGGCATTTAGGTTAATGATTTCATTTTATCCTGTTTGAAATTTAAATATAATTATTATTTTAAAATAACAAAACACAAAGTGTATATATATATATATATTTCAAATTGAAAACTATTATTACTAGAGAGAATAATTTTCAATTATTTTATATATATAGACACACTATAATGCAATGTATGGATCAAGCATGTAGTATATTTGTGGTGATTTTTTTATTTTTTTAAAAAAGAATATGACATATTTGTTATCCACGCCACCTCAGTAAGTGCCAAATTCTGGTGCTGCCATCAATTCTAGCAAGCACGTGAAGAAGTTTACACGCCATCGATGAATCAAGAAAGAAAAAAAGATTTTAAGCTCATCTTATCCACCGTATTTTTGTCCCTTTGTATAAAGTAAAATATTCTTATTTTTAGAAATTATTTGGAGGTTACCATCAATTTCTTGGATTTTTTTTTTATAATATATATATATAAGGTTTCGTGATATATATATATATATATATATATATAAGGTTTCGTGATAAATCTTTGCAAGTGTGCTTGAAATAAGACAAAAGGGAAAAAAAGAAAGGCCAGACAGACCTGCCCCGTGCGCTTTGCTCGCTTCGGTCAACAAAACGGGTCTATGATGCCTGCAGACTTTCGGCATGTGCCAGGCCTTGTCAAGTGGAGGACACGTCGTCCCCCAATTCAAGATATGGATGACGTATCGTGTCTCGGGTTACCCGAGAAGTTCGCCGGGTTTCCTGTCTCCGGAAAAACCTCAGAACTGACTTCTAAATCCCGATTTGAGCATCAAAAACCATTTCAATAAGAGATTAAACACAAAATCAAACTTATACATGCAGTAAAGTGAGAGCGTGTTCTGTACTTTTAATTTCTTCTCTAGTAAGAATTATAAAAGAACCTGCTAAGGTTCGACTCTGTAATATACCAGTAAAGTGAGGGTGTGTTCTGTAATCATTTTTTATTTATTTATAATTGAATGCTGAATTTATATAACAACGAATAATTCTAGTTATTTTTAATTTGAAGTGTAAAATAAATTCTGAATGTAGCAGCAACAATTTTCCCTGCACCATACTTTCCATAATTTTACTTCTTTTATATAACCACCCATTTTCAGAAAACTTTGAAAATCAAGTATTCACTTCCAAAACAATGATAACAACGATGCTAGTATCTCCATCATCGCCTCTCGTAGCTTCACAGCCATTATTTGACAGATCCTTGCACCAACCAGCACCTTCAAAAACATGTCTTGAACACATACAGACAAGAGACGTTCCACCAAAATCTCAGCACTGAGAAGGGATGGTTACAGTGATAAATTGATCGAAGAAGACATGATCGTGTTAGAAATTGCCATTATGCCCCTCCATGACACCCTCATGTTCTTGTTTATTCAAACTCATGATCATGGAGATAGATCATGGGTTTGATCACGGGATTTTCTTCTAACTCAATTAAGGAAATGAAGGAAAAAGGAAAAATAAAATAAAATCCGTTAATTAGGTGTGAATGTTAGTGTGTGTGTGTGTCTCCAACCATGTTACGAGGAACATCAAGGGTGTAATAGATTACTGCTGGGGCAATTTTTCATTTTACTATATATATATAATCTCCAACCTTGTAAGAGGAACATCAAGGGTGTAATAGATTACTGCTGGGGCAATTTTTCATGTTACAATTGGGGAGCAATTACATGTTACATATGTGGTAATGGATAATTCACGAAACTCAACATTTGCCCAAGTATGATGAGTTATTTCTTGTTAAAAACAAAATTAAAGCTGTTTTGTTGTGGAGATGCAAACTGGAAATGTCTGATACTGCTTCTCTCTTATATCATGTTTGCTTGGTGGGTGGATCAATTCCTTCGGACGTTGAAATCTTGATCGTAGTTCGTTTGCCTTTTTTCACGAGATGCTCATGAACCCAATTATTCTTCCTTTTGCTTCACGCAACTGTTGTTTGTTTTACTGGTATTGTCTGCTCGTCAGCCGGCGGGGATGAAGACTTGTAGTCCTTGCTTTTACCCCATACTACAAGATATAGGCCTGCAACTATGACAATGGCGCCGAGTATCCTGTAAAATTTCAAGATTTGTCAAGTTCTTGGTGATATATATATATATATATATATATATAAGCACATTGAACACACACGAAATTGTAGTGATCGAGCACAGTGTCTGTAGAGATACCTTCCCAAGAACATCTGCTCAGCCAAAATGATGGAGCTCATGACAGCAACAATAACCATGCACAAGGGACTGAAAGCTGTAACGAAAACGGGCCCTCGATCTTTCATTACTATTCCTTGAATGTAATAAGCTAGCCCTGAGCAGAAAATACCCTGCATTTCACAGAAGTAATAAGGTGCTCTGTTTCTCTGTTATGTATCATTTGTTAGCAGTGATATGCCATTTACAGCAGAGGAAAGTAGTTTTCTTTTTTTCAATCAAGAAGCTATAGTCTAATATAACCACTACAGTGGTTTTTAAGCGTTCATTTCAGAGTATACTCTGATGAGAGCAATTGCTTTAATTAGGGTTGATCAAGATTACGTGGGCTTTATTATTGATTTAGTTTCCCCCCCTGAATAGCTGGTTTGATTTTCTTACACTGTAGACTGCTGCGAGTAATTTCATATCCCAGTTTAGAGCCCAGGCAGAAGGATTTCCGTTTTCTGCCACCAGCGCCACCACGGTGCCCTCAACTGTGCCGAGTAGGCAAATCCAAGCCGTTAGAGAGAGCTCTACCGGATAGGATTTCAGTGTGATGGCCTAGAGAAATGAATCAGAGGTTAAAAAAACAGCAGATTAATTGTGTTTTAAACAAGGCATGCTGGTAACTTACTTGCAGGATCATGAAAAGGGCCCAGCAGAAGCACCCCACGGTGATCATTAGCGCACCCTTGATTGAGCTATGGAGATCAATCCCACCGGTTCCGTTTTCATGATAATCTTTTCCTTTCGTCCGAAAGAGCTCAACCAATGGGCCTTTCATCAGTGTCATCAGCATTGCTCCAGCAACTGTTGCTATGGTCCCGGCCAACTTAGCTTGGCTGTGGAGAGATCCGATTTTCACTTTCTCAAGCCTAGGCAAGAAGAAACAGTATTTTTAAGTAGTAGTAGCAGGTTTTCTTACAGTTCATCTATATCCTCATTTATCTTTTACCACATCATCTGAAGTGCAGCTAGATTGCACTTGATATCCCATATTTACCTGACGATCCAGGCGATTACAAAGGTGATTGCAGGAAGAACATTGACAATAGCAGCGGCAAATGTTGCTGTTGTGTACTTCATCCCTAGAAAATAAAGGTTCTGGTCGATAACAGGCCTGCCCAGGTAGATGTTTTACATGGTCAAGGGTAATCAAAAGAATAAAAAATAAAAGGAAAAATCAGATTCCTCATCAGAATATTACTCCAGTAAGCTGAGCGCGACTAACTTGATGAAGATTGCGCGAGTCATCTTCGGTCTGAGCTTCCTGTTTAAAAAAACGAATAGAAATTAAGACAAGACATCATTGTTTGTTCAGTTTTAGTTGTGTCTGAGAGAGAGAGAGAGAGAGAGACTTGTCTAGAACTGCTGCGAAAGGGGCAATGACAACAGTGGCAACGGCATGGCGATACACCACGAGCACATAATTGCTCATCCCTTGATTCAGTGCAGCCTTGGACAGAATATCCATCCCTGCAAACCCGGCTTGCAGGAATGTGACAGCAATGAAGGGCTTTGCCCTGTCAAAGTTTTTCATATCAACCAAACAGTTTAGGCTCAAAAACCTGATAGAAAAAAAAAACAAACTTATTCAGACACCAAGGTTTTCTGAGACCATAGGATGGCAGCTACGGTTCCTCTTATACAGGCCCTTAACAGTGATCCGACGACGTACTATGTATACGTAGATTCCAGATTCCACTAATGTCCTAAAGGGCCTGGGAGCAGACCCACAGACCAAATGCGTTTAGCTCATCAGAATTCCATTACAACTTGACCATTGCTGTCCCGTGTGATAACCTTGAATGGTCGTGCCTCCCTGTTTTTAGTGGAGTTGCTTTCTACGTGATACTAATCTGTTCCCTCTCTGGTCTGTACCTTGTAACACGCAAAGGATTTCTGTATGGTTGATTGTTTGTTTTTTTTTAAAATAAATATTTTTTGCAGGAAAAACGTGTCGGCATTATATATTTTTATATCAAAATCATACAAAAACATCAATTAATTTGATGCTAAACCTAAACACGTACATACTCAAAATCATAGATAAACCGCAGCACCAAACACCCTTGTAAGTTCATGAGAGTTTCGTTCCCTGTAACAACTTGTCTGCACTTTTTCTTTCTCCACAGTTCGATCATAAAGTGGAACGATCAACCTCCACCCAAGGAGCACTGATCTTTGTACTTTTGTAGGGCAAATACGAGGGGCTCGCCTAGTATAATAGTAATTTTTTTATATATAAATCTACCAACTCTAGTTGTATGCAATATGCATAGTGACCTCACCAAGTACATGGCCTTATTATTAATGTTGTGGTGTTTGTTTTTTAAAATATTTGTAATTTAGAAATGTATTAAAATAATGTTTTAATAAAAATATCTTTTAATATCAGCATAAAATATTTAAAGACCAAAACTTTAATTTAAAATTTAAAAATCATTTTTCAAAATACTTTTAAAACACAGTGTGAAACACCTTTATTTAATTTTATGTGGTGTGGGTTCATAATTGTGTTGTGGGGTATTTTTTATTCAAAATATATTGTATTTTTTTAATATTAGTACAGAAAAATCATTATAAAACACTGAAAAGAATGTAAATTTAATGTTTTTTTAAGACAAACACAGCATCCAAATATGGAAACTCACTCTCAAACACCAGAGACAAACCATCTTGGTATTCATTCACATTTTATTGTAAAAAAATACAGTAAAGTGACAAAACACTAGAGAAAAACCATAGGAAGAGAAGCATAATCTGCTGAAGATAAAAAAAAAATAGAAATATGAGATTGGTGCCCCCATTTGGGCTTAGTTGATGGACATTCACCCTTTATTAATGTTATTTAAGTCTTTGTTTATAAGTCTTTCAAAAATATTTTTGATAAAATTTGAAAATTTCTATCCTTATTGTGATTTCATCTGCTGTGTCAAAAACATTTTTTTTAAAAATAATTATTTTAATATATTTTTAAACAATAAATATTTTTTAAAAAACTTCACTGTACAATCAATCAGTAACTAGTCATTGTAGTGACTTGCCCTTGCAAGGGCTGATGTGATTAGGATAAGATACGCCGGAAGTTATGCTCACAATTTATGACCAAATTCATTCAAATGATGAGTAGAACTCCATTCACAACCACATTGGATGATTATATAATCCCATTTTTGGACAACAATTCAATAATGTTCTACTGAATGCGAGTTTGTGGTGTGTGATTCACATTCCTTCCATTATTAGAGTTCATACTTTACTCTCTTTTTTACGTGCTTCCGACATAAATCTTAAATCTTAAATCTTGTCTTATATGATTTGATTTAGAAACGTAAAATAGTTGTCTTTTTCTCAAAAATATATAAAATTATTCGAAATATTATTTTGTAATAGCAATGTTTTGGTTAACTTGTATATATCTCAACTAATTTTATAAATTTTAAAATAAACAACCAGTTATCAATTTCCAGTAATTCTGAAAATTTTAAAACTCGAACTGATAATAGCGTGTATACAATACTGCTTTCAATGGAGGATCACACAAGACATCCCACCAGAGACAAAGCAGCAAAAAGAGGAGTTCGGGTTTTTAAAAGGAAAGTAGACTAATACAGGCACTTGGAATATTATTATTTTATATATGAGAAAAAAATTATTGATTTGATCGGTGGGAGAGCACATCGGAAAACATCTTTCGATTGGCGGTGCGGTTGCCGGGATCCTGAACGACCACACTCAAGCATGATCATACGTGGTTGTGAGTTACCTGAGCGTGATTGTCTGGTAATTAATTTTAAAATTATTTTTGAAAAAAATAAAATTATTTAGATTATTTTAACATGTAAATATTAAAAATATATTTTTTAAAAAATATATCATTTTAATATATTTATAAACAAAAATCCCTTTAAAAACACAACCTCAATCACACAATTAAATAAATTTTTAAATAAATCTACATCACTTTTCCAGAAAAATAAAAAGTAATCTAAAAAAGAGAGATCTTTTGGTGTTTTATTAGTTGAAAGTCAAGTACTCGTCACCTTTTTTTTTACCATAATAGGTAATTTATGTAACTTTTCGGAACTAGCTCCTTCCAATTATAACTTGTGCAATTACTTTCTGCTATATCTTTTTAGTTTTTTATCCAAACT
This sequence comes from Salix exigua, assembly GCA_032356905.1. Classification (NCBI taxonomy): domain Eukaryota; kingdom Viridiplantae; phylum Streptophyta; class Magnoliopsida; order Malpighiales; family Salicaceae; genus Salix; species Salix exigua. The sequence continues at coordinate 4,569,798 of CM063593.1, read as the reverse complement.
TTATTTATTTATTTATGCTTTATTTCATTCTTAATGTTATTATGTGTGCTTTAAAGTGCTTTAGAAGTTATTTGATGTTTGTATTTTATCAGATTTTCTTCATCCAATAACACGATTGCCAATTACATTGGTGTTTTCTTGCGCTTTCCGAAATTATTTTTAGTAGTTTTTTTTTCAAAAAAAAATACATCAAAATAATATATTTTATTTAAAAAAATATTTTAAACATCATCTCATCAAAATAATCTAAAATATTAATTTAATAAAAATAAAACAAGTTCATTTTTTTCAAAAACAGGTACTCAATATTTAACTTTTTTTAAAATTCAGAGTTGTCATGATCTTATAAATTGAGTTAAAGATTTTGCAGGTTTGCTGTTTTGACTTTAATTTTTTTTCCTGTTATTTTTTTTTTAATTTCAATATTTAACATTGAGTTTATTAAGAGTTTATACTTTTTTTATTTGATTCTTACAAGGTTATCACGGTCTCATGACCCGAGTTACTATTTTTACAAATTAGTCAAACTAACTTAGTTTTTTTTTTATCTTCTTAAATAGATTTTTTTTAGTTTCATTATTCAACAGTAAGTTACTTTAGAATAGGGCTTTATAATTTCTTTTCAATACAATTCTTCAACAATGAGTTGATTAAGAATAAAGATTCATAGTTGTTTTTTTAAAAAACTTCTTTCTATGTGGCTATCACATTTTTATAATCCAAGTTGTGGGCTAGGCCGGTTGATTTGAGTTTTTTTAATTTTACTCTCCTATATTGGGTTGATTAAAAATTGAGTTTAATAAAAAAAAATTATTTTTTTCAATAGCTTTATCAGGGTATCACAACTTGTGTAGTGGATTTAACAGGTTAATCTGAGTTAATATAATTTGTTGCCGTTTCATATTAAAAAAAAAGATATCGTTTTGATTTTTTTAAGCAAATTATATTTTTATTAGTCGTATAGGTTATTTTTATACCTGTCAGGTTAACAGGTTATGTCATGTTAATGTTTATAGAATTTAATTTTTTAGCTAAAATACACTTTAACAATACTTGAATAGCTTTTTATATCAAAAGTAATATATAGAGCAAAAATAATCTAATTCTATGAGATAAAAAAAAATAAAAAATAAAAAATAAAAAAGATCCTCGGTGATTTGTTTTTTAAAACAAAAACAAAACAAAACACCCTATAATCTGTCGTTTTAGGTTTGCCCACTATAAAAAAAATAAAAATCATGGCTCCACCCCTAGAGGCAATAATGTCCCTGCTGAGCAATTCTTTTCAGTCCACTCAAGGGCGGTCCGAGAGTGGTCAAGGATTCATGGGGCACCAAAATCTGTGTCATTGATACTTTAATACTTTCAGAATTTGTTCTGTTCTGCTTTACATGAAAGGCACTGCTACTCCAATCCACATAAACTGTGTTTCGCAATTTGTTTTAAAAATATATTTTTTTTAAAATAAAAATATTTTTGGCGTGCTTAAATCATTTTTACGTGATAATATCATTTTAATATAAATAAAAAACATTTTCAAAAACAATCTAAAATTAAAATTATTACCATCTTTTAGCCACTTTTGTACCTGTCCTTCGTTGATGGCACATCCAACGTGGAAAAACGCTGCCCTCCATAATGGTGGTTATGGTGCAGATGCCAACCAATCCCATCCTACCACTGCTGACCCTGAATCATAGTTGTGGATATCATTCAATGAACGGAGCAAGAAGAAGGTTGCCGGCGTCTACTAGCAGCAGCTCAAAAACTGGATGCCATGTTAGTTCACTGATCATACACTTCGTTTCAGTAAGAAAAAACTGGATTTTTCTTGTGAATCTTGTAAAATATTAAGTTTATATGTTTCTTTTATGAGCCGACCACCCTTCTCCACCGCTAGTAAAAACCAAACTTGCAATCCCAAATGTAAGGTTTTTTTTATTGCTTGTGTGAATACAATTTGGATTGTATTGTGTGATGTTATTGTCAGGACATTGAGGGTTCAATATATTCCAAAGATGATGAAGAATTTAATTTCTTTAAGTTTTTTTGTTCCTAACATTTTGCTTACTCTTTTAAATGAAGAGTTCTAATGGTTGTTTGTAAGAGTACTCTTGTTGCTGTGAGGAAAATAAAGTTAGTTAATAGTTTATATCATCTTTAAAGTTTAACTGAGTCAACTAGTATATCATACATGGATGATTTGGATAGTGTTTCTACCGAGTTATGACACGTAAGACCTGACCATGTAAATAAAATAAAGATGATTAAGTAGGCAAGAGTTATCATGTGTTTCAAAAATAGATTAATTGGATTTTTATAAGAATTATGTCTATGGTGAACACAACACAAGATGAAATTCAATTCATATATGTATATATACCAATTATACTAAAGCTACTATGAATTATATTCATCATGGTCTTTGGGGTCCTCTTCTATTGTATCAAAAAGGTCGAGCATGGTATCTAATGATATTTATTGGTGACTACTCTGGAAAGGTTTGTGTGTATTTTTTTTTAATTTTTAAAGAAAAAAGTGATGTATTTGTCATATTTAGGAAATGGGAAATCTTGATTACTAGTTTAGTGAGAATGATACCCTTAATCAACCAGTATGAACTCGTAATTAAAATAAATCATAAAATAACAAACACAAAGCAATCCAAGTATCAAAAACTTTGATATCACTTATTGCAAACCAACCTGAAAACAATCCATAGTGATGGTTGTATTTGAATCATATAAAAAAAGAGAATAAAATGATTATTTGAAAGTATGGTTAAAACTGTTTTGTAAAGTTTTTTTTATTTAAAAATACATCAAAATAAATTAAAAAAATATTTTTTTTGACATTATCACATGAAAATAATCTAAAAATATTATAATTTTAAAAATAAAATAAAAATTATTATATTTCAAAAATATTTTTAAAACACCAGATAGCTAGTTCTCCATGAAATCTATCCACAATGAACTCGTACCATGCCTCCCTCAAAATCTGAAATCTATTATTGTCTGTGCCTGGCAGCCCAATTTCACCAGCAATGAGTCAATATACAATCTGGCTTCGTCTACTGCCCAGCCCCCCACCGGACTTGGGCCTGCAAATCATGTCTCAATTAACCACCACTGTCTTTTTCTGCATCACCATGAAAACCCATTTGAATGGTGTGAGCAGGAATAGCCTGGGCTGTACTATTGACTCGCAGTTGACCCTAGAAATTTTCTTACATGTAGAATCAAATATTTAGATATTACTAATAGTTTTTAAATAAATAAATCAACTATACCAGAATTTACTCGACATAACCCCGATTGACTTGAAGAAGAAGAAGAAGAAGAAACCTGCGCCTCCACATTGCAATTTGCCCCGTATACAATACACAACATGCCACCGTTCTCGAAAGAAAACTAATTTCCAGATTTATATTGATGGTGATGTTGTTTTTTAAAATATTTTTTTATTTATAAATGAATTGAAATAATATTTTTTTATATATATTTTTATTTTAAAAAACTATTTTTAATATTTTCGTAATATTATACATATTCATAACTTTTTTTCATAAAAATCATTTTATTATATTTTTTTAGATTAAATTACACAATTCTAAATAATTTTATTTTTGGATTTGAACTACATTTTTGAATTAATATTTATATATATATACAACCCAAATCATTAAATTTCAATAAAAAACCGAATCACCCATGAACACAGAATTGACAACTTGATTCGGGCGTCGAAAGGTCACCAAAATTAGAAAGGAAAGGGTCAACGAGCTGGGAAGTGCTCTTCCAGCAGCAGGTGACAAATGGAGGGTGCGACCTCGTCAATTGACATCAGAATTTGAGAATTGAAGAAATCAGAAACGGCGGCTGGCCGGCCTTGAACGACCCTCCTTGACTCCAAGAATAAATTCAATTAGCCAACAAAAAAAATGGTGCAGGCCAACCAATCCAGGAGTAATGGGTACGTATTCCCACGGCGATCCGGCATGATAGGAATTGTACGTAGGGTAGAATAATTGATACGCTGCCTGTCACCGGTTTATACCTTTGCTTCCACGCCACCTCCTCACCTTTCCTTCCCCGGTTTAATTCAAGGCCCAGTGATTTTTATGATCCATAATTTATGATGTGTATTTTATTATAAAATAAAAATACCGAGCACGCTCCCGAATGTGCACCAAAAGTAAATAAACAGAAACGACACCGTACACGATATTCTCGCTCCATTTCTACTGACTCCCGAGTAAAATTCTTCAACACGTGTCCCGGTGTTAAATTAATAGAATACCGAACAGAACGAGGAGTCGAGGACTCCTTAACGTCCAGTTGAATGTTGAACGGACAGCGCCTCTGGACCGTTAGGAACTCTGTCAACGTCTTCGTCGGTGCCGAAGAGAAAAACCCGAATGCCCAATAACTACTCAACACGTAATTAATCGGTACAGCTGGCGACCATCCGATACGAGATATTCGAATAAACGTGGATTCCATGAGCTGAAATTTCTTCTGGGGATTGTAACTACAAATAAGTCCCTGCTTATGGTGATTACTATATTTAAGTTCCTGACCAACGTTAAATCTATCACATTTTAATCAATTTCATCCCTCTAAGCATCAATTAGTGGCAAGATTTTATCTGCTTTCTTGCACATGCCGCCAGCATAGACTAATCGTGATTGTAATTAGGAGCAAATGAGATCATATGATTTCTCTTACGGTGATATTTTCTTACAATCATGCCATTTTTCATTTAACATTTATTTTTCGTAGCGTAGAATAAACGCTTGTGTGCATGATGGGCAGTGATTGAGGGAAGCGTGTAGCAATTGTAGGATGCAATTGATTAATCGTGACGTTTATGGACTCAATGAGTAGTATAGTTATAATTGGAGGACTTCATTTTCTTTTAGCTAATCAATTCTTCTTTTTAGGACCTTTAAAAGAGGAAAAGGGAAGGAGAGCGGGAAGACAACGCGTCCTAACATTCATTTGTTTACCCGTGCGCTTTCTATAACAAACAGAGTTTATTTCCTTCACTGTTACTCCTCTCCTCTCCAAATATTCGTTCTTTCTTCCGAGAGCGGATAGATCTGCGCGTATTCCTTAGGTTCTGTTCGTTTCAGAGAAGAGATCACTATAACCAAACCGACAATCCGTCTCCCTGACTAGTGTTACAGGTATAAATCCAATTCGAGTTTAAATGATTTCTCTTCTCTGTTTATGGATCTGATTGTTATAGAGTATTATTTTAGGGCGGAGAAAAAAATCTTCGTTTTTGTAGCCAGCCGTGTAGCTCATTGGATCTTATGCTTTTTGATTCTATATTCTTTTCATGTTTTCATTTGATTTTCGATTCTTTATGTTCTCTTCAAAATATTCGAGTCTCAGAGAAATTTTAGCCAAAACATGCATACAATGGCTACAAAAATCAGAAACCGACGAAATGTTAAATTTTTTGAAAACCAAAACAAAGTTGTTATGTGATGGTGGTTGTCGATTGGAAAATGATACCAGAGCGGTCGATATTTGTTTCGTGTGTTAGCTCAGTTTCGAAAGCTAAATGAGTTTCTGTTTGCATTTAAAAGGTTTAATAATGACACTGCAGTTACCAGGTTGTTCGAAACTGCCTTCGTTTTATTTTATTTAAGCATCATATTGTACGAGGAAACTTGTGGGGGATTGGAAAATCAGGTGATTAATGCTGATTTATTATCTATTTCGACGTGGTTATTGTCCTAGTCCATGTTCAATGCTGTTATTTTAGATGCACTCTTGATATGAGGATCTAGAACAGATTACCGATGCCTGCAAAATGAGCGGTTAAGTAGATTGTAGATTACACGTGCATTCTGAGTATACACCGAATTCAGAAGTGTCTAAACTACCTGATGTCTGTGTTGTCAGATTATAGACATGGCTCCTCCTATTGAGTCGCCCAATAAACTTCATGCTTCTCGCCATTCCTCACATCCTCCTCTTAATGAAAGGATTCTTTCATCAATGAATAGGAGGTCTGTTGCTGCTCATCCTTGGCATGATCTGGAGATTGGTATGCAATGTCAATATAAGTGATGTGGAATTAACTAATGCTCGATTAACGATTATTCCTTCTGTTAATAACATACTATATTTTTGTGTTTTTTTTTTGGATATATCAATTCAGGACCTGAAGCTCCAAAGATATTCAACTGTGTAAGGATATTGAACCTCTACCACCATTTTATTTCGTAGTGTTTCATCGGATACTTTTGTGAATAGAGCATGCTGCCATGGATTAATATTATAAAATACCATCATAATACGTCGATCTTATTACCTTGTATTGACAAGAGTGGCAAAGAGAAGCAATACTTGTGCTGCCGTGTCAGGCACTGATGTACCAGATATCTGTTCTTCCACTAATCTTTTTTCTTGTTGTTTGGAGTAGATGCAATTGAATTATATTGGCAGGATTCAGTTGAATTGATCTGTAGTTAAATTTAAACATGCTTCCCTTAACTGAACAGGAAATGAGAACTCTATTTACGTCAGAGTAGTTTTATCTTTAAAAACTTCTCTCCCGTGTATAACCAAACACCCCATCATTCCCTTCCCCTTTATTCCCTGATGGCATCCACATGACCTCCCTCTTCCAAAAATGGACGTCGTGGCTAACAACCTTTAGAATTGCTCATCAATGTAAGATAAAACCTACTGTAGTGCTCATACTCTCAGTAACCAAAAATCCTTCAAAATTGATACGGGTAAACTAAGAAAAAAGGAAAAGGAGGAACCTTTGCATTCTTAGTCGCATGGCATCAGTCTGTTGATAAGCAGAAAATGATGTAACGTCAGAATCAAAATAGATAATTGAGAAGTACAGGAACCCAACTGTCCTATCTCTTTAGCCTCTCTTAAAAACTGAGCTGAGTTCAATTCAAATAGAATTTTGTTCTTTCTTGGCTTTCCAATAGCCTGTAGATCCATGAGATTCAACTAAGCAACTTGAATATATGGTTTATGTATCTTCACCAAATAAAAGAGAAGACGTGAGAAGTTTGACTGACTGGTGGTAAACAAGCTGCAGTCCTTTAGACGTTCTTGCTTCAAGCAAGGTCTGCTGATGACATGAAAAATTTGTGCAGGTGATTGAAATAGGGAAAGGGGGCAAGGTGAAATATGAACTTGACAAAAAAACTGGACTGATCAAGGTAATAACATTTTACAATCTCCCTAACTGTGCCCTTCCTTAATTGACAACAGGTTGCTAAAATATTGTATTTGCAGGTTGACCGTGTGCTGTACTCTTCAGTTGTATATCCCCACAACTATGGTTTCATCCCCCGCACACTTTGTGAGGACAATGATCCCATGGATGTCTTGATTATCATGCAGGCATGTTGTTTGATGCAACTTTTTCTTGCTAATATCCCTATTTTTTCCTTTGTGATTGTCATGCGTGTCTGCTTGTTTGCATGATTGCCCAGAGTCTCATGGGCTTCTTTGAAGCTTTGAGGTTTGCCGCAATTTAAACCTCAAAAAGAGTTATTACTTTATTTTATGCACACCATGACTTCAGCAAGTGAACATGCATGCAGGACAATTTTTGAAGTATACAGAGCTTGTGAAATATTTTATCATTAGATAATAAATAAATTTTTATATGCAGGAACCAGTTCTTCCAGGATGCTTTCTTCGTGCAAAAGCAATAGGACTTATGCCAATGATTGATCAGGTACATATCCCCAGTTGGAAAAAAGTATGGTCTTTTTCCTTTTTAGTGGACAGAAGGCTTTTTTATTTAGTGATATTTGTTGACATTGACAAACTTAGGGTGAGAAAGATGACAAGATCATTGCGGTTTGTGCTGATGATCCTGAATACCGCCACTACAATGATATCAAGGAACTACCGCCACATCGTTTAGCTGAGATCCGTCGCTTCTTTGAAGACTGTATCCTTTCAACTATTTCTTAATTCTTTGCAAGTCCATAGAAAAGATCAAACTTTAGCTAGCGGAACAATGTGCAGTATCTCTCGAAGCATTGCATTAATCCTTATTATGAAGTAGTTGAAATAAGATAATTTTCTTCCTTAACGGCATCTTCAGACAAGAAAAATGAGAACAAGGAGGTTGCTGTTAATGACTTTCTGCCGGCCTCTGATGCCTTTGAGGCAATTCAGCATTCAATGTAAGTGACAACTCTCATCGAGACTCTAATCCACACTCACACACCCTTCAAGACATCTGTTTCCTGATGAGACAAACAGCTGCCTTTGCCTTATTTTCTTTTATTGATAAAGCTGTTTACTCTATTAATGGATTGAAATCACTAACGAACTAGCCTTCGAACATTTAACTTGTTGCCAAAACTAAGAGCTTGGTTTAGCAACCAATAACTTTGTTTAGCAGATTTATTTATTATATTTCATTTCCTTGCGTTCTTCATCTTGTCATTTGATTTTTTTTGTGGATTGTGGTTTTATTCTCGTGCTACTTGAAGGAATCTTTACGCGGACTACATAGTGGAGAGCCTCAGGCGATAGATGCTTGAAGACGTATACGATGATGACGATTATGTAGGTGTTGCGTGATGCTTCACACTTGTAATACATAGCGATAAAACAAGGAAAAGAAATTGTGGTTTTGGCTTGAATTCATAATGGTGCCTTATTTTATTTTTATTTTTTTTCATTTGTTAATTTGTATGTATTGATTTGACTTATTTTGAATTTATGATAAATTTTGGACGTGAGAAATTATAGTAATTACTTTTTCACATGGTGAAAAAATGAAGCTGTATCAACAATTACTAGTGTTTATTAGCTATGTGGCCTGCTCTTTGTAATGTGCTGGGTAAATTTTATTTTCAACGCATTACTTTTGATATGGAAACGAATTATAATCATAAATTTAAAACGCAGTGCATATATCTATTTAAATTAATTAAATTATTCGTGATAATATTTTTTTGAAAAAAAAAAAACATGATTTCAAAAACCTAACACATCAAATGATATTTTCATAAAATTATTAAGATGATAGTATACTGTATTAACATGGGTAAATCTGAGTTAATCAGCTAAATTTATGATTAACTCAGATTTATATATGTATATAAAAGAATTATGGTTGTCTGAAAGATTGACTTTAGCTATGAAGTGCTTCTGTTTAGCTAGTTCATGGCCAAGAGAAAGCTGTCATTTAGATTTTCACTTGACGGCTTATGTTTTGTCGTCCATGTGTTGACTTCCTCTCATCCAACCTATGCACTCTTCATCCCTAACCCTACCTTGTAACATCTTACCAGAATTTATTGTCTGTGGTCGAATTCCAGTGTTCTGCCCACCTATCCCAAATTTGTTAAACCTCCATCTCCTTCGAAAAAAACTTTCCATGTTTTTATATGAATATAAAAGAAATATCTATTCATATTTTTTTTAATTTCAACCTTCAATATTTATATATGTATATAAAAGAAATATGTATATTCTCTCTGTCTCCTGCATCGCCTATAAGCAGCTGGCAGACATGCTTGTTATGAGAATGCGGGCTTGGATGTAAGGGGACTCAATAGATAAGGATTTAGTTTTGGAACCACATTAAGAAAAATAAATATATCGAGGACTAATTGTGAATTATCGAAAAAAGAAACTTATAATGAATGCCCTCCAAATTGAAACCCTCAACCCCAAATGCTAAAACCCTCGTGTTATCTGATCTGTTTGTTGATTTCAAAAAAGCCAAAACATAAACACCATGAGCTCAATCACTAACTTCGATAATCTTTTCCTCCAAACCCTAATGGGTCGCCTCCAAATCCACCCTCCTCCTCCTCAATACCCTTACCTTTCTCAATCCCTCGAAGACCTCCTTTTCAACGTTGATGACTCCTCAGATGACGATGACGATGACACCAGCAAAACCCAGCTCTCGAAAGAAGAGTCCAAGCTCGAGAAGGAAATCGTTCGTGTCATCCTTTCAGGCAAGACCGACTCATTGAAACCCAACTCCGGTCAGGCTGTTACAATCGGCGAGCACCACATCTGTGTTGGGTTTCACGAGGAAAAAGGATCGGATTATCGGGTATGGGAGTGGCACGGACATATCATGCTTTTTGATGAAGAGGATGGGTATACCCCCGAGTATATTTATGGGAATTACTTCGAGAGGCTTCTTGGTAAGACTGCCGCCTCCACCACCGCCACGCCTAAGCAGGAGCAGGAAGAGAACGAGGAGGAGAAAACAGGGAATTTGGGGTTGAGAGAGTTGATTGATGGTGGGGATTCTGGTGCTGCTAGGATTCTTCATAGGATCATCAGCGCGGGTTCTCCTAGGTTAGTGTATACATCCACTTCCTTACCTTATTCGTGTGTGTTTATCATGCGTGTCCCTGTAGTTTTCTAGTATTAGTCTTATCTCACTACAGAGATTTATAATGATGAGCTTTTCTTTTCTAGGCTGCGTTGATATGGTTATTATTGTGCAGATTCACTCTGCTGCATACCCTTCCAAAAAAATGAGATTTTTTTTGGCTAATCGTAATAAATCATCGGCATCATGCCACGCGTTTAGGAAAGTTTACCTTATTCCTCCTGCAAGTACGAAGAATGTTGATTTTTGATAAAAAGTTATAGCAAGGATCGTATTTAGTCCCATAATAATGCAGACTAAGAAATCAGTGTAAGAAAATGGGTGTAGGGATAAAAAAAAACGGCAGGTATGGTAACTAGAAATGGTTGCCATGAAGAAATACAGGCTGGAATTGAAAGTGTTTTTCATCTTGCCACCCGTAGAATGGTGATTCTGGAAATGAATTTTATGACTTATGATCAAGTCATTGTGGAATCAGACCTAGAGCAATTGTGGCAGGTTGGGGACATATCAGAAGGGAACTGTGTGGTTGCTGCAGTGATGGCAATGAAAATTTATTAATCTTATTAGCAACAGTTGTGTCTTTGGTAACTATTGGATGTCTGGTTACCATTTTTTCCTGCATTAGTGCTGGGAGGGGGTACTATATCCCTCAGCTTTAGGTTATTGTCAAGGTAAACATCTCCTCAATGAATAACCTCACAGAAGTACTTTTTGAATATATCTGGTCAGTTTATATTCATGAAATGTAGGTTATTCATTGAGGAGATGTATAATATGACTGTCTCAGAATTTAGGGGTCAATAGAAATCAAATTGACCAGTGGCAACATCTTTCAGTGATAGATAATCCAAGTGATGGGCTGAGCATAATTAAGGTAGTTTTTCATCTTCTTTTTTTGTAACTAGGGAGTCCTTGAAGTGACGGGCATAATTTAGATAATTTCTTTTTTTTTATGAAGCTAGAGCTTTTGATCATGTAACTTTAAAGTTAAAATGTCAAGATGTTTGCTATCGTAGACCTGGACTTGTTTATCAGACACCATAAACTTAATCAAAGTTTCAGCTTGACAAATATACTGATCTTGATGGGAGGGTACATGTGCATCAGATTGATACATTACATGCTCATTATTCGACAGTAAGTGTACATTATTATTGGTCTTGACCAAGCATGTCTATAGGAAAGGCATCAAGGAAGTCTAGATTAGTATCATTTCTGCCTCGCAACTCTGCCTGCCCTATGAACTTTGGACACTGGTGCTTTTGTTCTGCAACTTGCCCTAGTTCAAATCTTGAACATGGTGAATGTAGGGGAACTTGCATAAAGATTCTTAAACAATGCTGTGTTTTTTTATACTTATTATATGTTGCTTTACTTCACATCTAGTGGGAATCTGATCAAAACTTAGTCGTTTATAGTTATGCTATCTAATGTCCACTGATCAATTTGCAGCAAATTGGGTCAAGATGCACTAATTTGTGGGTTTCTTTTTTGTTCTTTCCCTCCTGAAACTGACAGGATCCATTGACTTCACTCTTTTTAAGTGGTTTTGGGTATTCAAGTGGAGGCTGCACCCAGTATTTCATACTCATTGCTGCATGGAGATTTGAGTTTTGGCTGTTATTTTGCAGTCTGCTTATGGTGCAGTTCCTGAGATTGATCTTGCATCTGCCTTGGAATATATTTGAACTTCAAGTATAATTCGAGTAATATAGAAGAAGGTTTCATGTTGAATGACTTCATTTTGTTTGACTGGTTTTTTATTCAAGATGAGCATAAACGTGGGCATTTTTCTGTTCACTTAATATATAAATCTCTATCACACACGAATTTGTGAAATCCACGTGGAGGTATCAATCTTGTGAAGGCTTGGGTGTTTGGCTGATTGAAACCCTCTAGTGTTTGCCATAGCTAAACGTAAAAAATGTATGGTTTCGATTGGAGCATTTCACCTCTCATTTGGTGGTTGTATGTATTCCCATCATTAATCTATTGATCTTTTATTTTGACATGGTTGCCAGATTATGAGAAACAGATGGTTATTAGTATAGTTGTAATGCTATATTTCGAATTATGGCTAAGATCCTCTTTTTGAGAGTCGAGTCAGTGTGGTTAAGATTGTTTTAGTTTTGGACCGGGCGGTTTCCTCAAGTGGCATGGCTGATAGTAGGGGTCTCTGGTGGAATCAGTGAGTTTGAGGGTAGGGTCGATTGACTCGTCCTGCCCCCTCCATTCAGCCAACGAATTTAGGAGGTGAGGTTTTGGTGAATGGTTATGATCATGTTTCCATGAAAGCTGGCGGTGCCCCATTAAACATCAACTTAAACGACGAAACTCCCTGGTTCTCCCCTTTGAAGATGGAAAACTCTTTCGATAACCCTGAGGTTGCCATGTTTTTTTCTTTTTGATGTTTTTTTTTCAAATTGTCTTGATTTTTCGAGGTATATTTTACATTTTTAAACTTTTCATTAGGCTAATGTTTTATTTTCAGAAACTTTTACTGTAGCAATTTTAAAAATAAAAAAAATATCTTCTTTAATATATTTTTAAATTAAAAACACGGCTTCCACTTTTCCTCACAGCCCCTCAAAATCCACGCCCGATTCCTTTCATCAAACATCCCTTCTTACAAGCCTCTATTTCCCACCAAGAAAATCGTTACCATCTAATCCAGTTCTATGGTTTTCCTCGTGCATTTTGTTTGTCTTCTAATGGTTTTCCTTGTATTTTCATAGTCGTAGCCCATCTCTAACATTACTTTTTGCTCCCTAACAAAGAACATGGGCGAGATACAGGATGCTGTGCAGGCAAACAGCTTATTTGAACACGGGAAGATCGATCTTAAACATTTAAGAACACAACAATTGATTTCATTCATTCGAGGATGTTGTACATGGCGGAGTTAAACCAAAGAGCCAACTCCATGGATCTAAATAAATCCTAGAAAAGTAAAACACCATAAAAAGATTTACCTACAAGCAAGGCCAGCACATCAAAAGCAAATTACAACACAGACGATGAAACAGATATAGAAAGCTAAAACTTAAACGACGAAACTCCCTGGTTCTCCCACTTTGAAGATGGAAAACTCTTTCCATAACCCTGAGGTTGCCGTGTTTTTTCTTTTTGATGTTTTTTTTTTAAAATTGTCTTGATTTTTCGGGGTATATTTTACATTTTTAAACGTTTCATTAGGCTTAATGTTTTATTTTCAGAAGCTTCTACTGTAGCAATTTTAAAAATAAAAAAATATCTTTAATATATTTTTAAATTAAAAACACCGCTTCCACTTTTCCTCACAGCCCCTCAAAATTCACGCCCAATTCCTTTCATCAACATCCCCGCTTACAAGCCTATTTCCCACCAAGAATATTGTTACCATCTAATCCAGTTCTATGGTTTTCCTCGTGCATTTTGTTTGTATTCTAATGGTTTTCGCCCATCTCTAACATTACTTTTTGCTCCCTAACAAAGAACATGGGGCGAGCTACAGGATGCTGTGCAGGCAAACAGCTGATTTGAACACGGGAAGATCGATCTTAAACATTTAAGAACACAACAATTGATTTCATTCATTCGAGGATGTTGTACATGGCGGAGTTAAACCGAAGAGCCAACTCCATGGATCTAAATAAATCCTAGAAAAGTAAAACACCATAAAAAGATTTACCTACAAGCAAGGCCAGCACATCAAAAGCAAATTACAACACAGACGATGAAACAGATATAGAAAGCTAAAACTAAATAATCTATCACCAGTGGTAGGCTATGCCTTCTTAGGGGACTTGGTGGCCTTCGAAGGGGACTTGGGTTCTTTAGCTGCCTTTTCAGTTTTCTTGGGCAAAAGAACAGGATTGATGTTAGGCAACACTCCGCCATGAGCTATGGTCACACCAGCTAGTAGCTTTCCAAGTTCTTCATCATTCCTAACAGCCAACAACACATACCTTGGTATTATCCTGTTCTTCTTGTTATCCCTTGCTGCATTTCCAGCCAGCTCTAAAACCTAATAAATCCACCAGCAAACAGTCGCAAAACCCAGATAAATCATCAGCAACAGTGTAATGGTGATATCGAGAAAGCAAAAGGTAGACACGGAGAGCAAATAAGCAATGTTAGGTGAATAAATTCCTTCTTTTTCTTCATCAAACCAAACCCAGATGTTCAATATCATCTCAGCTCTTCTGATTTTTCAACCAACAGCTACTCCAACCCTAAATAAACATCTCTATGAATTTTGAAAAAGTAAGAACGAGAATTTTATACCTCGGCAGCAAGATACTCGAGCACAGCGGCAAGGTAGACGGGAGCTCCAGATCCAACACGTTGAGAGTAACGACCTTTCTTCAAGTATCGACCGATCCGACCAACAGGGAACTGAAGACCGGCTTTGGCGGAGCGGGACACTGGTTTCTTCTTCGGACCGCCTCCCTTCCTCCCTGCCGCTCCTTTTTTCACCTTTCCACCAGTCTCCATAACTACTACGACTGCTTGCTAGAAGTCTCTGTGTCACAGGCACGGCAGACGCAGAAAATCAGAAACCCGGCTAGATTTGTGCGAGTGGAATCGATGGGGTTGTAGGCAGATAAATACGGGGCCTGCCTGGTGAGAGAGAAATGGAGAGAACCTTTTGGTTTTCTGGATGGACAATTTCGTACTGTTGGATTATTTGCCATCGACGGTTCATGAGTGAGTGTGAACGATCCGCGTGTGTCGAAATGAACCAATTGGGTGAGGAGAGAGGTCTCTGTTTCCATAATGCTGAACGCCAACAGAAGTGAGAAATAATCCTTTACTACTTAAAAATAATACATTATTACCACACTAATTTATTTGTGTAATTAAACCATTTTTCAATTACAATTATAAAAAAAACTCAAAAAATTCAGAGTTTTTTTTTTTGTAAATCCATATTTTCCTGGGGATAATTGCTGATTGAATCAAATTTAATTCTTATAATTTTGAATGCAATATATTTGGTTGCGATCATTTATTTATTTATTTATTCAATCTCTTGGCATTTTATTTTCATATCAAGTTTAATCACTATGCTTTTTATCCTTGTTTGTTATTTTCCTATCATTTCCTTGATTGAAATTGTCTTTCAATTGCATCCCTTGCCGTTTGATTTCATTTTTTATGTTAAATTTGATCCCCGTTCTTTTCAATTATATTTTTCTTGTTTGAGATCCTTTAGTATTTTGTTTCAATTTTATCCCTCATTATTTTGGTTGGTTTGGAATCTGAGCTTGTTATTTGTTGGAGTTTACCTTTTTATGGTGTAATATGGTCTTTTTTATCATGTGTCACAGGTTTGAGATACTATATCAGATCGACTTAGATGTTTGCAAGTTATTTTTTTAATTTCATTATTTAATGTTGAGTTCGTTAAAGATTAACATTATCTTAATCTCATATTCTAGGTCATGGATCCAATGAGTTTATCGAGGTTAACTAAGTTTTTTTGCATTGTTCTAATTATTTTTTAATTCAATTTTGTACTTCATTATTAGATTATGACTTTGGCATGTTGGATCATATAGACTCGGGTTGTGTTTTTTTTCCATTTCTTCCTTTAACATTTTATTTACTAAGAATTAAAACTCATTTTTATTTTATTTTCTTTATATGATATTATTTTAATTTAATTTATTTTTTGCTTTGTTGATGAATTAGATCATGAAGATCTTTTTCCAAATATTACAGAGATATATGTATATAACATCAGTTAGTGTCCATCTTTTGCTTTGAATCATATCTACATTGTTCATTATTTATTGTTTTTACTTTATTCGTTGCCAATGCTTTATTTTACAGTCATATAATTAAAACCAAACAAGCTTACTAAACTCAATCGATTGCACTCCGTTGAGTCAATAATCAAAGTTTTTGTTCTTGTTTTTGTTTTTTAAAAACATTTACATCGCCTTGACATCCTTTTTTTACACCGAGAAAAAAATAGGTTAACATGCAGCATAGTCTGAGCCATCTAACCCTCTTAATATTTACAATAGAAATCCATATTATATAAATATTTTATTTATTTTTTGGTCAATTTGTTATTATTTTTAATTCAGTCCTCATATTATGTCTTTATTAGGATTTGAAGATAATAATTCATTTTAATTTATTATTTATATAGTCACTAAGGTATTCAAAAAATATTTTGACATCGGGTTGGTGCTCAATTTTGTGAGATGTTACTCGCAGGTTTGGTGAAGGTTTTTTGCACATATAAACTCGATTTTGTGGTTATTTTTTATCATATAGTTTTAAAAAACCAATTTCAGGAAAAAAATGCTATTGAACTTTATGAAATCCATTAACTTGTTCATCGATTGGCGTGTGACCTAGTTACGGGTTTGACAGGTTTAATTTTTTTTTTAAATTATTTTTTAATTTCATTCATGGATATCGAGGTAGTTGGGAATTCAGACTCATTATTTATTTTGACAATTGGTTTCCATGAGATTATCACAGTCTCAAAAAAAATATTGTTATTGTGTTGATGTTCAATTTTACAATTGTTTATTTTTATTATCATATAGTTTTTAAAAAATAATTTTAAGGAAAATAAGTGACTAATCTCACTAGAGTTCATGAATCGATTCACATATTTGATATGTTGACCTAGCTTATTTAGTGGCAATATACCAACCAAATCCTTTTTTTATCTGATTTTTTATTAATCTTTTTTATCTTTTCCTTCAATATTTGACTGGTTGGTAAATAAATTTAATGATGTTTTTTTAATGATTTTTATGGTCTCAATAAAAATAAACTTTATAGTTGGTACTTGATATTACTGTCATCTATTTTGTATTATATGATAAAATCAAAGTAGTTTACAAAGAAAGGCACTAAAAAAATAACCATTAAATAAGCTTAAATTCTCGGATATTGATTGCCGTTTAATTTAAACAAGTGAATTTTATAGTGCTATCTTAATAAATAATTATATACTTTTTTATGACATAGAAAAAAAAAATGATGGTAAACTAGACTAAATAACTAATTTCATGACGTTGTGGGTTGAACCAAATGATATAAGAAGAAAATAAAGTCTCACAACGACAACGTTTCAATAATATCAACAATTCCCAGCCATGACATCTGAAAATGTTCTATTTTATCAATTTGTTTTTGCATTTGGTTACTTATTTTGATTTTTATGCTAATTTCCAAATTTATCCAACAAATTTACTATAATTATTAATTAAATGCAAAATATATATTAAATTATTTGAGAGTGTAATTGAAATTATTTTTGAGATACTTTTTATTAAAAAATATATTAAAAAAATATTTTTTTTATTTGTACAAATTAATTTTGATACCAACCCATAAAAAAAAAATATTTAATTTAAAATAAAAAAAATGGTTTAAAAAACGGAATAGGAGTTTCTTAAGAATTGATTCATTTGAATAAATCAAGGAGAACGTGGACGTCCATGATTTGGTACAAGAAAGAGCCCAAATGTATCGCCCGTGGATTCGTTGACCGGACGATCCGCTTCCCCTATTTATACATAAAAAAAACAACACAAAACCCTATCTCAGAGTGAGGAAGTCAGAATCTGATCCTAAAGGAAAATATCTTCTCTCCCCCGATCTCTTCACTATTTGTTTCTCAAAAAAAATTAGGATTAGGGTTCTTGTACTTCTCGTCGACGAACAATTAAATCCTACGAGCTCTGCGACGATCGTTTTTTTTTTTTAAAGATGAATTATATTTTTTTTTGACAAAAAAATCGAATTAGGGTTTTGAGAGTGAGCGTTTACAGATCAGGAGGGAAGGGGGTGGTGTGGTGGCGGTGGCATAACAAATAAATATGCGCAGGGAAACCGCCATAGAAAAAGTTGTTTTGGTCCCCTATTGTTCTTATTTGACTCTGTTTTGTGGTGGATTATGCTCCCATCGTTTGAAACGTTGGCGTGCTAGTCATCTGTTCAGTTAACATTAGGTTTTGTTCGCTTACTTTCCTTTTTTTGTGCCTTTTTTGCTCCCTCTCTCTTTCTCTCAAGCGTTTTGTCTCTGCTCTCTTCTAAGTGGAATTTATCGAGAAGTCAGAAACAGAAATCTTGTCTCGAGGATTTTATTAGACTTGGTAAGATTCTTTAGTGTGTTCGTTTTTCTTTGATTATGGCATCTGATGATGCGATATTTTTTGTGTGATCTGTCAATTTTGAGTTTTGCATATTCCATTTGTTTGCTGATTTTAATGTAAATAATTGCTGGATGGTCAATGGATGATTAATATGAAACCGAGGGATTGTGATTTGTGTTATTACAATTTTCAGATATGATAGCATCAAAACTCTTGGATATAGATATAGGAGTATATATACTAAACATGGAAGGACTTTTGAGTAGAGAAACATTCTTTTTTTCATAATTTGTTGATTTTGCAGCTCCTGTTTATTGATTTTGCAGTTCAGTTCCTGTTTATTGATTTGGTGTTATAATCGACATGAACTCTCGTAGTCATGCTGTTGGTGAAGTGCTAGTGGATGAACTCGAAAGCAATCTTAACAGGTTTGTGAGTTTAAAAGATGTTGAAGAAGAAACATATACATCTGATGGGGATGATAACAGCGACGGATATGAACCGTTTGGGTCTCAAGCTGGTAAAAAGTGCCATGGCAATTCATCCTCTATGGCTCCTTCAGATGTAGAAGATAATGTACCTGAAACTGGGTTGCAACTATTGTTCCCTGAGGAGTTTCCTCACTTGAACCCAACCCGTTTGCCTGTAAGCTTTCTCTTTCTATTCCCAATGGCTTTTTTGGAATTCTTTTTTGCTATTACTGATGATTGTGATGCAATGCTTGTGAAAACATAACACCTGATCTGAGACTTGACTCTCCACACATACTCTACTCCTAACAGAAGTTCAATATACTTGGGTGTTTTCAAAGAGAGACCCGTGTTGGGCATGCTAGAACGTGGTCTTATTATGTAAGAGTAGTTGTAAAGGTTAAGGTGCTTTGTTATGCATGAGTAATGTATTTGATTCATTGAAATATACTTGTATTATCTTGTTGGTTTGGGATGAATACTGTGCTATATGAGGTTACTAATTCCTCATCTTCAAATCAGTCCTTTCTGCTGCTAATTTCCTAACCAATATGCAAATGTATGAGTGAAATACTGATAGGAATTCGACAAGGCAAGCAGCATGTCCAAGGTAATAACAAAGGCACGTATTTTATAGGGTTGGCATAAACAGAAGGATTCACAATTTAAATTGCTAATGCTACTGGCATCATAAATCCTTCTAGCATCCTTTCATTAGTTTCCATAACAATTACCTTGGCCTGTTAGAGCTAGTTTATTCTGAAAGAATCATGCCATATTTATAAGCTAGGATAACTTGTTGCCTTGCTGTCTGTTCAATATTTAGGCCTTAGCAATTAATTTGGTCCTCTCTGTTTTTTTTTTGTTTTTTTTTTCAAGTTTGTTTCTGCAATGAAGGGTAGCCGAGAAAAACAAGGATCACCAAGGAAACTGACCGTGTCATGGGCCCCGGATGTGTATGATCCAATTCCCAACTCCTTGTCTCACAGTGTTAAAAGCAAACCAAAGAAGTCTAGGAAAGATAGAGATAAAGATAACACTCACAATAAGAAAAATGGGAAGAAAGGGCAGAAGGGTAGCTCATCAAAAGGGCTAGGTGGCAAAGACAAGAGGCAATTTCGCAAATCTGGTGGGAGGTCTGACAAGTACTATAAAACAGATGCTTCTGAAGGCTCTGATGATTTTGGTGCTGGGAGCCCGGACTATTGTGGAAGTAGCTTCCTCAAAAATTCAGCTTCCAAGTTTCATTATTCTGTTGCAGAGGCATTATGAGCACGCCTTCATTCACACATCCTGTGCGTTGTTCTGAAGCTCTGTGAATAAATAAAGCTTCTATCTGATGACTTTAGTGTGAAGGATTTGCTTATCAGTCGTTATCATGACTTTGAGCACTTTGTTACCTCCTTTGTGCATCTATTTTTGCCACTGATTTTATAAATTTTAACTGGCACTGGCTGTTCTGACGTTGCAATTTGCTTTGTAAATAGAAACAAAATGGCTTCCTGTCGCGCCATTTGTCATCCACTGCAGTTTGTTGAAGCTGATACTTGCGTCTAGTATTCTGAAAGGTTGGGTGCACCACTCGGAGGCAAAAATGTGCCTCCGCCTATCTATGGTTTTGCCTGATGGATGCCATATGTAGACGACAACTTCAGTTTTAGTTCGATTTCGCATGCTGTAAGGACCCGTCTTTGCTTTTGCTGTATTATATTGTATTGAGGGTTGTGTTCTTCATTTTCTAGCTAGCTATTGAATTCTGATTTTGAACTTTTTAAGCTTAAATCTCTCCGAAATATTTGATTCGACCTGAGCAATGACCGATTGTCGACCCATATTAACAAAAAATAATATTTCATCTTTATAAAACATAAAAAAATTAAGATGAATCAGAATAATATCTTAAGAAATTGAACACAAAAAATAATGTTCTAAAAAACCTTTATTTAAATATGGCCAAATAAGCAAAGTAAAGAAAACACGGGAAGGATATTAATTGAGGCATAAATAGATAAAAAAAATTTACAAATAATTTAAAAAGAAATTAAAATTAAAATTAAAATTAAAATTAAAATTAAAATTAAAATAGAAAAAATGGTGAAAGTGAAATTGAAAAAGAAAAGGAGCTAAAAAAGGGTGTCGAGCATATTAACTTTTCAAATTTATTATATAAATGATTTGATTGAGCACTATAAATAAAAAATGAAACTTAATTCTTACAAATTAAATGTTAAAAAATAACTTCTTTTTTTTTTTACATAAAAAGACTAGAAATAAAAAAAAGTTCAATTAAAAAGAATAATGGTGAAAATAAAAACAAAAAAGCGAGAGGAAACGCTTTGTTTAAAGCTCTGGAACCTATTAAACTGAAAGTTATCCATCATGACTATATTTTTTGATATCCGGCCACTCATCCATTACTAGTATTTTTATTTATTTGCCAACACACTTTTATATATATATATATATATATATATATATATATATATATATATATATATATATATATATTATTTCACTGTATCATATTCATCTACTTTGTTTCTTTACCATACGACTAATTCTTTTGTGAAAAATTGAAGTGGCAGCTTTATGGACTCTCCCATGCAACTAATTCTTTGACATGTTTCTCAATCTCTCGTGTTTCTTTTATCAGGCTAGTGATGCAGAACTCTAGGCTGCAGATGCAAAGGATCAACCGGCTCTTAAGCTCCTGTGCGCCTTTGCGTTTTTCGATTTCGTCAGCTTCTTCATTTGAATGCCGGGGAATGGAATTCTCAATTTCTCCATCTAGAATGAAAGTCCAGAACACTACATCTGCACTTGGTGATGATTTTCCTAACTCGATCTCGTCGCGATCAGATATGCTTATCTTTCTCAAGGAACTGATCGAAATCAGCTCTCCAATGGAGTTCAATGAAAATCCAACCTCCGCCGCCAACGGGTGTAGATAGATATTGTTGATGAGTTCTTGTAGCCGATCTGATACTTGTGATAGAGTCTCGATTTCAAAGGCCACGAACAGCAGGAGGTGCTCCATCTTTCTTAAAGAATCCAGTAATCTGCGGTGACAAGCACCGTAAAAGGGCAAGAACCAGAAGTTAGGCTCTGCCTCAGCTTCAGCGATGAATTTCTCCAGGTTGGTGATACGGGATTTCATCTCTTGATGCTTTCTTCGTGATGCTGGAATCGAAGATGACAGCACACTCTTTTGGCCGGCACCGATGTGGGATATATCGTTAATGCAATCCCGGAGTGCACTCAAGGTCCACGCAAGTTCAGTCTTTGCTAGAGTTGCAGCCCTCGCGGGTCGCCATAGAATCTCTACCATGATGAAGCAAATTAATCCTATGCAAGCCTCTACGAGTCTGGCAGCAGCAAACTCGTTTGGAGGTCCATAATTTTTCCTACCCAAGATCAATAACGCTCCTGTCACAGCTGAAATCCCACCGGCTTGGCCATACATCCTGCTGTGCCTTAGAAAACTGGTGAAAATGATCCAAGGAAGAAGGGGTAGAAACCGTAAGTCCACAAATCTTTGGAAAATGAAGCAGCACAGGATCCCGTAAACCGATCCTATCGCCGTCCCTTGCCCACGAGCATTCGTTACTGTAAAAGTTGCTTGTCTTTCCGTGACAACACTGGTGGCAATGATGAGTCCAGACCAATACCCATTTTCCTTGTTGAATATCAAACCGAGTAGCACAGCCAAACCCAAAGAAAGTGAACTCTTGATTGCGAAAGTCCACCTCTCCATGTTTGGTAACTTCATAGTTGAAAAACTCCAGGTCTCTCTAAGGTTTGCCTTCTCTTCATCTCTTGTACTGGCTACATCACTAGTATCAGTCTTGTTGGTGTTCTCTGAATTGCACTCTGGATTTCGAGCAACAGGAAATTCCCTCAAGAGGAGTTCCAGGCAATACAAAAAGAAGAAAGCTGGTAGCTCAGCCTGAGTTGCGCCACCAATTTTTGGGACCAAAATATAACTTTCTCCAGCCTTCACTTCCGGAGCTGTTGTTGCATCAAAAGGAGCTAAACACTTGGCGTTCTGCAGCTTCAGGACTATTTTTCCTTTCACATCGAGCAGCACTTGCTTGATCCCTTCATCTATCATTCTAAGAGGAAAAGAAGGGCATGAATCAACAGCAATTTCAACTCCTTTCATTAGTATTTCGATGTCCTGAAAATTTTCTCCAGGGTCAAGCTTTCTGATTTGTGATTTCTCACAAACCATCCCTCCCTGTTCATAAAGAAACGACCACAATTAGCAAACTGAACCTTTCAAGTCCCAAGCGGGTAATGGCAACAACTAGAAAAATCAGAGATGACCTACTCGATTATCTTTGATAGTTTGAAGATGCTTGGCTCCTGTAACAGAGAGGAACTTTGCTCGGGAAAGCAAGTCGGTTGCAGCTTGCTTGTTTTGGGCGGTTAAGGCCTCTACATAGATGTTCAATCTCTCCGACACATTTTCAACGTATAATCTCCTCGTTTTCCTAACCTGTAGATATCGCCAATGGTGTTAATTTATGATTTGGCTGTACATGTATAATCTCTAAACCTACATATTGAGTGTAATCCTATTCCATCCAGTAAAAGAATGAAGAAAGTAGTTAACAATTAAGGGAGGAGAGATTAATGTTCCACTACAAGTCTACAGGTTGTAGATCAAGAGTTTCTGCTAAAATTATATATATATAAAAAAAGAATGAGATTGCTTAACAACTCGCTTTGTTTAATGGCATAGAACTATGATCCGTTGAGCACGATGGCATTTGTAGATGCTTTTAGTCACCAGTGCGTAGTGGGCTGTGGGATTCAGGCTGGAAACACATATCAGTCCGTAAAATGCAACTTCAGAGAATAAACTTTCTCAAAGTTCACAGGATTATTAGGAGTTGTCGGTTCGAAAATCGAAGCTTTGAAGCTTGAAGCACAAGGTACGTACCATCGGAGGCCACGAAGATAGAGAGATAAGATGTGATTTGGACAAGGCATGCAATGTTGGGGAACAATGGCTTCATCCTCGACCGTGCTTTCTCAAAGTAGAACTGCATGCTTAAGAGACATTCGAACACCCCACGGCTAGCTTAATTATGGCGGAATATTCTATCACACACGGTTAAAAAAAGAGTTTATTTTCAAAAACCACCTTTAAATTTGAAACGAATATTCTCCAACCGGCATGCAGATGATATGTTCGTTATTGAGACCATAAGCTAAAATATGCCACGAATCACCATCAATAACACACACACACACACACACACACACATGCATGCATATATATTTTATTTTATAGATAATTATCAGTAACGCAATAAGAAGTCGTATGTCTTTTTGGTTTTGTCGAAGTCCTTGATTGCTTTTGTATATACTAAATTTGCTGTCAAATTGGTCTTTTCCTTTTGGTTTGAATGCATAATTAATGTCAAATCAGTAGGTTGATGTTTCGAATTAATTATATGATGATGCAAGCATGGTTAGTGAACATGTTGTATTTTTGACAATGGATTACAGGGAAGGTCATCTTGTCGCTTCAACTATGGACCTACAATTCACTAACTACGTACGGCATGCAAGATTAAAGGATCGCTTAGAGTTTTCTTCGGATAAATTCTGGGAAGACAAAGGCGCCGCCGCCGTAAATTGACATCCTAGGAAGAGGGTCCATGACCAACACACGGTTGTTGTATTATAACAAGAGAAAGTGGGAGGAGATGGGGAAATGATTTTGAAGCTTAATTTGATGTGCGCATGGAAGCAATCGATCTATGGATATGAGGCTTACGTAAACTATCAGAAAAGCGGTATGATGCATAGTCAGATCGATATAAAGTTTCTTTCGTTTTGGCACAGATAAGCTAGCATAACACAGGCAATATATGTATGTCTATATATATATATGTGTGTATATATATATGTATAATAAGAACAAAAATGTTATCGCATTTACCTTGCAGCAGGCTAGCCTAGGGTATGGAATCAGCATGGCCAAAACGGAAGCTAATGCTCCCAAGGCTGTGCTCGAAGCCACATGAATCGGGTGGGTGACCACTCCTGTTTCCGGACCATGGATAGCTGCGCCTACATACACAATCACAGTCTGCCCAAATGCAATCCGCTTAGCCATCAAGGGAGTTGATTCTGGCAGCGCCACCATGAAGGTAGTAATGGCCACTGCAACCGCTGCAAGGCCACTGCCGAACCTGGCTGGTCCGATCAAATGTAAGCTCAGTATACAGGGGATCATTACTTGAACAGTAGCATATAGTGTATGCCAGCAGCCTCTGAGAGTGTCACCGAGAGTAGCACCCGAGACGATCAGGATTGCTGTCACGTAAGAAAAGGCTGGATATGCAAGAAAGTGGCTCAGTTTTGCAGGGCCGTAGAGGGTGGTGCAGCCCACGACGGAGCATGCCAATGCCGTCCTTAGAGCGGAGCTCAAGCGCTCAAGCCACACCGCTTTGATCGGATCCTTTGCGGTTGTTGCTGACATTTCAACAGGCCCGGCAATTGTCAGAAACGATGAACTCTGTAAATGAGTCGATATATTGTCTGTTTAATTATGCATGCCTGGTCTGGATTGCAGAAGAAGATGTTTTGTAGTAGATGACAGTCATGTGACTCATGTTCTGTTGCGAGAATCACCAAAAGTAGTCAGCTTGAAGGCTACGAACCTCTATCCGACAATTAATTGCTGGGTCTTGCTAAATTACTGTGACCGGGATTCTTTTTTTTTTTTTAATACATGGTCAAAGAAAGGATTCCTATATAGAATAGGACTTGTCTGTAACTTATAAAAACACAAGAACAAGTAAAAGAGAAACACAAGAACAAGTAAAAGAGAGGCAGAAAATGCTCTCTGATTTATCAAAATGTTTTTTAAAAGCAACAACTAGCTCTAGTTGGTTAACTTATGATTTCATAACCTTTTATCAGTTTTCGTATTAACTGTCCTATAGTTTCTTGTCTTCTTGTCATATTTTCTTACACAAAAAACGATATATTACCGCGCAGGTTGTTAATTTTGTTTCGGTTGGTTTTTAGTTTTTTTAATTGGAACAAAATGTTTAGTTTTTGGAGTGTTTCGGTATTATATTATTTATGTATATATAATTAAATATATTAATTCAAAAAAAGTTCAAATACAAAAATAAAATTATTTAAAATTGTTCAATTTGATCTAAAAAAAGACATGATAAAATGATTTTTCTGAACAAAATTCTAAAAATGTATAATATTACGAGAATATCATCATCAATCTTGTAAGATCATTATATTCCCTGATTACTCTGAAATTTTAACATAGATATTCAAATATGTTAAGAGACCCATCGTAAAATTTCATCTCAATCTAACGGTCTAAGATATATTATTGATACTGCAAAATTATTTATTATTTTAAAAAATACTATTTGACCGAAACAGAACGAGCGAAATGAAAACATAATGTTTTTGGCCGATATATGGCTGAAAATATAGAATAAATTGAAATTTAAACCGAGATAAAAACAATATATTTTATTTTATTTTTTTAACTGGTATATTTCTACCAAAACAAAATGAGGCCGACAAACTTTTTCCAACGAGCAGAGTAATTAATTGTCGAGATACCTGTTAAAGATATGATCATGTCAAATAAAATCACCACAGCAAGTATCGACGTTAATTCATCAATGTCCGGGCGATGACATTTTCTCCTCAAGCAAAGATATCTTCTATCTTCTGTCTTGCTTTTTTAGAAACCAGAGCATATTTATTTTGAGGCTGTTTGGCAATACGGTTAAATCGTCAGTTTCATGTTTTTTATTATTATTTTTATTTTAAATAAATATATTTTAATATTTTTAAATTATTTTGATGTACGGATGTCAAAAATAATTTTTAAATAATAAAATTATTATTTTAATATATTTCAACATGAAAAACATTTTAAAAAATTATTACAAGTGTAAAACTTATTTCAATAATCTAAAAACATGAAAAAATGAACGATGGACCCAAGCTCTCCTCTTCCAAACTTATTTCACGGGCTTCTATTTCATGATAAAAAAAAGGAACGAAAATCAGTCTCAAAAGCTTGATGGGATTCATATAGCAATGATTTATTATTTTCTTAAAACGGAAGCCATTCTAGAAAAAAAAACAATTGCAGTTTTTGATTTTTTTTGTTTAAAATTATATTAAAATATATTTTTTTTTTTAAAATATTTTTGATATTAATATATAAAAATAATTTAAAAACATCAAAAAAATCTTGAAAAAACTAAGCTAAAACCCAAGCCCTACCAATGATATTTAGCGGATTGAAGGCACAATCTTGAAAGCAGACACTTCAGGCATGGACATTTCCCAATTTCTCCATTGAATTCCAAGAGCTTTCTAAAATTCCTAATTGAATCAATGCAAATAATAATGCAAATAATAATAATAATAATAATAATAATAATAATAATTTTTCATGATAAGTTGACATGTCGAGTAACCACTAACCCTTTTTATTATATAAAAAATTAAATTGAGTTACCTTGAGGATAGAAACTTGATAAAAGAGAATTGACAATACTTATCTCTTGAAATGGAATGGTATGAGTTGCTATAGTTATAAAAATAAAATAAAGAATTACATATTCACACAAGATTCCACCGCCATAGTTTCTTATCAATTCTATTTAATTTGATAATATGATAATTTTTAACTAAAAATTTATAATTGAACAACTCCAATAAATATTAATCAACTAAACATTTTAATTTTATAGTAAAGATATAATAAAAAGTATACTAGGACGGGGTTAAGATGTTGTCTTGACTGTATGATAATAATTATATTTTAAAATATTTTTATTTATAATAATATGTTTTTAATTTATTTTTAATATCAATACATTAAAATAATAATAAAAATTATTTGAAGTTTAAAAAAACAGCTTGAAATTTAATGTTAAATACCCTCTACACGATCTTACTATTTTTTTTATATTTTTAAATATATATTAGGTCAAAGATACAATTTTAAAAAATAAAAAAATATTTTGATATAATTTTAAATAATTATTATTGACTCTATCACGGTCCAAAACACAACTCATAGTCCAAAACACCTCTTAAAAACCAAACGGAAGGAGGAGGAGCGGCAACCTTACACGCCGCAGCATATTTGCCCCCGGTGGTCACCTCATCAAACACTGTCCAGAATCAACGCGCAGCCATTTTGTTCGATGCTAGAACAGTGAAGAAAAACTCACTTTAGCATTTTTGTTTGACAACCCATTTTTCGAAATTTTACGTGAGTAGATAATTAAGGAGTGGTCCTCAAGGTAGTTAATTTTAGCTATATTGTTAAGCTATAAGTTCCTTTGATGTCCAATTTATTTATGGGGGGGTTAGAACGATCGAAATGAAAAATCTCGAGTGACCAGGTAATGTGATCTGCTGATAAACGGATCGGATCGGATCGGATCTTACAAGAATCGGAAGGAAGGAAGAAATAATGCTGCGATTAAGAGCATTCAGACCCAGCAATGATAAGATCGTAAAGATTCAATTGCATCCTACGCATCCATGGCTTGTCACTGCCGATGCCTCCGATCGGGTCTCCGTTTGGAATTGGGAACACCGCCAGGTTATCTACGAGCTCAAAGCCGGCGGTGTCGACGAGAGACGTTTGGTCGGCGCCAAGTTGGAGAAGCTTGCTGAGGGTGAATCTGGTACTGCTTCCAAAGTCCTAACCTAACCTTTCTCCCTCCAACTGCTGCTGCTGTTTTTATTTTTTTAATTCATCTCATTGTCACTTTTTTGTTTTATCTTTTTCAGAGACGAAGGGGAAGTCTACTGAAGCCATGCGTGGAGGGAGGTAATTAATGGATTTGATTGCCTGTTGTTTCAATTCAATTAAATTTTGAATTTTTTTATAAGTGAATGGTATGATAACTAAAACAAAACCAAACAAAAAAAACATAAAAGTGTGCAGCAGGTTAACTTTTATGATGATGATGTCCGATTTTGGCAACTATGGCGTAATCGGTCAGCCGCTGCGGAGGCTCCTTCTGCCGCCAGCACTGTAACTTCAGCATTTTCTTCTCCAGCCCCATCCACTAAAGGAAGACACTTCCTTGTCATCTGTTGTGTAAACAAAGCCATCTTTCTGGACTTGGTCACCATGCGTGGTCGTGATGTACCTAAGCAAGAACTTGACAACAAGTCACTTATCTGGCAAGTCTTACCACGATTTCACCACCTCCTCTTCTTTCTTTCACTTTGTCTTGTTCATTTTTCTCTTTTGAAAATAAACATCTCGAATTAAACTACTGTTAGTTATGTTATCAGCTAGCATTTTTGGCTTTTGTATGCCACTGTTTCATGTAGACATGATAGTAAAATTTACAGACAGCAGTTTGGTCTTTGATCAGACTTATTGTAATGATATTAAGATAACATGGTATCAAACCAAAATTCCAAATAAACAAGCAGAATCGCTTTTTATAGATTTCCTTTTAAGCTACAACAGGGGGCTCCTGCTCATTTTATAGGGCGAGAGGGTTTTTTTTATTTTTTTTATTGAAAGGGTTTTGAGAAAGAGGAGTTACCTCTCTTTGTATCTTAGTTGACTAGCTTTTTTTATTTTTTTATTTTTTATGGAAAACAAGTTATTTTTTAATGTTCTCTTGCTGTGTCTTTGAAAATCTTGATATGGCATATGGGGTTGTTTGATGCATTACTTCGGTGCTCTACGGCATAGGTTTTGCATATCTGAGGTCTTGTAGGATCAGTGATTTTTTCCTATATATGATTACCAACTACCTACATGGACGTGCTAATTCCTGTATGTTTATCATATTACGGTACAATGAATGTTTTGTTTTTTGTCCTCTTCTGCAGCATGGAGTTTCTCTGCAGATCTACTACTGGTGATGGTCCTCCTCTAGTTGCATTTGGTGGATCTGATGGTGTCATCAGAGTTCTTTCAATGATATCATGGAAGGTTTGTGGGTGGCTTAGTTGTTGGTATGTTGTATGCAATTACTCACCTCTTATTGTTTGGTAATAGTTGCTACTTACAGCTTGTACGCAGATACACTGGAGGTCATAAAGGATCAATTTCTTGTTTGATGACCTTCATGGCTTCCTCTGGCGAGGTAGTTCTTTATTAACCATTGCTAAATTTTTCTTGCCTAATATTTTCCGTCATCCAGAGCTACTGTTAGACTCCTTATTGGTATTTTTGCTTTAAAGGATGCCCTCTCCTCCCTGTAATCTTTTCCTCTTGCATTTGTTGCATGTACATAAATACATGCGGCTGCAGTTTGTGTTACACCTTGGATCCTTGCCCCTTGGTGCTAATAGTATGCCAGTGCTTTTTATCAGCACCAGGCAATCAATGGGCACAGATTTAAATATGCATCTGGATATGGAAAGTGAAACTATAGATAGTAAGAGAGAGGGGGAGGGGTGCTAATCTGTGCCCATAAATTTTGCTCATTTTTTCATCATTGGCCTGGGCACCATCAGTCATAACATGGATGTTAGTTTTGTCAAAAGTTTAAAAGACAGCAGATCTCTTAGAAACATGTGAGTTTTATAGCTTTTGGTGGCATACTTCATTATGGATCTTTAAGAGCAGGAGCATCATTGTCATTGCATATCACTTGAGATTTGAGTATGAGTTAATATTGGAAAATTTCGGAGCATTACAGTTTCAAGAGAAGGTTTCAAGGTTTGATGGGACTCAAATAGTCATTGTTCCCTACTTTCTGTAATGTGCTTCATAACAGGAAGGCATATAGACCTTTCTAGACTGTCTAGTGACCTGCGATACATGGAGTGGATCCTTGGTTTTGGTGTTGAGAGTTATGGCAATCCCAAGTTCAATGGAGGTATTCCTATCTACCCACATATCAGGGTTTGGCCGAGGAAAGGATTGCAAGAATATATGGTACTGTGCTATCAATGTTGCCATTTGGGTCTTTGGATGGAATAAAGAGTACAGAACTTGAAAGGATCATTTTTTCAAAGAAATTGTTAATGGATAAATTGTTTTTTTGTACTCTTTCTGATGCGCCTCTTCATGGGCTTTTGAGGGGTTCCTTTACCTGAGTATTTTTATTTCCTTTCTCTCTTGGAGGACACCTTAACAACTCATATTTGCTATGTTATTGATTGCAGGCTCTTCTTGTTTCGGGTGGTAGTGATGGTTTACTTGTACTTTGGAGCGCAGACCATGGTCAAGATTCACGAGAACTTGTACCCAAGCTAAGCTTAAAAGTAGCGTTCTTACTCTTCTTTCATCATGCATCATGCTGCTCCCCTTTCTACACCACACAACTAAAGGAAATTTAAACCTTTATTTGGATGTTCATGCACATTAACTTTAGCTATACTAAGAATTTATGATACCTGTTATTAAAGAGGCAAGATTTCCACCATAGCAGCTAAAATACAGAAAAAAACGTCACACTTATTGTCCAATAAATAATGCAAATATGTCAAACATGGCTTTTGTTATGAGTTTCTTTTGGCATTTTGAGTTGTAAACTTTATGTTCAAAGTTTTATTTGCCAAGTCATTTTGTTTATACATGATTTCTAAGCATGTGCACATTTAATCTTGTTCCAACCTATTCATGCTGTACAGGTCGTGCTTCTTTAAACTAGTACAGCTGAAGTAGGATTTAATGCTTTAATTTACCTTATTAATAGGCACATGATGGTGGGGTTGTCGCTGTTGAGCTTTCGAGAGTAATTGGAGGTGCTCCGCAACTTATTACCATTGGTGCGGATAAAACATTAGCTATATGGGACACAATCTCTTTTAAGGTGCTGTAACAGCCTTCCAGTATTTCTTAAGCTCTGTGAAAATCTCATTTTATTTATGGAGATTTGAGTTGAAGGCTTTGGTACTTTATTTTTTTTCCATCCTTACCTAATACCACACACTCTCTTCTTTCTATCCCTTTTTTGTTTGCGGCGTGCAGGAGTTGCGGCGTATTAAACCTGTTCCAAAACTTGCATGCCACAGCGTGGCATCTTGGTGCCACCCTCGAGCTCCAAACCTAGATATATTAACTTGTGTCAAAGATTCTCATATATGGTATGCATAATTTTCCTATTACTGTTGTATGCTCTGACTGAAAGTTGATGATTACTAAACAACTGTGTTTTCCAATTTTGCATCAAAGATGTGTATAATGGGTATCATGGTTGTAACAACGACTCAAACATTTTGCAGGGCCATTGAACACCCCACCTATTCAGCCCTTACAAGGCCATTGTGCGAGCTTTCTTCACTAATCCTTCCTCAAGTTCTTGCACCAAACAAGAAACTTAGGGTATATAATTATTTTCTTTGCCTTTTCTTTAGCAACTTTATATCATTAGTTTTATGTCAGATTTAGCCTCTCTTGGTACTGTTAAATAAAAGCTTCAATTGATTATTTGGTGGATAACTGGGAGGAACAGAGTGATGCTTGAAACTTTTTATAATAGCAGCATTATATTTTGCATTGCAACTCTAATTATTCACATTTTTTCAGCTTCTTCTTTTAGAGGCTTCTCTGGTATGATTATTTTATAACAATGTTTCATGTTTCTGAAAACTGGGCCATAAAATCATGTATTTATGTTTTTAACCATGGTTCTCACTCCCTGATTGGATGCCAAACCTACATTAACAAATGTGAAGGTTTGTTATTCACACCTTTAGGTCGGTTGAATCACTCCTTTGCCCTGACAAATTCCTTAAAAGGATAATACTAATTGTGATCAATTCTAAATTAACGGGACACTTCTTATTTGCTAATCAATATTACATATTAGAATTGCTGATCACTGAAAATTGATATTTCTACCAATAACGACTTTCTTTTAATTGAACTTGGGTTGATACAGTTGTGTATTTGTCGGACTATGCTCCTTCACAAGTAATGTGCTGTCCTTTTAAATTTTCTGAATTGGAATGCCTTCTGTTTGACACCCATAGGTTGCTACTGCAGGTTTATTGCATGGTCGCACATCCTCTACAGCCCCACCTTGTTGCTACTGGAACCAATATTGGTGTTATTGTCAGCGAGTTTGATGCTAGATCTATTCCAGCTGTAGGTCCCTTACCAACACCAACAGGAAATCGAGAGCATTCTGCCATTTATGTAGTTGAAAGGGAATTGAAGCTTCTGAATTTCCAATTGTCTAACACACCAAATCCATCTCTTGGAAGTAATGGTTCATTATCTGAAACTGGAAAGTACAGGGGAGAATTGGGCGAACCATTGCAAGTCAAGCAGATGAAAAAGCATATCAGTACACCTGTTCCTCATGATTCATATTCAGTTCTTTCTGTAAGCAGTTCAGGGAAGTAAGTCACCTTGACCCTTTCTTTCATTTTTTTTTGTCTTTTTTAATAAGAGAAAGGGAGGGATGCAATTAAGAAGGAATGATTCCATACTCTTCCTTCCAATGAAACAGAGGAAGCAGTAGTCAAAGTCAATGCGACTTCATGCATTTCAAAAATACTAATTTTAGTAAAGTATCATCTGAGGTCTTACTTTTAAACATGGACATAAATTTACAATCATTTGTCTTTTTCTTCCTTTGAAACAAAAAAGAAGATAAATGTGTAACCATCCCTTTTACTCAATTGGCGGCAGCTATATCAATAAATATATTTATCCTGCCTTTCTGAACATTCTGTATTCTGGCTTAAGACTAATTATCTATTTGCCCATTAAGTGGGTTCAACATTCTTTTTTGTTTATAACTGGTGTACACATGACATTGCTTTCTTACCAAACATTTTGGTTGCAGATATCTCTCAATTGTGTGGCCAGATATTCCTTACTTCACTGTATACAAGGTGAGTGACTGGTCCGTTGTAGATTCAGGCAGTGCAAGGCTTCTGGCTTGGGATACATGTCATGATAGGTTTGCTATATTGGAATCTGCATTACCTACTAGAATGCCAATAATCCCGAAGGGGGGTTCATCAAGAAAAGCAAAAGAAGCGGCTGCAGCTGCTGCACAAGCTGCAGCAGTGGCTGCTTCTGCTGCCTCTGCTGCCTCTGTGCAAGTTCGCATCTTGCTGGATGACGGAACATCAAATATATTAATGAGTTCAATTGGTGGTCGCAGTGAACCGGTACTGTCTTTCTCACAATTTATGGCACTCGTATAGTTCCTGTTAAATTAATGTCTGTCTTGTGCATGTGTTTCTGAAATAATCCACGGTAGGATTTCGTTTTCATTTTCCATGCACTGAAAATTGGTGATTGCGGTTTTATTTTTGCTCTCATCTGTTGATGTATCTGAGGCTTATCCAGAATTGTCCTAGCTTTTTTCAGTAATTCTTAAAGTTCAATTGCAATGGAATTTAGTTCTATAAAAGGACCTAAAGTTATTAACCCTTTTCATCTTCCTGTATTGTATTGCTCGTCTTCCTTTTCTGGTTTTTGAAATGACTGGCTCAAGGAAATTAATTGTAAATAACACATGCCTATTTTTCTTTCAATTATCCTGTAAACTCAAACATATGATTAGTAACATTGAATTGGAGTGATTGTTCAATGTCCTTTCTTTTACTTCATCAATTTTTATTTTATCATTTTTTTATTGATTTCATGTTTATCTTTTGATCATAATAAATGAACCATATTGAGTTTAACTAAATGTGTTGAGTACTTTTTCCCACCACTGACTGGAAAATAATAAGGGATTATCTTGAAGTAGGATTCATCTGTGTTGTTTATGCTGTAGGAACTCCTGTGTGCACACGCGCTCACGTGTGTTGTTAAACAGAGGGAAAAGCATTTGTCTTTAGTGCTGTATATCATGTAGTGTTCTCTACATGTTCCATTGTAATTTAAGGCCAGGATTGTGTCGATCATTTTCTTGCATGGAGCACTGTAAGGTTCTCTAACTCGATGCAATTTCTAGGTTATTGGTTTGCATGGAGGGGCACTTCTAGGTGTGGCCTATCGAACATCTCGGAGGATTAGCCCTGTAGCAGCCACAGCTATTTCAACTATTCAGTCTATGCCCTTGTCAGGATTTGGAAGCAGTGGCCTTTCTTCTTTTACTACTCTCGATGATGGATTTAACTCTCATAAATCTCCTGCTGAGGCAGCCCCTCAAAACTTTCAGCTTTATAGGTGAATTGTAGTCATCCGTTTAGTTGACTGCCATTAGTTCAATTTCACGATATTAGACATCAAATATTAGGTGACTAAGGTTACCTTTAGGGTGTATTTATGCTGCTATATATCTAGATGAACTGAGTTTTTATCCTTTACCATGCTGAGCAAGATCTTTTAAGCACACTGATCCTTCTGAGTGCTTGTTTGACAGTTGGGAAACTTTTCAACCTGTTGGTGGTCTACTTCCTCATCCAGAATGGACTGCATGGGACCAAACAGTTGAGTATTGTGCTTTTGCGTATCAGCAGTATATTGTCATATCTTCTTTGCGGCCTCAGTACAGATATCTTGGAGATGTTGCTATTCCCTATGCTACCGGAGCTGTTTGGCATCGGAGACAGCTTTTTGTGGCCACGCCAACTACCATTGAGTAAGATCTGTTTATTGATTCACTTTTTATTCTGTTTGATATTTTTAGTTTGAATCTTAGTTTCTATATTTCTCTTTCATATATTACGTTGGTTTTGCGTATTCTGAACACTTGCTCCTGGAGGAAATAAAAAGATCTACAGAAATACACCAAAGTCAACTTTTAGATTCATTAATTCAAGTTTCACAGGGGACTTGGAATACTAAAATTAATAAATAAACAATGTGTATCTCAGGCAATGGGGCTTTTACAATAAAGGAAGAGTTATAAAATGTATATATGAGCACATAGGCCGGGATTCCTCCTTTCACATGCCTATAGATAGACTATTATGTTTTCTGAATCTACTTGAACAATACTATTCCCATAAATGTGCTGGATATCTAGTATTACCATGGATACTGATAGTAGTAAGGAATCTAAGGGCACTACTCTGTTATGGTCCCATTGAAATGCTGTACTAGGTGAGAAAGTTGGAGATCATTGTATCCTTGAGAAATATGCATGAAGTGACGATTCTTGTTCTTAAGTGTATAACTTGAACACTTTTGATACTGTGGCAAAGTGATAGGTTAAAAACATTGATTACTTGTTGCCTTTGTCTTTGGGATTCATAGAGAGGCTACTGGAGATGGCAAAGTTAACATCTTAAAGTGATTCCATTCTTGGTTTTGGCAGCCACTGGCTTGGTATATTATACTAAGAGTTTAAGCAGAAACATTTGGTGTGTTTGCCTAAAATATGTGCATGGTAAAAAATGACTTCATTTAGGACATCAAGGGTAATTTCCAAATAACTTAATAATTAATTACAACTTAATTAATTGAAGGGTTTTGAGTTAGATGAATGAAACAATCATGCATACATATAGTATGTTGCATCAATGTTCAATTGCCTCTATGTTTGATAACTGGAATCGAACACGTGGGCTGTGAAAGTCACTGAGATTTTGTAAATAAAGACATAAAATTTTTATTTCTGAAAAACTAATGGTTTGCAATTGAAGTGGGTCATTCTTTGGAAAGGGAGGATCGATCTTGGTTAAAGAGAAACAAAAAAGAAAGAGAAGTTATAATATAAAAGAGCTGACTACGTGGGTCAAAGAGGTTTGAGTTTTGAAAGAAAGGTAATAATTTGAATTAGTGACCAGACATCAGAGAGAAGTCTAAGAGTGGTCAAACAGTTTGAAGTACACCTGCAAAAGTTAGCTTTAGTTTTACCGTGAAAGCACACAGCTCTACATCTCAACCAGTATCATTTTTTTACTATAATTTTCTGATGTTATCCAGGTCAATAGGTGCACTAATATGAGCAAAAGGCCTGTTCAATTATCATGGCTCTTTCATGGAGTATTTTGATACTTTTCCCATTAAGTATTGTTTACATCAGATATTCTCTTCTTCTTGCCTTATTATTCTTTCCATGCCTCTTTGGAAATCTCAATTTTGACAAGATCATGTCCAACACACAACTCTTCTTCAGATGTGTTTTTGTAGATGCTGGAGTTGCGGCAATTGATATAGAAACAAGAAAGAGGAAAGAGGAAATGAAAATGAAAGAGGCACAGGCTAGAGCAGTTGCAGAGCATGGAGATTTAGCCCTAATCGCAGTAGATGGTCTGCAATCTGCTTCCCAAGAACGAATACCATTAAGGCCCCCAATGTTACAGGTTTAATAACTATATAGCTTTCCTGGTGTTAATTAATTATGTTTTTATATTGATATTTTTGGGTATATTGGGAAAATTTGGTGCTTCTTATCTGGCTCTTCTTTTTGTCTTTTGTTCAGTAGAGGTATATTGCTGGATTAGATTTGCTCAATTACTTAGATGACAACATTTATCAAAACAAGGCAATTATATCATCCTAATTCCCTTACCTATCCTGTGTACAATTTGATGAGGGACGAAAAAGACTTTAAGTGTTGCGTTCACAGGTAGTGAGCTTCTCTGGTGAGAAATTCCAGGGAGCAATAAAGATTTTGTTCCAGATTGTGTATTAACTTACTGAACTTAACTTCTGGAGTTCCAGTGTTATTTCATCGTGTAAAGCTTGAATCGTCCTAACTGTTTAATAAAGATAAAAGTCATATTGAATGTCTCTACACCTGTCAGTTTGGCCCAAGTAGTTTTTCATATGTTATATAGCCAAATGAATCGAGCTGGTATATGGCTTCATTAAGTTGTGTTATGCTGTTGAATATATTATTTCAGACAGCAACCAACACTTGGAAAGCAATCAATTAACTGATGCTCTTTTTGTCATTTACTTTTTATTTTCTTTGCTTGAAGTATTATCAGCCTGGAGTTTGTTTATCTTGTACCATGTTAACTGCATGACTAGAAAAATCTGGTTTTCTTCTTGCTTTAAGTGAATAGTTCATCTTCCTTTCAGGTAGTCCGGTTAGCATCTTTTCAGCATGCTCCTTCAGTGCCACCTTACTTAACATTGCCAAAACAGACTAAAGTTGATGGAGATGATTCAGCAATGCCAAGGGAGATAGAAGAGAAAAAAGTTAATGAGATAGCTGTTGGTGGTGGAGGGGTCTCAGTGGCAGTTACTCGTTTTCCAACAGAGCAGAAGCGACCAGTAGGACCTCTAGTTGTGGTGGGTGTGAGAGATGGAGTTCTTTGGCTTATTGATAGGTAATTTGGTGATCTTTGTCTCAAGAATTTCCAAGATTTAGGGCTAGTCCATTAGCCTTTGCTGTTAGGAAATGAGGATGCAAAGGCTATTTCAACTTTTCCCTTTTACTATTCACCTTCTTCGCTATGACTTGCATGCATAGTTTTTAGGTTGTGGTTGTATAGTGTCAATCTATTTAGAAACTTTTTAACTTGCAGTAGTGCCAGCAACATTGTTGTTTCTAGTTGTTCTTAAGACAAACCTCAAGCTACCTAATTTTCCATGATGAAATTGACCACATAACTGAGTATCTCATTATTTGCCTCTTCTCATGTTTTTGATGGATGTTCAAGCTGAAAAAATGCACTGAGTGTTATCACATCTATTTACAACGGTTTGTTTAGAGAACTTAACTTTCACAGTCTATCTCCATTTCTTATGTAGCTATATTACCTCCATTATCACCACTATACTATTCGTTTTTCTTTTATCACAAGGCTGTTATAGTCCATATGTTGCTTTTTTGTGCACAAGTACATTAATCTGAATCTATCTCTTGAACCTCCTTTGACTGAATTAAGTTTCTTTCAGTGGCTTCTTAACTCAATTTTACAAAATAATTCCACTGTTCTGTTTGAGAAACCCTCTGACTCACATTGTGTACTTCATTACATTAACCTTGTTTCAATTTAATTTGTTGAATAAGTTTCACTTATCATGTAAAGTATATCGTCGTTAATTGTAAATTTGGGGCTGCAAAAGTTTAGGAGTTTAGGCTAGGGAGTTAATTCCATGGGCTGGTCATGTAAAGTGGTCTTTTGAATTGATGATAGAAGAGCGTTCTTACTAATATCAACAAGAAAAGGCACAAATTATGACTGATCGTTTGTAATAGCTATAGCATGTTGCCTGAGTACTCTGGCACATAGAAAATTGAACCATGACATTTTTATTTCCATTTTGAAAAACTGGAGCTAGTATCTTCATTTAAGGTCTACCATGCAAATCTGTTGTGTCATATAAGAGAATAAAATATGATTGGTGAATTCTTTTTGGTAGGTACATGTGTGCACACGCCTTATCCCTAAATCATCCCGGTATTCGTTGCCGCTGTCTTGCTGCTTATGGGGATGCTGTTAGTGCAGTGAAATGGTATTTCCTTTTTCCACCTTGTTTAGTTACAGTTGATTTTCATAAATGCTTTATTACTGTAGAGATTATAGCTCTCTCATAACCTGTATTCTTTCATATGCAGGGCAAGTAGGCTTGGTAGGGAACATCATGATGATTTGGCACAATTCATGATGGGGATGGGCTATGCTACTGAAGCACTGCATTTACCTGGAATATCTAAGAGGTCTGCGTTGCAAACCTCTCTGTCTCTCTCTCTCACCCCCTCCCTCTCTCACACACACAGTCCCCTTGTATTGCAAACAACCTGTCTACTGCTATCATGTCTTTAAACATAGCTCAACAACTTACGTAAATACACATACCATTACATTGTTGATTACTGTTTCAGTTCTTGATATAGTAAATGAAGTTCAACTGATTCTATTCAAAGTTTAAACAATGCCAATTCAAGTCCATTAAGAGCATTTTATTGTTGCATTCTGCAGCAGGTGCTTACTCTCTTTTTTTCCCCCTTGCAATTAAGTTATATTACTAATCTATATTATTCATAGGTTGGAGTTTGATCTGGCCATGCAAAGCAATGATTTGAAAAGAGCTCTTCAGTGCCTTCTTACCATGAGCAACAGCAGGGACATAGGTCAAGATGGTATTGGGCTGGATTTGAATGACATTCTCAACATAACAGCTAAAAAAGAAAATATTGTTGAAGCTGTTCAAGGAATAGTGAAATTCGCAAGGGAGTTTTTGGATCTCATTGATGCTGCAGATGCTACGGCTCAAGTTGATATTGCTCGTGAAGCTCTCAAGAGGTTAGCTGCTGCAGGTTCTGTGAAAGGAGCCTTACAGGGCCATGAATTAAGAGGACTTGCTTTATGCCTGGCAAATCATGGAGAGTTGACAAGGCTGAATGTATGTACCGGCATATTTCTGCATTTTCTTGCATATTGATTCGTTGAGTTGTGAATGCATGCTTTAATATTATTCTTCGTTGAAAATGATTAAGAGTTTGATATTATGGTTCCTCGTACATACGAGGTTTTAGATTCTCAAAATTTAATCCAGAAGTACAGGACCAAATTGAAGCCACTACGGTAGTTTAGGCATTGCTTTCAACTTGGCCATAATAAATCAACATGAGAGAAAGAAAAGGGGTGGGGGGGTGCATGGTTGGTTATCATATATGGCTTTGTATTTCAAGAAAGCAAGCAAGCTGGTGGTTATTGCCAGGTCCTTCCTGCCACGAAGTGTTCAATGGTTTTAAATTTTATGCTTTGCTGTTGATGCCTTTATTTTTATCTCCTTTTTAAAGCAATATCTTGTACGCGCTGCAGGGTCTGGTAAGCAATTTGATCTCAGCTGGCCTGGGACGAGAAGCAGCATTTTCTGCTGCAGTGTTGGGAGACAATGCTCTCATGGAAAAGTCATGGCAGGATACTGGGATGCTTGCTGAGGCTGTACTTCATGCTCATGTATGAATAGTTTCTATGCACTTTTTATATTTAAACCGTGGGATTAATATTTTTGTTCTGACCTTCCTCGTGAATATCTCTAGGCTCATGGACGGCCAACACTCAAGAACTTGGTTCAGACTTGGAACAAAATGCTGCAGAAAGAGGTTGACCATGCTCCCTCTAAAAAGATAGATGCCGCATCTGCCTTTCTGGCTTCACTTGAGGAACCTAAGCTTACCAGTTTGGCAGAAGCCGGGAAGAAGCCACCAATTGAAATTCTTCCACCAGGAATGCCATCTCTTTCTGCTCTAATTACCACTCAGA
This sequence comes from Salix exigua, assembly GCA_032356905.1. Taxonomy (NCBI): domain Eukaryota; kingdom Viridiplantae; phylum Streptophyta; class Magnoliopsida; order Malpighiales; family Salicaceae; genus Salix; species Salix exigua. The sequence continues at coordinate 4,528,763 of CM063593.1, read as the reverse complement.
AAAAACCAACTCTTGGTATACAGAGTTCACAGCAGAAACCGTTACAATTAGAAGCACCTCCCAGTGCCACTCCTGAAGCAGCTACAGTATCTGCTGCAACCACAGCAACCTCAGAAGCTCCAGAAAATGCATCTGCTGCAACCACAAGTACTTCAGCAGCTATAGAAAATGCACCTCCTAGCACTACACCAGAAGCTGAAAGTTTTCCACTGCCATCAGAAGCAAGCAAACCTACTGTTGATGTTAAGGCTCCTACCTCATCCCCAGGAAGTAATTCAGATCAAATTGCTCCAGTGGAAAGTATACCGGAAACAATTGCAAGTGATTCGGCAGTGCCACCCCAAATACCAGATAACCAGGGAGCAAGTGTTCCAGCTAATTCGACATTGCCACTGAGTGATTTTCTAAGTTGAAAAGGCTAGTTTGAGCAACCTGGTGACCAGAAAATAGAGAAAATTCTTTCAATGATTTCTTTTTACATGCATGAATTTCTGAATCTCTTGCAGTCGCCCAAACCATTGCATTGGCTAACGAAACGCTGCACAAAAAATCAGTTTTTAGCTTGAGGTACATCGTTGCGTGTATATTTTTGTAGGTGATTTACTTTTGTTGTGTATCCTTGGTGTATGTTGTCTCGAGCTGATTTGGCTCGTTGAAAGTTTATTAGCCTCCAAAAGAGAGGAGAAAAATTGTACTCCTTGTTGTATATGGTTGCAAGTCTTCAATGTTTCTTACATAAACCAGCATCAAAATTAGAATTTAGCATTGGCCTGCCTGTGTTGGAGCTTAACATGATGTAAGATTATCTGAACAAATTTTACAGAACAGTTTTTGGGATTTGAGGTGTACGAGCTAACAGGTTTTCTAATTTATTTTATCCCAGCAAAGATGGAGTGAATGGAGCCGACGAGGGGAATGCCTGTTCTTCATCTCTCTTTTCTTCTTGCAACCCTCATTGTTGAGGAGAGAGACTTGAAGCTTAGGGCTACACTTTTGACTTTTATTTTCCATTGATTTTTCTTATTTCTCTTTCAATTTTATCATTAAACCTTTAATTTTTAGTTATTTTTATTTTATTTTTACTCTTCAATATTTGCTTTATTTAAATTTGTTTTCCGTAGGTTTGTAGGTTTATCGCGGTCTGAAATAAATAATTTGGTATTTGATTGTTACTCAATTTTACAAATATAATTATCACGATTTCAAACAAAGAGTTGATGCTTCGTTTCACAATTATTATTTTTATTATATAATTAAGTAAATAACAGTTTTTAAAAAAATATTAAAGGCGATGGAATTCATGATCTATCTTGTTGGTTTGACGGGCAAGTTACAAAACACAAGTCGATTTAATATAAAAATTACATCAAGACTTTTTTTTAAATCAAATTATAGTATTATTTATCATTTAAATTATCTTTTGGATACTCTACATGTACGTAGATGATACTAAAAAAAATGTACATGTTTTAATTAGTTTGAAATACAAACTATGTAATAAATATAGTAAAAAAAATTAAAGGTTGGCTCCCAAAAGTTTCTCCATAATGTAATTGTTTTTTATTAAAATCTTTTTCGAGACGACTCGCGTTGTAACCCGATCATGAAACTATCAAATTGTTGCTGTAATGTATGATATAAATTAGTAATGTAAAATGAAACGGCAGTGTGGAGAGGTGGGGTCCGATCACACGCACCCTCTCATCTCGCCACCATTAGAGAATCAGGTCCGATCACACACAGCCTCTCATCTCGCCGCCGTTAGAATCAGGACCGATAACCCCTCCCCCTGTCATCTGATTACGAGCAGGTCTCCCTTTCGATTTTTAATTTGGATCCCTAGAAATACAATAGAATCAATCATCCACAAAACCCGAAACAACAACAGTATTAGCTTTGTATTCGTGGAGAAATTAATTCCAAAAGAAACTGATAGATTAGTGAAGAGCATGTGCCGCTTCCGCTGCGGCTTGGGGGCTGTCCATGGTTTCCAGTGAACTCATCTCTTTCCTTCTTCAAAGAAACACGACGATAAAAAATGGGGAAGGACCAACCTTTCTTTCTCCGCAAAAACAGCCGTCGTCGCTTAAAGAAGGCCTTGGGCCTGCAATCACCACCATCTGCTCCGCCTCCTCCGCCGTTGAGATCACCAGAACCAATTGATTCTAGTTACAACAACAACACTAGTCTGGTTGTTGGGTCATCGACGGGGCCTGGGAAGGGGAAGAAGAAGGCCGGAGGAACAACCAGGCTATGGATGAGATTTGATAGGTTGGGGAATTCGGAGTTGGTGGAATGTGATAAAAGTGCCATTATCAAGCGCGTCTCCATTCCTCCTAGGGATTTGAGAATTCTTGGCCCTGTCTTCTCTCACTCTTCTAACATTCTTGGTAATTTCCTTCCTCTTTTACTTATTCTCCTTTTCTTCTTCTTTTTTAGTTTTTTTAAATAAATAAATAAATCGTTATTGTTTCCAGCCAGGGAGAAAGCCATGGTTGTCAACTTAGAGTTTATAAGGGCTATAGTGACTGCTGAAGAAGTCCTGATTTTGGATCCTCTTTGCCAGGAGGTTCTTCCATTTGTGGATCAGCTAAGGCAACAACTTCCTCATAAGACCGCGGTTAACATCCAGCAGGTCTCTCGGAATGCAGGCATTCATGCTTCTACCGGGGGCCAATGGTTGCCTGTTCCTGAAGCTGCTGAAGGTTTGCAGTGTGAGCTTCCATTTGAATTTCACGTTCTGGAGATTGCTTTGGAGGTTGTCTGTACCTACTTGGACTCCAATGTGGCAGACCTGGAGAGAGATGCTTATCCCGTGCTGGATGAATTGGCCAGGAATGTTAGCACCAAGAATCTTGAACGTGTTCGCAGTTTGAAAAGTAATCTCACTCGTCTGCTTGCTCGTGTGCAGAAGGTAGGTAGTTTCCAATACAGTAATCTAAATACTTGTCATGCTCAACAATCTCTCTTAAATAGTACAGTAAAAAAAACACTACATTGTCGAACAAAATAATACTGATACTGATAATATTAATACACACAGCTTTACTCTTAGCATTGAAAACTAATGCTTCATTTTTCTAAGTTCTTATATGCATTTATAGAAGATTTAAGCTAGAACATATCTGAATGGAATCTCTTATCAATTTTTCCTGTAGATCCTCTCTCCTCTCAACAAATTATAAATCTAGGTGTGCACACATGTTCAAGATAGATGAAGAAACCATCCAGCATCTTATTTGCCGTCCCTTATGAACGATTCTTCCCTCTTTTTTTCATTTTCATTATGAACTTGGAATCCAATTGCTTGAACTTGATACAATGCCTCCGCTTATCTTTTTCCAGTTATCATAGGAATAATAAACATTCTACTCAGCTGAATTATGCAATTTCGGAGATGCATGGATAAGAACAGGGGAGTTGGCATGTAGAAATTATGCATGCATTCTAAAAAACCTAACTTTACCGGAGATGCATGGATGAGAACAGGGGAGTTGGCATGTAGAAATTATTCATGCATTCTAAAGAACCTAATTTCGCATTTACAATCTTCCTTCCTCCCTATATATGCTTGAATGTACCTAAACTTCATGCAAAAGTCTTAATGAAGCTTTTTACACTAATCATGTATTGCTAGAAATTGTTGTGGGAAATGTTTGAATGTTTGTGATTCTCTTATAAATTTTGCATACCATTTTTTCCCTGCTATAATTCTTGAAACTGTCGCTTGAATAACTGTGGTAAAAAAAAATTATACATGTACTGACAAACTTCATCAAGGATGTCACAGTTGATTCGGCATCCTAATTTACTCTCTCATATTTTGTCATTAAGGATTGTTTATCTTTCTAATATCAGGTGAGGGATGAAATTGAGCATCTATTGGATGACAATGAAGATATGTCAGATTTGTATTTGACTAGGAAGTGGATTCAGAATCAGCAATCTGAGGCCTTGGTGGGATCTGCAGCTTCAAATAGCATAACCCTTGCTACACCACATCTCCCTCGACTTGGCTCTAACCGGAGTGCAAGTATGGTGACTGGCAGCGTTTTGGATGATGATGATGATGTAGAGGATTTGGAGATGTTGCTTGAGGCTTATTTTATGCAGCTAGATGGAACACGAAATAAAATATTGTCGGTGAGTTTTGCCTCCTTGTCTGCATCTTGACAAAATGTTGAGCAAATAATTGTCTTGATAAATGTCAGTTCTTACAACGGTCATTCACTAAGGATGTTCTTGGGCCAAAAACAAGCTTGCTGGTCAAATCTAAATAGATACTTGTCTCATGACATTATAAGGGGCATATTTTGCCTTAAAATTATAAGTATTCTATTATAATTTTCAGACTGCTAAATTACTGATGGATGATGTAATTTGAGAAGCTCATGGGACTTTACAGAATTTTGTCTGGTCAGTTCTGATTGAACTGCAACTGGTGTCGTACAAAAATCAATATGCCAATCTCAATCAGGCAAGAATAACAATTAAAGAATTGACGACTCCACTCAGGGTTCTGCTTATATAATTTGTTGTCTTTTAATGGTGAAAAATTTTCAATGAGGAAATCATGTGTGAGAAACTGGCATAAAATGCTTTGCTATTCAAATGCATCCATGATTAGATTAATGGACTGCTCGATCCATTTGTGGTGATTATTTATTTTCATGTTCTTGAAGTCAACGGGGTTCTTGAATTTTCAGGTTCGCGAGTATATTGACGACACAGAAGACTATGTCAATATTCAGCTTGACAACCAGCGAAATGAACTCATCCAGCTCCAACTGGTACTAACCATTGCGTCCTTTGCTATTGCAGTGGACACCCTGATAGCTGGGATGTTTGGGATGAACATTCCCTGTCAATTGTATCATATACATGGGATATTTGGCTACTTTGTGGGAAGTTCTTCTACTGGATGTTTGTTTCTTTTCCTGCTTGTTCTAGGTTATGCCAGATGGAAGAAGCTACTTGGTTCGTAAGTCTTTGACTCATTGCCAGCTTCAGATGTGTGTTTAATGTGGAAGAATCTCACAATTGACTTATCTGTGAATCCCAAAACACTGTCTTACAAGATTCTCACAATTTCATAAGCACCTTGCTTTATGAAATTACTGGTGGTTTTCTTATGTCCATACCGAAGTATACGCTACACCCAAGTTTCTTCTTCTCTTCCTCGTCCCTTCTTGTCCAGGGCCTGAAAAAAATTGACCCATGAATTCATGTAATGCTGAAATATTATTTCCATTTCATGGCAACCAAACAGAGGGCTGTAAATGTTGTGTTTATGTGCTAGTGCTTTTGTTCCTGGTGTGTTCTATCTTCGACTTGAGATTTTAGTTGTGAGGTTGGCTGTAAGAGCATCTCCAAAGGTTGATGTTATTTTAAAGAGCTGAATTAATAAAATAACTTTTTAAATGATATGAATATGGTTTTTCTAAATAAGATTTCTGTTCTGATGAACATGAGCATGTATTTGAAAAGTTATTGCGGGTGATTTTCTTCTTTTTTTCTTTATTTTTATTGAGTTATTTCTATCTCATAACTTTGGTCACGGGTTTGATACGTTACTGCTTGGGTTACTACAAGTTTGCCGTGCTTACTTGGGCTGAAACAAGTCAGGTTCTTTCTTCTTTTTTATCCACTATTTTCCTTTCATTTTTTGGACATGTTTGTTAGTTTGAGTGAGGTGGTTTTTCAAAAAGATTTCCATTCAAAAATTCATTGAATTAATTTTTTATTTTATTTTTAAAAATTATTTTTGAAATTAACATATAAAAATATGATATAAAAATACAAAAAAATAATTTAAAATAAAAATTATAGAAATAAAAATTTCAAAAATATTTATAAAAAGAAGATTTAAAATATTTTTATATGTTATCGTAATCATATTTTTAATTTGATTCATGCATTATTATTATTGTCTATTTCCCCTATAATTTAATTAAAATAAAATCACCTTATCTGACTCTTCAATTCTACAGCACGAATCACATTATATACATATATATATATATATACACACAGCTTAAAATTCATTTACAGCAGTGAATATTACAGACACAAGAAAAAGAAGATGAACCCGCACAGCAACAAACCCTTTCACGAGACTAGAAAACAAAGTGGAATCGAACTTCGTGCTCCTTGGGTACAGGTTGACACCATTTTGTCAGACGACAAATTCTGCAGTAGTTTTTAAGTTTGAGCAGTGCCCTTGTTAATGCTTTTCTTTCTGTTCTTAGCTTTCAAGAAGATGAAATCAGTAGAGGGAGGAGGGGAATGCATGCGAGTTTCACCGGGAAGGTTTTGGTTCAAATTGTCTTTGCAAAACAGAGATGCAGAAAAGGATTGGAGGACTTTTCTTTTTCTTCTAGGTTTTTGAATTACAGCAAGCGGCACTGTTTCGGAAGTTCCTGCCGTCCCGTCACAGTAGCTGTCGCATCAGCCACACTTTTGCCATTTGTCTAGGAGAGTTTTGCCTCTCCCGAGGTGAAAAGAGAAAGCTTAAAGAAGAAGAAGAAGATGAGAGAGGAACACGTGGAGGATGACCATTGCAGGAAGCAGACAGCATGAGGGCTTTGGAAGGACACAGGAGTGACAGGACCCCACGCTTTTGAGGAGAAAAGGTTGCGCCCGCCCCTAGACCAGACCACGGGTGTCCCCTTCTTTCTTTGTCTCATCAATTGGTCTATTTCGAATAAGGATTTGTTTGGTGAGAGCAGTGATTTGGGTGGTGTGCCGTGAAAGAACAAGGCTCCCCCGGTGACTAAACCAAACAAGCCCTGTTCCCTGCCACTTTTTTTCCTTTAAAGAAATGAAAAACACAGCGGGCCGGAGAATAGAAATGGCAATTACCGTTTGTTGGGAGTAGTAGTGCCTATTAATCCATCTAATGATAGTAAATGATGACAAGGTTTAACCATGGAGGATACAAAAGCTCACTACCCTCCATCCTCCTCCTTTTTGTATGCAATCCATTCAAATAATCCGGCAAATGCCTCTTTTTTTTTTAATTTCTAGAATATAGAAGAAGAAGAAGAAGAAGTGTTGAAGGAGAGAGGGAGGGACCGGGGATGGGGCAATCCTCTTCTTCATGCTCGAGCAGTAATGGCCATGAGATTTACAGGCCTATTATCATTGGGAAAAACAGCAGTATTGTTGATGGGGACGACGACTTGACCCTAAGTCTTCCTGACGAGTGCCTGGGCAGTGTGTTTGGGAGGCTGGGCTGCCATGACAGGAACTCTTGCTCTCTTGTTTGCAAGAGATGGAGATGTGTGGATTCGAAGTCAAGAAATCGCCTGGTCTTGCTTGCTCGTTCCGAGATGTCTCCATGCCTCCCTTCCCTGCTCTCTCGCTTCAACACTGTCTCCATCCTGTCTCTCAAGTGCTCCCGCAAGCTCCTCAGCATAGACGACGACGCCCTCTCTCGCATTCCCATCTTTCTCCCATTTCTCAAGAAGCTCAAACTCAAGGGCTGCGTCCATATCTCTGATGATGGCCTGCATGCTTTCTCTCTCCACCGTCCTCCTTTCCTCACAAAACTCTCCTTTGCATCCTGTGGTTTTGGTGCCAAAGGCCTCACCTCTCTTCTCTCTAACTGCCCTTCTCTCCAGGATCTCACCCTCAAGCGCCTGAGAAAGCTGGATGCCACTAGCAGTACCCCTGCGTCGTCGTTGTGGGTTGGAGCTTTGAATGCCGGTGGCGATGATGGTGGTAATGATCATCATAATAATATTGGTGCTATTGTTGCTGGAGCTGCCAAAAGGGAGAAGGATGTTCACGACTACTGCTACAAGAGCCTGAGGCTGGAGCGGCTGTGCCTCAAAGATCTTCACAATGCTCGCCTTTTCATCCCTCTAATTCTCTCAGCTTCAGCTTCCATCAAAACCCTCATTGTTTGCAGGAGCTCCGGTAACTGGGACAGAGTCCTCGAGACTAGTCTCCATGGAAAAACCACTTCCATTTCTGAGATCCAGATGGATAACGTCCAGATGGGCGATGCAGGCCTCTTGGCCATATCCTCTTCTTGCCCTGACCTTCAGCTTCTCTACCTCAGCCGCACCACTGATTGTACTGACGATGGGTTATCCGCAGTTGCAAATTCTTGCAAGAAGCTTAGGAAGCTACACGTGGATGCTTGGAGCAGGTTCGGTAGCAGGACTATTGGTGATGAGGGGGTGTTTTCCATAGCCAACAAGTGCTCCCAGCTGCAGGAGCTGGTACTTATGGGCATTCCCATAGCTATTCGATCTCTGAATGCCCTGGCTTCCAATTGCCCCGGACTTGAGCGGATGGCTCTCTGTAACACCGATTCTGTTCAGGATTCGGAAATGGCATTTATTGCTTCCAAGTTCCTGGCCTTGAAGAAGCTATGCATCAAGAACTGCCCCAATGTCTCAAAGTCAGGGATCGAAGCTGTCGGGCGCGGCTGCCCCAATTTGGTGAAGTTGAAGGTGAAGAGGTGTAAAGGGGTCACTCAGGCGATGGTGTCCAGATTGAGATTCCAGAGGAGCTCGCTGGTAGTATCAGTGGATGCAGGGTCGATTCTGTTTGATAGTGAAGGGATTTCATTATTAGCATCGTCAGTAAATGAAGATGAGCAAGGAACCGCGACGGCAATGACAAACCCTAATAGCGCTCGGAGCGCGGCAGCAGCTGCGTCAACAGTCGCAGCAACTCATGTTATCTGCAGCAGCAGGGGTGCTCTCTTGCTCAGGTCGAAATTCGAAAGCGCTCTTCAACTTGGGAGGAGGAGGCGGCCAATTGAAGATAATGCTAGTTGATATCCGCCATCATCATCGATGATCCCAAGCTGCACCGCCACCGTAACCTACTAATACTTGTTTGCTAGGTTTCCACCATAAAAATACTGCTTCCTCGTCATCAAAATTGCTTCTTTGTTCTTGGTGTGTTTTCCTTTCCCTTTCCTGAGGAGTGGCGTATACCTCGGATTGTCACTTTCAGGTTTCTTTTTTTCTTTCTGTTTGTTTTTATTGTTTTCCTTTCTGATTCTTTCATTCGAGGGCTTGCTGATATATTTATGTAATTTTTTTGTCTTGTGGTGCTCCATGAATCTCTTCCAAATGGAGAGGATTTTCTTTCAGCGTAGGATTTCCATGGTGGGAAATGTGAAACAATCATCGTACTGGTTGCTACGGTAATCTGTAGATCTAGTTTAAGAAGACAAGGTGGCAGCAAAGACACAATGATTGCAAATAATCCTTAGAAATATATATAAAACAAAACAGGAGTGATTTGTTCATTTTAGCCTTTTACAAATTTCAGAGATTTTTTTTCTGGCTATAAATTATTCATTTTTATGTTTTTATATTATTCCCTTATATTTTTTTTTATATTGTTAGCTGTGAAATGGAAAAATGATGTATGGATTTCATGGAACGAATTGAAAAAAATATGTTGATTGAAAAAATTAAATACTAAATAAAAGATTAATTTTTATAGTTAGAAGTAAAAAAACATATCAAATATAATATTTTGACTCGTCTTTTTTTATTTTATTTATTTATCTTGAGGATTTACAGTATATATGATTCTTATTCTTATAGATGAATAATGTAAAAACAATCCATCACTCTTAAACTTAACACCACAAAATTATAATAATCTCTTGGATGTATTATGAAAAGCATCAGAAACATTTATAACTATAGTAAAAAAATGATAAAACTAAAAACTTTAAAAATAAAAAATATATAATATAAATAAAAAAATCCAATTAAAAAAAAATAAAAATAGTAAATGAAGGTTAATCACGCTTGCTTGTCTTGATCTGATGCTAGCAAAATGTTGCTAAGGTAATTTTAAGAAACTATTTTAATTTATTTCCATGATAATTAAATAAATATCCACAAGAGTTTGCAAGATTTAAATTGTAGAGGAGAAAGTGTAGTTTTTAAAAATCTAAATATTTTTTATTTATAAATAATATATATATATACACACACATAGATGAATTAGAATTATAATTTTAACAATTAAATGCATATTAAATAAATAAAAAATAATTGTCATTTAAATAAGGTTATATAAACAAAATAAAAGAGAGAAGAAACATTAATTTAAATATAAATAAAAAATAATTTTGAAAGAAAACATAAAAAAATATAGAGAAAATGAAAAAATTAATTTAGAAAGAAGAAGGTCTGGCCTTATGCCTTATTATTAGCCCATTTGTGTAGCTCATCTCATTATGGCTTGCGCGCTAGGCCTTAGATAGTTTCTTGTTGCAAATGAGTATTTTTTTTATATATATATAGAAAAAATAAAGCAAAATGATGGTTTATTGAGTCAGATGATTTGTCTATTTTTGCCTAAAATTCAATTATTATGATTGTTGAAAAATCAAGGCAGGAGAGTTTTTGAGTAGAAAACTCATTGTCCAACCATTTTTTATCCAAATCACCCAAGAAAAACACCATAAGAGCCTTGATGAAACTATTAATAACCTAAAAAATACCCAAGAAATACCCGAAAACCAAAAACATTAAGAACAATTATAGATGAATCAAAAAAAATTGATGCATAAACAAAAAATCATTGTCATTTAAAAGAAACTTTATAAATAAAATAAGAGAGAAAAGAGGTATTGATATAAATATAATTTTTTTATATAAAAAATAATTCAAAAGAAAGAAAAAAAATTCAGGTACTGTCGTGCTTGACTCGTTTAGCAAAGGTTGTCAATACCGTTCCGGTCTTTCTATAGGAACGGAACGTTTCGGTTTCAGAATGTTTCGGTGTGTAATTTCAGAGTTGTACTGTTCATATATAACTAATTATAAATATATGAAAAAAAAATTAAAATATTAATTTAACAAGTATAATTTAAACTCAAGATAAATTAACTTTAAATTATGCAATACAAACACAAAGTCAAACAAACATAATCTCAAATTTTAGAAATATCTCTAAAATTCCAAAATATTATGATACTCAAATGTTCTAAAATAAAAGAAAAATTATGATTTTGAGCCGGAATGGTACCGAGGCGTTCCGACCAGAATTTAGCTGGAATTAAAACTGAGACGAAAACGACATTGTTTCGTCTCAGTTTTTTTAATGACACGGAATGTTCTGGCGAGAACGGAACAGAATTAACAAGCTCGCGTGACTAGGTATTTTTTTGTGCACTTGTCTACCTTATATTTTTGGAGAAAAAAATTACCAAACAACACGTCGTGTGATCTTGCCTAGAAAATCAGTGCTTGAGAGTTTTTGATCTAAAATCTCGTGTAAATTTTTTAATGAATCCCAAAGGTATAAAAACATATAATATGAATTTATTTCATCAAACGAAGTAACTTGAGATAAATTTCATTTGTGTTTGGTGACTTAAATCATTGTCATCGATATATATTTGTTTTATCCTAAGAATTTAGCGACCCAATGAGAGTGTAAAAAATAACAACAATAAACTTGTGTGTTAAAAGTGAATTTGAAGAATATTGAGATATCGAAATTGTATAATTTGCTTTATTTCTAAAGTTTGAATAGCAAAATGTAATTCTTATTAAATTCACTTGACACCACTCATGTTTGATGTCTTTTTTATTTTGATCTCCCTTCTTTTAATCTCATTATTTTTTAAGAAATTAAAATTAACCGGTTTCAATTAGGATGAAATTACAAAGAAAAAAAATGAGGATCGAATTAAAAGAACTAAATTTTTTGTGCAACTTGGCAAACAATACAAAACCCACTCATTCTAGATTTTTAGTTGATTGATTGATTGATTAATGAATTAATTAATAATAGGCAAAGTCAATAGAAAAACAAAAAAAAAATCAAAATGAGAAGATAATATTGTCATGGTGACATGAATTTTCTAAGAATGAAGACATCAATAACAATTTTATAAATAAAAAGATTAGTTTTATAAACTGTTTAAAATAAATAATAATAAAACTTTGACCAATCAATAAAATCTTGCATTGAAATAGGTCATCAAGTTTGACCGATTAATAGCAGACGAGAACAGGTTTGTCGTTGTTAGATTTGGAGAAAATTCCAATTAGGAAACCGCGTGCGCCCCGCCGTCCTCGCACTAATTTATTCACCATCATCATCATCATCATCTGTGGATTGAAGGAGAAGTGTGTGCGTTGATGATTCACTTAGCTGTCTTTATTTGACTGGCTGGCTTATGGCGGTGTTACACGTGTATGCCCTGCAATAGAGGTCAGCATGCTTGTTTGACGGCCGCCCAACAGTGATTGTTTTTTTTAAAATTTAATTTTATAAAATCACTTAAAAATGTAAGAAAATAAATATAAACACACGGTAATAACAAATAGGATTAAGAAACAAAACAGGGAAGGCAGGCAAAAAAATAAAATAAAATAAATTATTCATCTGGCAACCGCCACGTAAGCTCTTCCTCTTTCCTGCCCGCTGAAGGACAAAACAAAAAAGGAACACCGGGAGATAAATATTTCTGTCTCATCTCTCAGAGCTGACCCGGAGATTAGCGAATAGTCGTCGTAGCGTCTAAGTCATCGTCACAATTTCATCTATCGATTCAAACAATCCCACCACCAGAACCAGTCTAGTATTAGATTAGATTTCGGTAAGAATCTCAGCCCAATCACTCCCTTTTCTTTGATTTGAGTTTACTGCGTCTAGATATATGCGCGCAGTATCCGTATCTATAAAAGAAAAGCTAATATTAGTAGTAGTAGTAGTAGGAGGAGGAGGAGGAGGAGGGGGAGGACCGTATCTAATCAGTTTTGAGATAGATAGATTGAAAGACAGGGAGACAGACAAGTATCAGCACGATGAGTAGACAATCAGTTGCCACAGCAGGTGCTTCTCAGTCTCACACCTCCACCTTGTTTCACAAGTTTAAGGTATCATCTAGCTTTGAACTCTCTCTGGTTTTTTTAAAATAAAATCTCAGATGCTGCACCCTCCTCTTTTATCGTTCTTGTAACCATCATGGATTTGATTTATTTGTTATCAATTCAACGAATCCATCTATTTATGATGAAAGATATGGATCGAAGTCCTTCCAAAAAGCTTATTTCTTTTCTTTTTTAAGAAATATTACCTTACCAGTTGTGTGCATATGTAGTAATATGTATGATCACAATTTCACAATGAATATTATTTGGCTTCTGTGGGATGGGATGGGGAAAAAGAAACATTTTGACACATCAATTGATTGACTGATTGATTGCAGTGTGGTGCCTGTCTCAATTCTTCATCTTCTTCAGACTCTTCTGGTAAAGGCAAAAGTAAAATTTCCACTAAGAAATTGTCCCATGGCTTCCACTTGGTCGAGGGCAAGTCTGGTCATGACATGGAGGACTACCATGTAGCTGAATACAGGAAAAAGAAGAATCATGAGCTTGGTTTATTCGCCATCTTCGATGGTCATCTTGGCGATCGTGTCCCTAGTTATTTGAAAGATAACCTTTTCAACAACATACTTGACGAGGTCCTCCCTTCCATCCTATCTCTGTTGTTGTTGTTCACTTGTTGTTATGACTCCTTTCACTCTCTTATTTTCCTGTGAATTGTGATGATGCTTGCAGCCCAATTTCTGGAAAGATCCCACCACCGCCATCAAGAATGCTTATCGCTCCACTGATAATTTTATTTTGGAGAACTCAATGCAATTAGGCCCTGGTGGCTCCACCGCTGTCACTGCAATTTGTATCGATGGCAAAGACCTATGGATTGCAAATGTTGGTGACTCTAGAGCTGTTGTTTGTGAAGGAGGCTGTGCTCGTCAACTTACAGTGGACCATGAACCACACACCGAAAGAAAAAGGATTGAGAAGAAGGGTGGCTTTGTCACAGCGCTTCCTGGTAACATATCACTTTTTATTTTATCATTTTCATGACTCCTTTTCTTTTGGTGGAACATTATGCCGACTGTGTTTGCTGCACATAATTAATCGGGTTATCATTTCCATTATATAAACATATTCCACCACTATAATCTCATCACAAGAAGGCTTGGTTGCAGCTATTCTTCTTACTGAATAAACTAATCATTTCTCCAGGTGATGTGCCTAGAGTCAATGGCCAACTTGCAGTTGCACGAGCTTTTGGGGATCATAGCCTTAAAGCGCATTTAAGTTCAGAGCCTGATGTAAAACATGTACCTATAGTCTCAACTACGGACTTTTTCATCTTGGCAAGCGATGGATTGTGGAAGGTCAGTCATTATTGTATCTGTAACTTATAGTTTTTGAATTTGTGTGTCATCATGCAATCTATTCGATGTTTTTTTCTCTCCAACCATGTATGAAATGATGTCACTTATCATGACACTTGCTGTCATGTTGGCGACGGACCTAGGAACTTAAGATTGTCGGCTTGTTAACCCAAAATATTATCTACTATCAGCAGGTGAATTAAATTTTATGTGATTGACATGGAAATTAATTGATTTATAGGAAGGATTCGTCGGGCAAAAAGATGGGTTGAATAAGTAAACAGAAAACAATGATGACGTACATAGTAGAACTATGGATGGAATCAGGGATCTTAGATGATATTCAATTTAGTAAATCCATTTTCAGAGTATGCATCCTTGTGATATCACCTGGATATACTTATTTAAGAACAGTTGACAACTTTAACAAACTTACCATGAAGTTTTTACCATGTCTCCTGACCATTTCAGTATGTTGGAATTTCTTTCAACATGTTAAGGGGTGGGATTGATTTTAATTTGTAGTTAGTTTTTACCATTTGGTTTTAAGACATTTGTTACAAGAAAAAAATAAAAAGATTTTAAGGTTTGAGTGATGTAGGATTAAACAAATAATCTGCTGCTAGAAACAAAGAAACAATGGGACTTCAGTTGGGTCACACCTAGAACCCTTTCAAATGACATGGCTTACCATTATAATTTGAATATTCAAAACCGTTAACTACCGCATCGCACATGTTAGAAAATATTGATGTGTATTTACCAGTAATTGTCAACTTCTATCTATTCATGTACCTGCAGGAAATAACAATGTTCAATAGGCTTTCATCTTTATTGAGTATCTGAAGCCATTCCTTAATTCATTTTTTCCATCTTCAGTTGTATGTAAATATGACGTGTTGGTTATTAAGTTTATGCATTAAGCACAAACCAGAGTCCTCAAAAAGAAATGTACCCTTCTGCTGAAACTCCTGTCCCTGATCTTCCATTTCTTAACTGACGTAAGAGCTTAATATGTATCACAAGAAACAAATGGGAATTCACATATGGTACTCAAAGTTGCAGAAAATGGACTTTCCATATTTTTCAACAAGCTAGCACTAGGATCTTAAAGATTTAAACCTAAAGATTACATGCTGGTGATGAGGACTTAGGCAAAAATTGCCATGTCAATAAAATCAACATTTTGGGCTAGAATGAACTTGAATTCACATGTTGTTTGCTTTGTAAAAAAATCTATTTCCTCGGATTTTAAGTTGCAGCTAGCAAGTCTGAAAATTTGCCTCTGGGAGTAGAGTTTCATGCTTTGTCGTTTTACTTGTTGGTTTTCTACTTGAGGTGCTTAATTTTTCTATTGTAGGCTTTTAATATTTGAAAGCACTTCACTTGTCAATGTTTTCTTATCTTGAACACAATGCATTAATTCGGCCGAAACTTCTGATCTAAGTTCGCTGTCGGTGTTCTAGCATATGAAAGTTGCAGTTCCTTTTGTCATTGGAGTCTGGAAGAAAGTGCTGAACCATCGAATCACACATGTTTACTTCATTGATTTTTGTTAGAGGCCTGAATTGCAATGAAACTGCTATTCCCGAAATTTCCTCCATTGAGCGTGCATGATACTGAAATCATGCCACATTTGAAAGTCACTATTACCATATACCAATTGGTTTGCTGTAATATTCTGCAGGTCATGAAGAATCAGGAGGCAGTAGATTTAGTGAAACCAATCAAAGATCCAAAAGCAGCAGCCAAGCGCTTGACAGCCGAGGCACTAGCCAGAAAGAGTAAAGATGATATATCATGTATTGTGATCCGCTTTGGATGATGCCAGCGCGAAATCACTCCAGCAGAACCAATCCTTGTCCCCCGTATCCGTTTGAAATGGTCAGCTGATGGGGTCTGCCCGTTTAAAGCCTTTGTGTTGTTGTAGTTTTGCTTTCAAGGATAAATCATGTTAGAGAATGGAGGTTGAGGTGGAAGTGATGCATTTTTTGTTTGAACCATGAAGAAGATTTTCCTCTCGTTAATCAATGAGGCACCTCCCTGTACAGGGGCAGGAGGGTGCCTGAACTCTTTAGAGATTATTGACAGGGGCTGGGGCTGCCATTAATGGGGCTTGTTATTTCTCTGGACAGATGATAGAATAGAAAACCAAAGGTCTTAGATTTTTATTTCTGTGTATAGCTTGTAGACATGAATAAATAGATTTTCATGTGATGTATGTGTTATTTATTAGTTCGTTTTTAAAAAAAACAGTAAAGATGTTTATTTACTATAAAGAACCATGGAAAAATGATTTTATTTTTGCTTTTACACCCCCATCAATATATTGCTTTGTAAAATGCTCCTCTCAAACAAAACTTATTGATTTTTTTCTTATTAGTGTTAGCATTCTATCTTAGAGTTTCAATTATTATTAATTAATCACTACCATAATGGACTACACAAATTAAACAATAGGGCCTGTGTAGTGTTTAATGCAGGTTCTTTTATGTATGTCTTTATTAAGAGAGCTTTGCAATTTATGATTTGATTTTATAATTATATAATATATAATTATATATTATATAATTATACGAGTATTAATCCGATTAAATCCACTTCCACTCAAACAATAGCTCATCCGAAGAAGTGACTAAATAATTAAAACCACTTCAATGTAAACTAAACTCAATAACATATGAATGAACTACTTATATTTATAGAGCAATTTATATTTTGATTATAATAAAATATTTTTTGAACTACAATGTAATTGTCATCGTTGAGTTGTTTTTCAATCTAATTTTCAGTAGCTACTCATTCAGGATGAATTTTCGTAGCTGTTCATTTATTTTATTCAAGATAACTTCCCGTAATTACACATTTATTTATCTTATTTAAGGTTATCCACTCATTTCTTGTATTAAGAATCTTGTACCCCGTGGATTTTTTATGTATTTCTTCCAGAAACCACCCATTTTCGAATGAAAGCGCTCTTGCTCTCACTAGTAACTTGTGAAAGAAAGCAGCTTACTATTATGTTATAAAGATATCAAATTCAATTATGTTATTATGTGATAAAGATATCAAATTCAATTATGTTCATGATATTAAATACTACAAAATATACCTTCAATTACAAAAAAAAAAAAAACTACAATTAATGTTGATTCATCTTTAAATTAATTAAGAAATTAAATAGGTTTTATAAAGTTATCGCCTGCAATGACGCACCTCTGCTTTTACTTTGAAATCTCAGATTTCCCAAAACAACCAACAAGGATAACGACCAGCTGTGAAGCATAAACACACAGAATTGAAAACTGAACATGGTATGTGGGGTCAGATTTAGCCACAGGCTCTCCATTCTCAAGCAAGCATTTTTTTTGGAAATGGATCTAAACATGTATCATGGACTTGTCCAAATAAGCACAAAAAGTGTAACCACTCTCCAGACAATATATGAGGACCAATAATTAGCAGAAAAATTGTTCCTGATCATCCCTGAATGAAAAGATTAAAAAAACCATTTAAGCTGCGGGATGCACGTGCTGCAGTTGCAATTTTGACCAAGACAGTTGGCTACAGGAGAAAAAAAAACATTTTTTTTTATGATTGAAGCAAGAAAGCAAACACAGGTCTCCATGTGACCCATGTACACAGTTTCAGCAAATATACAATCAACGGAGTAACCAAGCGAGTGCAGACACCATTCTAGACCAATAAAAAAACAAGACCCTCTCCGACAATTTCAAGGCTATACAAGGTGTCACAGTTAATCCTCTATGCTCTTTTCAATGGATAAAACAATAATTAAGAACTTTCCTGAAGCCTGTATATTGTAATTTCCTGTTGCTTAAAGTAGCGACGGTCCTCCTCGTCAACCAGAACAAGATTCAAATAATACTTCACACTGAACTTGTTGTTGATGTTGCGATGGGTTGGTGTCAGTTCATAAGGGCTAAGAAACAATCTGATGGGAATTGATTCACCTGAAACAATATCCACATGCTTGTATGTCATTTCCTGGAATAACAAAAAACAATGATATGTCTTGACTCAAATTTTCTGCAAGTGTCTCTGTCTCAACATACCTCTGACAGGAGCACCATCCATCAACTCAAATTTAGCTAGTGTCTCTGTCTCAACATGTGTATTGGCCCCTGATCCTGTTGATTCTCGACGCCTGATCTCAAGGTCCATGTTTTTTATCTTGATTCTTACTAAAAGAAAATATATCTTACCAATAATCACATCTTTTAGATGATACCTGCAAGTTTAATTTCCAATGAGTGAATAGGGAGATCCTTCAAAGTCACATAGCAGAAATTTCAATCAATTCTACAACTAAATAATTCAGCTCTCAAGGATGCCGCTAAGCAAATTGTTTGAACCACCCAGTTTAGACACACCCTAGTGCAATGACTGGAAAGGCACCTTGGTTGATTAGAAGCCCCAGTTGAACATAACCAACAACCACAAGAACAAGAATTTTCAGATTACAGATCTGATTGTCCTGCCACACTTAGATTACTAGAGCCCAAATAAGAGCATAACAAAAATAAAGAGATTGGCGAAAGCCTATTCACAGGATCTGTATTGTCTTACTTGCTTTTGTTGTATTCAAATTCAATGTGCAGGCAATCTTCAATGCCAACTTCCATCTGAACAAGTTATGAAAAACATACAGAATTAGACTTGCCAAAATATAGACATTCAGGGCACAAAACTATCTGGTTATTGTATACTGTGACTATTGTGAGGTTGCTATTCATTACTTCGTACATTAAGGAGTTGTCTACATGAAACTACCAGAGGCATCACAATGCATTGAGACATGGACAGTGAAGCTCAGGTTTCAGGTACAGATAGTAGAGTTACCTTGATGCAGTTGTTGATTGTTGGAGGAGGGGAGTAGTTGCGGACCTGGTACATAAAAATGAAAATGTAAGGAAAACTTAAAAGGTGTTGATAGAAAAGGCATGAGAATAGTGTGCAATGAATTAAACATGATGCAGCTATTATGAAACCATTCAGGCTAAATTTTTGAGGTCAATTCCTAATTTTCCATAATAAAGACACCTTAAGCTCCCATAAAAGCACTCTGCTATACAGATAAAAACAAGTTCATAAACCAACAAGAAAATGCAACTTGACTTGTCCCATTTGCAAAATACAAGCCATTAGTCTGAGAGATATACTGATAGGCATCAAACTGTGTGTGCCCGCCGCACATGAGAGAAAGGTGATCAGTTTTTAAAAAATTACCAAAAAGTCCTGGTATTCGATTATGCTTCCTGCATAACCACGAGTGACAGTCACTTTCAGAACATACCTGTAGAAGGCAAATGAGCAGATCATTAAGACATTATTTAACTATTATAAAACCCATTTATCTATTTCATTCACAAAATTTAGTTATTTAGATCTCCATACTGAGTACAAGCAGCTGATTATTCTCAATCTTATATTATTCCACCACTCCTTTTGTACTCCACTGTTATCTCTATTCTCCCCATGCTATCAGGTGTGTTGATGCTAGAAATTTAAGTGGTAACTGTGAAAAAAAAACATAAAAAAACACATCTCCAATAATTTGTATATTAATACTAATACCATTTATCTACTTCATTCCAAAAATTTAGTTATTTTAGATCTCCATACTGAGTACAAGCAACTGGTTATTCTTAATCTTATATTATTCCACCACTCCCTTTGTACTCCACTATTATATCTATTATTGATGCTAGAAATTGAAGTGGTAATTGTGAAAAAAACATAGAAAACACATCTCCAATAATTTGTATATTAATAGGATGAAAAGGTGACGAACACTATTTTACTCCACAGGCTGAACTTCAAAGATGACAAATTAAAGGTAAGGAAACATGAAATGCCAACAGTTTGATAGAGATATATTTATGATCAAGAAATGATATCAGATTTTGAAGTTATGCTTCAATTGTAGAAATAAGCAATCAACTGCAGCCTTTTATTTTTAAATTACTCAATAACCAAATTAAAGTCATGATGTGCCTTGACATATAAAACAATGCATGGAGCTACCATGTTTATCATTGCTTCCATGATTTAGTTGCAAAATAGGACTGGTGAAATTGGATTGTGAAAACTTACAAAGAGAGAATCTATAACCATTCTCAAAACTGCTTTTGCTGAATTTTTGAGATAATTTGCAAAGGAAAACTAACAGCACAAAGTCCATAAAACACCTTGAAATAATCAACAGAACAGATATGGAAAAAAGTATTTAACTTGCAAATTTTAAGACTAAATATGTGGCATACCTGAGCCTCACATTCACCCCATTATATGTTTCATAAGGCATTTCAACTGTAGAAAACTCAAATGGATATGTCTTTCTTTCATATATTTCTCCAGGAACATCTAATTCACGGACTGCAAAGCAAGAGAAAGTGGAATCATGTCTAAAATCCAATCAATTATTGTCTGGGTACAAATATGGCTATTTCCAAGGTCTTGAGCAGAGTGCAATTGAGGGGGCAGTCATATAATGTTGATAATTAATATCGCATTTTTTATAGCAGATAAAAGTATGCAACGGAACATAAAACATGAAATATATACATGCATGGTATACACTATTTTTCAATTGTAAACAAAACGAGTAAAGAAATAATAAAAAAAAAGAAGCTGATGGCTTAGTAGAAATAAAAAAAAAAAAAAAAAGCTGATGGCTTAGTAGGGTATCCATTTCTCCAAATAGCAACGCATGTGTTTGGGACACTGAACCATTATAAGTTCAACCTTTTTACCACAAATTAAATTGGAAACCAATGCCACTGATTACTGTGCTTCCTCTTCAGTGACCAGTTTCATCATTGGCAAAACAATTCACCAAGGATTTTACGAGGAAGGACTTGGGTGGTAACATAAACCAAATTAAAGGGTTCGCTGGTTTTCAAGTCAGGCCAGCAGATCCAATCAGGTTTTCAAAAATATTGCAATAAACAAAATAGACTTCCACATACTAAATAGGAGCCATGTAACGAAAAAACTAAAATTAAAGCAATAAATATCATTTATAGTATACTCACCAAGTGATGTGAAGTCATAAAAATTGCCTCTATCGAAATACATCTCTGCAAGGTAGAACAAAACGTTCCTTAAATCTTTGGAAAACCATTCAGGGACAAAATAATGCATGAATGCAGGAGAGCTGACACATTAAATTGCAAATAGTAAAAAATAACCCAATTTCAACCAACTAAAAAACATAGCAGTTCAAATAGGAGAGCTAGCAAAACTCATAAAATTCATTAATGTTTATTTTAAAAAGAAAAAAGTAGTTACAAATTAATAATAATAATAATAATATTGGCACAGCTAGCATTAGAAAATTTTATATATATATATATATATATATATATAATTAACGAAGAATATTCAGGGAGAGCCAATCCCGCGACAGGATTAAAACTACTAGTCTGGTTTTGGTTTTGTATCATGCATGAACCATTTAACAAAAAAAATCCTGAGAAGAGGACAAAAATATTTAACAATATTTTTATATGAAAATTAACAAAGAAAACAAAATATTTGAAGTTTGAACTCAACTGCCAGACCTGAATGAATGAGAAATATAAATGGGTAAGTTTGCTGGGAGGCTGGGTTACAAAGAGAATCCATTTTGTTTCAAGAAATGAAACATGCAACTCGACGCACAGGCACAGCAGTTGCAAATGGCAAGCTAAGCAATGAAAAAACTTGACTAACCAATTTGGCCAAGAAGCTCAACTTTAACACCATTGTGATCAACTTTCTTCCCTGGGAGAGGCTCTATGGAAATCTGAAAGGAAAAGGAGTAAATTTATTAATGAAGCGGCCAAAATGGGTGAAGCAAGATCTATAGCGTTGCAACGGCGCACCTTTCCGGCAATGTTTTCTTGACTATGGAAGAGGGGAACCATAACTGTTTGACCATTCTCCTTTTTCATCGGGACCTGCCAATCAGCCCAATGCGATTTGATTCGATGAGTCCACAACTACAAACAATGATAGATGGATGGATCCAATTGATTAAAATAAAATAAAAAATACCTGCTTGCGATTCTTTGCATCGGAAAAAGTGGTAGAGATATTACATGAAGGCTTGAAAGCTCCCATTAGGTAATTCTGATCATCCATTCAATTAGATTCGTAAACTCTCGCCAAACACACACAAGCACAGAGGGATAAAGGAATAATAATAATAATAATTAATGAAGAAAGATACCATTCTGTATGATTCAATTCAATCCGTCAAGTATCTGCAAAACCAAAATCTTGCCGATTAATAAAGCAATAAGCAAAAATGAAGCTGTGATTATGTAGTCAAACGAAAAGAGAGAGAGAGCTTACAGGTAATGAAATGAAACCCTAACGCGAAAGCTAACTCACCCACAGATAGAGTGAGTCAGTGATGAGAGCAGATCTTAAATAAATAAATAGAGATTTTAGATTCTACTTTCTAAACACTTGAAAGAGAGAGGGTAATTTCCTTAATATCTTTTCTTCTTCTTCTTCTTCTTTCCAGTTAATATATTATTATTATTATTATCATTATTATTATAAAATAAACTAAAAATCCCTGTTCTGTGCCATGTAACAATTTTCCTTTTCCATTCTCAGTCTTCTGATTTGATTTTTATTTTTCAATGAAAAATCAGAAAACATTTTCAATTCTTAAAATTTGACTATTTTCTCAACTAAGAAAACTAATGTGTTTATATTACAGTATTTTTCATTTTAAAAAAATATATATAAATTGTTTTTTTTATACAATGAAACCTCGCTCCCCGAAAAACATATTTTATGGGTTTAGGTAAGTGAATAAAATTTCAGTTATTTTAGATTTTTACAAGGATATATATCTTCACTTGAATTGAAAAACCTACTATACATATCATAATTTTTTTTTTATTTTCGCCTAACATCACTTGAACTCAAATTTTTTATTTTTTAAACAATTTTTGTAATCCTGGTGAATAATTTCAATTATATTTAAGATGTTAAATCTCATCTTAAATACATCAAAAAAATTATGATAATTTAATTTAAAAGGTTTAAACTTTCTTCTTTTATGGAAAGTTTTTCTAAACTTAATCTTCATTGGTAATTAAAGAGAAGAAACAAGAATTAATTGAAACATTCAATAAACAAAATTGGATCAAAATTATACAGAAGAAAGTAATCATCAACCATTTTCATTTTTTTTTCAACTTTATGTTTCTAGAAATGAGGTCATTATTTTTTGCAAGTTGTCTCTCAAGGTCTTGCTTGTTCATGACTTGTGTTTTTTTTTAAAAAAGAAAAACTCTTTTCTTGCTTCTCCATTCCTAGTATTCCTATGATAAATACTTTTAGATATTTTTTTAATATTGATTCCTTGTTTATTAGTCATTGTACTTTTCGATATCCATATTATATTTTAAGAAATGTTGTTTTTCTTTATTTATATTTATAAGACAAGTAACCTTTTGTATTGCATAAATTATACGTAGAAAAACAACTATATATGGTAGGTTGATTATCGCACTCGTATTTTTATTTATTTTTCCACACATTTGTGATGAAAACAATATTTATTTAGGTTTTTGTTTTGTCCTTGTAAAAAATACTTAAATTATTTGTACCTTGAGTAAACTTGGTTAAAGTTAAAGTCAAGTCTTTATCTTTTTTCTAAGAATATCATTTTCATTTTCCTAGTCCTTTAAAGATGAGAAACAACTAATAATACAATATAATGATTCATCCACTTGTTTTAATCTATCATATTTTCAAGCAACTCGTTATTTTTATTTTTCAGATTTTCATGTATATCTTCCTAGTTCTTATAGTCTTTCCATGTATCTTGTTCTTTCTATACATTCCGGTTTTGTTCTGATCAGATAATTTTTTTAAATAATAAATAATTTTATAATATCAATTGCATTTCTTAAATCTGACTATTAGATTGATATGAAATTTTACGAGGAGTCTCTTGACATATTTATATATATTATATTAAAATTTCAGAGCAATTAGAGAATATAATGACTTTGCATAATTCATGATGACATTCTCAAAATATTATATATGTTCATAATTTTGTTAAGAAAAATTATTTTATCGTCTTTTTTTAGATTATTTTTTTCTTAATTTCATTATTCAACAACAAATTTATTACGAATTGAATTTTATAATTTGATTTTATTTAAGGTTATCATGATCTTATAACAAAAGTCATACATTTGAAAGATTAATCAAAGTTGATTTGAGTTGATTCAATATTTTTTTAAGATTTCAATTTGATTTTTTTAATCAAACTATATTTTTATCATTATTTTATATTATCTTTGAACTAACCAAGTAGATCAACTTTTATTTTTTATTTATATTTAAAACTTAAATTGCATAATTTTAAATAATTTTTGAATTAATTTTTTCTAAATTAAGATATTTAATAAATAATATAACCTTGAAACAAAATACCAAAACACTTCAAAATTAAATCATTTCATTCCAATTAAAAAATTAAAACATTAAGAAGCCTGTGCAATAATGTTTTATTTTTGTAATATATTATTGCTCATCCCATTAGTATTTATCATTGCACCATGACTTCTTTGGCAATCTAGAGTCCTCTATAATTTTTTAAAGTGCTTATCGTGGTGAAATATATTAATTTTTTATTTTATTTTTTAAAAATTATTTTTAAAATTAGTTCATCAAAATAATTTAAAATCCACAAAAATATATTCCTTTAAAATATTTTTTTTTTTAAATTTCGACCAAAAACGGTGGTGCAAAACGGGCACTAGAGAAGCAACTTGAGTGCAATGCTGCAGATATTATTATTATTATAAAGGCAGGAAGAGGAAACCCTCCCTTGCATATTTGCTTCGATTCGAAGGAAATGCGCAGAGGGTCCCGTCGCCATCCCAAAATCTACCTGGATGTATTTACGCCTGACTCCTGCCAAAGCTTTTAGTAGCTTCATGCGTTAAATGAGTGAATTTCCCTTCATGATTCACAAGTCCAATTCCTCAAATAACTCTTTAGCTAATAAAACCATGGTGGATGATAAGAATCAATTAATATAAATCATGGATATAAAATTAACAGAAACTTATACAGTAGTAGTATGTTATTAATTGCTACAACTTGATCAACTTAGTTTGTTCTTCGAAAAATTAAATTAAGAAAAGAATTATAGCAATTCCTTCAGCACAAACATGCAACGACGTGAATGGAACCGGTGGATGATTGTCAGTGTTGTGGACGCAAAATAATATTTCTCAACATGACTGACTCACATCTTCTCAATCGTACCTCTCCTTGTGCAACAATATTAGAAGAAAAAAATAATAATATACCATCTCATGCCTGCCACCACTTAGTAGGGGATTGTTGGGGGAGGAGGAGATGCATACGATACTCCTACAATCGGTGGAAGTGGGACCGAGCTCTCAATTGCTGGTGGAGGTGGTGATGGTGCTGTGTATGAATTATGGGGAGGTGGCGGAGGACTTTGTTGATGGGACATTGATGGTGGATAATGCCATTGTTGTTGAGGGGGAGGTGGGGGTGATTGCGGGTGATGATAGCTTGGCACAGGTGATGGTGGTGAAGGGTGGTGGTAGCTTGGCGTAGGTGACGGCGGTGGAGGTGAGTGTGGGTGTTGATAGCTTGGTGTAGGTGATGGAGGAGGCGGTGATTCTGGAATTATACACCCAGTCGATGGCGGAGGTGGTAGAGGAGTCCATGGTTCTTGTGAAGGCGGTGGCGGCGATGGTGGCGTCTGATACGATGGAGGTGGAGGTGGACTAGAAGCGGCTTTAGGTGGGTAATACACTACTGGTGATGGAACTGGAGCTGTAGACTGGGTTGGAGGAGGAGAATGTGTATATCCATTCGCTGGTGGCGGTGGTGGAGGGCTAGTGTGGTAACTTGGTGTTGGAACTTCAGCCGACTGCTGTGGTGGAGGTGGTGCCTGGTATTGATAGGAAGGCGGGGGTGGTGGTGGAGGTGATGCCTGGTATTGATAGGAAGGCGGGGGTGGTGGTGGAGGGCTAGTGTGGTAACTTGGTGCTGGAACTTCAGCTGACTGCTGTGGTGGCGGTGGTGCCTGGTATTGATAGGAAGGCGGTGGCGGTGGTACATGGTGATGCGTACCAGGAGAGACTTTTTTGGTCGGTGGTGGTGGTGGTGCATGATTAGAATGGTAATGGTTGGGCGGGGGAGGGGAAAATGGTGGAGGTGGTGACGGTGCATGGTGATAAATTGGTGGCTGTTGCTCTACAGGTGGTGATGGTGGAGGCGGTGGAAGATGTGTTCTGGGCGACACTCTTTTACTAGGCGGTGGTGGGGATGCAAAATGTGGAGATGGCGGCGGATGGAAAGACCTTGTAGGAGGTGGTGGGGGGTGTGATCTGGTGGAAGGTGAAGACTTGGAAGTGGGTGATGGGGGTGGTGGTGATACAATAAATGGCTTTCTCATGGGTGCAGGTTTTGGTGCTGGCCTGCTAACTGGAGAACGTCTCCATGAACGTGGTGGTGGTGGTGTTGATGGAGAGCCATTTCCACCTCCACCGCCACCGCATTTGAACTTGCCGCAGTCAACAGGGCGTGCACTTTCAGAAGAACACTGCTGGGCCGATCTCTGATTCAGCTTTCCAGGAATGCAATTCTGGGTACCATTGGAGACACTTCCAAGAGCAGCACAGCTAGGAGCTTCGCCAGTGAAATAGTTGTAAGAATAGGTGAAGTTCTGCAAGTTAGGCAACTGGCAAACACTGGCAGGTATAACGCCGGTGAAACTGTTGTGTGCAATGTCAAGTTGCTCAACGCTCTTCATATTTCCAATGCTGGAAGGGAGAGATCCTTGAAGATGATTGAAGCTCACGTCAAACACAGTCACCTCCTTGAGCATCCCGATCTGGGGCGGCAAACATCCGGTGAGATTGTCATTCATTAGAATGATCTCGTTCAGGGTCTTGCCCATCTTTCCGACACTGCCCGGAATGCACCCACCGAGGTTGTTGTTCGCAAAGACAAGAACAGAAACCGGAGAGTTCCCAAGATTCTCTGGAATGCCAAACTGGAACCTGTTGTCGTTCAAGAAGATTGCATCCAGAGGCTTGTCGAAGAGCTGGGAGGGCACAGAACCCTCAAACTCGTTGAAGCGCAGATCCAGGTACTTGAGGGAAGGCAACGACAGCACGACCATCGGAAACTTGCCCACGAACCGATTATTGCTCAGGTCCAGCTCGTGAAGAAGCTTCATTTTCCGAAAAGTAGCGGGCACCACCCCACAAAACCTGTTGGAGTTGATGTGGAAGAGCGCCAGATCGGAAAGAAGGCCGAGCTCGGTAGGGAGGTAGCCGGCAATGTCAGCATGGTTGAGGTCAATTCCAGCCACCACCCTCATTTTCTTGTTTTTCGGAGACGGAGCACAAAAGATCCCATTGTAAGAGCACACGTCTGAGCCATTCCAGTTGGCCGTGAAGTTGAACGGGTCGGAGTAAATGGCCTGTTTCCATGACTGCAGAGCAATGTAGGCTGCGCGGATCCTGGGGTTCTCGAACCTGAGGCTCGGATCCACGTCTACATCTTGATCCCCATCTTCATGGGCTGCAGAGGAGATCTGGAAAGAGAAGGTGGAAACGATGAAGAAAAGAATCAAGAACAGGAGAAGAGGAGGAGGAGATGACATTGAAATCTGCTTGCTTGGACGAAGAGAAGCCAGTCACATGAAGGTGAGAGCTGGTGTCCTATGAGATGAGATATACGCTGGACTCTGTGCCCTAAGTTTTATAAAGCCCCTTTTCAAGCCTTTTCATAGCTGTAGTTTCTACTTTTCACCTCCCACCACCCCCACCTTCTCTGTATTTTTTCCATTAAAATTGATTTGTTTACTCATTCTAACAGTACTGAGCCCTATTCTAATCCCCTTGAGCTCGAATTTTTATTGATTCAAGCAGTACTAATTGAGATTTAATTTAGAAGTTAGCACTGCTGCGGTCATTGAAAAATAGTTTTTGCAGACGAGTTTGAAATCATAACATGCTGGCACGTCTGGACAAAAGAGGCAGAGAGATGTGATTGTGAGTGGAGACCCTGATTTTTCCAGCTATATATTTTCATTGCGTGAGTGTGATGTGTTCTCTCTACCCAGAGCCAGAGAGATGACGTGTGCGTGTCACTGTCTGAATCTAGCTATCATAATATTGGAATGGAACCGACTGTATTTTTTAGGGTTTTTTATATATATTTTTATGACTGCTTTTCTGGAGTTTATCTAAAAATAAAATTACTAATTTAAATTACTAATTAAATTAAAATTTTAATTGAAATTTACAAACATTCCCTAAAACAACAATCTAGTTGACTACTACTACTTTTCTTTTCCGAAAAAAAAAAAAGGGATCATTGATGAGTTGCATAGCTGTTCTCCTCGTGGTTTCCTGGTAAAAAGGAGCGAGCGAGCTAGCTACCTCGGTACAGCTTCAACAAGAGCATGGACATAGTTAGCCTTGTTCCTTTTTTTTCGACA
The DNA here is from genome assembly GCA_032356905.1 of Salix exigua. NCBI lineage: Eukaryota > Viridiplantae > Streptophyta > Magnoliopsida > Malpighiales > Salicaceae > Salix > Salix exigua. The sequence continues at coordinate 4,500,036 of CM063593.1, read as the reverse complement.
TCGATCATTATTGTTTTGCTTGATTTTTTTAGGTATTTTTTTTATAAATATATTAAAATAATATTATCAAAATGTTTTAAATACAATGCCAAAAATAGAAATCAGAATAACTAGCACGAGCTGAACCCCCGTACGTTTTGAGAAAGAAATTTCATGAAATAAATGGTATGGCATCACACTTAATGAAATATGAATGCATTGCCCTACCCACCTACAAACTGTATATAAATCAATGCTTCTTCCCATTTTTTCTTTTTTTCTCTTTTTTTTTTTTTTAAATAACCCTAAAATTATAGTGAAACGAGTTTGATGGGGGTGTCCTGATAGGTCCTTGTTTTTTGTAGAAATACTTTAATTTAAAATATATTTTTTGATTAATAAATTATTTAAAAAAATATTATACACTGTAATTTCAAATATCTCCCCTGATCAAGGACAAGTCCTCTCTCTCTCTCAATTTCAAGATCGAAGGACCTAGCACTTAATTTTTTTTTATTATTTTTTTTCCCGTGTGAAGGGATTGGAGGTCAATATATCTGCAAATAGTCCTATTAATTTTTAATTTTGAAATCGAATTTTCCAACTCAGTATCGGTTGGAGATACAAGAAAGGGGGAGATTAGAATATTAGACTAGATGGACGACCAGGGTGGGGGGGGACAAGGGTCCCTCAAAAAACACTGTCCGCACGATGTTTGAAGGGAGACGGAGGGGCTTTTTCGGAATCTTTTAATTTATTTTTGTAATAAAATGAAAAACGAAAACGAAAACGCGTTGCGTTGGAGAATTATTCTTTGGTTTGTGATGACAGTACATAACATGCATGGTGGCTGCTGCTGCTCAGCTTGATGTTTGGATTTTTTTCTAGAAAATGGTATATGTGATTAAAATAATATTTTACAAGCTTGGCAGTGGTTGGGGAAATTTTAAAAAAAAAACTAGCAAAATTGGATTTCAAAAGCATGGCCAAGATGTGCTGATGGGAATAGGGAGTTTCAATTCATCACAATCATTCTAGTAGACCAGCCTCTTGAAATTACCACAAAAAAAAAGTTTGAAATTAGACTAAGAAATCACTGTTTTCGTGTATTTTTATGAAGTTTTGAATTTGTGGGGGAGATGGATAAGCAGCCGCCCACGGCCCCCACATTTCTTCACAAGAACGCAAATTCCGGCGACGATCACATTTCCTTCGTTTATGTCCAAAAAGATGTTCCTACGGCAATACATCCAAGAAAAAAATAAAATAATAATACAGTTTTTGTTTTTGTTTTCCAAAGACCCTGGCTATCCATCTCTCTCGTACAGGTATCAGCAATGTGCTTGTGCAGCTCGTCTGTCAACTGCAATGTATTTTCTAGAAGACATATTCTTCAGGAGGTGCTTCTTCTGGAATCTGGGTATGAACAAGGAAGAGATCATTTAAACACACCACAAGGATTACAAAGCATAAAATTCACTTAAAAATGTAATTGCATAGAAAAAACAACTGCTAATGCAGTTGCAGTGCTGACATTTCTAGCTCCTTTCATATTTCAGTTTCTCAAAATTTATGGGCTGCCAAAAACTGATCTCTCAGTTCATAACCTCTGGCTGGAAAAGCAGATCGAATTGGAAGCCCCATGTAAGAGAAGCACACAAGGAATCCCATACCTCTCCAGGAACCCATTTTTCCTTTAACCAGATGGTTGCATCCCCGGAAACAGTCTCCCTTTGCACCATATTTCTGAGAGATTATAAAAGGCAAATAAAAATTCAGTCGTACGCATCTGATATGAGCTGATAGACAAATTAAGGAATTCTAGTTTGCTTTAAAACTACATGTTCTTGACATGCTTACACTGGCTGAGTGTTTGCAGTAGCATGCAATGCTGCATTAAAAGCTGAATTGAGCCCGTTGGAAATGCCAAGAGGCTGGATTGATGGGTTTTGCATTGACAATGGAGGAGAAGAAATATTTTGAATGCTGTTTACACCACTGTTGCCAAAGCCTGCAATATTGGGGGAGAAGGAATTTCCAAGTGCCTGTTTAGGAAGTTGGCTGCCAAAAGGGCCTGTCATATGACTGATAATCAGAAGGCATGGATCATGACAAGCAAATCAAAACAGAAGATACCAAAACCTACAAAATCGCACCAGCATTTAAGGATGGAAAATTAGTTGTTCCAAATGCACTCACAGTCTGGCTAGAATTTGAAGGAAGATTTAACTGCCCAAAGACATTGTTTGATGGTGCAGGGAGGCTGGAAAAAAATAGCTTAACATATTTAAAAAGCCAAAGAGATAGCAAGGAACAAAATTTCATTAAATTAATAATTTCAACACGACAAACAAAATCTGAACGCTTGGAAAGGTTTTCTTGCCTAACTCCAAATGCAGTCAAAGGCTGATTTGGTTGCCCAAAGGCATTATTTGATGGTGTAGCAGACCTGAGAAAACAGAGACAGTTTGCTTAGAATGACAAATGAACGCCTAGGAAATATTAGGATCAGGATTTCAAGAACAAAAAAATCAAGCAGGCACCATGGATTTTAGGAAAGAATGGAGCAAAAACTCGAATCATAAGACAGATTCATGCCTGGTTCCAAACCCCATATTAAGAGAAGTCCCCAGTTGACCAAAACTGGAAACTGATGGAGGGGCAGTATTTTGAGCAGTAGCTGGAGTTGCATTGGCAGTGGCTCCAAAGAATGGACTCTGACCAGCAGGAGCAGGCTTTGAGGGCGCTGTATTGGGATCACGGAGAAGGTTATTGAACTCGATCAACTTCGAATTGAGTAAATTTCTCTCCTTTTCAACCTGCAAACAACGAGTTTAGAAATAACTGAACAAGGTTAGCAAGTAGCAACGTTAGTTTTAACTTAGATATCTGATCTCTATGCTCATCTCCAATGGCATCCTTCTTGAGCCAGAGTGAATTTTTAAACTTTTCTTCTGTTCTCTCTGTCTTTTCCAGATTTTATGCAAATAAAAGTAATAGTCAGTACATAATTTATATGTTTGTTCATGAAACCATAAAGATTGAAAATAGAGTTTTTATTAAGCAACGGTTTCAATATATCATCTCCAGGATGTTTCACTTCAGTATATTATAGATTTCTCAGATCTCATACCAATGTCCCATTCACATACATAAAGAATATGAATCCCATCATCCATAGGATTCACTATTGAAGCTATGAAGGGTCGTTTCCTTTTGATATGCACTAGAAAGTTATACCTAGTTTTAATTGCATCCCTCAAAGTTTCATTTGTCTATTTAACCTTGTATTCTCCTCAGAGTTAATTCCATGTGTTTGAAAACAAAATCACAAGCAAAAACAGTGAGAGAACAAATGATGATGGTTAACAAAGCATTAGTGTCTACCGTTAATACGCATAAGCAAGCTACAGAGTTGGAAAGCAGTCTGCTGTATTTTTCTTACAATTGATTGCAAGCTCAATCCACGCTTATAATCATCATATGCTGCAGCTCGCAGTTCTTCGTAACTAACATCACCAATAATGTCACAAGGGCCACTGCATACAGACAAGGAAAAGCTCAGTCCAATGCATCCTCAAAATAACAAGGAACAAAACTTACCAGAAAGTTTCAAATCAGATGGTGGAAGTCCAATGAGACATAAAAAATCCATGATAATAGAAACTTAGAAGCTGTTTGGCACGGCGTTTCACCCGCCGTGCCACAACTTTTCAAAAAAAAAAATTCATTTTAAATAAATATATTTTTGTGTTTTTAGATCATTTTGATATGCTGAAATCAAAAATGATTTTTAAAAAATAAAAAAAATATCATTTGGATGTATTTCGGCATGAAAAACACTTTGAAAAGCTACCGCAGCCGCCATCCCAAACAGGCCCTTAGTATGATCATTTATAATCACATAACTTGAGAAATGTTTTCCAAACATGCATTTTCAAGAAAAGTAACCGGTTTTTCATTCCTAATCATTGTTTTATCATCGAATTTCATCCTTTCAGCCTAAAAGAGACTGTTCTAGTCTCTTTTATCCATTTCAATCAAGCTACTTTGACTCTACGGGTATATTTTCTTGAATGTCCATCTTTTTTTGCACGATGGAAGCTAGGTACCTTCTTTATCCTTGCTGTAGCTAATAAAGAAATGAGACCTTCTGTTTTAATTCTATTCAATCCAGAACCTTTTTTAGAGAACTTGTCATGACTGTTTAACTTTGACTAATTGATGTCCATCACAAATGGGATTACTTCTATTTGGAAGAAAAAAAAGGGGGCTTAAACGCAAGATTACAGGACCAATGACAGAATCCAAGAAAACAACATTATAGTACATAAATGCTGAAACAAAAGAAATAACTATATACAACTTGAATGCAATGACAATTGATGATCATTCGATCCATATCGCGGATGTTTCAAACTTTTTTCAAGTGATAAATTGGAGTTAGAACGGCATACCTTTTCAGATGACCATAGCATGTAAGCTTCCAAAGCGGTCTCTCATGTTCAAAATCTTCAGCAATGAGACGTTTACACGAATCAGGATCCGTGCATCTGAAAACACGCCAAATGGACAATTTAATTACGTACAAATAAAACAGAGTCTCATAAAAAATAAATGAAATTGTTTATTTGAAGGTATAGCAGCAAGGTTGTGTTACTTGAGACTAGTAAATAGAAGTAGTTACTCATGATTGGCGGGCTGATTGTCAGGTCGTTGACGCGATGAAGGGGCAGCGGCACCACGGGACCATTTATTCTCAAAAGGCTGAAGCACAAACTCAACAAAGCAGTAAGTATTATCACGAGTAAAAAAAAAAGAATCATAATAAATAAATAAATAAAATCATGATCGAGTAACAAGCGTAAGAAATGCAAGCAATATACATACATGCATTATATATATATAACTTTCGTGGGTTAAAGCAGTGTGTATGTGAGTGTGGAGGGAGGAAGAGAAAGAACCTTGAACTGTTGAGGTCTGGTAGTAGCAGAATTATTAGAGGCAGACCCAAAAGGGCTGTTGGGTCTTTGCTGCTGCTGCTGCTGTCGATTGGCAAATCCAAAAGAGTTATTATTGTTGTTATTGGGTGTTTGCCGATTGCCAAATCCAAAGGGATTGTTGCTGGATTTGGGTTGTTGTTGAGGAGTGACATGAAGAAATTTGCATCTATCACCGTACTGACAGCTAAATCAAAAAACAAAAACAGCAGAGTATTTAGTATCGGTAATTAAACCCTCCACCCACATAGGATAATAATTAATTGCTGACAAATAAGAAGAAGATACTGAAAATTGAATACCTGCCACGCTGAAAATTCCTACAAGGTTCCTTCTTATTATACATTGTTATTCCAGTTTCTCTCTGAATCGAATGAAAATGGCGTGTGTTTATATTATTACTGCTAGCTCTGCTCTGCTTCCCTCCCTCCCGGCTTTTTAATACCATGGAGAGAGAGAGAGAGAGAGAGTCGGGCTGGGCCATACTAGCCCACTCATGTTAAATAAGAGCCCACCATCCATCAAAGTTATACTATTACTGGGACCGGGGATGTAGGCTACTGTCTACTGACCAGATTAGTAAACAAAACAGAGGGAAGGGTGATGAAATGAAGAAGAAGTGATGAAATCCATTCTTACGCAGTATAATGGGTGTGTGTGGAGCGGTGGAAAGCTCAGTCCTGATCATGCTCAAGATGATCCCACCAACAAGAAACACCCCATTTCTGGAAATCTCACCAGCAAACAACTCCTTTCACTAAATAATCAACTTCGCATCTTCTTCCCCAGATTAGGAAAGGTGGATTCCTGGTATTATCATCATCACTCTTCCATATGTTAGTCTCCAGCTTTATATATATGTTGTCTTGTGCATGTAAACGTCTCTCTGTGGTGCAGTTGAAATTAATACCTTTTAGGCTTTTATATAGAAAAAGGAGATTACGGTGTTGAAGTACCTCCTCTTCCCAAACATTTAGAAAGCAGGATCTTCTAGAGTTGAACCGTCTCAAAATGGGTTCACAAAGCAGAAAAGAAACATTGCTCATTCTAACATTAAGATGTCAATTGTTACGTAGTAGCCAAGGATAAAGAAGTGACATTTGAGGAGTGCAGTAGCAGAAGAAGTAATAGCCCGTGACTGGTAACAACATAAAATTGAGCATTTGAGGATAGTTAGAATTAACCGTAGTTAGTTAGAGTCGTTAACTATTGGTTAAGGCAGTTAGTATAGTTAATTACAAGGTTGCTAGTTATTGATAATGAACTTGTAACTCAGATGATGACATTCAACAATTTTAGCAGTTAAGTGTTGAACTCTTTTATCTTTCTCGACTTTCTTCTACTTCTCCCCCAATTTCTCTTCTCAAACAATTTTTTGTTAAGAAGAGATTCTTAATAGTTGATATCAGAGCTATTTTTTTAAGGGTAAAGGAAGGTAGCTTATGTTCAAGAAACTATTAATAATGGTGGAAATCACAACAAGAGATTTGATGAGTGAATGTGAAACATTTGCCAACATTTTTATGAAATCAATGCTTTGGTTTGAAAACTAGACTCGAAAGAATTCATAAAAACAGTCCAAATAGAAGCCAGTCACCAAGAAATCTAAATCCAACTTGTTTCAAAGAGGGTTGATTGAAAATGACTGAACCTTCCAAAGTTATCCATGTTCATGATGTGGGTTATGAAGTTATTAAAATTGACTTGTTTTAGATGTTCCTGCCAATCAAGATCATAACAAAGCTTGCTATGCTTCGTGCTAAAAATCAGGCTCTCCTTCAAATTCAAGATATTATTTCAACCATCAATGCTTTCCAATACTATGCAAAACTTTAACCAATCATAAATACTTTAAGGGAGGTAAAATGTTATTCTTTAACCAAACATGAGATTAGTTCTTGAGAGAAACAAGAAGTGGGTTTTAAAAAAAATGAAGTAAAGTTTGATTCTTTTAATAAAAAGAATGTAGTTTATTGTGAAATTGTTGTATAGAACTTCTGAAAGTGGAGAGTTTGATGAAAAGATTGAGAGTTCTAGTGTGAAAATACAGGAAGTTGAGAATTACATGGATGATGGATCAAAGAAGAAGATCAGTCTCCGGGATTGTCAAAAGTGATGGGTGTAAACTGGTACAGAAAACGATGCTTGCTCGAAGTCGGCCAATGGAACTGCGAGAAACAGGATAATTCAAGACGGGGCTGAGGGTGCCCGGGTGATGGAATATGGTGGTTTTGGTTGTAAATGGTCAGGCAGTACAGCAGAATATTACAGACGCCTCTTCAGAAAGATGCCCTCTATTAAAAGGGCATGACAGTTCTTTGGAATTTCATGATCCTCGGATGAGGGCTCTAATTTTCAGTAAATACAAGGTATCATTATAGCAGATGTTGAAGGACACCTAGAAACTCAAGGCAAACTACATTATAGCAACAAAACCATTAATAAATCCTCAAAAACTTAATTAACCTGCTGCAGAATATAAGATACACATAATTTGCAGTAGTAGGATATAAAAATCATCCTGTAGAGAGAGAAAAAAACGCATGAAGCACTTGAGAAATGCTAAAACTAGATAAAGTGAAGTAAGCCAGTTCGTTAATTTGTTGGACAGCACAAGTTCTCTTCATTGTATGCAGGAGAAAGAGAGCACCAGGTGAAAAAAACCACTTTGACTTTGAGAGGAGCCCAATTGCGATGCGTTAAGAAAGAGGAAGCGGGTTGCTATTTGTTTGTAGGGTGCTGGCTTCTGCCCATCCTGCATCCTAAACACATACGAGGAGAAGTACGCCGGAAAACAAAAATTTTCCTCTGTACTGTTACCTTATTAGAAATCCATAGGCATGTAATTATTACGTATCAATCAAGTCGACAACTGTTAATTAAAGTAATGTTAATGGAGTTCACGAGAATTTCTTGAGTTCACGTCTCCCAGACTGTACGAGGTTCTGTTAGAAAAAAATCTGCCGGAATTGGGACATCAAAATCTTGTTTCTTGTATTTCCTCGAAATAAGATTGGGATCTAGTCTTCTCCTTCAGACATTCCAAAATACAAAAACTTGCAGACTTCTCTCACCGGGAGAAAATTCACCGCACAACTTCAACCTCTGATAAACTAGGAAAAGGAATAAATTGTGTCATCATAAGGAACCACCACAGATAAATCTGAATATTGCGCTTGACATAATCAAAGGTGCCCAAATAAAGTACATCCCATGTTCTGTTTGCCTACGCATTTGCAGTTCATGACCAGGAAACTGTCGTCTTAACATCTTTTGTTACGTTTACATATATCGGGGAAAAGAACTCGGATAAAATTAACGTTACATTACAGTCCAACAACATCATCAAAGCAAGATTTTGAGGAAAATGCCTTTACTGGCCCCCATTTTTATCTATCTCTGAGTTCCTGCTCAAATTGGAGCAACTTTTCACGGACAGGCTGTAAGAACAGCTTCAAATCCTGACTGATCGTCTGCTTATCTTGCTCCGAGAGATCCTTCACGTCATTAAGCTGTACTTTCATCTAGAATAACAAAAGAACATAAGTTTAAAATTTATCATTATTTTTTTTAATTAGTCATTAGACTAGCGTGTGTGTGTGTGTACGAATGCAACCTGACATGCTGGCACAAACCTTCAGATAGATATATGCACATAGAATGGCTTGAAAAAATAGAAGTGTCACTAATGAATATGACCCACGCAAGTTTATGGACAATTGGAGCTACTACAGGTTCCAAGCAAGCCCTCACTGTAGGAATTACTCTATTCCACGCTATTAAATAAAGAGCTGAAGTGTTTTCTCATCTTTTAGTTATTTTGATGAGGAGAGGGTGGAGCAAGCAGGAGGGAGTGAATCACACAACAACCTGGCCTAGCATGCTGAGGGGTTTTGCATTATATTTCCACAGGTCACCCTAAATTTCCCGATATATTGCTGTCACTTCCATCTAGATTTCATTTTATATTCCAAACAGTTAAATGGAAATATAGAACTTACCTGCAGGTCATCCAGCTCACCAAACGAAAACTCGGGAAAATCTATGTCACCCTTCACCATTCTTTTCTCCTCTTTGACAATCCATTCCCCTATTTCCAAGGACATACCAGCTCTTTGAAGATAGAGTAGATAGGTTAAGATGGGAAAGGAGGCCATTTTAAATGACACCAACTAACCTTTAATTTTCAATGTCAACTCATAGGTATATCCAACACGTTTCTTGTTCCTCACAATCACCAAGAATGCCTGCTCACTCAAGGGGTAACAAATTAAATTTCCCGTGCATATCAAATATGCAGGTTATTGAAAACATGATAATGATAGAAATATTTGTGCAGGGCCAATTCTTAAATAATAATGAGAAATCAGAAAGGAAAAAAAGGAAGAAAAAACACTAACAACAAAATGATGTGAAGTAGAATAAGGGTTTGAATTTAAAAGGGGGCAAATTTACATGTAAGATTATCAAGTGGGGCCCCAATTATCAAACGTTTTTTCTGAGGTTCAGTCCAACCTCGATCTGCATTAGAGAATACTAGAAATCCTGGTTTGCCTTTTCATAATATTAGCCATGTATACGGCAATTCAAAGACAATGAAGAGATCGACAGCAATCAACCAACTTAAAAAATTATAGTGTCTTGTTACATGTTTCCCCGGATAAAAACAAAGTGGAAATATGACAGTACTGGAGTAGTTCAAAGTGGCAACTTTTCTGTCATATGCTCTTATAAAGTCTTGGACTGGTCCAAAGAAGGAACATTAATTTTCAATGGAAAGTAAGATGGATATCTCAACTTCCTCTAGACTTCTTTTATTTTTTTCTTAGAAACAATCTAGGAGCTGTCTAAAGTAGGAACGTGAACATTGGTAACTTCCAAAAGAGAGGCAAATCTTAGCAAAGTGAGTTTAAACAGCTGAATCAACCAATCAAATCATCTATTCTTACATTAAACAGGCTAGAAGCACTTGGGATTTATTCGGTAGCGTACAGCTGCCTGGCAAAGGTGTTTCTTATGTATAAGCAGAAACGATATGTAGGCATCTGCATCCTAACCATGTTTTTGAGAGCATCACAAAAAAGGCATTCAACAGAAAAGAAACTTCTCTTGCCTATTTCAGAGATATTAGAGCATCATTTTAAAAGTAATAATACACAGTGGTGTCAATCTTCAGACAGGGGAAATTTCTAAACTTCTGTCGCTGTAAATGTTGTGTACTGTGTACCTACTAAAAAAATAACTTTAAAGATTCATTGAAGAACAGGGTGTTCATCTACCCTAAACTTTCCATCTTTACTGAAGAAAATAGAACTCACATCACCAGAACATTTGGACACTTGTGCTATTTCTGCTTTGCCGCCAGAGAACTCCAAGGAGGCCATCGACAGTAGCAGATCCTGCGATATAGGAAGAACGAAAGTGTATAATATTTAGTAATATTGATTGTGACAAATAAAAAAGAGGAATGATTCAACAATATTTATTTATTTATTTAAAAGAGAGAGTATAGGTTCACCTTTATCCTATGGGTGGCCCAATTATTAAGATTTTTCTCCTCCCATGTTCCAGCCTGTACAAATTAATTAGCAATGAAAAGAAGATAATGATAAATAAAAAAAAAGAAAAAGAAATGAGATGGGTACCGCATTCCAGACAGAACCGAGGTTGTTGGGTTGAGAATGAAGGTGATCTTGAGGAGACAGCTTCTTAGGAAGAGGGAGCGGAGCTGCATCTGCTGTTGCTTCCCTCACCCAATACCTGTATGAACCTCCTCCTCCATCCGATCCTTCTTTTTCTTTGTTATTTTTGTTACATTCTATGTCTCCTCCTCCTCCATTCTCCATTCTCTCTTCTTTTTCTTTCTAAAAACAAAGAATCAATCCAGTACTAATTAACCAGACAGAAAAGGAAAAGATCTTAGATCGGTCAATACCAACCAATTTTTTATATAATAAGATCGGCCAAACAACCGAATAGTAATGGAGCCGGAGGAGGAGGAGGAGGAGGAGGCGGAGGAGAGCAGGGTTGCGAAAAGAGAGGCTGCTGCACTGACTACACGGGAAGAAAAGTCCCAGTTTTTTTCTAAATTGATTATTCCTGTAATATTGGACTAGAATAACTATTATCGTTATTATTTAGAAAAAGGGCGAAAGCCTCAAGGCTCTTCTCGAAACTTCTTCCTACCGGGAGCCCTTTATTTTATTTAATAGCATGATATCCTTAATTACCACTCCACAAACCCATCATCCTTTGCTGGGGCCAGGACCGGCCCATCTAATCAGCCCGGCCCATCATATTGTATCCCGATTTTATCACTCCTATCTCAACCAGCCCAGCTTTTTAAAACCCAAGCTTTTCAGCGTATATTAAATTAATGGTTCGCGCTCATGTAAAAACAAATGTTTTTTTTGGTTTAATGTAAAAAACAATTAGTCATTGCTAATGGCTTATAAATACAATTTTTTTAAAAAAAAACACGTGGGGATGGACCCGGTTGACCTGATAAATTTAAAGGGTAAAAATATAGTTGTACTCATATTAAATATATAAGATAATAATTTTTTACAAGTGTTGATGTAACAACCTATTAAATTGACTTATTTCAACTAAGTTTAACATGTTAATCTTAACATTGAGTAATAAAATCATGATAGCTTTATATAAAGCAAAACAAATTATAAAATCCAATTTTCAATAAATTTAATTTTATAAAATAAAGTTAAAAAATCAATTTAAAAAATCTAAAAAAAACCCAAATCAATCCAGGTTAACTTGTGAAACTTGCGATCCCCATGATGGGGCTAGAATAACCCAATAAAAAGCAAGTTAAAATAAATTATGATGTCTAATTTCTAATCAATTCAATAGCGAATAGTGAAATTAACAGGAAAAAAACTGAAATGAGTTAACTCGTGAAGAGTGATGGTTGCATTCTTCACAGCTGCTTCAGAAAATCATTCTGGACCCTCACACCCTATCTCACCTTATCATATCAACACTACACTTGAGATCATATATCCGCGGACTATAACCGACAGCCACACTCAGTTCCTATCTGTTCTAATTAACCAATAGCCAACCCTCACTTCTGCCGTGATTTCTTCTTCATAAATTATAACCAGGTCCCAGCAAGAAACACACAAGGGACAGCGCACTGCCCTCGGCCATCTGCAAAAAGTTGTGAGACTCTACGAACTCAAATTAATGTACAATTCAAACATTTGTTACAAACATTTTGCCTATAGTTTCAAATTCTAAACAACAGATCAACTACTGGGTGAGAAAGCACCGATTGTACAGGACTGACTCAAGTGCATTGTTCTAGCTCGTCGATTACATCTCATTCCGATTTCCTCTTTGATTCACAGACATTGGATTAAGAGTTTGCAGCCTTAAATGGAAAACAAAACTGTGTATGGTGAGTATTCTAAACGGGGAAGAAAATTGCATTATCATTCCCCTCACAGGAACTTTACAAGTCTTCATGCTTAATCCCACACAGCTTTCGCAACCAAGACTTCCACCTAGAATATATTAATTAATCTTGGGTTTTGCTCGTCTAGGCTTCAGAACCATATACAGAACACCAAGAACAACCAAGAACGCAGGGACTGTTGTCATATCAATCACCACGTGTACTTTTCTCTCTCTCATGCAGTGAATAGGGTGAAGAACGGCTATAGTCGCATTCACTTGATTAGCAAACCTGCAAGAAAAATGTGGCTTCTAAGTCCTACACTAGCCAGAAATATCAGCTGTTTGCTCGGCTCCAGCCAAGCACATTGAAACAATCAGAACAGACACAAGTAACATATAGTTTGGCATACTCAAGGCTTTCATTCACCAACAAATCTGAACACATTGTTGACATATAATGTCACACTTATATGTTTTATATATTTTGATGATCACAATAAAAAGAAAATGGACTAATAATATGCTTGGATGAGATTAAGCTATAAACAGGTTTTATTCAAAGAATACATCAACAAGCATAATGGAGTTCAAGAAGAAATCACTCCAAGAAGTCCAAGATGCAAGCAAGTGAAGACTTAGAATAAGTGTTCATTTTAGTGCTTTGTGTAAATCTCAATTTCTATCTTGATAGCACAAGTTAAAATGAACTCACACACTTCACAGTGCATGCATTAAAAGGATTTGATGATTAAAAGGTTTAAGTCATAATCAATCGGTTCAAGAAATTCAGAAAAGATAATTTGTCAAAATAGTTTTCTGCATGAACCGGTCGACCGCTTGAGGTATCCGTTGTGAACCGGTCGACCGCTTGGAAGACAAATTATTTTTATCCGTTGTGAACCGGTCGACCGCTTGGTTTTGTCCGTTATGAACCGGTCGACCGCTTGATATGGCAGTTGCACTAAAACGGCTAGAAACGGCTAGTTTCTTTTAGAAACTTATAAATAGGCCTCTTAAATGCAAAACAAATTAGACAGAACTTTCATATCTTATATTGAGGCAATTAGAAGTGCATAAACACCTTCATATCATCAATCTTCATTAATACTCATATTTGTGTTTAAATCTTCATATCTTAACACAAAGAGTATTTCTCATTCTCACTACACTTAAACACCTTCAAATATCCTAAGTGCTATTAAGTGAGAGAAAGAGATCATAGATCTTCATTTGTAATATCTACACTATTAAGAGTGTATTGTTGTTTTACTAAAACAACCATTGTGAAACTCTTGAGAGTTGAGTATAAAACTCTTGGTATTGGTGAGGGAACATCACCAAGGAAAAATCTTGAAGAGGGGACATCTTCAAGTGGAAAGGGAAAATCTTGAAGAGGGCATATCTTCAAGTGGTGTAAAGTCTTGGTGTGGATTCATCAAGCGGAAATTGTAATCTTGTTACTTGGTTTAGTAAGAGAGTACAATACTCAAGTACGAGTTGGTACTTGAGTCGTGGACGTAGGCTTGCCGAACCACGTTAAAAACCCGAGTTAGCAATCTCTTTCCCTTATCTCTTTACTTTCAAGTAATTGATTTTAGAATTGCTATAATTATTGTATTTGCACCAATTCCGCCTTTAGGTGCATAGTTGCCTTAATCCGTGAATTTCAACACACAGATGTAAGAGGACATGTCCATACAATAAATAAAAAACAAATTCAAATAATTAAAATGCAAGCAGATGAAACAGCCAGAATTATGCCCAGTCATCAAAAATGGATCGGCAGCCAGCAGAAACTTTCCAGCTAAATTTATGTTTCATTAGTGTACCACACTTGTTCGTGGTTAGATTCAGTTGGGAAAGAAAATAGAAAAACGTCACGAGTGCCTAACCTTTCAGATGCATCCTCTAGAGTATAAAGAAGCCGCATTGCATCCATGTAACGCAGCTCTCCATGAATAGTTGAAATCTGAAAGACAGCAAAACATATTACATAAATCAAGAAGGTTCTTCAAAATATTACGGTCTTGAATTGCAATATAGTTCAGTAAAAAGGTTAAAGAACAAGCATGCTTACCCTTCTCCAAAGGCTAACAACATAATTATACTTGTTCACAAGTTCTCGCTCCTCGGACTGAAACATTTTGAAGGTCTTTTCAGCTGTTTTTTGTCAAGTCCTTATCCAAAGACATAAAAATCACAGGCCTACAAATACAGATGCATTTTCAAGATGTTTTTCCTTTTTTTTTTTTTTTGTAAACATCAACTGTAAGAAATTTGAACTGTTAGAATTTGACGGCCTTGATAGGTTCCATTGCAATTCACAGACAGAGTAAAGGTGGAACCTTGTTCTATTTAAACAAAAGGCAACCAGAAGCACTGGGTTATGAATGTCAATTTCTAATTGATTGCATACCCTGAGCATTCCAGTTCTGTAATGTCCAGGTGGAACTTCTATAGCTTAAGGTTATAGCAGGAACAGTATGAAAGTGCAGATTGGATAGCAATGAATACCAGATGAACATGTGTAGGCAAATATGTTGGGACTCCAATCAACGTTAAGAAAATAAAAGGTAAAAACCTTGCAAGGTTTATAGAATGGTAGGAATCACGGATATTCAATTGGAACAAAACAACAAGGCAAGGATACAAGTATGTTCCATGAGTAGACGACGAATGGCTGCATTGACCAGTTGTATTGACTCTTCAAGTGCTGTGATAATGTAGCTACGAGCAATTGTATCAGACTGAAATTGTGACACATGCCAACCTCTGGAAGTGATTGAAAAAGGATTGCATCCCACTGACCATACCCAATCCTGTCACATTGCACACAACATTAGCCATTCAATTAGTGTGACAGGAGATGCAAGCTCATCTACAGAATCAGCAATAAGAAGAAAAAGATGAGGAATCCGAACCACACAAGTACATGTGTGCCTACATGCGGTGTATGTGTTTATGTGCGTGTGAAAAACAAGACACAAAATGCTCAGTTCCAGAAAAACATCAGGTGAAGATGGTACCCAACCATTCATGAGACTTGCGAGTTGGATCTCCTGATAGAACTTCAACTCTTCGACA
Organism: Salix exigua; assembly: GCA_032356905.1. Classification (NCBI taxonomy): domain Eukaryota; kingdom Viridiplantae; phylum Streptophyta; class Magnoliopsida; order Malpighiales; family Salicaceae; genus Salix; species Salix exigua. Next base: position 4,484,554 of record CM063593.1, on the reverse strand, counting down.
ATTAGAAAACAGGACCATTTTGGTGCAATGAGATATTCTTGAGCTTACATGTGTGCAGGTTTGAATTTTCAAAGCAATCACATCATACAAAAACAATAAGGGATCAGACTGTCTCCAAATTCTCCTCTCAAAAGCCATTTTCTGTATGGCCAGTTTCCCCCGGTGACTCACATCATACAAAAACACTAAGAGCAATTTTTGAAAGGAGTATATTAATGAAGGGCAGTAAACTAATTTCAACTCTTCTTTTTGAAAGGAGTATATTAATGAAGGGCAGTAAACTAATTTCAACTCTTCTTGGCATGTACACGTTGCTGTATTATTGTTCAAGAAATGAAATGTTCTTAAAATATAGAAAATCAACATAATTCCAATGCTACTAGCCAGTTTATTAAGTTTTATGTCTCTTAGACTCAAACCTCAGAGGAGTGAACAGACTATCATATAACCTTTGGGGGGGGGGGGGGGCTGAAGGATTGATAAGCCACCACAATAAACGTCTTACATAATTCTATCACCAGCAACTGAAAGTGTATTGCTACACATCTCCTCATATGCAGCACCACAGCATGTTTACGCAGAGTGATAACCTCTACAATCTACATTGTAACAAGTACCTCAATTGCAGTTTCATGGGCATGGCTGTAGACAAGATGAAGTGGAAGTAAACCAGCCAGATGTTCAGAGACAGCAGCCATCGCAGCTTTTACAGGCCTCCTGGATGATGGGTAAGGGGAGAATATAGCAATAAATGTGAGTTAGACTCTAGATTTCAGGAAAAAAATCGCATACCTCAGAATCCAGAGTGGATTAGGATAGAGATTTCATGCTTTTGCACTTCTATAATTAAGGTAAATTTTCCATGAAATTGGTTTCCATTTTTTCCTTCCATTGTTCCTTTTTTGTGTGTGCTAAAATTTACTCAAACTAGAATAGCATGAATGGGCAGCCACTTAAATTTTACAGAAGTTTCCCTAGAAGAAATAAAATCTAAAATTAAATGAAAATGAAAAATCATGCAAAAGTACAAGATGCTAGGAAATTGTAAGGAGATTGAAAGCGGGGAGAAATTATAACAGGAACAAAGAGGTCAAGAACTGGAGCAATTTAAAAAAAAAGAGAGAGAGAACGAGATTGAGATCAAAAACTATGCATAAGAAGTGGCAAGCCCTCCAGACAATCCACGTCTGCTTCTTCTGGCAATTATCTAACTACTGAACTAAATATCAACAGTTGACAATAAGCCATTAATAAAATCAAAATGCAATGGTCATATTTCCAACCTCAAATCCCACAAAACTGATTGCCCATTGCACTGCAGATGACTTTCCCAAGATGATGATTCTGACTGGACCACAATAACCATGTCGGAAAGAGCCTTTGCCTGATAATGCTTGTCAACTAATAGTGGCTCGCCAGAAATGAACCAAAAGATAGGCACTTCAAGTGTGGACCTACTATGGGCATGTGCTCCTGCATTATTTAAAGAAAATGAAAACAATGGCCTGGTGTACGTCAGGGATGAGAAATAAAAACAAAATGTATTTAGAGGAAGTAGGTTATGATAGTTATCACATATACCAGAGGCAAAAGAAAAAAATTGGAAAACAATTAGTGAAATATACAAGCTTTAGCGAGCATGGACCACAGGTAGTGATTGAAAGGCTACAGAAAACCAGCTGATGCTACCATGTGTATCTAACTAAACTGATTTACTAACAAAAGAATCATCTTACTATTCTGTTTTCCAAGACAGGCACATGAACAGAGCTCTGACATACAAAGACAGTTTCCCATAAATTCATCTTCATCAACACTAGTGGAGGTGAAACATAGGAGGACCAGGAAAGAAGCCCAACACTCTATGCATATGCTAATATATCAACAATTGCCCTGACCTCTTAAATGTGAAAACCCATACCTCTTAACCTATCAATTGTCTTCCCATATGCTGAATTATAATACTTTCTAATTAACAAGTGCACGGTATCTACCCATGCACATGATCTCACACAAATAGAAAGAGAATACAGGTTAACCAAAAGGACAAGGTTATGGTGACCACTTAAAAAACGGATATGGTTTTAATCATAGCTGACACTGATACTACAGGATCACTTGCACTGGGGAAAGAAATAAGATGCCCCGCATTAAAAGTATCATTAACATGCAAGTCTCAGAACAGGTACATTGTTTTCAAAATTATGGGGAAAAAATCTGTCATAAGAAAAAAAGTAAAGCTTGAAATGTAAGCTCATAAATGACCTTTGAGAGAATCATGATCATGGAGCTGCCTCTGCAACTGATGCTGGAGAAGGGAGGAGTCAAGATAGGACCGAGTGGTTTTCCTATATGTCCCATTAACAAGCAATAATGGGACAGCTGCTGCTCGCCGAGCCACTGAAAAGGCCATTGCTAAAGCAGGATCCTCTGACAGCACTACCCTATATATGCAATTTGGAAAATAAGTACGTTGAAAGGAAGACAGGCCTGGCAACTAAGAGTGTTGTTTTTAAAGAACAAAATATATCAAAATGAGGCTCTTATTTACACATACTAGAGAGAAAAAGGTAGGTACTTCATGCCATGTAAGCTCTTGAAGGTATTTTATGTCATAGACTTCATTACATACTTTTGTCACTTTTTATTTTTATAAATTACTAGAAAAAGAAAAATAGAGAAGCAGTCACAATCTCTCTCCCTCTCAAATCATTTTGTTTGCACTTGATGCATGTCCTCAAGTCAGTTAAATTTGCTATATTTCTAATTTTACGTGTCTAATTATTATTAATGAAAACAATTAAGAGTAAACCCCAAGTTTTCCTTATCTAAACACTAGGGTTTTTGTTTCTGAGACCTTTGATAAGGGGGGGATGAACAAGGAGAAGAACACTGTCAAATAATTATACAAACTGAGTTTGTTTTCCTAATAAGGCATTTTAAAAACTTATTCCCACTGCAGTGTACTTTTAATCTTATTTACAAGAATAGGGTATTTTATGCCAAGTAGACTCTGTCCTGCATGTATATTGACACCTCAGTCTTTATTCTTTATTTATTTTAGAGATTATTACCTAAAGATTCTAGGTGAAGGTACTGTCACCTCTTCTTTATGTCTCTTAACCTAGTTTTCTTATCTGTATTTTACCCTAAATTGTTTGATCCTCTGCCTTCTAATTAAATGCATTTTCCCATGTAAGTTTTACAGAAACAAAAATCACAAGTGACTGGTGAACACAGTACTTATTGGGACAAAGTTTCAAAAACAAAACAATGCAGAAAACATACAGGTCCTCGCTGAACATAGCCTTCTGTGATGATACAAGTAAGGAGGATAGCCCACTCTTTAGAGCCTCAAGATCAACAGGTAGATGTTTAACATTCCTAACTTTCTGCATGGACAAAGTAGGAGTAAGAGCATACCACAATAAAAGCTCCTTTAAGAGTATAAAAGGCAAAACATACTTCATGTGTGACGAAAAAAAACTGAAACCATATCTTCTCGTAATAGTGGAATGCTCCATCAGCTAGTGAAGGTGAGATTATGTGTCTCATAGACCCCCAAAGGGTTGCACCTAAATGTGAAAGAAAGGTATCCCTTGCAACTGTGTAGTTTCGAAACTCCTGCTGGAAAGATAAGTCTCCAACTCAAAGGCATGATAAAACATTGAGCCACTATGTACAAATAATAAAAAGGGATGTGCTAAAAGATCATTCACATGATCCTTCTATCTAATGAACCCACACAACCACAGGTTTTTTCCTCTCATTAAATGGATTTTTTACATACTAATCCTTGTCAAATGACCAAATGGTATACCTCATGGGTATCACTGAAAAGATTCCAACTCTCCATTCGTTGTAATGCCTCTACAGCCTTCTTCTTATGACTTTCATCATGCTCTTCATGGTCAAGAGACTGGAGCTCATTTTTCAAATCCCGCATTCTCTCATCAAGCTCTGTAAGCATATATATATTACAGCTTATACTAAATCCACCAAAAAAACAAAATTCACACAAGATACTGCAAAGTAAGACATCATTGTGAAATTTGAACGAAAAAAAAAGAAGAAAAAACCTCCAATCTATATGTGAACTAAACATAGAACCCATGTAGCCCAAACAAACAAAATTAAAGAATACTACCTTCACAAAGAGCAAGCTTAGCTCTCCTTCCCTTGCAGTGTTTGAAAGCAAAAAGCTCATAAATATCAATCTCAGCCAAAAGAATATCAATGGCCTGGTGATCCTTCTGTAAGATTTGCAGAATTAGTCAAAACAGGAAATCTAGAGAACCTTACAGCACTTCATCTAGCTTAACTAAGTCATAGTTTCATCTCAGAACCCAGTCAAACACCATCATCTAGCCAACTGTAATATTAAGAGTAGTTCTCGAGCTCATGCTTCAGTTTGACAGGGAACAGGCTGGTCATTTGAAGGGAAAAAAAGCAAGTTCTTAAAAGGAATATGTGTGTTCCTGTAATGATGCTAATGGATCAATCCCTGTCAAAGTCATGAGAAATTTTGACAAAGGAATATGTGTGTTCCTGTAATGATGCTAATGGATCAATCCCTGTCAAAGTCATGATAAATTTTCACACTACTGGCAATCCACAAACTTGCATCTCTGACCCTCTTAACCCAGTGCACACTAGAGTCAACAAGCAGGCAGAACACATGGAGTGGAAACTAGCTATTGTTTAAATTATGGGATAACTGGCTATTGTCCTGCACAAGAAGATAAAAATTTCCTGATAGAGGTAAATGGATATTCAACACTCAACTTGCTATTAACCACAGACTTGCATTTGTAACCTTTTTATCAAATCATTAATTCTTATCTTGGATACCTTATTAGAATAGGTAACCAACATTTTAAAATCAAACAAAAATTGAAAGTCTCTTTTAGGGCACTAGATTTGTGGCTCCATCTATCTCTCTAAGGATGCAAGTCTTCTCCATTGGGATAGTTGGCCAACTCTTAGTTCTCAGAAAGTAAAGGTTCTCTCAAGATAAACATATCCCACCATCCTTAAGAGCTAGGAGGTGCCAAGACAAAAGCCTAGATTTCAATATCTATCCAGAAGATAGCCTTTGTCATGATCCCAACAAAAAAAATCCATCATTAATCTTAGAAGTCAAAAATAGGTTAATATTAATATGAATCCTATCACCATGGTGTAATCATGCAGCAATTTTTGTTTAGCAAAAAAATAAGAGAGGAATTGACATGGTGAATCACTACTTGTTTGATTAACTGTACTTACATCACCAAAAACTGAAAACTTTTCCTGAATTGCTTCTTGCAAGCGTTCTTCAGCTTCATCTTCTGAAATCTCTGGATGCCAGAAAAGGAGCATGTTATTGGTTGTAAAGCTGGAAAACTGCTATAGATGCTGATTGATGCATGATTCAGAAACAAAGCAAAGTTTCCATGAAAGTGAAATACAAAGAATTGATAGTTGGTATTTATGAATGAGAATAGTGTTGCATTGTTTCTAATTTGTCAAAATAACTGGTGATTCGATCCATAGAATCATATATGAACTGCTTTGACCACTTTACTGAAGAAGACAGTCAATGGAGGAAATATCAAAGCAATTAAGCACCAAAAAGGGTCTGTACAGTTCTGCAGAAGGTGGAATAAAAGCACCTCAAAAAGAGATGAAAGAAGCAAAGCATCCTAAACCACAATGTATCTAGCACAGCAACCATCATATACATTCATGAGTGCCAAAAGAGTGGGTAGGTTCCAACATCAATCCAGAAAGCTTATATTACATGACTTAAAGCTGGTTAAATACAAATAATAGTGTAAACGCAACAAACAAGAAATAAAATTTAAAATAAAATAAAAAAGTTCCATTGGAATAGTTATCAACAGTACCAGAAACTGCACCAATAGTTTTCTGCACATTTGGCAAACTATGCTCAGTGCGCACACCTTCTCCACCAACAGCAGGACCCCATGCGAAGGGCCCAGCAGTTAAATCAATAAAGGCCCACCTGATACAAAATACGCCACTAGTTGAGCATCCACATAGTATGCATGCGTGTGTGTGTACAAGAGTGGTGGGGATGAGGAAGAAAATGATACCTTTCCTTTCCGATCCATGTATCTGTAAGACACTCTGCAGGAAAATCACTGAAGCCCCCAGATTTTAACTCTTTTTCAAGAAGAAGCTTCATATCCTCATTCTTCCCTTTCAATAACTTGGTATAGACAGAAACAAAGTCTCAATAAGAAAACCAATAAAAGTTTCATATCTACAATCTTCATTTGGACACAATTTAAAGGATAAAAAGAAAGAGAGATAAAACATACTTGTGAGACTTTATTCTGAATGATGTCAGAAGTGTCCTTCCCTTGATATAACTTCTCAGCATTGTTCAATGCATCCAGGCAGATATTATACCATTCCACCTGAAATATAGAATAATTATTGCATCACATAGACATATTGCAACATGATACACCAGTTTAAGTATCTTTCTGTGGAAGGATAAAATAGAACATTTTTATAGAAAGTACTAACTGTATCAGTTTCTTCAGTTATCGTCCAGGTAAACGTGGTCATAGGATGCTTTTCATACAGAGGTCTCTTAATCTTATCAAGTGCTGCAAAATGTTTCCAGAACATTTAACTTTTGAAAGGAACATTTTAATATAAATAAAAAGACTTCACAACATTTATAAATGGAAATGAAATGAAGAAGATGATAGTTTCATACCAAGAACACTTTCTGAAACACCTCCAGACTGAAGAATTTTTGTTTGCAAGCTCTTATTCTAAACAATACAAAAAAAAAAATAAATTATGGATCTGGTCTAAAAATATCATATTAGCACCAAAAGGGAACAAGGATATCAAAAAAAAATTCCAAGAACTAATTGTAAGAGGGACTGTGATTCTCTTTGTAACCAAAATTATTGAAAATCATAACAGAATGTGCAAATAATTATCATGATTGAAGAATGCAATATATAAAGAAAAGAAGAAGCTAAAAGAATACCTCTTTTAGAAACGTTATTTCTGACTCTGACAAACCTCTCCTGCCATATCAAAATAAACTTCAAAACATAATATGACAAATCTAAGATACACTATATTATAAAATGCAACACAGAATCAGTCTCGGTGAAAAAATGAAAAGTTAGATAATCAAGAGGTTTAAAAAAAAAGGCTATAGATAAGATTCAAGCCAGCCATTTGATGCAGCTCATGTTCAGGGATGCATCATGTTGTAGTGTTCTTATGTTCTAAACTTGCACATGAAATGACAAAAGGAAGCAGGGATATCCTTAAGAAACACACACCTGTAGCCATATTTAGCCCTTTTTAAGTCATGTCTGGGATTCAAAATGAAAACGTTATATGTATTGTCAAGTTGAAGATAATTGACAAGACTAGTGAAAAGAGCATCCATCACGTCCAAATCTACTTGCCACAGGACATCCTTGTTATCCCTGTCAAGGCGGATGAGCCATAATTAACAAAGGAAGAGAGTGAATAGAGAGGGTGAGAGCATGAGAAGGAAACAAACCAGGCATAAATGAATGGTGACAGACGAGTGTTCAGTGAATATCCACAGAAAAGAATCTCCAGAGATAGAACATGATCAGCAGGAAAGAATCTCTTGAGAAAGAAAACGATTTTTCTCTCCTTCCATATATATGTTACTTTAGCACAGAGAATTAAGGTTCGTGACAGCACAAATAATCTGGGGCTGAAGAGACATTCCTCCCAGCCTCATACACTCATTGGGATATTAGGTGTGCAACAGGGTCTAAAAGACAAGATCAAAGCAGAATATGTGATCCTATAATACTATAAAACATTAATTTACATGTCCAAATAACTTGAACTTGACAGGTATCTTAACCAGCATGTGCGTATATATCAAATCCACTCTCCTCGAGCAATCAACTTCCATTATAGCATTTAAATATTTCCTCCAAAGTTCACATGATAACATTTCTACTGACCACCGAAACAAAAGGAAAGAATGACACTATCTCGCTGCCCATTTCACTACAAATATTGTCACTCATAACAAGAAATTAACTTGTTGACCACAAGTTTATTACAAATGATAGTGACCATGAAGCATGTGCAAGGTGAAATTGGCTAATCCTAGTTATTAGTTGTAACAAGAACTAAGATGAAGTAAAATGGAATTTCAACATACATAAAGGGGGGGAGGGGGGCAGATTGCAATTTAACATATCTCACCTGTTATCAGACACGTCATCCTTGCGAGCCAAAAGATTGATGGCATGCTCAAAGATATGAGTAACCTTTTCACCCATTTGAATGGCATGAACAGAAAAACTGCACAAACAAGTTATTATGATGACATGAGCAGATATTCAAAACTACTCCGAGCAAATAATACCATTGCATCTTTAAATCAAAAATCATTTTTAAGGAAAGAAATAAGCACACTATATGGAACCATTACTTGTAATTTATGTGACTGTGTAAGGGAAGATGGTGATGTTGCTCTTTGTCTACATGAATTTTGTAAAATGGGGTGAGAACTTCTCCAATTTTCGGTACACGTGTATGTTCAAAGATGTGGTCAATTTTTGTGAACCAACGCTCGAGTTCTTCTGAATGAAGCTTGAATGCTACACAAGGACAAGCAGAAAGAAGAAAAGGAGGAGTTTAAGGCAGTGAACAAAAAATAAATACAATTACTACTTAAGAAAAAAAGATGATAGCCATTGAGATCATATAGACCTTGGTTCCCTTTTCCTTCAAAGCCTATGAAAATGAAATTTACAGGAACTGGAAGGTACATGGAATCCACTTCTTGGAGCTTAAGATAACTTGCAATGTTACCTGAAATATTATAATCACGAAAGATCATTCAAGGACCTTCACTAGATGGCAAACCTAGGCAGAAATTACAGTAACGAGTACGTATAGATAAACAAAAAAATCAATATGATGGGAGGGAGTTATGAGGAATTACTGGCTTCGGTGAAATTGATAGGTCCCATTTTGGCAGGGCTAGAAGATTCCAAATCATCAAAATCTGCTTTCAACAATCAAATGATAAATAACTAGCTAGTCACTCCTCAGTTAATTGGATATACATGTATTTCGAAAGGAAAATGTAAGAACAAGAGAGACATACCGCCACTGTGAATAACAGATTCACTCCAAAACCTACTCTTCTCTTTGAGGTTAAATAAAGAAAACACCGATGATAATGATGACTTGCCCGTTTTGTGAATTCCAGAAGGAGACCCATATGACCCCGTAGCTAGCAGCTGATAACAACATGTTTATCGATCAGTAATTTAGTCATTGATAAATAAAATAACAAAAAAAAATCAAAAGCAACATTCACAAAATTCATAATAAAATTCTTAATAACAGAGCAGAATTATGCATAGTTTTTTAATCCCTAATTATAATTATTGTTATTCACATATATTTTCAAAACCCAAATTATAGTATTGTATTGGGAAAAAAACGAAGAATTGAGAATTATGCAAGAAAAGAAAAGAAATGACCAGTGTCAAAAAGGCGAAGATGACGATAATAAATCTAAGAGAAGCGGTTGATAAATCGACTGCCATTTCCGTTCGAATCTCTCCACTACGACTACCTCCAGAGAGCAATGCTTGTTCTAGCTCCACTCGCTACTCTTTCCTTAATATTCAGTGTCATTTAATTTGAACAGTGACTGCATCACATGAAATGAGACCGGTTGACAAATTTATATTAATATGGTAAATTACAATAATTTCCCAGACTCTCACAAATTACTATAACTACCACACATAAAATCCATTCCAAGTTTTTCAAAAAATACTTTTTTAAATAATTTTGAAGTATGTTAAAATAATATTTTTTTTGTTTTTTTTAATTTATTTACAATATTAATACATGAAAATTATTTAAAAATTAAAAAATCTATACAATTATAAAAGCAAATACTATCAAAATTATTGTATACAACCTTAAAATAAATTTAAAATAACCAGCATTATACTAGTTTTATTGTTTATTATCAACACAGATCACTATTTTATTTTATTTTATTTTATTTTTGTGTTATTCAGATTTTATTATATAAATCACAGTTTACTGAATTAAACTAGATTTGTTTTGTCTATTTTTCTATTAGGTTATTATGGCATTTTTTTTATAAAAAAATCATAATTTGATATTAGCTTTATTTTTTATTGGATACCTCACTCTTACAACACAAATTGTGGATTTAACTCGTCAGCCTGGTTTAATATTTTTATTTTAATTAGCTTTTGCCTCCCGATTTTATCATATTATATTGAGTTGATTGAAAATTAAACTTTATAATTTAAGTCGTTTGTTTTCTATTAGGTTATCATATCCTTAATACCTATGCTTAACAAGTTAGCCCGAGTCAATGCAGGTTAATTTTCATGTCTATTTTTTAAAAGCAATCTCTTTTTTATCATTTAACATTGAATTGGTTGAGAATCAAGCTTCGTAATTTATTTTAGTTTATTTTATAAAAAAGATATCTTGGTCTTGCAATTTTGAGTTTTGATATTTTAAGAGTCATTTATTTTCTTTTTCTTTATTGGATTTTTTTCAATTAATGTTTTCCTTATCATTTAATAGTGTATTTATTTTTACTAGGTTACCCCCCTGTAATACTAGGTTGATTGGAAATTAAATTTTATGATTTTTTTGCTTGTTTTCTTTAAAGTTATTATGGTCTCAATACCCGAGAATAATACTTAACAGGTCAACCCTGGTTGACTTAATTGTTTTTATATTTTTTAATTGTTTTTTTTAATTCTTCATTCAACATCGAGTCAATTAGAAATTGAGTTAATTATTCATTTTAATTTGTTTTATTTAAAATACAGTGGTCTCATGATTAATGGTGTAGGTTTTGACAATCTAACCTCAATTAATCTAGGTAATTTGTATTTTTTTCAAACAAAGTTTTTTCTTCTTCTATCATTTAACTTTAGATTATTTCTTTATTCGGTTATGATAAATTGTTGGATGTGGTGATTGAACAAGAAGATCTAGTCCAAGCTTAACAAAAAAAGAAAGAGCTTGTGATAGTATTGCGAGAGTGATTATTTTCAACTGAAAATATATTAAAATAATATATACTTCCAATTTATAAAAAAAATATTTTTAATACTAGCATATCAAAATAATTTAAAAGAATAAAAAAATATTTTTTTAATTAAAGACTTTTCAATCATAAAGATAACGGGCAAATGTCTGATTTTAAGAGCAAGTCCAATGGCAAGACCCATTTTTTTGAGTCAAATCTTTAAAATGACTATTTGAATAGTGTATATATGTTTTTTTTTGTCGATGTGTACTACAATGATAAAAGCCATTTTGGAGAGCAATTTTTTTAATATTATTTAAAATAAAGTTCAATTATTTTGTATATAGTTTAATTATGCAATTAATTAAATAATTAATTATTTTTTTTAAAACCTTCAAACAATAAAATTATTAATATTTTAATTATATTTCAATTAAAAAATGAATTTAAATACAATTAAAAGACCCACAATATTTAAAATTTAAGCTACTCAATGTATGTTTTTCAAGCAATTTGTATGTTTTTTATGGTTGTTGTATTTGAAGTTAATTAATGTTATTTATTGTTTTTGAATGTTAGAAAAACTTAAAAAAATAAACACATTAATAAATAGCCAATAAGTTCAAATATAATTAATTTAAATACATCCCATTACAAATAATTTTATCAAATTAATTACAAATCAATACTCCTGTGTTTTTATGCTAACTTATAATAATTATTAATAATAATTATAATATAATAATTATCTTTTTTATTCCGCTGAACCCAACAAGAGTACTTAGAAAAGAAGATAAAATAGTTCTTTACTTGGGCAAAAGCTATTGCCGTATCTTTTTGAGAAAAACTAAAAAAATATTAGTGCTGTATTGGATTTAGGTTTTCAATGTACAGTTTTTTTTTCTTCATAATCTTATGTTAAAATACAATATTAACAATTCAGCCTTTTCATATAATTTTTTTTTATCATAAAGTACATATAAAAATATAATTAATAATTTAGCTATTTAAAATAGCTTTGGCAATTAGAGTTGCTCACACTAGCAAACAGAAGGACACGCGACCACCGAAAGTAGCCGTTACAGAGACGAGTGGACAAATTATTATTACATTGCTTGCTGCAACAAAGATGCCTGCCAAATGGTCCTTTCCAAAGTTGCAGACAGAAACCCAAGATTTTATCGTTAGTTAATTATAGTTTAGTCTTCATAGTTTAGCAAGTCTAATTGATTAGTCCTTCTTGTTTATAAACTATATTTCTAATCCATCCGTTTATTAAAATAGGAAGAATCAAGGGGAGAGAGGTAACGAGGATTGTCGATTATTAAACTACAGGGACCTATTTATAATTTACATTTTTTGTTTTCATTTCCATACACACATCATATCTGTCACTCTCTCTTTGCCTATCAAGGATCTCTCTCTCTCTCTCTCTCACCACCTTTGTCTAGAAGTAGGCCAAGCGCCCTGTCAGTGAATGCGTGGTGGAGTTTGTATGGACTATTATATGGATGCTTCAGGGTTACGAACTCTTCTAGCAAGCTCGATATTTAGCTTTCCCAATAGTCTAAAAAACACTGCCTGCTTCGTCAGGAACAGGATTCTTAAATTCTTCATGACCCCATATCCCACCTGGCCACACCTCTCCCTATCTTATTCCACACTTTAATAAACCCAAACTGGTTGCTATCCTATCTGTTCTGGTTTTGCTATCTTATTTACGAATCTGGTTCCTAGTTATCACTATTGTAAGTTGCCACTCTCTCTCTCAGCATCTTTGTTCAAATCTCTCTCTCTCTTTGTTTAGCTTAATCTTGTCTTATTTATGAATCTGGTTCGGAGGTACCACTAATGCATGTTGCTACTCTCTTACTTTGTTCAGAATCTTTCGTACTTTCTTTCTTTTGTTTAATCTCCCTCTCTTCACTTTAGCTTTCTCTCTTTCAGTTTTAGTTTGTTTGATAATTTCCTCTCAAGCTGAAAACTCCTTTTCTTTTGGCTCTTTTGCGATTTATGGAAGACAGGCTCTTGCTAATTCCAATATTTCTGTTTTCAGATGTTAAAGTTTTACTTTAAAGATCGTTGCTTTATTGTTATACTTGCTACTTCTAATCAAGACCACCGATATATCTATCTTTATCTTCAAAACTAGATTTGATCGGCTTCCTGCTCTTCTAGCTACTTTTGCATCTGGGGTTTCTATAACTAGTTTGCCACTGAAAGATTAATTCCCTTTTTTAGTGCTTGCTTTCAAGATTTCTCTCTCAACTGGAGACTAATTCTCAAGCACATCTTGAATTGTTGTGTCATCAGTATCTACTCCAGTTCAGATTCAAGGGCCAGAACACGCAGCTAAGAGTTGATTTTTACTTTCAGAAAGAAGCTTAGCTCATTTGTTTGAAGAAAAGGAAAGATGGGATTGTGTCATGTGGCTATTGGATTAGTTTCATTGCTTTTAATGGTGAGCCGTGCAATGACCATAGGCGCCAACTGGGGAACGCAAGCAACCCACCCTTTGGAACCAGCAATTGTGGTGAGGCTGCTTAGGGAAAATGGGATCCAAAAGGTTAAGCTTTTTGATGCAGATTATGAAACTCTAAAAGCTCTTGGCAAGACTGGGATTGAGGTCATGGTGGGTATCCCAAACGACATGCTTGCTACTCTGGCTGGTAGCATGAAGGCTGCTGAGAAATGGGTTTCCAAAAATGTCTCCGCTCATGTCACCACAAATAATGTCAACATCAGGTCAAATTTACTCTCGCTTTTATGTTTATGTTTATGTTTATATATATATATATATATATATATATATATATTGTTTCCTGACTTGGTTTACAAGAAATTGAGATTATTGTCTGAAATTAATTGTTCGTTGTCCTTCCTTTGACTGTATCTTGGTCATTATTGCGATCAGTTATCTTTTAGTTTGTGGTTGTTGAGAGATATACTGCTGGTAGGGTAAGGATGTTGCTTGGTCTTATGTTCAGTAACTGCCAATTCTAAATGGCGTGAAATTTCAAGATTACATGTAGCAAGTTCGATGCTGGGATGTCATTATATCTTGCCTTCATCAGTTTGAGATCCTTTTCTCTGTCTGCCTCATTCAAACTGATCTGTATTGATGTCTAAAGCCCCCATTTAATTGTTGGCTGGTTTATCTGTACCGTATGCTGCTTTCCCTTTCGATTTATTGCAGACTAACAAGCAAGGTTATGTTTTGCAAAAGATTTCAATTAGAATTTGAATTGACTAAAACCTTTTTTTTTGTTGGTGACAAATTTTATCTGTACAATTTGTTGTGGTCCCTCTAGATTTATTGCGGACTGACCTCACAGTCATAACTCCAAAAGTTTTCAATTAGAATCTGGATTGACTAAATGACTGTGCTTTATTGTCATTTTAACACCAACAAATTGATTCTTACTCTGGCTATATGTTTCTATCAGCCAAGAGACAACCCAATGAAGTTAACTTGGCTACATAATTGTGGGGTTGTGTTTGTTGGCACTTTTGTGAATTTGTCTTACCCTTATTTATCTTATAGCCTTTTGTTTTCTCTTTCTTTATAAGTTATTTATGTTGGGGATTCCTAGTTTATCTTGAAATTGATACATCAAGAAGTGGTTTTATGAGCTCCATTGCATGAAAGTTAGTCACTTGCCTTGGTTCCTGAATAGAGATTTCCTAATATGCTCTCCAAAATGTCTCAAGATTTTCTACTGTCTAGCTTATTCATCGGCAAATGGTTCAAGTTGCACCTCTTAGGTAGCCGAATCTCAGGTCCCTGTTTCTAGTGAACTTTAAGTCCCATTCTTCCTTCATGGTTTCTTGCATGTCTTGGGTTATTCCATGCTCTATTCTTCAAATAATGTTGTCCATTGGATGTTAGTATTTGGTATAGAAAGAGTTAAATATGACATCTTAACCTTTTTCCTTGGCCTTATTCATGTGAAACGAATGGACTGGGATGCTTTATGATTAATCGGGCTTTCTGACTTTTCTTCGCCCCAACATTCACAGTTTGGGTGCAGTCCCCTTTTAGGTTCTCAAAAGGCCTTCAGTTTTCACAAGTTTCTTGTTCTCCCATTGTACATTTAAATCATAAAATGTAATGTCGGAGTAGGAATTGAACTATCAAAGTGCAAAAAAGGCCGCAAACTGTGCAAAGTGAAGTCAGTAAACATAATTAAAATAATGGCACTGGCATCTTCATGTAGTTGGCTGATATAATCTGTCTGGAAAAAAAGAAGATCAAGCATTCATCCTTTCTAAATATATGGTATTGACATGATGGGTTTTAGTAGATTTGGACTGGCACACATCTTGCATGTCCTGGAATTTGTCATGGCCATCTCTGATTTATAGGTTCTTATATGCCTTGGACATGAAATATGTACTCAATGTTTTTGGTGTAATTTTATTGTCTAGATAGAGGTGATAAATCTTTGGTGGTTTATAAGAAAGATAAAAGGGGTTCACATAGCCTTCTGCTATTTCATTTTCTTGTGAAAACTTGACATGAGGTGCAGAAATATGGGCATGACTCGACGCTGTAATTATTTTACTTTTTGTCTAACTTGTCAAATTATTAATGTGCAGATATGTTGCTGTTGGAAATGAACCTTTCTTGGAAACGTATAATGGAAGCTTTCTCAGTACAACCTTCCCTGCTCTCCAGAATGTCCAATCTGCTCTGATAAAAGCTGGGCTTGGCAATTCAGTAAAGGTCACTGTCCCTCTGAATGCTGATGTCTATGCGAGCTCAAGTGAACTTCCTTCTGGTGGTGACTTTCGAGCTGATATCCGTGATCTCATGCTTGCCATTGTCAAATTCTTGAATGATGCCGGTGCCCCCTTTACTGTGAATATCTATCCTTTCATAAGCCTTTACACTGATGCCAACTTCCCAGTTGAGTATGCCTTCTTCGATGGCAATGCAAGTCCTATAGATGATGGTGGCACATCCTACACCAACATGTTTGATGCTAACTACGATACTCTTGTGCATGCTCTACAAAAGAATGGATTTGGGAATTTGCCTATCATTGTTGGAGAGATCGGGTGGCCAACTGATGGGGACAGGAATGCTAACATAGAATATGCCCAGCGTTTCAACCAGGGTTTCATGTCACATATTTCCAGCGGTAAAGGGACTCCAATAAAGCCTAATGCTGAAATTAATGCCTATTTGTTTAGTTTGATTGATGAGGATGCCAAAAGTGTCGATCCTGGGAACTTCGAACGGCACTGGGGGATATTTACGTTTGATGGGTTACCCAAATACGCCTTCAACCTTGGTACGACAAATACAGGAGCTTTAGTCCCGGCAAGAAGAGTCACTTATCTGGAACGTAAATGGTGCGTGATGAAGTCATCAGCCAAGCTTGATGACCCGCAAGTGCCACTAAGTGTCAGCTATGCCTGCGGACTGGCTGACTGCACCAGGCTTGGTTATGGGACATCATGTGGAAATCTGGATGCTAGGGGGAACATTTCATATGCATTTAACAGTTATTTCCAGATACAAAATCAACTCGACGATGCATGCAAGTTTCCAAACCTTTCGACAATCACCAAGACAGATCCATCTACACAAACTTGCAAGTTTGAGGTGATGATTGAGCCATACTATGGAGGTGCGGTGCAGACACTCGGCGGTGCCAAGAAGGTACTGGGTTTGGTTGCGGGTCTCATTCTGTTTATCCTAAACATTGTGTAGCAGTTTTCGTCAACTGGTCTTATTAATTTGGCGTGTAGGATACAAGGGAAGCTGGCCAAGAGCGATTTTGGGATTGAATAGATTATAAGTTGATTTTAGTGTGTTCTAGAAACGAATGTATGAAAATAAATTGTTGAACTATTTAATATATGGTTTCATAGTTAGAAAATAAAGTTTGCGAATGGAGGCCATATATCATACTGAGCTGATCAGCTGGGAAATATGTAGCTGTTCTGAGTTGTTGTATCAATTAACTTTATAACACCATACATGAAATTGAACACACCAAAAAATCATGTCATTTGGCGGCTCTGAATCAGCTACAAGGCTGGATCAAGGACCATTTTGGATGAATTTGGGAAGGGTGAAGATTACTTGAAAAATAATCTGCCCAGCTAGTAGAGATAGAAAATCTTCCCAACTATTATAAAATCATTTCACTCTCCGGATGGAGAAGAGAGAAGGGGAGCCTGTAGAAGAAATAGCAGCCATGAATACCAAAACCATATATAGCATAACCCTTGCAAAACCACCACTCAATCACCTCCCAAAATTTTCATACGTCAAACACACAAAATCCAGCCAATTCATCTTCCCTAGTCGAAGTATTCACTCGGTCTCAGCCAGTTGAAAGAGCAAGGAAAAACAACAAAAAGAAAGGAGGGACATTTGATTATTCCAGGAAAAAAGAAGAGGATAATACATAATAGTAAGGGGATAATGACGTGGTTGTGAGAGAAAACAGTAGCGAATGTAGCAGAAAAGCCAAGCAGTATCCATTAGACCACTATTTCAAAGACTAGCTTTACCTCAACTCCATGCAGTAGCCTTTTAGCTTTACCACTATTTTGCTTTACCACTGAAACGTTCTTGTTATGTTAAGAAATAATATAATAGAAAAGGTTTGTATATGTTTTAAATATTTTGGAAAAAAAAAGTGTTGGGTATTTCATATAATTATTAATTTGATTTTCTTTATATTAAACCGAGTTTATATGTCAATTTACATGTAGATCAACTAATTTTATGAGTTTTAAAATTAACAAACATATAAATATGATACCACAAGTTCGTTCTTACAGCTAGCTACATGATCAATTTAATATGTTTAAAACGTGAAAAATCTGGTTTCTTCTCTTCTTTTTTTTATGAATTTGTTTTTTATTTGAAAGAAAAAAGAAGAGTGGGCTTTTTATTTTGCTAGCCCATTCAAACCAAACTTGGTTTTGTGTAAAGGAGTTTTGTTAAAGTAAAATCTAACAAAGGATTGTTTGTCAAAAAAATAAATTGGTTAATTAATATTTGGGGTATGAATTTTATAATGTAATATGTATTTCCAATATTAAATTAATAAATTGAAAAATACAAAATGGTAGAAACTAAATGTAAAATATATTTGCGGGTAGTTACCCTTCAATTTCTTCCTCTGATGGGATCACACGAGGAGAGCATGAATGCTTAAAGATTTTATTAATTATATTTAATGAAATGGTATAATTGAGAAATAGAATTTTTATTATAGTGTAAAAAAAAAATGCAAAGCCCAAACGGTGCGTTTTAATATGGGCGGGCTAAGACTAAACTTGAAAATCAAAAAACAGAACGGTGGAAATTCGAAATAGAATTTTTTTTTCCTAAATTTCAAAATCAGTCATCTTCAAAAACAGAACGGTGGAAAGTAGCTCTGGAATCGAATCGGTCATCGAAAATGGCAGAAAACAAAAAAAATTCAGAGCCGAGGCGAAGGGGATGGTCGATAGCCGACTTCGAGATCGGAAAACCCTTAGGGAGAGGGAAATTCGGCCGAGTCTATGTAGCCAGGGAAGTGAAGAGCAAGTACATAGTTGCATTGAAGGTAATTTTCAAGGAACAAATCGACAAGTACAACATTCATCATCAATTGAAGAGGGAAATGGAGATTCAAACCAGTCTCAGTCACCCTAACATTCTCCGTCTATACGGTTGGTTTCACGATGAGCAGCGCGTCTTCATGATTCTTGAATACGCTCACGGCGGTGAACTTTTTAAAGAGCTTAGAAAGTGCGGTTATCTCTCTGAGAAAAAAGCCGCCACGGTCCGTCTCTCTCTCTCTCTCAATTTTTTTACTGATTATTATTATTATGATTTATTATTCTGTTAATTATTTTCAGTATGTTGCGAGTCTGGCGAATGCACTGGCATATTGTCATGAGAAGGATGTGATTCACAGAGATATAAAGCCTGAAAATTTGTTGCTTGATCACGAGGTGTGTTGCTATTATTATATTTTTAATCATAATTTGTGATTAATTAAATATTTGTACTTAATTTGTTTAAATCCTCGTGCTTAAATTTCGATTACTGTTTAGATTACTTTGAGCAATTTTGAGGTTATCTATTAACAGAAAATATCTTCTTGTTTTTTTCTCTTTGGTTGTTGTTGATATGAGAACTTTGTTTGAATGCCAACATTTGAAGGGTCGACTGAAAATTGCGGATTTCGGGTGGTCTGTGCAATCGAGGAGCAAAAGACACACCATGTGTGGAACTTTGGATTACTTGGCACCGGAAATGGTGGAGAATAAGGCTCATGATTACGCTGTCGATAACTGGACTTTGGGAATTCTTTGCTATGAGTTCCTCTATGGGGCTCCTCCCTTTGAGGCTGAGAGTCAGCGTGATACGTTCAGAAGGTGGGAAGGATTGTGTTTTAATGGATTATTTGGTCTAATTTGTGTAGAGAATTGAACTGGGATTTATGTGAAAATGAATTTTGTGACGCAGGATAGTGAATGTTGATCTTACTTTTCCTTCCACCCCCGCTGTCTCTGCAGAAGCAAAGAATCTCATCACCGGGGCAAGTTTTTTTTTTTAGAGTAACAGTATTGCCTCACTACTATTGTCTCATATGGAATTGCATAATTGTGGGGTTCAATATGTGATCCGGGTAAATTTCATTTTTGCAGCTTCTGGTCAAGGATTCTTCAAAGAGGCTGTCTCTTCAGAAGATCTTGGAGCATCCATGGATAATCAGGAATGCAAATCCAATGGGCAACTGTGATAAGCTGTAACATTTTCTAAATTGTTATCTATTTTGAATTTTGCATCTAACGTTCTCGTCTTTGAGAACACAAAGCTACTTCTGAACGATGTATTGACCTAGAAAGATGTTTGACTATCACTGCCTGGAACTCGATTATTAACCCTGTAAGGTGTGCACCATAATTATATTCAATGTCAGTTGTGTTCTATGCTCTAGATAATAAATCTATAAACATTCTCTCCCACCTTTCCTACTATCTGCTTCAGTTAGAATCCTGAATCCAAGGACTCCGCTCGGGCTTCCCAACATTCCCAAGCGCCTTCCAAACAACACTGTTGCATTTGAACCCTGAACCAAAACCAAGTTGCCAGATCCTGTCACCTCGTTTGATCCTTGTGTTTGCCTCCAAGTAAGCGAGTTCATACCAGACACTGCTACTCGAAGTGTTCCCAAATCGCTCCAAAGTTTTCCTTGATGCCTCCATGTATTCCTCTGTAAGTTCCAAGTTCTTCTGTATTTCATCCAGCACCTTTTTGCTAGATGCCAGGATGCACGCATGCTCAAAAGCAAGCTTGTAGTTTGGAATGTATGGACTGTTTTTTTTCTTGAAGAGAAGATTAATGAAAAAATGAAACTGTTCAGACACAGGAAGGACTAAAGGACCTAGAGTGGTGATGTTGGCCTTGATTGCATGCCCCCCCACCTCAACCAGATCCTTGCTAACTGACAGACCTTGATTTCGTTCTGCATCTTCCCTTAGCTGTATGCTTTTGAAGCTTCTGTTGTCCATGCCTTTGTGAGTTCGAATCAGCTGCATAGCAAATTTGAAATGTTAATGGTGCTCAAAGTTGTCAATATCGTTTCGGTTGTTGCTTTGTTTTTTTAATTGGAATGAAATGTTTCTGTTTCGGCTTGGGGTTGAGGTTGTGCTGTTTATGTATATGTGTGTGTATTAATTCAAAAAAAAATACTTCAAATCGAAAAAAAATTATTTAGAATTGTGCATTTTGATTTTAAAAAAACACAATAAAATGATTTTTTGAACAAAATTATGAACATGTATAATATTACGAGAATGTTTATTACATTCTCTGATTGCTCTGAATTTTTAACATAATATATATAAATATATTAAAAGACATCTCGTAAAATTTCATCTTAATCTAATGGTCGGATTAAGAAATCTAATTGATATTGTAAAATTATTTTTTATTTTAAAAAAACACTATTTGAACGAAACATAATAGACAGATACAAAACTGAAATTTATTAGCTGATATTTGGTTGAAAAATCCATAACACGCTAGAATTTAAATCGAGATAAAAATAATATATATATATATATATTTTTATTGTTACGAAACGAACCAAAGAGACAACTATGATACACTATAATTTCACTGACTAGCACAAAAAACAGGGGCAGAACATGTACAGGGACCTGAGATTGCGATGAGTCCAGAGAAATATCAGAAGGAACAGGAAAAATACAGAGCAGTACCTGCTTCAGTTCATACTTGGATCGCCATCGGTCGGAGCGGCAACTGGATAGAAGCATGGCTGCCGCGCCGATTCTGAAGAGACAATTAGGAAGGAGCATGTCCATATCATTTCCACTGTACCATGTATAGCTCACCACCTCCGTGCTCACTACCAGTGCATAGCATCCAGGATATGCTTTCAGGAGATCTTTAGCTAGATCAATGGCTATGATGCCGGCAGCGCATCCCATGCCGCCGAGATTGAAGCTATGAATATCATGCCTCAGCTTGTAGTGATTTATAACCATTGATGAGAGTGATGGGGTGGTGTTCAGGATCCCACAGTTGACGATAAGAATTCTGATGTCCCTGGGCCTTATTTTTGTGGCGGCTAGCAGGTCATCTACTGCTCCAAACATGACCATTGCTGCTTCTTCACGGCCATCCTTCAGTGTTATCTTGTGCCCAGGTTGAAAAACTACTCTGGGCATGTAAGTCTCATCTCCGATGCCAGAGTTCTTGAGCGCTCGACGCTGAAATTCAATGGCGGCGCCGTTAAATTTGCCAGATTTACTTGCCAGCTCAATGAATTCGTCCTTCGAAATCTGCACACAACACAACAAGAAATCCCTCATTGTTTTTGCTGGTAAGGTTGTGGTATTTGATTTGAAATTTGAAGAGCACAAGTTGATTACCTACCTTGAGCTCGTTTGGTGGGCGATAACAAGCGAAGTCGACTAAATAAGTAGACCGAGGGCTTAAATCAAGATAAATATATATAATTAAACCCAGCAATCCCACAATGAAAAGTGCACCAATGGGGTCACATTGTGGACAGAAATCTTGCCAGATGAAGAGCTTTCCAATCTGAGCACTGAAGATCACTATGAAAACCGGTGCTGTTAGGAAATAAAAGACAGGGCTAAAGAGATAGGAATATCCCAGCTTGACATATTTCAAGTTAACCGAGTTGAGGAAATCCGGCAATCCTCGTCGAACCCTGACAGAGAAACTCAAAGACCCAGCATATGGACCAGAATTCTCCATGCCCCGGTTCACAATTTCAGTGGACAATAACTCATCCTGCGCTCTTGCCATGGGAGGCAGTTTTATGAAGCTAAGTAACGATGAAGAAACCAAGAGGGTTAACGGAAAAGTAACGGAAGCCCAGACAGCATGGGAAGCGGAAGGGGGTGTGCGTGAAGAAAGAGGGTTGCAGCAGAAGGGATATATAGGTGTGGAAGGAAATAATCTAATAAAGCATGGAGTTACGTGATGGGTAATAGCAATTTTTTTTAGGAGAAGCTAACAGAAAGAGGCAGGCTCTTTGTGCATGAAAGCGATTGAACAGCAGATTTATAGCACCCAGAAAACTGGTGCGTGGGGTTGATGTTTTTGCTTCGCTACCTTGCAGAGAGGGAGAGAGACTGCGCAGGAGGAGTTTACATTATTTAACAAGTGTATTTCAGATACTTGCTCAAATCTCAGGTACTTAATTTTTAAAATGTATCAAATCAAATTTATAAAAAAAAATGTCTATTAATATGTTTAATAAATAGATTTAGAATTACACACATCAATTGAAGATAATTATGAACGCTAATTAAAAACTAAGTTGTGAAGCTGAGAAACAGAAATAAATTAGTGCCGGTTTGGGATTCTGATGATTTGTTAAAGTGTTTTTTTTTTTTTGTTAAGAAATGTATCAAAATATATATTTTTTTAAATTTATTTTTGACATCAGCACATCAAAATAATCTTGAAATACTATTTTTTTAATCCAAAATAAAAATAAAAAATTTAATTTTTTTTCAAAAACACTTTGAAACGTAATGTCAAACACCCCTTAATCTATCTAATCTTATGTTGTGCAACATTTCAGCAGACAAATATAAAATATAATCTTTTATCCTAGGTCATTCATTTAATAAAAATTAAAAACATTTAGAGCATATAATATAAAAAAATGAAAGATTAAAAAGATAGATGTATAATTAAACCTTCTTATCTAACTAACACGCTCAATTGTTTTTCAAATTTTTTTATCAATTTATGTTGTCGTTTCATATGTGCAATGCACTTCAATTACTAATCCCCTCCCAACGGGATCACATTACCAGCAACGGTTTCAGCAACGATGTTCACTGAATAAATAACAGTTCATGTCTACCACTGCAACAAAACCCTGAAAATTATCCAATTGTAAATTGTCTATTTAACATAAATCTGATTCTGACGCGCTCGCTGGAATTTCCTGCTGCACTTGGAACCTGCAAATCGGATTGCGGTGGTTCAGCCATTTCCACCGCAGAGGGAGACACTGATGCATTTGTAGAAGCAAAGTTAAAGACAGTAGTAGCCTTTATTTCCTTCTTGGACAAGGCATCTTTCAGCAGGAAAGTTGAATTGCCCACAGCACCACGAATACAATAGCCATATCCTCTGTCCAGTTTTCGGAACCCTTATTTCAGAAACCCATTTGCCCCATGTCCTCATTCTGACACCCCTGTAAGTTCCCGAATTTCTCCCTCGTCGAACTTTCTTAGGAGTAGAGGATTGATAGGGATCCATAAGGAGGAAGTGCTCAACAATTGAATGTTCAAGATGTTTAAGGGTAAATGCAGGTACCTACAAATCATGCAACTTAGATGGAACAAGATAAGTGATGCAGTTCATGCCTCAGGGAGCAGGTGGAGCTA
This sequence comes from Salix exigua, assembly GCA_032356905.1. NCBI lineage: Eukaryota > Viridiplantae > Streptophyta > Magnoliopsida > Malpighiales > Salicaceae > Salix > Salix exigua. The sequence goes on along the minus strand of CM063593.1, from coordinate 4,460,556 downwards.
ACATGATCACGGCACGTGATGTTACAAACTGCATGTGACAGCGAAGATACTGTCACGTTGCCACAGACGCGGAGTTTCCATTTGCAAAGAATAGCAATTGGCAAGATACGAATGTATTGCGGTCATCACGTGGACGTTCTTAAATAAACAACTTGAACCTTCCCATTAAGGGGAAAAAAAACTTTCTATGAGTAAAGATTATCATTCAATAGACAGACAATATGAAGCTCACCAATATGAAATTTCAGTTTATGAAAGAAGATATGATTTACCAAAAATACCTAGATGAAATAAAATACAAAACAGGACATAAATGCCTCCTCTTGTTATGTTTCAGTAACCACAAGGGTTCATCTGTCTATAATGCGTTCAAAATTCAAAATTCAAAACTCAAAACAAACAGACAGCAGACTTTAATTTCAGCTATCACCCTTCATTCTAAGCAACTGTTGGAGTTTCTTATCCCAATCCAAGACCTCGGTCTTTCAGATTCCTTGAGAAAACTGTCACAATGTCTAGAGCAAACTATCACCTGCCATAGAGAAAAGGCAACATCAAGCTTACACCTTGTGAACCAGGATAACTCCCTTTTGGTTAATATCAATCTTCCTTTATGTGCTCCTACAATTCCAGCACTATGCTAACATCAAGCTGTTCAAAATTATATTCCAGTACTAACAAGTCTCAAAACATGTTTACATGGCACTCTGCAACTGAGTTCCAAGAATCACTACCCAAGAAGTTATTTAAGAGAGTATTACAGACTGCTGTAGAAGTTGCATGTTTTCTCCATGCTAAACTAGAATCTAGCAAAACACAACACTACCAGAGACACGTTGTCATTCTCTTCTATACAATTATCATGTTTCTGAACTCTGAAACCACTTTATTTTATTTAGAGAGAGAGAGAGAGAGAGAGAAGAGAAGAAAATGAAAAGGGAACGCCCCCATCTGCTCTCGCTTGCCGCTACTAACCAGCCATACTAGTCAATAAGAGTCACGCTGACAAAATCTCAGTTGCAACACAAAGTTGTTAGCTCACTGATCATTCCTTCACAAATTTTGTTTTCAAAAGCCATCCCATAATCTATGAGGATTTGAATAAAAACAGCATTGGTCAAAGATGTATATCCACCATGATTAGAATCACAATAATGCTAGCAGAAAAAATGTTAAGCCCCAGTCAGCAACCTATGATCAAAGTCTTAAACATGCAGGCATGTGTTAAACGTACATAACATGACATATACGATACTCCTCGTTCAGTCCACTTTTTTTTTCTTTTTACAGGGACAAAATTCAGAATGAAGATTGAAATGTGCACACAGACCTTTCCTTAGGAGGTCGAAGAAGTTGATGTTTTGGTCCCTTTAGTTTTCGGAGCAGCACTATCTGATGCTGCTGGTGGCACATATATCCTTGCTTTCTTGAGAATTTCAGCAACAACCCAATTCTTCCGTTTGCTTAACGGCCTCGAAGGGTCCAATTTAACCTGAAAACCCACCCAATTCCACAGATTCGAAACTTTAAAAAGTTTCTCTTTTTTTTCATTTCGTTTAATTTATTTTCTTTGTTTCTCTGATTAATCAATCAATTATTCATCAACATCATCATCATCATCATAAGAACAAGAAGAAGGAAAAAAGAAGAGTAAGGAGAAGAGTTAGAGGGTACTGACTCGATCGCCGATATTGCAGAGGTTGTTTTCGTCGTGAGCCATGAACTTGGAGGTCCGCTTGACGTATCGATTGTAGAGTTTGTGGTGGAACAGCCTGTCCACCGCCACCACCACTGACTTCTGCATCTTGTTCGACACCACCATCCCCACCACCGACTTCATCCTCTCCCTCTCTCTCCAGTCTAATCCTTAAACCCTATTTTCTCTTTTCACTGTGGCACTTCAGCCACTTCAACGACGTACCGTTTCCTAAATAAATCCTTTGCCCTTGCCTGTCCTTTTGAAAACAAAACTTATATTATAGAGAATTAAACCCCAGTTGAATTTCAAAAATAAAAGACACGTCATCTATCATTCATAGATTTCAGCTACCCTAGACATCTCCAGTTAAATCTCTAAAATAGTATTTTGAATAGTATAAAAATCAAAGTACTTTATATTATAAAAATTAAGCTTATGTTAGAATTAAACTCAGACAATTTCAAAAAAGACACATCATCTATCATTCATAGATTTTAGCTACCATAATGCTCGGAAAATCGATGCATTTATTTTGGATTCCAATCCTTTTCTCTCGTCCACTGAAAACTAAAAAATGATGAAAATAAAGTTTAGTATTGAAATGAAATGTTTAAAAATACAAGGGGTCGATCGCCTTGCTGGAAAAATAATACGGGGACAAAAATGTACGTCGCAAATAAATGTAAATATGTCACCCATGTTATCCTTATTTTGCAATTGAGTCCCTTATTTTCAATCCAACCCTCATCAATAAAAAAAATTTAATTAGACTCTAGTTCAGGCTTAATCGTGGTGAAATAGAGTTCAAGGATCAAATTGATTTTTTTTAATCTCACTATTATAATTTATAATGAATTGTGAGAAAAGGAACACCAAAGATGTGTGCAATAAAAGAGACACACCTTTATATTATGGACAATAATTTATTTTGATTTAGTTGGATTTTTTTAATTTTATTTTCAATAATGAATTGATTGATAATTGATTTTAATATTTTTTGGTTTGCTTTCTACATAATAACTAGGGTTTTATGCCCGAGTAGTGAATTTGATAGGTTAACTCGATCAATATGAGTAAATCTATTTAATTATAATTTTAATATATTAAAAATCTCATTTTGATATTGTTTGCTAAAAATACATTAACAACAACTAATTTTTCTTATATACAATGTTTTATCAACCCATAGCATATGATCTAGAATGTCCTCGACAATAATTTAATCCTAAAATATATAAAAATTCTTTATACAAACTATTAAAATGAAAGAAAAATAAACTATAATTCAATGCTAAAATGGTGATTCAAGAAAACAATTGATGTCTTGATGGAAATAGCTAATTAGCACATGCAAATAGGGTTAACATTGTTTAATGCTGTTTACTTTTTGGATAAAATGATATAATCAAAAGATTGGAGACTCAACCTGCAAATTCCTTAGGGGCTAAATTGAATTTTTTTTCTTCCTGTTATCTTTCATAACACAAAACAAGAAGAGCATTATCGTAATTTAATATAAAGAATTTCTTTAATTATCTCCTCAAAAAAAAAATATTTTTTATTTTTAATTATCCAGTAGTGAGAGTGAGAGCCCAAAGACCTTTATCCTCTTTGCTTTTTCGTCTTCCCTCTCCAGCTGTTTAGCTTAGCTTCATCACAATTACAAAAGAGCTCTTTCGTTTGATGTAAAGTTCTTCTTGATTCTTCTTAGTTCTTCAGCTAAGGAAATGAATTTCTGAATTTTGTTTTTTATAGGTCAATTTAGTGGTCAAGGTGTTGGATTTTTTAAGAGAATGTCTATGTTTTTGTTTGATAAGAAGAGGTTTGATTGTTTCATGATTACAGCAATTTGGAGTAGTGATTTCTTGTCTTTGGTTTGAAAAGGCTAAAAAATGTTGGGTTATTGATGACCACTTCAATTGTGCTATGCAACAACCTAAGCTTTAACACTAACCATAACCAAACCCCACTTAGGAACAGGAACTTATTTACCAAATCATCCAGTTTCTTACTCCAATGGAGTAACAGAAGGAGGAGATTTCGTGGGATTTTTCCAAAAGCAACGAAGAATGGGAAAAATCATTCTAAAAGAAGTTGGTGGCGGAGGTTCTTTTTAGATGAAGATGGAAACTGGTTTGGGTTAAAGGATGATGATATGCTTGATGCTGAGGCGGAAATTTCTGAGAATCCAAGTGATGGGGAGTTGTCTGAGGAAGAGAAGTTTGAGGCTTGGAAGAGGAGAGCTGAGGCAATTGTGGAGCTGAGAGAAGCACAAGAAGATATGTTGAATGAGGAGAGTAGGAGGTGGGAGGATTGGATTGTAGATTATGGTGATAATGGTCACGATGATGCTAGTAACGGTTCTTGGTGGAGTCAAGAGTTTGATGGAAATGGTGGAATTGGAAATGGGGGCTCAGTAGACGATGCGCGGTCGGATCCTGCTGACCTTGTACCTGAGCAAGGATTTGTCGAGTCTGTTAGAGATTTGGTTCTTGGCAGGGAAGAGGAGGATTTGCTTTATGAAGACCGTGTGTTCCGGTATGCCTCGTTAAATTCGGTAAGTGAATTTCATTTCAATGCACTTTGTTTCAGACTGAAGTAAGCCCTGCCTTCTTCCATTCTTTCCTATGTTGACCTGGTTGTTTATGGGGTTTCCATTGAATTCATTAACTGGTCATATGTCTCTGTGCCTATTGAGATTGTGCTCTATTCTATGCGACTATCGAAAAATGTGGCGCTAATCTTTAGTTAATCAATCAAGCTATCTTCCAACCACTTGACTTTAGCTTTGCAGCACATATACTGTAGTGATGCAAAAAAATGGACATCCACGTGAAGAGGAATGAACAATCCTATTACCATATTGCACATCAAAATACAAGAGGATAAAAGTATGGGTTAAGTTAGACGTAAAGAAGAATTAGACAGAGCATCACTGACTTTTGATGGATTTTTAATAGTATATGATCAAAGTGTTTGATTATTAAAACAATTCACAATGGACATTTTACATTTCTGTTATCTTTGATCTTTGTTGAACTTGACTACTTCATGCTGAATTTCATAAGATGCTGTAAACATATATTTTGTTTATGCTCCAGTTATTTAAAAAACTTGCGTATTCAAGCTGGCATGCTTGTACTCAATACACAGCTTGACACCATATCCATATTCATCTCGTTGCAGGCTAAATTTTTGGCAGTAATTATAATCATACCCTGGGCCTTGGACTTTGCAGTTCATGACTATGTTCTCATGCCCTTCTTAGACAGGTAATAATCAGGACAGAATGCTTGCTTAAGTGATTTCTCCTAATCTTAATAAGAAGAAATATTTGATATTAACAAGTTGCTTTCTTCTCTACCTGAAATGTTTTAAAATACTAATGTTTATGCTGCACTTAAAGCTCTGACTTTCTAATTAAGTATCTCAGTCTATGTCACGAACAGATATGTCAAGACTGTACCACTTGCAGCACAGATGCTTGATGTGAGAAAAAGTCAAAAGCTTGAGATGGTTAAGGAACTAAAAGTTGAGAAAGCAAGATTGCTGCTTGAGGTAGAGATTGGTAAATCTCCACCTCTTTCTGATGAGGAGGAATGGTGGGAACTACGGCATAAAGCGTAGGGATAACTTTTTTTTTGCTTGCTTTGCTACCTCATGTTTACTTGCTATCTGATTCCTCTGTGAATTGTATCAGAATGCTTCTCATGAGTAGAATTTTCATTTAGATGGTATTCTATAACATTAAATTTTAGGGTTATTTTCTTTATAGCATTAAATGACTTTGAACAAACTCCCTCACTCCCTGAAAAAAAAAAAACAGTGTCCATCAAATTGTTGTCAATTTCTGATTGAAAACTACAATCTGGTATGTTATACTGCATTTGTTTCCCTATAAATGGAGTACTTAGGAAAGAATTCCGAACTCTTTGCTGACAAATGTAAATATTGTGAATTCTATGCTTTTCAACTTCTGGTTTGTTGTTCAAACAGGATAGAGTTACGGGATGATTGGAGGTTAGAAAACCGTAGATCGTTTGCCAACATATGGTCAGACATGGTATTTGGGATCTCAGTCTTCATTCTTTTGTACTTCAATCAGAGTAAAGTGAGTCGCCAGTCGTTCTCTTTGCACAATGCCTTTTATGTATAGAATTGATATATTTTGCATCTTTTAAAAAACCTTGATCATTGCCATTGTAATAACCATCATCTATCAAGCAAAAACTGTGGTTTTGTACAGTAAGTAGCATGTCAGCTTATTTAAAAGTTGCAATTTTCATGTTTATATCATTTTTCACCTTTTCTATATTCTAGCTGTGAGAAATTGTTTAGCTTTTTTCAAGAAAACATTGAACCACTCCTGCTTTGCTTGTCTACGAGCACTATGCACTTTTGAAGTTATTTTCTCTTCTAAATTGTTATAGAACATCCCAGGAGTTGTTGCAGAAATACTTTGTGAATAGTTTTCACCTTTTTGCATTTGTTCTGCTTAAATTACAATTGGAAATGATTCTTTCTATCATATCTTGCAGCATGTTTTTATAATTTCCCTTTCCTTTTCTTATATTTATCCATATTGCAGGTAGCTTTGCTGAAATTTACAGGTTATAAAATACTAAACAATGTTACAGATATTGGGAAGGCATTTCTAATCATACTTATCACAGATATTTTTTTGGGGTAATTTTTTTTTGCTCTTTACTAAAATCTCTCATTAGTATATGTTTTCCACTGGTGTTTCATTTTGTATGCTTGTTCAGAAGTTGGCTTTGAACAAGTTCTGCAAGTGATACCAAATGTAGAAGAGCTTGGTGTCAGTCACTGCAGTGAGTGTGGAGTCTGTAATTGGCTTTGAATGAATGCAAGTGATATCAATCTTTCAGTTAGTGAAGATGTTGATATTCTATATATAAACAACCCGCCCCCCCCCCCCCCCCTTCCCCTCTCTCACACACACACGTGCATGCAGGATTTGTTGTTAAAAAATGCTCTATGAAATTGCACTTGTTTGCATACTAAACACTATCCTTTATGAAATTGCATGCTGCAGGTATCACTCTGAATCTGGTTGGCAGACCTTGCTGGAGGTAATTGTTGAGCACTATGGAGTTGAAGTCGACCAATCTGCTATCACCATTTTCATCTGCCTCGTTCCTGTTGTCATTGATGCATGTGTGAAGCTTTGGGTATGCTATTCTGACTCAAATAAGTGTTTCGTTGAACAAAATCCAGTGAAAAACTTTCATTAGAAAAGCCTGTCTGTGGTTAAACTGGAAGTGATTACCTTTATAAAAGGTAAAAGGCAATCAATTCCTTTCCAAACATCATTAATTTTCACACAGGAATGTGAGTGAATGAAGTGATTATAGTTTACTTGAAACTTAAATGAATAAGGTGGCTACGCGAGCACCACCCCCAACTGCTATGCCTCTCCCTGTGGGGAAAAGTGTCGTATATGGAAAGAAAAGGAAATTTCCATTGGATGATATTGTGTCCATGGTGGTAAATTGGAGAGATGGCTGCAGTCTCAGCCATTTTAAGATTCAAATGAGATGGATTTTATGTCTCTTCTAGCTATTTGACGACCTGCCCATTTATCTAATCTCATTGAATGGTAGGAAAGTTAGTTAGAGTCTTGCAGTGCCCACAGCTTGTTCACAGTTTTATCGGGTAATATGATGATCATCTGCGTATAGACTCACTGTTTCTCAATCACTGCATTTCCACAGGTCTTCAGATGCACTTTTTTTCCTTCAAGTATTTCGTTTGTGTATTGTTCTGGAGGGGAAAAAAAGGTCATTTTAAGAAATGATACGGTGGTCTTTCTTTTCTTAGTTTTATTCGGTCAAGAATACAACAAAAAAGACAAAAATGTTGAGCAGTTTCCACAGAGATGTATCTGGGTGGTGCACCTATGGTTTAAAATCCATGCAAATGCACCTTGTACATACCAATTATGCATATAATGAAGCTATATATTACCCATAAATGAAGATTCTTTCCTAAAAGAACAATTTCATGATGTGATGGATTTTGTTTTGTACATACCAATTAGAATAATTTCCTAATGTTTATCGTCGAACAAGTTCACTAGAAAAATTACACATGGTTTCTTGATTAACCTTTTCTATGGATTTTGTATTTTGAAACTAGTGTTTCATTTTATTAATTATGGTTACTAATCATTGTTGATTACATATGGTGTTTTGTTACAGTTGTTCAAGTACCTACCAAGCTTATCCCCGAGAGTGTCAAACATATTCCGTGAAATGAAGCGCCACTAGCTGATTTTTTTTGGTTTGGCCCATGAATCCATACATTTTTTTTCATACCTACACGCATTTCTCCCCTCTATATATCTTCCTTTATAGAGGCTTGTCCAGTTTGAAACACAATGAAATCCCAAACTAGGCCATTATTCTGTATGGAGAGGAGTCTTATTCAAATACCTTCCTTCTGTTTATTTGATTTTCAAATGATTCAGTGACAATAAGAGGCCATCATTTCTGTCCCAGAAGCTGCTGGCCCAAACTACTGCATGTTTAAACAATATAGAGATGTTTTTCATTCGCTTCATCTACTCCAATGGATCAATTTCCTGATACATGCACCTTAGTTATAGACCTAATCCTGGAACTATTTCCCCCAAACTTTGAATATGGTGTGCTTATTGGGCATCTCTGCTCCTGGTTTATCACCAGCATGGGACATCATTTATTCTCGCACATTACATCAGGTATACATACGTATTCGTACATCTGTGCCGGATGTTGCCATGGCTTCACTTGAGGGGATGGAGGAGAGTAGAATGGTAGAGGGTTGGGATCCCAGCTGACCAATAGCAACAATGGTACTAGGTTGTCATGTTTCCTTCATAAACAGAATTTCAGCTACTAAGTTTCCAGGCAGGTTGTCACTTGAAGCTTGGAGCGAAACTAGCCAGCAGCAGGGACCCGGAGTGGATGGTCCATGGCATGGCAAGGCAACAAGCTCAAGACCCCCCATCATAAATAAGTTTTCTGTGCATCTGAGATTACAATGTTTCGGCTGACACCGATCACATGATCAAACCAGATGAAACTCGCCATGCGCAGTGGTAAATTTTATTCAGTTTACAATTGGTTCAATGGCAAGGTTTTGCTCATCATCTTTTGAGGTTGTGGCATATTGAGGTCTATATTATTATTATTAATTTGGTTATTTTTATACTTCATTTCTTGAGCGTTTATTGTCCCTCTTTTGTATTTAATGATTTATATTGATTAAAAACTCCTTTTAAAAATTCATATTTTAATCTTTTCATCTGAGTTTTTTCATGGATGCTAATGAAAATTCATCCCACTTTCACAAATGATTTCGAAATCTCTTAGAGGTGGAGAATATTTTTTTTATTTCCCAAACAATAAAATGAATAAATTGTGAAAAATAAAAAATAAGGTGAAATTATCTCCAAGTGTTTTGGGAGCTCCAAGGACATCATAGAAACTTAAGAAAATGATTTTTGAAAGATTTTTAAAAATTCTTTCAAAAATCAATTTCTGAAATTAATATATTTTGAACTTATTTAGGTGTTCGGCAATGCTGAGAATCATACAAATACTAGGTGGATAAAATTATAGGATTTTTTGTTTGCCACAACAAATTTTGAACTCATTTCAAAATTGTTTTTTATTTATCTTATTTAATGTTTAAGAAAAATTAAAATATGCCTCTTAACCTCAAAAGTTTTTGAAATTATTTTTGTAACTAGATTTAGTTTTTATTAGTCCGTATAGAGTTTTTTATAAACTAAAACAAACACTAAAATACATTAATTTAATACTTTTCAAATAAAATATATTTTTAAAATATAATTTCAACTACAATTTCAAACCGTCTCAACTTTTTTTTTCTTCACTTAGTAGGTTATGTATTTGTTATAAATATCGAAAATTATATATTGCACTATAAGTTTTAAAAACTTTTATCCGATGCAATTATAATGGAACCGAAGGGGGGAAAAAGTAGAAAAAATGAACTCTTCTAGGATGAAATTGAAGAATGACTGGTTTCAATTTTATTTTTAAAAAAATCTTTGAATTGTGCTGCGAGGTGGTCAATACCATTCCGTTATGTCCAGAACCTTCCGTTCCATTAAAAAAATCGAGACAAAACGGTGTCATTTTAGTCTTGGTTTTAATTCTGGCCGTTTCGAAAGTACCGGCCAAATTCCGGCTGGAACGTCTTGATACCGTTCTGCCCTTAAAATTTTCTTTATTTTGATTAACTTATAGTTGTATTTTTAATATTATGTTTGTTTGACTTTGTGTTTATATTGTATAATTTAAAATTAATTTATCTTGAATTTTAATCATGCTTGTTAAATTAATATTTTTTTTCATATATATAATTAATTATATATAAACAATACAAAATCAAAACAACATACCAAAATATTTCAAAACCAAAATATTCTACATAAATAAAAAATCAGAACAAAGATCAAAATAGTATTTACAAACTTACTGCGGTCCCTTAAGGTATTTATTTTTGTTTTCTTCATCTTTGAATGTGTTGGCAAAAGTCCAAAGAAAAGACTTAAAGAGTGGGGTCATGCTGTATTTTGGAAAGAAAAAAAGGGTGTTTTTGGTATTTAAAAGCAGCACCAGCTTTCTTGCTGTCGCTTCACACCAACCAAAATGGGAAGAGATACATACGACCGTCCATAGAGAAAAGTCTCTGACAATGGCCTTTCCCGTAATAATTCTCGAGCACCGAGGCCAAGCAAAAACACGTGGCGTGATCTAACGTCGTGAAAGACGCAAAGTAAATGCCCTGTAAGTGACTATAATTATTGCACACACAAATCAAACATCCATATTATATATATATATATATATATTAAAAAATACTATAAATGGTAACAAATCTGTAGCTTTCCTGCTTGTTATTTCTTCCTTTTCACTCTCTCTTGCCACTTTTAGTACATAACCAACTCACTGACCCGGCCTCCAAACTCGGTTCAACTCATCCCGCATGCACCCCCTCCAGTCAAGCTGCATCAGTTCTCAGGCTCTCAGTTTGATCAGTAAAGTCTGCAACTTTATCAAACTTCTCTATATAACAAGTACAGAGCTCTCTTATTTATTTATTTTTGGGTTTCTGACATGGGTTTTGTGTGAGAGAAAATGGGTTCTGTTTATGAATCTGAAATTTATTTTCTTAATGGATGTAGTAGATTTCTAGGTGAATGAAATGAGTGTGGTTTTGCTTTTGCTTTTGCTTAAAAGTATATCCAAGAGCTTAGTTTCTTAAGAAGGAAGTTGTTGTAAGAAAGGAACTTTTTTAGGTGAATCAATGAATGATTGGCAGTATATGAATAAGTACATGTATGTGTGCAGCTATGTATGCATGTGATGATATGATTGAATTCTTGTATGGAAGGAGGCACAGTGGTAATTATAATGGGACTTGTTGGAAATAAATTAATACTTGCAAGTAAACGAAAGGGAAAGATTTTGTAAGTCTTTCTATATTTGCTCTCTGGAGCTGTAAAAACAGATGAGATGGTAATAATTGTTGAAATGAAAAATTCTCAAGAAAAGAAAGCAACTCTTAGGATGACAAAAATTGTCATTTGTCACTCGTGTGGTTTATTGTTGCTGTCTGCTTCAGTTGCTTTGATTGTTGGTCCACTAAATGTTGATCAATTTAGTACACCTAAATTTTGGATTTTACTGTTAGATGTAAGTATCAATCATTGTTGACCAAGTGTGTTTAACGCAATGGAAACTTAATAGGAGGTACATGGTCTCTTGTTTAACGAAACAGTTGTGTTTAGATAAGACTTAAGTGAATCAAGAATTCACTGGAACATGTGAATCTTAGGAATATCAATCTGTCAAGCTAATTGGAGAAAGCGTTTTATAATGTAGGAGTTTATTGTTTGAAAGTGAAGTGAGACATTATTCCCTGCTGGCAATGAATGAACACTTTGAACTTGAATGCTTTCAGCTACTGCAAAGTGTAGTAATTATTTGTGGCAGTAAACTCTGCCGCGGGATTGAATTATCATTTCAGTAATGATAGAGAGTTACACAGTAGCAGATTTCTTTCGACATTGAATCTACATTGCATTAACAAAAAGGTTATTTTTAATGTAAAGTGACTGCTTACTTGGAAACCTATTTAGCAGGTGGTTGAGTTTTTTAACTAATGGTACTTGGTGTAAAGTTCAGATAAATGCTTCTTTTTACTGTATTCAGTTTAACTTGTGTGGAGTCTGCCCTTATTGATTTGAGCTGCTAAGCAAACTAACATAATAGTTCAGATTTAATGAAAATGACACAATTTATACTGATTTGGTTTGAACTTTTGATTATGTATGATTGCTCTTGTGGTTGATCTGGGGAGTTTAGCACTTCTATGGTGACCTTGTTGGCAACGGGGAGGCAGGACTTCTCAAACTACATGTGCTGAACATTATTTTCTTGGGCAAGGTGGGAGAGGGGAAGGCCCCCGTGAATGACTGACAGATTGAATTACACTTTTTTGCTTGGTGGGAGGGAAGTTTAAGAATATAAGTACAATAATGGGGTGAAAGTGACTTTCCTGTGTGAAGTCAACTGTTCTTGGCTGCTTCCACTTTTTTCTTGTGTGGTTCTAATCTGTTTTCTCTAAGGGAACACCACAAATATTTTCTGCCTAATTAAACAGAGGATCCGAGGGACACCTTGCAATTTTAGGATTTGATGTGAAGGTAAAAGTAACCTAAATCTGAACATAATTATTAACTGCTTGCACGATTTGCTGCCCACTTCTCATAACTTTATTTTTTTTCTCTTTAAAATTGTGCTATTTTTCATTTTGTTCAGCTTGTGTGTGATTTAGGTACTCTTTTATTTGGTCAAAACAAAGCACTAGGCTAAACCCTCACCTTAACTAGCAAGGTGTGGCTATTTTCTGCCCTGTCAGCATGTTTTACATGTTTCACATCACTGAAGCTTTATCCAGTTATGCCCTGAAACACTGAATTTATGCATGCAGAAGTGATTGTACAGAGGTGCTTATATTTGTGTTGTATGGTCTATTTCTGAGATGAACTGGAACTCCACTGCATCTGAGGGGGACTGGGAGAACATAGCCAAGACAAGTGACATTCCAAAACAAGTAGAACTTGTGTACCATGAGTCAGAGGGCGGTGGACCAGTTGATAAAGCCATAGCCTGTACATCTAGTGGTGGTGGTTTATCTGGCTCAGATCTGTGGCACGGTGCTTCATCCAAGAGTTCAGTTTCACCCTCTGTCAACTCTTCACTGAAGGAGGAAATCAAGACTTATAGCACAAGAGATGGTTTTCCTGGAGATATCATTAAAAAGAAAGACTTGACCAGGGTAGAGAGTACTGAGAATATTTCATCTTTGGGTGCTTCTGCTAGCCCTGGTGAACCAATGATTGGTTTGAAGCTTGGTAAACGGGTATACTTTGAAGACATCTGTACAACCAGTACTGCCAATTCATCATCTTCATCCATTATTTCCACTTCCTGTACTGTTACACCGAAGAGATCTAGGGCATCATATCCAAGTACACAGTCTCCACAATGCCAGGTAGAAGGATGCAGCTTTGATCTCAAGTCAGCTAAAGATTACCATCGCAAGCATAGAATCTGTGAAAAGCATTCCAAAAGCCCTAAGGTCATTATTGCTGACATGGAGCGCCGATTCTGCCAACAGTGCAGCAGGCAGGTTCTCTCATGAATCTTGATTTTGGGGAATTCTTAGTAATTAGTCATTTTTACTCTCTAGGATTAAGCTTTGTTGCATTTGCTTTAACTTTCTGATGTTATTATCTACTGCTAGATAAGTCCACTGATGCTGAAGTTATGCTGCAAAAATTGTTTAGATTCCATGAATTGTCAGAGTTTGATGACAAGAAGCGAAGCTGTCGCAAACGCCTTTCCTATCACAATGCAAGGCGACGTAGGCCACAACCTGAGGCAATCCGGTTCAATTCAGCAAGGCTGTCGTCATCATTTTATGGTGCTTGCTTCAATTTCAAAGTTTTTAGCAGTTGTGTTGGAAAAATATTTGATTAAATCTTATAAGAATCCTTAACTGTATCTGATGTAGTGCTTGTTATTATGTCTGGTTAAATGTTGGTTAGCTCCCTTAGTTGCTTCCCTTCTGGCTGACTAACTTTTTTAACTCATTAATCAAATAGCTATAATCTGGAACACTAGTAAACATTGAATGATAGGTAATTATTATATCTAAGTCTTCATGACTGCTGATAGAAGTTATTTTCTCCTACATTATATTTCTCATGATCATAGTCTTGTTTGCTGCCATTTTCTGTACCCTTTCAGATGGTAGACAGCAGTTGAATTCTGTATTGAATAGGATGCCTTTCCTGGAAGCAAATGCAACCTGGCAAAGCAATTGCAGCTTCAAGGTTACTCACTCTGGAGATTTTTTTATTAGGCCTGCAAAAGCAGGGGGGATCCATAGGCAGCTTAGCTGTCCCTTGAATGAAGTGCCAGATGCAACTTCAACAATACTAACAGACTCAAATAGATTTCTATCTTTTGAGAGCAGTACACCCCGGGCCTTTAGTCAAGGTTAGTTTTCCTTTTCCATTTACTTACATTCTCACTTTCCGACGTAGCTTTGTCTTACAGTATATCCAACACCACTTATGAAAAAATAAAATAAAAATGAACAGGTTTTGACGGGTCTGCATTAACTTCTAACATGGAGGTAGAACCAGATCTTCGGTGTGCTCTCTCTCTTCTGTCAACCACATCTTGGGGCTTGAATGATCATGGATGCACTTCTCTGGATCAGCTGACACTTGCCAACCAAACAAGCATGACCCAGCCAATGATAAATGCTGAACTCCAAAATTGGTCAATTGCTTCATCAGAAAATGCACGGATGGAACAGCTACCTCTTGGTTCAGGGGTGCATTCTTTGGATTTACATGACAATGGAAACATCCAGTTGCAAGAGTGTCAGCTGCTCAAACCACAATCACCTTATGCTATGAGCTTCTTTCATTCCAATCAATTCAGCTGATTATTGGAAATAATTAAGTTCTTCCTTTGTGAAATAACTGCTAGTTAAGGTCAGTATTTTCATCATCATTTTGCTCTTTTTAGTGTATCTCCTTTTATTCTTCCTTTTTATTGGCATGTTCTTCAATCATCCTCCTTTCATAGTGTCATGGGATGGTGTTTGACTTTGTGGCTATAGTTACTTTCTGCATGAACATCCATGCATGTGGTCGATTCTGTACTATTAATCTCTTGGACATTCCATCTAGTTTTTCAGAACTTATCTTGACTAAGTTTCTGTTTTTGTTTGGATAAGGTGTCCTTGATTCTTGAATGGCTAGTTCTGCCAAAAAGGGCTGCGTCTGAGTATCACGGTTTCCATTCTTTCTTGCCCAGACACCTGGAAAAACTTGAGGATATCCAACTTAACTTGTATTAATTGCAGAGTTTACTGACTGATTAAACCCTTTTTTTTTTATAAACGTTGATTGATTCACACCCTTTGATTCTAAGACCTTAAAAATGGCATGCTCAATTAGTCAAGTCATCTCTTTCTCATTTTCAGGTTTGCTTTCAACTGGCGAGTCTTGCAACTTGAGGATGAAGTCTTCCAAAATTGCAGAAGTGTCTCCGCTTCAGACACCATCTCCTAGCACCAATTGGACTGCAAAGTGACTAAAATGTTGCTGTCTTTTCTCTTCTAGCATTTGTAACTTTGTCGGACTGCAAAGTGGATTATTGTTTGGTTTCTTCTTTTCTTCACGACGACAACATTAATTCCTTGTTAGATTTCCACTTCTCCTCAGCAACATTGTTTCAAAGGGGGGCTTGGCTTTGACAAGGCTCCTCTGCGAGTAATAAAATCAGTCTTTTGACAACCTATTCATTATTTTCAGAGTGTCGTAAACAAGCATTTAGTTTGATGCAGATGAAAGCTACAGATCACAACAATACAGAATTGATGGGTAAAAGCGATTGTAGATTTGTTAGTTTTGTTTTGTTCTATTTGGACGTTAAAGACATCATAAGTCCTCAGGTGTTGAGGAATTTGAAACATTGATATGTGAAGATGAGCATACAGAGGTCTTCCCTCCAATTGTTCGCTTCTTAGAAATAATCCTTTCAAGAACTGGAGATGGCGAACCAGGCTTGTTTTCCAGCACTGATGATCCAAAACAGCAGGCAATATTCGGTCAAGAATCACGCTGCCATTTCTGGACTCTTCTTCTTCCCGGCTGGAAAAGCTCAACCGGAGAGCATCCAAATTAACCCTCCAGGTAAGAATCCTCATCCATGGATAATCAGCATCGGAGAAATCAAAATCATACGGGTCTGGAGCTTCATTATACCATAACCAACCACGCGCATCTCCTGGGTAGGAAGCTGGATCGCTGGCCAGCCATGCGGCGGTGAATAGCGCGTTTGAATTTGAGGTCGCTTTCATTTGTTCATCAATGTGACATGGAAATGTTGAAGCTTCATTGATTTTTCCAAGAAAAAATCTCTGAAAGACAACATCTACCTCTTTTTTATCCAAACCTGTTGTACCTCAAGAACGTCGGTATTATAATCTAATCGTAAGTTTTTACATTTTTTCAATTCTAAATTAATTTTATTTTTATATTTTTATATTATTTAATATTTTATGTTAATATAAAAATAAATTTATAAATAATATATTATTTTAATATATATTTATTACTCAAACAGAACTATATTTAAAAAATACCCTTTCCTTTATCCCGTTGTCTCTCTCCTCCTCCTCCTCCTCCTCAATCCATGCACAATAATATCAAAGATAGAACCTGCCCCAAATAATTTCCATTCGTGATGCAGGTTGGTTGGAAGGTTATAAATGTTGATTTTTTAAGTATTTTTTATTTAAATATATATCAAAATAATATTTTTAAAATTATTTTTAATATATATATATATATACACAAATTCAATACCGAACATAATCTTATTAGAAATGGCAGCAAGGGAAGGACTCCACTCTTTCGAGATCGTCTATGATCCATCAAACGTGACATGCCATTAGCTTGAATTCCATCGAGCCTTCCCTTCACCATCTTTACAGAAACTAATTTCTTCTAGCTTGAACCCGCTTCATCTCCCTTTCGAGACAACACGACCCCTTTCGGATTCGATTCTTAGTGCCGCGACCTCCTCTTGGTTAGGAACAGGATGGGCAACTTCAGCGGGTGCTAGCGCTTGCGGAAGCGCCTCTCGAGCCGCCTCCGGGTAAGCGGCCGGGGGCTTCTTCGGCCCAAGTCCAACCAGATCCCTGACTGCTGCCTCCCCCCATGCGATCAGAACCAGTTAGGGATACATCATGTAGATTGTGGTATTTGATCAGGTGAGAGCATGGTGGTCCCGTAGCTCAGTTGGTTAGAGCGTTGGTCTTATGAGCCGAAGGTCGCGGGTTCGAGCCCCGCCGGGACCAATGCTCCTGACACTTTGCTACTGCAGTCAAACACGCCGTTTCCATATGATAACCGTCGTTTATTTCCAAAAACAGTTTTTTCCAATAATCTAATATTACCGAAAAACATTGACCAATTACCTTAGGAAACGCTAGTTCTCGGTGTACACGCGCCGAGCCAAAATTCTTTAAATTTTTTTGAGAGGGGTAAGATTATTTTTTATTTCAAAATAATATTTTTTATTTTTTTAAAAAAATTAATATAATTTGGATGTTTGCGTTGATAAATATTAATAGAGGTTATTTATAATGACCAAAATTAAAGATAAATATAAATAAAAAAATCATTACCTCCTATTATACTATTTAATTTTTCTTATTTATTATATATCCGTATTATTATTTTTTAAAATCAATTGAAACAACGTAATTTGCTAACACAGTTTCTCTTCTTCTTATTAATTTGACATGGCCAAGGCTTTGGCTTTAAATTAAACCATATTGGAGTTGGTTTAATATGGCTCGGTCATCCATTTCTAAACTTGATTTCACTAACCAAATTCAAGCCCTGCTATTTTTTTAATGATTTTATTTTGTTATTTAATTACAAGAAAAAATAAACATGTAAAAGGTCTATACAAAAAACCATTTGTTAACAATATAGGTTACATCCTTATTTAAAAATAAAGTAAAATATAGATTTTATTTTATGAAATAAATTTTTAATAAATTAATTTAATTAAATATTTACTACCCAATTTGACTTTAAAAAAATATTCCAAAACAACGGGGCTTCACTTTGTTTTTAAAAGTATTAAAATAAATGCATTTTGGACGGGGGTTATCAGTTCTGTTTCATTTTGACCGAAACGATTTGTGTCGTTGAAAGAACCGAGATAAAACAACGACATTTATGTCTCGGTTTTAATTCCAAAAATACCGGCCGAAACAGGGTGTGCCGTTTTGTCTTAAAATCCTCCTTATTTTGATTAACTTGTGGTTGTGTTTTTTATTTTGAGATTATGTTTGTTTGACTTTGTATTTATATTGTATAATTTAAAATTAATTTATCTTAAATTTTAATTATGCTTGTTAAATTAATATTTTAATATTTTATATATATATATATATATTTAATTACATATGAACAATTTAATCCTGAAAATAACAAACCAAAACACTCCAAAAACGAAACTTTCTATACCAATAGAAAAACCTAGATACAATTCATCTCATTGAATAAAACTTGCTGACACCGAGAAATCATCACCAAAATTTGGCGAAACATCAACTTTCTCTTTTCTAAAACCTAAAGATTGGATAAATGTATAACCATTTGATTTTATTAAAATATATAAATGTGTATAATTTTTATTTTAGAATTTTTTTTTTCTGAATTTAATATATGGTGACTTGATTTATTTATGAAATAAAATAAAACTGTATACTTTGTAAGAGTAACAATAAAAAAAACTTGTATTATAGATTTACATCTAGTGATTGGATTCTTTGAAAGGTATTGAATTTATGATGTGTTGAGCTTATTGATATAAGGGTTAAATACTCTATAATTTGATTGAAATTATTTTTTAAAATGTTTTTTTATTTATTTTAAAGTATATCAAAATTATATTTTTTATTAAAATATTTTTTGAGATCAACATATCAAAATAATTTAACAATACACAAAAAAATATTTAAAAAAATTAAAAAAAATTTATTTTAAAATACTTTCAAAAATAGTGTCAAACACTAACTTGAATAAGTAGAGGCATCCAAGTTTATTGTTGATGTCATATGATATTATTTTATTAGTTGATTTTTTAATTTATAATATTTTGTATCTGTGATAAAATATCTTAAACATCTTATTTTATGTATCAACCATAGAATAACTATTTTTTTATTTGATAAAATCATATCCTCAAAAAACACACTTTAGTAAAACCTCGATTGTCTCATATTATAAAATATATTAAAATAATATATATTTTTAGTTTTTAATATAAATACTTAAAAAGATAAATTTAAAACTAAAAAAATATTGTTTTTTTAAATATAAAAATAAATAGCTTAGTGTAGTCCACGAGAGAAGAGAGAGGCGGCATAACATTATAAAAGAAGTCATAATAAATAAATGAAAAGATAAACCCCAACACGTCCCTTGAAGTGCTTCCTCGTCCTCGTCGTCTTTTTATTTATTTAGATATAAAAAAAATATTTTTGTCCAAAACCCCGGAAAAAGAAAAAAGAAAAAGAAAAGGTGTCTTGATTCAGTGCGGGAGAGGAGAGTGAGCGGTGCTTCCATTTCCCTCTCAAACACAAAAATTCAATTCCTTCCAAACAACACATAACTACTCCTCCATTATATATTTAATTGATTAGGTTTCTTCTTCTTCTTCTTCTTCTTCTTATAGTAATCCTGCCAACTTTCCTAACCAAAATCTCCAGATCTCCACCGGAATTCTGATTCAATTCAATGGACGACCACCCATCCTCTCCGGATTATCTTTCCCCTCCCCCTGGTATCTTTTTTCCTCTCTCTCCGTATATTTTTCATGCCTTTTTTCTTGCTCTCTTTTTTCACACTTTCTTTTCGTTTAGAACCCTAACTTAATCCCTGGATTTTTCCAAGCTGAAGCTCTGTTGCCCTCTTTTTTATTTTTTATTTTATGTTTTTCAATTTCTCAGTGTCAATTAATAATCAAGTCATTATTAGACATCGTAAATGCGTTCTTTTAAAATATGTTGACTCTTTTATTTTTTTGAAAATAGCGTCCTTTCGGTGTAGTTGTTGAGTATGTTAATGCCGTTTTGCAGGAGAATCACTCACTAATCGCGATAATTCTTCGATGGAGCAGGTAATTTATTGTTTTTTTATAAAAATATTTTTAATTAATAATCAGGGGAATTGTGTGTTTTTTATGCCCTCGTTTACTAATTCATTATATATATATATATATATATATATATATATATATATATATATATATATATATATATATATATATATATTATGAACAGCCACTTTCGCCTAAAGATGAAAGGATTGTTTCGGTGAATCCTTCTCCGGAAGCAGCCATCATAAAACGCCCACAATTATCTGCTACTGTTGCTCCAGATCTAACCATTGTTCCACCACCTGCACCATCACCGCCACTGCAACTTAATGTTTATGATTATTCATCACATGACCAAGCAATGACAGCTTATGCTGGTTAGTTAGTTTCCTTCTCAATCGTATCCTCATCTCGTTCACAGTTAACAATGAGTACTTGTAACCGTATCAGTGAAAGGTGAAAGTGCTAAAAGGCACCTAGGCGCTCGCCCTGATAAACCTAGGCGATATGTTATAGTTTAAAAATAGATGGATAATATTATATAAATCTAAAATATATATCTTCCCAATTAAGATTAGATCCTTAGAAAATCAAAAGATAATATAAATTTTCACCCTCAAAACAAAAATAAGATGATTTAAATTAGCCAAATAGATTAAAAAGCAAACTTAAATATCATCTTCATCATTCATTAATCTTTAAAAACATCTTTATCCTTGCTTTCTTGTTCTATACTTGTGTTGTTGTTCTTTGAATCTATTCATTGCAGAGTGTGGTTGTCTTTCTCTTCCAATGTCGTTCCTTAACTGTATATCTCCCATTTTAATGATTTTTTATTCTTTTTTTACCCTAATATTTTTTAAAAGAACACCCCTAAGTTGTATCTTGTGCTAAATTAAAAAAATGGATAAATAGGTAAAAACATAAATCAGCTAAAAAAAGAAGAAAAATCCAACAGAAAAGGAAGTATTTCAATCAGGTGCTTGCTTTAATGCATGGCGCTCACTATTGAGGCACTCGCCTAGACAGCGCTTCATTGAAATTCATCTCCTGAGGCTAATGAAGGAACTGTAGCCTTGCCTGGAGCGCCCAGGCAAGAGGCTCAACGCCTCTTGGCAACACTGAGCTGTATATGTGGAACACTGATTAGTGGGATTGTGTGTCTCAATTCGGTGGTCTTTGCATCTTCAGGTTATGGCAACAACACTGGTGTTTGGGATGGGTATTCTCAACATCTTAATGTGGCTGATGGCACACATTTATCCCCGGTGAGAATGATTCCTTTCCTATTGTATACTCAAGTTCTTTTTCTATAGAATTATTGTTCTAACTGAATTGTTTCTTTTGCCTTTTTGTCCCGACGGTGATTAGATTATCTACAATGATAATCAATCTCATATGTATCATTCCGGATATGGCTTTAATCCTGATACGGGACACGGGCAATATTCTCCTATGGCTCCTATAATGCTAGACGGCCAGTTATATTCTCCACAACAGATCCCATTCTCTCCATTTTACCATCCAGATGTGCCTGCATCAGGTTCTCTAGGCTCTTCTGAGCTAATGTCACTAGAAAGCAATGGTGGCAACCCTTTTTTTGGACCAGGATCAGATTACTGGGTACATTATGGATCATTTGGTGGGGGGAACATGTCAGGGGCTCTTGGCTCTGGTTCCTCAACATCTCCATCTGCTTATCCTCAACCAATGGGCATACTCGGGCCATATGAGCACCATGTTGCACAGGTTTGTTTAATCTTGTTTCAACTATTGTGAAATCCAGAATTTCCTAAAGTTTTAATTCCTATTTCCCATCCACATGTTCTGCCTGTTTTCCTTGCTCGTCATTACTGGCTTTTCAGTTTCTTATGAATAGGTGCACAAGTTTCTAAATCCAAAATAACCCCTTTCAAATTTATCATCTTAACTTTTATTAAGATCTGTGGTGTAAATTTTGTGGACCCTGACACGTGATTGCTAGAAGTTAATTTACCTGCTTAGAGCAAGATTAATTGCAATGAGGCTTCTTGCATACTTATCTGTGTTTTTCACTAGCAGTTCCTTGTCTGACCCTCTGATAAGGAGCTTGTTAAATTTTGCTTGGACATGGTTTCAGGGTTCCCAACAAAGACCATTGCTTGGTTATGGATATGCATCATCTTCCCCTGTTGGACATTACCAGCATGGTGGCTCATATCAGAGCTCTAGTTTTGCCGGCGGTTCAATTTCATATGCAGGGGCTAATGACCGG
This sequence comes from Salix exigua, assembly GCA_032356905.1. Lineage (NCBI taxonomy): Eukaryota > Viridiplantae > Streptophyta > Magnoliopsida > Malpighiales > Salicaceae > Salix > Salix exigua. The sequence continues at coordinate 4,438,298 of CM063593.1, read as the reverse complement.
ACACGAGTTGGACTTGATAAAGGCAGAAGGAGAGACAGAGACCAGGATTCAAATTACTCTTCTAACGATCCATTTGGTTTTGACCGCAATCGAGGGCCAAGGGCTTCAAAGCTTAAGGGAAAGAATGCCACCGATCAGCCTTCCTCTGGTGGCAAAGGCAATTCAGCCAGCTCTGGGATTCAGCTTGATTTATATAACCAGCTAGATTTTGTCAGTGATTACGAGAATGCCAAATTCTTTATAATCAAGTCTTTTAGTGAAGATAATGTTCATAAAAGTATTAAATATAGTGTTTGGGCAAGCACTCCACACGGGAACAAAAAAATTGATGCTGCTTATCGTGAAGCAAAGGAGAAAGAAGGAAACTGCCCAGTCTTTCTTTTGTTTTCGGTATGTCAATGTAACTTGACATTATTTTAATGCATTGTTTTCCATTATTTTCAATGCTAGGAGCATTTTGACTGCTGTGAACCAGGTTGAAGCTAATGCATGTAGAGTGATGATATCTGCAATTTTAATGAATGGTTGAACATGGTAGCTTGGATTTATCTGTCCTATATGAAAGGGCATCATTCTCTGCTGTTTCCCCCCCTGGTCTTTGCCTTCAGGTTTATGAGTTTGTACTTGTTTCAGAAACCAGCAGAAGGCCACAGACATAGTTTTTTGTAAAATTCTGTTACATTTTGAAGCTGAATTCCAACATCAAAAGCATTTTAATGAGCAACCTGTTTATGAAACCTGCATACTTGCTGCATTGTTTTAAATTCGCTGCTGCTCTGTGAGAGTGTTTTGGTTCATTAATGGTCTTGGATTGGCTTACATTTTTTTTGTGCAGGTCAATGCTAGTGGACAGTTTTGTGGAGTAGCGGAAATGGTTGGACCTGTAGACTTTGAGAAGGATGCTGAATATTGGCAGCAAGATAGATGGAATGGCCAGTTCCCAGTTCAATGGCATATCGTTAAAGATGTCCCCAACAGTCGTTTCCGGCACATACTACTTGAAAACAATGACAATAAGCCTGCTACTCATAGTCGAGATTCTCAAGAGGTAAATCTTAAAGAATTTACTAATATTTCTCCTTTTTTATTAGTAATTGTACTATTTTATTTAGATTTATACTGCTTAGAATGTAGGGATCATTCTCATAACTCAAGTATTTGTAAGCTCTTGGATATTTTGCTAAGCATGAGTTTACTTTGATTATGTTACAGAAATGGGCAAGTGCTATTCTAGAGAAATATGAGTGCCAGAGTTATTGTTTTTAGTGGATTGCCAAATATCTTTCCTTCTTTGGCCATGTAAACATGAAAAATGTAGGGATCATTGTCGTGAAAAATGCTGCTTGATATTTTGCAGTTATCAACTCCATATTATATCTGAATTCTCCATTTGTTATCTAGGTTGGCCATGTAAACATGCTGTCCCTTTTATTTTGGGCTTTACTGCGTACTTGCTTCATGCTTTGTTTTGTTCAAAGGCCTACAGGGAATTATATTTTAATCAGCTCTCATTTATCTGCATGAAATACTCTAGAATTTGATCAGTATCACGTTTTACATGGATCCAACCCCTCTTACTGATTAGTTCTTTTCACCTGATGAATTTTTCGTCTCCCTCTCTCTCTGGTGCTGGATTCTCAGGTGAAACTAGAACAGGGTATCGAGATGTTGAAAATTTTCAAGGATCATGATGCACCTACATCTATCCTGGATGATTTTGAATTTTATGATCAACGAGAGAGAGCTTTGAAGGAAAGGAAGGCCAAACAGCAACCTAGTTTGAAAGCAGGTGGTCCAGGTTTACTTGCTGATGATACCATAAATCAAATGTCTGATTTTCTCGCGCAATCTCTCAAGTTGGATGATGTTAATAAAGAAACTGCAGTCAGAGAAGAGGGTGCTAGCTTAAGGCCTGTTATGGAGGTCTTGCCTGTTAATAATTGCAATAATGCTGTGGAACTTGCTAATAATTCCAACATTTTGGTTTCAAAAGCTGAAGATTCCAACAACCACGACTTGTCTCCTGCCTTAAAGTCAAAAGAGGGCAGTGGCGAGTACCAGGATTAGTTCTGTTGATAAGATGACCACAGTTATGTTGACAGATAGGAGCTTTTAGTTGTAATTGTGCTAGGGTCTCCTGGATGCTGGTTCATAACGGCACAAACTCCTCTTTAAGATTTGATAGATTCTTTGCTTGCTGACATGTTGGGGTGGTATAATTGGGTATCTTAGTAGCCTGAGAGCATACTAACAAGCTGGTTTTTGGGTTTGCTTGGCTTTGGTTATGGACTGTTGAGGGAGGTTAACGTGGTCAACTTTGTCCGGGACGGGGAAGAAGATAGCTGATTGGCGCAGTGAGGTGAAAGTATGGGATGGTTCTGTAAAGTGGGAGTAGATTTTGTATACTATGTAGCTGATGCCCAATTTGAATGTAATCCTGGGCTCTGTCTACTGATTTTCCAGACAGCATTTGGTTATTGGAAGGCTTGTAAAGTTACCATTTTGAAGGGAAAAAAGCGATAGGAAAAGTGAAAATAGAAAGAAAAACTCATCAATTGCCCTTATACAAAATGTCGAGGAATCGCCGCTCATGCTGTGCTGTAACGAGAGATGTTTAACTTTCTTTGTTTTTATCTTTCTTCCTAGTGGAAAATTTTTAATCTTTGTTGCTGTAGAAAATATCCACAGAAAGATCATTGAGCTTTGTCATCTGGCTGCCCATTTGTTGACAAATAATAATCTGCAATGGCTTTGTCTCGTCGAGGGCATATTGAAGTGTTGTAGGTTCATCATCTCTCAGCTTGAATGTGCTGGTAGGTATCTGAATACTTTACGGCAATTTATTTGAGATGTTGTTTTGTTATTGTTTTTCATGGTGAAATCATCACGTTTTTCTTAGCTGTCTCTTCATGACAAAAATCAATCTCTCTTTAAAAATAAAATTTTATTACATGTATTTGGTTTCTACTGAATAACATGCATGTGTTGGGTGCGTTTTATCTATCCTTTTAAAATTTTAATTTATATGATTGTAGGAGCAGACCTATTATTTTCTAGCTCAAACAATGAAAAGAAACCACAAACAATATTGATTTAGGGTCTGGTTGGGAGTAACTTTTCAAAGTGTTTATCGTGCTGAAATATATTAAAATAATATTTTTTTATTTTTTTTTTAAATTATTTTTAAAATATATTCATTTAAATGATTTTTTTTCTAAATTTATGCTAAAAGCCGGTAAGATATCTGACCTTAATCCAGGCCCATTGGGCTTCTGAATTACGAAAATAAAAGGAAAGGAAATAGCGAAATGGAGCATAGCCAAACAAGGCTTAACAGGTGGCACCAGTTATTTTCCTCCTGCATTTCTATTCCTGCTCTGTCCAGCACTGACACACACATACTTGGACTGCTCCATTTCCTCACGGTCTCTCGCTCGCTCTCGAGCAACAAGGGGAGGAAAACAAAGCGGGGAAAAAGAGTTATTCTTGAAAATGGTGAGCAGCAGGAACCCAAAATCAGAATCCGAAAAGCAGCAGCTGCTCTCTAAAATACTGAGAGCTTCGGTTTCAGAAAAGCTTGAAGACTTGCTCGGAGACGTCCCAGAATTAAATCAAGAAGAAGATAATAACGATGCCATCCAAGACCTATCTGTACTTATACCCTTTTTCTCTGAAATTTGAAATGGTTTTTTTCCTTTTCATTTTCATTTCGAGAAAAAAAATTATTGTTTTTGTAGGAGTATGTAACTCTGCTTGTTTCTAATGGGAGGACAGAAAATCAAGCAAAAATCCTGCTGGAGCCATTTCTTGGTGATGTCAATACTGCCCCTTTTGTTTCTTGGTTGGTAGCTCTATTTGTTAATATTTATCTCCGTTCGTTTTTTTTTATTAACAGTAGAATAATTGCATTAAATAAAAAAGGCGATAATTTTATTAGTCAAGCATGTTGTTCGAGGATATGTTGCGTGTTTGCCAAATGATCAGGATCCAATTTAACTGCTACAGTAAACATGAAGTTTTGATTTATTATTTATATTTTAATTTTCTTGCAGCTTAAGATTGCTTTTCTTTTCCTTTTTTGTTTCTAGCTTAAGATATTTGATATTATTTTGCTAGATTTTACTACAATATTTGTTAATTTATTTGATTTTTGTTTGTTCATAAGGCTCTGGGAATTTCTTTCCAAAAAATATATGAATCCGAATGCATCATCAGATGTTGAAAATGCCACTGGTGATGGTAATGCTACTGGCAAGAAGCAGGTAAGAAATAATTTGGATAACCCACAACTAATAAATACTAATACTGATAATGATGATTGTTTTCTAAATTCATGTAACTTTTCATTAGCTATATTTAATTTGTATAATTGTAGAGTCAATTATGTGTCCTCAGGCAAGCAAGAGCAGTATTATAAAGCCTTCAGATGATTCTAAGAAACTTTCTGAAGGTGTCAAGTGCCGGGATGACGAAGATTTATCTTTAGAGTCTTTGGAGGAGGGAGAGCTGCCTAGAACTCACCATGAATCTATCAAAGAGTTTGAAGTGTCTGAGATTGGTTATGGGGAGTCCTTAAAGTGCACGTCTTCTAGAGTGGAGGCATATAGTGGAGATTTGGGCGTTGGTGGCGAAGAAAGCATCCCGCGCAAGAAGGTTTATACAAGTGAGCCTTCTTTCTTAATTTCTCATATTTGATACGTCACACAGGCTTTCTAATTATATATAGCATGCCCCTGTCATCTGAAACAAACACAATAGCTCGTCTCTTAAGTTCTTGGTATGACAAAAGGGAAAGGTGCTTTTTCTAGGATTTCGTAGTTATATAGTGCCGGTCATTATATTGTGCAGAATTTGAAAGATATCTATAGGCGTGCTTGTATGATATCTATCTGTGGTATGCTCCATATCTTCAGGGATCTCTCAAATGCTGTTAGCTGCAAACACCATCATCATCTGATCCAAACTTTGGTTATTTTTTTTCCATGTAGGAAGCCTTCGGTGTAAGAAACTTGATGTGGCTAATGTTGCTGGGAGGAGGCTGTTCACTAGGGCAGCAGCTGATGCAATACTTCATCAGCGGGGAAGAGTGCATGGTAATGTGTGGGACAGACTGGGAAAGCTACCTGAAGGTGGAAGTCTTGCAAATGCTAACATGAAAGGCGTTGAAAAGATCAAAGAGGAAGTATTTGAATGTTATGGAGAAAATACCGAACTAAATCAGTCAACACATTCTCTTCATGGTCGTAAATTCTGTGGAAGATTGTCAGAATATTTTGACATCAAGACTGGGGCAAGTAAAGATGGTCGCAAGAGACAATTCGGTGATATGAGTTCTCATCAATCTGGTGTTTCTGATTCTATGGATGAGGAAGATGCATTTATTAAAAAGGATAGAAGATTGTTGCGTGAAGAAGATAGTGGTGTGCTGAGTGAAAATTGTGTTTCTTCAGGAGCTGGAACACCGAAAAGCCAAAAAATGGGCAGTGCATCTAGCTCCAATGCTTCGACTAGTTCAAAGTCAAAGAAAATGTGAACTAGTCGAAGCAGACTGGGGAGATTTTTGAGTCTCCTGTGACTGCAGTTTCATATAGTACTCCTGTGACCGAGAAACTATTTTGCAAGGAAAGTAGCAATGTAACTGCCAATCTCAAGCCCGTGCACAAAGTAAGAAAAGAGCACGGAGTACTAATCATGACAGTAAAGAAATACGTATTCGTGGACGTTTCAAGCAATTTTACTAATCCCAATAAAGGGCAAAAAATTCAAGTTGCCAGTCGTGCGGACAAACAAAGCAAATTGACTGCCAATGTGCTTTGGATGCCCCCCTGGGGAACTTGTCAGGTGAAGCCCCTTTTTGTTTGTCCATCGATAATCAGTGTAGAGAATAGCGTTTTACAACCAATAATCTGTAAGTACTGTGGTGTGAATCTAAGTATACTTGGAATGATAAAATTAAGCTATTTTTACCAGGGATGATAAAATTAAGTGAATCTAAGTATACTTGGAAAGATATCATACTAGTTTAATCATAATATCTAGAGGTATTATTAGAGAAGTCTTGAACTACATATCAATATAATCTATAATGATAAAGGATACTCAACCTATTTACTTTTTGGTTGAGAGATTGAGCACATCTAAGCTATGTTATTGAGTTTTATTATTGGATTTTAATTTATGCTTTTTTTTTATATTTTTGCTGGTTTATGAGTTTTAAGCCCAAATATGATTCTAATTATGGTTTTATTTTCTGCATGTAATTTTCTTGACATTATAATGAGCGGATGAAGAATTAATAAAAAGATTAAGACTTTTATTTTCCAACCCCTAAATTTCCTATTTTCTTCAACTCATTTTATTATAATTCTTCTTCTTAAATTTCTCTTTTATCTTGTATTAGCTTATATATTTAAATGAGGAGGGAGTCATACCAGTCCTTCAACAAGCTTAAGAGCATGAGTAATCAAATGCAGAGCGCAAATTACCAGGGGGGCCTTGACTTCGTATCTAGCATTTGATTACCAATGGCAGTGCTTCAGGAGTCAAATCGAGGTCCCTCTGTGCATTATATTTACATAACTTTTTGCCTTTAATTTTTTGAGTTGTTGGAAGAAAATAACAGGTAAAAACTGTAATTAGTTACCAGAATTCATATGTTAATTGTGAAAGATCATGATGAAAATTAAAGCAGGGCATGTTTCTTAAACAGAGGAAAGTAAACATCGATCATGAAAAGAAAAGAAAAGGCTTTTCAAATAGTTAAAATAAAATATAAACATTTATATAAGGATGTCTTCCCTACTACATGTTCATTAAAATATCTAGAAATGGTACTTTTAGCAAAACAAACCTGCAATTATTTGTACTCGTTCATACAAAATAATTGTGTTAGCAAGAAAAATCAGAAGGGAGCAAGGCCCTGCACAACAACCATAATTATAAAAGAAATTGTACAGGGCCTTGCTCCTTTCTGATTTTTCAATCAAGAATCAACTTCAGCACCATCATTCATACACTATAAAAATGAATCATAATTTATTTGACACAAGTTCCTATTGCTAAAATATGATAAGAAGAAGTTGGTTTGATGATGCTGAAAGAATATACAACTAAAAATAAATATATCTCAAACCATGGTCTGCTTATAATTAAGGAAGTGGAACCTCCTTATCATGATGCAAGTTAATACCTACTTATCAAACGCTACCTTAATATCAGAAGTAGAAAGTCAAGGGATGTTAACAAAATAATCAGGGTTGGTCACAATTTAGTGAATCACTGCAAAGTTCTGGCATAAAGTAGAGATGATGGATGGATGGAGCAGTAATCTTAATAAACCAATAACACTACGCAAACATACAACAACGCAACCGGGCAAATCTTGCTAGACGAAATTACATGACAATGAAATCTAGAAATTACGCAAATGTTTTTTTTTTTATGATCCTTTCAAATGAGAAATAGAACATCCTCTAACGTGAATTCTCAGTAACAGCAAGATTTACATTACACTCATGGACATTATCTGACGAGCAAGAGCTGGATCTTGCTGCAAAAGTTCCCTCAGGTTGATCTCAACCTCTGACATATGCTTTTCCAAGTATTCCTTTGATGTCTGTCCAAAGCATATCAAATAGGATCATTAACACTGAATTCTCAAGGAAGGAAAAACAATTATGTTTAAATTGAGACTAAATTAATACAAAAGTTTTAGAAGATCACATCAAAGGAGAGTGTGAATACAGACCAAACTAAGCAGTGGAAATATTGGTAACTAACTCATCCACAACTTAGATTGCAATTTCCATGAGTGCTAACAATCTAACATGGCCAGCTGTAGGGTGGAAATGGAGTTGTTTTGCACATATAAATGGATGGTTGCCCGTGTGAGAGAGACAGAGAAGAGGGGGCAGACAGATTTACCTGTAGTGAGGATATTGCAGTCTCGCTATCCTTGAGTTTCTGCTCCTGTTCACTCATCAATACTGACTTTGGCTCCAAAACAAACCTGACCACCATTTGACAAACAAAGTATGAGTTTATAACAACTAGCCATCTATACAAACAGCCAATAGATCATGACTCAGCCTGATTTGTTTGAGTTACGCATTACTCACGTTCTCCCTGCAAAAGAACAAAGAGATGAATATCAAATCAGCTACTCATCCAGATACAGAAACACATAATTCAAGACACCCATTCCATAATTGATATAAATTAGGCATCACAGAGGTTTGCAGTCTTAATTAAAGAAGCAACCCTGGCCATAATGTACTGATGCATGTCTGCCAACATACCTATAGATTTGTATGTATTTGTATCATCAGGAACTTGCCGCAGCTCTTCCAAGGTTAAGAAAGCACGCTTCTTTTCTCCCTCCTTGATTCTTATCTGGTTCTGGACCTGAAAGTCAGGAGATAACTCACTCCATTCCAGTGTAAACTAATCTTTCAACAAAGACATATAAATGACACAGGAATTCGCTATTAAACCGAGCAAGATGATATAACATCACTAATGTACTGTAACAACCAAAGGTAACAACAGTACATACAGACCTGCATCCTAAATTTAGTTCAGGTACAGGCGATGCAACTTGATGTTCTACATCCACCTAAGCTAGAAATATATTGTTCGGACATGGAGATGCTATCCTGAGCTACATTTTCACACCAGAACAAAATTCATAATTTAAAGTTCTGATCCATTGCAACAAGTAGTCTTTTTTAAAGTGTAAAGTTGCAGTTGAAAGAAAACCCTTTTCAAATCCAGAAAGAGAATGCCATATAACTGCATCAAAACTATCCTACAATAAATTCAACCAAACACAAGAGGGGGAGCAAAAAAATCCAAATCACCTGCTTGAATTTGGAAGTGGTCTCAATCATGCGACCTTGGAGCTCTAAGAAAGCCTGTTTTGTTTGTTCCAAACAGAAAACGACAATCAGATCAAAATGTATACTTCAATTTTTTTTTTGACAATTTGACCCTGTAATAATTTTTATCAGTCTGTTTATCACGTACAGAATAGACCCAGATGCAAAAATACTGAAACTTTGATAGATAAAGATGGAGATGAGAATAGAAGGACTTACAGTTCTGTTGGCTTCGTCTGCCATTGGAGAAGAGTAAAGTTTCGGGTTTTCTGGGAGAGGAGCGAATAAGATCAAGGTAGATCCATGTTAGGGTTTTTATGGAGCAAATAAAAACCCATTTGATTCTGACTCTCATGGCCCATAAAAAGTCTTAAGGGCCTTGTTATAAGCCGTTATTTTATTTTATTTAGATACATCACCTTCCACCCAAACACACAGGTGCTATTTGAGTGTCCTGTACATTTCATTTTTCTCCTGCGCAAATCATGCAAAGTTATTCCCCCCCTGTGCATTTGCATTTAAATGTATCAAAGTCAATAGACATGTTTTATATATAAAAAATAATTATGAAAAAAAGCAATCCATGGCTGGATGGGTAACACACACAACACTATTATATTTAACTTCATGTCCATGAAATTAAATAAAAAATATATAAGTTGATTCGGATATTCGACTAATTAAACAAAAATTATAATAATGATAATAGAAATAGATAGATGACAAATTGCTACCTATGCATGTAAAGTCAACCATCAATGACTTGCATGTCTTCACTCCAATCATGTTATTTTAGTAAATAAGTTTTCAAACTCTATCTTATTTTTTTATAAAAAGAGAGTAAAAAGATATTTTAAGAATTTAACTGACTTTATTATTTATACTTTCTGCAACCTATTTTATTTTATTTTTAAAATAGTGGCTTATCATAATTTAAGTCAAAACCAAAATAAAAGAGTGATAAAGGATGGAGTTCTTATCTTTTGTTCTTATAAAAGAGTCAAAACAAATGAGTGAGCACTCCAAATTGCAAAATAGAAGTCCTCAGGTTTCATTCTATAAAGAAACAAAAGTTCAGAGTCTCCTTCATGGTCATACCATAGAATATGAGACCTCACCATTGATGAATTCTTCAGAAATCTTGCAGTGGAAGCTCGGGCAGGAAACTAGCCATTACCATATGGTGACATGGGGGGTGCTTCCACCGATGCGGCTTGACCTGAGCTCTCAATGCAAAAATTCTGAGGTGAAAGTTCTCCTTAAATATGAAAATATAAAGGCAAAATTAGTGTATAATTAATTAATATCAGGAGGAGGAGATGCATTAAACTAAAAAGTAATTAAGGGCTTAAAAGGACGGGTCCTACAAAATGGACCCCGCTTGTTTTGGCGTTTTTGGCGGCAATTCTTACAAGAAATCACCAAAACTCATCATTTCACTACCAAACATGCTCTCTCTCTCGCTCTCGCTCTCCAATGACACAAAGAAACGTCCTTTTTCTTATCCTTCTCTCTCTTACGCTTTATCCTGTTGTCCTTTGAACTTGACAACTTATTGGTTCTGTTTTTGTTTGTCTCTGAGAAAACCCTTACCTTTCCTGGCGACCCTTTTTAGAAGAGAGTGAGCCCAGACCAGTTCAAGACCCTTTTTGTCATTTCATTGGTTTTGGTTTTTTGTTACAGCAACCAATAAGAGAGTTTTTATTTATTTTTTATTATTTTTGGGAAGGAGATTGACGTGGGTGGGGGTGGTATGTAGTAAATGGGAAGTTGAAAGGCAATAAATCAAGATTTGGTCTAAGGTCAAGATTAATGGGGACTTGTTTCAGTACTGATAATGACAAAATCCCACAAGAACAGCAGCAGTTATCTTCTAAGGGAAACCAGGGTAGTGATTTAAAGTCTATTTTTTTAGTTTTTGTCTGTTATTTTTTTGTGCTTATTGCCTTTTTGATTTCTTTGTGCATTGATTTTTTTTGGCATAGTTGAAGAAATGGGTTTCATTTGGTTTTTTGTTGGTCTTGTTGTTATGCCATTTGTGTTTTGAGCAACAAAATGGAGTGTTTTATTGAACTGGATTCGTTTATTGTAAACTTGAAAGTGTTTGTATGCAGTTTATTATTGGCTTTGAATTAACGTGACTTTGGCAATTTAGGAGATTAAGTGATGTATTCTGTTAATTTGCGATGTTTTAATAGCCTTACAGTACATAAAAAGTTTCTAACTTGTTAAATATTATTTAAATTACCCTTTACCTAAAGGTTTAGGGTTTGTTGATTTGTGTGTGTGTGTGTGTGTTAAGTGAATGTGTAGTAGCTTATTTATAATTGTTCATGTGAAGAAGCAGGGCTTGGCCTCGATCGCTCTCCTACTAGATCAAATGGGCCGGAGATGGCTGAGATCAAAAGAACAAGTAGCATCTCATCAATTCCTAAGAATGTCACAGATCTTCGTAATAGTCCTGGTTATAGTAATGTTGATATCTTCACATACGAGGAAATGACGCTGGCCACAAAGCATTTCCGACCAGATTATATTCTTGGTGAGGGTGGATTCGGAGTCGTCTATAAAGGAGTCCTGGACAAGAGTGTAAGGCCCGGTTACAAGACCACATATGTTGCCATCAAGGAGCTTAATCCTGATGGGTTACAAGGTGACAGAGAATGGCTGGTATTCACCTTTTCATACTTTCTCAGAATATTCATCTTTTCTAAGTTATGGTGTTACTAATTATCAACTCTTGTTTTTTATTTACCGTTGCCTCCATAAATGGCTGGTAGTTGATGGACTCAACTTTCTTTTAGCCTGGATTGGGAATATTTTAGTAGGCTTATTTGGGAGACATAGTTTTGTATCTTTTGATTTGTGCCAGTAGGATAATAATTCATCAAGATGTATTTTAGAATCAAGAGTGAAATTAAAAGAAACTGGAATCTTATATGATTTTTCACTGCGCTCAAGAAATGAATTTACCTAATTGGTTGTGAGAAATCTTCTATTAATTAGAATGGAGATTATCAATGAACAATATGTATATATCTATCTCTTGAGAATGCACATTATTGCTTGAGGGAAGGAAATTGGATAGTTATTACAATTTGATATTGTTGGTTACGCACAACATAGATAAACCATAGTTGTTTGTCATTGGGTAAAAAGTAAAACTGTTTTTCTTGTGTAATTCTTTCTGTCAAAGATGGCATTTAGTTGCTTGTATTCATAGTATCCTGTTCGCTTTGCAGGCCGAAGTCAACTATTTAGGTCAACTCAGTCACCAAAATCTTGTGAAGCTCATTGGGTATTGCTGTGAAGGTGAACACAGGCTGTTGGTCTATGAATACATGGCAAGTGGGAGCCTGGAAAATCATCTTTTTCGCAGTAAGTGGCTGTTGAAATTTTGAATTTATGGTGCCTATAGGGAGTGAAGTTCTGTGTGCAGTGTAGTGAAGAATCTTATACATTAGCAAATAATTAATCAATTCAGAAGCATATGACTGATCTAAATTTTATCACAACTATCTTTAAATAACTATATAAAACCTATTATGGTATTCTGTAGTTTGCACTATTGATGATATGATCACAGATGCTTTTATGTTTTCCAGTTGGAAATCTGTAAGGTCACATACTTCATACCCACTTAAAATCTCATAAACTTAGTAGAGTCTAGAATCATAATGACATATGGGGGCTTTGCAAATGGTTTATGTTTCCATTTGGTTTCCTATAATTTAACTGCCTGATGCCCTTTTCATTTAAAAAACATCAATGATGAGACCAGGCAAACCTCTGGGTGATTGAGTACATCACAGAACAGCACTAAAATGGAGGCTCAACAGATAATGTGAATGGATTAGCAAATGGACACAACTTTTGTTAAGCGGAGGCCTGATTTGTTCGATCTCATGGTTCAGGTTGTTTATAATAATTAGATAGTTGAGGTGTCTTTAGCCACCAAAGTGAAAAGAAAAACACAGGAACATTTTTATCCAGGTGGATATTAATGTATGAGGTTATGCTGTCTCGGAATGTTGTTTATTCTATGATACTCTTGATGATTTTTAAGAAGAGAAATAATCCACCTCCTTTGGAAGAAGATATTTGTTTTTATTATTCCTATTTATTTGTTAGGAGTGGGTTGTACATTGACTTGGTCAAAAAGAATGAAGATTGCTTTAGATGCTGCAAAAGGGCTTGCTTCTCTTCATGGTGCAGAAAGATCTGTCATATACCGTGATTTCAAGACATCAAACATCTTGCTGGATTCGGTTAGTTATCTTTGCTTCGACATCTATTTATCAAACAAGTTCATCTGACTCTTGGTGCTGATTCCTCCTTTTGAAGTTCAAATAACTGGCCAACTGTACCTTATCTTGCTGAAAATTTGTCTGCCTCTAGTGACACATTGTTACATAGACATGGTGGCTTCCTTGAAAGCTGCTGAAAAGAATAAAATGATATATGTTTCATCATGATGATGATGTAGAATTTTTTCTGGGGAAGTATTCATATATGAAATGAGATGAATAAGTTAATTCCTCCTGAAGTTTGTGTTTATGCTTGAGGAAGTTTTCCTAGTTCTGTTGCTGATAGTGTAATAACAATGTGCAGGATTTTAATGCAAAACTTTCAGATTTTGGTCATGCAAAAGACGGACCAATGGGAGATCATACTCATGTGTCAACACGTGTCATGGGGACATATGGATATGCTGCTCCAGAATATGTAATGACTGGTGAGTGTCTGGTGACTTGCAGTAATCATTCCATTGGTGGTGATAATTTAGAAATTCTGAAGATTCTCTATTCCTAAGCAAAGAGATAAAACATAGTTATAAATGTTGTTTTGGTATTGAAGGAGAAACTACTTCAAGGTATTGGGTAAATGTCTCAAGCTTTTCATTTATATGCATTAGAAAACCAATTTGAATTGGATTTTGTTCAAATGGATCAAATTCTCGTACTTTCTCCTTTTCTGTCATGGTGCATAAACAGTGACTGATTGCAGATGGATTGGTAGGCACAGATATTTTCTATTTTTAAAGTTTCATCATAGTCCAGGACTTGACCTGGTGCCTTTTTTAGGAAAGATGTTCGTATTTGGTACTGAAAACATGAAGTATTTTGTATTAGAAAAATAAACATTGTCAATCTATTTAATGTTCAACTGGGATCGTTGATAGGCATAGAATTCATGGTTCAGCTAAGCTTATATAATAATTTTTCTGAGCAGGGCATTTAACTGCTCGAAGTGATGTTTATGGGTTTGGGGTAGTGCTACTTGAGTTGCTTCTTGGAAGGAGAGCACTGGACAAGACCAGGCCTAGCCGAGAACACAACCTTGTTGAGTGGGCCCGCCCTCTCTTGAACCACAATAAGAAGGTTCTGAGAATCATAGATCTCAGAATGGAAGGGCAGTATTCATCTAAAATTGCAATGAAAGTAGCGAATTTGGCATACCAATGCCTTAGCCAAAATCCGAAAGGGAGACCCCTCATGAATCAGGTGGTTGAATTACTTGAGAGTATCCAGTCAAAGGATGAAGCTGCCATGTTGGAAACCAGTGGGAGAGGTGTAACCCTAGATGCAGTCCCAAGGCGCTCTCCATACATGCCAGAGAAAGAAAGAAATGGAACCAGAAGATCATAGAGAAGGGGAACCTTCTCCCTAGATGAAGAAAGGAACCGGACCGAAAGTTATGAAACTCCTCGCACTCCTTTTGGAGAAAGAAAGAAACAAAACTAGAATCCATGATCATAGAGGAGGGGAACCATGAAAGACGAGCAAACCTGCAAATGTAAGTAGCAGAAGTGGGGCCCCAACTGAGAGTGGTCTGTATAACCCTCATGTTGGCATGTTGAATCCTCTGACTGGAACACATCTACATTGAGTTGAGCTTGTACCAATATGGATTGAAGTTGAAATTGTAAGAAATGTCTATCCATTTTGGTGTTCTGAAATAGCAATTACTCTCCATCTCTTGGTGTTTTAGATTTTCTAAACAAATATGCTGCTGAAAAATCACCGTCTCCCTCCTCTTCTCTTACAAGTTCCAATCATGTGTCAATTTTTACTCACAGGAGATTCAGGTTTATTTTTATGGCTGCAGTTAGCATGTCACAGATGTAACATTTAGCAACATATTTTACTTTCAGACATGCACGGTCATAAAAATGTTTGCTTTAAAAAGAAGGCAACACCTTCATCTGGCTTGGTTCAGGTTCCGAAAGGCAGGATACAGGATGCTTTAATGGTGTACACTTCATCTTTGTCGGTGATTTGGAAATGGAACAGAAGCCGTTAGCTCCATTCATAGTCTATCAGATTAGCTTAAATTTATCACAAACATGCTGAAGCATCTTCATATAAATTCACCCTTTTAGGCACAGTTTCGGTGCTTGATCATAATCAATTGATTTGTAAGGGTGAAAAAAAAGAGAAAATTTTGCAGGCGTGTAAGGAGGGGTGCGCCAACACGTGGAAAGGGGGGTTTGTGACGTTGTGCAATGCACGCAACACCTTTTAAGGCCATTATCGCTCTTTTATCGTGTCGTTTGAATCTTCATAAAGTCTTTTTCATCTTGGAGTGGTGTGTAGCGATAGTGGGATGAATTGTCAGTCGCGGGGCTTTCCTTTGTTTTTTTTGTTTTTTCTCTCTCTCCTATCCATTGAAAACCTCATATTTGTCCTCTTAATTATTGATATTTCAACTTTGATAGATATACTTTTGAATTTGATTTTTTATTTCTGTTATTTATTTAGTTATTCTTGATTCTTTTATACAATCTTTATTTGTTTTTAATTTTACCATTCTATTCAAATTTATAATATATATATATATATATATTTAATTTGGCTCTTATTTTTTCTGATTTTTTTGTCTTTTTGTTGAAGTGATTTGTCATTTCAATAAAAACAATTGTAGTTAATCTTTGATTTTTTTTTTCAATTTTAGTCATCATTCTTTTCATTTTTATATCTAATTTTGAATTATTTTGTGTAATTTTTTTCCTTATTTCATTAATTAACATTTTAGTAGTTGGGAATTGAATTTCATAACTTTTCCAATCAAATGATCCGAATTGCAGGTTTGAAAAGTTAAAATGACTTTATTTTTTATTACTTTTTATGTATTTGCTTTTTGTGATTTCATAGTATGATCTATCTATTTTTTTATTCTTTTTCTATCAAATTACTCTAATATCACAACTTGAACATTAAATTTTATTACTTAAATTACAGGAGTCATACTTACCCGAGTTAATTCATCCTCTTTTCTTCAATTTTATGCTTCCTTATTAATTGTCTAAAACTTCTCCTTTTAATTTTTTTTTTTTGTGTTTCTCAAGTTAACATAATTTTTTAACAAAATGAACCATTTACTGTCATCTAATTAAAAATCAAATCAATTTATTTAATCCACTCAAATCTTCAACACAAGATTGGTTTTTTCTTTCTTAAAAACTTGATTGGATCTCCTGAACATATTTTTTTTATATAATAATAATAATAATACAGCCCTCGGCTTAGTATTGTCCTGTTTCTCACAAAATTTCCATGTGGTGGACCATATCTCCATAGTGGAGGAGTTCAGATATCAACAATCCCTGCTTATTTCTGGTTTTAGAACAGTCAAGATGCTGACAACTACTCATAAGAGAACATCCAAATGCCAACAACCAGCATCAGATCTAACTTCACAATAAACGCTTGGCTTCTTGAGTTAACACACAATGGGGGAAATGAAAAAATTTTAAGTGGAAAGATCAACACTGCTTGCATGAATCCCTAAGTGGATTGGAAACCATGCTTCATTTGGGGTAGAATTTATCAGGAGCTCTTCCCTGCAAAAAAAAATAATAAATAATAAACGTGACTTCTAATTCTAAGCACCAATAAAACTCCATAACATAGAAATATAAATAAATAAGAATTTGTCATTTTACAGGTGCTATACCATTTTGGTCACTTCAAGTTAGAAGTACAAATGTTCAGGCGTTGATTGTTAAACATTTATTAACATATAAATTTTAGGCACGACTAGAAGTATGTGTCAAGCATCAGACTTCCATGTATTTTGTTTAAGTTTAGATTGTATTTCCATAATTTGGACATTTACTTGCTTGCCATAATATTTGGCGACTACTATTGCTCGGAACATACGTTTAACATTCAAAACGACAAGAAAAAAAATTGCTTGGTGAAATATGCAAATAAATCGAAGACTCCTGAATGAAGAATTTATCATACCCCATAGTTGACGCAACTTCATGGCAAGTTGAGAGATAGATCTTCTCTCAGCTGGATTGGAAAACTCCATATTTATAGCCTCCTGGATCGCACAAAAGAATTCTCTTCTTGTTTTTGCAGAGAGAACAATATAATCAGGTCCATTGATTGTGCTCAAGTCCACCACCTAAAAGGAGAAGATTTCAGAGGGTTTTTATTATATACTTCAAACTATTGAAAATAATTGATAGGGAGAGAAAAAAGAGGGAAGAAAGTAAAGCGCTTGCCTGCTGCAACCAAGGGATTATAGAGTTTGTAAACCTCTGCTCTAAGAAGTACGATGCCAAAGTGCTAAGAACATCACTGGCAGTTTTGGAGGACAAACTTTCTAGAACTGGACCAGTACTCTCAATAAGCTCAATCAGAACAAGTTCATCAATGGAACAGAGAGCTTCCTCATAGGCAGACTCTAGGTCGCCTTCACATAAAAAATCTTTCACACATTGCCACGCACAATTTTTGCTCTCTGGACCACTTTGTCTAGAATTGGCACTCGAGAGTGAAGCAAAGACAGAATCAACTTTTCTCGCCTGACCCATGCTTTGTGCCCCCTGCTCAGAGCGTTTTTGCATGTCCTTTCCTATAGCATTCCTACTAGTCTTTACAGTAGGGTTAGCCCACATCTCTGTGCCATTTTTAGCATGGTTGACTGGTCTGCTCCTGCTGAAATTTTTTCCCTCCCATATATCACAATTCTTTGCTGAAAGCAGTGAAGGTTGTCTATTGCGAATATCTACAGATGGTCGAGGAGTGTACGTTGAAGGTCTGGGAGAAGAAACACTTTGACTCTGCTTCATAATTCTAGAGATAGCTGAATCAGAACGTCTCCCATCTTGCATGAGACCTTGAGCTACTCTATCTACTTCATGTTCTAAACCAGACACTTTAGACTGTAATATAGACAAGTTATCCATGACGCCTGTTGAAAACACCTGTAAATTTTATTGAATGATTAAAAATAGCAAATAGACTTCAAAGTAGACAGATATTTAAGCCCTCTCATGATTAGACAGAAAATATTTTAGCAACGCCCTAATAGAATACATCAGAAAATGGGGAGGCAAAGAGAAACACAAAAGGAGGCAATCATATCAAGAACTCAATATTGACAGCATCTATAGCTACATGCCTTGAGATTATGAGACCAAAGCTTGTAGCACGAGACCAGTAGAGGTAGAATTATGGTTAGCATGAACATGCACACTGAACACATTATGTTTCATAGTTCTAAACTAGCTATAAAACTCTACCAGAGAAAACATCAATAAACTCTAAATTTGTTTACCTGTAGTAGTTCCAATAAATTCGACTGTTTGTTTTCCATCTCCAAAAGTTGTTTCCGAATGCAAGCCATTTCACTGGCTACCTGTGAACAACATCCATGCAATGTTTGGAAACTGTTATCTGTAACTGTGGAGTCCATACTTCTACGATCTCGCATCTGTGCAGAGTATATTTGCACCTCACTGTTTATCCCTTCAGATGCAAACTGCTGATTCCGACCCCTCGGCTTGAATGAACTGCCCTCCTCAAGCAATCCGTGAGAGACTGTGACAAACTTGGTCCCAAAGTTGTTAGTGACCAGGTTGGACACAGATGAAGAGTCTTGCTTGTCATCCATTGGCACATATTCACAACCAATATCTGGAGGACTCATTACATCAGCGCTCATCCTTTCTAATGTTTTGGTGACAGAGCTACCCTCTGATTCCTCATTTTGAAGATCGGCCAAAGAAATGTTATGCTTTTTTGGGACAGATATTTCAATATGCCAATTATCTGTTTTGGGATGATGAGAATCCACATAATTTTGACATGCTTTCGTAGCTGATAAAGGAGCCCTTCTTTTAGTTGAGTCTGGAACTACATTTTTTAGTGTGTCCTCCTTCCGCACAACATCGCTAGCACTCGTGACATCACTGTAGCCACCTCCATAAAAGTTTTCTGTATAAAGTGGAAGATAAAATTTACTGAAAGAATTCAAGCATGAGCAGAAAGTCATGCTAGAGGAAGTATCTAAGGGACAATTGCAAGCATATACAACCACATCACACATGGGGTTTCAAGAAACTACTGGATTGTTCTTTAACAAATCAGGTAAAAGACTCCATGGCAGCTCACAGTGAAGAATAATAATCGGTATAGAATGATACTCTCTCTAGCTCTTTATACCAATGCTCTCAAGAATTTTACAAAGCAAATTTCTACAGGCTTTAAAACAGTTACTCTGGTCAAACACTAGCAAATCTTCCCAGCCATGTGAAACTAGGAACACATAACCATGGTAATGTGTTGCCTATTCAGAGTAATGGATTTTATAGCAGTGCATATTGACAGAACATAAAGAGGAAGGAAGACAGCACCATCTATAACAGGCTTTGCAAACTTTTAAACATATGAATTGTGATTTTCTTGCATACGATACTGAGAGCAACAGTTATATAATGGGTTATTCAAAAGGAAAGAGGAATAATATTTTGCTACGGGTCAATGACAATACTTGATCACCCACCATTCAAATTGAGCAAATTGGAGAGTCCACAATTTAGAATGGTTCATGGTAGTGCAAAGCAGTCCTTATTAATTACGGTCTCGTCATGTTACATAGCTTTGAATAATCAAGCACTAATTAGTTCAACGGAAACTTCCGAACAGCATAAATGCCACAGCTTTTAAATAGAGTTATTTTCCATTTCATATGGCAAAGCTAATTCCGCAGCTATATGAAGTCTAAATAGCAGTTTTCTAGTATCCTGATGTTTCCTTAATTCTTCTCTCGTCTCTGATTTCTTTCTAGATACACTTGCATATCTAGCAAGTGGACCTCAAGTCTACTGCTATAACATTAGTACACCAAGAAAAACATATGACTGCGCATTTAGATTTGCAAAGGCAAACATAATAGAGCACTTTATGAGCAAACTTAACCTATATTTCAAAACATCCATTTTAACACACCACTCTATTAACGCTTTCAAGTCAATAAGCATGGGCACAAAACCTTTTATAGAAGAACCAGTCTCAGAAGGTTCAGGGGTATCAGATCCTGGAAGACTTTTCCAGTACTGAAGGGCATGCTGTACAGTGTCCCTAACTGGTTTCACCTATAAGAAACACAAAAGGCATTTGAGTAATGTACATAATTCAACTGATGTGAATTCTTTAAATAAAATCTTAATTGACATCAACCTTGTCAAATCGGCATGATTCGAGATATCGGATGCAGGAAGCCCTGAAATGTCCCAAGCAGGATCCACCACTTGAAGCAAGTTCTCCCAATGCTACAGAAGCTGCTTTGCGTGTTGTCCAATCACTGTTTTTGAGAGCTTCTTGAATGCTAGTCATTGCAGCGGATAGAATATTTTGTGAGGGAGCACCTCCTGCCTGGAATAGATAATAGAAAAATGCCATTTTGCAAAGTATGAGTACATGGAACTAGCATAAAGGTGCATACAACTGATTATTTGTAATCATTGACAAGTATTGGAGAAAACAACCAGAACAATGCTTCTGGTCAACTCAATTACTGCTGGTTTTGCCATGAAATGTGGATTCTTGAGCAACTTTATTGTCCGGGTCAACATCCGCTGCAGAATAGAAACTGGAGGATCATGAGAATTATCAATGACCCTTGCCAAGCACAACGCAGAACCTGACTGCACCTGCTTATTCTGCTCACCCAAAGCTTCAAAAAGCGGCTTGACCAACATAACAAAAACCCCATCACTCTCGTCCCCATGGCTACTCAACTTAGCAGCCAAAATACCCATCGTCTCAACACAAGCATCCCTCACAACCGAATCCGGATCCTTAAGCCTCTTAACAACGCTAGCAACCATCTTACTCAAATGGGGTCCCATTAAACCCTCATGAAAATTCACCAATGTCCCTATCAACCCAACACACTCCTTCCTAACCGCACTCTTCTGCTCCTTATCCGTATCCAAAATACACGAAAGGAACGGAGAAACCCCATCTGGGGTTAAACATTCAGCAATTTTCTCAAGCTCATCAACACCAATTTGACAAGTATCTCGATCAGCAAGCTTTTTCAATGCAACAACCACCTTTTGCTTAAGCTCAAAAACTACTTGCTGTGCA
Source organism: Salix exigua (assembly GCA_032356905.1). NCBI lineage: Eukaryota > Viridiplantae > Streptophyta > Magnoliopsida > Malpighiales > Salicaceae > Salix > Salix exigua. The sequence goes on along the minus strand of CM063593.1, from coordinate 4,417,033 downwards.
ATAACCCTAGAAGATCCTCTAGTTTTCGACTGGGAATGTGCCCCCTTCATCTTGAAATCCTCCCAAATCCCTAACTATACAAAATCCACGCCCTCCTCTCCTCCTCTGGCCACATTGTCATCTGTTTTTTTTCATAAGAAGAAAAGAATAAAATCTATCTCTCATTATCTATCAATCTACCTACAAGCAAGAAATTTAAAATTGAAGGTTGGACTTTATAACAGAAAAAAGAAATTCAAAAACTTCTGCTCAGCAAAATGTTTGAAACCCTAACCTTTTTCTTGGGAGTTAAAAAGTGCAAAGAGAGAAGAGCGTTTCATTCAAATCAAAGCCAGCAAAATAATAATAATAATAAATTCACATGTATATTTTTTTCTCCTCTCTCTTACAGAGATTGAGAGATGGAGAGACCGAAAGAGATCATTAATTAAGTATCTATTTTCTTTGGAGTTTGGGAGAGAGAGGGAGAGAGAGGTCTTCAAATTTCGCGCTCGGCACTGTGTATTTCGAATTTTGGGTAGAGGGAGCGTTTGGACTGTGCGCTCTTACATGTATGCCACGTGCTAGTCTACAACTTGATAATGAGCAGTCGATTATTCTTTGCTTTATCTCTTTTCGTCCTTACATGCAGAGTATTATCAATATCACCTCCTCCCTTCTTCTTTTTTATAAACTTTTCAAATTTGAATTCATTGCAATTTTACAAATTACAATGATGGATGTAGATATATTATTATAATAAAAAACGATTGAGAGAGAGACAGACATAAATATATATATATATATATATATATATAGTAATGAATCTATTTTAAATTTATTCTGTAAGTCAAAAAAATCGTAAGAAATAAATTTAATTTCAATTGAAATGCAAACTAGCCAGAGGATACTCCAAATAAAAAAATAAAAATCATCTGCTATTCAACAATTTAACCACCAAGACATGCAATTATTTGCCAACGAAGTTTATGTCAGAGCAGCGGTAAATTCACTGAAGATGTAATCGGAATGGACGGATTGCATACAAAGGACAAAATGCACAAATGAGACACCGGACAGTGGAGTCGTTGCTCATGGACTCATTGCAGGGTTTTGATTCTGGCGATGAACTACTATGCATGAAGCTTACTCACAGATAGATGGGATGGATTTTTTAAAGAAGTTTTGGTTGATTGCTCGTTCCTCATAATATTCCAAGTAATAGCAATGATCGATGCAAATCTGTTTGGGAGTGGTTGCGGTAGTTTTTTAAATTGTTTATCGTGCCGAAATATATCAAAATGATGTTTTTTTTATTTTTTTTAAATCATTTTTAAAATCAACACATCAAAATAATCTAAAACTGTTATGTTTTTAATTGTTTTTTGGATTTTTGTGAATAAAAGGCTTTTTATGGATGTGGTTTAGTGTTTGAAAGATGATAATAAAATCTGGAATTCTAAGGCTCCAGGAACCAACTAGTTAGTGCACAAGGCAACTTTGAGATAATTTTCCAAGATGATCCTTCTTATTAAACAAACATAACTTAAATACATAATTAAGCATAACTATCCCAGTAAACCCCAGATTGTCACCGTGATTTCAATTGAAGGAAAAATGAACAAGGTTCTCCTATGAAGCCTTAGACTGCAACACACGACACCGGTATTCTCCCAGTGCCCAAATGGGGAAAATGTCCCTGTAGGCAGCGTATGTTATCATACAATTCCTGTTGAAAACCCCCATGATTTCCTGTGACGAGGAAAAGAAAATAAAGTCTCATGTATATGAATAGCATTGGCGAACAAGGACCTTCAATGATAGGGGGATGCTAGCAAAAGCACATGACCATATGAAGTGGATAATCAAACTCTGCCACAACGATGATCAGGATAAAAAAAAAAAAAAAAGTTTAAATAGCAGGTATAGAATAATAACCTGCTGCGGAAAGTCTCCATTTTCCATCTGGGAATTTATCAAATATCTTGCTGCACGGTGCAATGGTTCTGGCTCTCTCTCGGCCTGCATAGATATCCAATAAAATTGCAAGCTCGCAAGAAAAATAGAAGTTTCTAGCCAATGTATGTATACCATGGTATGCTATTATGCTATCAAATGCCCCATGTAATTAATCATTCATGTATAGTTAGATATATATGATTTACAAGATATGAATGAAGTCAACGTGTTTCAACAATATTACAGAACAGATGGCATTCCTTTCCCCCCCTTCCAAATCCTCTGACTACTCATGCTTGATACCAGTCAATTTTATTTACTTATGATCTTATTTCACTCCATGTATCAAATGAAGTGGTAATAAGATGCGGTATTATTCAATGTCAAAGCAGCAAGATTCACTATACCTGCCCAGCTTCAATGAGAGACAACATAGCCCACGCTGTATTTACCACATGAGCTGTGTTCCCTTCAATACTTGAATATATCTGTACAAAAGAAAATATTGAAACAAGAACTATAAGCAATCAAAATCTTGAGTTGAACAAAATAATATGACTATAACATAAGAACGTGAGAAGCATTAATGATAACAAATCACGTGCATCAGAGGTGGGAGAAAAGGAACAAATACTTGACAGTAAACACATCGAACCTTGTTTTGACATGAAAGATAACTCTCTCCCCAGCCACCAGAAGAACACTGTTTAGACAGCAGAAAATCACAGGCTTTCCGAATGCTAGAGCTATTATTGAAGTTTTTTCCAGCGGCCACCAGCCCTTTTATGCCAAACCATATGCCATAGGTGAAGCAAACACCCCATGAGCCATACCTGTTGAGCAATTTCGGATATTAAAGGACTACTTATTTCTTCAACTGAATTTAATGAAGCAATGTATAATAGGCACTTGAAGAAATTGTTGAATGGGCTATCTTTTCAAGTGATAGATAGAAAATATGAAAGCAGTGATACACACTAATGTCTCTGTAGTCAATTAATCCTCCAAAGACAGAATTTTAATGGAAGAGGACAAACCATGAGCCATCCTTCTGCTGGATACTTTCAATGAACACAGTTGCCTTTCTGATACAACTTTCTATTTCTTCTGACCGATGTCCAGGATATAATTTCTTAAATAATGTCAAAGCTTGAATTGCAGCTGAAGTACATTCGACATATCTATAGAAACACCATAATTAGCATTTAAATGAAGTTGTGAAAAGGACAAAAAATTATCACAGCCAATTTAACTCCATTTGCTTATATCTTACGGGTAATCAATAACAATGTCACCAAAAGTTTCAGCCGGGTTGATCAACTGACAATGGCAAAGTGAAAACAAACAGAGAGAGAGAAGCAATTAGTTCAAGAAGATCATTGCTAGTTCAAAGAAAAAAAATGGCGGCGTTGTGATTCACTGTATATCATGCACTGTGAAACGGATGATTTGTTCAAGCAAATCTACACACTGATGACTCAAAATACCGCCCATGCTCAATTGTAATCATTGACCTCAACATCAATTTAGGTGAAACACCAAATATTTAGTTAGTTTAACTAGGGCTCACAATATGCGCACATGTGAACTAGGTTTTCTGTAGTCCATAGCTTTATTATCCGCCACAAATGGTAGAAAAAACATAGCAAGGAAATTCAAATGAACCAATTTATGGGCAGAAAATTCTCTTTGGTTACAAAGGCATCAATAAAACCTCTACCTGCATAAGAAGCTTGAAAAAAAGGCCTAGTGATCATGGTATAATTAAGAAATTTAATATGACATGAGGATATAGATTATTAAAGAACATGCTTTGTACTAATCCTATGCCAAAATAATATTCATTAAATACAGAGTTGTGAAATAGCAATAAATGCAATTGTCAAGGTGACTACCTCTAACCAGCTGTAAGACCTTGTGAGCTCATATGTTGCAAAACCTCCATCATCATTCTACAGAAAGCAGGAAAAGAGCATTCAGTTAGATAAAAAAAAGAAGAAGAAAAGTTTTCCCTTGAATAGAGTGCTGCTAAGAGCAATCTTTGAATAAAAATTCCAAATGATTGTCACTTTGTTTCATAACAGTAGATGTTTCCCTAATCCCTACTCTAGCAAAGTGACCAACAGTCTGTCATAGCATTTGCATATCCAAGCACTCACTTTCTTCTGCATAGTATCAAACTTCAAGTAAAAAAAAAGTTCCAAAACAATTTATGACAGTATGCCATCATCCAAAGAAAAGAAAAGGAACAAATGCTAATGAATCAGGAGACTTCTAAGTCCTCAAATAGGCAAAAGTTCATTAAAGGAAATACATCTTCAATAATTTTCCCCGTCCCTTTTTGAAGAATACTAGTAATAATTATATAACATTGAGAAAAATCATATTTTGAGTACATTTTATGTTAATGATAAAAAAAGGATTGGAAAAAAAATATTGATGGTTAAAAGTCTTGGGCAAGAAAAACTGTGGTTGCTGGTTTGAGTCTGAAGGACAATCATTTCATATGAATATCCTGAAAGATAGGGCTCTCTCAATATTCTTCTTTCCAGAACTCCAATTTGGTGGGACCATGTCTATGTGATGGCCCTTTTTATAGTTGTAATATTGGAATTTTGTATCTTTTGGCATGTTTAAACACGCAGAGCATATTTGTTACGAAGTATAAATAGCTGTGTTGTCCCATCAATACAGACTTCGAGATACATCCACTCCCAAGATCATAAAGTCATCAATTACCTGTAATGAGAGGATGACATTTACTGCATCATAAAATCGGTTTGCAACCATCGGTTCCCCAACAAACTCAGATGGAATTTTTGATAATAAGAGAGCAGCCTGTGAAAGATTGAATATATTACAAAAATAAAACAAGAATAATCAGAATTTTTGATTTGATCAAGCCATTACTTTTAGACCCTCTGCTGTGCAGTCTGAGATGGGCCATCCATGATCTGCAGTTGAAAAAGGCCATGCACCTTTGGAAATATGGCGATACCAGAAATGAAGATCTCCAGGGCAATCTTCCAAGACCTTCAAAGCAAAGAAAAATGAATCAACAAGGTCGAAGCTAGATTAGTTAAGAGACCATGATAAAAGCTCCCCCACAAGAAACACCAAAAAATTAAGAAAAAAGCACACCTGTGAATTTTTAACGAATGTATGTGCCTTTTTTAAAGTTGGACTGTATTCCTCAACAAGATTAGTTGAAATAATTGCTTGAACAGCAAAAGCAGTGTCCCACAGTTGACTTCCATTGTAACCCTGGAACAAAATTATCATGTCAACTGTAGCTGGTAATTTCAGCCTCACAAATCAAATATAACAAAACATAACGAGTTTTCAGCGACTTAGCACCCACTCATTGCAAGGACAGCAAACAAAATGAGTTAAAAAGTGATGCAAGACATCCTTATAGAAACAAACATGAAAAATAAATTTTGATCCAATGGTTGAATTGCGATGAAATTTTGTCGGGAGATTTTGGAGGCTGTATTTTCTATAGAATATTAAACCTAGTCTGGCCTAGGACTGGCAGTCCCAACCATTGGCCTAGGCCAGGTTGCAAAAAAAAGTCAACACGAAATTGACCCGAAACAACATCACTTTAAGCTTCTATAAAAGAAAAAACTTGAAACACTGTTTTGATTAATCCAAGTCAACCCGTCGAACTTGTGATCCTAGCCTGACTCGGGTCATGTGACAAGTAGAGTTTAATAATGTTTTCCTATAAGGTCTGTTTTCAATTTATATGGTCTTTCTGTGTGCACACAGCAGCAACTTATTACAATTATATAGTTGATTGACAATAATGCTATTTTCTCTTTCAATGACGTGTCCTTTTGATATTGGTAATCTGCATCAATTTAATAAGACTATTTAATAATAATTATAATGAGAATAATATTATAAAAAATTATAGTAATGGAAGTGATGATGTGTTTGTTCAAAAGGTTAAATGCAAAGAGAACATGAAAGGTACTTGATAAAAAAATGTGTTGATTTAAGCTATGTTAATCCTTTTGATTATATATTTACTATTATCACAAATAAATTTATTTAAAGGTTATATGAATACAATAATTATTGATGAAAGATTGAAGATGATATCTAAAATTGTTATACACCTTAAGCGAAGAAAGAATAGTAATTAAAGAGCCTTAATTGGACATACATGAGATCAAGACAAAAATAATTTGAACTCGATGATGAAACTTTCCAACATGGAAAGACTAATGCTAGAGATGTTGATCAAACATGCAGCTTTATGTTGGATTAGGATTAAATTTTACTAGAAGATTCTAGAGGTCATGTTTCTTATTAGGTTTGATTTTGGTAGTCATTTGAGGTCATTAAGACCCACCCCTTAATTGGACATACATGAGATCAAGACAAAAATAATTTGAACTCGATGATGAAACTTTCCAACATGGAAAGACTAATGCTAGAGATGTTGATCAAACATGCAGCTTTATGTTGGATTAGGATTAAATTTTACTAGAAGATTCTAGAGGTCATGTTTCTTATTAGGTTTGATTTTGGTAGTCATTTGAGGTCATTAAGACCCACCAATTTTGCCTAGAAGTTACTATTCGAGTTTCACTATATTTTCCTAGTGAATTTAGGATATCCTTTTCTATTTAACTAAGAGCACAAGGCCAGCTCATTATATTGCAATTTTTTTGCAAACTATGACTCATGTGGGAGACTTTTCCCCATTTTGAACTTCCACCCATTGGTTGCAAAACAACAACTAGAAAAAAAGAACTCTAGACAAAGAATTTGAAAATTAGGATTACAACCTGCATTTTCATTCCATCTTCAGCAAGCCAGAGGTAATCCTGTATTCTAGGAAGATGCAACTTGAAAGCTTCTGAGTTAGGGTCTTCCACCCAACAACAAAGCATATTTAACACCTGTATACCAAAATACAATCAGGTTAGAAAAACAAACAAAGACACTCAATAATGACAATATTGTTGATGGCAATGCCCCATGCGCGTGGAGCTATTGCTAAATACTTGCAAAACAAGCCATATATATTAAGAAATGATTTCAAGAAAATGAAAGGAACCAAAAGAAAATGAATAAAATCATCTCAAAGAGACATCTAAACAAGCACTTAATGAATCAAATTTGTTGCGGATCTTGAAAAGAACAAAACATATTAACTTTAAATGCTCATTTTCCCATCACAATTTTAAATTAAGTATCAACTTTTGAAAACATTAACAAAATTGAAATGTATATCATATTTACAGGTCCCTTCACAATGTCAAATTCAGTATCAATTTTGAAAAATTAACAAAATTGAAATGTATACCTTATTTACAGGTCCTATGCAAATATAACGAGTATTTTCATCTTCATAGTGTATGTGCTCAATTGCAGTACAAAGTGCCTTTTCTCTCAACTTCTTTCCAGGCCAATGCATTAGAATAGGTTCAATAGTCTTGTCAAGCAATGCCCAAAGTACATCTTGCACCAGAGGGTGAGGGTAGTATAAGTCCTCCTGCAAAAGAGAACCTCAGTACTTTAAGCAACACAAGGTGAAAATCCACCCAAAACAAAATCCAAGAGAAATAAGGAGTATAACAACTCTTATATTAATCATTACAAGTCCTTGAGCTAAACCATAGTAGAACTAAAAGCTTATATTGATATTGTCATCATCTACCGAAATTAATCACTTTTTGTTGCGTTTTTTTCCAGGATAGAGCATCATGGGATTTAGCATGTCATGGATGGAGGGATTGTTTGCATATAATATTTGCATACTAGTAATATTTTTCAATTCAATTGACTAATAAAACATAGTATCCTGTACAACACGTCTTATGCCATATTTAAGACAGACTTTTCCATGTGTCAAACAGAAACACCAGATAAGATGTTTGTTCATCTCAATGGCATGTCCTAAAGATACCCTAAAAATCTTCAGATAATGTAAATGGTTTAAGAAATTAAAATGTAAATTAAATATTTTAAGATAACATGTTTACCAACCTTTGCACATAGGGTGCGCGCTTGATTCCAGTCTATTTCATGATATGGGACAGTGAACAGCTCCTTTCGCAAAGATAAAACTGTTGGTGTGATTGGGCCAACAAACCTCTTCCCATATAAGTAGGACATGGGCAGATAGACCATCCGGCAGTGACACCACATCCTTCCTGCAGACGGGAAATACGATTGTTTCAATTTCCACTAATATGAACATGCCACAAAAACACATGCTCAGATCTATGTATTGAGAAAAACATAGAAAACTAATACAAAAGGACATGTAAACTGGCAAGAACCTGGATGAACTGGGAGCAAATAAGGAAGAAGCCACATCTCAGGGGGCAATGGATTATTTCCAGACCACTCAAACACTCCAAGTACCTATTGCCATCAATCAATACTTAAAAAATCAAACGAAAACCCCTTAAGAAAATTAAAACTCTAAACCAACTAGAAACAGGGTTTTATTACTGAACTGAAAGCCACATTTTCCCCCATGATGTTATCATAGTCGCACCACCATGATTCAAAATCCAATCACGTCCTTTCTCCATCGAACCTTCTCCATCATTCGGCCCTTCTCCAAGCAACCTTAAAGTAACATAATTCAACACCGAACCAAACATTGTACTCGGTCCTTCAATATGCAAACCCCATCCCCCATCTCTGTTCTGCAAATTCCACACATCTTCACATTCAAAATTTTGAAAAATCTTACTGAATTCTGATAAAGCATATTTGTTTTTTTATATATATAAAAAAAAACATGCCTGATGATTGTAAAGGTACCGAATCATCTCCTTTTTATGCTCATATGATAACACTGCATGTAGTGCTCCAGTAATTGACAAGGTAATCACCTAATAATCCATCAATTAACAAACAAAAATAAAACCAAATAAAAAATAAATAACTCAAAACTCTTAAAGAAAAAATAAATTAAAATAATTATAGATTACCAATCCTGGCATAAGAAACATAGGACCACCATAATCACCAGGCCAGTGTCCATCATGAGCTTGAATCATCGAATAATAATTCAAACCTCTCTTCAACGTAGTAGTAACCGCCACCTCCGTGACTTTCTCACTCTCGTTCACTTTCACCTGCGGCAACACTTCCGACACCGGATTCTCCTTCTCAAACTTCACAACAATAAAAAAAATTACCACAATGTCACTCGTTATAATACTAGTAGTGATGAATAATATTTATTTAAAATTAATTTACCTGCTTGCGCATGATTAGATCTGCACTGTGCTTGATTTGAAACCGATTTTCAGTAAAATCCTGACGCGCATTTTCGATCTCTGAGATCTCTGAGGGAGATAGAGTTAGTTTCGGGTCGAATTCCCAAATCTGTCTTCCAATATGATTATTATTTGTTCTTAGCCATGGATTTCCTCCTTCTGCTATCTTTAACCTCCACATTTTCAATCTCTCTCAAAGGTGCCAACAGTTATTAGCGTTTGATTTCTGCTTCCAGAAATCAGAAGCAGACGAGAAAATGCGATATGATCGTATACTAAGCTAAGCATGTAAGACGCGTGAGAGCACTGGAGATTCCGTTTGATTCTCGGGAAAAAAAGTTCCTGAGCAAATGAGAGGCAAAGTTCGTACTGTTATTTAATAGTTATTTTTCAAGCCATTTTTATAAAACTCTGGTCCTGCAGCTGCGCCAAACGGCACCGCTTTTTATAGTGTTTGATTAACGTGGTGGCCAGCCCTTCGTGAATCTCGATGCCATAGAAATAAATCTCTAATTATCATTATTATATTAATAGTTATAGTGTTTGAACCTGAAATCTTGGAATTTAGTCTTAAAATCTGGCGTGATTTTTTTTGTCCTGTTTTGCAATTGTGGTGGAGACTGGAGATTTTTTAAAAATATATCGTTTTTTTGCTGATAAATATATTAAAATAATATATATTTTTTAAATTATTTTGATTTCTAAATACTGATTTTTTTAATTTAAAATAAAAAAATTTTATTTTTGTTTTTCTTCAAAAATAAATACCAAACATGCAATTTGTGTGGTGGGAGGAGAGAGCAGGCGGGCGATTGCATGCTGCGCATTCAAATACCGGAAGAAGGAGAGAGAAGGTATGAGAAAATGATACCCATTTAGGACCCTTCATTATTTATTGTATTTCAACTTGACTCCTCATCCTATCAATCGCTTTATTTTGGCGTTGACCTGTCAAAATCATTTATTATTTTAAAGCAAGTTTTTTGTGGGCCCAGACTACTCGCAGGACTGAATTGGGCTAGAGATTTGAAATGGCCACCTCTGTCCTTCCTCACCTAGACCGGCACGATACTCAAAGGGGCTTTAAATGCAAGGGGCTTTTAATCCATATTAATTGATGTCCGTTGGACCTCTATAATAGTTTTTTTTTTGTTATTGTGTTTGCCGGTTAAGATTTTTAAAAAATATTTTTATAAAAAAATATTTTAAGATGTAATTTATAATTTAAATTGAATTATTTAGTTAAAATTGTGATTGATATGAAATTTAATAAAAAAACAATTTCGTGTGCTTGGTTGCTATGTTTTTCATGTTGCTTTCAAATTATAAAATTACTTTAAATAACATATACATACACTCACCCCCCTCCCATGATAATCATATATATCAAAAATAATATCAACTGAATTCGTAAACAAACAATATTTTAATGTTGTTTAGAATACACAATGTCTAACACCTCATTAATTATCTATCTCTGATTTAATGAATTTATAAAATTGAGCAATTCAGTAATGTATGTTATATAAAAATGACATTTTTTTTTAGATTTGCCTATAATATATATATTTTTTTAAAGTATTTTTGATATCATCACCTCAAACTAATATTATTTTGATGCATAATGATTTTTAAAATTATTTTTGAAAAACAAAATTTTTAAACGAAGCGTCTTTTTAAAACACACAAAAAATGATTACTCTTCTAAATATTAATTGTAGAACTTGTTTAATATTATGTTAAAAGTTGTTTTTCAAAGTGTATTTTAATTATAAATATATTAAAATAATATTTTTAAAATTTTATTTTTTATATTAACAAATCAAAACCATGAGAAAAAAAAACTTTCAACTATGCTTTTCTAACTCAATCGAGACCTATTCAAACAACTTGGTCTGTATGAAAAATGAAGAGGGAGTATAGTCTGCGGGTTGGCAATCGCATTAGCCACTCTGCTTTTTCTCTAATGAAATCCTGGTGACAAGCCATGTAATCTAGTCATGTTGACTTAATTTTTTTAATCAATTTTATCATTCAACATTGAATTAATTTGAAATTAAACTTTATAATCATAATTATTTTTTTATTTAATTTCTATAGGGTTACCGGTTCATAACCAGAACAAAAAATCCATTTAAAATCCCATATGACAACCCCTTTACGATAATGAAAATTTGAACAATGACTCTACCAACCTAAAACTATTGATTTCCTTTGACTAGAATAAAAATAGTTTAGTTAACATTACAATATAGCTAAAACAGCTCGGTCAGTCCACTATGCACGCACTGTGGATTGACCATTTTTCCCTTTTGTTCCGCACGAGTATGTGCACACCTTTTTTTATGGTGGAGAAGACTGAGAAAAATGATTGTGGCTGAGTAGCTCGACTGCGCGCTGGATTTCCAGCGCGCAGGGGTTCGAAGCCACGTTTTGTTTTGTGCCACGGTTGCTTTCCTTAACTTTCATTCCTTGCCATCCCCAGAACAATAACTATTATATTATTATTATTATTATTATTATTATTATTATTATTATTATTATTATTATTATTGCTTTATTATAAACTATTATTATTCACAAGTTTCATTCTTTTTATTATTATTCTTATTCTTTTAAACTACCATGTTTTTGTTTTTTTCTTCTACAATGTTGATTTTAAAAATATCTGTCTGTAAAAGTTGCTTTCTCTATTTTTTTATTATTCTTATTCTTATTATTTTTTAAAACTAGGGTATTAATGATAGTTTACTTATCCTCTGTGCAATGCTAATTTTAGATTTTCAAACTTTTATTTTGCTATTGTTATACTAGGGGGTGTGTGAGCTATTTTATTATATTAAATTTTGTATAAATAAAAATTATATTTTTATTTGCATCCAGTAAATCCTATAAAAATTGTTTACTCAGCCCGCAACGTAGAACATATATTTTTGAAATTTTCAAATTAAATAATTTTTCCAGCCAATAATTTTTTGTTTTGTTTTATCATCTATTATAATTTTTTATGTGCGCTTTCATTTATTTTTTTATTTGTTTTATTGTTATTATTTTCAAGTTAGATGAATATTCCCCCCTGATAATTATGTTTTTTTTTAAAAATAGTATGATTTTTTTTCTTTTATTTATTTATATTCTTTATTCATCATTAACACAACAACAACAACAACAACAACAATAATAATAATAAGATTATTAATAATAATAATAATAATAATAATATATTCTTTTTCTTGCTTACTATTCTGTTAATGTTTATGAGTCTTTTTTCTTTCAGGATAATTTGATAATTTTTATTGTTCTTGCAATAATAATAATAGTCATTTTGTATCTAAAATTAATGGGGATAAAAGACAACTCAAGAACAAAAAATAGATAAATTTACCTAGATTATCTACAATTAAAAAATGATACAAGTCATTTTTGTCTCGATTACACTGTTCCTTTGAAATGGCAAACAAGTCATTATTATATGTTTTAATATTTATTGCATATTATCGCCTAAAAATATATAAAGAGAAAAAAAAATGACCTCGGATTTTTTGCAGGAAAAAAAATTTATATCAGCATTATTAAATACAATTAATATAATAATATGATGAATAAATCTTATAAAAAAAATTGCTGTGAATTTTAATTTTGTGCTCTTTTGTTCAGGTTTATTTCTTAAAAATGACCTCGGATTTTTTGCAGGCAAACATTTTATAGTTCTTTTTTTAAAAAAATGCAATATTTTAATTTATAACGTGTCATATCTAATATTACTAGGGGAACATGCAACTCATATTTTTTTTGCAAATTTATCTAGGTTATCTACATTTAAAAAATTATAAAAATCACTTCCCATTTCGATCACACTATATAGTATGTGAAACTAAGTATATGTGTTTAATATTATCGCCTAAAAATATATAAAGAGAAAAAAAACCCTACGATTTCTTGCAAAAAAAAAATTAATATTGGCATTCTTAAATATATTTAATATAATAATATGATGAATAAGTCTTATAAAAAAAATTTGGGTTTGAATTTAAATTTATATTTTAGACTTTTTTTTTTCCTTTTAAGAAACGGTGACCTTTTTTTCACATGTATTTTTTATTTTTTACTGTCCAAGTCAGTTGTTCTTTTTTAACCGTTTTTTTTAAAACTAGAGTATCTGTGACAACAAATTTCTAATGAATCATTTCACCTTCTTAGCAAATTTTCTAACAAATTTTATCAAAAAAAAATAGCAATAACAATATTCAATCACATTTGGGTTGAAAAAAACCACTTTTAACGAATTTTATCAATTACAATTATACTAATTAAATATTAAAATTACAAAATAAAATATTTACAAAATCAATTAATTTTCTACGTAGATAAAAAAACCCAACGAAGCGGGCAAATCAGCTCGTGAGATCCTATACAAAAATCTTCTGCAACTCAATCAACCCGAGATCTCATTTGGTATCCATTTTAACCAAAGATCGTGATCTTAGTACTTTTCTTTCGCTCGATCAATCTTAGATCCTATCCAGCAATCCTATTTACCTAAAAATTTAATTTTGCCCCTCATACAAATCCAGTGTATTTATACCAGCTTAATAAATTCTTATAAATATTGACTCCTAAATTTGAATCCAAGAAGTTAAAGAAAGAAAGAAAGTAAGTAAACTTGTGTAGCTACGAGGTTGAGACTTGTAGTGGGAGGAAGAGGAGAAAAAAAAAATAAAGTCTACATATAATAAAATATATATTTTTTCCATGATTGCAAAAATAATTATCAGCACATGATTGGAGTTTAAGGTGTAGCCTAGGGGAGAATCAAGCGAAACAAAGAGTGGACAAAATCTCAAGGTGTGTTTGAAAATATATTTTAAAAATATTTATGATTTTTTTTAAATTTTTTAAAGAGTAGACAAGTTGACTGTTTTTAATCCGAAGAAATCTCAATTCTTCTCAATTAATTACAAGAGAAAGAGAGACCAGACACGTATAAAACTCAAAAACCCACCTTAAAAACCACCCTAACTCAAGTAAATACTAAGGTGTTGTTTGGGAAAACAAAACAAAAAAACATTGTTTTTAAGTTTTTTTTTAAAATAAATTTTTTTAGTGTTTTTAGATAATTTTGATATACTGATATACACAATTATTTTAAAAAGCAACCACAACTATACTCTCAAACAAAAAAATCAAAGTCAACTTGATCCAATCAGGCTGTGAACTTCAAACAATCAAATATAGTTTTGTTATAATTAACTAGATAACAATTTATCTCGGGATGGCATAAAATATATATTTATGGACCGACGAGACATGTTAGCATCTAATAGAAGATATGGTCACATAGAATTTAAATAATAGCTCAAAAAAACTATAAATTTTAATTTTATTGCTAGATTACGCCTAGATTCTTACAAGAGCTGTTTTCTCTACAGTAACAATTGTAATTTTAAGTATTTCATGTTCTTATTTAATTATTGTCTTCAAGTTTCGATTGCGTCACAACTCAAAGTCTTTTCTAATAAAAAAACCATAAAAATACCACCACACACCTTAATTGTAGGAAAGAACAACACTAACAAGACCAAGAAAACCCTAAAAACAAACCAGCTGGAAAGACAGTTATACGCAATAATCTTGAGAGAAGAAAAGGAAAAGAAACAGACAGTGCGAGATCAACAGCAAGAGAAACAACTCATAAAGATACGAATGATTATATATATATATATATATATTTCGACCGGTTGTTGTTGTTTAGCATGCCATTTAATTTAATTTACCAGTAAATTTATCTATGACGAAAATAAAACTTACTGTATACAATCAATTTCAATCTTTTATCTACTGACAGAAATGAAATTTATCTGTATACAATCAATTTCAATCCGCGATGATAAGATCACATTCACATGCCACACACCACTTAGGGAGGAAGAGCAAATTGAGGGGCACCCGGAGACACGGTGGAATGTTAGTTTGGATCATCGCATGACGCGCCGTCCGCAGGATGCGCGCAGGTAGAGCACGACAGCGCCTCCATACGACGTGCCCGCAGTGTTCCAGGTAATGTAATATTAAAAAAATAGGTCAATTACCCATATATCCCTGTACCTATTGATATCTGCGGAAAAAACGGGGGTGCAAGTACTAGAATGCCCTCGGTGTCGGGTGTTGTTTTTTGCAGTTTTCGGGGGCCATCCGTGTCTCCTGGAAAATTCAAAAATATCCCCGGTCCTGGAGGCTAAAAGTTTTTGGACCTAGGGATAAAATGGTAATTGTATTTAGCAATGAATAATAAACTGTGTCTAGGTGAACAATGAAGAAGTGCACAATAAAGGACCATGAATTCTATTGTTTACTTAATATAAGATATTACTTCTCATGTATCATTCATTCATGCACACACACACATATATATATATCCTGTTTTGAGAAAATAAATCTCTTTCTTTGACATGATATCGTATTAATAATGGTAGTCCTGCTATTTTAATGTCAGTATTTATTAACACATGTAATTTATTTATTTATTTAATTATTTAATTATATGTATATATAAACTTCGGGTCAAGTATATATATAGTGGTGCACTACATTTGAACCTCACAAATCTCTTTATCATTTCATTCAAATGATCTGATGATTTTAATTGATGTCGATGTCATCAATGTCATTTTCTAAATTATACAGAATATAAATAATGGCTTATGATGCACACTGTACATTTAAAAACTTCAGATTTATTTATTATTTTATCTCAGGTTAGTTTTTAAAATACAAGTCAAACCCCATTGATTGGCAGAACCAACAACCACAAAGAGAGAGAGAGAGAGAGAGTATTTTAGGGGAAAATCCAACCCATCCAATTAAAAACAACCGGAATGGCCAACAAGGTCTTGGCCTGGTGGTCGAGAGAGGAACTTGTCTTTCTTCCACCCTAGGTTCAAGCCTTGTCGGACATTCTCAATGGACTTGCAGGATGTTCAATGAGCCGAGAATTAAGCGTAGTGTGCATAAGTTGGCTCGGACACCCGGTCATAAAAAACAACCGGAATGTGATTAAGTGAATCAACGGTAGAAGGTTGAAATCAAGAAATTTGTTATTTATGCAATTAGCAGCAGCAGAAGGTTCATGGTTGCTAATTTGATACTTATTAATATTTTATACTATCGTCAACTTCAGAGTATGTGAAATTAATCGAGGTAAACACCCATATTAATAATAATAAAAACTGTAATGTTCTATCAAGGTTAAGAAAGGTGTTCTTTCAAGGTTAAGAAAGGTGTTAGGTAAAATGATATGTAAGGCTATGAGAGTTACAAGGAATCTTTAATTTGGGATCTATATACCACTACTCCTCTTCCTTTGTTTTCCACCCTTTTGTCCGTTCTCAAGGTGAGAAAAAAGGGTCTATATTTAATTATTATAACTTTTCTATGAATGAGTTAATCCATCATGAACACACCACCACATCAATGGAGGTCAATAAAAACACTTGAATACGAGATCTCAAGCTACAAAGCTGTATACTCTGTAAAATGAAAGTAATATTATTAAAGGCAACAGCATGTAATTAATTAGCTATTAAAAAAAAAAGAGAATATTTTCAGAATAATATTTGCAGGGATATTTTCGTAATATGCCAATATCTGTAAGTTTATTTAAGAACTTGATGAGCCAGCTGCTACATGGCACGTTCCAAAGAATAATTAACATTATCTCCTGCAATCTCTTGATTTTCTACCTCCGGCCGGCTACAGCAGCAATCTCTCGATAGTTTCTCAGAGCACAGAGCTAGCGCAGGTAGAGTTACTTGCACCATATAGATCATCATCGCTATTTACAGCCACCCTCGATCTCTAGCATATACTTCTGCCATTTGTTCATGGCCATAGTTGAATTGTTCGTCTTCCTTTTCTCTTCTTATTTTTTTTATTAAAAAATCTCATTTATCATATATTATATATCAGAAATACATACTCGCGTTACTCCATTACATTTTGCATGAGAAATAAAATTTCTATGAAAGGCTTGTGTCCATATACATGCAGGTTGTTTGGTGGAGTTTTGAGCTGGAAGAAGAATGTGGAAACTCAAGCTTTCGGAAGGCAATGATCCATGGCTTAAAAGCGTGAATAATCATGTTGGGAGACAATTCTGGGAGTTTGATCCTCAACTTGGAACTCCAGAAGAGCGAGCTCAAGTTGAAAACTATCAGAACGAGTTTACAAAAAACCGTTTCCAAATGAAACACAGTTCTGATCTTCTGATGAGATTTCAGGTGACATATAATAATTAAGCTAATTGATTAAATATGTTTTGTTTCTTTCATAATTAATATATGTTTGTTAACAAGATGCATTTGTAAAAGTTTGCGAGGGAAAATCCATGCGAGATGAAGCTGCCTGTGGCGAAAGTAAAGAGAGATGAAGAAATCACAGTGGAAGTGGTGGATAACACATTGAGAAGAACCTTGAGATTCTTTTCAACTCTACAGACCGAGGATGGATTCTGGCCTGCTGATTATGGTGGCCCCATGTTTCTTCTACCAGGCCTGGTAGGTTCTTCTTCAACACTCACTCATCTTCGTAATTTTTGTATATCTTCTTGCAGATTATAAACTCCGAACATAAATAAAATAAGCAGTAGTCACTACTCTTTCTTCCTGGCTAGCTAGCTGTGGTCATGAAAAGAAGATCGAGGGGATTTATCGTATTAATTAGGTAAATTCAAATAATTAATCTCGAAATTAATGATTAGGATTTAATTTCATCAAGTTAGTGGGTGGTTAGGGTACTGTTTAAATTTATAATATTAAAATCAATGTTTAATGGGAATCAACAGAAAAGGTCGTATGGTCGATACGATTATATTCTTTTGTTCCGGCTTTGTCTTGCAAGAAAAACCACCCGTGAAAGTTTTTTTTAAATTCCTTTTTTTTTATCATACTTTTCATATTATTATTATTATTAT
Organism: Salix exigua; assembly: GCA_032356905.1. NCBI lineage: Eukaryota > Viridiplantae > Streptophyta > Magnoliopsida > Malpighiales > Salicaceae > Salix > Salix exigua. Next base: position 4,398,871 of record CM063593.1, on the reverse strand, counting down.
TATTATTATTATTATTATTAAATATTAAAACAAAATAAATTAAAGAACAATATGAAATGGATAAAAAAACTGGATTATCTTTTTATATATTCTCAACTCGTATGTTGTGTATGCGTTTAAAAGTTTTTTTAACTTAAGAACTCATTAAATTATTCTATTTTTATTTGAACACATCAAATAACATCAATTTAATATTTTTGAAGACAAATATGTTTTTTAAAAGAACCCAAACCCAGGTTAAAATATAACTCTAAACGAGTTTAGCTATAACACTAATTAGTCTTCATTTGTGATTCCAATGCAACTATACTAAGTGTGGGTTTCATATTATAATGTAAGATGTTTTTTTAAAGATATTTTATAATTAAAAATACATCAAATTGAATTTTTTTAACATCATCAACATCAAAACCACTTAAAAACTTCAATTTTATGCTTTTAAAATGAATTTTTTAAAGAAATAATTTGATATATATATATATATATATATATATATCTATATCTATATCTATATATATATATATATATATATATATATATATATATATATATTAAAACACAGAAGAAACCCTCAGTACTACGTTGGTTTGGACCATTTTTTTTAAATATATATTAAAAAACAGAAGAAACACTCACTACGTTGGTATGGACCATTTTTGTTTATATATATATATATATATATATATATATTAAAACGCAGAAGAAACACTCACCACGTTGGTATGGACCATTTTTTTTTATATGTGTGTGTATATATATATAATAAAACACAGAAGAAACACTCACTACGTTGGACCATTTTTCAGTGACAAATTAAAAGCTTGAAATTATTAAGTAAACTTGAACAATAGCGACACTTTTTAAAATAGAAATAAAAATAACATTTTTAAATGCTAAAACATGCACATACCATGAATTATAAATCCATGACAACTAATTAACTGCAAGAAAATAAATTTAACGACAAAGATGTTAATCGAACATGTAATAAATAAATAAAAACCGAGTGATTATGTTGCTTTCCAGGATGATAACAAAACCGAATAACTTATTCAAACTTGCTCTAATGGTGATGTCTTAACATCCCTTTAGTGCTGATATATGGCCATCGAAATTATTATATTTTCATGGTCCCGAAAGCCACTGGGAAAATAATATATATCATCAATGTTTTAATTAGCTCTGAGTATATAATTTATGTTAACATGCATGCATGCATGCGGGTAAAAATCAATCATGTCATGTGTTTATGTGTGTGTGTGAATAGGTGATTTGTTTATATGTGACGGGTGCCTTGAATACGATTTTGCATTATCAGCATCGACAAGAGATGCGTCGTTATCTCTATAACCATCAGGTTTCTCTCTCTCTCTTCTTCTTCCTCTTATTATTATTATTATTATTATTATTATTATTATTATACTGCTTAGAGTATCATACATATATTTGATTCAATAAACAATGAACTTTATTATCCACCTCAAGCTAACTGATACAATAATTGATAATTTATATATATATATATATATATATAAGTATAGATTAAATAAATCAGTGTATCTTTTCTTTCGATAAAAATTGATTCGAGTATATATTTTCTGTGTAACCAAATAAAAATAAAATGGTACAAGATCACATTTTTTATAAAATAAAGTTCTTTTATACATGTGACTAGAAAATAGCAATAATTCTTTTTTGTTTTGTTTTCAGCAATCATTTATTCAGAATTTATTATTCAAGGTTAATTAACAATGGAGCCTTAAACCGTGATAATAATAATAATAATAATAATATATTGAAGTTTTAAATGATCGTGTGATCTCTGCTTGCTTCTTTTGTGCTAACGCTACACGCGTAATTTTTCTTTTTTTACAAATAAAAAAAATCAAAGGAGTGAAAAATGCTAAATTAACAGCAGTAGTATTTTATTTTTGATGACCATTGAGGACAGAATGTAGATGGAGGGTGGGGATTGCATATAGAGGGTTCAAGCACAATGTTCTGCACCGTTCTCTCTTATGTCACCCTTAGATTGCTCGGGGAAGAAGTGGACGGTGGGGATGGTAGCATGGAGAAAGCTAGGAAATGGATTCTTGATCATGGCGGAGCGACTCTCATCCCATCATGGGGAAAGCTGTGGCTTACAGTAAGAATTCCGTACACTTCTTCTTTGATTAGCAAGAATTATATTTATCACGTTGTGTTAACATGCCTAGATAAATTTATTTAGGTGCTCGGAGTGTATGAATGGAGCGGGAACAATCCATTGCTGCCGGAGTTATGGCTTCTTCCTTACCTTTTTCCGGCACACCCAGGTTCCCTTTTTATGCATTATTTACAAATATTATAATAAAATATTTTTTAATTATTAAAATAGGAGGTAAATAAGGCAAATCTAAACACCCACCATGGCATCTTGCGTCCATAACTTTATGATGGTTATTTGATTTGTGTTCTTCGTAAAACAAATAAGTTTATTTTTTAACTATTTTTTCTCTAATGTGTTTTAATTTGGAAATAAAAAATATTATGAAGTGAACATCTCATATTTATATTTATTCAGTTAATAAACAAAATATATTTTTAAAGAGATTTTTTTTATAAAAAAAAATAGATAAAAAAGATTCAAGATAACCTATGTTATTTTCAAAATAAATGAAAACTATTATATAAAACAGATACTAATATCAGATTAAATAAATGTTGAATGATATAACTAAAAACACATGATCTTAATTAAAAAAAAAAAGAGTAAACCCGAAAAGTCTCCTAAACCTGAGTTTATTTCTAGAACTCTCAACTTGTAAAATCCTAGAACTAGACTCAATTATGAAGTTTAATTTTCAATTAATTTAATATTAAAGAATGAGATTGAAAAAAAATCAACTAAAAAAAACTCAAAGTGAAAAAACAACAATAAAAAAGCAGGAATCAAATTTGATCGTAAAAAAGGATAGAATTATAAAACAAAATCAATTTAAAAATATTATCTCAAATAAATAAAAAAACAATAAAACAAATGAGGACCAAACATGAAAGATGAAGCTTTTTTTTTTAAATGGGATGAAATTGATTTTTTTTTTCAATTTTATAAATTATTCCAAATAAAAAAAAGAATAATTAAAGAATAAAGACCAAATTCGAAAGAATAATAAATTGAATGGTTGATTTAAATTTTTGAAGAGGCATGCATGAAAAACAAGGAGGAGAGAAAGAAAAAACAAACATTGCCGACACCGAACTGGACTTCTATTGCCACGCATGGTGCCTCATCACAGAGAAGATGTCGAGATGAATCAAACATCGTCGTTGACAAAGACATTTGATCACCGAATGACGACTCTTCACGTGCAGCCCAAATGACATAGGAGCATTGCATTTATGAAATTATCTATAAATAAACCTGATAATAAAAAAAAACCCAAGTAAAAACACAATAATTCTCCTGAACATGGGCAAACCCACTTTCAAAAGCGTTCCAGTCATTCTACTATTCTTAAAAATAAGAAAAAAAGACAAAGAGATCTGTATGGTGAGATGAAATTCTCCTGGTATGCATTGTTATTAAGATGGTGAGATGAAATTGCAGGAAGGTTATGGTGTCACTCTCGGATGGTATATCTCCCAATGTCATATTTATATGGGAAGAAGTTCGTGTGCTCGACCAACTCCCTTGCTCTATCACTTCGAAAAGAGATTTATACCATTCCCTATCACCACATAGATTGGGACCATACCAGGAATCTTTGCGCCAAGGTATGACCTTCGAGCCATAAAAAATTCGATTCTGCTCTGTTTTTTTTCATTCTGCTATTATCACAGCAAGATCTCTAGGAGAACTTCACCTAATATCTTAATTTTTGGCTGAGATGATTCTTAACATGATATTAGAATCTTGTTGATCCAGTGGTCACGAGTTCGAATCTCATCACTATATTCTATTTGAAAAAAATCAAGCACAAGATAGTATGAAATTTGTACAAGTTTGAAGCACAAATAGCTTTCATTTGAAAAAGTGTTAGAGAACCTTGTTGAACTAACGGTCACGAGTTCGAATCTCACCATCATATTTTATTCGATAAAAATCAAGTATAAGGTAGTGTGTACTTGTACAAGTTTCAAACCCTAAAAGCTTTCATTTAAGAAAGTGTTAGAGAATAATATAAATCATAATTTGTAGCTTGATTTAACAACATTGTTTTGTTTTGTAGGAAGACTTGTTCTATCCCCATCCCATATTGCAAGATATTTTGTGGGGCTGCATTCATAAAACATGGGAGCCTCTTCTCACGAGATGGCCACTCTCCAGGCTTAGACAGAGGGCTCTGGACGTTGTAATGCAGCACATCCATCACGAGGACGAAGCCACCCGATATCTTTGCCTTGGCCCGGTGAACAAGGTATGTTTAGACAGTAATTTCTCATTCCAGTCGTGTTCTTAGACCTGCAAATATGACTCTCTGATGCTGAAGCTGAGACTTTTTGTCGATGGAGAGCAGGTGCTAAACATGCTCTGCTGCTGGGTGGAGGATCCGAATTCAGAAGCGTACAAGTGTCACCTTGCCAGAATTAAAGATTATTTGTGGGTAGCAGAAGATGGCATGAAAATGCAGGTACCTTGTTAAAATGTTAGTTTGAATATACAGATTTAAGTTTTCATTCATGAAACCTTTTCATGCTTGAGAAATCTAAGAGGCTAACTTGGGTGTATGATTTTGTTTACAGGGATACAATGGCTCCCAATTGTGGGATGTTTCGCTTGCTGTTCAAGCAATCCTTGCTACCAATTTGGCTGGTGAATTTGCTCCGATGCTTAAGAAAGCACACAGTTTTATAAAAAACTCACAGGTACCATGCAATGACCCAGAATTCTTTTGTCAATATGTATATATATATAACCAAGCAAATCGCAACCGCAGCTTATCCTGTAATATTGGATTTCCTTAACTTTAAAATCCATTTTGGTGTGAAGGTGAGGGCCAACAGCTCCGATGATCTTAACGATTGGTATCGGCACATTTCTAAGGGAGCATGGCCGTTCTCCACCCCCGATAATGGCTGGACGGTATCCGATTGTACTGCAGAAGGCTTGAAGGCAAGTGATATTTTGAGCTGATGATCCATAAAACGACTTGAGACAAAAGAGATAGGACCCAGGAACTCGAATTAGAAATCATAAAAGATTATTTTCAAGAATATTGTCAATCCCTTGAGATTAAATTATACGATGTGCTATAGCATTATATATCACATTAACATAGAATCCTAATAATTATGATGAACAAATTGGTTTGCAGGCAGGAATCTTATTATCTCGATATCCATCAGATATGGTGGGAGAAGCAATGCCAGCAGATCGGTTTTATGATGCTGTGAACGTGATTTTATCTTTGCAGGTATATTTGCTTGATTAGAATAGTACTCTTATTGTATTGACCAATCAAATCTGCACATGCTTAATATTATAAACCTTGTCAATGTCCATTGACATTTCAGAATAAAAATGGAGGTTTTGCATCTTATGAGCTGACACGATCATACGCATGGTTAGAGGTAAAGCATCGATCTTTTCTCTTCCATTCCGTTCACAATGGCTGAATTGTGAATATTCTATGAAAGCTGTAGCTCACTTTGCTTGAATTGCAGATGCTCAATCCTGCTGAATCATTTGGAAATATCATGATTGACTACCAGTAAGATAATATGCTCTCGCTGTTCTTATTTAGATTCTCTCTGCTACAGTCAGTAGGGTGACCTTACTTAGGCTCTCGGCTATATGTTTAGGTATGTGGAATGCACTTCAGCAGTAATTCAAGGCCTGAAATCCTTCAAGAAATCTCATCCAGAACATCGACAGGAAGAAATAGAATCATGCATGGTGAAGGCAATTGGCTTCATTGAGCGCAACCAACAACCTGATGGTTCATGGTATGTTTTCTGCTGAAAACTCTTTCTGCATAAATTACATGATTTCAGGCTGAGGCCTAGAACCACAAGAAGCTGTGAAAAATCTGAAACCCAGTAAAAGAAAACAGAAAAAAGGGATCCAGATAATGATTCTGAAGTAGTCTGCTTCACACAGGTATGGATCTTGGGGGGTCTGCTTCACGTATGGAACATGGTTTGGAGTAAAGGGGCTTGTAGCTGGTGGAAGGACCTACCAAAACAGCAATAGTATTCAGACAGCCTGCGAATTCTTGCTGTCGAAACAGCTTGATTCAGGTGGTTGGGGTGAGAGCTATCTTTCATGTCAAGATAAGGTAACATTTCGTGTTTCAAAACTCTCCCATTGTTCTGGCACACTGTTTTTTCCCCTCTTGTCAAGAACTGAAACACAATCAAAATTAAAGTCCTGAATTGTCACCAATCCCTCAGTTCCAAGCGATGAAGATCTGATGGATTCTTAACTAATTTCTTGTCATAATTTCCCCTTTACGTGTGGATATATAGGTGTACACAAATTTAGAAGGTGGTAAATCACATCTTGTAAACACTGGATGGGCGATGATGGCTCTTATTGAAGCTGGACAGGTGAGAGACATGGTTTAAGCACTGATCAGAAAATAATCGAATACAAAGTTTGATGCTAACATTGCTGTTACCTTGTGCTGTACCAGGCAAAGAGAGATCCCAGCCCGTTGCATCGTGCAGCTAAGCTGCTGATTAATTCGTTAATGGAAACTGGAGAGTTCCCACAACAAGTAAATCTTCTGGTTTTGTATTATCAATATTATATAATGAACTATATATATATATATATATGCTGAATGATCCTCTGTGTTATGCAGGAAATCATGGGAGTGTTCAACAAGAACTGTATGATTAGTTACTCAGCCTATAGAAACATCATCCCTATTTGGGCCCTCGGGGAGTATCGCAATCACGTGTTGCTGCAGTAAACACTGTTATGTGTAAATTGCTCCAGTAGAAACTATTAAGTATAGTTGTGTGAGTTTTTTTTTTTTTTTTTTATATTATTATTGTAAAAGGTTTTATTATTCATCCTCTTACACAGTAATGTGGATGAGCTATGCAAAAACTTTTATCTGCTTCAATTTGGTCCTTAAACTTTTAATTGTGGGTTTTAGTTCTAATTAAGGACCAATTGAGTTTGGTGTTGTATGAAAGAGTGAGATTGAAAGAAGAGGACTAAAATGAAAACAGGTTTAAAACATGAATGACATGCCATAAGCTTTGCAAAAGATTCACTTTAGTCCTTGAATTTTAATAACCACACAAAATATATAATTTCGGCCCTCAATTTTTTTCCAATTTTACTTTGGTACAAAAGCTTGTTTTTGTTATTTTTTAGTTCTTAGTTGATAGAGAAAGGTCGTGTCATGTTATTCTTTTTGATGAGGGGAATTCATATTAAGAGTTTTCTTACCTTTAAAGTTTGTGAAGAAACATATTTGAACCTGAATTTATTTTATATTGGGGGGTTTTTTAATATATTTTTTTGGGGATCATAGATAGTTTTATCATGGTTTCTAAGGTATTTTATTAATGTTTAGAGTAAAAAAGAATAGAAAGCAAGTTCTGAGTTCAAAAAAACTTCAACCCTGATTTTCGGTCACCATAATAGTCAGAATCAGAGCAGAATAAGATAACACGTCATCTATTTATTTTTCAAAAATAATTGAAGCAGATGACGTGTAATGAGCAAAAAATAAGATATAGTGACGTGTTCCCTAATAAAATTAGTCACGAAATGACCTGACTTCTTAGGCCTAATAACACTTGACGACTTTTTTTTAATGTTTTTTTCTAATATTTTTTTGAATTATATATATATATATATATAAATTATAAATTTCAGATTAACTACATGTCTCTCAATTGTTTTTAGTTATCATTTATATCTTCTAATATTATTAAACACATAATTCTAAAATTATTTGATTACATGTATATATATATATACAAAACATTTTATTAGAACTTAATTTTTTTAAACCACAAAAATGCACTGAAGAAGTATGACATGTTCTTTGAAAAACACGTTTTCCCAATTTGGTTTCAATGAATATTAGAATATGTAGTAAATGAAAATTACAATCTCACTGAATTTCAATATCATGTCTTGTAAGGTCCAAGCTTGCATGGTTTATCTTTATCATGTCTTGGAGGAATTCCAGATTATCTCAATTAAATAGTTTTCGAAAACAGATACAGCTAACTGGGTTGAAGGAAATAGAATTGAAAACAATTAAAGATATACAGAGCTCCTTCCTCGGCAATATTCTGCTGCTTAAAGATTAAAAAACAATTACACTGTCCAATCCAACACGACAACATTTCAAGGGAAAGAAATTAATGGAGCTTGATAACTTTTAGGGTACGCCAGGACAGCGGATTTACAGTTAACGCAGGCAGCACTACAACTTGCTATAAATTAACTTTTGACTACAAAATTGTGAAAATCTTTAGATAACAATGGCTGGTACTGATGGAGGTAGCACAGTTAAAACTGTGAATTACTGAGGAAAGTGACCATGCATCTAGCACTTTGGAACAATTTATCTACTCTCTGCCAAACTGCACTTTGAGTGTCTAAGAGCTTCCTTGCCTTGTCCTGTAATTTTGAATTGCACCTAATGGTTTCACCATGAATCTGACCAGAATATATGCAAGTTGTTAGGAAAATAAAATACTCATCTTAGAGAATTACCATAAAATTTTTTGAGAGATCTCAAGATACACACATTTTTCATTGTATCTATTTTCTTTCTCCAGTTTCAGTACAAGACAAGTAGAACAGCCAATTTAATAGTTCCAAATTCATGCTCTTTTGAGTAACAAAGTTATAATCTCTACCCATGATAAAAGAGCTAAGAAAACTGCCGAAGACGAGTAGAGAAATAAAAAATGATCAATTCATACCTTCAAAAATAATCTTGTCACGGCCTGTATAAACTCAAAATTGTTTCTGCAGGATATCTCGTGAATGAAATAGTCAAGCAGCAGCTCGATTGAAATAAACTCAGGTCTGTTTACAAGTTCCTCGTCATCCTCATCCTCATCTATTATCTGAAACATTCTAAGTTCCAAATCCAAATTTGAAGGAGACAAACCTTTGATATATTCAGTGAATGCTGAAACTGCAACAAGAGTACACAGTTAAAACATTACCAGGCTATCTAATATGCACTAATCATCAAAGAGCTTTCAGCTGGCATATCAATAAGAACAAATGATAGTATAGTGAAGCTGCGCAAGGACTAAAATGCTCACAATTTTTTGTTTCAGATGAAGACTGAAGAAGCTCCAAAAATTGAGTTGCTGGAATGTCTAGTTTTCTCTTATCACTCTCCGCTTTGTCAGGTTTGATATCCTCCCCTTCCACAGGCTCACTGGGTTTAAATAATATTTCTCCAGAAAGAGATGGAACTGAAGGCAAGAAGAAAGGAGCCTTCTCAGGTTTCTTCGGAGGCTCAATTGGTTTATTGCGTACCTGTGAATCATTGATTACGAGGGAGAAAGCAAATTAATAGAAATAAAAAAATATTAAGTTGCAAACAAAATGTGCAGAGAAGATTAGATGAATAGAAAATTTAACGTGTGCACCGCAAAAGAGAGACATTATAACAGGGGGGAAAGAAACCTTTATGATGTCTAAGTTGATCAAACTCTGCCATTGGCTTTTAGGCAACAGTGAAAGAGTAACGAGATCTGGAATTTGCTGACTGAATGCTGGAAAAGTATAAACTTTGTTTGATATTGACTGGTTCACAGTAGGTTTGTCAGTGTCCTCATTCTCAACATTTGAGCCTTCAACTGAAGATAGAGATGGTAACTTAACGTTCACAACTTCTTTCCCACTTGCATAAGAATCAATGTTTGAAGCTCCAGAGAACATTGACTGGTTAACCCTGAAACATTAGCAACTATTAAGCCTTGATGAAAAACAAAAGGTTTGCAAGGTTCAACTACAGAATATTACAGCAGAACACTTTAAAGATCTCACTTAAATATTTGATTGCTATTTATTTAAATACAAAAGGGCTTCATCATGTTTTTGCAAATTGCAATTATCCTTCAACCAGTTTCCTCAACACCATACTTTCAAAACAAAATCCATATAGAAAACCTCGGAGCCTTAAATAGTCTAATCTGAGCTTGTTGCCAGAGTCTACATGTGATCAAACCGTAAAACCAATGGGAGACATACAATCAGGAACTTACCATAAATAGACCCCATTTTGATCAACATGGGTAGTTGCCAGCACATCCATATTTGGTGACAACGACAATGCTGTGATAGAAACATCAACATGCACTGCATCTATTTGTCTTGATAAGATGACATCCCAAATTCTTAGGGTCCCATCCATACTGGATGACAAAAGCCATTTTCCATCCTCACTAAAACATAAATCTGTAATACGGTCTGTATGACCTTCAAATTTACGAACCATTCTCAGTGCCACGGCATCATACAAACGGATAATGAAATCATCTGCCACAGTAGCCAACAGACCTGAAAATCAAGTCAAATCAATTTCATTAGAAAATGATCCAATGAACTGTAAAATGGTATGTGCAAGGGCATAGTTACTGCAATCTTTCAGGGGAGGGACATCATTACCATTAAGACGATGATAAACAATCTTAACCAGGGAGCAACCAACTTCCCATCTGGATTTTAATGCACACCCCTTGAAATCCCAAACCTGCACCACCAACCCTTTGAGGAGTAAAAAAATCACCAAAACTTAGATGGAAACTAAGCAATGTTCATCTGTATCTTTCGAAGCACTATAAGTCAGGCTAAAAGATGTTGCAGAATATTTATACTAGATGCATGATATCTGCCAGCATTTACAAGCCACAATGTGCAACAACTATCAACGGGACATGATAAACATATATGATGATTTCAAATAATAAATCAAAAATATAAAATAGAAGATTGTAAGGAGCATTGACCTTTACATCCCCATGATATCCTGCACTTATCATCTGGGTATTTGTGGAATCACAAGCAACTCCAACCACTTCACTCTCATGGGCACAGCTTCCTCTCTCTGACACATCCAGGTACCTTCCTCGGCTAATTCCTGATTGAAGGTTAAATCGCTCTATCCAACCACTCGCAGTTCCTATGATTGCAAAGTTGCCACATGCACTAATGGTGCAGGCCTGATGCAGTAATACAGTCAACACCCAAAACCATCTGCTATTCCTAAACAATAAAGCATTCCAGACTTGCACTCAATCTTCATATTCCAATTATGGAAATGCCACCATTGCTCAACAATAAAAATAATGAACAAGGCTTCTGTTTTTGAAGTAAAAAAAATTGATTTATCAAAATCATAATGATTTCTTTACCCTCAAACAGGGTTTACATCTTACAAAGTTTAGGTGAAACTACAATCCAGGAAACTTAAATGAAATTACAAGAAGATGCATCCAACTCATTTTCTAACAAAAGGAAAAGGTCCAATGCATCTCACTCCCTCAAAAAAATAAAAATAAAAACAATAAATAATTAATTGTTTGGTAGATTGAATTTCTAACCTTAACAGGTGTTGGATTTTCTGGGCATGGTCTCAGGATATGCTCCCCAATGACAAAATTTTGAAGCCTCCACACATATGCTTGTGCAGTATCCATATGACAAGTTACCACATTGCACCAATCCCGCTCCCTAATTTCAGCTATAATTGAAATTTCACATTAAGTAACTTGGAAGCATGGATATTATTTTAAAAATGTGAAGTATGATAGTTATAATTATGAAAATACACTTTTTTTTTAAAAAAAAAGTGGACGACAGCATAGATAAAGAAAAAAGATACAAACTGAAGCAGTGAACGAGATTTAAAGGAAAACCATAAAAAAAAGGATAAGTTGAATTAGGTACAGTCATCTCCACTTTAATATAAATAACTAACCAAGTCATCCAGAACATAAATTCTAGAGCAAGAAACATCTACATTTAAGTATTAAAACAACTCTAAGTGCAAGTTCATACCACAATCAAAGGCAATGACAGGCTTCAATTTCAGTTCTTCTTCCTGAAAATCGAGAGAATAAGAAACTTGAGTAGCCAATCAGCAGTGACCTACATATGCAGTAAAATAGCATTTTGGCAAAAAAACGAGAACCTGATCTATAATCGACAAACGCAAGTAAAAACCAGAAGAATCATTTTAAACAGACCTGTGTGAGAACAACATATTAAAATGCATTTCAAAAGATTAAGGCATAGACCCAACACATATTTTAATCGACCCAACTCCTCATGCAAGAACATGAATAATGCAATATCTTTACAAATATATATCCAAGACCAAGGGAACCAACAATAAAATATTCATAAAGTATGCTAGCAGCAAAGTTTACAAAAATTTAACCACATATTTCATTGGGAAAAACTAGAATAAAAAGTACCAGCCATTACCCCCAATCATACCTTGACCCGAAGTTTCTTGGCTCGTTTGGTTACATGACGCTGAGAGAGCTCTCTACTTTGTTGGTCCTGAATAAATCATTAAATAATATATGCAGGAGATGGGTCAAAACAGAAATTCAAGAACACAAGCAAACACAATACACCTGGAGAAAGAGAGTGGCTCATTCCCATAATAAAATTAGACAAACAGAAATAACCTGTATGATACAACTCATTATTTGCCCATTCATATACACATGGCTGTGTGTTAGGGATAAGATTTTGTGGAGATGATGGTAGTCATTTTTCACTTCATTTCTTTTACTTAGTCAGCATGTAAAATGTAAAGATTTTAAAATGAAAAAAGGTTCTATGGAATTTCATTTTTGCTTGTATTGATTTATTGATAAAACTATAATAGAAATCACTACATCACAAATATTTTACAATTGTTTTCCATTGCTTCCATATAATCAGATAAAACCTCCTTTCTTCTATTCAAAGTGCTAACACAGACAGCGGAATTTTATTTGAACCATATTGGAATGGAAAAAATGAGTGAGCATCTCAATATGAGCAAGGATTCCAAAGAAGCAACAGAACTTTCATATCTGTATAGAAAATATCCACAAAGCAAACAAAAATTCTATTCAATATTGGAAAATTACAAACCTGTATGACAGAGAAAAGACGAAAGGCACGATCCTGACCAGCAGATAGAATGTGTCTCCCATTTGCATAGAACCTGTCATCGATGAATAGTTTTCAGATCACAAGGATGTCATGCAAAAATGAAGGGAGTTTTCACATTAATTTCAAACAGGCTATGACATGAGTTAGACATGAAGGTACCATCGTATCTAGCGCCTGTTTGGATGAGCGGTCCAAATAGCGTTTTGCCAAATTTCAAACTTTTTTTTTGCATTTTAAATGAAATTTTTTTAGTGCGTTTAGATCATTTTGATGTGCTGATGTCAAAAATAATTTTTAAAAAATAAAAAAAAAATTATTTTGATATATTTCAGCACGAAAAGAACTTTGAAAAGCTACCGCAACCGCACTCCCAAACAGGCGCCTAGTAAAGTGTTGGAACTCAGAGTCAAGCTTGGTAGAGAGTTCTCAATTAGGTGAGAAGCCATTTGATAAATAGAAAAACTAAGAACAGGGAAGGCAGGATCAATGATTATGAGTAGAGCATGAGAATCATATAAGACCTTTGCGTAGTAAAATGCTGCATATTGACTTATGTTGAAGAAGAAACTGAACAATATTACAATCCTAAGGCTACTTTGTCAAGCATATTACCTTATGCAAAGTGGGGGAGCACTGTGTCCACTTCGAAAACGTAAAAGTCGAGGATCTCCATCAGTTGTATCAAAAACCCAAATCTAAACAGGGAAAGAAAGATCAAACCCAAGTATAGGATAAACAAACCAAATATTGGAATTCACAAGCTAAAATATTGCTGGTTAAGCAAATTCAATGTCCACTGTAAGGAAACCATCATCATTATATTATACTTAGTGTCCAATGCAATAGCTCTAGGTACCTGTTTTGTGGCAAGTTTTAGAGTTTCTTACTTAGGAAAATTCTATAAAAAAGTACAGCATGTCTCTGCTTTCAATCTTGAAAATCGTTGGATACTTGTATCATCAGATGGTCAAGACTTGAGGTATAATTGCCCAATTACTTCGGAACATTCTAAAAAACTAGGCTGCACAATGGTCAGTTCAGTCTATACCATCTTTCACAGGTTTCAATCACTTTGTGATGCTAACAGATATTGAATTGAACAACTAAATACTTAGACCATCAGAATTTAGTGCTGAACAAAGCAAACAGCAAGAGGCATGTCAAAATAGGCACCAAAAACTCAAAATAAAACATAAATTAAAATGCCATGAGAAAGGCTTTCAGCACGTGGCAAGACTGAGAACTTATTGTTGTAGCATCACCTTACAATCCACTTAAACAAAGTAACACAAACAGGAATAGAATGAAACAACGACAAAAAAATTATAACTGCACAACTTGTTATCAATTTATCACTTCATCAATTATTAGTCATTATTAAGAAAACAAAATCTAAAAACATATGCAGAAGCCGAAAGGATTCTTACTTTAATAGAGTTATCTGCTGACGAACTCATCAGCACAGGTTCATTAGCAAAAAAGTGCAATGAGATTATCGAACTATCATGAGCCTCCCTAACAACTGATTGTAGTTTTCTTTTCTCCAGATTCCATATGCTTATAACGCCAGATGAACCTCCTGATGCTAAAAGTGGTTGTCCATCTAAAATTCCAAGAAAAAGAGCTTTAACCTAGAATCAAATTATCAAGAACAACATAAAGCTGTTCCTGTACTGAAATCACAGACCTAAAGTAATATAACTAATTTACCTGTACTGAAAGACAATGAGGTCACAGCACCACGCATAGAATGCACAAACGTGACCACCTCCTCATCATAACGAATATTATGCACATGAATCTTCCCGTCTGCACAACCAATCGCAACAACATCCAATGCAGGCGAGGACACACAACTAGTCACTGACGAACCCCACCCTTTAAACTCATACAACATTTTCTTTGTACTAACATTCCAAAGCTGTAAGCCACCCTCCTGACTCCCAATCAAGACCTTATTCAAATAAGTATCCGGATGCATCATACAAGTAGGAATAAATTTATCTCCCAACAGAATATGCCCAACCGGCACATTACTCTCATCAACCCCTTTAAAACCCCAAATAAACAAATTACCATCAACATCAACACTTATCACATAATCCCCAAATACAAACAACGAATTTACTTTCGCACTATGCCTGGTCCACAACGCCACCTGTCAAAACAAAAACAAAAACAAGATTCAGTAATATTCATATATTTCACATATCAAGTAGTGTCGTTCCAATACTTTTAAATTTAATTTACTTGATGGGCGCGTTTGAAGACGGCGATATGGGTTGCGTAGGCGACGAAGGTGAAGTCACGATAGCAAGCTAAAGCGCGGATTTTGTGAGGGAGTTGAGGGCTGACGATGACTAAAGTGAGCTTTGCACAATTGTAAACTTGAAAAGCTTTGCCTACACTGACTGTGACGAAGGTTTCAGTGCCTAATCTTTGTACTGAAAACGGCACGCCGGTTGTTATGTATCCGATGGCTCTGAAAGGTTCAAAGATACCCATCTTTGGAGAGAGATTGAGGCTGGAGTGAGATTAGGGTTTTGAATTGATTTTAATTTGAGGGGAACGGTGTCGGTTTAGTGTGCTTTATGAGTTTAGATTTGGGAGAGAGAAACCCTTTCGATGAGTGTTTAGGGTTTAAGGGACGAGGACGAAGAAGAAACAACGTCAATATGTGGGCATGAGTTATTCAGGGGCTCATACCAATTTTTCCTTGCTTTGTGGTCAGGTGAATAGAACCTAAAGCCCAATTTCGTATTCTAATGGGCCATCATGGCCCAGTAATGGAATGACAATTAGCTCGTTGCTTAAAATATTTCAGGCAAATCTAAGCGTTTCAGCCCATGAATACAAATATAGCAATGTATGTTGAAAAAACGTTTTGGGAGATCTGGAGCAAAACAAATTCGTTCAATTTTAATTAATTTAATAAGAAAATAATTAAACGAAGAAATCAAAGTATTAATTAAACCATTACCATGAATTTATTTAAAAGCACACAAAATCAGGAATTAATTAAAAAATCTTTTTCTTAAAAGAAACAAAGAATTTGATCAACCGTTACTGGATCTGGTAAGTCAATCATAATAATTTACCCGTTAAGCACTGTTGTTTTGTTAGGCCCTATAGAATCAAACCCAGCATGAAGGCTTTTATTTTTTAAAAAAAATCTTAAATAAAATGTTATTTATCTAAATTATTTTACAAAAATAATGTATAGCCTAGAAATTGACGATGAAATAGCCTGCAAATTTTAGCTAGATATACTTTGTTATTCTAATAATTACAATGTGCTAAAAAGATGAGAAAAGATTGGTGTCCCTAATTAATATAGAAATAACCACTTAGTTCTTACTAAATTACAATATTATCCCCGATAGGTAGCCATATCACAGCCCTCCTGAAAAAGCAACGATGTCGTTTGGTCGGGGTGCAAGAGTTGCTGCTCACTAAAGAAAAGCACCCCTAAATATTGAGCTATCATAACACTTTATTCAAACAAAGATACGCCCATTCCTAATCACCAAAATACGTTATCATCGAGAGGGCAACATGATGTACGCCTGTACCGAATTGTAATTTAAAGTAATATTTTTAGATCATTTTCATATATAATATAATGATATCAGAAATAATTTTTAAAAAATAAAAAAATAAATCATTTTGATATTTTTTTAAATAAAAAACACTTTAAAAAATAAACTTGGAAACATACTTCCATACAATCACTAAATCATCAAAAAAAAAAAAAACTCACTGATTTGTACTTCAAACCAACAAGGCAACATGACAGTGTTGTTAGTGAGAATTGACTCGTGATTTTAATGTGAAGCCTATCAATAAAACAGATTAAAATCCTAAAAGGTGATGTACGCCTGTACCGAATTGTTGGTAAACTCAAGTTGAAACAATCACCTTTCCATCATTTTCCCCATCGTGACAGAATAAGTGTCTAAATAGAAAAATTAAGGCAGCAGAAGTTTTCTTGTACAATAGAGAAGAGCATGGGACCTACACAACAACAGGGGTGCATGAATCTTTCTCCACTACTTGCCCTCGTCCATCGGATCATTGCGGTTATGAGACTGAGGTCTCAAATCCTTGCCCTCTTGGTTGGATTCCTCGGACTTTTTGGAAACTGAATCTTCAAGTGCCTCCAGAAAAGATAAAACTGTGAACTTGTCTGCATGCCAGGAGAAAACTAACAAGTATTAATCATAATTTAGTAGGAGTGCCATGCAATAATAGATTGATGAACAATTTATGTTGCCACTCAAGACTTCTTGAGTTGAGGTCTGAAACCAAAGGTTGCATGAGTCCATGGGCACAACATTTTATTCTTTTTTCCCTTTTAACGTGCCACATTTGGCATTTATCTTTCACATGAATCCCTCTGAACTTTGTTCATTTTCCCCTTGAATTATAAAATCAATCCTGGTAAGAACTTCCCACATTTTCCCCTTGAATTATATAATCAATCCTGGTCAAAACTTCCCAAAAAGGATTAACTAAAGACTTCAGTTAATAGTCATGAATATATGTAAATGATTTGCTCAAGAGAAAACCATGAATTCAGGAACAATTGATAAGCTGCAGGTTCAGGAGCCACAAACCACTCACATTTACTGGGATCGACGCCAAATTGAGACAAATCTATTTGTCCAGTTCGGAGAACCTTCAAACAAGAAGAAAAGTATCAGATCTTGTAAAATAGGCTATCATGAAAATGAAAAGGAAAAGAAACAGAACAAGAATGATGGGCTGCCTCGCATTTCTTACGTAAGTAAAAGAATCCACTTGCTGACGGAAAGGTGGGCTCTGCAACAAATCTAAGATATCCTCTGGAGTCCAGTGACCCTGCAACCTCATAATTACTATGCACCAACATAAAACATAGAGGAAATACCGAACATAAGACTGTCATATACCTCAGGTAAGTGAGATAATAATCCTTCTTCAAGAGGCAATGTCTCAATCAATGGCATTATCAAATCAGGCTTCAGTATATCCCCTAATCCTAAGCCTAGGACAGCAAAAGAAAACATCATGGAAAGAAAGATTTTACAATAATGCACCACCTGCCTGAGAACATAATTTGCAGGAAAGAAACGTTTTACAATCTTTTCACAGCTCACTATTCATATAAAATAAGCATTAATAATTACCTTCATCTGGATCACTCGAACTACCTGCACCATGTACCATCACATCACACAAAAATTCGATGGTCATACCTAATTACAGCATAAAGAGATATGGACAAAGTACTCTCAGATGAACATACCTCTAGCATCAATATTACTCAGGATTCTCTGCAAGTCTTCCAATTTCACTGGTCCTGATGAAGAGGTTACATCACTAATAGCTTCTGCACCAGGGTTTGGGACAACTAAGTTTCCAGCCCTGAAAGTTATGAGCAAAAATATCATCAGAATAAAAGAGAACACTACATGGTGTGTTTATACATATATTTGGCTCTTACTTTCTCCATAATAAAAATGCTCCTCAACCTTTCTTAAGTTATTTGCAATAAATCACAAGAACTAGATGTTTATACATAGACAAACACCAATCTACGACCATAGATTTCCATATAAAAGATCCCCAGGTTTTAAAAGTTATCCAAGGGCAAGCCTGTGCAAGGGCATAAGGGGATGAAGGATTACACAAAGGCTAAGGGGCAGGTGAGACGTTTCCTTAATAAAATGGTTTTGAAAAATTCCTTGAAATATATCTTGATATTTGTTGAATAGCTATTGATAGCAAGCAGCTTAGGTCATTTATGTGGAGACTTAAGAGGGACTTTACCACAGTTTAGGTCATCAGAGCAATGTATAAAACGAACGGAATCAGGAATGTCATCTTGGAGTATGCTAGTTTGTTGGAACAAAAGTACCTTGATGAGACATTATCTTCAAGCATGCCTTCAGAAACTTGCAAAGGAGCATCAGCATCAGGCTCTTCTTCATCAAGGAACTCTGCAAGACAACAAGATAAAGCAGTGACATTGCTGATATAAGAACTTCACTCCTGCATGCTGAAGTTATAAGCCAGGCCATTAGTTTGATGGTGTAGCACTGGTTAGAGAAATTGAAGGAAGACCAAAAATGAGGTTCACTCATACCGAGTGTTTAACTAGGAAAGGAAGGCAAGAAATCCAATCAGTCATATATGACCTTTCCGTGTAAAAGAGGTTTTCTTTATGAAATTGTGGAGACGTGAGAAGAAAATGCAAATGCAAGATAAAAAAAAGTACCCTCTAAGAGAGATGAACATTGAGCAATTATACAATGTTCTTATGTGAAATTAGCAAAAAGTGATTTATCAACTACATCAAATTGCCTAAATTTAGGGTTGGGGGTCTTTTTAAACATAAGCCAAGATTATTAGAAACAAAAAAACAAAGGGTAGATTGGTTAACCAAGGACTCAAAACATGAAATAAAAATACCTAACGCAAGATTAATATAATAGTTGACAGAGCTACATAATTGTGAGTCCTCTTCAGCTTTTGGCTCCTACAAACATGTTACACAAAGTGTTACAAAATCATGCAAAAAAAAGAAGCAAAGTCAATGTTACAGGTAAGAGGGTGAAAGGCATGAAAAGTGAGCTTAACCTGCATCCAAAAAAAAAACTTTCGGTCATCGGTATTGAATTTCAAGATGTAAACTCTTCCCGAAACTTGATCAACCTGAATAAGCAAAGTAATCATGATGTTACCACCAATTATTAAAGACAAATATCCTCCAACTTACAAAAATTGAGAAAGAAGTGAGTATACCTTCTCAAAAACTGCCTCTTCAGGAAAAATAATCTGATCCTATCAATCACTGTGTCAAGAAAAAAGCACGAAGCTCCAACCGCAAGAAATATCAACGAAACAAGCATACAAACAGAACAAAACAAAAAGATACATCTTCCACAGCATTCAAATTCCTATCAAGCCACTGAAAATGAAGCAAACCCTCCTCGCCCTGGCAAAATTCAAAACTTGTGACTTCAAACAGGAAAATAAGATGCTAGAAAAACACATTATCTTTCACTAAGCAAATGAAAATCTTTACATAGGCACGAACTATATGTAATACTAGCAAAAGAAGAAGAAGAAGAAGAAGTGCAGATTACCCTTCCAATTCGAACAAGTCCTTTTCGCAAATCAGGAACAACCTTTTTACCATCAAAAGTCATTTTACCAGCACGAAACTCCATCATAGTTTCCTACCAAAAAAACAACAATAGCACCATAACATAACCTCGTCAAGAAAACCGCACTCATAGAAACAAAAACAGCAACTTGAGGCTCTAATTGATAAGATATAAATATTTTAAGAAAACCCCACACTTTTAATAGTGGTTTTGTTTACCTGCATTGCTGGAATAGCTTCAGCTGAAGAAGAAGCCGTCATTATTCTGTACTTGCTCTATCAAGCTTCCTTTCTCAACGCTTAATGAAAAACTCAAATTCCAAAATCAGAAACAGCATTAATAAAAACAAAAGAAAATCAAGAACTGGGAAATCAGCTAAAAGGCTTACCTGGTGAACTATTTGAATGATTTCTAGAGAGAGAACTTGGGGATTAGAAGGGTTTTTATTTTTTAGAGCTGTTGCTGTTAGGGATTTTGTTTCTGTTTTCTGTGCATTTTATATGTCTATTGGGGCTCGGTTGATTTTCAGATTACCAAAATGACACTCCAAGTTTGATAAATATCTAACAAGCAAGGCTTCATGTTCGAGGCAAATATTCGCCTTAGCCCCTTATGTTGTGAGTTTCGTACATTCACATCACAATAAGAAAGACAATGAGAATATAAAAGACGAGATAAAATAGGAGATCAAGATAAAAATTTATTTGGTGGTAATATATAATATATGGTGATTGTCTCTGTATTATGTGTTCATTGATAGTGAATAAAACAAATATGATTTTTTTTATTTTATCTTGAGTATGTATTTTCATAATATATATGTTTAAAAAAATATTTAGATAATATTTTTTTTATAATATTGAGTGTTGAAATTAATAATAGTATAATAACTCTAGCGATAGAACTCAAGTTGGCTCGTGACATTTATTAAAACTCTTTTTTTTGTAACGTGAATGTTCGGGTCAGCTTGTGCACACCTCGACTAATCCCATAATTCCTCAAATGAACGATCAATTATCACCTTTTAGTGAACCTGAGAGTTATGAGACTCGAACCGGTAACTTCTACGAAGAACCTAAAGGCGGATCACTGAGTTGCACTTCTCAGAATTAACATTTGTTAAAGCACGATCAAAATCTTTATTTTGTGTGTGTGTGGAAAAGACAGTTAATCAAAATGATATCATTTTGATACTTTTCAAAATTAGAGTTAATTCAGATCAAACTAGTTCCTATTCCAAGTTGATCTCTAGAAAAATCATACACAATCATAAGCTGAACATAAAAAAAAATGAAAAGAATAAAACTCCATTCATAAATTGCAACACTAGAAGGTAAAAATCTTCGGATAAAACTAAAAAATATATATAATAAAATCTAAAATACAAATTATATATGAATTGACAAACAATGATTAATATAAATCCATATATGATGATCGGGTAAAATCATAATCTCAATGATAACTACCATAAACTAGATTGTTAAAATACCTTTTAAAAATATAAAAGGACTAAAATGAGAAGTTGGAATTTCTAATAAACCCAACACCAAAATCTTTACTGTTTGGCTACCATTACAGTGATTAGACGACTAACGAGCACTGAACATGATCAAATACATGGAGGAGGAAAGTTTTCAAGAAACTCAGTGAGATTCTAGTATCGAGTTGTAGAAGGCAATATTATCAATTTTGGGGTCAATCGCTCAAATCTTAACATAAGGGGGCAAGATGATTATTCTCTACAAATATAGGGAGTCAAAAAGGTGATTTTTTTTTGTCAGCAAAGCGCTGTCTAAATGAGAGAGTAGGGTTATATTCGTCATTTGCAAAATCAGAAATCCACATTTTTCATCCCTATCGACCAGAAAAGAATTAACAGTTCATTAAAACAGAGTGTTTGGAGAGAGAAATGGGGGAGACTCGGTCGAATTCTTCTTCAATTTGGCAAGAAATTGAACAATCTGAGAGGTAAATAATTTTTTGCAGAGTGTTTTGATCCTTTTCTCTCAAATCTTTTTGCGGGATTCAAACAAATTGTTTTTGTTTTTCGCAGCTACTTAGTTTGTTCAATTTATGAAGAGGCAGCAACTTTAGCTTCTTCAATTATAAGACGATTAAAAGGCAGTAACGTTTCTCATAATAATGAAGCTTTTGATGAGATTGAGGTATTTGACATGTTGGAATCAGCTGGAATGGTGTTTGTTCAGGCTTTGAATCAACTTGGCAGGTAAAGATGTGAATTCTCCCATTGTTTTTGCTGTTTTTTTCATATCATTATATTTTTTCTGAAGTGGTTTTTATGGGTTTAATCAGTTTTGTGCGGTATGTGTGGTGATATTGGCAAATTATGGTGACTTTCTAAATGTAATGAAATTTATGACGTTTAATGCAGGACATCAGATATTTTAAATGAGCTTAGAGTGCTGTTTGTTTCTGCTACATCTATTCCTGTTCAAGTTCTTCTCACAGGGTATTCTTTACCTTTTCCAAATCGCTGTTTTTATTATTATTATTATTATTATTATTATTATTATTCAGATGGGAAAGTTATTTTGCTTTCAGTGCACGTGAAGGGTTTTAGTTTAATTATTTTGTGCTTTGATTTGTTTGTATATCAGGAAGTGCTAAAAATGCTTCTTCAAATGGTTTTGCTTCGGCACTGAAGATGTGTATTTTTAGCTAATGATAGTGTAGCTTTGTTCTTGAGAGGGTTGATAATAACTTCGTGTAACACTGTGATAGGCTAATTTAAATAAGTTTTTGTGAAGGTACTAGGAGTTTATTGAACGTTTAGTATCTTCAACCCGCTTATTAATTTAGACTATTAATTTCGACTATCATTGACATATAAGTTTTGAAAAAATGCCTTGGTCAAAAGTTTTCCTATATCTTGTGGAGGTAGGTGTCACTTTGATTTCATTTTTATTTGCCAGGGCATGTTTTCAGATATCAGGAGCTTCTTCTGCTGGTGTCCGAGAGTTTCTTGAGGAGTTCCTCGGCAACTGGAGTTTAGTGGATGGACAATACTATGTTCTTGTTGGTTCAGGAGCAGATGGTGGTGTCCAGGATGGATGTGATAGGAGGTATATTTTGGAAGTTGACAAGTATATGGAGGTTGTTGAAGTCTATGCTGTGACACTTCTTGGTATGACTCTGAAGGATATGGACAGTGCAATCTCATGGGTCGAGAAATCTGCATTACCTGAGGAAAGACAACGGGTAAAATTTAAAATCTTGCATCTTATGTTGGTGTCCGCCACTTTTTTGAATTGCTTGAATTAACTGTAAGATGAATGTCCATAAATCAAATAGTTGTGGAATTTTGACTGATCTATCTTAATGTCTTATTATAATGCCGTGTCCTTTTCAGGTACTTTTGAGGCGTCTACACTCTCTATATTCTCTCAAAACCATAAATTCATCACAAGTCTCAGTGGTTTCGCCAGAAAATAACCATGAAGCTCATTATTCTTCGTCAAAAGAACCAAAAGGTTTTGAAGGATCTCCAAAAGGATTAGAAGCCAATTACCTGCATGCTAGAGAGCATAATACAAAACAAACAATTTTGAAGCTGTCCAGGCGTGTCGATCCATGTCTTTGGTGGTTCCGGTCAGTGAATTTGAAGTTTGGGAATTTTCGAGTGGTGATAACAAGCGGGAAAATTCTCCTAGGGTTTTTGTTCCTTCTTACATATTATGTTCTCCGGAGGAAAGGGGCTACAATGAATGGGTAAGATGTGTTATTGCATTCCTTCATTCATTCCTTTAATGATAGAAGGGGCACAAATAGGATTTTACTTAAAGTTCACCATGTCACTTGCTTCATGGTTATGCATGCAAAAACTGAACCTTCATGTGATTGAAAGTACAAAACTGAATTATGCCTTTGTTCCAAACTAGTTAGGGATGGCTTCCTAATTGATGCTTTTAGACTAATTGTGAAAGTAAACCTTCACATAGAAAGTAAACCAGGAAAAGATTAATTGTGCTTCCTTGTTAGCGGTTTTAGAGAACTAGTATATCAGTGGGTATCAGAACTCTTTCAAAAGTAAATACCTAGATCACAATTATTGGTTGCTGAATTCTCATACAGCTTGAATAAGAGCTGCAGAGGAAATCAAATTTCCATTTTTTTCATTGATAAATAATCCTTATGTGTCTATATATATATTGCAGATTTGTTAGGAGGCAAGTTTCGGCTGCAAAGAAGGCTATGGTAGACTTGTGGCAGCTTGCATTTTCATATCAAGTGAACCCTCTAGCTGTGGTTCAACCTCTCCCTACTGCAACACGAGGCGGCCGGTGATGGCACCATTTTTCCAATTATGCTTTCCTTTTGGATCCAATTCACTTTCTGTCATTCTTCTTGGGGATCCATGAAGTAGCTCAAATTAAATTGCAAATACGTGTTCGATTATCTAGAACAAAAAAAAAAAAAAACATTCATATCAATAACATAATAATGATGTGTAGCCAATGATATACCATTACACCGTTGGACTGCGTTGTTCTTCCTTTTCCCTTTTGGATATTAGATATATACCATGCTTGGCTTGCAATCACTGTGTTACGCGTATATATGTTTAAAATAGCTGAATAGTATTTAATTAATTTTTTTTATCATACTTTTGAGATATAAAATCAGAATTAAGAATGGTAGAAAACTTTAAATTATTTTAAGAAATATATTTCATTTATATTAAATTAAAGGTCCGTCCCGCTACGACCATCTTCTACCGGCACAAAGCATTCGAGCATCACTTCAACAGCAACTTTGAGCTTGCAATAGCTCTCTAGTTCGTCAGAATACTTCAGCATAGTCTAACTGAGGTTGTTTCATCAACTGGAAAGGGTTGTCCCAAAAGCTTCTGGAGACCAATAAAAGCATCTTCCCACCTACTACTGCAAAACCAATTGTTGTCAGGGTGATAGTTTTGCAATCTATCTCTTGATTCTAGTGGATGGTGTGTGGACTGGCGGAAGAACATTAAGAAGAAATCGTTTTTTTGTTCAGTATGCCAATTAGATGAGAGAAAACAGGGTGATTTTATACTTGTTGTAGGTACTGGTTCTGTGAGCTATATCAGCTACCTCTTGAACCAGAGGAAAAGAAAAATGAAACTAAAACTGATTGTCTCCTACAGGAACTGCAGTTTAATTCTTCATAGCAGCAGTTTTATAAGGGGGAGACTTGGATTTCGGAGGAAGATTATTAGACAATGTCGATTTTTTAAAAAAAGATTAAAAAAAAAGAGAATAAAAGAAAAGAAAAATGTGTTTTCACACCAGGAGTGAAAAGCTGAACACAAATAGGTAAGGAAAGGGCTTAGCTTTGGATCCAATTCAAGGGCAGACCGGAGGTTTCTGATCTAAATCCACACCTCACTCATGCATTCTAACAAAGAGATTTGACTTTGTCAGAACTTCATGCACAACCCTTCTTTCATTTGCTTTTTATGAACACAGCTTATACTAACCTCTCCTATTCTTAGCAAACCAATTGTCTCTTCCTCTCTGTGTCTCTCACCTTTCTTTCTATGCCATCAAAACTTCACCACCTTTCCAAGCTTCCTCTCCACCCCCTCCCACCCCAACATTACAGT
Organism: Salix exigua; assembly: GCA_032356905.1. Taxonomy (NCBI): domain Eukaryota; kingdom Viridiplantae; phylum Streptophyta; class Magnoliopsida; order Malpighiales; family Salicaceae; genus Salix; species Salix exigua. The sequence continues at coordinate 4,373,022 of CM063593.1, read as the reverse complement.
CCTCTGTTGAAGCCATTCTTGACTGCAAAGGGCGCGCATGCCTCCCCACCAGTGCGCGTCCCGCCAGACTATAGCATCATGGGTTTTGATTATAAGCCCTCATTTTTTCTTGTCTTTCTACTTGTATCCCTCCATTTTGTTGCCTCTTCGGGACTGACAGACTCAGAAATCCTCCTTAAGTTCAAAGATTCTTTATCGAACGCATCTGCATTGTCTAACTGGAGTGACAAGACCACGCCATGCACAAAAAACAATGCAACGAATTGGGATGGTGTGATTTGTGTTGACGGGATCCTCTGGGGTTTACAGCTTGAAAATATGGGACTGGCTGGCAAGATTGACTTGGAAACTCTACAGGCTTTCCCAGATTTGAAAACACTAAGCATCATGAACAATAACTTCGATGGTCCCATGCCAGAGTTCAAGAAAATTGTTTCATTGAGAGCGGTTTATTTGTCCAACAACCATTTCTCAGGGGTTATTCCACTGGATGCTTTTGATGGCATGTTGAAACTGAAGAAAGTGTATTTAGCACAAAATAAGTTTGCTGATGCCATTCCTTCCTCTTTGACTGCCTTGCCCAAGCTTTTGGATTTGAGGCTTGAAGACAACCAATTCACTGGACAGCTACCAGATTTGACTCAGAATCTCCATTCATTCAGTGTGTCAAACAATGCATTGGAGGGGCCAATCCCCGCAGGTCTCAGTAAGATGGACTCGAGCTCCTTTTCAGGTGAGCTGCCCTCTTGATCTAAAGATTATTAATGGCACCAAAGCAATATATTGCTTCTATTAACCTCTATTAATTTCCATCGTCATTGATTAATATAAGATGTTGGATATCTAATCATCATTACTTCAGTTTTTCTGAGACTTGAAAAAATGACTCAGACATTGATTTCCCCTCTTCAAGAAGTATTTAGAATATCGACACCTTTTGCGCATTAATTCACCACAACAAAATTGATTTTCAGTACCATTTTTCAGATTTCTAGCAACGCTTCTAAAGGATTTGCTAGTATTTGATCACATTCATACCTTTTTTGGTTGAGCAGGCAACAAAGGTCTATGTGGACCGCCATTAAAGGAATGTAATACCACCAGCAGCAACTCTGATTCCAAGAAACCACCTGTGCTACGAATTGTGATCATTGCTGCAGTTGTGGGGTTGCTACTGGGTGCCATTGTTGCAGCATTCTTGTTCCTTCTTCGTCGACGTCAAAGACAACCATCAGCCTCAATAGAAGCGCCGCCGCCGCCGATACCATCAAACCTCAAAAAGAAAACGGGTTTCAAGGAAGAAAACCAAAGCCCATCAAGCTCACCAGACCACTCGGTAGGTAGCAAGAAAGGGGAAGCTCCAAAGCTGTCCTTCGTGAGGGATGATAGGGAGAGGTTTGATTTGCCGGACTTGTTAAAGGCCTCGGCTCAGATATTAGGAAGCGGTTGCTTCGGGTCCTCTTACAAAGCAGCACTTAGCTCCGGGACGATGATGGTGGTTAAGAGGTTTAAGCAGATGAACAATGTCGGGAAAGAAGAGTTTCAAGAGCATATGAGGAGGTTAGGGAGATTGAAGCACTCTAACTTACTTCCTCTCGTGGCTTACTATTATAGGAAGGAAGAGAAGCTCTTGATCACCGACTTTGTCGAGAAAGGCAGCCTAGCTGTTCATCTTCATGGTATGTTTTCAGCACAAAATTTGGACAGTTAGTAGTGTAAAATATAATTTATATATTTTTTTAATATATTTTTTCAAATAAAAATCTTTTGAACTTGAAATTTATATATACTCGTAACTTAAAACTGTTAAATGAAGATTTAAAATATAATTTATATTACTTTCTAACATTCATCTATCCATATTCAATGTGCCCACCATTGTTGAGTGGACAGAATCACTCTACACGTGCTTCCACAAATAATTCGTTGTGATTATCTTTCCATTCATTCATTTGTGCTGCTGCCATCGATTTTCTTTCAGATCATCAAGCTCTAGGCTTACCAAGCCTTGATTGGCCAAGCAGATTGAAGATTGTCAAAGGAGTAGCGAGTGGTCTTGCATACCTCTACAGGGATCTTCCCAACATAATTGCTGCCCACGGCCACCTTAAATCTTCCAATGTTCTTCTAACTCAATCCAACGATCCCTTGCTCACTGACTATGGACTAGGTCCTGTGATCAACCAAGAGAACGCTCAAGAACTCATGGTGGCCTACAAGTCCCCTGAATACCTGCATCACGGCCGGATTACCAAGAAAACCGATGTATGGAGTCTTGGGATGTTGATACTCGAGATCCTAACAGCGAAGCTGCCAGCAAATTTCGTACCGCAAGGCAAGGTGAGCGAGGAGGAAGATTTGGCAATATGGGCCAGCTCTGTTCCTCGTGAGGAGTGGACTAATGTGGTGATTGATAAGGAAATGACCGGCGGGCCAGCACGGCAAAATGGCGGCGGCGAAAGTGAGGTGATCAAGCTATTGAAGATTGGCATGAGTTGCTGCGAGGCGGATGTAGAGAAGAGGATAGACATGAAGGAAGCTGTTGAGAGGATTGAAGAAATAAAAGAGAGAGACAGTGATGATGATTTTCTCTCCTCATATGCTAGTGAAGGGGATATGAGATCTTCAATAGGAAAGTCTGATGAAATCACATTCTCTTGAATATTCCCAGTATGGTTGAGTTACAAAACTGGATCTCTAATCTATTAGAGGGGAGAGGGGGTCAGAAATAATATTTTTGGAGTTGAATTGGAGAGATATTGGGTGTTTTAGCGTTAATGTTTTTGAAAAAAAATTGATTTTTTTTAAAAAATAATATATTTAGATTAGTGTTTATGTCAAAAATAATTTTTTAAAAATAAAAATTATTATTTTAATATATTTTTAAATGAAAAAATATTATAAAAAACAACACCAACTACACTGTTAAATATGTTGGGGGTGATTAATGGCTTTTGTGGCAAATTTCTGTAATGTAATTGGTTAATTTAGCTTATCCATATAGACCGCTCTTGTAGCTAAGCAGTCCATGGAAAGACAAAAACTAGCAAAAGACAGGATCTCGTAACCCTAAGAATCTAAACCTGCCCTTCCGTGCCTTACAAGCCAAGTCTTCTGCCTAGCTCGTTCTTCATTTTTTTTTTTTGATATCTCCGTGTCGAAACCCCACTTCCTGGAAAACACACTTTGTATACCTAGATGAGTGAGTAAAACATCGAGCTATCCTAAACTCTTACGAAGAGACTTGTAAGACTCGAACCTGGACTGTATTGACAGACCTCAAGCGTAGCTACTACGCCACACCCCTTGGTGCAAACCATCATCACGCCATCTTGAAGTGTTTGCGTTCTTAATGACGAGTATCGATGGATGCTGCTGCCAATGACTTCACCTTCGATCGGCAATTAGTTTCTAGATGAATTAACCTCTATTTCAAAAGAAAAAAAAAAATCATAAAACTTGAAAATAAATCATCAACAAACCTCAATTATTCTTCAAAAACATATGAAAAAACTAAAACTATACGTAGGACCAATCTGGAATTTTGTTGAAAAACTCCATAATAATTACCAAAACATCTTTCAATCATTTATACTTCAAAGTTATTTTAAAAAAATACATTTTTTGTCATTTCCTATTAAAACCTTATTTATCTTTCAAAATATCATTAGAGCCTCATGTGGGCTAAAGAAGATTTGGGAATTGACCCATGCCTAAGATCTTAGGTTCAACCCAGTGGAAACAATTCTATATTTCTATTAATTGGACCATCAAATTGGATTTAGGGTTTGTATACCCATGAGATTAGTCACATCTTGGCCCAATATTAATGCTAGATTCGTTTGTAGTATCACTAATATTAGAGAGAGAGAGAGAGAATATTGCTTTGCATATAATTAGGAGAAGGCGAGCCTATCCAAAGAAGGGTTCATCTCCCTCCCTTCTTAAGGAGAAATGATAGAATTTAGTATATGTTCTTGGGCTGTTCATTTTCATGATATATACTTGCTAGTTACAGAGATTCTACATAAAAAACAAACCCTTGGGAAAGTTGGTTAATCTAAATTCTATAACTACCTTAAAACCAGTGTGGTATTATTGGCTAATTTTGGGAGGCCACCAACTCATTTTCATCGACTATTAAGATGATGATGGTGTTTGGTTATGGCTTTAAAGCATATTTCAAGGAAACCAGAAGGGGCTATCATTGAAGTTTGGTTTTTTTTTTTTTTCTGAGCTGAAGCTGATTTGATTTCCACGGAGACATAGATGGCTAGGAGGAATGGAGAAAAGAAAGAAGAAAGTGTAGCAGTTGCCATTGACAAGGATAAAAGTAGCCAACAAGCTCTCAAGTGGACTGTGGATCATCTTCTCACCAGGGGACAGGCTCTCACGCTTCTTCATGTTAAACAAAATCCGTCATCCATCCCCACCCCATGTGTGTCTTCTCTTCTTCTTGTCAAAAATCTTTTCAGCTCTCGCTTGATATTTGATTTGGTTGCTCGTAATAAAATCTTGAGATGGAATGTTAAGCATCGCATTTACCACCGTGCCAATTGCCCCTGGTTGCAGGTGGAAACAAAATCTCCATCAACGAAGTCAATGACGAGGTTGCGAGAACATTTAGAAAACAAGCTGACAACGAAGCCAAATCGTTGTTCCTTCCATTTCGTTGCTTCTGCACAAGAAAGGAGGTGATTTCAGCTCCCTTTTTCCATATCAGATCCCCATTTCGTTTGGTTACGTGATTAAATTTTCACGTGCTACACTAAATTAGCGATAGAGATAGAGATTTCTGGGTTTTCATCCTTCAATCTCACTGTTGGCGTTTGATGCAGATAAAATGCAACGACGTTATTGTGGAGGAAATGGACGTTGCCAAAGGAATAATAGAATATGTTACCAAAAATGCAATTCAGGTTTTGATACTTGGTTCATCATCGAAGGGAGGCTTTGTCAGGTAAAGCATTCATGGAGGGCTAACTCATAACTCAGATTCTCTTTGGTACCTAGAGAAATATTTATTTATACGACAAACAGAGATTAGATTAAAACAATAAGTTTAATTCCCTCGGCTAAGTTGATGCATAGAGCTTGCAATTGTTGGTTTGGTTTTCAGATTTTTTTTTATCTGGAACTAACAAAGATATAGATGGATAACTGCCAGGACAATGTTCCATCTACTTCTCTATATAAGGTTCAAGAAACTTCAGATTTCCATCTGGTTTCATACATTGCCATATCTCATTCTCTAAGATATAAAGTTCGGAATATGAATTTTGATATCCTATCAATTATGTTTTTCTTCCCGACAGAAAATTCAAGAGCACAGATGTTCCAGGTAATGTGTCCAAAAGAGCACCAGACTTCTGCTCTGTTTATGTCATCAGCAAAGGAAAGATCTCAGCGGTGCGATCTGCTAGTAGTTCACCAACTCCAAAAAACTCCATTCAAACTCAAATGCAGAGCAGGGCCAACAACAAATCCGATACAGTTGAAACCCTTTCCAAGTCTAGCCTGTCTCCCAGTGGTCTGCCTCTCTAATAAGCATTTTGTTCTTCGCACCACTTTATATGGCTGTCATTACTCATTAGAGGTGTATTGATCTTTTACAGTACCGGAGAGGTCACCATATACCCTGAAAGGCCTTCAAGAAGATACGGAATTCAGGTACGTTCGACAGATAAGCTTCTCTATGGTGTACAGGTGTAAAATACTGATGAACCATCAATAACCCATGAGGCTACAGGTTAATCATATAATTTAAAGTCTAAACGGATGGAAGCTTCTTCTCATTCTTTTCCAGTAACAATGGCAGGCAGTTCTATGTTCTTATTGAATTATACTGGTTTCTTTGAACCTTTCAAGATTTGATTTCAATGCTTGACAAGGAACTTTCAGCTTGACATATTAAATTTATCCGCAAATTTTTCCATGATACACACCTTTTTTGGTTGCTTCACCCATACCCCTAGTCCGGCATTACTGCTTTCCAACACCAGCTTTAGAGGCAAATCAAAGCAAAGCCATAATATTTCTCACAACAAAAACTATAGCATCCATGCTTGTGGCTGCCTCGAATCAGTGTCTGCCGTTTTGATCGAGCACTGATAACAAGGCTCACAAAGCACCAACAAATCTTTAAGGAACGACAATTTGATGATGATGGCAATTTCTAATTAGAGACTATCCTGATATTCAATGAGAGGACTAACCTGATAATCATCGAAACAGGTCACCATTCACTAGAAGAGGTGGAATCGCCAGATATGAGTCCTCCATTCCAGATTCCGACATATCATTCGTAAGCAGTGGAAGGCCAAGCACCGATCGCACATTTCCTTCTTTCTATGACGCTTTTGAAACTGGAATGACACCTCGGACATTTCCTGCTTTCTATGACGCTTTTGAAACTGGAATGACACCTCGGGTTTCAAATGGCTCAGATTATGACTATAGATCCTTTGGGTCATTGTACTCAGGAAACAAATCAATAGATGCAAGTTCACAGAATAATTTCTCACAAACCTCACAAGAAAGTGGCAATACATCATGGTCGTCTTCACAGAACATGGTAACAACATAAAGTCCCAGAGAAGGCATAGTTAATGCATCATTATACACCAACCAACATGCATCGATTTTGTGTATGATCCTGATTGAACTGTGTTTCCTGACAATCAAGGGGCGGGTTCTGGTTGGCTTATCCCAATAGATTTCCCAGAAGTTATAATTTTCTCTGCATGCCCATCATCTTTCCTTTATAATGCTATAACATTTGTTTTTCCATATATTTCAAAGAATGTAACGTTTCAATAGCAGTTATATGATTACCTATAGAAACATGATCATTCATACCAAACAAAATTTCTGTGAATCATGGAAAGAAGGCAGGTTGACAGGGAGATAAATAATAAACATTAGGGCAAAAGTGAGGCATATAACTTACAATGATTCACATTAGAGTAGACAGAATACAGAAATCTTATTCATGCTTCATTCAAAATTTATAGGACGATGTGGAAGCTGAGATGCGGAGGCTCAGACTAGAGCTCAAGCAAACAATGGACATGTATGGCTCAGCATGCAGAGAAGCACTCACAGCAAAACAGAAGGTACTGACAGTTCAAATCTTCTTTGACAAGAGTCTAAATTTGTTAATTCTTTGGTACATAAGTCCATCTTTCATAATGAATTTATCAGTAAATTTGAAAATATATTTATGGGCGTGCCATTATTCAAGCTCTCTTTTCATTCTCTTCAGACTGGAAGCTCATTCTATGCAACTCAAACTTGAAAGTCAAAATAAACAAATAGCTCAGAACATCCAAACTCTCCAACCAAAAGCACCAATGGAAACATTGAATTGAAATTTTCAATGAAACCTTGAGTTGAGCTGCAATTTGATTGAATTCTAATTAAATTTCATTACAGGCCAAGGAAGTTCATCACTGGAAATTGGAAGAACAACAGAGATTAGGAGAAGCGCAATTCACAGGGGGAGCTGCATTGCAAATTGTAGCAAAGGAGAGAGCTAAGTGTAAAGCAGCCATTGAGGCAGCTGAAGCATCTCAAAGGATCGCCGAATTGGAATTACAAAAAAGACTAAATGCAGAAATGATAACTCAAAAGGAATTCCAGGAGAAGAATAACGCACTAGCATCCATTGCAAACAATGATCTTCGATATCGAAAATACACAATTGAGGAGATTGAAGCAGCAACAGATGAGTTTTCAAACTCGCTCAAGATCGGAGAAGGAGGTTATGGACCTGTTTACAAGGCCTATCTGGATCATACACCAGTGGCCATTAAAGTTTTGAGTCCTGATGCAGCTCATGGAAGGTCACAGTTTCAGCAAGAGGTTTGGAGCTCTGTCCATAAACCAAAATTAAAGGAGTAAATAAACATAAACCTACAAGTATCCATCATAACTTTATGGAAATCAAACTAAGTAGAAAACTGAATTCAGAATGATGATCACTAGCATCCTAGCAGAAGTGATTAAGAGAATCATTTAATACGAGGTTTACACTCACACTTTTCTTCAGAAACTACCAAGGAGTAACCAAACCTGGTGATTTTTCAAATGCCAAAGAGCCTACTAAAAAAATAAATTATATTTATTTAGCCACCAGTTCTCCTGCAACAAAAAGGTCTGACAATATTGTGAGCTAATCCACTACCTACCTACAGCTCAAAAAAGTTGAGCTGCAACTATTTAATTCAAGTGAGCTTTTTTTAACTTTTTTGATTCAGGAAGAAAACTAAACAAAATCCAGTGTAATGGCACTGCCTTTTTTTTTTTTGTCTTCTCTCTTTTCTTTTCTTTTCCCTTCCTATTGAACCATCTGTTCTTAGGTGTATTCTGAATTTCTGACAACTCTTATGCAGGTTGAAGTATTATCCTGCATAAGGCATCCAAACATGGTTCTCCTCCTTGGAGCCTGCCCAGAGTATGGTTGCTTAGTTTATGAGTACATGGCTAACGGAAGCTTGGAAGACTGCCTGTTCCACCGAGGAAACAATCCACCTCTTTCTTGGCAATTAAGATTCCAGATTGCTGCAGAAATTGGCACCGGCCTTCTTTTCCTCCATCAAACCAAGCCACAACCACTTGTGCACCGGGACCTAAAACCAGGAAACATTTTACTTGACCACAACTATGTCAGTAAGATTAGTGATGTTGGCTTGGCCAGGCTTGTCCCTCCATCCGTAGCCAACACTGTTACTCAATATCACATGACATCAACAGCTGGAACATTCTGTTACATTGACCCAGAATATCAGCAGACAGGAATGCTAGGGATAAAATCCGATATTTACTCACTTGGTATCATGCTTTTACAAATAATAACAGCCAAGCCACCTATGGGATTAACTCAACAAGTTGAGAGGGCCATTGAGAAAGGAACTTTTGCAGAGATACTCGACCCAGCCATTCTAGACTGGCCCGTTGAGGAAGCCATGAGCTTTGCCAAGTTATCTCTTCGTTGTGCAGAAATGAGGCGGAAAGATAGACCAGATCTTAGAGAGGTCATACTACCTGAGCTTAACAGATTGAGAGAACTTGCTGAAGAAAACATGCCTGGCATCATGCTTGGGGGCAGCGCAGGAAGCTCCCCTCATCACAGCCAATCTTCCTCAGTCCAAGTGAGTTTTACATGCTTCCATTTTATTTTTATTTTTTTAACTCTGACGGGAAAAAATCTGCTTGTGCAAACTTCAAGTATTCCTAGGATAACATCTACTAATTTCATAGAAACTCGTAGATCTTACAAGGTACAACCTCTGCAAGCTTTACAATTCAATCATTTCTGATCTGTTGCCAGGATGTGATCACAGCGACCTACAATCTAGATATGACAGCTCAAGAAGCCACACAAGCACACCATCTAGAGGAAGAGGATGAAGGATGATTGAAAACTACTTTGTTGTAGCGAAGAATCTGTATTTGGCTTTCAACGATACCTGAAGCATGTTTTACTTTCTTTTGTAGCTCTTGGAAAACCAAACTTGTTTTAATGCTGGTATTGGTTTCTAGTTAAGAGAGCATTCGACCCGATATAGCCAGATCAAACAGCATGTATTCTGATTTCTCCTGTATGACAATTGAAACTGATCAGTTATATCTCAACCATTTCCAATTCCACCTTCAGCCACCAAGGGGCACCCATCGCTGGATCAGCAAGATTTGACAAACATTCTAGGAGTTAAGACGATAGGGGACACCTTTTGGACAATTAACTCAGTCATCAGACATTGCATTGCTATTAAGAACAGACATATGTCGAAAATCACCATCATCTCCACCAAAAGGCAAGGTAATAGTTCCAGGTTGCATGTTGACTCCAAAATCTAAGAATCTAAAAGAATTTTATATGAGCATACAGTCAAACCAATCAAAATTTTAACGGTAGCATAAGGCCAACAGTCAGTAGTTTCAAAAGATATGTTTGCTCCTGTGTAGTTTCCTGATATATATTTTAACGAACTCTCTCTGCAAGTCCACTTCCACTGCCTCTCAAACTCCATAAATGCCTCTGAACTTGATTGGAAATCCCCATGCCTAAAAACACAAGCACTGAAGGATCTGTTAATAACACTGGAGAATTAACCAAATGCATCTTGCTCCTTATGCATCATTGACACAACCACAAGTCACAAGATAGTCATGTTTCATATGCTCAAGGCCTAGATGGAGATCCCATAACAAATACATTGTTGAAAGCCAGCACCTGTACGTTAAATGTAGTAAGATCGGGGATGAAAACCAGCTTCCAACATCTTCAGAAATCCCCTCTGCAAAGTCTTAATCTTTAAATTAGCAGCATAAAATAGAAGAAGGTTCCAAAAAACGTTTCCCACAATTTTCCATAAAATTAGCAGCCTAGATGAAGTATTCGTATTTCCCAAGTCTTCACCTTAGGAACTCCCTTGCCTGCAATTTTTTTTTTCCTTTACAGATGCAAATTGCATTGCTCTGATTCCTTCTCTCCATGAGAAGTCTAGAGCTTTTAAGGCGATCTTAGGAATCTTCCATCTCTGCCAAAGAATCATGACTACTATACATAACAAAATCATTCCCAGTGGCAGAGTCTACTTGTAGACCCTTTGAGACCATCTTCTTCAAAGTATACTCCATCAAATCAAGTTGACCACCCTTTCCAAAGCAAGAGATAGCCAGTGAATAAACCTGATGAAAAAGGACAAAAGTTCTCGAAGAATTCAACTGATCAAATAATTTTGATTACTTCATCAAAAAATCCCACTCCTTGTTAATGAATTCCAAAACTATCTGAACACTAGGCACAAAAGAACTATACAGCATTTCCTCCCATATTACCTGTGCTTGAGGTAAAAGGCCACTGTAAGCATAACAAGGCATTATAGCTGAAAGAGTTGTGTTGTCTGGTAAATAAAAATCCTTCACATTTCAACTTTTGGAAAAGCTCGCCAGCTAGATGGGCCCTTCTTTGCTTACAGAATGTCTGTATCAATGTTGCACAATCCACACAAGTTTCCTTTCCACTAACACCTTACACTTCCATTGCCATATCATCTGTACTAAGCAATGAGCAAACCCAATAAAAATATGCTCAAAATTTCAATTTCCTCCACGACCTTTCAAACTGAAACCATTTAACAAAAAGTTACGATCTTTTCAAGAAACTCGAGCACAAATTCTGACACAAATAACCATAACTAACATCAAAAGTGACTCGTACAGAATTGTCAAAATCCCTCTAATATTAATTCAAAAGCAAAATTGAGGTTCCGTTTTTTCTTGTTTTAAGTTCTCCTTCAAGTAGAGTTCCTGCCTTCTAAAGGGAAAGGGGAAAAGAGTAGTGCTGAAGGGTTGACTATAATGTGATCAAAGAAGGATCAAACCCATATACAATTCCATAAAAGATTGAATTTTGCATCTTTTTATTAACACACTAAAACATATACTTTAAGATTTGCGGGAAAAACAATACCTTTAGAACTAAAAACCGTTTTTGGGGGGCTCTTATGATGGAAAAAATAGCAAAACGCTTAGGTTTAAGTCTTTAAGAGACCCAACAAGGTGAGCATGACCAGTTGCTGCTGCTGCTACAGTTTTTGTTTCCATATCTTAAACTTCTTAGCATAATCTTCGAAAACACAAAGACAACGACAACCGTTTGTCTCAGAGAAACAGGTTTTCGGTCCTGTTTTTTGCAATCTTTCTTGTCATCTTAGCTGAATTTTAGAGTGAACTAGCCCATTTGCCCGCGCAGCGCAATGCTGCTGGCTGTAAAAAAGAATAAAAATATAAAAAGATATATTTAAATATTGATAACATGTTTTTGTTTTTTTTAAATGATTTTAATTATAAATTGAATACATTTTAATCGCAATTCATAATTAAAAAACACTATTATAATTCACAATAAAGTAATTATATTTTATTATGCCTCAATTAAAGACTAGTTAAAATCTCCATTAACTTTAGCTAATATAGAACTTGATGGATGATATCTTGAGAATTGATGATATCTTGAGAGCAAATTCATAGCCAAACAGATGAGCCACACCTATTCGAGGTTAAAAAAAATAAATTCATTTGCTAATAGGGTAATGCTCAAAGTGATGAAGAGAGTATTGGAAGGAATAGGCATTCTTGATCCCCTTTATGACAAGATTTTTTAACAGTAAATAGCAAATTGTTTTGGTTATAATGGAAAAAAAACTATAGTTCAAGAAAAATAAAAAATAAAATGATGATGGATGAAGAAACAATTACAGTAAAAATGAAAATTAGAGGGAAGAAATGATTTAGGAGGGGAAAAAGAAGAGGCAATAATCACTGACTAATAGGTTGTTTATTACAGACAAATAATAATAATGATTGATTATAATTTAATCAAAATAATTATCACTAAACACTGTTTATATTCCCGTCTCCGCTGAAAAGTGAAAACGTTAAAGCATCTCTCTCCCACAAATTTAGCTCCGAAGAATCTCTCTTTCTTGCACTTCACTTCTTTAAAAATTGCACTACTTTTTCTCTCTCTTGAATCTCTTTACTTTGTACTTAATATCTCTCCGTTACACTCTCTCTTCCATGTCAGATACACTTGTAAACACTCCAGAACCCTTTCTCTGTATGTAACAAAAAACCCTTGTCTTGAATTTTTAAGAATTCAAGTTTTGAGGGTTGCCCATGTCTCAGTTTGGTCTGAAAATGGAGAAAAAGAGACCAAGAATCAGTCTTTCTTTGTTTTCAACCTTAACTGAGACCTTTTCAGTTGCCAACAAATCACCTAGGTCTTTGGAGAATGGTGGTGCTGTTGGGTTAGGAATAGTTGCTGCTATGGATGAGTCATCAGATAAAGTTTCTGACTCGAATTTGTCACCAAGATCCAGTCCTCTCCCTATTGTTTCTTTGAAGAAACCTGCTTCTTATTTCAAAGAAGGAGGTATTGGGGTGTCGAATCTTGATAAAGATAGTATTGGTGGTGGTGTTTTTGTTGTTGATGGGAATAATGAGAGTTATACATGTGTGATTTCTCATGTTGGGAATAATGTAATTAAGCAGAGTGTTTGTTATGGTGACAATGTTTATATTGATCCAGAGAATGAATTTGATTTTGGTTCTGGACTGGTTTATGCTGCTTCACCACCTGTTAGGATGCCCATGGATGCTTCTGTTGCTGCTGGTAGGAGGCAGTTTTGGAGCAAGGATTTCCTGAGTTCATGCTATAATTGCAAGAAGATGCTTGACGGGCTGGACATCTACATGTACAGGTACATAAATGATGGTTTTCTTGGTTTAATTTTAGTGGTTAATCACTTGTTGGGAATTGTGTGAATTCTGATTGATTGGATATGCTTTTTGTTTATCGATTGTTGCTTAACTTTGTATTGCTATGAAATTTTGTTGTTTGGGAAATGCAAGCTCTTCATTGGCAATATATTAATACATGTTGATGGGCTATCAGTCAATGGATTCTTGGCAAATTAGTGTTGGGACAAAATCTTGCTTACTCATGTTTTTTCAGTCATGACTGTGTTGTCCTGTTTTTTGACTGAAAACTTCCACTTAATTAGAAGATACTTATTTTGGTTTACTTTGTCATGGAAAATGTGGACAAGAGATAGTTTATGCAATCGTATAATCGATCAGGTTTTCCTGTAGTAGAAAAACGCTCCATCCATGTAGAACATATTTATGTTTGGATTTCTTTGTTCTGAAAAACACGTGGACTAGAAATGGTTAATATGATTGTATTATAGATCAAAGATTCCATACAATTGGAACACTAATTGAACTTGTTCTATCTTTTGGACACAAGAGTCTATATAACTTGACTGGTTTAAACAAGTTCAAAATCAGCTGCTTCGTTGTCTGGTTTAATAGCATTTAAATCTATCTGTATATTTATTGTCTGGCTATTTAAAATTAGTGACTTGGGCCAGTGCACCTTATCTCAGAGATTTTGATTCAGAATGGTTTTATTCAGCACTTATCTGGGGTTCGGTTGTCTCCCTGAATTTCATATGCTTCAGGCTGCATCTAGGAATTCAGAAAGAATTGTTCAGCAGTGATTGTCTTTCAATTTGTATAAGAATCTGGACGCGCTGAATGTTTGGAATAGAACTCTGCAATCTCATTTTGTCTTTCATTTTCTGCATGCACTTTGAGAAAATGTTGAGATAGAACGTTTCTATTTTAGGATGCATCAGACCTCGTTATGAAATGTGCATAAAGTAATAAGGATGTGAATCTGTATTTTAGTTAGAGCTCCTAAAAAATAGGACCAGCTAATTCTCAAGCAGAAGAAATGCCATTTTAGGGGTTGTCCAAATTGATTGTGGTTGCCAAGAATGAGGAGGACATAAGACCAGAGTTGGGGTGTCAAAGAATCATCTTACCTAAAAGTTTAAACTGTTAAGCGAGTCACCAAGATATGATTTATATTATTCTCTAACATATCTCCTCATGTGAAAACTCTTTGAGCTTGAAACTTTACACAAGCTCACACTATTTTGTGTCTAATTTTTATAAGTAGAATGAGAGTATGAATTGTTGTCTTCGCGGTGTTTTTGGTTCTTGGTGACAATTTATAAAACAAAGACAAATGTGGTAGCTTTTAAAAAGAAAAAAATTGAGGCTGGGATTAGAATTTGCTTGGAATTTAGATGGTAAGCTCTAGCTGGTAATAAGTGATTTGGTTATTCCGTTCCCTGAATTTAAGTTGATACGTTTCACTTTATTTTGAGAATTATGCTGTAGTAAAAGGCCCAAATAATTCTTGTTTGCTTATGCTTGTGAGGCTTTGTTAGGATATTCAACTTGAGCCTCTTCATATCTCATATCTTACACTCATCTTCCACTGCTAAAATAGAATGGGGTCCTTGTTTTCAGGGGTGAAAAGGCATTTTGCAGCCCAGAGTGTCGTGACAATCATATCAGATTTGAAGAGAAATGTGGATCTGAAGCTCGGAAGAAACAAGAGTGCTGCTCTGTATCGCCCACCTCCTCTCCGCTGTTATTTTTTGCTGGATTAGCTGCTGCATAGAGTATTTTACAAAAGCACCAATCTCTGGTAAATAAAAGGATAGTAAAGAATACGAAGGATATCCCTAAAGATAAACTGCCATTGACTGTATGGAGATACAGTAGACCTGAGTTTTTAAGAGGGTTAAAACAGCTGGTCTCCACAGCTTAGATTGCAAGAAAGATTCATTCTTCTGAGATGTGAGAGTTTTAGAAAGGGTTTTTTTCTCAATCCAAAAAGGGTATCGTAAATAGACATGAGTTTTTCAATTTTACTATTATTACCCCATGATCCATGGGTGCATGGCAATTCAGTTTAATAAGTGCCATGAACTGGTATACAAATTCTTGAAGGTATCTTCAATAGATATTTTTCTATAAGCTTTTAAACTGTTAGTTCATTACTCTGTTTTTTTTTATATTTGAAATTTTGATATTTATATGGGGTTTTTTCCCCCATTATTGAAGTTTGGACTCTCATCAGGGACAGGAGCACCTTTTATTTGAAATCAGACCTAACATTTATGGAGTCCATTTGCTTTGTTTAAAAGAAATACAGGGAAAGGGTTTCGATATAGATTTTTCTCTTCTTGAATTAGAGCAGAGATGATTTGAGGTTTTGTTGTGGAAGCAGATTCTTAAAAATCACAAAAGTAAAAGTAAACAGAAAGTCACAAGCAAGAATGATTGAGATCTTTGGATGAAAAACCTCTTATGTACTCGTAGATTCAGAAAGAAAAAAAGAACTCGCTTAATCACAGCATTGGAAACTAGCAGTTGTTTTATTTTTCAATGGACACCTCTACAGAGCAAAGACAAACCACCTAGACTTGAAGGTCTCGATAGTTCTATGTAGTACAGTCAAAGAATATTATGAACTTATATATAAGAAAGATGTATTCCGGCATTAAATAAAAGAAATTCCTTTGATTTTTATATATGTCTTGACTTCAGAAAATATAAGTTCTAACATGGTAAGATAAGGATTCTCTTACTGAGAAGATCTTTTCTTACCTTGGACAGACCATTAGAAAGAAAATATAACAAGATCTTGATTTATTTCAGATAAATAATATGCAGTTTATACTAGGTAAAGATGTTTTAGGAGTGATATATGCTCTCTACTTATAACCTATTTGCTCGCTCAAACTCTAGTAAACCAATAGGTTTTCTAATTATCGTAAAATTATATTAGGTGATAGATTTCATTCCCATAATTTTATTGATAATGAACAAAGTTTTCTTGTTTTTTCCATCAACACCATTTGACACTAGATCCCGCTCCGAAAAATAATCATCGCGATGTTGTACACATTGATCATGCTTCAATTTTCAAGTACACCATATACATCTACCATGGAACCAATTAAATGTAATATACATACCTCTTTTTTTGATGTGTCTGGGACAACTTGCGCGCATCTCTACTAAATCCTCGGACCCACTGAACATCCTGCAAGACCAATGAGCATGTAAAGCACCGTAGGAGTGACAGGCGTGCCTCACAAAGCTTGAACTCTGAGGTGAGAGAGGAGTCTCCTCTATGACTACCAGGTAAAGACCTTGTTAACTACCTCCTATTTATAATTAATAGATAACATAAGTGGCTTCACATTGCTAATCCAAATAATTAAAACTAGGTATAGTCTTCCAAACAACTCTTAGCGCTCCTGTCCAGGATATTCCATTCCATAGATATGATGATCACATGTGATTTCGATTCCAAATAATTTTCGTGTTTCGAAAATATGCATTACGCTATCACTTGAAGGAAACCGTTACCATCAATGACTTATCACTAGTTTTTTTTTTAAGATTTATTAATGATTTTTTTGTCGGTTTGTCTGTTTATATTTATTAATTTTCTGGCAATCACTTTTCTTTTTTCTCAACAAGAACTGTGAAAGATACAAAAGCTTAGGTTAATTATAAATTAATGGACTCTTACAGCTTAACCCTATTTTTCGTAAAAAAGAAATGAAGGAAAGGACGAAAGGTGCGGTCATCAAATGTGGAGCAACGGAAGTGGTCGCAGCATATCCATTGGAAGATGCTATCATCGCTAACCCACAAGGGAAGGAACCCACGTTCAGCATCACTTTAAAATGATCTCTCCCTCTCTCTCATCTCCATCACTATACCTAGCTTGCCATGAACCCTAAATCGGGCTGCTTGAAGATGATCATGGCTAGGTTTTTCCTCTTAGCTAGAGTCCCAGTCCCACCATGCATGCACGGCGTGGCGGGAGGCGGCGGAATACACGAGGTTATGGGCTGTTACATTGGGTTAAGAACTTGGTAGAGAGAGCCATTTTCTCTCGCAGGGCAACCTCAATCCTTTGGCATTTTCACTTTGAGAGGATCTCGATCTATCCCTTACTTCACGCCATGGTTATTATTTAGAAGCTCAAAAGTTGCTGGAAAAAAGCTTCAACGTCGTGATTAAGACAGAGTCGGATCCTACTGTTTAGCTAAATATGTAAGGAAACTACGGTACCGTTTTGTGTTTTCTTTTTCTTTTTCATGTGGGAATGTTTATTAATTAGCACTGCATCTATATTAGCAGAAGTTTCCATGCAGGGTTCTTGCAGCGTTAATTATTATGTGAGCTTAACTCCCAGTGTCCATGCTTAAGCTTAATTAACGTTTGAAGCATGAGTGATGTCGTTTGTTTCTTTTAGTGTTTGCATCAAACGGCAGCTGGTCAAGTTTTTCTTCTGTGATTCCAGTTAGATTAGCACCAATTAACCCCTAAACATTTTGCTAATCATTGCATCAAGAAGAGCCAAACTGGTCGATCGAGCCCTAGCTTCTCTAACTTCTACGTCCACTTTATCAATTAATTAGCAACGTACGGCTTCCATATCCTCGACTTAATCTAGCTACTGGGATTAGTATACTAATCAGTAACTTAAGTGAAAGATTATTTGATAATGTACAGAAACGAACCTTCCTGGGATTTGAGCAGAGGCGAGCATTCTCATGCAACTCTGGCCAAACGCTACAGAGCGTGCATTCCAGGGCCATAAAAAAAAAAGAAAAAATATATTGAGCTTCACAAAGATTTTTCATTTATTTTGATTTGTCTCTTCCTCTCTCTCTCTCTCTCTCTCTCTCTCTCTCTCTCTCTCTATATATATATATATATATATATATATATATATATATATATATATATATATATCCCGATGCAGCAAAATAGCTCCTTCGTTAATGTGTTCATGAAGAAAAAAGAATCATTAAGCATAAGGTTCCCTATATATATATTCAACTTCGTGAGGTCCCCTGTCGATAGCTTCACGTTTTGCCTTGAGATGATTTGTGTGTTGGGAATAGAATTAAATCTAATTAAAAACTCCTACTAATGGTGTTATGAATTGGTAATTATCTAATTTTATTTTATGAAAATTATCTAATAATATTCAGCTCCACATGCATAAGCGCATGTTAAATCAATATTTATATATTTAAACATTCTCTAATATTAATGATCACTTAAACCCATCTCCTCGAAATTCATTAGAAAGTCATCAAATCATAATTAGAACAATTTTTTTTTTTAAAAAAATAGAACTCTCTAAAAAAAGGGTTTTTTAAAAAAAAAATGACTAAATCATTTTTATAAAAACCCATTTAAATTTTAATAGGATTCCTTGCCTTATTAGGCTAATAAATAATTATCCATAAAAAATTATATATATTTAAAAATAGTTGTATATTTTTAAAAAATGGTAGGTGGTCGTGGAACTCTCGTCCTCAAAATCCAGGTTGCAAGGTGAAGCTTTTCCTTACACTTGTAACCTCTCCACTAGCCCCTTTCACAAGCAATGTGAGATAAAGCCTTGAACCTTGGGTTGGAGCCCGTGACTACCCATTTCTTACCCTAACTGTAGGGTACAAACTACAAACTTGTTGGCAAACCCAGGCTCTAATATCAATTATTAGGTGGTCTTGGATTTATTTTTTTCTTAAAAGCTAGCTTATAACCTTTCCCTTACACTTATATAAACTCTATACTAAAACAAATTGTTGTTTTTGGTTGCACTGTAAGAAAAATAAATTTAATAGCTCTCAGAATTGATTTCTGGAGAAAAAGAAGAATGTTCTCGTAATTATATTATAAACAATTTGTTCATTTAAATAATAATAATAAAAGCAATGCCTTCGATAATTTTGAGGGGAATGTCATGCAAGTGGACAAAAGTTGCGAAGTCCGAAACCCATTACACCTGCCCCTAAAATTACAAGTAGACATTCGTTTTCAGCACAGGGTCCAACGACTAGCAAACCTAGAGAGCTGGAAACTTTTGTTGCCTAGACCAAGGATCTCATGGGATAATTAGAATGTGATAATCTGGTGGGACAAGATAATGATAGAGCTAAATTTCTCCCTTTATTTCAACAATTTCGAATCAGTCTTAACTAAATAGATCATCATCATCATCATCCAAATATTGTATGAGCATGATGAACTTTAAGCAATTTTCATTCCCAAATAAAACACAGACAACATGCATCAAAATTTCATGAATAATTCTCAGTGTCCAGCCTGTTGAAATTTACAAGCTCTAAAGCAAGGCAATGCATCCAAACTCCAAAGAGAAGTGATACCCTGGCCTCTTAACGGTGCTTAGCTGAAGATGGTTGCGATATGAGAAGTGATCACCTATTTATGCGACTAAATTAGTCAACTGTTTGGCTGGTATAATTTGTTGTGGCTGCAGGCACAAAAGAAGAAAAGTGGAATCAGATGAGAACACCTTGCGCATATATCAAGATAGAATTCAAGAAGATTAAAGAAACCATGAAGAAGATTATATCTAAACATTTGCCAAGACAAACTACTTTCTTTAACATGACCCGGAAGTTTCACGGGTGTGGAAGACATGGTCAGCAGCATAATCTGAAAGGAACTAGAGGGGAGGGGGGATAACAAAAGGCATAATTATGATCATAATCTGGGAAGAGCATAAGCATTTAAGAACATGCTTTGACTCTACTATCATAAGCAAGAGCCAAAAGGACATGGACGTCAGTTTATTAAGTTGAGGTGAAATTGAAATGGGGTTCATGTTAACCGAAAATGTGCAGATTTAACCAAGCAAACCACAGTGCCCCCAGGCCAATTTTCAAAGATGAATGGGATTATATCAGCTTCTTACCGCTGCTAACTCCTGTTCATGCTTTGGAATGAAAGAGGTATCAACCTTTCCGTTTTTGAAGTCCTGTCAACAAGGGTGCACATGGAAAGGCAACATAGATCCAATCAGTTCAAGGTTCAACAAAATACATGGTTTTTTACAGTAAAGTTCATAAATAAATTTGCAATAATAGTTTTCCTAACCTCAATTTCAAGGATAAGTTTGTGGTAATCTATTGTTGTCGGAACTCCTGGATAGAGAAAGTGAGAGATTGATTAAAAGTTTAAGAATATACAGAATCTAAGAGCAAAAACAAATCGCTTCTGTGAAAAAAAAAAAGAAAGATGTGCTTGATTGACCGAAAAGCCACAATTGGCTTGTTTACTCTGCTGCAATTAGCAGCAGACTGAAACAGATCAAAGGATAGTGGTTAGTTTACAGAGACCCTATATGGATAGTGGCTCACCAACTAATCAAAGGATGAGACTCGTAAGAGGTTTGTATTTGCATGCATCCATCAAAGAAAGAAAAAAATGAATGTGCTCTTTCGATACAATCAATAACTCAACTCAAGAATTAAAAAATGGGCACCAGTGTGGGGCATGTGGGGCACCTTTCAAATACTTGGACACTTACCAGTAATAATAGTGTCATCAAGAGCCCTTTTCATTCGCTCAATTGCCTTTTCTCTTGTTGGAGCCCAGACAATAAGCTACAATATGTTCCAAATGTCACATTAATTAAAACCATAAGATGAAGCCAATTGTTCAGTAGTTAGATAAATTGTCATACATAGTAGCTTTAAACTGCAAACACAATGCATCCAAGTATCAACTACAAAATTGACATGAAGGGCAGGCCGGGCGAGAAGAAAAAAAACATCTTCATTAAGTGTCATAGAAACACTTTTATCCTTGACAATGAAAAAGAAATGAAGATATCTAGCTTAAGTAGGAAATCCATCGAAATGATGTGTCTTCCAACTTCAACTACATTCTGAATTTTTGAATCCCTATATTGATTAGGACTCCAGTTAAAACTCCAACTTAACTTTAATTGACTATAATGCCTTTAAAATTTTAGAAACAACTGATATTTGACCCAAACAACCACTTCAACAAACCTCATCTTCATGGTTTAGAGCTTTTGGTAGAGTGAAAATTCCCAGTCTAGTGAAGGAAATGTAAAAGCACCCAGCACAAAAATGTGGCCCCAGCAGAATCACATGAACACAAGCTCAAGGAAAAGAAACAGATTTTAGAGAAAGCAAACAAGTCTAACGAGAGGACAACAACAATGATTGGCTCAGATTTGATGTAGACAATCCATCAAAAGAAGTTTTGAGCAAATAGGTGGGTACACCCACACAACTCATTTCACAAGGCTGTACCAAACTTTGTGTTTGGCAGTATTGGGTTACACCATAAAAACTAGTGTCTTTCTGTCACCAGCATACAACTTTATATCAATGGATGAGAACTTCAAAAAGAAGATAATCACCTTAAATTGATAAA
This sequence comes from Salix exigua, assembly GCA_032356905.1. Classification (NCBI taxonomy): domain Eukaryota; kingdom Viridiplantae; phylum Streptophyta; class Magnoliopsida; order Malpighiales; family Salicaceae; genus Salix; species Salix exigua. Next base: position 4,351,344 of record CM063593.1, on the reverse strand, counting down.
CATAGAACCTAAGCATCTAGAAGTAAATTTATCCGGATAGAACGAGATAGGCACCATTCTAGGTGAAAGAAAGTCATCAAACCAGACAAGTGTGGGGCTTATCATAATGTCCATGGAGTAAGTATCAATGCATTATCATTAGAACAGATGCAGCTAAACAGTTACAGAATTTAAATATGCTCCTAGGAAGAAAAAAACAATCACATTGAGGAAATAAAATGAATGCCCCTTGTCACATGGCCAAAAACATAAAGAAGAACAAGGAAATGTTATTTGACAAACCTTTCCAAGTAGGGAGTCATAGCTTGGAGGAACTACATAATCAGGATAAACATGGCTGTCCATTCTAACAAACGGGCCTCCAGATGGCAAATATGCTGTTATTCTCCCTGTATGTTTAGAAGGAAGGGAATACAAATATTACATGCGGCTGGATAATTATGAAATATGTTCTCAGATTTTTGAAGCATATCCATGGAAGAGAAATCAATCACAGCAAGATGAATGAAATAATTCAACCAAAAGCAACACCAATAAAATCCAGGAGTTGTGTGAAATGAACCAAACATTAAATAAACAAAACTAACTAATGCAATGAACCTCGTGGCCAGTCACCTTAAAAAGATTATACCTTGGATGCATTCAAATAGGAAAGGTAAAGCAGAGTTTGGGTGGAAAAAGCCATACGCAATAGCAACTAGAAAAGTGGTGATGAAGAAGATCAAATAGCAGCAATAATTTAACACGAATGTAATGTTCAGCATATGTAGACATACCTGGCCCAGGTCGGAACCCCTTAAAAGCATCTTCTGCATTGATACGACATTCAATTGAATGTCCTCTAAGAACAATATCTTCCTGCAAATTGAAATCCAGAGAACTATCAAACAGATGTACAAGCATGGAGCATAAATTCTTCTATTTATCCTTTGTTCCAATACCTGTTTGTATTGAAGTTTCTCTCCCATGGCTACACGAATTTGTTCCTCGATCAAATCAACAGAAGAAATCATTTCAGTCACCGGATGCTCCACCTGCATTTTTTATTTTATCAAAAGAACTGCTAATCACCAAAATAGAGTTTTTATAAACACATTAACTGAAAACTGAATCACTAATCGCTTATGTTTAACCTGGATTCGGGTGTTCATTTCCATGAAGTAGAAGGAACCCCTTTCATCCAAAAGGAACTCAACCGTCCCAACGCCAATGTACCCTATGGATGCTGCGGCTGCAACTGCTGCATCACCCATGGCCTTCCGTAACTCAGGAGTCAAAGCTGGAGATGGTGCTTCTTCCAACAGCTTTTGGTTACGTCTCTATATAATAGTCATATTCAACAGAACCATCACTTCAGTATGCTAGGTTTAATGCTAAAAGTAAACATGAAATAACAGCCACAGCAACAAAAAGAAAGGGAGAAACAGGATGGGATCACTCTCAGAACATATGATAAGGCTTTTATGCATTCTATCTTATGATTGAACATGACCAAGCTGAAACAAAACCTCTCAGCTTCCTTAAAATTATTGATGCTCATGAAGATATGACCAAGCGTTATGAATTCCCTAGAATTGGTTTTTAATGTTAAAAATGAAAAGCTGTCTTCTTTTATGTGACTGGTCTAACAACCTTTCAGGAATAGCATACAAATGGCAACCCATTGTGATAGTTGCATGATAAGAAAGTAAACAATACCTGAATACTGCAGTCTCGCTCACCAAAGTGAACAACATTACCAAATTTGTCTGCAAGAACCTAAATAATGTACTAGAATGATTCAGAAGCTTTCACATTGATGTTGGGAGTAAATAGATATATAAAAAAGGAAAACAGCAATTTAGCATTACAGAACTGAACTAAATTATTGACAAATTGAAATTCAGCGGTGTCAGAAGTGTTATGAGAAAAAGTAAGACTACTTTTATCAACCTGGTTGAGTCAACTCAAAAGTCAAGAGTTTAGACTCACCAACACAGAAATTGTACCCAATTCATATTGGATTCAAGTTTTCAGAAAAGCAAATTAAAGTGCTTATTTTTTTACACGAACAAAAGGACATTGCAGCACATGAATTCAGATTTGGATTGAACTTCATCAGTCAGCATATTTCATTTCTAGATAGACCATTCATTCACTTATTTATCTTCACCATACAGCATATTTCAAGGTAACAAGAAGATTTTCATTGCTAAAAGCAAACTCTTAATAAATAGATTCCCCTACATTAACATTAACAAGGTTTCAGTCATTCCCCTTTCACACACTACTCTTAATGATCTTCCTTGGTAATTCTTAAGAAAACTTCATTAAACATAATTTCCTGCTAATTAAGGCTTAGTCCATGTAGTTTAGCAAGATTAATAAATCAGTCCTCATGGTTTTGAAAACTATATATTTAATCCCTATATTTTTAAATCTGTTTAGAACTTAATCCTTTTTCCCCTTTCATGTTCTTTTCCAATTTATTTTGCTTATTTTAATTTTTTTAGAAATAGAAAGAGGGCGGCAAAGTAGAAAGATATGATGGAAAGATTAATGAGAAAAGAGGGCAATTTTTGGAGCATAATACTTCTAAATATTAAGTGTGGTCAACATTGGTCAAAGGACTCTGATTATATTTTATACTACAGTGACTAATTAATTTGTTTTGATATAGTAAAGGGACTAAATTATAATTAATTCAAATAATCTCTGGACACAGATTACCTGGAACTCAATGTGTCTGGGATTTTGAACATATTTCTCCAAATAAACTCCATCATTTCCAAAAGCAGCAGCAGCCTCACTTTTAGCTTGCTGTAGAACAAAGGAAGCAAACTAAATTCAACCATACACAAACAATAGATTCTGTGCAACATGCTTCTTGGAAAAATATCCAACACTATAATGAACAGCTCCATACAAACTTCGTACCTGTAGCAACTTTACAAACTCATCAGGTTCTTTGGCAAGCCGCATTCCACGTCCTCCACCACCCGCTGTTGCCTACAGAACATGGGTTTAATTCAATAGAAGTTTCAATGCTTTTTAGTTGTATGCTTCATTTGCTTGGTATTAGAAGATGTAGATAAAAAAATTCCAAATCTCATAATTGCTAGTCCAGATCCTGTTTATATGAAATTCCTCTTGCATATTCTTCAGAGCCCAAATGGAGCAACAGTGAAACTACTGAGAATAACTAATTAAAGATGCAAACATATACTTTTTATATATAATCCAAGTGATAATTTCAGATAATTACTAAAATGGAATGGTTTCAGGGATATTTTAATTGGTTGTAGTTTTAATCCTTGGCACTATCGTACATGGTTACTTGGAGTGCATTATAGCTTTTTTCTCTATACGTGCACATGCACCCACATAGGAGCATATTTCCAGCAAGGATGGAAAAGAGCTCCATAAAATGTTTGCCGACTGAAAACAGAACAAGTCGATGGCACAGATGTGATCAAGCAAGAAGCAAGGAGAAAACACTACTCCATCCTTTCTGCATAAATCTTAACTGGCATTTGTCTGGGTCTGGAAAGGGTAGCAATGGTGTATATTGCAATTTCAATGTTGTCACAATCTGTATAAAACATGACTGACAAAGAAGGATTAGTATGAAGGAGATTATTTACCTTGATCATCACAGGATAACCAATCTCGTTGGCGAGCCTTATTGCTTCCTCGGTACTCTAACAACAATTTGTGCACAAAACTTTGTCAGATAACATCAAACTACATCTTCCTATATTATCAACGAGTAAAAGGAGCTAACCAAATAATTAAACTAAACTTGTAAGACATGCAATTGTTTTCATGCCAAAAAAAATTTAATCAAATAATACAGATAATGGCCAAACATGGCACCTGTAACAAGCCATCACTTCCTGGTACAGTTGGAACGCCTGCCTTCTTCATTGTTTCTCTAGCAGTTGATTTGTCTCCCATGACCCTTATACTGTCAGGCTGCGCAAAGCAAGCAAGAATTTGCATCTTTTTTCAGTTATGCAAGTGATAAACAGTCATAAGCATGAATTCATAGTATACTTTCACTAGGTAAAACCTTGATCAATTCTCAATCCAATTTCTTCAAAATATGCCAATGTAGTAACGCATTCAATTTCACCATTTAAAGTGCAAAACATTAGAGGTTTCAAGTACAATAAGGAAAGGATAATCAAAATGAAAGAAAAACGAGAGGAAAGTTTTGCTAGAACCATGTATAACTCGGCAGAGAACCTTTGGCAAGTTAGTTTATGAATTTAGAGGCATGACTCAGCATTCAATGAAAAACTTTTGTAAGATGGTGTATATACTTGAAGACCCCATGTGGCATTTTTTTTTTCCATGTCTTTGTGCTAAACCTGAGAATTTCATCAACTTTTTGCCAACACTTTTCTACTACAAAGCCACCTGAGTGTGTGAAACTACTTATGAACTCGATAGGTACACTGACTTGCATACAACCCAAGCTGAGATAGAACAACATGAACCCCATCCTAAAACCTACACATGATGAGATTATAGTGCAATTAATCACCTTCCATACAGAAGCAGTCACGATTAAACTAAAACTTCAGTGACAGGAAATGAATTTGCCTCAAGATATTTGGTGAATAAACCAAAAAATAACAACCACATAAGCAATCAAACTTTTTAGCATAAAGATAAATCTTCCCACTGTCCTCCACAAGCTTTTTACTACATGACAAATAACTAAAGGTAATCACCAAACATCAACAATCTGCATCATACCATGCTCATGAATAAAGATCTATATAAAAAAGGATGCCATCCACTATGGGATATTTTTATCAAAAAAGATTATAATAACAGTCACCATTATAACCCCAATTCTGGGGCATACTAGATTGAATTGCTGTTCAAAATCTGTATACAAGGTATTCCAAATATGGGATTTTTCACTTATCAGTCATACTTGAGAAAGTATTAATTTTAGCATCTAATTCAAGGCACACAGAATTTAAACAAAAAATGTAAAACAATAGTTGACATGTGATAAGCTAAGAGCTGGGAGATGAAGTATAAATCTCACTTTTACTACTATTGAGTTTCTTGATCTCTACTTACATTAGGCCCAATAAAGTTTATTCCATGTTCTCTGCACATTTCCACAAATACAGCATTCTCAGCAAGGAAGCCATATCCAGGATGCAGCATTGTACATCTACGACTGATAGCAGCAGATAAAACATTTGGGATCACTAAATACCTGTGGGAAAACAGTGAAACATACAAATAAAGTGTTATATTCCAGATCTACAACTTAAGAGTATCAAATTATTTATATATAAACATTGTAACTTTCAACAAGCAGGGGGACAATTATAATCATCAATATCAAACTGCTACCGGCAATGCTTTAATGAATAGGACATGAGGTGAGACATAGAGAGTATTGACAACTGTTAAATTAACAGGAATTGTTTCAGATTACTGACTCAGACTCGGAAGCTTTTCCTAAACTCCCCCTTGCTAGTTGCAAACTAATGTTCATGTGCAATGCATGTGACTGATAAAGGATATTATAACCACTTACGACTGGTTGCTGGGTGCTTCACCGATGCACACTGATTCATCAGCCAATTTCACATGAAGTGCATCCTTATCTATGGTTGAGTACACAGCAACACATGGTATCCCCATCTCATGCGCGGTTCGAATAACGCGAACAGCAATCTCTCCTCTGTTTGCTACCAGAATTTTTTCCGAGCGGCATGTAACCCCAAGAGCCCCTCCATTCTTAGCACAGTGACTAATGTAGGCAGTCTGAGCTCTCTGTCTAGGAAAGTTAACCTTATTTCCCATCATAAAGCTGCATTGAGAACTCCTGATTCCACTAGTTTTCCCCATGAATAAACCCTTATGCATTGAATGAATAAATTATTTCAGTATTCGTAACAATCACGGACTGGAAATCACAACCTCATAAAACTAAAAATGCATAGCAGTATCAATGGAATTCTTTAAAACATACAACAATAAAGCATGTTATATGCATCAGACATGTGCTTGCTATCATTTATCTTCATATTTCGACAACATTTTTAATGAAAAACCCAACCTTTGAGCTCTTTAACCCTCCCAAACCATCCTCACTATTTACATCACCCCACGTATGCTAGCAAAATCATAGAATTGAAATAACACCACATATCTACAACTCAAGTAAACCACTGAATTGGATTCAATTCCCAGCTCCACAAATACAAACTAAGCCTGACACTAAAAAGCCATCAACCAATACCATCCACCAAAGAATAAAACAAACAACGCCCACGATTCATTTCCTTCTAATGAACATTCCAACGCCAACCCATTATAAATCAAACAAAAAGAAGACAAATTTCTAACAAATCTGAACCGAAAAACAAGTCACGTTACGCAAAAACAAGCAAGCAACAGAACAGAAACATAAAAACAAAAGAGCAACAGCAACTTACTGGAGTAGAGGTAACAGATTTGCAAACAGGCAAAGTAGCCTCCATTTTGGAACCCAAAAGGCCTACAAAATCAAAAAAAAAACACAAACCCCACTTCAAACAGCAGCACAACAGTTACATTACGTGAAACATCAAAACAAAAATAACTAAATTAGATCATCACTAGATAAAGGTTACCTTGAAGAAGAAATGATGGGTTATTTTAGAGCAAAGAAAGCACGAAGAGAAGAAGGAGAGAGAGAGTATTTAAGATAGAAGTGAAGGAAGGGAAAGATTAGTTGGGACTTTTAGTTTATGTTGCTGTCTTGTCGATAGAAACGAGGAAGAGAGTCAGAGAGCGTGAGAGATTGGATGCTCCGCCTAAATGGGTTTGGGTTGCCAAACCAAAGCTAGAGATAGCTCTTTTCTTCTTGACTTTTTTTTATCTTTTCAATCTACACCGATCTCTTTTTAATATCAAATCATATCCTGCCACCTCGTTTTTATTAGTTCTCGGAGTAATTTAATAGCTTATTTAGTAGTTTCATGCTGAAATATATTAAAATAATATTATTTTTATTTTAAAAAAATTATTTTTACATCAGTACATTATATTCATTTAAAATAAAAAAACAATTTTTTTGAGATCAGATTTTGAAACATCATGCCAAATAGGTTCTAAATGTGTTTGGATGTTGGATAGTTTCAAGAAGAGCCACTCACTGAATCGCTAGCTGGTTATTTTTCTTTTATATCTAAAAGTTATTAAAATCATTTCTTTTTATTTCAAGTTATATATCTATTCAGATAACTTGTGGGGTCGGTTGAATACTAATTTATTTTTAAAAAATGAAAATCTATAAAAAATATTAAAAAAAAACTTGCAAGAACAAAAAAAAATAGCAACAATAAAAAAGAAAAATTTTATAAAAAAAACACGATGATAGAATTATTAAAATTAAATTAAAAATGATCTCAATAAAAAATAATATATCAATTATAAAAATATACATAAGTAACCCTCAAGTTTACAATAGAATCAATACACAATGACAAAACAAATTGCGGAACAATTATGTTGATTTTGTAATTATAATATTTTGAGAAAATATTAAAATATCAAAATACCCCTGAATAAAACATTACGTTTTTTATTCTAGAGTTAAATTAGTAATTTTGTTATGAAATAAAATGATCAATTTAATCTAGATAATTTTGTTATGAAATAACATTAAATGTTTGAAAAACATGGAGAAAACATTCCAACTCATCCTCCTTATTGTCATCATTGCAATTGGAGGTTAGAGCGATGTGCCCAATAGAAATTAAATTTATAAAATAGCTATGAAAAATAGCCTAAAAATGGGCTAGTTCATAATGCTTCAATTTTAGGTACACAATAGGTTGACCCTTGACGCAAACATTTGAAGTGAGGGTCCTAAAACAGGTTGAGGAGCAAGTAGTCAAATTAAAAGAAGAAATGAAAGTCAAATTAAAAGAAGATAATTGTTTATATTAAATGATATACTATGGTGTTCACTTTGATAAATGATATACTATTTTCCTGCAAAACTTTCCGACAACCACATAGCTCTCTGATGGTAGAAAAATCAAAGTTCCTCCTTTTTGGACTTGAAAAAGGTCAAATCTTAGTTATTTTTATCTAAAAATATATATAAAAAAAACTATCATATCAATCTTTAAAATCTCATCCTTAATTGATTAGTTTTCAAATGCTTACATAAACGTTAATTTTATTATCCGTGTAATTAGTTGAAATACGAGTAAGTTAGTTCGGACACCCACATTAATAAAAAAACATTTTTATTTGCTAAAAAAAATAAAAATCTAACCAAATAAAATTACTTTTGAGCCCTAATACACGTGATCAAACTTCATTGAAGATAAAGACTATATTCATCTTCTTAAATATGAATATAAACAATTAAAAATCAAAGTTATGGAATACATGGCTTCGTATTATCATGCTCTTCATCTCGGCTCTTTTGGCTTCGTGACTGTTTGAAAGTATGATTGCAGTTGTTTTTTAAAATGTTTTTCGTTTAGAAATACATTAAAATGATTTTTTTTAATTTTTTTTAATTTTTTTTTAATGAATATTGATATTTAATACAATTAAAGTAATGTTGATGTTATCTGCCAAGTACCAACTACGATGCTGACTATTGAAAAAGTTAATTCTTCGTCCTCCTACCTTGATTTTTAGAAAACCCATGGATTCTCTCACAAAACCATTGGCAATGGCCACCCACCCTCCCTACCCCCATCTCTCCTTCTATAATAAAAACCCATTTCCCTCGTTGCATATCTCAAAGTCACACCATCTCTCAAGTCTCAACATCTTTTTTCTTCTAAAAATGGCTCATTCTGCTACAAAATCAATGATTTTCACTCTTTCAGCAGTAGCATTTGTTTCATGCATGAAGTTTGCATGCCCTAATTACCTATCCACTGCACGATTCTCACAGCTGCCCTTCTCGATCATCCTCCCTCTACTTCCACTGATCTTATACTTTTTTACCTCCATTTTTGTCAGGTCTTCAGCAAGTAAGAACCTCCCTCCCGGCCCTGTCTCATACCCGTTGTTTGGCAACTGGCTCCAAGTTGGCAATGACCTGAACCACCGTCTCCTAGCTTCTCTGTCGCAAACTTATGGCGCTGTATTCCTGCTAAAACTTGGTTCGAAGAATTTAGCTGTGGTATCCGACCCTGAGCTAGCCAACCAAGTCCTACACGCACAGGGTGTAGAATTCGGGTCTCGCCCACGTAACGTCGTCTTCGATATCTTCACCGGCGGTGGACAAGACATGGTGTTCACCGTCTACGGTGAGCATTGGAGAAAGATGCGCAGAATTATGACACTGCCGTTCTTCACAAACAAAGTTGTGAACCAGTATAGCAATTCATGGGAGCAAGAAATGGATCTTGTGGTAGATGACCTCAAAGATAGCGAGAAAGTTAGGGCGGAAGGGATTGTTGTCAGAAAACGTCTCCAGCTGATGCTATACAATATTATGTACAGAATGATGTTTGATGCAAAATTTCAGTCGCAGGAGGACCCTTTGTTTATTCAAGCAACAAGGTTCAACTCGGAGAGAAGTCGGTTGGCTCAGAGTTTTGAGTATAATTATGGAGATTTCATCCCCTGGCTTAGACCCTTTTTAAGGGGGTATTTGAACAAGTGCAGGGATTTGCAGCAGAGGAGGCTAGCATTCTTCAACAACTACTTTATTGAGGAGAGAAGGTGATTAATTACTAGTTTTCTTTCTGTGTAGTGAAATGATCACCTAGCTTTCTAGCCCTAATTTGACCTTATTTGTGATTTTATTACAGGAAAATAATGGCTTCCAATGGAGAGAATCACAAGATAAGCTGCGCCATGGATCACATAATTCATGCTCAAATGAAAGGGGAAATCAGTGAAGAGAATGTACTTTACATTGTGGAGAACATTAATGTTGCTGCTATTGAGACTACATTGTGGTCCATGGAATGGGCCATAGCTGAACTTGTTAATCATCCGACCGTCCAGGAGAAGATCAGAGATGAAATCACAGCCGTCCTAAAGGGAAATCCTGTCACAGAATCTAGCCTGCATGAACTGCCATACTTGCAAGCCACAATAAAAGAGACACTAAGGCTCCACACCCCAATTCCCTTGTTAGTGCCCCATATGAACCTTGAAGAAGCAAAACTAGGAGGTTTTACCATTCCTAAAGAGTCAAAGGTGGTGGTCAACGCATGGTGGCTAGCTAACAACCCTGATTGGTGGGAGAAACCATCAGAGTTCCGGCCGGAGCGATTCTTAGAAGAAGACCACGACACCGATGCTGTCGTCGGTGGAAAGGTTGATTTTCGATTCCTTCCGTTTGGCGTGGGCAGGCGCAGCTGCCCAGGGATCATACTTGCAATGCCAATCCTGGGACTGGTGGTTGCAAGATTGGTGTCAAATTTTGAGATGAAAGCTCCATCTGTGACGGGGAAGATTGATGTGAGCGAAAAAGGAGGGCAGTTTAGCTTGCATATTGCAAACCACTCCACTGTTGTTTTCGACCCAATCAAAGCATGATATGATCACAAATTCAGCTTCGCCGGCATGTACCAAATCTCCTAGGTTAGTTGTTTGTAAAATCATTCACTTTTATACTTCATTATTCTCGAAATGTTAAGCGTTTTTTTTTTAAATAAATAAAACTTTCAATATGCAGTACACCATCTTTTTTACAGACAAATGAGATTTATTTCAAGCATATGGTAGTCTTCTGCTATGCATGGTTATTTTAAGACTTCATCAACGCATTAAAACAAAAAACGATATGTAAAACAGGAAAAGGCATCAAACAGGTAACATTTTGTTTTTTTCAAGGAAAATCGAATGCTTGAAACATTGCAGCTCTGCAGCATTACATGGATTGACTAGTAAAAGTAACACCTACATAAGCTTCTTATGTCTGTCAAGTTAAATCTAGAAAAATTTAATGACATTGCTGTTAGGCCTTACATGGGTATACCTTTCATTTCCCATGTTTCCAACTTAGTGTTTACAAAGAAAATCAAATGTCAAAATGAACTATATCAACAGCACAACAATGCCATTGAAGAAAACTAGAAGAAACATGAGGAGGAAAAGAGATGGAACCTATAGTTGCCAGTTATAGCACGTCTCAAGGGGCCACCATGGAAACACTGTTGCATGATATGAACTATTGTACCCATGGGTGCTTGGACCCACACGCATACAAAAGCCTGCAAAAAGACAACTTAAAGGTAAAGAGAATTTGCAAACATGATACCTCGCCGAAGGCTTTCGCTGGCAGCTGAAAATTTGCTCTCTAAATTGACTTCACCCACAGCATGAGCAGCGGCACGCAACTGGGAAGGCAAAAAAAGCAATTGTTGGGAATAATTCTACTGAAATTCTTATAAAGAGCTGCGCAAGAAAGCATATACTGTTTCCATGTTCAAGAGCATGCCAGCATGCACAAGATAAGATTATCTTGAGAGAACGTAGTGATCTTATTGAGACTTTTTAGAGACTACTCTGTTGGGAACAATAGAATTGGACCATACAGCAATTTTCTCCTTGAAGAGAAGTGGAACAAGAAGATCAGCACATGACGTTTTAGAGTAAATATTTCACAATTTACCTGATTCAGAAACTCATCTAGTCTTCTAGCACTTCTGATAATGCTACCCTCAAAGATATCAGTCATTTGTATGATCTCAGAAAAACTAGCTCCCTGGAAAAAGGGCAAAGCAAAACAGCATTATTCAACAATGGACTAGAAAAAGAAAAATTAAACCTAAACGAAATTGATACAGCACTCAGGTAGTCTTCAATAACCAAATCCCTGTAGCTTAAAAATAAATAAGCAATGGTCAAATCCATAAACTCGTCTGGATATACAGACCAAGAGGTATAGGGAACCTCACAGATATAGGTCATATGAACACATTAAATGGAAGACACATAAATAATTTCCCAGAGATAGGGAGAAAGTTTGGCTGGCTGAATAAACATTGTTCACTGCTACCAGCAATTAATTGGCCAACTAATTAAGTTGCCAAAACAACAATTCAGATGTAAATATCACAAATAATACAGACCACAAATGATCCCTCCAGAATTTTCATGCTGATTTAGAAACTTGCCCAAATGAGACACCAAATCAGGAAAATAAAAGGGGATATCCATATTAACCAGTCCATGGACGGCTCTAAACAAAGTAAAAAATTCTTTGACAATAAAATATAAATACCAACCTTCGACCAACAGTAAACCACATCCACCAAGAACGGTCTGACTGTTGATTCCACATACTCGTCAACATTTATGTCCAATTTGCATTCATATTGTATCTGTACTTATGCAGAAAGACATTTCAGACTGTTCTTAAGGAGTCAATTGCATGATATGAACAAAACAACAAACAAAAAGATATAGCAACCTCTGCTATTTTTCTTGCGCTCTCTTGGAGTTGTTGCAATGGTTTAGCAAGTTCAGTTCTCAACTGTATTTGCTCACTTGACTTATCTACGGGAATGAAGCAACTTGCAAGAGCAGCAACTTGGTGATGATCAAGATCATTGAAGGTACCTGATAAAAAAATTCATTAAAATTAACAAAATTAAATATTGCTTGGTGAAATCAGAGGGTCAACCTTAATTATATGCGTATAAAACCACCAGCAATGTGGCCAGAGAAACCCAGCCTGCGGTAAAATAAGATTCTGCAAAGCATGGAAAATTAAAAAATAATGGTCATAAGCTCACCATTGAACATTAGCTCTGTAACAAGTAGTTCATCTCCTGTGTCTATCAAGCAGGCTGCCCTGCCCTTCACCTGGACTACACCGTCAGCATCTATATGGCCAAGCCTTTTCAAGACCCGTGAACGGTTCTTAAGTTCTTCACGGAATTTTTGAAGCTGCAAAGAATTGAGAATCAAATTAAAAAAAAAAGTGCAGGTGAAAAACTGAAGAACATGACAAATCAAGTAGTAGATAATAATGAGCCCAATATCAACAAAAGCAAATAGGAAAAGCTACTCAAGTTTGCATGCTGGTGCTATTTTCATCTTTATTCAGTGTGGCTGTATTGTCCAGATATGGACACCCAATCAAGATTCAACACCTCTGGACAGTGGGCAGATTTTTTAGTCTCTTGAGGTGTACACTAAAAACATCAGAGCATTTAAATGGGAAAATTATCAAACCAAACAAAAAATGATATGCTGCTTGAATTAAAAGAAACCAACTAGTAATTCCATTGTACACACAGCCACATGCTACACTATTAATTCAAGGCTTGAATTATTGGCTGATCCCATCCATGCAAATAATTCATTAAGCTTGAAGATGTTTTTTTCTCCCTTTTCTTTTCTGATAGATAGAGATCAAAAATACAAAAGTGTTCCATGCAATAAGATGGATCAAAGTTTATGCCAAAAAGCATTCTCCTCCCACAGGCCTTCAGAAATACACATTACACATCTGGAATCTACAAAGACAGATGAATTCAACTATATCTTACAAGTTCTGTCAAATTAAGCATCCAATAAGGGAAAGTACCTGGGAATCACGCATTTTCGACTTAAGTTGTTGAATTTCATGATTCACCTCAGCTTTCCTATGAAAACTTTTCATCTGATTTACATCTTGAGACTGCATGCATAAAATTGAGTAAGTGTAAATGCTAAAGATACCATTTAAAACAAACATTGTTGAGCGAATTCTGCAAGTGCAGTAACTTTCTACAAAATTTAATTGGAAAAATGTATGGCAGGCAGTTGATTCTAATTAATATACAAACCTTGTGCAGTGGATGCGCATGTAACTTCTGTTCCAATTCCTCAATTTGGTTAACCAACTCAACAATTTCAGGATCCTCAATTTTCATGTCCTGCAAATTAATGGAACCATGATACAAATAACAGCAGCTTTCTTGGAGATCTAGCTCAAAACATTATATTTATGATAAAACAAACATGAAAGGTCAAATGGTGAAAATACCAGAAGTAACTGAGAAAGTGCAAGGATGAGATCTATTAATAGTGCTTGTGGCAGAGTGAGGACAGGGAGCATCAATGGCAACCATGATTTTCCTTTTTCTGATGTACCAGTGCCTACTGCTCTATGAGTCTTTTTTTTTTTAAAAGGAATGAAAGACAGTCTGAACAGTGATCGAATAAAAAAACACCATATGTTTCAGCTAATTTGGTGTTGTATGATAAGAGCTTTGTTAAGACTAAAAAATAATTTCCATATTCCAAAAGGAAAACTAAAATGTGCCAACTCAAAAAATAAGGCTTGATGTTTGAACATGGACTGGCGGTGTAATAATCTGGGCAACAGCTCCAAAGCCCATGGACAGCATCTAAAGGTTTGTAATTTTGTTCTACGCTATTCTATGGTCTGAAACGAGCCAGCATTCAAGTACATGAAACAGTTACCTTTACAGGGTTAAGCTTTGGAAGGCCTTCAGGAAACCGATTCCCTAACTCCTGCACTGCTAAAAGTATACTTTGCCTTGCTTCCAATGGCCGAAGGTCAGCAGGAATGGATATCCTCACTTTGCTTAGAGCACAGATCAGGGGCAACTGAACAGGAACCTAACCCAGAGGTAAACAGATATCAGAATCTCCACCAGACCAGTACAAACATTGGAATTTAAGCCACGATACTGAAAGAGATTAAACTACTGTCCCCGTGATGCATCAACTTACCACATGCATCTCACCCTTTTCTCCAGGCCGAGGTGGACATGGTCTTGGCCTGGAGCCACTCTCACTTGGCCCAGGAGAGCAATGAAGTAAAGTATCTACTATATAACCACCGCCTTTTGATGGCAATGTTCCCAATCCTGCAGTGGGCTTTTTAACAACATTCACCGCAACTCCCCAGCCCCAATCAGTTCCTCCTTCTCTAACCTTGATCTGCAACACAGACAGCCACTACTGAGGGAACAAAAAGATATATATTTACTGAAATTTTAAATACATACGCGAATGCAAGAGAAATTTGCAGACATGGGGAATTATTGTTCGGCTTTTTTCCTCTCTAACACAACCTTTAAATGTTTCTTAATTTTTTGGGGGGATAAAATCTATAAACTTTGGGCCTGATTATTCTTCTGACCTCTTGTGCCCATGTATCCCAGCATCATATATCAGGTTGTGAGAGAATCAATCGCTAATAAGGTTAATTCAAGAAAAGAATAAAAGATACTAGCCATTAACAGTGTTCATTGTCCATACATACCAACCGACCAGTGCATAGATAATAAAGAATTCTTTCAGGCCTTGTTATTTCCTTCATCATCTTCTTCTCAAGTTGGGCCATCTCAAGTTTTAGATTATGATACCCAGCAACTTCAGCCTAATACAAGACAACAAAAACTCATAAAGTATCAACTTATATTATTTCAAGAGAGATTTTAAAATAAAAATAAAAAACTGTTTTTAAAAACAGAGGAAAATGAGTACCTCTCCTGAAGCATCGAGAACAGCAGCTTCCTCCTCCAGTTTTGAAACCTTTTCCCCTATGTCTGGTAATGCCTGAAAGGGATAAGGATCTATGAGTGATTTAACACTTCAAGAAGTCAACATGTACACAAGGATGTGAGGGATTTGACAGAAACCTTCTCGTACTGGAATTGGTGAAATGAATTTTTTATCACGTGTTCAGCAGTGAACTGGCCTTCAGCACGGCTCATTAGATTTAATATTGAATAGTAGCTCAGTCTGAAAGTACTAACTAGAGGAGCTGGTTTACCCAAAACCATGTCTTTGAGTGTATTCATCTCCATCTGAAAGAGTAACAGAAGGTAAGCCATTTGAAAGAGAAGACCAGGTTGTTTTATTACCTTTATCAAGGATCAAGAGACCATGATATGCTGCTAAAAGCCTATAACTAAAGACCATTAGTTTTCCATTGACACGAAAGGCTCATATGTGTAGTATGGACAGCATTCAAGTGAAAATACAGGTCGACTTTCATATTTATACATGCATATAATGTGTACGCAGATTATTGTACTGGTAAACATGAACCCACAGAATTAACATTTAGCAGAATAAGTTTCATTTTAATATTATCTAGATGGTTGGAAAAAAAAAACTAGTAATAATTACCAAACTCGCACCAAAAATTAATGGAATCAAACAACAAAGAGTACAGCGCAGATGAAACGCTATAGAATTACCCGTTCATCAACCATTATGATACAAATACCCCGCTCATCTTTACCACGTCGTCCAGCCCTTCCACTCATCTGTAAAACTTAGTAGAATCAGAAACTAATAATAATACACACACATATATAAGTTTGTGTTTTCAAACCTCCAGAGAAATACTGCAAATTATCACTTACCTGGATATACTCACCAGATCCAATGTAACGATGACTATCGCCATCCCACTTTTTAACAGCTGTGAAAACAACAGTCTTTGCAGGCATGTTTAAACCCATTGCAAACTGGCATAAAAGATAGATATTTAAAGGGCAGTTCATCATTAACATTCAAGATTGAAGCAAGTAGCCGAAACCACAAACTAATTATAACAAAAATTGCAAGCCAGTTTCCTGCGAAGATTAACTTACTGTCTCTGTGGCAAACAGAGCCTTAACAAGGCCTTCCTGGAAAAGAAGCTCTACTAGTTCCTTGATTACAGGGAGAAGACCAGAATGATGGACAGCAATGCCTCGCTTAAGTAGAGGCAACATTAACTCGATAGCAGGCAAATTCCTGTCTTCCTCATTCAAGCAGAGTATTGCATTGTTAAAAACCTGCTCCACGATATCCTTTTCCTCTTGTGTATTAAAATCAAGCTTGGACATAGACATGGCATGTTGTTCAACCTCTCTCCTACTGAAGCTAAAAACTATAACTGGTTGAAATTTCCGTTCCATAATCATCTGAAATTACATGTGAAAGCAATGGTTGAGCAGTTTTATCAACTAGCTGTACAAGATGAACAGGAGAAACTACAATTCTCCACTTAAAATTCCAGAAAATGCAGGAACAGATAGTAGCTCTCACATTAAAAATTAAAAATCACTAACTTGGAGCATATAATAAGAGTGTGTTGTCTGTATGTAGCAAATTTAATGAGATATTATTAAGAATGGGGGGGTACTTATTACATATGTACTAGAAGTGTCTGAGGAACAATCTAGGAATATTCATGTCTGTCACATAACAGTTTCTTCTCAGTCAATCGTTATGAGGAAAAATTCAGTTTATTGATAGTATCAGGAAAATGGAAGCTCAGAAACTATATACGGTGATAGAGAAGCTCTCATTGGAGAGAGAGAATAATAAACACCCATTCAATGCTAAATGAAGCAATAAATGAAGGTACCTCATGATACTACAATCAAGAAAGAATGCACACATAAGAGGGCAAACCTTGACAATTTTGTAGATGTCAGAAACCCCTGAAGCATTCCCACCCTTCGAAATCCTTCCACTAGCTTTAGCATTTGCACTCTTGTTCCCCTCACCAACTTTCTGCTTGGAGAAAGTATCCTGCAGCTTCATAAAATTATCCTCCCTAAACTGCTCTCTCTCATCAACCACAAGATACAACCCAGCACCACCCACAGGAAAAACATAATGCTGCAAAGGAGTTGGTCGAAAATCTGTGTAAACCACATGGCATGGCTGCTTGTGCAAATGACAAATCCATTCTGCAAACTCGGTGGCGTTCGACATCGTCGCGGAAAGAAAAACCATTTTAATCACTGGCGGCATAAAAATAATACTCTCTTCCCAAACAACCCCTCTTTCACGATCCTTCATATAGTGAATTTCATCAAAAATAACCCAAGCAACTTCCTTCAAAATCTCTGAACCCCTATAAAGCATCCCCCTGAGAATCTCTGTAGTCATAACCAAACAGCTAGCATTTGGTGATAGAGTAACATCTCCAGTCATCAACCCAACATCTTGAAACTCCTGATGCAACTCCCTATACTTCTGATTACTCAAGGCTTTCAGCGGAGAAGTATAAATAACCCTTTGCTTTTCTTTAAAGGCCATTGCAATCGCATACTCAGCAACTGCAGTTTTCCCTGCAGACGTATGAGCAGAGACTAGAACACTCTCATTCCTTTCCAAACAAGCTACAGACACCTTCTGAAAAGGGTCGAGTTCAAATGCATAACTTTTTGCCATCTCCCCGTTATACAATGGATTCGACAAAGTCCCGTGAAGGGTTTCATCTTTATTCGACTCATACCCCCGTGGGACTGCAACTTCATGAACACAAGTCCGTGTCAAAATCCTCTTTTTCAAAGCAGATTCTAGCTTCTCTGGTGTGTCAGCAATCTCTGCTTTCTCTTCCTCTAGCACTTCCACCTTCTGAGGCTCTTTCCTCTTAGCAGGTGTTAGTGCATCCTCCATTTATATTTTCTAACTTAATTCCACTCCTTACTCACTCTAAATTAAGTAAAAACCTTCCAAAAACTAAAAGTTGTGAACTCTTTCTGCTCATAAGAAAAGAAAACACGCAAAAACAATAAAAGTTCAGGTTTCGTTACAGTATCAAAGCGCTAGAACAAGTTGATAAGCATCAAAGAAATTAAAAGAAACCAAGAACCTAGTCCTTTTACTGTTTTTCTTCTAATTTCAGCTTAGAAAACAGAGGTTTTGATTTTAAGGAAAATGGTGTCTGTTTGTTTGGTTGCTGAGAAAACTCAGGAAAATTAGGGCATCTAATGCATCACAAGTCAAGTACAAATTCCAGGTGTTTGGTAATTTTCCCTAATTTTTTCCGGAACCAAGCAGAAATGAGGGGGAGAAAAAATAAACAGTGGAAGGAAAGTAACAGGGGTTTAGTACCTTATTTTTGGCAAATGGAGGCGGACGGAATCGGTTAGGCGAGAGCCCTAACAATTATTATTATTATTATTATTATTATTATTTAGATAATTTTCAAGGGGCCGTGGTTTTGTGCTTTTTTGGAGGGGCCGTGTGGGACCCATAAGGACTTTTTGGGGTTTTACAGTTCTTTTTGGTTAAAAGCTTTTTACCACACTTGGCCGTGCTGCTAGCTAGGTAGTGTATCCGCATCAACTTTTTTAAAAAAAGGAAAAAATAATTATGAATCCGGTAATAACCTTCACCTGGTTAAAAGAAATTTTGAATAAAATATAAACAAATTGATTATGATAATTTATAAAAATAAATCAATACTAGAAAAACAATGTTTAATTTTAAGTCAATTAAATTGATCAAATCATATTAACTTGGTGAACATGCATCTAGATCGAAATCAAGATAACTTAATAAAAACAATATTGAACGAAGAAATAAAAATAATATTAAGTAAAAAAAGGCACCCCTCGTCTACTTATAAAACTCATAATTTAGGTTATTATACAAAAATATTATACATGAAAAAATCATGAATCCCAATCTCCAGCAAATCAAATACTAAGGGACGAGACGAGTAAAACAATCAAACAAAAAGGATCCAAAATAACAAAAATAAAAGAATGAGGATAAAAATAAATAATATATATAGGGTAACTATAAATATTCAATAGGAGGGTGAATTTTTAAAAAAAAAATATATATAAACGACAAACTACAACGACAACAAATACAAAAAAAAAAAGACCCAATTGGAAAACAAGATATCCCATAA
The DNA here is from genome assembly GCA_032356905.1 of Salix exigua. Lineage (NCBI taxonomy): Eukaryota > Viridiplantae > Streptophyta > Magnoliopsida > Malpighiales > Salicaceae > Salix > Salix exigua. The sequence goes on along the minus strand of CM063593.1, from coordinate 4,331,741 downwards.
ATTTGGACTGAACAATGATATTTAAAGGCAATAAAATCTTTACAAAATAGCCTAGAAAAAAAAATCAAAAAAATAATGATCAGATTAAAAACAAAAATATATGATAAATTGGAATTAGATGATGAAATTGAAAGCAAATAGAACTTTTACAAGGAGGTAATATTAGAAATTCAGGGAAGAAGAGAGAGGGAGAGATTAATAGGGAAAACAATATCACAAACAACAAACTTCTTCATAATTGCCAACGTGTATCGTGCCAACAAGAAATATAAATCAAAAAATTTATGTATGCATATGATAAATGCTATCATTTTATTTTTCAAAAAAGAAAGACTAACATGCAAAGACCCTTATTTTTCTTAACCGCCCATTTGTCCAATGTTTTTTTGGAAAAAAAAAAAAAAGAAAGTTTGACTATTTATTTTTTACCGAGCTAAACAACACATCGTTAAATTAACCTAAATAGCGACAAGACAAAACAATTAGGGTTAAATTAACCTAAATAGTGACAAGACAAGATAATTAAGGGTGATGTTTTTTACCTAGAAATCCAATTTTCAATCTATTTATGACCACAAAAACTAAAAAAAAAACATCTTATACAACCTAATAAACTCATTAACAACTTTAAAAATCTAAAAAAAAACATATAAAAACTTGAAACTAATTTTTTTTTCAAAGTCCACATCTAGTTTTCATGCAATTAAATCTAAATGAACTTTCATCACCAAATGAAACCCCGCCAACAATAAGATAAACTATTTAAGTTGTTTGAAACAACGTTAATATCGATTTTTTCTCTCTTTATTGTTAAAATCTGGTGACACTCTCTCTTATTTCGACTTAGAAATAAAAAAAAAAGAACTAGAATTGGATTTATTTTGAGTTTCGAGAGATTGAAAAATATAATAGTTATAATTTAGAAAGTACGAAGACTAAAAGACCACATGTTTTCTCTTTTTAAACCTTGATGTTCTACATTGTAATCTCACAAATTTCTAACAAAATAAGGCCAACAATTATAAAATAAACTAAAATAGATCAGGAAAACACTGTAGATTGTGAAGTAAAACATTGTGGATTGTAAAACTAATAGCATTATTTTGGGTCGGGTCGGTCGGCTTACCAGTTTATTAATTTTTTAAACATTATTTGCATAATAAAATAACATTTTTATCCCTAGAAAAAGATAAAAAAAAAAAAACAGGCATAAGAGGAGCTTCACAATAATTTCACAATTCTTGAAAATGTCTAAAAACCTAATCTACCTCCATATAAGACAAAACACTATCCCGATACCCGAGTGATTTTTTAAAAAATAACTAAATACCAATGCATTGAAGAATTGTATATAGGAATGTTTCGGTAATTAATCACATTTATTTTTTATTATCCTTTGAAAAATAAATGTGATTTCGAGCAGCACGTGCGGCTTCCCCCGTCACCTAAAAATACGCTTCCATAGTCTTAAACCTACATTCTCTTCTCTTCACTTGACCAAATTTAATCCGAATTCCAAAACAACTACCCATATAAGCCCAACCACCCGACCCGGACCCATAAGCCCATTAATACCACTTCTTCTCTGACTTCACAGGCAAGTCGCAAATACTTCTCTTTCTTTAAAAACAAATCCCCACCTTGCTTCGATTTCATTTTAAGTTTTCTTCTTCGAATTCTCTGAAAACAATGGAATCACACAAGGACTGTGAGATCAATGGCCCTCATTCCATGGGCACCACCATCATCGGCGTCACTTATAACGGTGGTGTCGTGCTCGGTGCCGATTCTCGCACCAGCACAGGTAAAATTAAAAACTCTCTTTTCCCTCAAAAACCCGAAAAATTATAAAAAACTTGGTGGTAGTCTTACTGTTTTTATCTTGGGTATTTGTAGGAGTTTATGTTGCAAATCGAGCATCTGATAAAATCACTCAGCTAACCGATAATGTCTACTTATGCCGTTCTGGATCTGTATGTGGCTCTCTCTCTTTCTGTTAATTAAATTTCTTATTTTTTTGATAATTTTTATTTTGAACCGATTTTGTTTTGATAGGCTGCCGATTCTCAAACTGTGTCTGATTATGTGAGATATTTTCTTCATCAGCACACGTAAGGGGGTTCTCTTTGTTGCGTTAATGAATAATGTTTTCCTTTGTAATGTGTAAAGTTTTGATTTTTTGGATGATTAGTTGGGAAATGATCTGGGTTCTTATGGGTTTTGTGTGTAGGATACAATTGGGGCAACCGGCGACAGTTAAGGTTGCTGCTAACCTTGTCAGGCTTTTGTCTTACAGTAACAAGGTTGGTTTGATTTCAATACTTGCTCTATATTGAATTTGTATGTACAGATGACGTTGGGTGTCTTAATTATGGATTGGTTCTTGTTTGTTTTGATACATTTTTGTTTTGGATTTTTTGGCAGAATATGTTGCAAACTGGAATGATTATCGGGGGCTGGGATAAGTATGAAGGAGGTAAAATTTTTGGAGTGCCTCTTGGAGGAACACTTTTGGAGCTGCCTTTTACTATTGGAGGTGTGTGAAGTGAACTTCTTGACCTTTCGTATACTAATTATAATCCATATTTTTTGTTTTTGCAATCCTTGTTGAAATTTTAGTTGTTTGCTCATGCACTTGTTTATTTATAACTCATCAGTAACAACATCAATAGAATGTAACTGTTATTACACGAGTATAATTACCAAAGGCAGCGGCATGGGTCTTTGGTGGATTTCTCTTTTGCACCCATCTTGTCGGGTGCTAATAGCATCACCTCATTTGTACCTACCTTCTTTGGTAGTCTTTGCGGAAGTGTGACCTGCATTGAGAAACTTGTTAATTCCTTATAACTTCATTTGCTGGCAGTAATAATTTGTACGTGCCATGGTGTCATAACCCTATAGACTTTAGAAAGTTACTTAAGAGGTAATTTTGTGGCATTTATATGATATTTAATTTTTACACACTGAATCTGGTGTGTTTTGGGGATGAATGATGAAGACAGGTTATTCTTTTTTGTCATCAGAAGCTGGTTGTTGCTGATAAATCATATTGACTAGTTAAGTTTGAATAAGCCACCATTGTCTGCAGGAGTTGGAATTATTTTAATTATGTAAAATTTGACTGATCTGTCATCATCTCACGTGGAATGGGTTATTATTTGCATCGGCTAATTAATTGTTTTTTATCTACTTGTTGCGTACAGGTTCAGGATCCACTTACTTGTATGGTTTCTTTGATCAAGCATGGAAGGAAGGGATGACACAAGAAGAAGCTGAGGTATGTAGTTTAACCTGTTTGTTTGTAAATGTAAATAGAATGAACTTTTTATGGTCTAGAACTGCTGTCTTGACTCATAGAAACCCATTTCTTCTTGGTCTTGTCGTTAGTAACAATTGTCAAATAGCTGTTCAGTAACACTCAATTTTTCCCTAAAGCATTTATTCTCTTGTTTTGTTGAGGATTCTTCAACTATCCTTTTTCCCCTAGATTCATATAGATTTCTCCTTGGTGAATAGATAGACCACCATATTTGCTTCCCATCCTAGATTTTTGGATAATAGAAACATGTTCTCATCTCAGGGTGATTCTTCCAAGCCTAATGGAAAACCTCTTTAGGTGGCTAAGAAGTTGACATTGGTGGCTTCCCCCCCAAAAACAACTTGTCGAGATTTTTTGTTGTATTTATTGTATTCATTGCCTTTTGATTTATAAACTATGATTTTCTCGCAGCAATTAGTGGTGAAAGCAGTCTCTCTTGCTATTGCTCGTGATGGTGCAAGTGGTGGTGTTGTTCGGACAGTCACTGTGAGTTGCCTCCTCTGTTTTTTTCCCTTTCCAATTGCCTGTCCATCAAATTATTTAGGGACAGCTTCCTGGTCACTTCCGGTTCAGTCATTCAGTTCTTTAAAACCAGCTCGTATTAGTTGCTCTTGCTCATGGCATGCATATAAATAATGTCATACTTATTCTGCAAATTTTATGGCTATCAAATGCTCCATGTTACACAGATAAACTCAGAAGGCGTGACAAGAAAGTACTACCCTGAGGACAAGCTCCCCCGATGGCATGAGGAGCTGGAGCCACAGGACTCATTGTTGGACATACTGTCATCATCCAGCCCTGAGCCAATGGTTTCTTGAGAAAATGCCTCGCCATGATGGGCATCGATTGTCTTAAGAACATCATGTCAGACGTGTTATCTAAAGAAAATGCCCCATGATGTCACGAAGTGAATGTTGTTAGTGTTCCATTTCTCATGTGCATTGGTATGCCAAGAAACATTTTCCAGTGTAAAGACTATTTTTATGAATATTTTTTTGCCCAGCTGCTGAGTCTTCCATTTGTTTCTTCTAAATCAAGGATAATTATTCCATAAACAAAGGCCGTAAAGAATGGCAGATACCAAATGTACCATATTATTGCTTGCATTATGGCCGGTGTAATTCAGATCATTTTCGACATGGATAAAATGCAATACCATAGAGAACAAGAGACTTTCACCGTAGCACCTTCGAAAATAAGAGGCAATGCGATTGAGAAACTGAAGTAATCTACACATTTATGCTCAAAATCTGCATACAAATTTATGACTTTTCTTTCTACAATACACTTGAGTGGGAGTATTCTCGACTGCTGGAAACACATGTAGCCTAAAGGACACGCACCAAACTGGATTCTTCACCGAGCTGAACATATCAACTTTGGACCAGAGAGGAGATTGATGATTCGAGTGCTAAAACCTCTATTTTCCTGCTTCTGACCTTGTTTTTCTAATGTACAGAGGCTAAAAGTTAAAACAGAGCACTATCTGGCCTAGAACAGCTTTGCAATTTAACCTGGCTCATTGCAGGTGCCTGGAAAATTCAGCAGGTAGACGATTTAAAAACTTAGATGAGATGGAGTGATAGGAAAACTATTAACAGAATCCTACAAATAATACAAGGTCTCCGCGTGGAAGAAGAATTGTTAGCATCTTAGGAGGCTACTTTATGCATTGACATTATCAGAACTACTGCAGGCTTGATTGGGAAGAGCAGGGTTCCCAAAATCTCCATCCAAGCTCATCTGTTGAACCTCTTGAGGAGACAGGATCTTGATGCAGCGGACACAGTTCACGAACTCTCTGGACACCCAAACAAAACAATTTGAGAAGGACAAATTATACATACCATTTGCAGCTGATATTTTTGAATACAAGAGGCACATTCAAAATATACATAGCAGTTTAGGAGAGTCAAAGATTTGAATGAGTAGATTCTAGAAATTATAAAATTCTAGCAGCAATGGAGATAGATTAATCTATAACTCAAGATCCTACTCGACACAGAAAAGAGAGACACAATTGCTATCTTAGACATAGGAAGCATGTCACTGCATCAGAAATTTACTTGAGCTACACTGCTGTTTTTGTTTCATATGGTGAAGTCTTTCATGAAAGAAAACGAAAATAAAAAAGACATTTCCTCTACTTGGCTGCATGAGAAGTTAGTCCTCAAGTAAATTCCTGAAAGCATCATATTATATTTTCATTCGAGGAGATTAAATGAAACCTCCCAAGATAAAAAAATAAATAAATTCTGCATACAAGACAGACAAAGCCACGAGACAGAAAGGAGACTGAATGAATTGAAAATCAGAAATACTTGAAATCTTAAGTTAGTTGGGAACAGTAATTGGACAAAGATAAAAAGAAGAGCATCATATGAGGGGAAAAGCTTCAAGAAACATGTTTTGGGGTGATGGCATAGAAGGTTATGCATGTAGTATAATCTACCCAACATGCTCTCGATAGGAAGTACCATGAGAACAATTTCATACTTGGCAAGCTACAACATTGCCACTAAGTGCATACTAAAGAAAATACAATGAAATAACATAGAAAATATAATAGGAATTAGAAGAGTTAAAGGGCTCACTCCCAAGGGTCATCCCCTACTAGCAGGACATCATCATCATGATCCACGTAGACAAGTTTCCAGCCTATCCTTTGTTGATCTTCCAACTGTCCCTCTATACCAAACCTGCGAGCCAGATCTTGCTTAAGTTCAGCGTAACCTGAATACCGGGCTATGTCAATTGACCTTCCCACAGCTCCACGTTTTTGCACCTTTTCAGTAAACATCGACCAACATATAATTGTGAGACCAAGCAGAAATTGCAGGAAGAAAAGGATATGAAAATATAAACAAGGAAAATATTGCAAGTGTTAGCATTGTATAGATAGACAACAAACCTTTGTATATGTTCGCATTCGCTGAAACTGTTGCTGTGGAGGAACCCAAGCACCTCTGTTCAATAAGCTATTGTCATTGATTGCTGAGTTAATAGAGTTGAATGGCATATCTGGAACTCCAAATGACTGGGAAACCATTGAGGATGAAAGATCCTGTTGAGGATCTTTGGAGATTTCACAGGTTGGAAGGACGCCTGATGACGAAAGATTATTTGAGAAGTCCTTCCCCAGCACTGCCATGCCCTTTGTTAATAAATGGTCAGAACTCATTGGCATCACAAGTTGGCTATCAATGTTCGTCCCATATGGAATATTATTCCTCAGATCTGCCTGGAGTTCACCATCGTGGCTTGTGGCTCTCAACAACATTGGTTGCGGATTATAAGACAGTGAAATGTTATTCTGCTGCAAATGGACATCATTTTGAGAAAGGCAATTTGATGTTGTAGTCGATGACGTGTCCAAATAATCTGTCTGGGCAGCTACCCCGTTTAGGTATGTTTGCGGGGCATAATATCCTGGGTTTTGATTCTTGGAGATGTTCAACGATGGCTTAACCTCAGATTTCTGCAGTAGATCTTTAATTAAATTACCATTAGATGATACAGTTTCCAATGCGCTAGGGTTCAAGAGCGTGGCAGCAGACTGAGCCATGTCCTCCCCCATTGCTGTGCTTCGGTGGGGCCGACTGTTGACCATTTGTTGAACCATGTTTGGACAATTGTTTGTGGAAGGTGAAGTAGAACAAGAAGGAACATCATCAGTAATCCCAGACTGTCCCTGTCCTGCACCTGCAGTCAGTATACTGCTACCAGCTGTGGAGAGCTGATTGGTCATGGAGCTCGGCGGAAGCCCCATATGACACGCCATTTCAGACAATGACAGGATGCCAGTCTGCTGTTGTTGAAGTTTTGGCTGCTGATGTGGATGTGAGAATCGAACATTGTTTTGGTTGTTATTCTTAGTTAACTGTTGTGGAATAGTATTTGGCTGAGGGAGAGAGGAGGGTGCAGTTTGAGCGGTTTCCAACATTTGGCTGGGTGCCATAGACCTAGAAAAACTCTGGGATGCATCCAGGAATTGTCTTTGTGAATCTTGAAGCTGTCCAAGTTGACCAGTCTGCTGCATTGCAGATTGCTGAGCTAAAAGTGATTGCTGTTGCTGCTGAAGCTTCTGCAAAAGTTGGAGCTGAATCTGATTTTCTGAAATTTGCATATGTTGGTTTACATGATCAGACAATTGGGATTGCATTAGGCCTTGCTGTTGGTTCTGACCACTAACATATTGCTGTTGATTTTGCTGCTGCTGGTGCAAGGTTTGAGGAAGGTTTCTAAGAAGCTGATGGCTTTGTATAGATGGCTGTTGCTGAAGAATGTTATTGGTCTGGGCAAGAGTTTGAGGCTGCAGAAGTTGGGCTTGAACTTGACTCGAGGGTAGAGTTTGAGCCATTAAATTTTGCCTCGATTGTTGAGTGATGTCACCCATCTGTTGATGGGGCTGTATGATGGAACCCAGTGGGATCAGCGAGGACTGTAGCTTTGGAAGCTGATCAAACTGTTGTGCTTGCTGAGGCAGCCTTTGGGCATTTAACTGCACGTTGTTTGGCTGAGGCATTTGAGGTGATGACATGCCTAACTGACGGGAAAGATCAGCTCCGGAAAGATTCTGCAGAACAGATCCTGACAAGGATTGCATGTGGTTGGGCTGCATTGAGTGGGATAGGGAAGGGTTTTGCTGCATGTTCATCCACTGGACCAAGCTTAGGCCAGGGGGAGCCTGGGGATCTTTCATGCAGATATCATCGCCAAGCCAAGGCATGGTCCTCTTGAGTAAGCTATCTAAATCAGAGGAATCATCATCTGCAAAAGTAAAGATCAAAGGTGAGTCAGATTTAGAAACACCAAAACTTTGAAAGCCTAAATTGTGGTCAAGCTTAAAAGCGCACTTTGGCATTATTAAATTTCATGAAAAGAGTGAGAAGCATGTTCACGTTTTTAATCATCATATTAGCATATTTGGTACCAACAGGCCACATGCAGAAACCCTGATAGTCAAACTTAGACACAGAAAAGACAAAAAGGTAGAATCTATCCTATCAAAACCTACCCCGTAGCAGTACTGTCTTGTCAATTTGATAGCATAACATAAACCAGATGATGCCATCCGATTACACAAAACAACTATGAGGAAGGACTAGTCAACGGAAAGGAATAGCAAACAGAGCACATGAATCAATCAAGATGCCTAGCAAAAGAGTACCCTAACCAAAATTCCTGAGTGACATGTAAGCAAAGAACTCGTGATAAACTTATAACCAAAATGACCAGCATAGTATAACATACAATGCTAAGGTTCAAAACTTCCTTCAATGAAAGAAGCTGTTCAAAACTTATCTTGTACCTGGCATTCCTGGTTGCCTTGGACGCTTAGATCTAAAGAATGGAGGGGGGCATATAAAAAATGGAGCAGTCACTGGTTCAATCTCCCATATTGAGACTCGGTTGCGTCGTTCACCAGCAGTTGATTCATCCCAACCAACCTATGAAAGTGTATGGAGTGTTTAATGCACTTGGGATGTAAATTTGGCATGATTGGAATCATAAAAGGATATCACAATTTGTACCTGCAAGTTACGCCATTGTGAATTTTTCCATCTTACAGGATCAAGATCACTGATACCTGTAATGGTGCCCATATACCTGCAGTAGAGATTCAATTTCTATAACTTTCTACTTGGTGAAGAAAATTGAGTTTATCGTGTTATAAGAACACCATGCAAAGAAACTAGGATTTGAGCACCAGCTCAATAGGAACAGGTACCAATCAGCTCAACGAAAACTCTTTTCAGAGTCAAATTAATCAGATGATACAGTCCTAAATTCCCAACAACATGCCCTCATGTCTCAATAGAATTCCATTTCAAGTCACAATTCTTGAAATCAACAGTATTCAAATCACATTCAAGTAGTGCCAAAAGATCAAATGTACCTTCTTGTTCCTGACTCTTCAGTTTCAAACATCATGCGAAAGCGCATGCCAAGGGATATTTGGTTGCTGTACACTGCCTTATAATACTTGGCTAAAGGGATAACAAATTCTGATGGACTTGCCCTGCATAAAAATTGCATCTGGTGTCAATTAATCCAATACACACAACCTAATTAATATGAGTAAGGAAAATTTTGAAAACAAGCACCCTCCAATGAAAAACATAAGTAATTAACCTTGGATTATAGAACACGGTAAAAGGGCTATTGTTTGCTGCTGCATGGGCTGCAGCAGCTAGGATCCCAATATGCATGCTATCACTTGACAATACTGATGATGATAAGTTGGTAGGTTGCCTGTTAGCCCTTCTGATGCCCAACAGAAGCTGTTGCTTTTCATCTCTAATCACATACAATAAGCATCATTAGGTTGATTAAAAGGGCATGTTTACAGTAAGAAAGTGACCTGAACCTGAAATGCATGCATAAAAGATTTAAGATGACTATGAATATAAGAATCGAATTTCAGTAAAATATTCCTTTTGAAACATAAATTCATGGAATCTGAATTCCTTAATTCTTACCTAATAAATAAAACTGAGTCACCCGCAAAAAGCCTCTTTCCACTGATAAATAGGCTCCACCCAGTTGTAAGCAAATGACGCTTTGGTTGTCCTGGATTTAGAGAAAACAGGAAGTTACATAAGATAACAACAAATTTGGTAACAAGCAAGTACCAATTGTAAGTAAAAAAATCATTGGGTATCAACTAATTAGACTTCATGGGCGCTGCAAAATTAGAATACCGCGATAGATATGCCGGAAAGTCCAAACATTATCATGCAAATCCCTGGCTACAAGCTCTTGAGCAGGTGGTTGCATGGAGAAATCCTATGCAAGTAAAGGGGAAAAGATTAAATAATGCTATTACGATTAACATGGACACTACGATTTTAGGACTAACGGAGAACAGCTCACAAGTGGTGGGAAGATTTTCTCAGCAGCGCGACGAGGAACGGAGAAACCTCCATGAGTGCTTGTATCACTTGCTGTTAATGTTTTACAGAAAAACTCTGTCTGTGGTTTATTCGACTTCAGTGCAAGATCTGACCTCAATAATGCATCTTTGTCAAACTGCAAAAGGATTGACAAGGTTGCTGACAGATTCAGTTGGAGCTAGAAACTAAAAACATGCTAAAGTCATTCTATAATTTTTTTTTGGCAATTGCACAGGGATTGGTTATTGCCAGTTGATTTCTAGTTGCTTTACGTAGTCCAAACACCTAAAGCAAGTATACTCTTTTAAGTTATAATGAATCAAGTTCTTACTGAAGAAACAGGTTGAAGGGTCATCTGAGCATAAACTTCATCTGTTTCTGGGTCCGCCTACAAGATCAAACAAAAGAACTAAAATAATTGAGTGACCAAATAAAGAAATTTTGTGATGTTAGACATGAAGGTCAGAAAGGTTAGCTATGTTACATGTAAAGTGACATTGTGAAGGAGACAAAGTAGCTTCGACGGAAGGTTTGGGTAGTTTGGAATTTGGGCATCCACATCCTTTTTCATAGATGCTGCAACCTGAAAAGAGTAATTATACTCCCAAGTAAGAACATTAACTGACTTCTGAAGGAGAAAGAACAAAAAAGACAGTATAAAACCACAGCCACAATAATCATGCCAAAGATTAAAAAAATTGTCAACATTTGTCAGGCTTTAAAGGACATGATCATGGTAGAAAAATTTACATTACAAGTAAATTGACATGTAAATACACAATGACATGTGAGACTCATGATAATTAACTTCAACATTAAGAGAAATTTTAATTAACATAAATTACAGAGTCAAAGAAGTCAAAATCTAAAAATCCTATTTTTTGTTATTTTTTATTAACTAACATTACAGTTTCTATTAAAAGAAAACTCCCATGGACCATGAGTTGACTTTATAAACACAAGCCAAATGATACGACGCATTGATGGTTTTTAGCACTCACAAGGAGCACATGACAACCAGGTCATGCATGCCCAGAGAATATTTCAATTATTACTCAAAGCCGCATTAAATCATGCTTAACACAATCTGAATCAACGCAAAAAGGGTAACTTCAACTTGCCACCTAAAATAGCACCCTCAAAAGTAAATCCCAAATCTTGATCTACCTTTCCTTTCCTTATAATCTACCTATTTATGACACCCAACCAACCAGTTAGGGTAAAATTATAAAACTTAGCACGCACTAGATCAAAATCAAAGCCCTACACGCCATTTACCACAAATAATAAGCCGATTAATCCAATAAAAGAAGGGTGTAGGTTCGTTGGATACACATTATTGGCACAAAATAGCAACAGACACGAACCTGTTCACTATGCCCTTGGGGAAAGTAGACCACATGAGTTCCCGCCGCCGGCAAGTTCACTAGTGGTCCTGCACATGCTTGCCATAACTCAGGATTTATGCTCTTCTTCTCTACCCCTGCATCATCACCACGTGTCACACACTCGTTAGTCAACAAACCCCCCTTCAAAATCTTCATTCCTTCTCCTCTTTGTTTGTTTCCCGGGAAAACAAACCAAACCCAGAAAAGGAAAAGGAAAAAGACTTGCAAATCAATTTTGTTTCTAAGCAAAGTAGAAAAAACTACATTAATAAATGGATAAATAAATACACAGATAATAGATTCCAAAAATATAGAGACAAACCGGCTCTTACAGAGCCATGTAATAAAGACAAGACTAAAACAAAACAACCTTAATGGTTAGTTATTTACACATAAATCTCGTAACACTTTTATCAATGCTTTACACACATCTCCAGCTGACAACAAATAAATAAAGACAAAGCAGTAGCATAAATTAAGAGATGACCAGACCTTCACCGTTAGTAGCTGTGGCCGCGGAGGCGGTGCCTCCGGCACCGGTTGCCGGTGACTTCATTGGTTTCTTTATACAAACCAAAAAAACAAGCCGTTGTTCTCCAAAACAAGAAAGCTCCTCACTTTCTCATAATTTCAGCTTTTTTAAGATCAAAAGATGGGCTTCAAATAAGAAGATTATGAACTTAAGCAGACTTTTTAGCTTAGATCAGCTCCATAAATGAGAAAGAACCAAACTCGTGAAGAAATGAAACAAAGGGGTGGACTGAAGTGGAAAAAAAAAATAAGGGGTCAATTTGATAGTAAGGGCGTGGGTTTCCCGGCGAGATATTCCGGCCAGATCGCCGGAGAAATGGTTAAGAAACAAAAAGCAATTAAAAAAGGAGAAAAGGATTTTTATGGGATGGAGAGTTTCTGCTGAGTTTTTCAGAGACCAGGTGTTGAAGCTTTGCCCCCTTTCTTCCCCTACATTACCCAGACAAATTCCCTCTCTTTTCCTCTGCTTTCCTTCCTCAGCTTTTGCCTTGCTTTCTCACACTTCTCTTTCTCTCTCTTAAATATTTTATATGAATTTCTTCAAAAAAACCAAATTAATTCTCTCTCTGCCTGTCGATTTCTATTTCTTTATACCTCTCTCTCTTCCTGTCTTGAAAATGGCACTGACTTCTCACAACTAAGCAACCACCTCCGGTTCTACAATAGTCTAGTCCACTTGTAGGTTGAGTAGGGTTAATGTGTACTTGATTTCTCAACTTAACCACAGTTAATCTTCTTACATTAGTATCATCGTATTTTCACTTTGTCTTGTCATAAATGGTACTTTGGATAAGAATATCAGGTTTTGTTTTAGAATAAAAAAATCAACTCCGGATAGGAAGTTCATCTCTGAACGCTATAGAGTATTGAGATTTTAATGAAAAAATCAACCTCAAAGTTGTTAATAATTTGAATTTAAATATAAGGTGTGAAGAATTTCTTAATTGCATATCCCAAACATTTCTTGGGCAGTATATACCAGCCGAGATATAATTAATAGGATTTTGCCATTTAGCAATGATGATCCATGAGGGGTTTTTTTCTGGTCCCAGAGAGATGAGAGATGTTTTAATAAGAGATGTAATAAAAATATGAAAAAAATATATAATTTTTAATTTTTCATGTCTAAACACTTTCAATATCAATTAATAGTATCTAAATATATATATATATATATATATATCTTGATTTATTTGTATGTTTTTAAAGTATTTTAAAAAAATGAGATTATTTTAATGTATTAATTAAAAAATAAATTTTAAAAAATATATTATTTTGATATATTTACTGTAAAACAAATAATCATAGCCCCAATACTTGACCAGTCTAAATTAATGTATTTAGCTATTTCTCTGTAAATTATCAATGATGCGAGGGTTAGAATTGGGATATTCAGACCCTAAGCTAACTTCCTAGTGAATGTTTATTAAAAAAATAGAAATAGAATGGCCTTCTTTTTGTAACAGCAACTAGCAATGTAGCGATAGAAAATGTCTAGGGGTAATTTATTAATTTCACCCCTAAAAACATTATATATTCCAAGAGAAAAGAGGGGCGAGTGAGCAGCCAACCCACTACAGGCAGAGAAACACACACACGAGTGTTCTTGATTGGCCATTTGCTTTGACCATCACCATCACTCTCCACTATGAACATGTTTGCTGCACGTGATCCATACGTCTTCTTTCTACAAAAAAAAAAAATTCTTTTCTTCTTTTTAACAAATTATTTTTGACATGAAAATGATAAAAAAAAAAATTATATTTCTTTTCAAAAATATTCTTAGATCGTAATGCAATGTCAAACAGGCATTCCTATGTTTTTCTTCAAATATTTGTTTAGTTTAAATTATTTATAGAGACTTAATTGAAAGAACAATTATATTTTACATCAAAAATTGGAGATTGATGGTTTATTTTATATAGTTAACAAAAAGGACAGTGCTTAATGGAAATTTAAAACTATTAAAAATGATTTTGAGTGCAAGATAAACTCTAGAGGAATTGATTAAAATATATAAAGAAAATATCTGTGCTCTCTCCATAATAGTATTTTGCGATTGAAATGTAGAATGGATTCGACAATAAACATGCTCGATGGGGATCAAATCATGAAGTTAAATTAGAAGGCAGCATCGCGGGGTCTGGCGGAACGGTGAGGTGTGCTCTCGTCGCTTACGAGGTTTGGGGTTTGACCCCTCTCTTCATCTGTAACCGGTCTCTTGGAGAACACTTGTCACCCGGTGCAAGAAGAATTAGTCTGGATCAATGCTCAAAAAACCCGTCATTATACAGCAAAAAAAAAAATGGAAGGCAGGCATCCATGAACCCCATCTCATCTATCATTGATGCCTTGCAGCTTCTCCTACTACTTTACTGTTCTTCACAGAGGAGTAATTAATGGATAAGGGACGATTTAGAGTTGAATTTTTTGACAATCTATGAAGTCCACTAAGTTCATTTGGTAAATTCAATAGATGTTGTTATGATGGAATCACAGGTAATGAAATGAGTTTGGTGATTAAAAAGACCCTTTTTTAAAAAAAAAAAATAGCACAATAAATATAAAAATATAGAGGAATGATACTATTTTTTAAAAATAAATAGTAAAGTAACACTATCTATAGAAATAAATAAAAATAAAAAGAATAGGAATTAAATCTAATAGATAACAAATTTAAAAGAATATGAAACCAAAAAAACAATCCAATTTTATGAATTATTTTAAAGAAAACAAATAGGAATCAATAGAATACCAATCAAATACAAAAGATTGATAAAAAGAATCTCAATTAGAAAAATAAGAAGAGGAAAAAAAATTAGAGTAAAAAAAATATAAGAATCAAATTTGATGCAATCAACAAATATTTAATTAATGTGTATATATAAATGCATATATTAAGAGTTTATTTGGTATTACGACAATAATTAATTTTTAAATATTATTTTAATTAAAACATACAATCAAATAGTTATAATTAACCAGTAAAGGCAGGGAAAATAGCCATTAAATTCTCAAAGGGAAAGCCACCGGTTCCTGACCACCATGCCTATTCCCTGATAACTACTCGCTACTGTGGAAGTCAAGGTCGGCGTATGGGACCCACACTGCATATGCGGTGTTGACACTTCACACCACTGTTTGCCGAGTTTTTATTTTTTTATTTTTTTATTTATTATTATTAATATTAATAATAATAATAATCTCCGAGTCTTTGCTATTCCGCCATGTTTTCTTTTCAAATGTCGAAATAACCCTGCATCTTTGTAGTTTTGCTAAATGTCCTCTCATTATCAAAGTTCTCCTTGACAATGCCCTCCATAAAATAATCTCTCAAATTATAAATTTAATCCAGTTCCTCACCAGTCTCCACCCCTAGATATCCCAATAGTTAATACGAAAACCAAGGGGAATAAAACGACACCACATGACCAGAAATGAACTTTGGTTTCATCAATGATTTAATTAGAAGAAAGCACATCCCACAAAAAAATTGTAATATAAGCGTGTCTCATCTTTCTTTTTGGCCACAGAGTTTTGAATCTCATTTTCTAGCCATTAAATTTTTGTTCAAGTTAATTAATTTGCATAAAACATGATTTTCACTAAATCAGTGCCCTTAAGTGCAAAATTGATATTGAAAATAATATATTATTATCTCAAAACTTGTACCAAACTGTATGTGAAAGACAAAATCGGGGATGAAGAGCTTTGCGGCGTGGTTCTAGGAGACTGGAGGGCTAGAGTGCAAAACAAATAAAATCTAGGGAATTATTCGCATTGTTTAATTATTTATCCATTTATATAAGGAGAAAAAAAAAAAACTGTGTGTCCGTCCCACATGCGGTGTTTCCTGGAGATGTGGTGGGTCCCCCATCTTTGACTTTTCAAAGCTATGCGCTTATGTATAAGTTTGTATTGATTTTCAAAATTCTTTTTAAGAAAATGAATTTTTTTATATTATTTTTATATGTTGATATGAAAAATAATTTTTAAAAAATAAAATAAAAAATATTTTCAAAGCGTCACCTACAATTCCAAAAATTCAATAAATTAGAAGCCGACGCATGACGTGTCATGATGAACGATCATTGTTGTTTATTTCTTGGCCGTTGATTCCCTACGTCTGGCCTGTTAAGCCCCATTGGTGATCTATACCGTGCAACTTTCTATTTTAAGGTGGGACCGGACCGGAACATAATAGGGGAAGATACGATGTGATTATCGCCAATCATGACCGTGTAATCTGATGACTAATTGATGAGTCCACCATAGGACAATCTCCCTTTCAGGATCCTCTACTGTTCCAGGGTGGCTACCTTTTCCATTATGGGTTGGCCGATGATTGGCGTGGTGTCTATGAAACTACACCGTCGTGTTCGTTAATGGTGACCCAGCCCTATTTCTTTCCCTTTATTTTTTTCTTGGACACAAATCCTATATTAATAACTGGGTGTGGATATTTTTGTTACTGACTTCCATTAAGATTTATCTAAAATTATTTGGGATCAAATAGTTTAATTGCTTTTATTATAAAATAAAAAGAAAGAAGAAGAGATTGGATTGTGGGTTTGTTTACTAAATAGTTAAGTGGGAATTAAAATGAAGGGACAAGCCATTGATGTACCTTGTGGAAGCTCAACTAATTCATCATATCTAATCGCATGATACCATTATAATATAATTGTCTAATTTCTCCCTCGAACAAAGAAAAAAATAATAATCATAGTTAAAAAAGAATGATGAGATCGTGAGATAAACAAGAAAAGGAATTAAAGTTGCGCATAGTGTTTATTTGCAAGTATAATTGATGTTATTTTAAAAAAAAATACATTAAAATAATCTAAAATCATCAAAAAAATTAATACAAAGCAAAAAAATAAAATAAATTTTAAATTATTTTAAAACTACATTTAAAAAGATTCATTTTTTTGTAATTTAAAATTAGTTTTTATTTCTTTTGTGTCGTGTTAATATTTAATAAAAATATTATTAAAAAAACAAGTCTCAAGAACCATGAAAACAATAATTAAAAGGACAATAATTAAAAGGACAGTAATTAAAAAGGCTAAGTAGGTGAGAATGGTGTCGTTTAGAGCCCCAAAACACGGCAGGTTTAACGGGGATTGTAATTCCCGATGCTACATCCAGCAGCATGCGCCATCGCTCACCACCATTTAGATTCTTCCACGTTGCAAACCACATTCTCCATCCTAATATTTTAAAAGCCTTTCTTCATTGATTTAGGAAGATTTGACATGCACCATGGAGTTCGGACATGGGAGATTGCGGAATGAAAGTTACAAGTAATATGCAGACAACTAGCTGTAGTTGAGTTTAGCTGAAATTATATTATTTTTTTTACAATAAAATATTAGCAAAATGTAGGGTTTTCTTCTTCTTTTTTACCGAAAAGGAGTAAAAGGTGGGCAAGGAGCAGAGTCTGAGAGGATTTTTCTGTTAAGTCCTTTGAAAATTTCTCTTTGAATCTTGGAAAATTGATAGTTAAAGAAAAGATAACATTTGAAAGAAATCTTTTTTGTTAACCTCATAGGGCTTAATTTAAAAGAGTTATTGAAATAGAGTTTTTATAAATAATACGAATGAAAAAAATATAAAAAACTATAGATAAATCCAGCATAGAGCTTAAAAAGATTATTGATTTTATTTATAATGGGTTTGAAATAATTCCAAACTCAAGAGTAGTGAGCTTGACACTTTGTCAAATCTATATTTATCTGGGTTTAACGCGCGGTTGAATTTGTGATATTTAGGTTTAACATATTGTTAAACTAAATTCGTGTGTGCTCGCGCACACGCATAAACATAGTATGTAGTTGAATCAAAAATAGTTGGACGTGACATTTTATTAAACCTACATGTATTTGTATTGGCGCATATCTCAACAACCAACAATTGAGCTTGACACTTTGGTAAATACAGGAATTGTGATCTATTTCCTTTGTAGTATTTGTAGTTGTGGTTGTTTATCATCAAAGAAAACTAATTTATTTAATTTTGAATTCTATAATTGTATCTATAAGTCACCAAATGTGACTCAACAAGGCATACTTTGCATGGCATATGGTTTTCCATATTTGTGATGAATTTTATGAAAGATAGAGGCAAAATTGAGTTTTTCTTATTTCATAAGAGTTGTCGCTTTGTATTTTAATTTTTTGACGAGATCAACTTTGTACAAGAAAAGTTCTATAATCCAGTTATAGTGAGCAATCCAGATAGAGGTCAAATGCCTGGCAGACTTGAGAGAGAATAGAGAGGTCGTGAAGTGATGAAGTTAGACGCATTAAAAAAAGAGGTTATGTTTGAAAATGAGTATTTATAATAATTGTCTGATAGGATAAATGATGGAGATGTTGTCATGAAATAAAAGGGAATGAATAACAAATTTAAAGGTTATTGGATTGTTTTAGTGTGGTTATTATGAATTATATCTCCGACTGAAATTATTTATAAGAACTTCCTATAACTGCATGAGAGGCTATGCGTGTGGTGTAACAACAAAAAGAAACCATGAGGAGAGCATCCATAACAAGTAAGCGATTCATGCCTATGTTTTGTAATTTCATTTTCATAATATAAATATTTGGATTATGCTCAACGCTCTGGTGAAAGTTTTAAAAAATATGATTTATCAGTAAAAATATCTAAGCTACGTGTATTAAAGATGTGAGATTTATGTGTAAAATTATCAAGTTATGATTGTATCATTAATATAGACCGTATCGAATAAACGAAACATGACGATGACAAAATTGCTAGGCTTTTTTGTCTTTTTTTGGCTGCCATTTTCTTCAAAGTCCCTGCTTTTCCAAAAGGAAATTCTATTTTTTTTCTTTTCTTTTTCACATTAGAGGGAAATTTTTGGAAAAGCAAGCAAGAAGCATAAAAAGAAGAAGAGAGGAGATAAGTTAGGAATCTAGACTTTACATTTGAAATGACGGGGCAATTGGGCATTTTCTCATGTACGAATTTTGATATGATGGTATGGCACAAGAAAGTAAATGGGAATTGACACCAGTCCCATCTTCGATCATCTGTGCACATTCAGTCTCTAACTTTGTCGTAAGCTTCTCTGTATATAATCCAGTCGGTCCATCATGTTATTCTCAACTACCATATAGATAACGATGAAGCTCTTGCGAACTATATATTTAATTTCAAATTTTATATAAATATTTCTTTTGTCAGACCTGTACAGTTCTTTCAACTGGGTATTTGGTTTGGAATCAAGCTTCTCTGGAAATAGCAAACTATATTTTGCTAATACCAGTGTTCTAGGTTTTTTTTTCCTTTTTTTTAAAAAAAATATATTTAATAATCTAGTTTCTTACAGCCTAAATTTGATCCAGGGTCACATGCAGGCTTAGCATCCTCTTCAAAATTCATGCTGTTTAAATAATTAGATTCTTCTGAACAACAACTTGGTTTGGTTTGGGTGGGCTATCAGTGTTTATTTAAAAAATAATTTAATTTATATAGATCCATAATATTTCTAATTAGAATATTTGAATTTTGGTATACATTTAGATGCACACACGGCTGTTAGGTACAAAAGTCGAGTACATATTAATTGTTTATCTGCAAATTTATTCTATTTTTCCTTTCAATTTGGAATTTTTATGCTGTGTGTGTGTCGAATGAGGGGTGCTAATTAGCTCGTATAGGTGCAAGTGAGAATTTAATGTTTTAAAAATATTTATAAAAAAAATGATTTTTTTATTCGAGTTAAAAAATTTGATGTTTTTAAATCATTTTGATATGTTAATATCAAAAATAATTTAAAAAACAACCTCAACCAAACTAACAAACAATAACTCATAATCGCAAGTGGAGTCTTGACCTAGCGGTTGAAGGGACTTGTTTTCCTTCTTCTGCACCAGGGTTCAAGTCCCACCATGCATGTCTATCACCCCGCGGTGCCTTCCATGCTCACTAGACTTGCAGGATCAGTCCAGTGAACCTGGGAATTAGTTGTAGTGCGCGTAAACTGACCTGGAGACTCCGGTTATAAAAAAATAAAATAATAATAACTCATAATAATCCTTCAACTGTACTCTGGTGGCTCGTGAAACGCTGCTAGCCAGCCTCCAGTTTTCCTTAACATTTAAAAGAACATCAAGCAATACTCGCGTTCTGAAGAAGTCTGAAAAGTTAGATGCTTGGTTAATTAGTAATATAAATTGATTTTTATATTCATGTTAATAAAAAAGAAGTCGACAGCGTAAATATCTTTAGCTATTCCAGGAAAGCATGGCCATGGCTTGTATTTGTGGATATCAAGCATGCAAGATGGCAAAAATTTGGCCACCAGGACTCCATTTGTTTTTCCTTTTATATATAGCACTAATTAGATTTACCTTTCAAGAATTAGATGTAAACTAAATACTATCTAGCAGTAATTAGATTAAAATATTTTTTACATTTTAAAAAATAAAACCTAGCATTGCACTCCTTTTAAGAGTTCGAGACAACCTGAGATTTCACTCGTTCACCTAGATTAAAGATGGTTTAACTTAAAAAATATTTGTTGTAACTTATGAATTGCATTGAGTTTAATAATTTTATTTTTTTACTATTTTTATTCAATTAAATGATAGAGAATAAATGCTTGCAAAACTAAACAATGACTCAATTTTGAGATGTTTCTCTAAGACCATGACATCCTAATAAAAAAAAATTGAAATAAATCATGAAGTCTAACTTTTGATAATTATATATTTTTCTAATAAAAATTTGGAATACCTTTGTAATGCACATTTTATTTGCCTGTTAATAACTTAGAAAGCTCGAGATAGAAAGGAAATTCCATACTATAGAGTAAAAAAATCCCATCACAAAAATTAAAGTGTTTTAGATAAGATGGTTCTCTTGTAGAATTACAGTTAAAGTTGTTTTAAAAGTTTTTTTTATTTAAAAATGCATCTAAATGATATTAATATTTTTTTTTAAATATTTTTAAGATAAAAATAATCTAATAACACTAAAAAAAATTAAAAATATTTTTCTAGTTTCCCAAAAGCCTCCTCCAAAGTTTAATTGCTGTGACTGGTTGATACAACATGTTCAAAATTCAAATAGTGTGGTTGAAACAGATTTTCATGCAACCTTTTTGAAACGGAATAAGATAGATTATTAAAAACTTCAATTTCGATAATCAAGAAATATATATACTTAAAAGTTCCTGTAATGATCTCTTAGACAGCCATGGAAAGGTCTCTGGCTTGCTAGTTCAGCCTGGTGGCTCAAGGACAAGAGCATTGAATGCAGAGCACAAGCCGACTTGATAGGTTCATTTCGTCTTCAATATTGGATCCCACAAGCCAGCTCGTCCTCCTAACATTGATAGAGATCCTGCAAGTCAAGTCCCTTCTTTACTCTTCTACCCCTTAAACACATCTAATTTTACCATCTCTTGGACCACAGAATTGAAAGGGACGATGCCTGCTTCAGACCCCATTTCTAGCAAGAACTCCTGCACCTTGATCAAGCCTCAATGCACGCCCCTGGATCGTATGGAATTTTCGATGTGGTGGCCATGGCAGCATCTGGGATGATATTTATTTATGAAAAGAGGGGAAAGGGAATATGATAATCGATCGTGTAATCTGCTGAATCGTGATGATAATCACTGCTGATCATGTTCAAAAGTTGTTCTCGAGTATAAATATATGCGTGTGTGGACGGAGCATTCACTTTTCCTTAAAAAGCATCAATCAAGTCCAAGATTTCTGCCTTTTCCCAACTCCATCCGATAATAATGTCACTTTTAAAGCAGATTCTCAGGGATGGACCAGTTTCTGATGGCAACGATTTCAAGAAAAATAAGAAAAAAAACCCAGGTGCCATGGGCTACTCCAAAACATGCACAGCACAAAGTCAGGGGTGGGAGATAAAAAGTGATCGGTCCCGTGATCCCTGAGTGATTTGCTAGTGTAATGATGGTGACAAATTGGATTTCTATTTCTATTTTATTTTGACCCAAATGCTGTTTTTTCTCCGAACATGGGAATTTTATTGTTTATTATAGCTGTGAGTCATATATGCAATAACCAGATGGGGGGCTCAATGATGAAACCTTGATTATGATCTTATCAAATACGCAATTCGTCAGGTCCCAATCAAGGCCATTGACCCATCTATGATCTAGAATATCTGATTTTTTACAAGTTTATCGTTATATTTTATTCAATGATTAAGGTTTTTGATCAAATCCATGTTCACATAGAAATCAACCATGGAAACTGATCTCCATCACCCAGTCGCCAATTATAGTCTCGGAGTTCAATCTGTCACGAGTTCGATTCTCACTACCTCTGTTCTATTTGATTAAAATCAATCACAAGCTACTATGAGTCGGTGCAAGTTTGAAGCCCAGAAATCTTTTAATATAAATTATATTACAGA
The DNA here is from genome assembly GCA_032356905.1 of Salix exigua. NCBI lineage: Eukaryota > Viridiplantae > Streptophyta > Magnoliopsida > Malpighiales > Salicaceae > Salix > Salix exigua. The sequence goes on along the minus strand of CM063593.1, from coordinate 4,309,173 downwards.
ACCTCAATTAATAAGTTAAGCTTTTAGACGAGATGATTGATTGACATAAACAGCAGAGAAATTATTCATGACCCCAGAAAATATACGCTCAATGCATGTATGGCTGAAGCAATCTCAGTTTAATCCTTCCAATCCACCTTCACGAGCGTCCTGTAAGGGGACATTGTGATTGAATTCTCCCAGAGATGAAGCTTGCCTGTTCAAATCTACATCCAGAGGAGGGATTGCCATTGTAGAAGTCAGTGAAATATCCATAAGTGCCTCTTCTGTGGGCGAAACGTTGGATTTCTATCGCACATGGTGGGATCTTTTTCCTTCCTGACAGCATTTATTAGACAAATTCAGGTCGCATATGTTTCCAAGAGACCAGACTAGAATCTGATATCTCGTTGCTGGTGCACTGTGATAGATTCTGATGGAACTGCAGAAATTGATATCAGGCCAGCAGTATCATTCCTGTCTTCTGTAACTAAAAAGTTGAGTTTTCTGATGAACTTATCATGGTTAGATCAGGGAAGAAGATTCTGTTCTTGTAAATGGCCCAGCAGAATTTCTCTTTACATCCAAAAAATTCCCGTATATTCTTTTAATTATGAAAATAATTTCTCCTCTCTCAAGGTATCTGCTTCATCCACAGAGCTTCTTTCCTTGATCACAGCAAAACTCAAACAAGGATCACTGCTTCTTCTTCTTTTTTGTTCATCTAAATGCTCATTACCACAATATAATAATCAAATAGATTGAAATAAATAACCCGAAGTTCTTCAATGAAAGAAACTACCGAATCTGTAATCACAAAGTTAAGCTTGTTTGTGTTTCATCATTGCCTTTTCATATCCTCGTAGCGAGAACAAATCCATGACATGGCTTCTAAATAAGTAGTCTGGGCTTAGCAGGGAAGAGACATGGGCCTGGGCTTCATGGTCGAGCTTGCTTGGTCTAATACCTGTAAAACAGGGCTGTTTTCGGTTTTTCAAACGGGCCAATATTAAATTGATGTTTTTTAATTTAATTTTTTTTATTAGGCTTCTTTAAAGCAAAATACTTAAATAAACAAGTAGGCAACATATTAGAGTTTGACTAGTAAAAGAATTAACAAGGTGAAGTAAGTCAATTGTCCAAAACAATTGTATTTTAGTATTTCATCAGCATCACCAATACTAATTACAATTAATAGAGATTTTTAAACTTTCACCAAATTCTACAAAATGATAAATTAAAAATGTTAGATTGAACACATATGAAGAAATTATAATATAAAATGACTAATTTAGAATTTATAAGATAGATTACCTAACTCAATCATATCATAATTCTCAAAATAACCCGATCCTAATACCAATTGGAATTGGTGCTAGAGACAACCAACTTTTCACCAATCTTGACAATAAACATGTGCTTGCGTTGTTGATGGACATGAAGAGTTCCAAAATGGATCTAGTATTTAATTGTCGTAGACACTGACCTCTATTTTTTTTCCTCTCTCTACACATAATCATCTATCATTATCAAGCTAGCATTAATATCTTGCTTATTAACATCATTTAACCATCCAAAACAAAATCGCACATATTTTAATTTGAAGTGTGGACAACACAACAATTAACAATAAAAACTTTTGTTTATCTTGACCCTTTAATATTTTTTATACTTTGTTGTAAAAAAACATCTCTACTTTTGCAAAGTTGAGATAGCTTATGTGCATGGAAATCAATTAATAAAGAAATAATTAATTAAATGTCACATACAATGGGCTAGGAAATGCCAATGTAACCATGTAAAATAAAATAATAAAAGATATTTTTTATAAATGCACCTAGATGACTCCATTTGTTACTTGTCCTATAAAATATAGTATGACAATGATAGTCTTTTCACAATACATATTTAGTATGACAATTTGGTCATTGGCTTGCAAATTTAGCTAATTTTGCCCTTGATTGCTTTTTCTCCTCGATGAGGCCTCTAATTGAATGAATTGGATTTGCAAACTTTGTCATATTTTCTTCTTTAATCATATTAGTCCTCCAACTTTCACAATTATGATAATTTCAACCCTTCTTCTTTGAACATAATTAAACTCTGAGAATTCTTGAAAACTCTTATGGGTAAAAGCGTGATGACAGAGGACTGCTGTTTCTTCTGGTATAAGAAACTTGATTTGATTTGATTGGAAATCATGTCGTGGGCCAACAGTCTAGTAGCATGATTCTAATTTCTAATGTTGAAAAAACACAAGAAATCATCTTGTATGCACAAAGTAGAAAAATGAAAAAAAAAAGAAGAAAAAAGCTGATCTCGGATCCAAGGAGTACTCAGATTTCCTGCATTTTGATTTTCTAGCATCGAATATATATTCCTACTAACTATGCATCTTCCCGCGCCCATTGTACTGCCTCGTCCCTGTGGTCAAAAAACATAGAAAGTATTGCAGACAAAACATGGCAGCAAAACACGGACTGGAACATCCGGTCATCAAAAAGGATATGGAGCAAACCTCACAAATCAGAACCACTGTTTCCAGATTGATCAAGCTCTTCAACTCTCGCTTCAGCCTGATCAAACACTGGATTGGTAGTCCTGTGACTCTGTTTTGATTGTGTCCTGGCTTTCTTCTTTACTGGTCCATCAAAAGGAGGAGAAGCAGAGGACTCGATCGACGACGATGTTGGAGGTAAGAGCGCTGGCTTGCCAAGATGGAGTTCTGTAAAATCACCTGGACCAGATTCAAAAGAAAATCCCAAGCACGTTGAGTCAACCCATTAATCAATCAGAGGTTTAAGTTGTAGCCAACCCAACACTTGAAGAATTCATTTCAGATTGTCTAAAATCATGGACATGGCGACATCAAATAGAAAACACCGAGTGTTCATTAATTCTTGGGATGGACTCTACCTTCAGAAACTACTAGAAGAAACTAAATTGGTCAGTTGAGAGTTTCTCTACATTGTTATATTACATAGGTTGGATTTGTTTTTCTCACCCATTACCAATCCACTTGAGGCAGTTCTCATATTGAAGAACCACAAAAACCCAGATGATCTGAATGCAGAATCAATCCGACCTGGATAGGGTTGAGGGGGTTCATGGGTTGACCACAAAATACAATCCTGCTCCCATGAAGAGGCAAGAGTGCATTGGCTTGTTGTGATGAAGCCACATGTTGTAAGATATTGAACGGATGAGTTCCAGTTTTCAAAAACTCAAACTATCGTGTAATCAACTGCGCAATTCTTTGGCCCAGATTGTAGAATCCATTAGAAAAGAATGGCAGTTGAGATTTTTTTGGAATGCATAAGTATACAGGTATCTGTATGGTCTTGCCCTCACAAATTTAAATAACTGGACATCTGTTTCGTGTTAGAACTGGCAAAAACTCCCCATGGAAAAATCAATTAAAAGACCAACACATTAAAATGAGAAACTTCAGAGTATGCAACTTTTGAAATCCTCCAGCAAATGTGCAGATATGTATAGAGAGCTAGTGAAAGGAGACTTCCATTTGAATTGCCTTTGATGCTTTGATCATGCACATGCTAAGTTGTGAAGAAAAAGTTACTCAAGTCTGAATAACAGCATTCCTTCAGATCTATGGCCATGAATCAAAGTTCAAATTGATGGAAGTTAGAATCGTTGAAATAGAAAGCTAGCCAGCTCACCGAATATTCTTTTCACTTCAGTTAGCAAGTATAGCAAACCAGCTTTTTCTACATACCTTCACTGAGTTGAAGATGTCTGGTATCATCAAATGAAGCTGATATATGGGAACGCCTTTTTCTCACATAATTTTCCTGCAGAGGCTTTGGGATTTGAAATGAAAACTGTGAGAGAGTTACACCATATGTCATATACTCTGGATGTTCAGTTAAGTACCTGCAAATTCAAGGGATTTAACACCTAAAACAAGGATCACCCACAAAATTATCTAGCATTCCATACATGTAGAGATTAGTTAAAATGTGATAAACAAAGGGCATGGGATAGGCAATATAGAAATGTTCGAGTAAGTGGAGTTAACTTACTTTTGGATTTCCACCATTGAGCGAAGTCTCTTGCCTGATGGTGACTGATAGTACCTGAAAAATTAGAAAGGGGAATCACAAGGTATACACTGAAGAAACCATGACGGTTGCAGCCAAGAGTTTCCAGATTGGGATTGCAAGAGATCTTGATGCAGACATGTGCGTATTCAAAAATGGGAAAACTGATTAAGAGGACAATGCAAAGTGAATAAAGTTACATCACATCTAATAGAAGAGGAGGGGGGGCATACAAGACTTGCCAAATGACATTACAAAACTTAGTTGTCATCATCAATTAAGACTTGAACCATTAGAAGAATGCACAATACTCAAATACAGTTGAAGAGGAGTTGCTTTTGCTCTTAGAAAACATGGAAGGGTCTAAGGTTCTTGCTTAAGTTTCCATAAAATGGAACATATAATTTGTGAAATTAGATTAAAGAAGTGAGAAAACTATTAAGCTGAGTTCAATAAAAGAAAGTTAAACAAATAGGTTGCGTGGGACACATACACATCTGCAAATTTGGTACTTCCTTCACCTCTGATTCGCAGCAACCTTTGCCAGCCAGGAGGGGGTTGAGCTATGTTAGGCTTGTCAATTGCCCACAGCCTACTCCCATCTTGAGTGATGTCTGCTGGATCATCACAAGATATATCAGGTCGCCATGCACGAGCAGTTTCACAAAAAAAAGGCTCTTCTAGAATATGTTCACGTAATTCTTCATATTTCTTCTTTGTCGGGATGAGCCTCCACTTAAAACATTTGGCACATTGTATGGTAAACGCTCCAACAGATGGCAAGACTCTAGAAGGCACATTTGGGTCTGAATATCTTCCAAATGGATGCTGGTACTGAATAGGTCGAGGAACATGTTCAATTTGACCAGCACCATTAGCCACGGGGTCATAAAGGACCAACTGTTTAGAGGAATCTTCAATTGATTGGTCATCCATATCCCCTATATCATGAGAGTTATCCTCGTTTGAAGACGAAACTTCTACGGGTTCCTGAAGAGTGCTCTGCAAATGACCAGTGTAACAGGAATCAGTGCAGCTATCTGCTTCCTTTTTTACCATACTGAAAGTTTCTTCAGGATGGGACCACATCTGAATATGTCTTAAACCACTAACACAGTCATAAAAGTAGATAATAAATTTCACCATCAGTTAAGAAATGATCTTCTTACATTTATTCAAATAGAAGGAAAATGTCAGCATAAGGAGGATTAAACATCCTTGTAAAAACAATTCTAAAGAAACAGCATAAAAATAAACCAAAACGTTCAAACATGACAAAGAACAATATCTTTATCTACATCTAGATAATGATCATGATCCAGATCTAACCAAAACAAGGATAATAAACCAGTAGAAATATAAAATGATGTGGGATTAACATGTATCATTTGCTTCTTCGCACATGCACAAGTAGTTTCGACAAAGAAACCATATTTTTCTTCCGTAACAGACCACCCCCCGCCCCAAAATAAAGAAGTAGAAGCAAGCAGAAGGCACGATAATTAAGCTCGTCTATAATTATAGACATAGTTCAAGTAACCTAAAAGATTATAGCTCTCTAATTTATTACCCCATCTGTTCACCATTAACACTTGAGTTTTCATTAGAGCATCCATGGATCACTTAAAAACTTGGTAAAATGAAATTTAAAAAGTTCCTGAGCACCATGCGATAAGAAATGAAAATCCTGAAATGAAAAATAAGAATAAGTAAAATTAACATGGATTGTCAACCTACCTATATCTGCTCTTTAAAATACGAGAACAGCAAATCCTCCTGTAACCTGCACAAAAGAAAGAAACTAAATTATATCAATCTAGTCTTAAGACTCTGGACCAAAACACACACGCAACCACTGATTTTCCAGTAGTTGAACTAAATGTTGCATGTTTCCCAAAACTAAACAAAATTTAAAACCCTCCTCCACTATGTAACTACTAAACCAGACAGGAAGCTTAAGTTAAGATACTTGACTATATTAATAGGAACTAAGAGCAAGAAATATTGAAAACAGCCATTTTTAGAATAAAAGCAACAGCAGCAACATAGTTCTAAAACTCATAAGAACATACATCGACATAGACAAATCACACTTTCCCTTAAACCAACAGAGCAGAAACATAAAAACTCCAACAATGAAACCCCATGATCACAAAGCAGCTCAAATTCCAAACTTTTCTCTTTCTCAGTAACCAAACAAACATTAGGGAGAACCTGATCTGATTGACAAAGCAGAAGATCCAAAATACAGCAAGAAAAAACTCACAACTTGGAAGAGAAACAGAAAGAATCAAACATACACAGTTGGTGAAGATGATGTGATCGGAGCCGTTGGTTTTACATGAGAATGGATGGGGTGAAGAATGGGCAGGAGAAGTAAAAAAAATATTATTATTATTTTTGTGTGTTTTCTCGAAGGTTTAACTCTTTGCTGTCTTCTTTATTACAAGTGTGTGCATGTTTCTATAAAGTGTCTGTCAATGTGATCCCACCGCCGCATCAAAATTTTTTAAAAAATTATTTTAAATAAATTTATTTTTATGTATTTTAGGTTGATTTTAAAAATAATTTTTAAAAAATAAAAAAATATCATTTTAATATATTTCGGTACTATAAATATTACTTTGAAAAACTAACCAACCACACTTCCAAATATACTAAAATATCTTAAAAAGCAGAGCCCATAGAAATATAAATTACCATTTCTAGTTACATTTATGGTTTATAATTCTTACCTTATCGTTTTATTTTTAATAACTTAAATGAGTCCTTGTACTTTACAAAATAAACTATTTAGTCCCCTTTCAAAACATTATTAAGTAGTCTCCGTTGCTTATGACCTGGTCTGTGTGTAACTTTAGTATCTTCCTTGTTGACTTTTTCATTGTTACTGTGTTGATTTGTCACGCATTCACTTATTTTTACATTCAAAATAATCAATTTTCTTTTAATGTTGAGAGATTATTTATGTATTTCCAAAAAAAAAATTACTTTTTATTTTCTTAGATCGATTTGATATATTGATGTTAAAAATAAATTCAATAAATAAATAAATATTATTTTATTATATTTTTAAATAAAATAAATTAACAAGGTTATAAAATGTCATTAGTAAGACCTAAACAAACAGGTTAATTTAATACTTTTTAAAATAGATGTACCAGATTGTTTGTTTTTTAGTTTTTCTTACTTGAGGGACAACGAAGGTATTCTCACATGGGCATCTGGTTATTTGATCATTTACTTAAAATTGTTTTTTATTTGAAATTACATCAAAATAATATATATATTTTTTTAAATTATTTTTAATTTCATCCCCTGAAAAAAATCTAAAAATATCAAAAATTTTAATTTAGAATAAAAAAAAATTCAAAAAACTTTTGAAACAACCTTACGTTTAGGTTGGATAGATTTATGTGTAATAAGATTGACATATATAAAATGGAAAACAGATAGACCACTCCGTGGATGACACGAACACAACTTTTTTTTAAACAGAATTAGTTAACAAATAGGTCTCGGTTATCTAGGCGATGGCTTGGTGGCCACGACTTATCTAAGTGCGCGTGCCAGCGTGACAGGCAAGCTTACATGATTTAAATTATTTTTTTTAATTAATTAATAACAGACTAAAAAAGGAGAGATTTTTATAGCATGATTGAGAGAATGATATAGATTGTTTTTTATTACATTTTTTGTTATAATAATAATAATAATATTTATTTATTTGGTAGGATTAACTCTTATTGGTTTTTTATGTTCTTTTTTTATTTTTTCAATGTTATTTATTAACACTAGCTTGATTAAGAATGGAGATTTATAATTTATTTTAATCTGTTATTTTTTTTGTTGTTTCAATCTCATGATCTCGAATATGAGTTTGCATTAATTTAGTTGATTAGATCAATTATCTTGATATTTGTAGTTTCATCATCATCATGATTAATTACTCTTAACTATTTGTCATGGTTTGTTTTTCGCGAGATTGTCATAATTTCATGTTTTAGAGTACATTAGTCTTTTTAATTTCTTAGAGATATTAAATAACTTGAATACCTAGTAAAAAAGAGGATGGCTTAAGCCATGTTCTCATGTATTTTTTTTTTCATTTCTTTATTTGAATGAAATTTTGGATTTACAACTTTACAGGCTTTGTGCTTTAGAGATCAATCCAAGTCTGGGAGGTTTCCACGAGTTTGATTTTCTTTTCATTTCTTTAAGTTAGGTTTTTTATTTATCTTATCCAACATTAAAATTCAAATAAACAAATGACAATCAAAATAAATTGGAACAATTCTAGCCTATGAAACAAATTAGAGGATCAAATTGAAAAAAAAATCAATTTTATAAATTATTTCAAATAAAATAAAATAAAAAAAAACAAAGACTAAATCCAAATGAATAATAAATTGAAATATGAAGGTTAGATGTGAAAAACGAGAAGGCGAGAGAAAAGAATGCAATTTTTTTTGTGTGTTAGCATCAAATTAGAGGCCAGTAAGGTACGCACCATTCAAGAAAGGAAGTGTCACCAAGACAATTCCAATGATATCCAGAAGTTCATCATTGGTTGACAACGCCTAAACACAATAGAGAGGTGAATGTAATCTCTCATGCAATGCGCAATGCTAGTTGTGTTGTTATTGAAATACCAAACTATCTCTAGATCAATTTCTTATTCCTAATTGCCCTACAGTGTGGAATGGTCAGTCAGTGACCTCAAAAAACCGAATACAGTCTCTATAAACAATAATCAAAGGAATTAAACCGAGAAGTAAGAACACAGTTAGACCCAATTGAAAGCTAACACTCAAATAGGTCAGATCTGATCAATTCTGTACTCTCTCTGGAGCTTCAGCATTTCATGCATGCAATTTTCCTAGAAACCAAGTAAAAAACACAGGCAGTATTGGATACACATCTGCCTAAAATGTTCCCGGCCAGAGAAAGGTAAGGGAAACGGAAACCTACAGAGTTTAATTCAACTCATTGAGCTTTCTTTCCACTTCCATTCACAACTGCAAACATCATCAAGCCTGATGTTCAAGTCGATTTCGCTCTCACTACCGCTATATGAAACATTGTGGTATATACAAAGTTCATTCCAAGGCTGTAAAAGGAATCATCAACAAAATAAGCATGGAGAAATTAAACAGATGATCACTGGGAAAGGAAATGTCCATTTAAAAGGTTTTAAAATATTATATATATATCATCAAAATAACATTTATTTAGACACCAAGCTACTGTAGATACTGATACTAATTTTGAATGCTGATAACTACACTCACAACATAGAAGAAAAACCACCGACGTTATCTAATAGCATGAATGTTGATTCAAGATACAGATTCACAGCAATCATATCAGATGGCTGGTCAGCCCAAAAAACTATATGGTATTCCTATTCCTCAAGACAATGGAAGCCACATAGGAGAACACATGCACTTTCCGCACTCCACAGTAAGATTTATCTCTTCCCACATAACAATTAGTTCAACTTGCAACAAAATTTAAAACAACAATGAAAAGGAAAACCCCTAATGCACAAGTCAGTACACGTAAGAGTTGATTCCCCACATCTATCAAACAAATAGCCTTTGAGTATCCTACTGTTGCCAAGTGGGGTTGGGGTTAAATAAGTAATATATTTGTAAATCCTTCCATAGTCTATACAGGTTCAGTAAATTCATCACTGAAGTAGATAATGGCACACAATTGTCAAGCGTTTGAAACACTCTCATCAAAACCAAGCACCTCACCGGCTATCAGCACCACAAATCATAAATTCCCCCAAAGTTTTCTATTATAATTATGAATTTCCTACTTGACAAGACAGCAATCGAAAAATCACAGAATATGAAGAAAAAAAAACCACACTGTCCTGAATTTCGTCTTGATTATTTGCTCTCTTTCCCAAATATCTAATGAATGCTTACTATTCATTTCAATTCCTGCTCCACAACTAAGCTCATTATAGAACTATATTGATCCATTCCACATATCAATCAATCCATCAAGAAACAAAGAATAAATCAGGAACATAGACCAGCAAAAATAAAGAGAAAACAAGATAAAAATAGCAACCATGATTGATCACTAAATCACTCAATTATCACTGACTAATAAAAGCTCTGAACTTTAACATCCATACTAAAAATTAAACCATCCATAAAACAGCACAACAAAGTTCACAGCCTGAACATTTATACGAATCAATCCATACGTTTAAACCCCCATAAAACAGGCAAACCTAACAAAGCCCATTGCCCAGAAAGATGTAGATTCGACAAATAAGCACAGACACATGGCAGGACAAGAGAAACTACGATCTGGGATGGAATCAGAAAGGACTAAGTAGCTGATGAATCTGTGGTTTAGGATCGGAGTTCATTCCAATGATAATAATCATAGGAATGAATCCGTAGTGAGTGATAACTTTGGCCCTTTTAAATGTCCATGTGCTCCATTCTTTGAAATACTGTGACGCCGATTTGTCTTCCATGCCTTTTGCTCCCTTGCCGCTGCTGCTCTTGCCTTTTGTCTTCAAAGACACCCTAGACGCCATTGTTTTCTCTCTCTCTCTTAATTTTCCTGGGGGGGAGGGTGGGTTAGCGTTGTTATGAATTGAAAACCTAGAAAGAACAACCTTATATGTATGTATGTGTTGGATGTTAATTGTGCGACGTGTTTGGTGCGTGATTTTGCTCAGTTGTCTGTCACTTGCTTCATAAACTCATGCGTTTATAAACTCACCGTTTCTTATTATGAGCTCAATTTCATATGGGCCTGTAATAAAGCAATGAAACCCATTTAGCTTCACACAAAGTCTATAGAAAACCAGTCCACCAACCCAAACACTTCCCGCGATCTCACAAGACAACAAAGACCAAACAGACTTCATTCAGCCCTTCCACACGATCAACTCTAGCTGAGCCGGAGAGGGAAGAAAGTAGAGAGAGCAGGAAAAATGGGAGGAGGAATGGAAGCCAACAAGAACAAGTTTATCGAGGATTGGGGTTCAGCTCGTGAGACTCTTGAGCAAAACTTTCGCTGGACTCGTCGTAACTTCGCTCTTATTGGTATCTTTGGAATTGCTTTACCTGTCCTATTCTACAAAGGCATCGTCAAAGAATTCGTAATTTCTATTAGCCTTCCTCCTTTTCTTGTTTCTTATGTGATTTTTGAAGTGGGTTTTCATTTTTGTCTTGGGTTTTTTCTTGATTTAGTTTCGATCTGGTTGAGTATTTGTAGATTGGTTTTTTTGGGGTTTTGTTTTGAAGTTGGAGTTTTTGAGTGATTTAAGTGTTTTGTTTTCTGATTTAGCTTTTAAATGCGGTTTCTTTGGCTTGGTTGATTATTTGTGGTGCTAAATTTTGCTGATTAATTTGGAAATTTGATCTGGGAATGAAGATTTGTATCTAAGCGTGATGGTTTCTCATTACAATAATCGAATTGATGCTTGTTTATAAATAACTATATGAGTTAATCCATGAGAACCCAAAAACAGTAATGGAACAAGCTATATTTGTTGAAAGGTAGTGGATTGATTCTAGTTAAAAGTGTTCTTTCAAGCTCAGCTACATATCTCTTGTAGTTTGTTGCAACTATGTTTGGAGAAACTATATTATGGAAAGGTATAGGGAAATGTTCAAACATCAATTGTTTGATTGGTAAGTGGTTTGTTCTGCTGTTACTGATGATTTTTGGAGCAGCATAATTATTTTTGGGATTATGGAAGGGGGTATTGATTGGTTTGTGATTGTTTTGTCAGAAAAACTTCTTATGAATTAAGGGGTCGAAAAAGGTTGTGCTTTTGGGAGTATGTGCTCTGTGAGGAAGAGTTTTTGAGGTTGAATTATCCGAATGTTTTGGAACTATCACAAGGTAGGATAAAAGATAATAATATACGAGTAGAGTAGGAAAAAAGGAGGAAGGAGAGGACAAGATAGGGGAGAACCAAAGAAAGATTTATAGGAACACATAACCTATTAGGATAGGAATAGAAGGTTCCTTTCAACATATATGAGAATTTCTCCCCTCAATAAGAAATAAAGACAAATGGATAAGTATCTGCCTTTTCAGCTGTTAAAATTTGGACCCATTTCCTGAAAATCTCTTTTTGGAAAAAATAATAATCTCATTTTCAAATGTGAATTTGCTAGGTAGAGAACTGGCTAGTTTTTCCAATCTATCAGACCTGGAAGTTATCCTTTTCTTGCTTTCTATGTTTTAAGCTAGACTGTGTTTGCCAAATAGAAAGCATGGACTGGTGTAAAGCTATTGAAAATAATGGTTTCAGATATTTTACCATGTACAGTCTTCTCCCTTGGTTCATTTGGGAATTAATTGAAGGTTAATCTATTCAATACTTGGATAATATTGCCCTGCCGCTGCCTCAATTCAATTCTTAAAACAAATATTGGGGTTAGATCAGGTTGCTTGTGATTGTGGTCAGAATTGAGGAAATGAAAATAAGGAGTTCATGCTTTTCAATTGAGCTTGATTGACATTTGCTCTTGGTTCTAATGCTCTGTTTGATTGCTAGTGGAAATTATTAAGAAAACAGAAGTTTGCATGTTTGGCTTATGGTGTTCTTATGTGGTCCAAGAACATGCTTGTCAGGTGAAGTTTTGCCTTATTTAAAAAACTACAGGATTTAAAACTTTTTTTTCTTTTGTCAATTGTAATGGAAACTGAACACCGGACAAGGCTCCTTGTCTGCCTATATCACCCTTTCTGTTGCTTGTCTTTTCCAATTACTGATAGAGTGAACTTCACAACTAATGTTGGTTAGCCAGCAGTTAGTCTTGTTTGGTAGGGCAGGCTTTTCTAGCTGTTGATTAGCTTCCTTTTCAATATGAAAAATTAGATATATTTTTTATTCTTACATCTTTTCCTTAAAAGTACATCTGGACAAATAAAAGAATATTCAACCAATATGACAACCAACAAGGAACCTTATTGCATAAGAGCTTCCCCTTCTCGATCTCTATGTTCTATTCTTAAAGATAAATCACATGGCAGATGGAAATAATGATTAATCATTTAAAATGTAAGAACAAAAAAAACAGGAGATGATTTCTACTGATTATAATAATAGATCTTGTCATCTTTAAGTTCATTTTAAAAGGTCGAAACATGCACAAAATGAACTTCAGCATTCTTGGTTATGGAGCTGCTGACCTTTTTCAATACCATGTCTAGTAATTTGCCATCCATTCTTTTGTTTCAAGGTTCCAGTTTCTGATGTTTTTGTTTTTGGTGGCGAGAGAGTAATAAATTCACACTCAAATTTTTTAGCAATGCATCAGAAGTGCAGCCTTTTATCAGGAATAGGACGTCTCGTTATTTTTATTTGGCTAGTGAACTTAATAGACTGTGACCTTGGATCGCCTCCATGCTGCATTTTTTTGCTTGTGATCTTATGCTGGTCATCACTTTGAAAATTGATTCGTAGATTGTTAATGATGCTGTTCATGTTTAACTTAGTAGCACCCTGATGCTCTGATAACTTTGGTGACAGAATATGCAAGATGAAGATGCAGGCAGGCCTTACAGGAAGTTTATGTGAGTTTCCCAAAGTTGTTTGACAATAATTATGGATGAGGAAAACTGGGCTGCCCATAAGTACCTGCAAACTTTGCCTTTTCCATATAACTTTCTTTCCTGCGTTTGATCTGTAGGCTGTGATTTTAAGGACGCATCTGCTTTTCTTTGAACCAATCAATTCGCTGAGAATTTTGAATACTTTCTTCAATTCTGCCTTAACATGGTTGCAGTGTTTTAATGTTTAAATTCCTTACATTTGCTCATGTCATAAATCTCTCCTTCCCATGTTCTCAGTAGCTTCTGGCAACAAGTTTGGCTTCCTAAGAGAAGCTCAAAACTACAAGATATTTCGACAAGCATATATATATATATTGCTATTGACTCAGATATTTGTCCTGGCCAAAGCTCGCCATGTCTGTTAAATTTAAGAACCACGGGAGAAAAACTCACACGATGTGAAAAAGAGGCCATTCTTATGGTAATTTGAGAAGTAATTGCCTATTTACTGCCGTTGGCATAAAAGACACATAATAAACGGGTGTTTGTTTTGGAAATGTTCGGTGCTTTTGACTTCCAAACCTGTGTTGCAGCGCAAATTTCATGCAACCTCAAAAACAAACGATTTCCTTACTTGGCAGTCGAACCACGCCCTTTGTGTTTCTGAAACTCAACAGAGTGGACTGAAAACTACAAAATTCTGTTCTCTATTTATGCCTTAATGGCATCACCCTAACCTGCTCTTCGAGTATTCGTGCAGTAAGACTCCATTCTGTACTGTGACAGGAGTTATTAGCTCTTTTTTTTGGCTTGATTGAAGCACTTGATGAAAAAAAGGGCTAAAGGAATTGACTATACTGAATTTGAGTGACAGTCAGCCATGCCTCCCCTACAAGTATATGCACTAGTCTCATCCGTTCAACAGACATTCCTCCCCTGTAAATAGATGCACCAATCTAATCAACTACAAGAGAATAGTTGATAGCTCAGTTGGTAAAGCTTTGAAGATGGCCGAAGAAGTTATCCTCCTTGATATCTTGGTAAGTTCATTTGGGATGGGGGTGAGGATAGCCTTGGAAAAAAAAAGGGATTGAATCTGAATACCAGGACAAAAACGTGCTTGATAAGAGCCCTTGGATTCTCCACACGAACCCAGTTCATAAAATGGCTCCTGTTCTGATCCACAATGGAAAACCCATCTGTGAATCACTGACGAGGTTTGGAAACTTAAGTTTTCCCAATTTGTTCCCCCCTGACCCTTAACATCTTTCACAGGAAAGGATTCGGGAAGTGATTTTGTCGACAAAAAGGTCAGCTAAAATTTACTGCTTTCGAGAAATAATTATTTTTCTCATGGCGTGTAATTTTCCTCTTACATGCATGTGAAATATGGTCAGATATATGATAGTGGGAAGAGGATACTGATGACCAAAGGAGAAGTACAAGAGGGGCATAGGAGATGAGTGCTTGAAGATTTTGGGAGTGCTTCGAGATAAGCTTTATAACTTGGGAGGTGAAAATTTTGAATTCCTGGATATTGGAATTCTTCTCCATCACTGCTGGTTCGTTTCCTATGATTAATCATGGAGAAATACCAGAGATAAGCATTTCCTGGATATTGAAAATGCAGTAGAATTCCCTAGCAAAATCCAAACCAGTCAGGCATGAATATCACTTACCATACCCGACTCAATAAATGAACAATCACGGGACATCTACCAGGCAGAGACATCTTTTCATGCGATAAAAGGAAAAATCTATGAACGGAATTTTCATGATTTGCAATCTAGTTGCACAGAAATAGCTCTGTTTCTACAACTTGCTAAATACTATTTGTAAGAACAGACAATCTCAAATGGACTTCGAAGAAATTAAAAGCAGCCAGAACGATCAAACTAGATGTAAACGCAAAGCATCCAAACCAAGTTTTAGATCTGTAGACAAACTATAAAGTTAAAAGTAAAGATGGATAAAACAGAAAACCCTGAACTAGCTATCACAAGTCAGATAATTTGCCAGTTCACCAGACAAGTTCTCCATCCCCCAGAATTTTTTTCCTGTGAAGGAAAACAGCTTAAAAATACAAGTTATATTATGTATTCACAATAACCTATTCTTGTCCATCGCATGGCCCGTCACAAAAACACTCATTTGTGTCTGGAAGGATAAGAAAAGGGAGTGGGATAGAAACCAATCTGAACAATTCTTGCAGATAGCGAAGACTAGAAATCCTAAGGTCATTATCTACCCACAAAAACCAAAACAAGCATGGCATCCCTCATTTCATCCATCCTCATCATCATACAGTAGCTTCTACAAGAGCCACCAAAATCCTCAAACACGGATTTAAATCAATTCTCCACTAAACTTCAATCTATACCAATGCACAAGCACATGACTTTTCAATCAAAACCAAGCATAAAACACAACGACGCATAACTAAATTCAACAACAAACAAAACTAACAGGAATCATGGAGTGAACAAAAAGCATTAAACATAGATGGCTAAAATAACCTTAATTAAAATAGTAAATCACCTTAAAAATGACATACTTAATCATCCAGATACCACAAAATTAGACAAAAAAAAACATAAGATGGGATCTTTCCGAAAATTTAGAACAAATAAGGAACAATTTCTCAATCATTCAGAAATAACAACATCACCATCCGTAATCTCCTGCTGCAAATCCTTTGGATCTTTCCCATCAACAGTACACCCAACTGAAACACAAGTCCCCAAAATCTCCTTCACGGTCCCACTCAGATCCTTAGCGATCGATCTTGAACTCATAACCTTTGCAATCTCAATCACATCATCAAGAGCGATGTTCCCATTATGCTTTATGTTCTTCGTCTTCTTCCTGTCTCTCTCCGGCTCCTTCAACGCCTTGATAATCAAAGCTGCAGCTGAGGGCACGACGGAGACCTTGGCTTGACGATTCTGGACGGTGAGCTTGACGGTGACACGGAGGCCCTTCCAGTCCTTGGCGGTTTCCTTGGCGATATCTTCACCGATTTTCTTGGGAGAAAGACCAAGAGGTCCGATTTTGGGAGCGAGTGAACTGGCCGCGCCTACTTCCCCACCGGTCACCCTCACGTAAACGTCGATAACCTGAGATGGGTCAAACTTTGGCGGCATTTTTGCTGCTCTGCTGTTGCTTGATTAGCTAGGGAACGAGAGGGACTAGGGTTTGGAGAAATAAACGAGCAAATGTATATATAGATAGATAGATATGATGGTGGCTAGGGTTTTGGAGAATGAAATGCCCTGTGTCAGCCCTGCAAAATGGGCTTTAAGTGCAATAAGTGGCTGTATAATTTGGGCCTTTTGGGTTATGTTGGGCTTATTATTCGTCTGCAGGTTTCCATAACCAAACCACAAATCTTGGACCATTTTCTCTCTCCTGAAATTAAAGAATGACAAATGTTTATTTTTTAAAAAAAAAAAAAAGTTTTATTTTGTGTTTAGATTATTGGGATAACTGCAACTAATTTCCAAATTTTATTCATACATACATATATATATATATATATGTTTAATTTTAAAAATAATATAAAGTTCTATTTTGTGTTTAGATTATTGGGATGGCTACAGATAATTTCCAAAATTTATTTATATCATACATACATACATATATATATATATAAATAAACCTCTATTTATGAGCCTCTATTTAAATCCATGGGAATGTGGATAAAACTATATGTGTATGTGTTCGTAACCTTATGTTAGTATTTCCTATGTTATTTAGGAAAATAAACCTTGAAGATTATGAACTCATTACTGTTTTATCTACATCATGTATAATTTTAAATATTTAAACATATGTCATATTTTATTGAGATGGGATACAATCTATGATGGTTGGACCTTGATAATAGAGATGACCGTCATGTATAAATGCAGGGATGCCGATGACTTGGTATGCTTAAAAACAAGAAAACTCTTCCAAATTTTGACGGGTTTTAAAATAATGGCCTTATTTTCATGGAAGGGTTACAAAAGAGTTTCACGTAGTTTTTCTAATGGAATTTTAAGATGTTATAATTTAAACAACAAATAGATCATGTATGGAGAAACTACAAGGTAAGCATGATATCAGTGCTATATACAAATTTATTTTTTTAATTTTGTTTGTTTGATGTAGGTGATTATTCGATGTCGAATCATTTGAGGAAGGAGAGGATGATGCAGTCCAAGCTATGAAATCAAATGATCCATTAAGCATTTCCATTGAATATATTTCAAGACCTAAATCAAAGTGGATCTAAGAGGACTTCAATGGGCTAACTCAAGAGCCTTGAGTTAAAAAGTTTGGACCTTTTGTTTATGTTATGGTTTATATATGAAGTTATAGGAAGAATTTAGATGCGATTACTATTAAGTTGGAAACTAGACATCCATGTATTTTTGCATCTAAACCCTAAACGAGTGAAAACATGTTTGAAGTTGGACTATAATTCATCAGCGAAGTGCAAAATATAAAAAAAATATTGTTTATATATTCCATTTGCTACAAGAAATCCTTAATGTTATTAAAAACTTTTATATTCCTTGCTTTATAGTCTTTGACATACTTATTCCATATCAAACAACCCTAATCATGATCAAAATCTCAGAGCAAGCAGCTCGGGTCGGATCTTATAACCATGGACATACTTAGTCCCATGTCAAACCACAGTTTGAGATTTATATCCAGCAAGTAAGCCCACGCTTAAAGAAAGAGAGTGATTAATGGGCCTAACCCGCACTTAAAATGGGCCGAAGGAACCAAACTAGAAAATACAAAACCCCTCCCCCACACTTCATTTTCTTTTCGGTGACTGAAAAACCCTATACCCATCAAAAATCAAACATAAGTAAAAACCCCACTTTCACAGCTTTGAAGCCAAAAGAGGATCACCAGCAAAAAAATAAATAAATTACGGAGAGAGATGCAAGAATCACAAGAAAGAGCAGAGTATACTCTTATTGCAAGAAAACCCAGCTTTGGACTCCCTACTGGCTGTCCAATTTGCTTGCCTGTTTACATCCACCTCAAATTAGCTAGCTTTCCTTTTCATTTGAATTTCAATAACACTTTCCCTGATTCAGGTATTCTTTTTTGGATTTTTAATTCTATTCATCTATATTCATGTTTTTAAGTTCCTGTGCTGGTTTTTTTTTGCTTGTTTTTAGCTACTACTGGTTGACTTAATTTCTGGCTGTTTTCTTGTTTCTATTTCGTTGAAGTTTGCTTCTTACGTGTTAATAGGTTAGAATCACCAAGGAAAAAAAATCCCATTTCTGTAGCCAAGTTCTTTTTCACTGAATGAATGTTAGTTTGATCATGTTTGAGATGGCTACCGGTCATTTTTCTGTTACCGGCTCTGTGATTGTGTTTAAGATCGATGCTTTCATTTCACTAACTAATTTTAGAAATCCGAGAGTTGGTGTTTTGTTGCTGAATGGGAATGATGGGGTCGTGGAATAAGTGAGGCCAAGATACATGCTTTCTAGGACTTTCATATTGTTTTAAAGAATGCCATGATCACATGGGAAGGAGTTAAGTAATTTGTATTCAAGATTGCATTTGCTTGACCAGGATTATGTTTGATTGGTTGTTTAATTGACAATACATGACAGCCAGTTTTTAATATTCTTGCTGAAAGCTTAACAAGAATAATGAGGTTTTTTTTTCATGTTCTTTGTTTTCTTGTGTCATTTTTATTTGCTATTTCTATTGAAGAAATTGAAACCTCAGTTGTTTGAATCTTTATTAAACAACGACATGGTCATCATTTGTTTCATTCTCAGTGGCCAGTTATAGTCCCATGGAAGTGGAGAAAGTCCTATCCTTTATTATTCTCAACGCTGTTCTCAAGACCTGAACCTTTATCCTTGCTGCTGCATGCCCAAGATTTTTACCATTGAACCAAGCAATGGCCTAATAAAAACTATGTTAAGTAGTATTGGTTGAAACTATGTCTTCTTTTGAGTCATAACTAAGGTATCTCCAAATACTTTTTTTTGTTCTAAACTTTTATATATTCAAAAGTCTAATTTCATTTTCTTGAGCCTTTCTCCAATCTTAATTTTGATTATACTCAGTGAAGGGCTTTCCTCTGGGAACTGTGCTTTCAGTTAATTTGATTATGCTTTCACTTTCATCTCTTATCGGTTTGCTGGGGATTCTGTAGCATAGAACT
Source organism: Salix exigua (assembly GCA_032356905.1). Taxonomy (NCBI): domain Eukaryota; kingdom Viridiplantae; phylum Streptophyta; class Magnoliopsida; order Malpighiales; family Salicaceae; genus Salix; species Salix exigua. The sequence continues at coordinate 4,289,391 of CM063593.1, read as the reverse complement.
GTAGAAGTCTACTGCTTCAATTATGTATGGGCAGTGAATCTTCTCTCAGAATCTGAAAGTTTCTTTTCTGTATTATATGGTTCGTTCTGTATGTATGCATGTCTTTGTACCCACTTTCTCTATGTTGCTTTCTCTCTGTGAAACTCCCAACTGTACAAAATATTTGAATCTACTTTGTGTTTATTTTCATGTGTGTGCATGCTTTGCTCATGTTGTATTACATGTGTGATTTCTAAATATATCATGCCAATATCAAAATTGTCTTCAAAACACTTATCTGACTTTCTATTTTAGATCAAATTCCTTACATTGAATCGGGCACTTATGTGGCCTACAATGACGAGAATGGTGGGGTTATTGAACGTTTAAGGGAAGATGGTATTGTTGATTTGGATGCTGATTTCTGCTCTCTCCCAGAATGGATATCAATGAAAGCAATGGTTAGCACCTGGCTTGCTGAGGCAGTCATGTATGAACTATGGGTGGGATCTGATGGAACTTCTGCCCATGCAATTTATTATTCTGACCTCCCTTGGTTAATAGGAAAGGCTCTATTCATGAAACAAGTGTATGTTGTTAAGCAACGATTTGGGATAACAAAAGAAAACGCTGAAAGAAAGGAAGCAGAGGTTACACTTCTATCATTGATAATCTTTTCTTGCAACTTGTTGATATGCATGCTCTCTCAAATATTCACACACGCACCAAAAAGCATGCACCTGTGGAATGATTTTAGCCTTTCATATTTTTCTTCATTTTCTGTTAATTTTCCTTCAGCATGGACTTGCATTTTTTTCTTAATCCTGAATAGATTTACAAGAGAGCAAAAATTGCATATGGAGCTCTGTCGACCACATTAGGGGATCAAACATTTCTTTTTGAAAGGTGATTCTTTTCGATATCATGGTTAATATGTTTTTGGCTTTTATATTTTTATTTGAAGTATGATGTCTTGAGTAAAATTTAATGTTGACCTGCTAGTGATGTACTCTACTTTGTTTTTCTGTTTGTGCAGGCCATCTAGTTTGGATACATATCTCCTTGGGCATGTGCTTTTCACCCTTCAAGCATTACCTGTGAGTCACTGTACCATTTATCTTCTGTGACTGTGAGCTGACTTCTGCCATTTTCATGGTTGGAACAATTATATAGAGCTGAAAATGTGGATATGCATGACCTAGGATGATGGTGCAAAAAAATTTACATAATACCATTCACTTTCTATTGTTGAATGCACTGATGACAAGAACACCAAAAACGTGATTATGCTGTTGGTGGATATGACACGCTTCGGTGTTTGAGCAAGCTGATGAGAAAATATTTACAACAAGATCTGTAGGGTCTCTACGTATTGTTAGGTTCACATAGACAGAGCAGTTTGCATGTAAATTATGTTATCTTGATGAAAAGCTCCATAATTACACATGCAGCCTTGCAGTAAATATCTAACAATTAAGGCCAACTATTTCTTTTAGGAATATGACAGCAATATGTGCTGTTATGAAACACATTACCATAAAACAATTCTGTGGAAATAATTTTCTTCTAACATGGTTCCTACTCATTTGACTTTCACATGGTTTGCTATGGGTATTCTGTCTATGTAATATGGTGTGGTGCCAAGCATTTTGACTATTTCACGTGACTTGTTAATATTTTCACAACATTTCTCTTTTTGTATTCAATGCTATTAGGAATCATCGGTGCTGCGACTTGCGCTCTTGGAGCACGGTAATCTCATACGATATGGTGAAAAACTTAAGTCAGAGTACTTGGAGGCTGGATCATCTTCTTCCGTCCCACAATTCCATTCAGAGGCTTCATCAACTTCAACAAGACGTCCTTCAAATTCAAGTAATATATTTTCATCTTTCATTCAAGTGTATATTATATTGGTTATCTGATAGTGTTTGGGTTGTGGATTGTTAAATTACCAAACCAGCCTGTGGATCATGTTTTAGTCATCAAAATAACTATTTCTTCTCTTCTGCCTGTTTTTTCAAATACAATCCCTAACTACTTTCATATGTTCTCAACACTAGGTTCAAAGACTAAGAAGCAACCCAAGAGGGAAAAGACAGAAGAGGAGAAAACTTTCAGAAGAAGGGCAAAATACTTTTTAGCAACACAGCTAGTTGCTGTTTTAGTTTTTGTATCTGTCATGAGCGGTTATGATTTTTCTGAGGTGGAGGTTGATGAGGACGATGGCTTCAGTTACGACTGAAGAAGCATCCATTTTTCTTTGACAAATTTGTCTTTTACTGGACCTTTTCTTTTAAAACCGTGAGAAGGATAATTTCCTTTTTACCTTTCATTCTTGAATTCCATGTAAAAGTTTTGAAAAATAACCACCCAACAGTTGACGGTTATTAATTGTGTGTTTGATCAACTTCTCATTAAGCACAGTATTAGGCCAACCACCTTAAGGTGGTTCAGAGAGAGGATTGTGGTCAATGTAGTTGGATCCTAATATTGATAATTCAGAAAGACTCCTTCCTTGCTGCAGGAAATTTCTCCTGCAGTTGTGCATGGATCCTCGTCATTCCCATTGATTTGCTTCCAATTCTGTAAAACATTGTCTCTGGAAGCTTCCTCTTTCTCTTCATCATCATCATCATCATCATTATTTATTCGACCAGTTCAAGTAATATTTTTGTGACAAAATATGATGTCTGATAGCTTAGGTTGTTAAGACTATAATAGATGAAAAGATCCGAGCTTCTGTATTTGATAGATTTTTCCAATCCCAGCTCTATTTCTAGAGACTTCCTGTGTTCTACTTGTTGGTTAGCTTGGTAACTAATCAATCAAATAAATATATTAGCAGGAGCAGCAATTGCTCTACACTACCCCTTGTCATTTAGGTTAAAACATATAATTACATCAACGATGCTAGCAAAATTAGCCACTGGGATATCCTGAATTATTTTCCCGCTCCAATGGAAGAACTCGGCGAGCAGTTGACATTCTCCCATCGCTTAACAAGTTCTACATATCCCTCTGCAGAACCAATAGCAAATTCTGTCAGTGAGCTCATTGCAACTGACATTCCTGCACAAAGTACCTTTATGGCAACTTCAGCCATTTTTTCTGTACTCATTACATCTTCTACCTCGCTAACCTCCATCAATTCCATACTTCTTCCTGATTCAGCTGAAAACCCAGCTCCAAATCTCTTTGAACTTACTGGGACCCTGTGCGGGTCGTCTCTTAGCTGCTGTGCATAGATAGACCCCATCCCAGCAGCAAAAAAATCTAGGCCGTCAAGAACTGGTAGCTCCTGCATTGCATCAAGAAACCTCGACCACTGGATGCAAAGTCCAAATATTGGAAAGGTTCCACTGGATCGACGAGGTGATAATGGAAGTTTTGACGTGTCAGGATCCAACCTAACACACCTGAGGAGCCAGCCGGTTAGCGCGTGCAGATAGGATCGTTGAGAAGTGATCCATGCCTCGAAACAAGCTCGCCAATTCCTGAGTTCTGTCTCGAGGTTGGAAGCCGACCTGGCTAGCCGTTGAGGGTCAGCGACTGACATGGAAGAGTGCCGTTTTGCTTCAAGTTTTGAAGATGTGCCGGCTAGTAAAAGCTTGGCTTCATCTAAAGTGCGCTTCTGTGACTGGTGGCATTCTGCCATTACTTTCCACATCCTCGCTAACCTGTGGAACATGGATAGAAAGTTCAAGTCAGATTGTAAATATAAGCACTTTTCACTTCTGCGTGGATTGGAATACTTCTATCATGTCTGCAAAAACAGCAAGTGATAGAGTATGTACCCTTGAACCAATTCCAAAAGTTGAGGCTGCAATTCTTCATCCCTTAAAGTTTCTATTCTCTTTGACACCGCTTCAACTGAATGTATTGAAACCTTTATCTGAGTATGCAGATCCCTAATGGCTATCCTTGTTTTATCCAGCACAGAGGGGTCCTCTCCTTTAACATCTTGGTTCCTGAGTTGCATGCACTTCTTCTCGTACGCAATTCGAACCTTTTCTCCACACTGTTTAAGAGGGGGTGAAGGAAGAAGATATCAGTTGCAGATTAGTACACCACATCACATATAATTTTGTAATTTCTACCATCAACCTTTTTAATGTCCCTTTGCGCAGAATTAAACGTCCAGTACTAAACATATCTAATAATTTCAATGAAAAACCAGGGGATTAGAATGATTCATTCAAGAAGTTATGAAGATTTGAGATATACCCTCACTTCTTGATAGAGTTTCTTCTCCCAGGCATATAATCTGTCCAACGTTGATTGGTGACTACCTGAGTGCATGCAAGATTCCTCTGAGAAGTCACTACTGCTATCACAATCTTCATCTTTAGAGCTTGAAGAATTGATCATGAATCTTGATGATGATGACCGAGATGAAGCTGAGCGTATCAGTGCTACTGGATTCAACATTTTAATGGCTGCAAGATCATATGACTTTCAGATGATATCTATTCTAGAGTACTCGAAACCGAGACAGAGTCACCAAGAGATTAAATTAAAAAACGAATCTTTCAAGCATTTTGGCGCATGAGATGGAGACCAGGGCTTGATCAAATAAGTTTTCAGCTATTTATGTTCCAGCCATACCACGTGTCAAGAAATGCTGGTTTGGAAAATGCTGTTATGATTAGGTAAATCTTTATATCTTCATTGGAAAAGGGCAAAACATGCATGAACTTATTTGATCAGAGTCAGACAGAGTTGATAAAACCGAAGGTTTAAATTTCTCTAACCTGTGTGTTCATTTGAAGTTGATGAGTACTGAGCTCTGCTAGACTCTAACAAGTCCGACACCTCCTTGGCTGAATTGCAAATAACTGTGAACTGCTCTTCAAGATCCTTGATGACTTCTGCCATGCTTGTTGGCCTTCGGTTAACATAGACAGTAAAACCTGGTGTTTCAACCTTGGCTTCACCATTACCAGCTGCCATTTCTTGATTGTGAACCTCAACCTGTCCTGAATTTTGAGACCGTGATAGCTCTATCTTCACACTACCTTGTGATTGCAATCCTGATTGTGGCGGCCCTTCTACTTCATGTTCACATTCACAGTCACTATCAGTTTCGTCATCCTCCTCGTCTTCGTCTTCGTCAACATCTTCGACAAGCACTTCTTCTCTCGCGTAATTGGAAGCAGCCTTAGCTCGTTCTCCTGCTAAGTTTGCCTTGTTATCTGAGTCGTCCTGTTCAGTTTCATCTTCCAGGTCAGGAATCCCCTCTTCCTCTCGAACCTGCCTAAGTCCTCTTATGTCATCATCCATGCCCATCTGATCAAAGCTGCTACGATTGGGATAGCCATAGTAGTCTAGTGATGAAAATGGGTTCCAAAAGCCATCCCATTGTGAAGTTCGAGGGGACGGTGGAGGAATGTTGGGCCTGTTGTTGGGGGAATATGAGAAGAACGAAGAATACATTGGTGAGGATTGCATTGCAAAGAATCCATCAGCACCATAATGATGCATTGGAGAGTACGATTCGACTCTGAATGTTTCCGGTGACTGAGGTCTCTCCTCAACTGAAACTGCTCGGTTCCCCCCTGACCTCAAATAATTCACTTTCAAAGTCGAAGTAGGTCCAGACTGGATAGGTGTCGCAGAGAAAGATTTCGGAGAAATTGAGATGAAACCGGGACTATTTTTCTTCACCGGCGTAAAAGGCGGTGTTATAAATGAATCTAACAAGAACTCTCGGGGCTCGTCTCCTTCAACATAATCCCTGAGAGCTGCCATAAGTCTTTTCAAGGACTGGATATAAGCCAAGTGTCCTGATGCAAATCGAGTTCGCTGCTCTACAGCCTGCTTAATGTACCTTTTCCGATCTTTACAGAGCTGAACTGCTTCTTCTTCATCAAGCTTTGAGGTAGTACATCCCATTTCTATCTTTTATCTTCCCTTTGCCTCCCCCCCACTCTATGAAGTTTTCACGCTTGATGAATCAAAACCGAAATCACAACAGTATCTCCTCTTGTACCTCACCAGATTCATATGAATTTTCTCTACCTGTCCAACAAAACCAAAACTATTAATCCACGGCAAGAAACATGAAGCAAATGGAAAAGACTTTCCTATTAAACGAGACATTTTTTTCTTCATCACATGCAACGATGCAGGAAACCAAAACAGATTTTAAAAGGTTGTCTGTGCTTTTCTTTATTTTCAAGTTATACAGCATTTTCTCACTTGCTTAACATAACAAAGAAATTAAGATTCTTTCGAGCTTTCTCTATAAACCAAGAACTCAATTTCTCCAAACTCTCACATAGTAACAAGAAAATAACTATATGTTATAGGAATTCACACTTTGTTGAAAGAATTATATGCAAGACAGGCCCTTAAACCCCAAATGCATGAATAATTTCCTAAAACTCGGAGCTATAAGCTGAAGAAAAAAACATTTATTTAAGCTAAAAAGGGACAAGAAATTTTTTACACAAAAGACAAACATGAGAGAAAGAACAGTGACAATGATACAAAAAAACAAGGTCTGCTGAATAAAGAGAGGGCCATGGTGCAAAAATGATGATTTTTTAGTTACGAAGTACAATAAGTAAGAAATGAGACAAGAAAAGAAGATAAAGGTTTAAAGTAGAGAAAAACTTAAAAAAAGAAAATAAAGACACCATTTTTGACTGATCACATGTTGAAACCTGCAAATGCTGTAAGCAAAAACTGGAAAGAAATTAATAAAGATATTAAATAATAGTAGTGGTCCTTTTGCAGTGATAAAAGCATCAGAACTTATCAGATGGAAGAAAAATAAGAATCCAAGGTGAGAAAAATAAAGAAAAAACTTCAAAATGCATAGCTGATGAGCATATAAGGAGGAGTAAAAAGCTGAAATGTTTGTTAGAATAAAAACACGAAGAGTGTGAAAGGAAATTTCTTTTGAAAAGGATAATAAAAACCCATTGGAAAAATCTGCTAGAACAAATTCTTAAACTTTCTCAGATAACTGGTTGCACATAAAAGAAAATTCATATTCTTATAAATAATAAAATCTCCAGATAATAAAAAATAAAACAAATAACAAGCTGTATTTCATAAGAAGAAGAAAGCACAGCACGCAATATTCCTTTTTTCTTTGTAAGAAAAAAAAACAGAAACAGAAGTCCATTTGAAAGGGAAAACAAACCCTTCAAGTTTTGGAAAAGAAAAGAAAAAACAAAGAGTTAGTAGACTGTAAATGAACAACAAATTCTGAAGACACCCAAGTCCGGATTTTGAATATAAGAAAGAAAAACAAACACAGTACTCATGCTAGAGGCTATATAACACACACACACACGTATAGAAACATGTATGCACAGATGAAAAGCTTTCGTCAAGCAGAGCTCAACGAGAAAAGGAGGAGAAAAACTAAACGATCATTGCAAGATGATGAACAAAAGTAATGGAAGAATGGGTTATAATAATGAAGAAACATACCTGAGCTGTGTAGTGGTCGTTACGGCGTCGGAGAGAGGAGAAGGGTGGGAGAGATTAATGCAGCAGATGAACACACTTTCTTTCCGAGAGAGGGAGAGAGACGTTGAGAAAAGCAACGGTCAAAACTCAAATTAATGAACGAAAAGAGAGGACAAAAACATTAAAACATAAAATAAATAAATAAAGTTACGGGATTTGGAGAACAACATGAGAATAGGATGGAAGGAAACTTACATGCATTGAAGTGTGACTTCTCTTTGTAATTAATTGCCCTCCTTTTCTACTTTTTATTTCACAAATGCCACTCGCCTCATGTAACGCTGCTTTATGTACTCTTTTGTCTTCGAGGCCAAGACTCCAACTAATCTTAACTTACTTCAAACAAAATGGAATCAGTGCTTGCGTGTTTTTATGTTTTATTCATTGTTATTTTTCATAATTAATTATTTAAGTGTTTTTATATTATTTTAATGTAATAATATTAAAAATAAAATATATTGATGCATTTTTAACCGACATGATCGATGTCTTTGCATTTGTATATTTTTAATGTATTTTGATTATTTTATATTGCAATTTATTATTTTTTTGATTTTAATTGTTTTGAAAAGTATAAAAAATATAGTTTAAAAAATAAAAAATATCACATATTATTTTAATATAAAAATATTTTTTTTTAAAAACCCCTCTACATCATATCTATCTGTAACACACACGTATTAGATGCCCAGCTTGCTTATGAATGTTGACCTCTTTTCATTTATTTCCCATGATCATCAATGGCCCATTTCTAACTAATAAGGACCCATCACCTTTCTGATTCCATGATCAAAATCCAATCAGCCCTCTGATCATTTCCAATCTACACAGAATTTATAGGTTGTGGGGTCTTGGAGGGACCCACGAGTCCCGATGTGATTATTATTTGAGTGCTATACCATTACCATGTCTTGGAGGGGAGGGCATATTTGGATTGTTGAACAAGGCAAGGCTATTTTTGTAATCTGGGGATTCGTGTTTGCTAGGAGAAAAGAGGGAATTTTGAAAAGCAAAAAAGAAAGTCGGCTCTAAAAGCAAAAGATGAGGGAACCTGGCCCCACCGCTAAAGACTCTTGGGGATGCCTCGATAACGGTTTCTTCTCAAAATGCCCCTCTCTCCCTTCACAAATATCATCAATGCCCTCACATCATTTCACTTAGATTAATGCTTTTCCTCCATTAAATTTATTAATTTAGCAAAAGATTTCACTTTCTAGTTTCAATGTATATAGGTCTACCGCCCTGTATTTTTTTATATATAAAATTTTTTTTAGAGTTATTTTTATTTAGAAATACATCAAAATAATATATTTTTAAAAAAAAATCATTTTAACATCAGTACATCAAAATTATCTAAAAACATACAAAAAATAATAATTTAAAATAAAAAATAAAAAATAAAATCATTTTTTTTCAAAAGCATTTTTGAAAAGCTCTCCCAAATACCCTTTATATCAGATCATTTTAATATATTAATATAAAAATAATTTTTAATCTGTAAAAAAACAGTATCTAAGCATCTCCTCAGACACCTTGTATGTTTAATAGTGTTATTGATTTTTTTAAAAAAATATTTATAAATATATTAATATAATATTTTTTATTTTTTAAAAAAATATTTTTTGAAATCAGCAAGTAAATAAAAATAATCCAAAAATACTAAAATTTTTAATTTAAAATAAAAAATAAAAAACACCTAATTGCTATTTTAGAATAGCTGCAATGAAGATAAGGAATGGATTCCATGTTGACCCCCGGGACATGAGGAATAACATCGGCATTAATGGATGAAGAAGATGATGACTGTGACTGTCTGTGTCATGACAATTACTCTGACCATGGCAGCATGTGACTCCTTCCTAGGACTCCACCCTTCTTTATTTATAAACCTAATCCTCATTATCCTTTTAATAAGAACACTAAACATAATTTATTCCTCAATTATATCCCTTAAAGATTCGATATTTCTCCATTCTATTTATTTATTTTTATAACAATTCCAACTTGATTTCATGGGCCCAACCAACTCTTCATGAACCTACATCGATTATTGGTGAGATTTCAGCCTAACTTTGAAAGATTAAATCACTATTGAAAATATATATATATTAAAAAAACCCTTCTGATCATAATCAGGTAATGCCTAATTGATGGGGAAAATAAGATAAATTTTAAAGAGATTTTGTAGTTTTCTATAATCATCAGTACAAGATTATGATGAATAAAAAAAAATCCAATTGAAAAATGATTTGGAATTAACAAATGATTCCTTCAAGATATAAAAGAAACAAAAAAGCTCTCCTCCCTCGGTATAGGAATTTCAGCCTAAATAATTTTTGATGGTTTGATTGTTATAAAATTTATTTTTAAAGGTGATGTGTGAGATAATTGAAGATGATTTAACACCTATCACTTGTTAATTTATATATATATATATATATATATATTGTCTCAAATATTGAAACGTAAATATAAGAGAAATGTTAATGGGGGCTAGGGTTTGATTGAGGATGATTCGAATGGGGTTATATAAATATGAGACGTGGATCATTGATTCAATTAAGCTTAATAATTGCAGATAATTTAATAACATGCTTAGAACACAACCCAATGTCAATGGATAAAAAAAATCCAATTGAAAAAAAAAGAGTTTGCTAATATTATGAAAAGATGCCCTTTAAATACTCTTTAAATATCTTAATGATCTTATTTGATAACAAGGTAAAAATTGAATGAGAAAAAAATAATATTGTGAAGAAAAAAATGAAAATAAAATTCAAATTACCAGCAAATCAAATATTAAAGGATATATTTTAAAGAATTACTTTTTTTTTTTAAAAAAAAAAACTGATTATAGTTAACAACCTAAGCTTGTGGTCCGATTACGAGGTTAGGATAACCATGTACAAAACAAAATAGAGTAAAATAATGGAATTCAACTTTGAAGCAAGCTAAATGATAAAAATACAAAATAAAAAATATTAAAAAAATATTTTTTTTCAAGTTTTTTTTATTAATTTATTTTCAAGTTCGAGTCTTTGAGCTGCTGGGGTCATATTTGGTGGCTTGGTATATATCAACTTTTGTGACTTTCCCTTTAAAAAATGGACGGTCCACCATGAACACAAACCACCAATGTCATATATCCACCGTAAAGGAGCTCGTCCTTTGTCTCCTTCGTGTTCTTTGAAAATAAATTCCACTGACATCTTAATAGTGATACACGACAAAAATTAAGGTTTATTTTTAATTTAAAAATATTAAAATTATATATTATTTTATTTTTAAATTCCACGACAAAAATAGTCTTTGGAAAATAATTTTATATGGTAGAATCTAGTAATCCTTTGCATCGTGACAGAATGACGCCGTGGCATTTCACATCCTAGGCCCTCGCACCATACCCTGGTTATTTGTTTTTAATTTATTTTTTCTTTATTGTTCAGAATTAATTTATAATAGTTATTTGGTCGCATTTTACGGCAGGAAAAATCATAATTTTAAAAATATATAAAAAATTATCAACAGCATAGAATTATTTTTCAATGACGTAGAATTGGATAGCAGGGTAAATTTTTAAATTTTTTATATTGAATCTTTACTCGGCACGAGTTTCTTTTAATAGAATATAAAATAATTATCTTGATATGAATTATTTTATTTAATAGGTTTGAGATAAATCTGAATGATTATTTTTTATTTTTAAAAATTAACATTAAATGATAAAATAACAAGATAAAAACAAAAAAGAATATTGAGGCCTATAAACTTTTCAAACTAGTAAGATAAGATATTAGATTGTAAATATCATCCATAGAAAAATATAATTCATAACAAATTTACATATGAATGATAAATTATTATTATTATTATTATTGTTATTACTACCACCACCACCACCATCATTACTATTATTATCAATAAATAATACTATTAATTTTTTATGCGAGGAAACCTCTTCTTTAAAAACTTAAAAGAGTATTTTGTGATTTTAGTTGAACAAGTAAAACTCTGACTGATTTAGGTTCTTACAAGTTACAAGAAATATACATCATTACTCAAATTCAAAACATGTTTTTCAGATTGCAAACTCACTGTCATTACATTGCGTTTTTTTTTGGGACAATATCATCTTTACTATTAGTATTATTAAAGTAATAACGTTAAGCTTTTTTGGGACAATATTATCATTATGATTAGTATTATTAAAGTAATAGCGGTAGTGGTAGTGGTAATACTAACAAGGATATTGATTATTATTATTATTATTATTATAACCACTACAATTTTAGTTGGAATAAAAAAATCATAAATTTTATTTGCAGAATAATATTAAAAATCAAGAAAAAATTGAAAAAAAGAAAAAAAAGACCAAGTTGAAATAAATAGTATAACTATTGAAAAACATGACAAAGAACAAAATAACATAATGAAAGCATAATTTTAATCTCTAAGAATAAGAGATGACGCAAACGACATCTTAGATGCATGACACCTCTCATGTGCTGACACATATACAACATGCACCGCCAACTTTTAAAAATAGAAGAATAATAAAAAAGCGTAACACTAATTATGACGAATGCAATATGGGAACTTGTAATTAATATGATTGGCTTGATTTATAAGAATCATTTTGGCAACAAGGTAGAGCTCAACCGACATGAGAGATCCCTCTTATTTGAGCCACAAATTCCTCCAAATTAATTGACGGATGTCAACATTTTCCTCTCATTAATGAAATATTTAATTTGGAAAGTTATCTTCCATTTATATATATTCCATTTATAGCACATGCTACAAAAAAATCAAAAATCTTTAGCTAAAAAATAGAAACTTGGTGGAAGGATTGTTGAGATTTGGTGGAAATCATGTTGGATTGTATGAATGAACCTATCTGCCGATGAATTTCATAAACAAATATTCTTTTTTAAATAAAGTAGCATAACTTTCATTAGATAAAGTCTTGCATCGTCACATGAACATAAAATAAATGTACTGTAATAATCTAAAAGGCAGCGCAGTGATAAGAGCTTGAAATTAAAAAGCTTGTTGATTTTGTGGTATCGGGTTCGAGTCACGTGTTTGTTAATATGATGATTACTGGAGAATTCTATAGTCATTAATTTTATAATTTATAAAATTAATACAGACATTCATATTAATCAAACAAATAAATAAAGGCATCATTTTATTGGGAAAAGAAAGGCATATCCATTCACTGCATTTTGACATAAAGAAATCTTTAATCCTTATCACGTAGCAGAATGTGTCGTCAATACCGTGAAATCAGCACTTTCCTATGGGCAACAACTGTGTTGACTCACTTCTCTTTAGATTTCTGCTTCATGGAATGCCATTTCCTGTCGGAAATTTCCTTGCTTCGAGTGGGATGGGATATATATTTTCGATGTGAATCCATCAATTTTCCATTAAATTCTCAATTCTGTGCTTGTCATCCGCATGCTGATGAATTTTCTGAGAAAACAAATGGAAAATCAATCAAACAAAAAATTCAGTGAGAATTGAGAAAGGGATGGAGACAAATGTGAACAATGCAAGCCCCCTCCCTCCAACGTAAGACATAATAATAGTTAAGAAGAAAATTCTAAAGAGGAGAAAAGGAGGGACTAAAATGTTATAAAAGGTAAAAGAATAAGGAATAAGAATTGAAAAAGAGGAACATATTCTTCCTCTGCTATCTCGCAGATCTCTAGCCACCCTCACCATTTTTCCTTTCTCTCTCACAAAGTCAATCAAGATAACAACACTGTAGATCATGGTTCAGTGGTATTGGTGAGCGTGGTGAGCTCGAGTTCCAGTGGGAGTAGGGCTGGAGCGCTCTTCCCCACATGTCCTCCTCGGTCTATTATGGCGTGGTACTACTGTCATTCTCGTGGTGCCTTACATGCTCGCCGCGCTTGCAAGATATTCAGTGAACTTGAGAAATAATCGAGGTGCGTGTAAGCTGACCGGACACCCTGGTTAACAAAAAAAAAGAAGATAACAACATTGTATTAGAATTTATAAAGTGTAAATATTTGCAAAAAAAAAAAACTTGATGTTAAATCTTAATTAACGTATAAGATGATTGCTATTTTTCTAATATATAATAAACTTTTTATCCAGAACCTTTAAAACACTAGCCTGGATCAAGGTTGTCAGTTCTATTTTGCGTCGACTAGAAAAACCAGCATACCTTGTACCATTTTTTTAAAAAATAAATAAATCAAAGAAAACACAGCTCATCTTGCTATGGATTCTTGTGGGTATTGAGATTAATAATAAAATTATGATTTTGAAAGAGTTGAAAATCTAATCGCATGTGTGAGAGGACTAAAAAATGAAATGGGAAGTTCTGTAACTTATTCAAGAATCAAGTTGAGGTGTAAGAAATATTTTCCCTGTAGTTTCTGCTCTGAACTTATCAACTGCTCGGGACATGACCTCAATCTGTCCATTATTTTTCTTCCCTTCCTTTTATTGGGCCCGGTGTGGGTTAAAGTTGGGTTTTTCTTCTATTTGGGCTCGGCTAGGCTTGTCTCTCCTTCTCCATATTTGTCCCGTCAACGCCAGAATTCAGCTGAAAGGCACGCGTGATGAATCTTTACTAGAAATATTTGGGAGTATGGTGACGGTAATTTTTTAAAATATTTATCGTATTGAAATATATTAAAATGATATTTTTTTTATTTTTAAAAAATTATTTTTGAAATCAGCACATCAAAATGATCTAAAACACACAAAAACATATTCATTAAAAATGAAAAAAATATTCAAATTTCGGCCAAAAACCGGTGGGATCGCAATGCCAAATGGGCACTTTATATATTAGGTGGAATCATAGTGTAAGTACTATAGATGGTAAGGAGTTTATAAGAAAATAAAGTATAAAGAATTGAAGAAGATAAATTGGTTAGAATTCTTATTGAATTATACTAGTTAGAGGTTGTAATTTCTCAATAAATATAATAATCAATGTATTAAAGAAAAATATAAATTATATTATGTGACCTTACCCATGAGTTTAAATTTCAGGTGAGATGATTTATTTACATGGTATCAGAGTTTTATTGACCTAACGATTACAAGTTCAAATCTCACTACCCCTATTTTATTTTATTAAAATCCAGCACAAGGTAATGTTGGTCTGTGCAAGTTTTAAGCCTAAATTTTTTTTACTCGAGGATGTATGTTAGAGAATAATATAAATTATATTCTGGAGCTTTCGTTTAAGTTTTTAGTATTTAGAATTTTAAGTGTGTGGATGTAAATGTTTTAAATATCAATCAATAAAAAGGTTAAATTCTCTTGTGTTTAGTTGTGGTCAAGTTGAGGAAGCCAAGCACTACTGTGATCATCGCCGCTCCATTACTGTCGAAAATGACACGCATATCATGGTCTCACCAACCACTGTTCAGGCCCTGACCATGTGAGCTCGACATTTCAGATAATTTCTGCTCCAAGAACTGCTGTCAAGACATTCCCAGCAGTGATGATTCGGTCGGAGAGCCGGATGAAAAAAAGGAATATATATATATATATAGATTATAATTAAAGGTTAAATAAAAGATAAACTTGTGGATATATATTTGCTTGAACTTGGAAGAATCCATAGATGGAAAATGGCCAAAATTCTGTCAAATAAGAAATACAAACAGTGATAGAGAGAACATAATTATAGTTCGGTGCTAAGGCTATTAAATAATTTTTGAGCACTACTATGAATTTGGCCCTCCACTTTCTCCAGGTCATTCAAAACAAAATAGAGACTTGATCTATCCAAATCTGTTAGTGCTTTCTTTAACACACCATTATCAAGAAACATGCATGGCCACTAGCCATTCTGCACCATTCTTTGAACACATGACCCTTTGGTGGTGCCTCTGACGAGACAAACGGCACTTAATTCCACCACTACAGCATCCCTTCGATCTCTTAGTGCTTTTTGTAATCTGTCACTGCCTTTTTCTGGTTATGCTGATAAGGTGGTCATGATCAACACTGATGCGGTCTGATTTTACGATTCTGACCAGTTTTATTGAGTCAAAACTGATCCGATTTTAACGGAATTCAATTTTTCTACCCGATGCTACCAAGTTTATGATTTCACGAGTCAAAATGCAGTTTTAACAACAGTGGTGGGAGCCTCTGTAGACGGTGAAACATCCTCTCACGGGTTCATCAATACTGATGGTAGCATTTTCCTCCTCGTTTAATCGATCGGTTGTCAAAAAAAACCTTCGCTAAAAATATGTTTTACCATCGAATAACATGATCCACCCTCATAATTGGTGAATATAGCTGTATGAATTACATGATTGCAACCCTCAGAACTTCTGTAAGCCAAGATCCGGCCCCTTATTATTTCAAACACTTTATTTTGCAGATCTTGATCGAACCTTGATCTACGTGTGTACTCACCAACTGAGATCCAAATTGATCTCATAACATGAACATTGTCCTGGCTCACTAAAGGGATATAATAAGATCGAGCAGATTATTACAAAAATCATGTCTTTTTCTCTACAGACTGTAAAATGCATCGCCTGAACCTAAAAGGAGGGGTTTCACTTTTCGGGCTGCTGCCAAATAGTTTACATTCAAAGTGCTGATCTAACCCGCATAAGGTCGAAATCCTTATCAGAGAACTAAGACGAGCTGGAAATGGAGGATGAATCATCCAATATCAAATATGCTTCCCATGGCTAATTTATTTTGTTGATGGTAAGGGATCGTGCTAATTAATCAGGTGATTCTTTTCGTCAGATTATGATCTGGATTTAAAATATATTCTGTTGTCATATGTTTATAATCATTGGTCTTATCCTTCTTTAAAGAAGCTGTCCTCTTTTTTTGTCATTAATAATGTTTATCACAATAGCAGTGCTGATCATATAGCACTAAAGATTTCCCTGTCCTGAAGAGCATGGTGCGGTGCGGTGACAACCGAAGTTTTACTCGTTTAATCCGGACTCCAAAGAATATGTAAATAGGTTGGAGATTTTTGAAATCCAAAAAACTTTGTTGACAATTTTAACGAATTCCATACGAGTTCAATCCAGCCATCAAGAAAAACATTATGACTGTTCTGAGCAAGAACACCTCATGGACTGATTGATTCACGCAAGAACATGATAATTAACAGATATTGCATGGCAGCCAGGGAGCAAATTAATTGAATTTCATGTATTAATTATACTTTGGGAAACATTCCATCTCATATTCCTCCCAGAATTTAAAAAAATGAAAGGAGAGAGAGAATCTTACTAGCTAGTTAATCGGCAGAATAACCAGACGAGATCGTATAGCAAAAGCAAGCAAGCAACATGCATGCCTGGGAATAAAGCCAAAGGGATGTGTTTGCAAAAAGAATTAATTTATTAAGAACAGTGAGATTAGCAACAAAGATTGCATTCCTGGCAACGCCACATATAAAATATAAAAACAAAGACGAGAGAAGATTGCGTTCAGACTGGACAGAAGATTATAATAACAAATGAGGGATGGCTGGAGATACCGGTGATTTGTTGATTCTTTTATTTATTTATTTTATTTTTAAATAAAAATTTACAAAAATTAAATTTTTTTTATTTTATTTTGAAATGAATTTTTTGATGTTTTAAAATTATTTAATATCCTAATATCAAAAATAATTTTTTAAACATATAAAAATCATTTTAATACATTTCTGAATAACATTAACTATATTTTGAAACATCGTAAATATATAGCTGAAAACTTATTTAAAACTTACATAATGAGTATATTTAATAACAGATTAAAAGTGAGGATGGTTTTTCGATTAGTTTTATACTTTTAAATCATCTTATTCTTATAATTCTTCTACAAAAACTATTACAATAATAAATTCAATTAATGTTAAATAATATTTAAAATAAACAAGTAAATAAAATACACACAACCAGTTTATTTTTTGTCTTTTTCAGAAGTATTGGGATGGCTATGCATCTTATTCAGTTTATGGCACTCGAGTGCTAAAATCCAATTTATTTTTTGTCTTTTTTGGAAATTTTCCATTGCTAAAACCCGCTGTTAATAATGACTTATTTATTTTTTAGTAGTGCTCGGGTATTCAAAATCATTTCTTAAGTAAGAATATCCATGCATTAAAATAATTTAAATAAAAAATATAATTTTTAATAGAAAAACAAGTTAGACCGCAGCTGCAAACGAACACATCATGAATTTTTTTTTTTTTTTTTGTGAACTGTAGGTTGAACCAAAACTTCAAACGAGCACGATTGAGAATCTTGACTTATACATGATTTTTTTAAATGAGCATCCCATTAAGACAAATGAAAATGACAAGAATTTTAGCCAGAAAATTTAAAAGAAGGACAAAATAAAAAAAACAGTAAAGTAAAAATACATTTGCAAAACTACGTACCTTTGTAAGAATGACCGGTGTTGTTTTTTTAAAAAAAACATTTTTTAAAAATATACTAAAATAATATATATTTTTTAAATTGTTTTTGACATCGGTATATATAATTTTTTTAAAATTTAAAATACAAAATAAAAATAAAAATAAAAATAATTTTTTAATGTTTTTTAAAAACACTTTCTAAGTAGAATTGCAATAGAACGTAACATCGAAAAGATTGAGATTTCGCAGGGTTATATATATATATATAATACTTTTTTCATGAAAAAGAAATTGAAAAGTTTGGGCAGGATAGCCGTCGGAATAACAATCTGTAGCCTCCAAATTCCTTATTCTCCTTCCCGTCTATTTAAGAACTTGAAATTATTTTAGCATCTCGAAGAACATGTAACGTAAGATAATGTTCATATGCTCCGTTGAATTCGTTGCAATTATGACCTCTAGTTTTTGAAATTGCATTCACTCTGTGAGTGATTTTAAGGGATTTTTAATTATAGTAATTTGGACTCGAACACCGACCCCCCCTTTTTTCTTTCTTTTATCTATGTAAGTGTTTACTTTACGAATTTTCTTTTGAAATGTCACATATACAAGCTTTAATAATTGAAGAAGGATTTGTAAAGGGGAAACGAGGTCCAATGGGGCACTTTTAATATTATAAAAAAATATATTTTAATGTATTTATGAAAAAATATTTTTCAAAGCAGCATCAATTACGCTATCGAACATGCACTTAACATGATTAAGTTCGCGTAATTGATTCTGTTTTTAAAAATATTTTTTTTTTATAAATATATTAATTTTTTTATTTTTTAAAAATATTTTTTGACATCAACATATAAAAATAATTTAAAAACATCAAAAATATTAAATTAAATATATTTTTTTCAAAAATATTCCTAAATCATCACACATGATCTAGATAATAATTAAAACACTGACCATTCGTGCTCGTTCGGATGCAATAAAGTTACAGACACAAACACTTATCGTCAAACTCGATGTTGTATATAAATCGACCTTGTACTATACCATAAAAATAAAATAAAAATATTATTTTTGTTATTTCGTAAGGAGCACCTCAAGTTTGACCGTGCACCTGCACGAAATTCAGTGAATAATTATATAAAAAAATCCAAGTTGAGTGAACTTGACTGTCTTGTTCTTCTGACAGGATTTGTAATTATCTGAACTATCCAAGTCAAGGGAGCATTGTGTTGACCACTGTGAACATGTGAGAATAAGTTCACCAGATCCATAAAATACAATCCACTGTAACATGTTTTTGTTTCTTGACTATTCTACAGCTCCATTCCTTAATCTAGGTCTCGTTTCTTTAAGATTGAGTTTACCACATGATTTTTTTTTATAACCAAGGTGCTCGAGCCATTTATTTCTTGGATCCACTGAACATCCTAAAAGTACAATAAACTTGTAAGATACCACGGGATGACAGATATACCGGGTAGGGATCGAACCAGTGTATCATGAAGGGGACACCATCCCGATACTGCTAGGACACTCGAACCACGGTCCTATAATAGAAGGACACCCTCCAACTATAATTGGGACATGCTCCTGCTTAATTAGACAAGTAGAACGAACTAGAGACCAAAGGAACCAAAAGAAGAATAGCTCATCAATTTTGTTTCACCCTGAAACAGCAATATAAGATTTAAAAATAAATAATATTTTTTTAAAATTACATTCTCAAACCATGACATATCATAGCGTGCACAAGTAAAGAAGTTATTATAAATTTCAATAATTATATCATTAAAACATAATATTTGTTTAAAATGAGAGAAGACTTCTATTTTAAAAAGTTTATTTTATGGTCCAATTTAACTATCAAAACTTTAAATATCTTAAATTTTTATAAAAAATATATTTTTAATATAAATTCAAAATTTATTATACATATCGTATTAAAGTAATAATAAGAATATCATGGGGAGGGTCCCATGTCGCCCTAGAAAATATCAGGCAATGGAGCAAATATTAATAAAATTGAGTGGCCGGCAAGGGCATGATTTAAATATGTACTTGGAATGAAACCTAGGAGGTTATAAAAGTTTTTATATTTATGTTGTTTGATTCGTCTACAGCTTTGACCAATGTTTTTGTCAACGCACGGCAACGCACGCAACCCAAAATTGTCACACGAATACTAGCCTTTTGGATTCTCTAATGTTTACTTGATTGTTCATGTCCAATTAATTAGAAAAAAAAAGTTAGAAAGCGCTAATAATTATAATTTCAATTAATATAAAAAGGGAGGACTTAGTTCCCGAAATACACTCGTTTGAGATTTTTTTTAAAATTTTAAATAAATATATAAACGTATGGAGATGTGTTTTTGTTGGTCTTGTAATTTTCAAGTATATTTCAGTCTCACTGTAATTATAAATAAGTTATTTCCACGTGGCACATAATTAACATGTCTCCATGGGCTTTGAGCTCACTGAATTTGATCTGGACTTGTAATTATAGGGCTGAGATCCATATGAATGAAACCCATTATTATTATTATTATTATTATTATTATTATTATTATTATTATTATTATTATTATTATTATTATTATTATTATTATTATTATTATTATTATAAATCTTTTTTCTTATTTATGAGCTATCTCATTTACATTCACACACAAAGACCCAAGACCTATTTCATGTTAAGAAAGGCAAGATAAAAGCTGCTGAAAAGGATCCTGTGCTTGTTGAAAGCAGGTGGTGACTGTAATTTGCCACATGCTTCTATTTTAATTTTTGCTTTAAACTATTATTTTTAGTGTTTTTATAGATTTTAAAAATATATTTTTTACATAATATTATTTTGAAATATTTCCAAGCAAAACATATTTTTAAAAATAATTGTTACCCACCTATCTAGGAGTGAAGTTGAAGTTATTTTTAAAAGTGATTTTTTTTTAAGAAATACATCATAATGATATTTTTTATTTTTAAAAATTATTTTTGACATCAGCACATCAAAATAATCTAAAAACACCAATTTTTTTTAATTTAAAATAAAAAATAAAAATATTTTTTTAAAAAATATTTTAGAAACGCGACCACAAACATCCAAAATATATTTATTCGGGCCACCTAATTTCTTACGTTAGTTAGTGCTCATGGCTATAAAATATCTGCTCTCTCTATATAAATTGACAGCAAATATATACACTTGGAAGAAAAAAATATTTTATCTTGGAGAAAAAAATTCCAATCAACCTCCCAATTAAAAGGAAATTAAATATAAAATATTACAAAAAGAGTAGTGGTAAATGAGAGGTGAATTTCGAAGAAGTGATAAGAAATTAAGAATATAGTAATAATAATTAATAATAATAAAATCCCTATCAACGAGTTCGGTGCATATGCTTATAATGTATGAGCAGAATATTCGTGGATTCCAGTTCAGCATGCCCTTTAATCTGATTCTACCTCCACTAATAATAATAATAATAATAATAATAATAAGATATATTTTAATAACTAACAACTTTTCTCCACCATTTCTTTTCTTATTTTCAGGGCTTTTGCTTTTGCTTTTGGTTTCTGCTTTTGCTTTTTAGATAATTTATATCTTTTATCAATTCAAAGAATATTATTTTATAATGTTTAGAAAATTTTAAATTAAATTAGATTAGTATATTTTAATAAGAACTCATGTTTATAATTCTTTTTAAGAATCGAATTTCAAATGAAATTGAATATCTTTAGAATATTAAAAAAATAAGTAAATCAAATTTAAAGAGAGAAAAATGATATTAAAGCTAACTTTCTTAAAATACTCATCTATTTTTTTTTCTCTAAAAAATTCTTTTTAAGAAATAAAATAAAGGTAATGAGAGTAGTATAGTAAACAAAATGAATTGGTTTTTGTTTAAAAATATTAATATAAATTATTTATAAATTGATTTCAAATCGTTGGAGTGACATTAATTGTTTTTAAAGTGTTTTTACTTAAAAATATATTAAATAATATTTTTTTGAAAAAATATTTTTTTGTTAAAAAACTTATTTTTTTATTTTTCTTTTAAAAGATCTCAAAATTAATAATTGAATTCAATTACAAACTAATATAGAATTCTTTCACACGACTCCGCCCTTCCACTCCAAACTTCTCTGCTTATAAATCTGCTTACCCGCTCCTTCTCTCCACCTCAAAAGAAACCTTCTTCCTCCTCAAATCCTTCGTTCATATCAAGGTATTTTTTCTTCTCACCCTCTTGTTTAAAGCCAGGTCTTAGGCCGATTTCTACTTCTTCATTCTCTCACGTAAAGCCGAGCCAGCCTTTGATGCGGTAACGGTTACGATGATCTGTAAGATATGAATTTTCACGGTGTTCTTGCCTTTCCTTTTGTTTTTGCAGAGAGATTTGGAGATAAAAACAATGGCTGCCCAGTTGGAAAAAAGCAACACGGAAGCTACCAAAAAGTTGAAGAAAAGCTACTTTGATGTGCTAGGCCTTTGCTGTTCTTCAGAGGTTCCTTTGATCGAGAATATCCTCAAGTCGCTTGATGGTGTTAAAGAGTACTCAGTGATTATTCCAACAAGAACAGTGATTGTTATCCATGACGATCTCCTAATTTCTCAGCTTCAAATTGGTAATTATTTCAGAAACTTAAAATTTTATTTTCCTTTTTATTTATTTTTAAATTTCTTTTTATCTGATCAGTACTGTAGCTTCATTTCATTCTTTTCTTTCCTAACCACATAATTTTTATTTATTTATTCTTTTAAAGAAAGCCATCCATGCTTGCTTTGTTTTTTTCCCTCTTGGCCTTTCCTCATGGGCCATTGAGGTTGATTGCTTTAATGACCAATTGATACGGCTTGTTCTTAATCATCATCCTAGCACCAGACTTGAAAATAGTTTTGTACTAAATTACGTGTCTATTAAAAGTTGCAGAACTTCATATCCTTTTTCCCAGAATTTCCTGAACAATTAAAAGCTGTGATTTTGAAGAAAAGTTGCAGAACTTCATATCCTTTTTCCCAGAATTTCCTGAACAATTAAAAGCTGTGATTTTGAAGAATCTTGATGATGATGTTTCTTGCACAAATACATGAACTTCTTAGGTGGTCAGTTACTGTATCTTTCTTGGACTTGAGCAACGATAAAGCCGAAAACTAGGCCAAAAAGGTCGCTCAAGATGATATGTCCGAGCCATTAGCTGGTGGGCTATTGCTTTTGTGTCAGCTGTAAATGAACTGGATGCCGAAAACTTGCCGAAAAGGATTCCTACAATCCATTAACAAAATCTCTTCTTTTCAAAACTATTTTCCAAATTGTACTTTTTAAAATTTCACTTTAAGCAATATTCTTACCCATCGTTTCGATTTGTGCATCTTATTTTACTGTATAACTACAAGAAATAAGATGCTCGATTACAAATCCTTGTAAAGAATAATATTATTCTGGGCTACAAATTCAATTAATTATGAGTTTTATTTGTCGAAATTTCTTCTCTTTTTATTATTATTAGATTAAAAAATTGCTCATTTGAACAATTGTGTGTGAACGAGAGGTCATCAGCTCTATCTTCCATGTGATGACAACAACGTATAGCACTAGCCAAGTTGGAAAGAGACATTACAAAAGGAAATAATATACTTTGCTACCCTATCTCTCATTTCCCCCATCTTTTTTCACAGTTTTGTTCGTTTTCTCTTACATGGAGCCCAAACTGCTTAGTAATACTGTTTCTAATTTTGCCCGACTGCTCTAAGAGTCTCCAAGGAAATTGTCCAGTGAGGAAAGAGGGGATACTCATAAGAGTACAAGCACCTTCTCTATTTTCTGGTTTAAAATTTTAATCATTTTTAAATTAATTTTTGGGCCACATAACAATCCCATTTTCAAAGGATAATGATGGTGCACTAAAATAAGCTACCACTCCCTTAGCAAAGAGGACATCTTGATTTACCAATGTGTATATGCAATATATCGGACACTACTTTCGCTATTCTATTAATGGATGCTGAAAGGAGCATTATGGTCCAAGAGTATAGTCTGCATAAGTTATGTTTTTCATGATCTGGGTTTTTTCATTGTTTAGTTTGAAAAGGAATTAAAATTGTTGCTGCAGGAACCACTTAATCCCAAAATTTGTATTCTAATTACTGGGATGTTGATTAATTCTTGACAGTTAAGGCTCTAAATCAAGCAAGACTGGAAGCAAATATTAGAGCATATGGAGAGACCAAGCACCAAAAGAAATGGCCTAGCCCATATGTAGTGGCTTCTGGTGTGTTACTTTTGCTATCACTTTTGAAGTATGTCTATCATCCTTTGCGTTGGTTTGCTATTGGAGCAGTGGCTGTTGGCATCCTTCCCATCTGCTTGAAATCTGTTGCTTCCTTGAGGCATTTTAGGCTTGATACCAACGTTCTTATGCTTATTGCAGGTAACTTAATTTTTCCTTTCTTTTTTGCCACTTGCATGTATAGCATGGATTACGCATGGATTTTACAGTGGCAGTGAAGTCAATTTTTTACTACTATTTTGCACCTAAAGTTTGCTGTTATAATTCATATTTGTTTTCTACCATCACTTTATCTTGTCTTTTGTGGATAGGTATATATCTTGGTAGTTTCACAAATCTCTTTCCACGTCTAGGCCACCATTATATACTTATGCCAACCCCTCCTTCCCTTCTAAGTAAATATCCATATAGTAGCTGAAAAATGTTATAGGATATTTCTTCTTCTGCTAGGAAACTTGATATACCTAGGGCTAGGCTAGGCATCTATCATATCCTCTTTCAAGTTAGACGAGTGATTGCACAACTATTTCAGGATGCTAACAAACCCGTTTGATTTCTTAGAAATTTCTCTACTTTGTAGCAGTTGTAAGCATGGTGGTTTCTTGGCAGCCCACGTGTTGGTTTTGCTAGCTAGTTATCAAATGTAGCCCACCCATTTTCGTCAAGGTTGAAATTTTAACCATATAAATATAATTTGGAAAATTCAAGTTTAACTTAATTTGACCTCCACTTGTGGATACTGGCTGCATAAATCCAAACGGTATCTGGTTTCATCCTTCTATGACTCTTGATTTTTTTTGGACACATTGGTTTCCTTCTTCCTTCTAATCTAAACCTAAATAGTATTACTGTAAAAGGTGAACAATGATTTGATTAATTATAAATTATTTATTACGCGTATTGTTCTATATAATTTTAATTCCTTTTCAAGGATTTTATTCTTATCCTAAAAGCTATAACACACATGGCATTAGGGCCACATTGAAGTAGCTTGACCAAAGAGCATGTTGAAGTCAATAATGCTTAAGGATTTTCCTTCCCTTTTTTATGTTCCTTTTTGTTGAATCTGTTGACTTGGTGTTCCACGGACACAATGAATATTCAATAACACAAGTCAATACCCATCTCCCTTCTTGGAAAATGGATGGTGCAACATACTGAAATATAGTATAGTTTATTTAAACAAGTGCTTCAGAGAAAGTCTTTGATTAAATAATACTTACATATATATAGTAATACATAAAGTACAGACATGTAAACTTTTGAATTTAAACATGTTATCAGGACTCACATGCATGCATCTTGTCCAAATCTTTACTTGTTTTGTCTATATTTTTTAACCTGTTAGCAAAGAAAGGATCAGTACCTAACCTTCTCTTGACTTTTAGTAGTTACTTATAAGGTGAGAATTAATGCGAAGCCAAAGCAATCCAACTTTTGAATTGGATTTGTAGTTCGTTTAATTTAGCAATAAACTATATTGGACTAAAGAAAAAGAAGTGGGAATTAACGTGAAATATCTATATTGAATTTCTGACAGATTATATTAATGTTAATAGTATATATCTGGATGTAGCAGGTGCTTGTTTATAGTATTATTCTTAATTTACTTGCCTGACTCACAAAGTATTTAATTTTTGACAGTCATAGGAACAATTGCGATGAATGATTATACTGAAGCAGGAACCATTGTCTTCCTGTTCACAATTGCAGAATGGCTAGAGTCAAGGGCAAGCCACAAGGTAATTTGAAGATAATATATGTATTTGTGCTAGCTAATAGTCTGACTTGTCCAATGATATAGTAGAATGGTACAATAAGCAGAAAATTCGTCTCCATTAATGGGTAGTAATTGAATTTGTGACTCCAGAACCTTGCTATCTCAGGTTTGAATTTTAAATGGTTAGCCCTGAATATGACCCTTGCTTTGACTTAGTTGCACGATCAAATCTGTAACAAAATTTTGTAAATGGACCAAAGACATGGACATATATTCCTCTGTCCTCAAAACAAATTGGAAGTAGAAGCTTAAGAACTACTTTGCTGATTCTGGATGCTATTACAGAATGGAAATGAATTTCATCGCACATAAGGAGTTCAATACTTAATTCTGAAAATACTATGTTTCTGCAGGCCAATGCTGTCATGTCATCATTGATGAGCATAGCTCCTCAGAAAGCAGTCATAGCTGAAACTGGGGAAGAAGTGGATGCTGACGAGGTCAAGTTAAACACTGTTCTTGCAGTTAAGGCTGGTGAAATTATTCCCATTGATGGAGTTGTTGTCGATGGTAACTGTGAAGTGGACGAGAGAACGTTAACTGGAGAGTCATTTCCAGTCCCCAAACAGGTGGATTCAACTGTCTGGGCAGGCACCATTAACCTGAATGGTATCAATACTTCTTTCTGGTGTTCTATGAATTATTTCTGAATGGATTTTGGTTTTGGTGGTAATGGGGTATTTATCATTCTCAGGTTATATGAGTGTCAGAACTACTGCTCTAGCTGAAGACTGTGTGGTGGCTAAAATGGCAAAGCTTGTGGAAGAAGCTCAAAACAGCAAGTCTAAAACTCAAAGGTTCATAGACAAATTTGCTCAATACTATACTCCAGGTTAGCCATACTTCAGTCTAACTAAACACCATTCATCCAGTTTTATAGGCCTTGGCTGATGTAGAGTGTTAGAGAATAATATAAATCATATCTTGGTGTCTCACCTAACAACTTAAGCTTTTAGGTTATGATGGTTCTTTAACACTAGGAAGTAGTATTTGGACAGCCCTTCACTTCAGTCTCTTAGAGTGAATCGGCTGCTCGATTTCTAGACAATCCTCCTACCTTTCATTTTTTTTTTGTTTTTTTTTTGGAAAGTTCTCATTTTATTCATTTGTTTCCAATTTCAGTGGTGATTATTATATCAGCCAGCTTAGCAGTGATACCGCTTGCACTACGACTTAATGACCGTAATCACTGGTTTCGTTTAGCATTGGTTGTTTTAGTCAGTGCATGTCCATGTGCTCTAATCCTTTCTACACCAGTTGCAACTTTTTGTGCTCTTACAAAGGCGGCATCAGCTGGTCTTCTGATCAAAGGGGGAGACTATCTTGAAACACTAGGCAAGATTAAGGCCATGGCTTTCGACAAAACCGGTACCATAACAAGAGGTGAATTTGCTGTCACAGATTTCCAACCTCTCTGCAATGATATCAGCTTTGACACCTTGCTATATTGGTAAAGACCAGCTCCATTTTCGCTATAATTATGGTACATTTTTCTCTTCACTGGAAATTGATGTTCATGAAAGTTTTACAGGGTATCAAGCATCGAGAGCAAATCAAGTCATCCTATGGCGGCTGCACTTGTTGACTATGGAAGGATGCATTCAATAGAGCCACAGCCTGAGAATGTGGAGGAGTTTCAAAATTTTCCTGGAGAAGGAATTCAAGGAAAAATTGAAGGGAAAGATATATATATAGGGAACAAAAAGATTGCTCGCAGAGCATCGGGAACAGGTAAAAGCATGCATATCCTAGTAAAAAAACTGTTATCATTGGGTTTTCAAGGTGTTCTAACTACTTTGGTGATTGGTTCCTATAGTTCCAACAACAGAAGGTGACAAGAAGTCAGGAAAGTCTGTTGGATATGTGTACTATGGAACAACTCTTGCAGGGATTTTTAGTCTCTCTGATAGCTGTAGGACCGGGGTTGCAGAGGCCATTAAGGAACTGAAGTCACTAGGCATTAAAACTGCAATGCTTACCGGAGATAGTGAAGCAGCAGCCATGTATGCACATGAACAGGCAAGCTCTTATCCTTAATTATATCTACTTTCTGCTCTACTGCATTTAACTTCGAACTGACATGGAAGTAAATTTAATGCCGTGTGCAGCTAGAGCATGCTCTTGACGTTATCCATGCAGAACTCCTTCCTGAAGACAAGGCGGCTATTATTAAAGAGCTTAAGAAGGAAGGACCAACAGCAATGATTGGAGATGGTGTGAATGATGCCCCTGCATTAGCTACTGCTGATATTGGCATTTCAATGGGAATTTCAGGTTCAGCACTTGCAACAGAGACAGGACATGTAATTCTTATGTCCAATGATCTCCGGAAAGTACCAAAAGCCATCCAGCTTGGCCGTAAGGCCCATAGAAAAGTGATTGAGAATGTGATTTTGTCCATGACTACAAAGTCTGCTATCCTCGCCTTGGCGTTTGCTGGTCACCCACTTGTTTGGGCAGCTGTTCTTGCTGATGTAGGTACATGCTTGTTGGTCATTTTGAACAGCATGCTGCTTTTACGAGGCACACACAATCATCCAGGAAAATGCAGCAAATCATCAGGTGCTTCACACAATCAAAATAATTGTTGCTCTAGTCAAACAGTCAAGAAGGGGCAATGTGGGGCTCCAAAGTGTTCCAGCCCAAAAGTTGAGCAGGTGCAGAGCGGGGCTCAAAATCCAAACTGTGCCTCAGGGTGTTGCTCTAGTCCAAAAGTTGAGAAGGTGCAGCTTGCAGCTGAAAACTCAAACTGTGCCTCAGGATGTTGCTCTAGTCAGAAAGTTGAGAAGGTGCAGCTTGCCGCTGAAAACTCAAACTGTGCCTCAGGATGTTGTTCTAGCCAGAAAGTTGAGAAGGTGCAGCTTGCCGCTGTAAACTCAAACTGTGCCTCAGGGTGTTGCTCTAGTACAAAAGCTGAGAAGGTGCAGCTTGCCGCTGAAAACTCAAACTGTGCCTCAGGATGTTGTTCTAGCCAGAAAGTTGAGAAGGTGCAGCTTCCTGCTAAAAACTCGAACTGTGCCTCAGGGTGTTGCTCTAGTCCAAAAGTTGAGAAGGTGCAGCTTGCCGCTGAAAACTCAAACTGTGCCTCAGGATGTTGTTCTAGCCAGAAAGTTGAGAAAGTGCAGCTTGCGGCTCATAATTCAAACTGTGCCACTGCATGTTGCTCTAGCCAGAAAGTTGAGAAGGTGAAGCTTGTGGCCCATAATCCAAGCTGCGACTCAGGATGTTGCTCTAGCCAGAAAGTTGTGGAGGAGCATTGTGTGGCTCAAAGTTCAAGCCTTGCCTCAGGATGCCATACTAGCCAACATAGTGTCAGCTCATGCAGAAACCAAGAGTGCGCTGACTCAGCTAAGAGCCATGATGTATGTGTAGCAACTAATGCTAGTGGAGTTCACGAAGCCAAGCACCACGATCATGGTTGCTGTAACACAGTCATTCCACGCAGCCATTCACACAGTGAACCCGCGGCTACTCATCATGGTATTCATCACCATTCAAGTCATTCTTCTCAAGATTTAGAAGGCGGTAAAAGGACGACAGACAATTGCTGCTCCAAGAAAAGCTGTAAGAACACCGTTGACATTCCCAAGAATGAAGAGTCAGTAGGAGAGATTGTTGAATCCAGTTGCAGCCCCCAGCATCCACACCAAGAGGTGCACCAAGAGTTGAAGAAGTGCTGTACAGGCTGCGCTCCACCTCACACTGTTATTGATATTGAGCCAGCAACCATGCATGCTTGTTTGAGCTTGGAGAAGAGAGAGACTGGTGGATGCTGCAAGAGCTACATGAAAGAATGTTGCAGTAAGCATGGACACTTCGCTACTGGATTTGGTGGAGGGTTATCAGAAATCAAACAGGTGTGAAGATCTTTAGACGAATATTGTTTTGGTTCTAGCGAAGGATCTAGGAAATTTTGGTGAAAGTGAACACGTTCAGTAACCAAGAACCAGAATTGATTAATGAATGAAATGAAATTAAGAAGTGCTCGATATTAACAGAAATATTTCATGTGATTTCATCATTCTGTATTAATTAAAACTATTGTACATGAATAATTAGCCATGAATCTGAATGATGTCAAGCTTAGTCCTCTGTAACATTTTGTAGCAGTGATTTTTGTTATGTGGTAGTTCTCCTTCCAATCCATCAAGGGTCAAGGCCTTGCATATAGTGTCAATCCATCTGGAACCAATTACAGAGTATTTATTTATTTATTTATTTATTATTATTGATAATGATTTGATAGCTACCAATCGAAATTGGGGTCCCAGTAGCATCGTTCCACCATCAATCGGGGAGTCTCCCCTTTTGTGAAGGTCGGTCACTAGAGAACCTCCTGCTTGCCCTTTTATTTTTTCCAAACTTTTTCTTTCATTAAATTATATTATCTTACAATCACACTGTTCACCTCAAATTTACAATTATTCTTATTTTGAACTATTTTTTTTTTTTAATTTCAGTCCTTGAAAAAGAGAAAAAAACAAAGTTACCAGAAAATAGATGGCTGTCATGGTATTGACAACAAAAATATTCAAGCTTGATGTCAATGGATTTTATTCAGCGGAAAAATATTTCGACAGGGATGTGTTTTTGTTGAAAACATATCTAAATCAAGAGATTTGAGTTTTTTTTTTATTTGATTACTTGTGCTTTTCTTGGGGTATTATGAAAAATTTCATTATGTTCATCACCTTTTATTTTCTTTTTATCATCCACTACAAAAATAAAATAAAATATATAACTGAGTAGCGCAGACATGACCAAAACCCACATGCTTGAGCTTCTTATTTTAAGGGCCAGACATGCTTGCCATTCAAGTCCACATGCATGACTTGATTAGTATTTAAAAAAAAAAAATCTTTAACACGATATATTCTATTGGAATCCACAAACTAGATTATCTAGTCGAGTTAACTCAAATTGATTGAAATCAATCAAATATATCATGGTATAGATATCTTTTTTTTAAAAAAAATAAATGTCATCTTTGATTTTTTGTTTGGAAAATCAAATTATTTTTTACTAGTGATTTAAGTCATCTACCTCAGGTCCACATGTTTGATATTATTTTGAGGCATAATGATATAAGCCACTAAGGTCCACACACTTGCTTAACTTTTTTTTTAAAAATTCGACTTTGAGTTTTTAATGTTTTTTTAGTTTTTTTTTTTATCCTTTTGATATTGCATTGACTTTGGATTGTTCTTTAATATTTTTTTTATCATAAAATTAATATAAAAAATTATTATTGAACTCATTGAAATTCACAACCCAAATCACGGGTTTCATGTTCAATCTATTTTAATCAAACATGCATCATATCATGAAAAGTAATAAATAGACTATTTATATTTAAAAAAATTATTAATATTTTTTTAATATTTTAAAATTTTGAACACCTAGTTACCTTTTCATCCATAATTTTTTTAAAAAATATGTAAAACATGCAAGACCAAATGTGATATTGGGTACCAATAAAGTTTTTTTTTCTTTTTATTCTATGCCTTTTCTACAGACTTTGGCCTGCAATTTTTTTCTTTTTTCTCTCAAGTTCTTTTAGTCTTAACATTTTATATCATGGCCATAAACTTCATTTCTTTCATATTTTGGTTCTTGAGTTATAAAGATATGAGAGAAACTTACCGATTGACCAAAATTTAACAATTAAAAGACCAAATTGTATTAATGGTTCTTTTAGTATTTTTTATCCTTGATTGGAAATTCCAAATCATTAAAATATGTTAGTTAAGAAATAATCCAAGAATCTTTCTTATTAAATACAATAAATACTCTATATATTGTTTTAATTAAGATCATCACTGTCTATCTATATTGGCAAATATTATTAATTTCTACGCAACTCTTCACGAGTCGATCTAAAACATCATTTTCTTAGTGTATAAAGAGAAAAAGGTTAAAACAATTCTATCTCGAAAATTATATTCCCTTGAAATCAAACCACACCGAGTCATATTGGATATATCCTCTCCCACCCGAGTCAATTTAAACCTCGAGCAAGGTAAGCACCTCGATTGAGGGGACTCTAGCTAGGTTAGTATGCCATGCCGAGTCGAGCTGGGTTGTCCTGAGAAAAAGCTACTTGTAGTACCACACAAACAATATATATTGTCATTATATTTGTTTCTTAGTGCATCCCCGTCAAGATTATCAAAATTATAGCAGCGTAAATCTTAACTTTGAAGACCATTTTTTTTTTGACCGGGGTGTTTGGGTCAGTTTACAGGCACCACAACTAATCTCCGGACTCACTGAACATCCTGCAAGCCCAATAAACATGTAAAGCATCGCGGGGGTGACGGACGTGCATGGTGGGACTTGAACCCTGGTGCAGAGAAAGGAAATAAGTCCCTTCAACCACTAGGTCAAGATCCCACTTGCACTTTGAAGACCATTTTGATTGGTTTCTTGAATGCCATCCTCTGAAAACAATAAGATTCTAAAGAGACAGTTCTGGCCAGATCTGAAGAGGCAAACAAAAAAGGTCAAAAGCCACTTATATTGGTTTATGACATTAAAATTATTCCCCCCAGTGAATCTTGTTCTTTTTGCGAAAGTATACATTGAATTAACTTGGTGGATCATAGCTTCATTGAAAATAATAATAATAAAATAGCTCCTCGCACCCTTTGTTTATTCCCTTTGTTTTTCCTTGAAAATTCTATTACCATCTGTTAACAATGGAAGCTAGCATTATGCTCGTTGATTCAAGCTAGCTAGTGGAAACATGAGTGACTTGAGATGTGAGGTTGATTTTAATTTCTAATAATATGTGGGGCAAGGACTTGATCTAATCATCCAAAACTGATCAGGAAAAGCTCCTTCCAGAAGAAAAGGCATGGTGGGAGTTCAATAGATAGCAACCATTAGAGCATCCCCTCCATTATTAAGTGTACAATACTAGTAAATTTTCTTTCATAATATTGTTGTTTATTTTTTAGATAATGAGATTATTTAGGACTAAAACTCAAGACTCCATGCGCTCCCTCTTATTTTAGGAAAACACTATCATTTGTTTAGGAATTAACCGAGGAATTAATGATTATTGCTGAGATAAAATCAAAACAAAGTGGAAACCCTAAGGATATAATGATTAGTACTTGCAGTTTAGGGAGAAAATTGAAGGAACCCTCCATCGTCTGATGGATGCTTTGTTGTTTACCCTCATACTTTTTTCATTAGCTAGCTAGCTAGCATGATTGTAAGCAGTTGAGATTTCCCACGCAAGTGAAATCCCATGCCATTATTATTTTTTTTAGATTAGAGGAAACACCATTTTCTAGAAAATATATTTTGTAGATCCAAGTGAGCGAGTAAAATCCCAATCATCTCAAGTTCTTACAAGAGGTGCAGATACTGACTTAAATTCGAGACCTGCTATGCAGGTATCAAACTCCTTACCATCACGCCATGTCCGGGACAAAATCTATTTCTCTTCAAGCAATCAACCGCATTTAAGTCAGCTATGAGCACTCTATTTCGCCGGACAATATACCATGAAGTTTAAAGTTCAAGCTTATGGATTGAGGATTGGACACGTTTTTCTTTTATTTTTTTTTAAATTATATATTTGGGATTATTTTCCCACCACTATATCAAGAACAAAGTGAGTTGCATATGCGTAATGATATGCGAATATGGTTTCCTAATTATTTTTTATAGGCGCCTTAGGTGGTCACAACCTTTAGTTGTCATGCATGCACTAGCCGTTTTTCAGAAAGTTGGTCAGCCATGGAATATATGACTCCTCCATGTCTGTGCCTCTTCTGCCTATATAAACCATATCGCTCGGCTCACAAAAACATGAAGTAGAGAGTTTGATGAAGCACAAACCTCGAAAGACAAAGTGAGTTCAGACGAGAAGGAACTGTGAAGTGTTCTGGTCTAGGAGTTTTGCATGAAGGGGCAGAGAGTAGAATGCAGCCAAGGATGACTTGCCGGCCGGCATTCCCTCCTGACTAGCGAGCCTGACAAGGCTTCTATTTGGCACACCCGGCCGGCCGGCGGGTTGTCCTTGGCTATATTTGGTTCTCTTCTTCTCATGTGAGATTCCAGACCTATAAATGGAAGATGGAATAGCAAGCCTCCCAAGTACGTACATCAAGAGACACGTGATGTGTTTTTATATTTATATTTTTGTAAAATGGATTTATATATATATATATTTTTAATTTCTTAGGGTTGCTCTTTCTCTTTAGTGGGGGAGAGAATACATAGTCTTAACTTGAATGATGTTGTGAAGGATAAGAGGAGAGTTCAACAACCAAATTCAACCTATGAGTAGAGTCAGACCAAGATGTTAGGCTACTAGTAGTGAACTCGGGTGAACCATCAGCACAACCAGGAGAACCAACAACATCAACTTATAAAATTACAATGTTGAATAAGGAGAACTTGTAGCTAGAGAATGGTAATTAGTTAAACAAGCATGAGTGACATAAGGGCACGGATAGTGAGTTGTCTTGAGGTAGTGAAAATGGTAGGCAATATTGGTAGCAAAGAGGTTGCATGCGCTCGATGAGTTTAAAAGTTAAGAATTAAGAAAATTAAACAAGTGGGTAGTTGTAATATGATGTGAATAGGTGTTATTGGGCTTAATTTGCCATCTATTCAAATTGGTAAGAAAAAAATATATGTCGAGATACTATGTCTAGACAACGAAAACCAATATGTGGTGAGTTATAGTCTAAAAACATATAAATTATAAGCATGATATGAATGCATAAACATCTTTATTAAATTAATTGTTAACTAGACTTCATGATTTTTTTGGTTTACCTTCTATAAAGTGATCTTAGCCTCATGATTGGAGTCAAGAGTTTGAAATACTAACTTGGGTTGTCTTGCGTCTTTTTAGGTTTTTTTTTTTACATAACAATAATATATATTTTTTAATTTCTTAGGGGTCACTCTTTCTTTTATGTGGGGGAGAGAACTATTTTTGTACTTTTTATGATGAAATATTCATCGACAATAACTACAAAATACTAACATGTCAAATTGCTAGCATCTCTCTCTCTATTCCATAAGAATTTTTGTTGAAAATTATGTATAGTTGTTTTTCTTTGATATTTACGTTGGAAAGTACTGACAATATGTTTCGTCAATATTTTTATTATTATTTGTCAATTATTTGGCAGTAGAAATTCACAACGTATTAAGTGAATTGATTATCAAATTTGTCAAGAACTCAAGATGTTAGACATCTAATTAAACTTTTGAAACCACATGATTCATTGTGATATGAATTAATTAGAAAGACACTTGTTTCTATCAAACCAACAAATAACTAGTTGACAACATGATCAATTAATTATTCCTATAATCATTAAGAGTCGAACACTCTATTAGTACTATCAATCCATCAATTCCTACCTTTTATTTTATTTTAGTACTACTATCAAAACATCAATTCCTACTTTTTATTTATTTAGTTTATCCAAAAGTGTGAGAGATTCAATGCTCAATGCTACATTATAGGAGTGTTTTATCCATGTTTATAGGTGGACAACAAAATCACTTCTAATCATACAATTCTAATCATACAACTTGAAGTACATAAAATTATTAACTTTAATGAATGAAAAATATTGGATGTACTATATTAGTACTAGGAAATTGACAAAAAATTAATTACCAATAGATTTAAATATGTCAAAAATATTTTTTTTGATAAATCAATCTATAATACTTGATTGAAGGGTATATGAGAGAATATGACACTACAAGGATAGAACAGCCTCAATTCGTAATGTGAAGGCATGCATATTGAAGAATGTTTTTTTAATTAATTAAATAAAAAGACGACAAGAAGATCGGATTATGCTCTTAAAGTATAATCCAATTGTAAATCTCGCTGATCCAACGGTCCAGAGGTCATGATTTGTCATAATCGCTTGTGCTCTCTTCCTAGTTTTCCCTGAAAGTTATAAAGGAGAAAAGACATGCGATTGGATTGAATCCAATTCTAGCTAGTAGGACCATATCTTTTATTTATTTATTTATTTCAAGTGTACAATCGTTGAAGAGGAGATTTAAGAATCTAAGAGCTATTCTTCTTGTCTGGCATTCTACAAAGTCATGAAGACTTCTGCTTTAATGGTGGAAATTGAAAGAGTAATGAAAAGGATGTGTTTTTACCAAATTAATCCCGAAGTTGATCCAAAAATATTCTATGGTTTGCCTATCTTCCATTCACTACCACTATAATCCATATCCAATTCCCTATCTTCAACTTCAATCAATCTTATTCCTTCTTCCCCCTCCCTTGCATCCATTTTGAATGCTAAATCAAATCACAAGGTCATTGACCTAGGATGGGTCTAGCCCAAATGGTTGTGTTCGTCTTTATTCAAGAAAAAAAATAAAGAAAGAGAGACTAAGTTTATTTAGCGGCTCGAGACACAACTCAACATGGTTGGGCCGAGCCCAACTCGTATAAGATAATAATAATATTTTAAACAAATTAAAAATTCCAAAAAATTTTGAGGTTCATTTAGAAAATTTTGTGATTTTATTATATGTTTTTGGTTAATTGTTTTCAATGTTAGGTTGTAAATTTATATTTTAAGATACGAGTCCAATGCAAAATACGTAATTTTCTTTGAATCATGAAGAAAAAATTACAAAAAATTATAAGGTTCATTTTAAAATATTTCTGGTTTTATTGCATGTTTTCCTACTAATTATGCTCAATATCAAGCTATAGAATTGCAATATAAGATATAAACCATGTATAAAATACTTTATTTTTGCTTAAAAAATATGCAAAAAAAACAAAAAAAAACTTTATTTTTTTTTTTAAAAATAATGATTTGTTTTCGTGCATACGACCAAATCTTAACAATTTTTCCAAGCATATTTGCTTAAGAAAACCAAAAAAGCATCTTTCTCATGTTTTAAATGTAAAATGGATTTCATATCCAATTTATGATTATCCGTTACAGTTTGACCATGACATTAAAAACCTTTTGCCAATTACTTTGGTATTTAACTATAGATTTTAATATTTGGGGTATAGAACTACACTCTATAATATACCCTTATATAGGTATTAAAGACACAAAAATGAATGTGATGCAAAAATCAAGCTTTAAAACGATCAGGTTTTGACCCAATAAGATATAAATTCCCTGACAAAGGGAGATATGCCTTGAGCCTTAGATGAGACCAACAAATAAAAATTTGACAGGAAAAATAATCAAATAACAACACGACTTATCTAGGTAAGATGTATTGTGGGTGATTCATATTTTTCTTGCATGACTAGTCCATTTACTTAGATTTTTGCAAATCATGAGGTTTTCTCGTGACCGTAATACTAGGTGGTGACTCCTAAATTATAAAATTATAATTTTATGACTATACCAAAAACTCATTTTCCACGTACTCATAAGGAAAACATGTTCTAAACACCATGCATGTCATACATCTAATATTTTTTTGGTATTAAAACTTTAATTATGTGGAGGTTGACTAGATATGACCTAATCCATTTTATAGGTATATCTCCCTTTGTAATGACCGATAAAACTATAGTTTGATTTGAAAAACAACATATATTTTTTAAAAAAATAATATTGAAATGGTAATATATTGAATCGATCCATGTTTACCTTTCAAATTCTTGACTTGGATTATAAGATCATAATAACCCTATATAAAGTAAATAAAAATAAATTTTGAAACTCAATTCTCACTTAATCCAGTGTTGAACAATGGAACTGAAAAAATAATAATTAAAAAAAAAACTAATCTAAGTGAACTTGTTAAACTTGTGACGAGATCAATATAACTTCATAGAAAGTAAACAAAACATTTTCATGAGTTGACCTAGGTTAACTTTTCAAAAGTATAATCAAGGTCATGAAACTATGATAACCCCATAGTAAATCAAAACAAATTATGAAGACTATTATGAACCAACCTACAACACTCAACAATTCCAACTATGAAAAGCAACCTCATTTTCCATTTATACTTCTTTGTTTTAAATACTATTAGCCTTCCATTTATGTCCCTATTTTAGTTAAAAACCACCGGCTAAACCCATCACCCCTTTCATAACTAAAGCACCTATTAGCCACCAACATTATTGTTTTCTCCTCCATGTTCAACAAGTTATGCTAGCACCACAATGCTAATCTTATCTCTCAATGTCAATAACACAAGAAACCAATAGAGATAAAGAAATTGATGGAAAAAAGAAAAAAAGAAAAAAAAACTAGAGCTTTGAAATTCTAGATCCTTTTCTTTGAAGACTGTGAAAGATCACTACTTTTATAAAAGCAAAAAAAGAGGAAAATGAGTATCAGATCCACCAACTTATGCTCCTTTAGTAGAGGATACATGCGGTATATATGCCACCACTATTTTAGTGGTCTTCCAACATTTATTTTAGAATACCCGGGACATTTCAAACATCTCTAAAGGTCCATAAACTTAAACTAGTTTTTGGACAAATTGCTAAAATATTGTTAAATTTAGGACAATTTTTTTTTATTGTTTTGTATAATATTTGGGTTATTTGAACTATTATATTTGGTTTGATGTGTTTTTCTTTCTAAATGATGTGGTTATTTTTGTTGAATTATGAGTTTATTTTTTGGAACGTGATTGCTTTTTAGACAATACATCAGGTTCATGATTTATGTTTAAGTGCATGTTGATTTAATTAAATTACTATAAAATTTGAATATAATTTTGTGAAATTAACAACATCTATATGGATCTTTGGTGTTGTTTGGTTTTGAGTCGATAGAATATATTTTATTTTGAATTTATATCGCAATCAAAATGGTCTTGATATAAAAACATTTTATTGTTGTCTAGCTAAATAAATCTGTCATCGGTTTATTATATTTTCTTAATATTGAGAACAATGTACCAATTAATTTTAATTTCCCTATAATTTCACATTTCCATATTTAATATTTGGAATGGTGACGTAAATGCAACGTTTTTTTTGTAATAAACAAAAACAACAAAATAATCTTCTTTTCAAAAACTTTTTTTTTTAAATTTGCATTATAGTTGAGTCTATTAAAATAGATTATATATGCATATTTTCGTAAATTAAAAATATTTTTTTTTTTGCACGCAATTTTTTGGCTTTCAAAAATACTGAAAAATTAGTTGTTTTTTAATAAATGGGATTACAAACTTATACGTAAGAGGTATTCTTGACTTTAAATGTTTTTTTTTATTATTATCATTTATTTTATTTTTCTAAATATTTTAACTAAAATATCTTTTAATATCTGGATTATGAATTTATGCATAAGATGTACTCTCAATATTAAATAAAAGACAGTTCCTTTTATTTTTACATGTCTTGAATGTAGAAATAAGTTTTAACATGATAGGTAAAGAACACTCTAGCATGAGAGGCTTTTCTTAAACCTTAGATATACCAACATTTAGAAAACACAACAAGACCTAAATTTAATTCAGACAGATAATAATACAGGTTACTCTAGATAAAGTATTTTAAAGGTGATATGTCCTTTGTATCCACAACTTGTCTCACTATCTAGATTCACGCAGATCAATCAATTTTCTATTGACTATAATACTAGGTGATGATTCTCTTTCCTTGACTTCATTGATATCATACAAAACCTCCTTATTCTTCTCATCCATACCCTTTCATGCCAAATCAAGTTTTGGAAGAATGATAGTTGCAACGTCGCACACACACGTGACAAAAAACTCATTCATGGAAAGAAATCAACAATATCTAGATTTATTCCTAACTTTTATTCAACTTTCTTTCTTTCTCTAACATAATCTAAAACACAAACTAAATTTTTGTTAACATTACAAACCAAAAAAAGGATGAAACACTTTCCATATATATCCAAGCAATGGATTTCCAAAACAAAATTTTAAACATATCAAATAAAATCCTTCTGCTTATATGGTATGTTCTAGGCACCTTAAAATCTCTTATAAAATCATTGATTTCCAGCAAGTTACAGCTCGATCAAGAATGAAAAGGCTTGCTATTTATGGATATTCATAAAATAAAAGGTTATCATCTACCACCATATTCACAACCACATGAATTTTCCACTCACAACATGATTGCCTGATTGGATTTCCCACGAAATCCTCCAAAATCTGAAGTTTTTACAGCAATACAGGAAAAGTAGAAAGAAAAAGAAAAATCTTATGAATTTGAAAGATGCCTCATTGAGAGCGAGAACCAACTAAAATCTAATGGTGAGGGATAGATTGAGGTTATTATTGCTGAAGATCAAGAGAGAATAAGGGATGGTTCAAACAACGGATAGAGGTTGTTATCCCATCATGGTTTTGCTTAGATTTCGAATGGAGATTAAGAGAGAATCGAATAACAAGAGAGTAGCGAGAGAGATGAGTATGGAAATAACAGTAAAAATTTTCCATCGAGATTTGACTGATAATATTATCGATTTTTTTTTTGTTTTCTAATCATTTTTATTTTATTTTCTTGGTTTAATTGGTTTTAGTGATTGGTTTTACAGTTTTCTTCTCACTCCTCACAAGAACAAATTCTCGTTGACCTATCATTTATAAGCACAAACACCTTCCCCTAAAATTCTGTGCGATTTTATTCCAGAGCACACAGCATCCTTTTTATCACACTAGTGGAACGCAGGACCTGCGATAATTCTTGTGTGCTCTACTTGAAGGTTTCACGGATAAAAGTAGATCGCATCTAGGTGGGAAGCCTTTGTTCATATGCCGTACAAGTGGCAATGCTTGGTGGTCAAAAGCATCTTTCATCACGTTGTGGGATTGGAATTTCTGAGCCGGCCATGCATGGAAGCAGCTTACTATAAATATGCTAGCAACGCTGCAAGCTTCTATATAAGGAAAGATGGTAGCCAAGTGTTCATCAATGGAGTTTAGTTTCGGTATCGTTTTGCATGAAGATCTAGAGAGTGGAGTTGAGCCAAGGATGACTTGCCGCAAACACATGGTCCTTGGTGAAATGCTAAGGGGGTTTTCGTGGCAGGCATCCTTGGTTCTATTTCGCTCTTTATTTCCTCGTGCAAGATTAATCTCCAATTCCTTCAACAGATGTTCTGGTTTTTGTTGCTGAGGTAAGTGTTTTTGTTTATGTTTTTATCTTCTACAACCATATAATTATTATTATATATATATAAAAGGAGTGGGGAAACACTGTAGCAATGTTTTCCCGCGCCAATATATATAGTAATAATTATATATATATATATATATATATATATATATATTCTTTTAGTATTTTTTTGACAAAAATATTCATATTTTATGTATTTGTACTTTTAGATTTTATTTTTATTTTTTGTATTTATCGTTTTGAAATTTTAATTTATATCGATTATATTGCTACAGTGTTTTCATGCGTCATGATAATATATATATATATATATATATATATATATATTCTTTTGGTGTTTTTGTTCTTTTTGGACAAAAATAATCCATATTTTATGTATTTGTGTTTTTAGATTTTGTTTTTATTTTTTTCATTTATTTTTTGTACTTATCGTTCTGAAATTTTAATTTATATTGGTTACATTGTATTTTATTTTTAATTTTATTTTTATTATTTTTTGTTCCCAAAAACTACTGTAGCAATCTACATTGTTTTTCCTACACCATGATAAAAGGATACACACACACAAAAAAAAAACGTCCCAATTTTACTGTGTTAATCCACAATAACACCTGCTATTAATATATATTTTCGTGAAAGACAAACAGTTGTTGAGGTAGCCGAGATGGTCTAAAGAACGTCAGATTAAGGTCCCCTC
Source organism: Salix exigua (assembly GCA_032356905.1). Lineage (NCBI taxonomy): Eukaryota > Viridiplantae > Streptophyta > Magnoliopsida > Malpighiales > Salicaceae > Salix > Salix exigua. The sequence goes on along the minus strand of CM063593.1, from coordinate 4,247,655 downwards.
CGAGGGCATGGGTTCGAATCTCACTCTCAACACATTTCTTTTTAGCGATCCACATTAAAATTAGATTTAATATATATTTTCGAGAAAGATGAACGAATGTTGAGGTGATCGAACGGGTTTATGAGGCGGGAGACAAAAATTCTGTTCGAGAGGTTGGGAGTTCAAGTCCACTCTTGACAGATTTCTATTTTACTTAAAAATATGATTAATTTTTTTAATGATGAAGATGATTTTCTTGCTTTTTTAATGACGATGGTAATTTTATGTTAGTTATTTCGTTGAAACCTATTAAACAAATAAATTTATATCGATTGAAAATTCATATATTTTATAGAAAACTTGCACGTCATAGGAATTCTGCACAAATTTATCATTTTAACCAAAAATATATTATAAAAAAACAATTAATATTTTTTATGTTGAAAAAAATATGGTACCGTCCGCGACGAGGCGCGGGGCATTGGCTAGTAATGTACATTGTTTGTCGAAATCAAATGTCGATCGACTGTACCCATTCATATTTTACAAAATTGTTGTTTACAAGAATTTCTCTCCTGGATGCACCACATCAGAGCACTTGGGTTGTGTTCTTAAAACCATGAAAAAACAAGCATCTAATAAGTACTTAAATCAAAAAAATATCTTCATTATAGTGGAATAAAACAAAAAAAAAGAAAATTTGGCTACTCTTAAAAAATCATCTCACCTTAAAACTTAACCTGTTAGATGAGATCCAATAATATAATTTATATTATTCTATAACCACTAAAATTTGATATATTTGAAAAGGCGGAGGTAACTCTTCATTATTTTGGTAAGGTTACCACTTTACGGTGAAATCATTAAGATAAAAAAAAATATTCCACTTATAAAGCAAGTAATCTTATTGAGATTATCATGGCCCACTTTTGGTGTTGAACCTTGTTTCATGGCACATCTTGATAGCTAAAGATTAAAAAAAAAGTAGTTATTATTGATTTTTATAATAACTAAAAACATTACGTAGTCTTTAGAGTTTTAGGTAAGAGTCTGATTATTTTAAAGAGAAGATATATATTATCTCTTTTAGGGTTGCATCTACTCATCTAAGTTCTCTCACAATGACTAGAAGATATATATTATCTCTTTTAAATTTAACAACCCAAGGCTTGAGTTGAATAAGGTAAAAACAAATATAGGAATAATTTAGGATGAGACTGGGGATATAATTCACAAGAAAAATATTAAAAAGGTTTTGATTTGGATGCAATAAAAAAAAATTAAAGGAAGAAAGACTGAATTTGAATAAACAGAAAAAATAGTTCAATTAATTTATTTAAGAATCAAGCTGAAAAGAAAATCCTATTTAAATGAAAATTCAAAAGGTAAAGGACTATGATGAAATGCAAAAATTTTTTATGACGAATAAGAATTCTCGACTTTTCCTCCAAACGATGTCATTTTATTAATCAATCAAACTTTATTTATAATTCCAATCAATTCTCAAAAATCTTAATAATTTTAGCTATTAAATTCAAACAATCAAAATAAAAACTTAAATTGATTCTTTCATATCCATAAACTAACTTGCATTACATTCCCTTCAAATTTTTTGTGATAAAACAAACCCAACTTATTTACGTTGAAAGTTGGAGTCTCTCTCTCTCTCTCTCTCTCTCTCTCTCTCTATATATATATATATATATATATATAAACAACATGTTTGTGCATTGTGCGGCATTAAATCATGCAATAAATACATAGGCTAGGCATAATAAAATGAAAGATTATCTCCTATAGAAACCCAAATATTTACTCTAAGAAGATAAACCTAACCTATCTATTAGGAACAAGTGTTAACCAGGAAGCTCTAAGAAGTTTGTAATTTTATTTTCATGTGTACAATATCAAGTAGAAGATTGATTTTATGAGATAAAATTATGGGTTATTGTTAAGCAAATATAAGAGCAAGGGCAATCATTTACATAAAAAGCCCCCCTTTTTTTCTATTGGATTGTTGTTGAAAAAATTTCAATATGGTCCTATAATTTTTAATTTTTGCATTCCTATATTTTAGTCCTTGTAGATTAAAAGTGAAGAGAGAAAATTATTAAAAATAAAAATAAATAAGAGAGAGAGAGAGAGAGAGAGAGAGAGCATCCATGTGGTCACATTCTGATCACATAAAAAATATAGAAGATATCAATGAATGTAGTGTTATCTTAGAATATGCCAAAAAAGTACATTTAAGGCCCTAATGTTATTTTCAACTTGATTGGATTTTTATGTTTAAAGTGATTAGAGAGTTTATTTTCATTTTAAAATCAACTTATTGAGGTTACCTCTATGTTCTTAGGGGTGTATTAAGTTAAAATTAGCTAAATTCTAAAATCCCATAACTTACTTTTCGGTCATCGGAAATGATCGGAAAAAAAACTATGCAATCCCTACACCAACAAGCTACCGGCAATGAGCAGCCACGGTTTTCCCATTGCTTTATACCATCCAAAAGAACAACACTATATTTTTTTTCTTGATTAACATGAGTGTATTAAAATTACACATATCTTAAGTAATTTAACGGGTCTTGAAATTAATAATCATGCAAATTTCCTCGAATTTAATGTGATGGAATAGCAAACCCCTCGATCCTATCTTTTTATGGATAAGTGAAGATGAGCCAGGGAATCAAATCAAGACTCTTGCAACTTGTTGAAGACCCCTATTTGAGCATCTATCCATTTGTGGTAAAAAAGTCTATAAAAATGGAATATTCATACTGCAAATATAATAGTTGAATAAAATATAATGTCCAAATTTGTAGCATGATGATGAGAGAGGGTAAGTGGGTTTGCCTCAACTAGCTTGCTGCCCTTTTCTTTTTTTTATCCTCCTCCATCCACCACCGTCTCTTGCTTAGACCATCTCCCTTAAAAAGAAGGATTACTGTCCCATGACATGAAAATATCGGCTTTGTTCAAGTATTGATGGGCTCTGGGATCCGGCTATTTCTGCTCACAAAATCGTAATCTTTTCAAAAAATTCAATTATGAAAAAATAAACCCAACAAAATCTTACAATAATAATTTAAAAAAAAACATTTGTTGATGTCAAGAGGCGTCTCTTTCTTTTGAGGTTCTTGGCAGGAACTTTCTAGAATAATTGACCTCATCTTTAGGATAAAAAAATTATCTTTTTTCTTTTAAATTAGTAGATATATAAAAATCAAAAAGTTGATACATGGACTTTGATATTTATTTCCTTGATTTCTTATATCTAATTTCATACTTTAATATTTTTTATTGAATTCTATTTTTAATTAATTTTATCTTTAAATAATTAGTTGATATTAAATTAGTTTTTACAATTTGTTTTCTATATTTTTGTTTCAAATGAACATCTCAATATTTGATTGGTCTTCAATTTTACAAGCATTTATTTTTATTATCATATCATTACATGAAAAAGAGTTTAAAACAAAGTAATGTTATGAAACTCATTGAAATCCACGATCCAAGTCATGAAATTTTTGAAATCGAATAAGTCATGTCATAGCAACTTATACATGAGTAAAATTTAAACTTTAACTAGACAAGGAGTAAAGTCAGAAGCTTCAAGGTTTACCTATTAAGTCGAGTTTAATAATAATATCAAATAGTTTCTTGTAGCCTAAATATTTTCTTATATGTCAATTTTTTTTATATCTAACTTGTAGCATGGTGCGTTCTAGTAAACCAGCAAGAGACTAAACCATTTATTCCTTGTTAATTACAAACGTAATATGTACTCACATTAGTAAGAGAAAAGAAGGGGAAAAAAAAAAGGAATTTATGAAACCAATCTTACTGCCAATGCAGATGCCTTGCATATGAGATGGAACCTTATTGTAGCACTCTATCTCCAAGGCAAAGAATAAATTCTCGTTGACAAATCATATCCTCACTTGTCATTGTATGTACCCATTTTAATTTGGATGGCTCGAGAATATAGACTTAGATATGGAGCTGCTAGTTGCATTGATACCCTTAGGTGGCATCATGGCCTTGCAAGAGATTTGCAACCCTATATTGGCCTATAAATATGTAAACAAAATGCTACACAAGATTTTTGAGCTGAAGAGTACGTAGAAGAAAGGGAGCATAGACATTCCATTAAAGAATGAAGGGATAGTATTGAAACTTCTTCTTTTTTTTTAGTAATATTTGGGTTAGTGTGTACACACCTCGACTAATCTCATGGTCCCTGAAGTTAATGGTCATGTAAGCATCTAGTGAACATCATACTAGCAAATACAAAACTAGAACCTGAAACCCACATCTCTTATCCTCAAACTTTTACTAAATAGTTATATTGAAACTTGTTGAGGCTTATCCTAAGTGTCTTGCATGAAGAGATAAAGAGTAGAGTTCGAGCCAAGAATGACTTGTCGGCAGTCTGTCTAGCATTTGCCACGAAGCAAAATGCATGCTGAAGAGAACATTCCGCCAGGTTGTTCTTGGCTCTACTTTGCTCTTTGTTTTCTCATGTAAGCCTCTCAGGAGCCAGATGCGTGCCGATGGCAGCCAGAGCCCAGAGCTTGTAAGTTGGAACTGTGTTTTCATCTTCTTGAAGGGTTTTTTTTTTCTTCTTAAAAATCATTTTTTTTCTGTGGGTGTTGCTAAACATATTATAGACTCGCACACATCCCATATGAATAGGTTGTCCCTTTTTTTTTATTTTTAATCTATTATTTTGTCGGTAACATACGGTCCCAATCATAAATTTGCAAGAGATTTTAGAGTATTTAAAAAGTAAGTACCAATATTTATTACGTATACAAGAGATACATAAGCAAAATAATAATAATAATTATTATTTTGATACATGATTAAATACGTTAGTTGATGGTAAGAGGAAGAAGAAAGGGGGAGGGATTTTTTAGTTATAACTTATATACATTTTCCAATGGAAATATATATACCATCAACAGCTCTTCTGGTAAATAAGAATGTGTTGGCTTCCTGGTGAATTTTTTATTTATTTATTTATTTATCCTTATCTGACAAGCATAAGAAGGAATTAGTGTTTTACTCAAATCTCAATAGTGAAATACATATCAATTAATAGAGATAATGTCTAATTCGGATATCAAGATTCCATGTTTATTTAAACTAAACACCTTCACGTTTGTTACCTCTTTTAAAGCATTACTTGCAATAGAAAATAATTGTGAAAAAAAAGTAGAGAAAATTAAGGAGAGGGAGGCTCTTACATCGATCGATCTGCCCTCTCGTACTTGCTTGTCTTCATGGCGGTCTATACAAAACCATGGTTGCTGTTGTTGCTGTGTTTGGTAGCCCTAAATTTTGCTAGAATTGCATCAGAGTCACTTATTCCAGATCCTCAAAGCTTAGAGGATGATGACTTTGACCTAATGGGTAAGTTTAATGGCTGGGAAGGTATGGGCGCATCTTCATCTTTGGGTTAATCCTATATTTTTAACTATTTAAGATCTCTTTTTATTTATTTATTTATTTATTTATTATTTCCATGTGATTTGATTTTGTCCTTATAGCATTAATTTTAACTCCTCAAACTTTGCTAAATATTCTTTCTCGTGGCATTGTTAAAGAGGAATTAGGCTTTGATCAGGAAGATTTTTGGACATCAGACGATTCGATCTCAAATATATCACCTGATTATCAGGTATTTTAGCCCCTTCTGTTCTAAAACAAGAATGTTTCCTTTATAGATTGATTCAAGAAAATTTAATTAAACATCCACAGGTAGAGCGAGAAAGATACAGTGATGCTGTTTTTGAAAGACTAGAGACGCAAAACAGAGAGCTTAAAAGAGCTCATGCAACCATGGAGTCGGCATGCTTCGTGGTTCGTATTTCTAGCCATGCATATAACATAATTATTCTCCATTCCTGCTAGTTTTTTCTAGCCATGGATTCTTCAAATGCTATTTAGTAATTGAATATTATGTTTTTTTTTTTAAATTTTACGTAGGTTACTGCGCTGTTGCCCTTAGTTACTTTCTGCATGTTGAGACTACTTTACTCCGATCGGCTATCTCCAGGTTCGTTTTATGAGCAATTTCATTCTATTATATAATATAATTTGTTACATTATATTAATATTTCACCTTACAATTCTACAGCGCAGCAGAAAGACAGACAAAGCTAGGGCTTTTAGCTGCAGGAGATGCCCGTATTTAGGAGGCAAGACGTTGATTATTAGGTTTCTATTAATTTACGATTCAAATTATATATAAGCAATTCCTTATCCATATTGTTGTTAGATACTTGATTGTTGATTATATTCGGAATATTCATCGGCAAGCTTCTTCTTCCTTAAACCACAATAAGGAGAGAGATGTACGTGTTTTACATCTATTTTTTCTTGAAATTAAGAAGTTTTAACACTATATTTTGTTTTCCAAAACTCTCAAAATTACCAAAGCCCAAAATCGAAACAAAAACTTCATAAACTCTAAGCCCTAATCAAAATCCAAGGTTGATAGTGAAGTGGTGGGAGGGCAGGAGTGGAGCAATGGCACTACAAATAATTGAATGATATAGGTTATTACTTTTTTTTTAAAATATTTTATGGGGTTTTATGCATTGAAATTTTATTTTATTTTACTTTACTTTACATAAAAAAATACTATAGCATTTGAAAAATCCGGTCATTGATTTTATTATTGCAGTGAAGTTTTATTGATGTATCTAAATTTATCTTAGCGAAATCAAGTATTTTAATTGAAATCATGGTTCTATTAAAAAGGTATTTAATGATTGTTAAAGTAAGTTAAAAAAAATATATCAAGATAGTCTGTCTATATTTGATTTGTGATTGAAATCTAAAGAAAATCATAAATATGATAAAATCATGTTCGAGATCTCTATAAGATTTTTTTTTAAATGATTTTTATCAAGGTTTCATGAACAATTTATTTTTAGTATTATTATTTACAAATCAAATACACAACAATTGAGGAAGAAAATCCAAATAAAAATTTATAATATTATTCAAAGACCATATCGAAATTAAAAAGTAAATGAATTAACATGGTATGTGTTTTTAATTCTAAAAAAAACCAAAGGAAAAACAAAAGAGGTAGAAATTAAAGAAAAAAGAAGATAGAAAAGGGCTTGTGTGATGCTTAGCCCCTAACCGGTCATGCATAAACGGGTTTAAAGGCAAGCACAAGTGTGTCTGAAGGCCCGGCCCATATGTCTGTCCTTGCTTTAAGTATAGAAACAAGCTTATGTTTTTATGACCAAACAATCTATTTTTCAACTAGCATTTCACTTAAAAACACTTGAGAAACACCTAATAAACTCATTTATGCCTTTAAAATAGCAAAACAATTGATTAAAAGATGAAAATCAAAAAAACATATTTTTTTTCAAATCCTGATTTACTTTTTCTAGCAAGATGAGGAACATAAACCACTATCATCAATTTTTTTTAAATAAAATATATTGACTTTAAATTCGACCGTTTTAGTTATCGGAATCGCAACAATCATAGATTTGCTCTTTATACAACCATTTTCTAGTGAGTTGCTCTCTTATTCTAAGGATTGAAAATGATAAAAATATATTTTTATGACCAAAATGAAAATTGTGAAAAGTTGGGATTAGACATATATTATTTTTATGTCTCATTTTAATCCTTTATCTTTTAATTTTATAAATTGATTCTAATTTCATATAATCATCCTAGAGAGACTCTAAATGGAGCCTAAGAAACTAAATGCAAAAACAAAATATGAGGAATTTCACTATTCATATGAACAGTAAAACCCCCGTAACATAATCTAGTACTTTTAGTATGTTTAGGTCAATAGATTAATCATTGGCATGTCTCCTACGAGATCATTAACATGGGCTACATTGGAGAATAGATAAGAAAATATATAAAAATAATATATCCATATGCTGCTAATGTATTTTTTAGTAATAAAAAAATTAATCATGAATTCAAAATTAACACATAAATTTAATAAAATATATTGAAAATTATGTAAGCTAATGAATTCTATAAGAGATTTTATAGCTATCTAAAGATTAAGAAATAAAAACATATACACCCTTTAACGTTTTTTCACTTATAATTATATATCACTAGTTTTTTTTCTATAAAAAAGTAGTAATTTAAATTCTATTGAAACAAAAATATTTATTAGTGAAAGTCCTCATTTTCTTATATTTAATTTTAGCAGCAGAAAAAATCTAACATTTTCTTTTTACAATAAACACTTGATAAATATACAAAGCATAATACATTATTAAATGACAATAAATATCTTAATTGTACAACAATGTTTAATTTTATTTATTTTATTTGAAATAAATTTTAATTTTTCTTCATGTGTTTTTTTGTTTGAAATAACTTTTATCTTCTTCTCTTTCTAAGCATAATATTAACAACTTATTTTTTATAATTAATTATTGTAAAAAAATATCATTTTATATGCTATCGATATCTTTTTAAAATTATATTATTAAATTAACCAAGTTTATTAAATCTATTCAAATCAACCATCACTTCTTTAAAAACACCAGTATTGTCTATTTTTATTTTATATAGAGTCACTCTCTAAGATATAATTAATTAGCATGGAAACAAATACAAAATCCATGAATAGGTATTCTCCTTTGTCATGGGTTTTGTCAACCGTTTACTTTTCAATGGTCAAAAATCAACTCTTAGACTCCGAAATGATCTTACCATTCTGAGTTTCTGTTCCGAAAAATAGTCAGAAAAAAAAGGCAAATGATCGAAGTCCCTTTTTATTATTATTATTATTAAATCAAACCAAGCAAGTAAATGATCAATTTTTTTTCCTTCCTAAAATTAAATCAAATTAAGATCTTCTAGAGTTTTAAGATCTTCTAGAGTTAAAACTTGAGCTAATGTGATATTCTATCGTTCCTAAGAGGCGTGACGTGATGGTAAAAAACTTGAGATCTGCACAAGAGGTCTTGAGTTCGAGTTAGGACATGCACCTCTTGTAAGAGCCTGAGACAACTGGGGTTTGACTCTCTCATTTAAGCCCACAAAATAAGTTTTTCGGGGAGTGGAACGATTTTTTTATCCCATATGAAAACTTTTTATCTTCATGAAATCAAATCAAGTCACTATATCACAAGATTAAAAAATTTAAATTCATATGATTATATATCCATCCAAAGTAAAATCTATATCTGACTATTAATCTAATCTAATATATACTATTTATTGAGGTGAACAGCTAACAGCTGACACTTTCCATGCGAAGAATGATCCAATGTTAATTATAAAAAAAAGTTTATATTATTAGAAATTAGTAAAAATCTAAAAACGGTAGATTCCTCAATCTACACGCATCATTGTTTAAGGTTTGAATTTTATAAGAAATTAAATAATTTTATGATAAATTAAATAATTTTATAAGAAATAATCAATAAAAAATAAAGAAAAAAGAATTACGAGGAACTTTCAGATCGATCGATCAAATCAAATCAACGCGAGACCTTTCCCATCATTTTTAAAACTAAATTCCCACGAATAAATTATATATATATATATATATATTATTTTTTTTATTGTTGTCCTTCCAATAACCAAAGCAAGGAGTGCAATTAAACCCCAAGAGAATTAATTATTATTGAATAAATAAACTTAATTAACGAATATAATTCGCCGGCTAGAATTTGTTTCCTGTTTTCCTGTCTGGAACAGAGCAGCCCTAAACAATGACTGATGATACTACATAAGACTTTCTCATTTCATTACATAGAGAGAGAGAGAGAGGGAGGGAGGGAGATATACAGAAAGCAAGAAGGAAAGAAAAGGCACTAAACAACGGATAGAAGAAGAAACCCCCAACAAAACACAACACATCAACGAATACAAACTCAGCACTCTCTTACTTCTTTCTATATATAAATATAGTCTTTCCCTTTCTGGGTCTTTGCGTTTTTTATTTCTTATTTTGTGTGGCCCCAGATCTTGACTAGCCAATAAGGAGGAGAAAGATTTGATCTTTTTGAATCCAGGTTTTGAACAGATTGACAGAATTTTAAGATCTGGGCTCTTCTCTGTTCAGCTCCATCAGGTATGGTTATCGTTGATTTTCTTGTTCTTGTCCCATTCATTGTGGATGCTTTGTTGATGTGGAGAGGTTTTGATTCTTGCTTTTTGATTGTTTTCTTATTAAATGAGAGTGGAAGGAGAGGAAAGAAGGAATCTTTTGGATGTTTTGTTTGTTATGTGTGTTGCTGTATTGTCATTAGGATTTCTTGTATAGTTGCATGGATCTAAGTGAGTGTTTTAGCGAGGTTGAGTGAATGGCTGATCATGTATGCAAGAAAAAACTGGTTCTTTTTCTTTCTTATGCTTCATGTGGTTGTGTTATCTCGGCAACCAAACAGGGGTGAGTGAAAGGGTCGAAATTTTGAATCTTAGAAAGGGAATGGGTTGGCTAAAGTGGAATTGAGGGCGCCTTTTGGTTTTGTTTTTGGATTTGGATTTTGAATGAGTAATTGGTTTGTGTATGGCTTGAAACAGTACGAGGGTGTGTTGGATTGGTTTGACTTTTTTTAGGGGATCATTATTTTATATGTATTTATTGGTTAAGTAGGGAATATGGGGTTTGGCTTTAGTAGTTGGGCAAATTGAGTACTTTGAACTGTTAGTATCCAACTTGGTTTATTTCTTTAAGTTTCTTGATCTTTTATATATATATATATATATATTTATTTGACTTGTTCTTATTGTTTGGTTTTCATCTTTAATTGTTCAAAGAGCATGCTGCTTTTGCACTGTTTGTTTGCTTACAAAGGATAGGAAGAAGAGGGAAAGAAAGTAAAGATTTGAAATTTTAGAATTTAGATTCTGGGGTATTAGCAAAGTAAAATTGAAGTGCTATCTTCGCTAGACTGTAAAGGTGTTTTTGACTTTTTACCCTTCATACATTATCTCTTATGTCCTGGGGTTTGCTGCATGATTTCTTGTTTCTGTTAATGGTTTTGCTATATTTTCTCTGTTGATTAGTTTGGGTTAATGATGGTCATGATGGTGCTATTTTTTCTCATTTTGTTTGCGTAAGGTGTGTCTGCTTATAAATGGTTTCCTATTGGATATTGCAAAGCATTGAAGAATCTCTGTCCCACTTTTTGAAAAGAAAACTTCTCTTTCTTTTTTATTTGTTCCTGGGTTTTACACCTAATTTACAATTATGAAATTCAAATATGGTGTTATAATTGATGGATTATATTACATCAATTAATTATTTGTATCATTGACTACAGATTTTCTCACTCTTTTGGAGAGTCCCTGCTTGCTTTAAAGTCCTAATTCCTTGTTTGAGAGAGAGTGGTGAAATGTGGCTGTGAGGAAAGGGATGCATCAGTAGAAGTTTCTTTTCTGGTGTGCTTGTAGTGGATGAAGACATCTCAATTGTGGCGTCTCGGCATGGGTGATGTGCAGATCTTGCATGGAGCTCGCCACCGCCCTCCTTTGAAGAGGCCAATGTGGATTATTGTTTTGGTTTCAATGGTCAGCCTGTTTCTAGTCTGTGCTTATATCTATCCACCACAAAGCAGTAATGCTTGTTATGTATTTTCTTCGAGAGGCTGCAAGGTTCTAACAGATTGGCTTCCTCCTGCTCCTGCAAGGGAATTTACAGATGATGAAATTGTTTCTCGTATTGTGGTCAGGGAAATTTTGAATGCACCTTCTATTCCTACAAAAAAAGCTAAAATTGCTTTTATGTTTTTGACTACCAGCTTGTTACCTTTCGAGAAACTCTGGGACAAATTTTTCTCTGTAAGCTTTCTATCTCACTTTTATGTTAAATATGCATCACTTTTCTAGACATTCTCCTTCATTCTCAATTACTTTTGGGATTTTTGTCAACTATTGACTTAAAAGCTATTGGATCAAAGAATTGGTTGTTAAGTTTTGGTGTATAAATTTCACAAGCATAGTTGGAGCGTATGTGTGTTCATGGTTCTGACCAGCTTCCATAGTATACATGTTAGCATATTTGAACTATTCACCAATCCTGAGTTTATAGATAAGGTTTTGCTCTATATCAATTGATGACTGTTAGTTCCCATTGATGAGTTTTTCAATTTTTAACCCGTCTATATATCATTTAAAAATTTTCTCCTTGCTGATTGGACAGGCTAGAAAATTGTCACAATCCATTAACTAGTGGAGAAGTCCTACTATTCTAAATATAAAATATAGATAAGATGGTTTTGATGAATGCTTAAATGATTTGCTAGGCAGGGATGGAAGCAAGTTTGTTTAAGGAAGTTCCTGGGAAAGCTTTTTCTTGCATACTGATAGAAATCATTTTGTTTGTATTAGAACTCTAGAAGGAAAAAAGAAGAAGGAAGAAGCATACTGATAAAAATCATTTTGTTTGTATTAGATTCATTAACATGCTTGACGATGTGATGTGAGGGTTCCAAAATGTAGCTGTACAAATAATTTTTTTTTGGAAGCTATTCAACAAAGATTCATTTCCTGCAGTTATCGTTGGTGATGTGATTCTTCTCCCAAAAGAAATTCTAATATCTCTAGAGTCAAGGCATTATTAACTGGTATAACATGTTCCAGTGAAATTTCAACTGAAAAAAAATGTCAATATTGTTAAGGTGCAAGATTTTCTGAACTGTAATTGCTGATGTTCCTGAACATGGCAAAGATGTTTTAATAATTTAGATTATCTTATATACATATATACAGTGTATAGATATTAGGTGATTTGCAGCTTGAAGCGAATAGCTAACTCAGATTTCTGTGTTGATGTGCATGATGCCAACTGTGTAGTTTTGGTGTTGAGGTGATGGAATGTTAATAAGTTGTAATAAATGTCAAAACTATTAGTGTTTGTTGTGGGCTTTTTTTTTGTTGTATGTTCTGCTACACTCTGATTTTGTTATACTTGTATCTGTAGCTGAAGCTAATTTATCTTTCTGGCAGGGTCACGAGGACAGATTCTCTGTTTATGTGCATGCATCAAAGGAAAAACCAGTTCATGTTAGTCGTTACTTTGTCAATCGAGATGTACGCAGTGACAAGGTATGTAACTCAATGTCAATATGCTATGTCTGCCTTCATGTATTTAATATATTCATGTCTTTATTTAATTTCCACACTTTTGGATGTATGTTTAAAAGCACATCTTATTGCTTTTCTTCTTTTCCCATTTGTTACATTTAGTTACATTTGTTTAAGTGTTTTACAGTCTTTAGTTTCTCCATTAGTCTCTTGCCTTTAGGTACCTGGTCTGCTTTCTACACAATTGATTGATTAGATATTTCTAGGTTCACATTCTGTATTATCAAGGGTAGATATTTGGGCAATGATTTCTTAAACATACTTGCACCATATATCTCATATTTTTGTATTAGGAGCTCTTAAGAAAAGAAAGACATGTTAGATGAGTCTATAATCCACCCATATAAGGTGTTTTTCTAGGATAATAACATGGTGCTCATGGAGTCCTGTTCCTTCTATATGGTGTCAACTTTCCTCAGGCCCCAAGCAATTGGTAAAATTAGTTAATTTATCCATATACGGTGCAATGATAACACTAACATTACCATTGTCACTATGAGTAATGGGACGCCTATAAAATTTATGTGATGAATGGTTGAACTATCCCATGAAAATAGACATAGTGAAAACCATATAAAACCTTGTAGTTTAAGTTTCTTAGACTGAAAAACAGATTCCATATCTCTCAAATCACTAATGAAAACTAATCAATTCTTGCTTGGATAAATTTTTGCAGGTGATATGGGGACAAATTTCAATGATTGATGCAGAGAGACGCCTATTGGCAAATGCTCTTGGAGATTCTGATAACCAACACTTTGTGTTACTTTCTGATAGGTAGAACATTATATCTTTTGTTGCTTTTATCTTTTCAATCTAGAAAAATAACCTGAATTTGATATGATTTTTACCACCTGACCTTGAAGTTGCGTGCCATTGTACAAGTTTGACTACATCTACAACTATCTGATATACTCGAACATGAGCTATCTTGACTGGTAAGCCCTGTTCTCTTAAATGGCAGTTTCCTTGTGTTCTGTAGTGTAAGGCTCTCCGGTCAGTTATTACTTCTATAATAATGTTGTTGTTTGGACTGCAAGAGGTCAATCAAAACTAATGGAGTAAAGTTGAAGGTCTTTATTTTCCAAATTGGTTTTCTATTCCTGATGGACATGTACTTTTGTTTTCAGCTTTTATGATCCTGGTCCACATGGGAATGGAAGGTATTCAGAGCACATGTTACCTGAAATTGAGTTGAAAGACTTTAGAAAGGGTGCACAGGTATGCTTTTTCCAAGTCACTATGACCATATGGCTGTATTTTATGTGCAACCTTTATTATTCTACAAGATCAGACTAAAGAAAATAATGCTGCATGTTGATTTCATATTTTCCAACATTGGATTTTGTAACTCCTACAAGTCATTGTCATCCCTTAGCTTTTGTCTATTTACCCTTAAATGTGGGTTCTTGATTTAATAGGTGTATGATGTTCAACATGCAAGAAACATGTGTGTGTGACTTTTGGACATGGTGTCATGTTGGCGATTGAGCTTTTTGTTTAGATTCTTCAACATAGTACATTGGTTTAGATTCTTAGTTTATTTGCACATTTTTAATGAATGAACTTTTATGCAGTGGTTCTCAATGAAGCGACAACATGCCGTGATAGTTATGGCTGACAGCCTTTACTACACAAAATTCCGCGATTACTGCAAGGTTGGTTTTCCTCTATTCTGAATTAAGCTATGATTTCGTTATAGGTTTATGGTCTGTTCTATATGACTTGAATCCTATTCAAACAGCTACAGATTTGCATGCACATGTATGATTGTTTTATTTGTATCATGTTACTTGTGTTTTGTGAGTGTAGCAATGTTTTTGGTTTGCTGGATGCATCCTTTGTTCTTGATTCCCAGAGTGGAATATTAAAGCAAGGTTGAGATATCAGAGAATTGTTCCTAATAAAGAAAAGATTCAAGAGATCTTCCTAAAATCTGCTTGATCCATGTGCTTTTTAATGTTCTCCACATTACCTTGGTAATGCAACTCCAATCTTAGGGGTTATAAGTCAGAATATAGAATTCTTTATTTGCTCGTGATTGACGAGTGCTTTATTCATTTGTTCTTTAATAATTTCTTAATTATTTTCCAATTTTCTTAGTAATTTTATTGGAATATGGAAAATGCAATTCTTTCACTAACAAAATATTTTGTAAGCTTGCGTGTAACTACTGTTCTCTACCTGGAACCGTATCACATTCTCACAACTTTATCGGGCAACATCCTATAATAATATGATATGATGTCATCACTGAAAAGCGGGATGATCTAAATCAAAATTGCATAATGTTACATAGGGTGTGTCACATAGAGCCTCACGTTGGACTCTTCCATGTCTTAAGCTCAAGCACTATCTGTTGTTTTGCAGTTGTCCACTGTATGACTGTGTTCAAATTTTTGTGACCATGCTTGCTTTTTGTTTTTTGTAATTTAGAATTCTAAATTTTCTGTATATTATGATGCTGACATGTTTTCTTTGTTTGTTTTTTTTATATGTAATTTCAGCCTGGTTTGGACGGGAAAAATTGCATTGCTGATGAACATTATTTGCCAACATTTTTCCATGTGAGAATCTTCCCCATAATCATTCAACTTTACCTTCCTTATCTTGGTTTCTCTATATGACGTTCATTTTTCATATTTGAATTCAGATAGTTGATCCTGGTGGAATAGCAAACTGGTCTGTAACACATGTTGATTGGTCTGAGAGAAAGTGGCATCCAAAATTGTATAGGTCTCAGGATGTTACTTCTGCACTTCTGAAGAATATTACGGTATGGTCTTGCTTCATATTGAAGTGTATGTTATTGAAATAGTACTGCCATTGCACTTTTAGTGAGACTTCAGTTTATCTCAGACTCGGTAGTCTTATGCTCTTAGCAGACACTTTTGAATATAAGTGACTGGAGTTTACTAACATCCATCAAATACCTACTCTTTTCCTTCCAAGAAGCCAAACATTTAAGTAACTATTTTCTTGCCTCCCTGTTTGTATTGACTGTAAACATGATATGATGGGCCTTCACAACTTGGATTGTACTATTTACTAGCCTTTCTCTAGGGATCAACTTGATCAATTATAAATCATTGCACAATTTCTCTTCCTCGATTTGTTTTCTTAACATCTATTTTTTCTTCAATAATTTTTCAATCAGTTAAAGGGTGATTGGTATTTCCTGTTATATTTTTAGTGATTATTCTCATGGACTTTTGTTCTGAACTGTGTTATTCTTATGGTTTTGACTGTAACACTTGGAATGTTTTACTTTCTGCAGTCAATCAATTTGAGTATTCATGTGACAAGTGATGAAAAGGTACTGTTTCTTAAAAGGTGCTTTTCTTATTTCCGTATTCTTTTTTATAAGCTGCTGGCTGACTTTTCTTTTTTTTTCATACAGAGGGATGTGCAGGTGCAATCCTGCCTATGGAATGGTACCACACGGCCGTGTTACTTGTTTGCGAGGAAATTCCACCCCGAAACTACCAATAACTTGTTGAAGCTTTTCGCCAATTACACTTCACTTTGAGTGAGATAGTTTTGACACTTAAATTCTTTGATCGAATCCACAGTTGCTCTCGACCACCCATTCCCATCTTGGTTTCTCATTAAATCTTACAAGTTACAAATTTGCAAATGCATTGACATTGAGGTGTGAATCTTCCGTTTGCCCGGCACAATTCTTGTCTGCAAGGGCAACTTGGACAGCAATTAGGATGACTTAGAAGTGTTGGAGGCTAACAGAGTTAGTTAGTGTTGCTTCCAACGGGAGTGGGTGATTTGTTATCCATTTTTTCCCTTCATTTTGGGCCATTAGTATTCTCCTTTGGTATAGTGAATTTTGGGGAATTTATTTTAGTTCATTTGATGGCTGGATATTTTGTAAAAACTGGCTAAACAAATATGAAGCTGCAATTACAAAACTCTGCAACTCTTGAAAATTTATCGGAAGCCTAGAATCAAATTTGTGTAAATTCTTGAAGAGTGTAGAAGAAATTGTATGTCAGCTTAAAATCACCCTTTTCCTGCGTTCCTTTTGAACTGTAGAAGTGTACAAATAATCTCACCTTTGAAATCTTGAGCTGGAAAAAGTCTTTTGCATCTTGAATCGTGCTTGTTGAATGTTGATGGCTGTTCTTTGTAAACGCTTTTATTCCGCTGTCAGTGCCAACTTTAGATTTGGATGATGCTATGGCAAAAACTTGACAGGCTGCACATGTTTGCATGGGAATTAATACTGATTCCACTCAATTTATTCAACTTCTTTGGTTTTTGAGGGATCTAATTTAATTCGTCTCTCATGGTTAATATGATCCAAGAAAAAAACAAAAAGTAACCTGGAATGGCTACTTGCACCCTTATGAAAGGTGGCTTCAAACACTCTTTCATGTTCAGACGTTTCGAGTGCCATGTATTACTTGTTTGCCATGAAAAGTTCCTTCTTCACCTGCCTACCACTCCTTCATGTGCGTACCATTCGTGTGATATGCTGAAAAGATTAACATCCAGTGCCTTCTTCCCTCTTTCATTGCACGAAAGAAACCATGGCTGTGACCTTTCAGCAACTGTTTTTCATAGCCTACACATTCCTCTTCTTCCCCAGAATAACTGCAAACACAAAAACCTCGACTATTAGCTAGTTAGTTCATCGGCACTCTACTTTTCCCCCATTCAACGACTCCAAAAAGACGCACAAAGCAATCTTTTTTCAGACAGTAACCCATTTCTTGTGAGTTTTTTTGTTGGAGAGCCCGCTGTTCCACAACTTGCAGTCATGGATACTGGAAGTGACCTAACATGGGTTCAATGCACAGGCTGCACAGAGTGTATGCCACAAAATGGCCCCAGATTCGATCCCTCGAAGTCCTCAACCTTTCAAAATTTACAGTGCTCATCTGATGCATGTGGTGATCCATCTATCTACTCATGCAATTCTGAGCACGACGATGGTAATTGCACGTATCACATGGGATATGCTGACTGTTCAACAACGGAAGGGGTCATCGCCACTGAACACCTCCAATTTGAGACGCCTGATGAAGACACCATAATCGTAGCAGATGTGAAGCTCGGGTGTGGTCTCGTAACATAAGAAAAAGTAGTGGACAATGGGATGGAGTTTTCGGGCTAGGAGATTCTGTAGACTCCATAGTATACAAGTTTGGCAGTAGATTTTCTTATTGCATTGGAAATATATTGGATCCTTCTTACAGTTTCAATCGATTGACTACAGGCGGAGAGGTGGCGGTGGAAGTTTATTCAACCCCGTACGAAACAGATGGTGGCTCGTATTACATATATAACTCTTGAAGGCACAAGTTTAGGAGAAGAAAGACTAAACATGGATTCTGATGTTTTCAAGAAAACAAATTTAGAAAACAAATCTCGTGACTTTGAGATTTGTGAGACTCAAATTAAGGATTTTTAGAAAACAAATCCAGAATCTGACCAGTAGAGCTACAAGGTTCGTGTTGAAGAACATATTTATTTTCTATTAATATTCATGAGATATAGCATGAGAATATATACTTTTCTTGTTAAATGTCAAGAAAAGCTGCAAAGGAATGGATCAATACATTAATGGGTGCATCTTTCTGTGAATTTTCCATGCATCTAGTAGGCTAATAATAATAAAATAAAAAAGAATTCAATGGGGAGGAATAAAAAGATTAAAATAATAGCATAACCATGACAGCAGAACTCGATCAATTCATGGAAACCAGGAGCAGCAACTCATCTGAAACACAAAATGTGCAGAACAACGCATCTGGGTCTTCTTATAGCCGGCTTCTCTTTTATGTTTATCGTTGTTTTATTATTAAATGCTACCATAGCCACCTGTTCGTAGCTGACAAGATAGATTTCCCCCCAAATGTTTTGACTTGTGTATATATATATATATATATATAGGGCCCATTTGCTGATGACAAGATTAAATATAGATTATAACAAGTTTTCCTATGTCGGCATTTGATTTTGCTTTAATGAATGATTTTGTTGATAACTAGGACAGGAAAATGTGATTGATGTTGTTTTTTAAAGTATTTTTTATTTAGAAATATATCAAAATAATATTTTTTATTTTTTAAAAATAAGATTTTCATTTAGACTTGTTTTCTTCCATTAACAGGGAATCTTGGTATTTCATAGGTAATTATGTGGTGGTATAAAAAGTAATGGAAATTTAGAGCAATGAAATATGGATTATCCGAAATTATTGAAACTAGCTAGATCGTTGACTGAGGAGAACCTAATTAAATGGATAACAGGGAAGCAACTTGCCCATGACCTAATTAAAACAGCAGACAATGTTGCACAATTTAGGTGTAAACATGTGCAAGCAACCTGCCCATCATGCTCTTTTTATGAACATCTATTTCTTTAATGATCAACTTGATTAAATATCTGGTTTTTGCATCAATTCTATATATTACCAAGTTATTATTTTTCATGTGGGGGTGAAGGAAATTAATTGTACCTCTAAAGTAATCTTCAATCTTCTAGTTGACCTGGTTACCACTTGATCTTTATTCTAGACTAGATCGAAGACTTTCACACATTTATAGCAAACAAAGTAATATAAATCTAGTAGAACGAAGTGGTTGGCCAGACAAGCTAGTAGGCAAAAAAATACACACACATCTGTGTATTTAATTAACTGGTCTCACAAAGTATACAGCTATGAACAGCTATGAACATTCCTTGAAAACACTATAATCCATTGAGAAAGAGAGAAGATAAGGAGAAATGGGCTGTTGTTTATCATGCAAGTCCTCCACAGAATTCACCAACATTCGTGTGGTTCACCTGAACGGTTATGTTCAGGAATTTCAAAATCCTGTTTCAGTCAGCCAGGTGATTACAGGCCAATCACCGTCAAAGAATCTCGTCTTCACTGCTGCTCAGCTTCTCTCTACAGAGTCCAAGCCATTAAATCCTGACGCTCAGCTTGAAACAGGCCAGCTCTACTTCTTGCTTCCGTACTCGATATTACAGCCGGATGTTTCTCCGGTGGACTTTCTTGCTTTAGTGAAGAGGCTCTCTTCAATAGCAAGGTCTGGTAAGTTTGGTCAGACTCTGGATAAGCCTTCTGCAACTAGTTCCTTGTCCGGCCAAAGCAATCCAATGTGTAGATCACCGGCTACTAGGTCGTGGAAGCCGGTTTTGGATACCATCAGAGAGCAGTCGTTGAACCGGAGGAGTGAGTCAGATCTCCGGGAAATGGATTTTGAGACCCCAAATTGTAGCCTGAGGTATACTGTATTCTTGCAGCTCACTGAAAGTGAACAGCAGTTCTAGCAACGATGGCTAGTTATTAGATTTTTGTGTGATATAATTTTGATTAGGTACGTATGTTGTCGAGCTTGCTTTTATTATTTTTCATTTGTACTGTACGTAGGTTCATTCTTATCCTCATCGATTCAATTTCTTGAATTTATTTCCATTCCAGAAACACCTCCAGTTCGTGGGGTCTGTGTCATCTGCTGCATGAGACTCGCCGTTTACAATCATGTATACAGTATACAGAAAGCAAAATTCATATCGATGAATTTATATATATATATATATATATATATATATATATATTTCAGTGTGTAAGTCTAGAGATCAGAAGACTGTATTTATATAATTAACTCTTATTGATATAACATGTCATTAATTTAGAAAATATTAATACAGGATCAGTTACTTCATTCGATCAAACTAAAGTTTATGGAAAAGTTGAATCCTCGTACAGTGATAGGGATTAATAACATTTTAATATTCTTTCACTTGATCCATACATTTAACACGATATCTCAGCTTATCCTTTAACTTTTACAGAAACAAAATGCATGAATCATGGCAATAAATCATTTCATAACGAGTATATATTACATTCCATGTATTACAATGCATATGATTTCCCAAGTATTACATGAATTGAGAAAATAGTAATATAGAGTTAAACTTATTGAGCAATGAAAAAAACAGTCAACATTAACAGGAACAGATTCAAATCCTACGCAGTTACATGGCCGACATGATCGCCTGTTTTATTCAAAAACAGTTATATTTTTCTACATAACTGCTGCTTCTAATGGAGGTATAGAACCTTCCTTTCTTTGCTGATAACATTATAATTCGCATTAACAAACCAAGAGAAAAGACTGGAAAAACCTGATATAACACGTAAATGTTGTTCACCATGAACTTCTGGATTACCAGAAATCAAAGAACATTAGATGGGGACAACAATGGGGGCTGGCGGGACTCTCGCTTGAATAGGCGAGCACTCCCAATCATCTTCTTTGCTATACGATACAGTGAAAAGCTTCGGAACCCAGGTTTCTCCTTTTGAGTTCCTTTCTTTGGCGAGCTTTCTCTGGTTATCCTCCACACTGCTCTTTTCTTCTCTTGCCTTGCTCCAGTTTTTGCTTAGTATGCTGCTGCTCACCTCGCTCCATACTGCAGATGACTCAGTTGGCCAAATTCTCTGGCAAAGAAAAACACCAGCATTTTATCAGGCAGGGTATACAAGCATCATCAATCAAGTCAAATGTATTGATTTCTTGGATGTTAGCCTTTTTATATCAGCAACACAATGTATTGATTACTGCAGAGATTGATCAGAATTTTTGTAGGTCGTATGAAGAATCATTGCCTTAAACCATTTAATAAGACGAAGGTACCTGCAGAGTTTCGACGACGGGAGTCTTGAGCTCGGAAAACACTTCCTTTGCGTCATATATAATTGTCTCCTTACCATTATTAATGTCCTTGATTTTCACAGTGCTGGATTCAAAAGATTATCAAGTGAAACTCTCATCCATAACGCTACAAGTAACGCTGAGATTAACGATATATTTCCTAAAAACAAATTAATTCCAAACAATCCCATGCAATGAGCTAGCGAATCCTATATATAAATTCAATGGACGGATTTTTTTCAGGAAATGATTCCGGGAACAATATTTTCAGTGAGATTAGCATGAATCTGCTTACACTATTTATTAATGAATATAGATCTACCTGTTCCAGTGCCCTTCAACCTCGTAAAGGGTCTTCATTGATGAAGACTGGAAAATCTTTCCTTTAACAGAATGGAGTCCTCTACATCCGAAGAAAGAACTGGTTACGTAGCATAACTCGGCTTCAAGTCCAGTCTCCTGACAGCAAATGCTTACATTGCCGATCCAATCAACCCGGGGTGGAAAAAATTTAACCAAGAACATCGGTGATTTCATCATATAAGTCTCTCCATGGTTCAGAAGCTTAAGCTGCCTTTTGCCAC
The DNA here is from genome assembly GCA_032356905.1 of Salix exigua. Classification (NCBI taxonomy): domain Eukaryota; kingdom Viridiplantae; phylum Streptophyta; class Magnoliopsida; order Malpighiales; family Salicaceae; genus Salix; species Salix exigua. The sequence goes on along the minus strand of CM063593.1, from coordinate 4,225,293 downwards.
GCACTTCAACCTCAACTCTAGTACCTACATTTAGCATCGGTCTTTGTAAGAAAGAAAAGCCCGCTGCTATAATTCAGATGATGAAAGTCTAAGTTCAGTGAAAGTAATACTACCATGGAATTTCGGAACAGGATGTTGGCACCAGATGAACTCAATATTTTCCTTTTCATCAGTTGCGTGGAGGGCAGAAACTGGCGGGTGATGGGAAACCTGCAACCACAAGAATCTAATCACATAATACAGCCACCAAAACGGATGCTCAGCCCGTTAGGTCTCACGTTAAAGATTAAGAGAATAACTAGCTAGGAAAGTAATTAGCAACCTGCTCGAGAAGAACATTGAGGCTTCCCCTGGAAACATGGTGAGTCTCACCAAGAACAGGATTGTAAGGGGCAACACCAAAAGCAGGAGCGCGTGTAGTAGATATGCTCCATGCTACAACTGAGATGAATCTTTCAAGTGAGCTCCCAGCATTGTTGCACTGGTGCAGCAGATCTTTTCCGAACAAGTATGCTGATTCACCAAAATACTGGAGCTGGGACTTTGGAATGTTGAATTGAGGTGGAAGCTGAACTTGCAAAATCGACACATTTATCAATACTTTGGTCCAAAAGAATACAGTATTTTTTTTAATCTATAAAGTTCCTTTAGCTTTTTACTGTAATGTAGATTCTTAAGTGCTCTGAGGGAATATATTGTAAAATATATTCTTAAGTGCTCTGAGGGATATTGTAAAATGGAAAAAAGAGGTTGTAAAATGCGAGGAATCCATCAGTTACTGAGCAGCGATAGGGATACAATTGAGGGATTTCAAACTATAGTAGTTGAAATAAAATATTGACAAATCTATGAAGAGAAAAATATAGTTTATCCAAAAAGAAAAGAAAAATCACTTGCCTGGAAATTGGTGAGATCCGATCCTGGACGTACATTCCTAAACAGACTAAACAAGCGTTGGACAAAATTAGGAGCTTTATAATCGGCATCAGCATCTCCATCGAATAAAAAAGGCTTGGTCAGGACAACTTTCATATCAGCATTGCCTTCGCTGACCTGCGTTTATTACACCAAGTAGTAACTCAATGTGGATATTTAAAATACACACACACATAAATTATTTGAAAATATATCAAATGAATATATTTTTAAAAGTGTTTGATAGTTTAGTGAGTTAAAATTAAAAATAAAAGAAAAATTATAAAAAAATATCAATTTAATATGTTAGTGTTCTATTATCTTTTATATACACATTAATTAAATGCATTTTTATCAACAAAAAAAAGAAGTTATAATCAACTATATTATTGTTCTATTATCTTTTAAGAAGTTATGTTGAATTTGTTTTAAAATAAAAAATAAATAAAATGAGCTTTCAATATAAACCAAACACGTTAGTTTCAAGATATATTTTTTTTTAATATGAAAAAGTCTTATTTCGTGTGAGTTTAGATGAGCGAGTAAAACCCCGGTTATCTCAAATTTTTACAATAAATGAATGCCCTGACTCAAATTTGAAACTTGTTGTGCAAACCGTAAGTTATTTATTATTACAACACATCCTTTGGAGATATTAGTTTCAAGATGTCGTGTGTATTATAAAAGAAAATTATAGAATATCTAATTGGCAAGGTAGACAAATAAGTAGTGGAATATAATAGTTTTTATTTTATTTTATTTTACTTTGATCGAGTCTCAAGCATTCATTCATACAAGAAATCGAAATGTTTCATGTCCAAGAACAAAAGGTCAATAAATCTTTCCTTGTGCTCTCTCAACAAGAAAAAGAAAAGAGAATGTGATGTGGACATGGACGATCCCTATGCATCCTAGTCCACATCAAGTCTTTCTTCTTATTCTTGTCGTTCATTGTTTAAGATAGCAAACATTGATGATTTAGTTTCTAGCTGTGACTTTGCTTTTGCATTGATGATGATGTAGCTTCCAGATATGACTTTGCTTTAAAATCTAAGATTTTATTTATTTTCTTGAGATATCAAGTTTACTTTACTATCTCATAATATTTACTTCAAGTTATTGTACTTTTCTAATAATACATGGAGGGTTAGAAATAATATATTTTAAAGTTTTAAGCTAATGGCATTTGTAGTTTTAAAAACCAATTAAATATGGATCCAAGATAATATCTGAGTCACGGGTAATAAGAGTCAAAAAAATTTAAGAAAAAACAATAGGCTAAGGATTGAATTTTGACTTGGTTTTACCTAAATTGACCCATGTTTTTTATTAGATTATATCAAGTTGGTTTATTAATTATCTATTTTAACTCGAATAATTCTAGATATCAAATCAATTTAAATATGAATGGATTTGATAAATGAAATGAAATAATTAGACAAAACATCTCTATCAGTCAAAAATAAGTAATTGAGGTTTAAATAGTCAGAAATATTATATAAATAAGTAATTTTTATTAATAAAATCAACAAAACAAAAAGGATAAGGAAAAGGATAAGAATCTTCCATGCACCATTTAAAACAAAGAGTGCGGACCATTTGCATTCTTTTGTTGTCAATAAGTTTTTTATAAAAAAATGAAAAAACTTGAAATTTTTTATTTTTATCTTTTATTTTAAATTAAAAAAAATAGTATTTTTAAATTATTTTCATGTGTTAATGTTAAAATAATTTTTAAGAAAATAAATAATATTTAGCGGCTACTTGTCAAAATCTTATTGGTTTGTTCTTAATTCTTTATGCACGAAGGGTGATTACAATGTCACTGTTTTTAGATTTTATTCCTTCTTTATTAATTTAAATTACTCTGGGCCAACCAGTTATTAACAATATTGTATAATTAAACAAAAAAGATTGTCTAAGCCAACATGATCTTCACTCTCTAACCGGTCGGTCCCTTCATCATGTTTGGAATTGAAATTATAAATTGAGTGTTTTTCATTTTAATTTATTTTTTTAGTATTTTTAGATTATTTTTATGGGATATAAAAATATTTTAAAAAAACATTAATTTAATATATTTTCAAGCATAATGCTGGCAGAAGGAATTCATAATATATATATATATATAGAAACCACTAAAATGTTCTGCAACAAAGCACAGCAAATAGTAAATCTTCCTGGAAAATCATAATCATCTTGAACACGGATAGCTAGAGCCATCACAGACTACTTTTTTCCAGTTGAAAAACAACTTCTTTCTGTGTTCTTTGAGAAAATAAGGAAAAACAACTTTTTTATGAACATTTAACGGGAAAAAGCTTGTTGAAACTAGCTAGCTAGCTAGGGGAATCAATACAAAAACAGCTCCATCATGTTCATAAACACAAAACGGCAGAGACATGGATAGAGATGTGTACGTACCATTTGATACTGCAGTGAAACGACGACGGTGAAGAGGTTCTTCTGCTGTGCGAGGGGGAGAGCTTTTCAGACGTGGAGAGAGAGAGAGAGAGCTGTGTCGGGTGATTTCTTGCCCGGTAAAATTGTCTTTTTTATAGGGTTCAGGGAGCCGGGAGTGTACACACAAAACGATAATAAGATGGTGCTTATATGTAAATCGTGTTTGTTATGTTTAGTGTCGTCATACATGTTTTTTTTTTAAAAAAAATAATTTTTAATATTAATATATCTTAATATAAGAATATCTAAGATGTAATTTAAAATTTAAAAAATACAATTTTACAAAAACACTTTCCAACTGAAAAAACGAATAGGATTTTAATGTCAAAATAACTTGATTAAGAGCCCATTTGGCTCTCCATTTCAACCGGTATTTTGTCAAAATTTGATTTTTTTTATTTTAAATGAATATTTTTTGATATTTTAAGATAATTTTGATGTGTTAATATCAAAAATAAAAAAAACATTTTATATATGAAAATACAAAATTGCATTTATAACCACATGATAATAAAAAAAAAATATACCTAGAGGGGCAAGGTAATGAGATTTTGGTTATAAAGACAATAAGCCGTTTTTATGATGACAGTACTGTTAGATATTACAGCCAATGGCGATCACCAACTCTTCCACCAATGAATTGTTATGCATCTTTTTGAGACAAGAACTCCATTTAACCAAGTCAACAAAATAGGTGGATCATTTACGAGAGTTATAATTAAGAGAGGTTGACATCGTAATAGCATTACTTTCAATCTGTCAAGGGTTTATCACCATTAAAGCTAAGCTTTCATGGATCACGTTTAACCACTTATTGCCCGTGCGGCCACACGTTTGGTGGGTTTTTTTTTTCATTTTAAAACAGGCGGTTTAATATTTTTAGATTATTTTGATGTGCTGATGTTAAAAATAATTTTAAAAAAAATCATTTTAATATATTTCAGTACGAAAAACACTTTTAAAAGCTACCGCAACCATACTCTCAAACAGACTGTTATGTTTAAGTTCCAAACATGGCATTAGTTTGATGTCAAGGGAGAAAACTTCTACGCTCCTTGAATTTTAAAGAATACAAGTTTTGTAAGAACTTATTTTAATTATTTTTCAGTTTTTGGTGGAGAAGAGAAAGGAGATCGTTGAATTGGAGCTTAGAGAGAGAAAGTGTCCGCCGGTGAGGAATCCGACCACCAAAACAGTTGTTTTTTTGGTGTCAAATGTTCCATGTGACGAGGGGACTTAAGATTGTTGTATTTTTTTACCTTCAAATTGCAAGGAGTCAAGGGACCAATATATTTCACCGGTCCATATATCTTAGTCCTCCTCCCACTCAACAGCTTTATTGTGCTGGATAATTGTGCATGCAATGCTTTTTAATTATTATCGTAGTTGAAAAATTCTTGATTTTTAAAATTTTAAATTGGTCCTTCAATTAAAAAAAAGAAACCAAACCTACCCTTATGTCTAACTATTAAATTAATTTGTCTATACCACTGGCACGAATCGAGTACTAGCAGGGCAAGGAAAAACCTTTTCAATGGAGTTTGTAACCTATTTATATTGCTTTTAAAAGTATTTTATATTTAAAAATATATTAAATTCTAGTATTAATAAATCAAAACAATCTAAAAATATTAATTTAAAATGATGAAAAAAATGAATTTTAAAATACAAAACAAACATGAGCTTTAACCATTGAGTGAATGAGATTTGTTTTTTTTATTTTATAGCTTGAAACATTGAGACCAAACATTCAATTTGACCAAATGTAAACCTAAGATCAGTGGAATTTAATCTTGATTTAAGGTTTTTATTTCTATTTTTATTATGGTGCGGCAGTCATTATCATGAGCACGAAAGAAGAGGAAATGACCCGTCAACCATAATAATGCAGAAAGAGAAGTGTGGCAAATAAGAAGACACCAAAATTAATATCATTAATATCTTGTCCGAATCGTATAGTTGCTTTTGACAAAGTCTAGCATTTTCTTTAGCATTCTAAGATGTTTGGGAAATTTTTTTAACAATATTTTATTTTATTTTAAATTAAAAAAATTGTGTTGTTAGATTAATAATCTATAAAAAAGAGATTTAGAAAGAAAAAAGGGATTGGCCATCCTACACTCCTCCTTAACTGAACAATCTCTTAGATATTTAAAGATTGTGGTTGTTTTTTATTTTAAAAATATATTTATTAAAAATTATATTTTAAAAATACATTTACCTTAAGATAATTTTAAAATATTAAGAAAATAATTTTAAAAAAATCCCCAATCTTTAGGAACACTACCTATCAGCCACATTAGCATGCAAGGAACGTGCGCAAGCACGTGGTGATCATCTTGAACCACTTTTCTTTGAAATTGACATCTAACCTGCATTTATTTCTGCATTCGCGGATTGATTATGATATTTGTTGTTCAAGAAAAAAAGATGATGTCAGCATTTATTTATGGTTGACAAGGTCTCGAATCAATATGGATAAGATAACAGACTTATAATTTGGATCTAAGATAAATTCTTAAAAAAAAAAAATGACTCGGGTTATGAAGTATGAAATTAAAAAAATAAATACAAAGGTTTATTGAAGTATGAAATTAAAAAAATAAATACCAAGGAAATTAAAAAAAAAAACAAAGTAAACAAGTAAGATTGAGATAACTTGTCAAACTCATGACTAGAATTATGAAATAGGGATAAATTCATATAAAACAAAAAAAAATCTCAATAAATAAATTATTAGATGATGAAATTAGAAGGGAAAAAATTCAATTTAAAAAAACTAGAGTAATTAGATTAACCCACTAAACATATGACTCGAGTTATAAGGCTACAATAACTCATTGAAAAAAAATAAAACAAATCATAAAATCTAGTCTTTTAAGGATGAAACTTAAATTGAAAAAACAATATATCTAAAAAACAACAAAATAAAGCATCTTTGAAATGAATAGTGCTTTGTGAATTGATATACAGTAAACAGTAAAAGCACACATGGTTAATAATTTATTAACTCATTATTATTTTTATGTGTGTATTAAAAAATCTTAAACGAATCATTTTATGTGGGGAGAGAGTCCAAAGTAAAATTAAGTAGGAATGATTTGGAAATATCAACCTTTAAAAACTTTAATAGAGCAGCAATGTCTCCCATTTCTATAATATGCTCTCGGACAACATTAAAATACTCAAAATTAATGTGTTAGTCAACACCTTACCAGAAGAACAAATTGTTCCTCTAAAGCTTTCAGGAAATCTATTGTCCTAGAGCATTGAGGGATGAAACCATTAATTCGTTTTTTTCTAAACATTACTTGATTTTATAGGGATGGTAGTTTATCAACATGTAAGGCCATATAATATAGGAGTACTAGATTTATCAATAAAAACAAAAGATTTCAAGAGTTAGTGTAAAAGAATTAGTGAAAGAATTAAATTACAGGGTTTTTAATTGAAAACATTTCAAGCTTCATAAGGTACCACATTAAGTGGGCAAAACTTATGAACATGGTCAGATTTACTGAAACCCCAAGTCGCTAATAATGCTTATCAGCCATATTTACTTTGGCTCCCGCTATAATTGTATGCCATGGCGGTTGAAAAATTCTCTGAATCCATAGGCATTCTGGTCATAGTTGAACTGGACAAATATAGATACAAGGGCAAGTCAGATTTCAGCATTGAACACACCCAAAGGAAAAGACACAGTTTCAATAGAACTTCATGGTTCATAGAATCCTGAATTCTGACTTTGTCTAGCTGCTAGCTACAATGACATCGGAATCATTATTGCATTAATTACTTTTTTATTGGTTATTTGAATATCCAGTTACCATTCTCACAGAGAAAACTCGGTCAAAAAATGGAGTGCAGGAATTATGTATCAATGGGCAGCCTTTCTATCAAAGACTAGAAGTTCCAATCATCTTCAAGGCAAAAAAGACTTAGCATGTAATGATAATTTTCAACTCTCTAATTTCTTCATAGTTTTACTGAGAAATATTTAACAAAATGACCAAAATAGAACTGTAAAACTATATGCAGATGCAATCAACTAAGCAAAACAACATAGCTTCATCGACCTATGACTTGTCACTATACCTCTGTTCAACAGCAGATCATTTCCGACACTCAAATTAACCAAATTTGTGAACATTCTGTGACCATTATTTTGGAAGAACATGAAGAGCCAAAGGAGAATACATGATGAGAATGAGGCGAATTATTTGCGCTATGAAAGATGAGCAAAGACCGAATACTCACAGGTAGAGCCTTCACAGAGTATTTCGTGATATTTGGATCAGCAACCCTTCCCCGGTTAGCTGCCTGCACCAGGACAACGATTATCATTGTTAAGCAGCTCTGAGATAGCAACATCAAGAGAACATGCTAATTACCATCTACCTAAATGACCTTGTTGTTTATGAAGCACAAGAGGATCAGCTCAGATAAAAAGCACAAAATTATTCCGTGCCCAGAAAACTCATTTCACCATACCAAGAAAATAACAGTTTTCCTTCGCTTGACATTACTTTCTTTTTTTCTTGTCTAAATAAGGCTGCCAAAGCAACCACCAGCCCGAAGTAACAAAAACCCTTTCATTAAAAAACTAAATATGAATGCTAGAAGACAGCAACAATATTTCTAAGCTATATGAAAGACAGATCCCTGCCGGGTTCTTAATTTAAACCCTTCATAGACAATCACCCCGCACTATCAATCACACAAGAACAGCCTTCATCTCCTGCAAATGATTGATGGGACGAAACATATATATGGCACGGTGACATGAAGACCTTGAACAAACGAATTGGTAGCGAAGAATATATTACTTGTTCTGGGCTATGGAATATTTCAATGAATGGATATTCCCTCCTCTGCCTTGTTATACAAAAGCCAGGATATTTTGGACATTCAACCTGGAAAAAAACAACACTAAAAATCATGATTGACAAAATATTAAGGTTGCTAAATAGGCTGAAGATGATAACCTTAAAACTTGTAAAAATTATAGAAGATATGCCTTAACCCTGGACATGGCTCTAAACATGTAGAAACAGCACCCAAAATTTTATGTAGCATTTGATCCACACCCAAAATGGGCTTCCTGTCATCAGAAGTCTAAATTTTTTTACTGGGATTTGGTGGCTATCTTCATAGGCTTCCAAATGAAACTCATTTTGGGTGCTCGGTTAGGAAAGCCCATCCCAAAAGAATCCGATTCCTCAGGTGGACTTTCCATGCCAAAAATGTCTTTCAAATACAAACTTAATTTACAACCATAATCCACCACTCATTTATAAATAAAAAATAAATAAAACTCTATCAGATTTTGATAATTTCAATGACGTAAGAAAAAGGATTATTTTTAATATATTACAGGTTGATTGAACTCATTCACAGAAAAAACTTACACGCAAAAATTTTACATGCGGATAAAATTCAGCAGCAGCTACCTCGAGAACCTGGTCAAGGTGTTCCGTGTAATTGCCTCTGCATTATCCAAAATATAGTCAGAGATGCAGCATATTACGTTGACAAGGAGAGCTTAGCAGGATGCATTCATTTCAAGTCACCTGATGGTAAAAGCTACTACAACCGGGTACCCTTGGTGAAAAAGCTGGACAAACTCACGCTCTGACGTGAAGTGAATAACCCGTGATGGCCCAAGATCCTTAGGATACCCGGTAGAGTACCTTAAATTTCAAATCAACCGAACGAAAAAAGAAAAGATAAGATCATAAGAAGCCCTTTGCATAAAGTTTTGTAAGAAAATAGCCAGCTTCTTAAGTGAATCAATGGACATTTAAAAGAAAAAATAAAACTCGGGGGTTTCAAATTCAATAACAATTAAAGAGATTGATCACACCATAGCAAAAAAGGCAGCACAGCAAGCACGAAAGTGATACAAAATGAACTGCATTAAAGTATTTAAAAAGGAAAAGACTTACATTGAGCTACCACCAACAATAAATCATAAAGCTATAATCAGTCTTACTTGCATGTTTCGCGTAGATGACCAAGCATTCTATCCAAAAATGATTTCTCCTCCATTTGTTTGATGAAAAAGAATGCACTTTCAAACTATACTGCACAAGACAAGATACACTTCTTGTTATTCAATCTACACGCTCTCTTCAATATATCAATCTACAGAAGACATAAAGCCAGCCGAATATATATTCAATGTTCTCATACAAGTATCAAGAAAAAGTAGTTCCCAAAAGGGTTTTCCGTGTAAAAAACTTGAATTTGTCGTGGCATTTTAACGAACAGAAACACATCAGAGAAGAAAATACTCTCTGAGGCATTTTATCGAACATGTAAGAGCATTTAATCAACGATCTCTGCTAGCATCAACACACTCGACGAATGGGCATCATTTGCTCGACAAAATGCCCCCAAGAAAGAACGAAAGACAGGGGAATCAGAGAGCGCGCGCGTTTATTTGACCTTTCTGACAGCGATAATGGGTACAGGCTAGTACCGTGTTGTTTAACTCATTTATAGAATCCATGATGTATTGTTTGACTCTCAATTTCATCCGAAGGAAATTTTATTTTTTCAATTTTATCCTTAACTTGTACATTATATTTCAATTTTATCCCGAAGGCTTTAAATCATTGGAAAAAATGATGGAAAACGACAGTCTCTTTTCGAAATTGTGTTGTTTTATTGTATAGAATAATGGAAAATATTAGCAAACATAGACTAAATCACCAAGAGAATTTAATTGGGAAAAGTCGACTTCTTAGGAAATGAATTGATAATATGTTTAATTTTGGGATCGAGATTAGTGGTAGTCGGGGCCTAATTTGAAATTCTCCCACTAATAAAAACGTGGAAATAAATAAAATGATTATTCCTCTCCATGTTTTTTACTGACACAAGTAGAAACTTCTCCAATTTAGTTCACTTCCAGGTAATCTATAATCATTGCCAAAATTCCATTTTCAAAAATGTTTAAACAGTTCCACCAGTAAAGCAAGATAACAAAAAAAAAATTGAAATAGCATTATCTTGAGAGAAAATAAATAAATAACACGATAAAATTAATGTCCATAATGAAGAAATAGGCGTTATGTCAAAAAAAAAAGGTGTAATTGTAAGCACACAACACTGTTTAAGATTCTTGCAAGTGATAAATAGATTCCAACTTAAACATATTGTTTGATGAAATTTTCAGCATAATAGATGAAAGCAGACCGGGTCACCACTACCACCAGCACCCTTGCTGTTGCTTATGAAGCGAAAGGAAAGCTACTAACTTGTTTTGTCAAAATCCCCAAGAGAATGGAATCTTGGTTGCATAGATCGATGAAAAGGAAACCCTAATGCAGAAATCGGAAGCATTTTATTAAATTACTAAACAGATTAGCAAAAATTATAAATGGAAGAAACTAGGAGTATCCTCCATGCATGCACTGGTTATCTTTACATATATATATATATAATTCGCACAAATATACCTAGCCTTATATCTTATTACCAGATGTTACAAAGAATATTTTGTAACCGTTAACCTTAATTTAGACGACAAACCAGCTCCTTCTATCGCCAATATCCCATAGCTACTACTGGAATCCTTACTTGATGCCCTCGGCTGCCTTTCATCAAAATCTCACCAAAACTGTATGCTCCAGTTACTGATCGAACAGTGAGACTCACTGTGAACTTCCGTGATGCACCAGGTCTCAGGGTCATCGCTGGAGGGTTAGCTTCGATGGCAACAGCCGGTTGCATTCTGGCTGTGATCACATAGGTTTCTTCCTCCGCAACATTTGTGACTGTGCGAGTCACTGTTTGCGTTTTCACGAGATGGGAGATGGTGATTGATGGGGTGTTGAAATTTGATGGGTGACCCATAGTGTAGTTGCAGGGTGTGTTTGTGAAGTTCCGTATCTCATGGACATCAATGCCAGGGGTGGTGCACAAGAAACCTATGTAATCCTCGTAACCTACAAATATTAACACAAGTTCCAAAAAAAGCTCAGGAAGACATTTGAGGTTTTGGTCGACTATGGACCAAATTGAACTACCAAAGGCTAATAAATACTGGAAGAAACTCCTAAAGCCTAGATAGCTTCAGCTTTGAGTTTGAGTTTGAAACCATTATTGTGTATGCCATCATTTTACAGCTCTTACAAAGCATGGGGGAAATGATTTTGGTTCAGTCGGCTAGGATTCAAAATTATAGCTTTAGTTTGATATACCAGGTATTTGTTCCAAAACTACCCTCGAAAAGTAGCCAAGAACATTCAAAGTCAATTCACCAGCTCACTTTAAAGGACTCCATGTTGTGAAGCTAAATTAGCAATAACTTGCATGCAAACCACACCAAAAAAGCAGAAGAAGTTGGCGAGGATCATACCTGCATCAAAAATGAGTCCGGGATCCAGAGCAGACCTTGGGTTAACATGACCACTACCATAATCAAACGGTGTTGCTGCGACCAGCTTCATGGCTTCAGTATCAGAGTATTGCTGTGCTTGAAGAGGCCTTCCTGCTCTGTCCAATTTTGTTGATGTTGTCAATAATGCTGATTTGATGGCAGCAGGACTCCAATGTGGGTGCTTCTGCTTTATAAGAGCAGCTATCCCTGCTATATGCGGCGCTGCCATGCTAGTTCCGGACATCATGGCAAATCCTTCTCCTGCTCAAAGTCAATAGATGCTTAGGAAGCAGATATATCTATTTCAAGGAGGACAACAGTATCTCTTCTTTCTCCTCTAAGAAGGATCTTTGATCTCTTTTAAATTTTCACTAGATCGATGGGTCAAGCTTCACTGCAGGCCAGGGCAATTTCTTTGCAGTAAAAAATAACGATGCTAAAGCACTATCATTGTATTTAAAGAGCAGGAAAAAAATAACAATGACTCCACGTAATAAAGAGAGCTAGAAAAAATAATGATTGTCAAACCCCAAGAATCGGACTTTAGAACTATGAAATCGAAAAGAATCAATGAAAAAAAAACATAATAAAAAACTAAGTACCGGCAAAACCAGTGAGGTTGTCAAAATCTAGGAGGAATATCATGCTGACATGATAATCTAATAGAAGAAAAAACATATATATGCTGACGTGATAATCCAATAGAAGAAACAACAACTAAAAAAATGATGATCATATCTAATATAAAAACAAAGTGTAAAAAGATGAAATTGAAAAAACAATTAACTTAATAAACATCCAAGACCAAATACATTGCAATTAAAAGAATAAGGACCAGACCTGGAAAAAATAAATTATCAAGAGATAAAATTGAAATAACAAACTCAACGAATGATTCAAGATCAAATACATTGCAATCAAAAGAAAGGAGGACCTAATTTAACTTAACAAATAAATAGCTAGACTTTTTTGTTTTTTGCAATGGTCAGCATGTTTTTTTAGGAGAGAGGGAAAAGAGGGAGGAAGGGAAAAACTCCTTGTTGGAGTTCCTCCGCGTGCCATCAAAGATCACGCGCCTCACCACCATGATAGGGGTGGTAAGGAGCATCGAACGCTGCCCCGGGAGGCTGCATTCATTGTTGTGTGAGCGATGCACGCGCCACCGAAGAGCATGGGTGGAGCCAACTTGCTGGCTCGTGCTACTCACGCCAAGCCACTTTCAAATTTTAATATTAATTTATATATATTAAAATATTAAATCACTCCTAACCCCACATGAGAATTACAATAAAAAAAACATAGCAAAAAACTTGAAATGACTTTGCATCAAACAGTAAAAAGAGTTTATTTTTTAGGGATATTTAAGTAATTGATTTGCACAAAATATGAAAAATCAGAAACCCCTCAACACAAAGTGAAATTTTTTTAAGGGTCATTTGGTAATTATAACATGGAAAAAAAATTAATGATTAACACCCTTCTTTAATGTAATTACTAATAAGCCCCATGAAAAAGACTCAAGTACCCTTAAATCCAAGCCTGCCCACCAAGGGCAAAATAGTAGTATATGTGGCACATTGTGTTGTAAACATTCGACAGTAAATCACTGAGAAATAAAATATTGCATGGGCTTACAATCCTCCTTTCAAAGTGACCCACGTCTCAGATGAAATTGGAGTCAAGCAAGTAACTCACCAAACGCCTCCCCCACCCCCAGAAAAGTTAAGCAAGGTTTCTTGAATTGGTTGCACATATAAATAGAACAAATGTGATGGGAAACCAAAGATTAATGCCTTAAAAGAGATATTGAATTTGATCTACTTACCAACATAATTTGGCTCATCTGTTCCATTAGGAGACCAAGCAGCCCAGATGAGAGATCCAGGAGCCAAGATATCTGGTTTAAGAAGATCAGCATCTTGGAAGCTGAAGTCTTTAATGTTGGGCCCTCTAGCAGAGAATAATGCCACTTGTGGTGCTGATTTATAGAGAACAGGCATCAAGCCATTCCCAATGCTTCCTGTACCCTTGAAGCTCTTCACTCGTCCAGTCCAATCTCTTGATGTAGAGGAGTTGTAATAATCTATGAGATCCTACAGTTGACAACTCACATTATTGTAATAATTTAACACAACTAACAAACTGTGTGTGATTTAGGGGGGGGGGGAGGTGTCCAAGACCATGAAGATAAGAGTACAAGACAGGCAATACAAAAATAAAAAATTTATGACATAGAAAGTGTGGACTAAAGATAAATGAAAAGAAGATACCATTGATTTGGTAACATCCGTGATTACAATTCCAGGAATACTAACAGGGACAGGATCAAACTTCGTTCCAGGAGAAACATTTTCCACAGCAAGAACAAATCCAATTGCACCAAGACTCTTGGCTGTTTCTGATACTTTCTTGATGGACGCAGTGCCAACAACAAAATTAAAGGAATAACCGCAGATAAGAACATTCCCCTCTACCAAGTTCTTGTTCAATACTTCTGGTCTTTGGCAGTCAGAAGGACTGTACTTCATCACCGAAGAATCCAGCAGCACATCATTTGCAGCAACCAAGGTGTAAGTTTGATTTTGATGTGTAGAAGCTACAGAAATCCATTGGACCTATTTCAGATTTTCAATCCAGATACTGGTGGATAATTATCAGCTGCTAAGCAATTACTAGCTGCAGCATGCCTAAAGCAATGACTATAAATTGAAGAACCAGACCATGAGATCAAATACAAATTGAAATAAACAAGTTCAAGAAATTGTGATGGTAAATTGTTGTACTAAATAAGAGAACATGTGTACAATAAGCTTTTATGTCAGATTGAGGAATGTTTAAAATTAGTTCATCAACAGGATGTCTCTATAGTTGGTCATGAAATCCACTCATTCCTATTGGCTAGAATATGACAACACAGAAGCTTCAGAAGGTTTCCAGTTGTTTCTGGACTGCTCAATGAAGTTTGGTTTAACTAATTTTTAGCTTGTAGAACAGTAGATAAAGCCATGAACTATTGTTTACTCACTAGGTGTATCCAAAGACGATTGGCTACTTAAATATCCCCAGCATGCACCCATAGCAGTTGGGTCAAGGAGCTACTTTTATAATGATGCTCTGCCAAAGAAGCTATACAAAATAAATTTTCAACAAAAGCTGGAAACGCTTAGTGACAAACAAGAATCATTTGCGACAACTTTTGAAACAGGTTTTTAACAATTTGATAAGATAACAAATCAGATAGGCAAACATTAAGAAAGATTTTAGATTGAAGGGAGGGCGTACAAAAATAAGTTGATGAAACATAGTTTAATCATCCAACACCTCATGAACATCCATCCCTCAATGTGGCTCAAGTTCATATATGAAAAGAAAAGGAAAAAAACAGTAAAGTAAATTATTTCAAACTTGCTATTAAAATGATAAAAGAAATCATATCTATGGTGAATTGCCTTTGGTCAGTTACAATAAACATTTCCATCAATTCATTTTCACACTTGATTTCATTAGAAAAGAGGGTACCATTTGATTCTTACATGGAACTATTGAAGATTTCATCGATGGGCAGAAGAATGTCAGTATACCAAAGAAACATAAAGCTAAAAACAAATGGAAAAGGCAGATAGAGAAGGAAAAAAAAACATGAAACTAGCAAGTAATCCACTTGGAACTATTGAAGATTTCATCGATGGGCAGAAGAATGTCAGTATACCAAAGAAACATAAAGCTAAAAACAAATGGAAAAGGCAGATAGAGAAGTAAAAAAAACACATGAAACTAGCAAGTAATCCACTTTAACAAAGGGAAAAATTACTATTCTAATCAATCTTTCCATAAAATTGCAACATGACAAGAACAGGTTGAGAAAATTTATAGTTGCCACTTTTAGTTTTTGTATTTACTTTCTTTCTCAACAGTACCACCACATTATGCAGCATCTCTTCTCATGTCAAGTTAGAACCAAAAGCTTGAGTTTGTAAAACTTACGTGACAAACCAATTCCAGGTAAAATTTTGCCATTTCCTAGGTACAGATGGTTTTTGTATCTTCGGTCATCAATTGCAGCAGCCACAGATGTTATCCAAGGGCTATAAGAAACCAGAGTTTTTGGAAAAGGACCGCCATTTCCTGCTGCCTGTGCAACAAATACACCTGCTTTCACAGCTCCAAGAAGTGTAGCATCAAAAGGGTTCAAATATGTTGTCTTGGTGGTTGTTGGGGGACTATTTGGACCCACTGAGAGGCTGAGTATATCCACTCCATCATGAACAGCCTATTCACAAGAGTTTTTACACATTAAAGTGGTTCAATAAATATATAACCATCAAAAGATGTAGCACTGATGAGAAATTGGTATCCATTATAATATCAAGTTGATAGTAGACCAAGAAAATAATATCTAGTTTTTCCATTTCAACATAGAATTTCAAACCCAAGGCAGGCGTGTCACATTTGTTAACTCGATTTAACAGGGAAAACACCAAGAATTTTCTAGTGTCAAAAATCAAGGAGGGAAGCCTTTTCTTCGTTAATGGCTACCAAGCACTCATAGATATTTAAACCACACATTGTTGCTCACTAGTCATTGAGATGGGAGGATATATATGGCCACAAAAAAAGTCCTTCAGATCTCAGCACCCTGAAGGTGTTGATTATACTGTAACAAGGACAAGATTACAAGCAAATTATGGCTCAAGACTTGAGGTTATAAGACAAAAAGAAGAGCAAAAAGTTATGAACAGTATCCTCAAATCTCTTATGGGTGGTTAGCAACCAAATGAGAGCACACCTGATCAATAGCTGCTACCACATCTGCAATGAAGCCTCCAAAAAGCCTATAGAGTGCCTTGTACACGGCAATCCTGGACATAAATAAGATCACTTGTCATGTCAGAGACGGACATGATAATAAAATTTCATAGGGAATATGACTAATTGAAGTTGTTATTCTGCTCACCTAGCACGAGGAGCCATCCCACTTGCTTTCCCAAATTCATGGCCGTGAATTCTCACAGGAATGCCATTATTTCCAGCTGCAATAGCTGCTGTGTGACTGGAATCAAGTTACAGAAAAAAACAAGGAAATAGTATTAGATTGAATTTTTTTTTACCATGTCGCCTGTTCTTCAGGTCCAGATGAAAAAAGTTTTTTTTCCTTTCATGTGCACCCTTCCATCAAATTTATAACATTCCCTAATAAGTATTGCAAGCCAACTGGAAGTTTCTTCATTAGGATGTGCTAACCCACACAGCATGCAAGCATAAAAGAATTTTTCACCTTGTGAAACCATTAATTGTGCTTTTGCCATGCAAACAATTGTAACAGGTTAAGATTCCAGTCAGAAAAAAATAATTAAAGAATTATATTGTATCACTTTTTTTAGATGGCATAGGCTCTAACCTTCCATGCCCATCGCCATCCATGGGAGAAGCAAAATCAATGGAAGGATTGAATATCCCAGCTGCAATTGCAGCTTCAGCAAAATGTTGGGCTCCAATGATCTTTCCATTACAGAATTCTCTCTTGGTATCAGGGTCAACTTCACATTTTCCTCGGTACTTTGGAAGAGGCCCATATGGGTCACTGTTGAGAGATCCAAAACTTGGATGGCGTGGAAAAATTCCCGAGTCTACAAATCCTATTATAATGTCTTCTCCAGCCTTGTCAAAACCACCCCCTGTTGGCCAAACCCCGGTTGGAAGCCCTAGAAACTGAGGGGTGTGTGTTGTAAGTCTCCTCACCTTCCAATCTCTCTCCACAGATTTCACATCAGGGGCACGCCTCAAGGTTTCTGCCTACTAGTACATTGGAGCAATGTAAGGATACAAAAATAGAAAGACAAATAATATATCATCCTTTTCAGAATATCATAGAGACAGATGCGCAGAGAGAGCAATTCATAGTTTCACCTGTTCAGGGGAAGTATGAACTGCAAAGCCATTTATAAGATGCTTATAGCTGTAGAGTTTCTTGTAGGTCCCACGATCAAACAATGAATCAAGAAGAATATCATGTTTCTGTTCAAGGTGCTGGGCATAGGACGTGACCAATTGACTGAAAAATGGCCCAAAGATAGAGAGTGAAAAAGTCAGGTGAGACAGTTTCAACCAGTTCAGTTTTAGCGATCATGGTGTGAAGATCTTTTATCAAAAACAAAATATCACATTCCAAGGTAACACATCAGACAATGCAAAACAACAAGGAACCTAATTAGATTTGATCAGATAAGGTACATAAACCAAAAAATTGAATCATGATAGACACCAAGGCTGGTGAGAACATCCTCATATCAGATGAGCTACTAGCTGCAAATAAACTGTCAAAAAAGTTAACAGTTAAATGCTTGACGGGATGACTATATGCATGCATATGTTTAAATTTAATTCACAACTAATGGTCGTTTAATTCTATTGGGAAGCAATTCAAATACGATTTACACTAAAATCCCAAAGCAGTTAGTATACCAAAATCTGCGGACCATAACGAGAAAATCAATGATTAGAAAATGAGATGCAAACAGAACATCGACATGGAACAGGAACAGACAGCACATTCTTTACAGTGCCCTTTATTTCTATTCCAACTTTCATTCCAAGATATTACTGTTAACAGCCTACAAACGGTGAAGTTGTATGACTTATCAACCTTTATGATCTATGTCAAACTGTGAGCATGAAGAAAGTACAAGGTCACAGCAAACACGTTATGATTATTCAAAAAACAACAGGTAAATTAAAGTTTCAGTTAGTAATTTCACTAGGATGTTTTGAATATACAACACGTTTCCCAGCATTGAATATTAGTATAACAACGCTAAAAGCACACAAAAGCATAGAAACTTGCAAATTGCAAGTACCTACCTGGTGGCATCAAGCTTCTCATCAGATTCCACGGCAGTGGCTTCAAAACCAGGGATACCTCCTGTATAACTTATTACAGGCTCTCCCTCGATGGTCACAATATACACCTCTGCTTTCCCATTTATCAAAAAAGAAAATAAGACAAGCACTGTAAGCCAAAACTCCACCACCCTCATTTTCACTGCCTGCCAACTTCTATTATCTCCGGCAGTACCTGCTCCATCCATCACAATCAAAAACTAGTCAGTTCCATATTGTAACACTAATAACACTTGAGATCTTAAAAATCATGACAACCCGGTTTCTCTTTTATATTTTTTTGACAGAAGAAAATAAAATAATACTCAGAAGTATAACAAATTTCCTCGTCAAAACATTTCATTGATTAAATAAATAAATAATTTGAAACAACCCAAATCTCGACCATTTGAAGAACTTGAAACTAAAAAAAAAAAACCTTTGGAGAAAATAAAAACACTTTCTATAATCGATCAGATTACTTAAATAAGCACTTCTAAAGAAATCACCAGTTCTTGATTACCACAAGTAGATACATTCAAGTTTCAAAATCAGTCACCAAACTAAACATTAATTAATGTCGCTTACCAAATAGAGAGAATGAAGCTGTTCTGATCAAAGTATAGCAGCAGCTAGCTGTCGCTCTCTTTGCTTACATTACTCGCAACACTAAACCAAACCAGAAAAAAAATAAAAAACTGAATCTGCAGCAACAAAGTCAAATCTATCTATCAAGAACCTAAACAAGCAAAGAATCTACATTTTTTGGGGGTAAGGAAAGATCCCAACAAATAAAATAACCCAAAAAAAGAGTAGATGTTTTACTTACAAGGAAGAAGAAGAAGAAATAACTTGTTCACATTAAGACAGCAAAAACAAATGCAGGTTTAGATGCTGATGAACATTGTCATTGCCATTTTCATTTCCATTATTTAGAAAACAAGGGAGCGATGGTGTCTGGTAGAAAGAAGCAAAGAGGTGGAGGACTGGGTGAGTGAGAGTGTGAGGTAGTTAGGGTTTTTATAAATTATTAATTAAATTATTAATCATGGAGAGATCACTGTGATTTACAGACAGGGACCGAAGATGATGGACTGCTTGTACACTCATTATTATATTTAATTAATACTGCATCACAGCAATTTATTTTAATCAAAATGTTTTAACGAGTGCTTGAGAGCATAGCTTCTGCTTTTTTATGCTTTTTTAAATATATGCTATGTTCTAAAAATTATCAAATTAATACTTTATATATACATATATAAATATTGTATATTAAGAATAAATAGAAATATATTTTAATATTAAAAACATTTTATACAATACCAAACATATAATAGGGTTAATTTGTTGTAAGGTGGTCTAAAACTTGGCTCTAGTTATATTTTAAATTAAATCGGATTAAAATTAATCTTGTAAAATTAATTTGACTCGATAAATCAGATTGTGACCTAATTGATCTAATTAGAATTCAGTTTAATTTTAATACAATCAAAATAATATTATGTTATTTTTTTATAAAATATATATTAAAAAGATTTATTATTTTAGATTGATCCAAAATAATTTAGTTTAACTTGTTCAATTGTTCTAAATTTGAAGCGGTTAAGATTTAATAACTTTAATTTTAGTGCTTTTATTGTTTTTAGTAGAGAGGGGACGCACGGTGACACGTAGTTTATAACAAAGTGACAAGAATGGCCTTCAATCTTTATGATTATGACAGATAGCACCTGAGAAGGGATTTGGAAAGGCCGGAGGATTTATCTTTCACCAGTCTCCAAACACCACGTGCCACAATTTTTGACCGTTCACCTTCTCTTTAAAACTGGAGAGGTCAGCTTATCTCATTTTTTGATCATTAATAAAATGTATTATTATTAAAATATTACTTAGATAAAAATAAATAAATTAATTAAGTGATGGAACTGTATCTTGAAAACTAGTAGTTTGATTTCACGGGTTAAGTTGAAGGATGACATTGTACTATTATATTATTATTATTATTTAGTGGTCTAGCATCCTGGTAGTTAATCGGAGTCAATTCAAATAATTTTTATTTTAATATTATTAAAAAAATTAATATAATATGATATATCATTATTTTAATATTTAAAAAACTTATTATCCATAACGCGTTGAATTTTAGATTTACAATTGATTTTTTTCACTAAAAAAACACGTCGATATCTTTATATTTCTTTTCCAAGTAACAAAATACTAATATGTAATTTTAAATAATATGAAATTGATACTTGAATTTTAAGAACAAACAAATGTTTGTTGATCTCTAATAAGTAGTAGATTTTGGGTTTACAGTTTAATTTCCATTTTTGTTTTTGATGAAATGAGTTCACAACTCACCTTTTAGTGAATGTCTGGCATTCTATTTTAAAAATATTTAAAAAATATAAGAAAATTATTTTTATTTTTATTTTAAATTAAAAAAATAGTATATTTAGATATTGGTATCAAAAATAATTTTAAAAAAATAAAAAAAATATTATTTTAACAAACAAAAATCCCTTTAACACTTAATTGTGATAAATCTGGGTCAACGATGTCGTTTTCTTCTTTAAGTTTTTCCGGTACAGTTGATGAAAGAAAGAAAGCTAAGATCCAATAAAAATCACATCAGCAGAAGGACCTGGCCGGCAAGTCCCTGAACCAGGTAAAGGCTGGCTACTCCGGACGACAAATATTTTCATTTTCTTTTAATAATATTTCTTTTATGCATGAGCAAATACGATAAATAAATGAATCACGTGCTCATAAGTAATTCTACTGGAAGAGTTTTATTATTTGCAAATAATATTCGTTTTAGAATTTAGCAAGATCGTTGATAGACATTTATAAAATTCTCGTCAACTTTTTAATCATACGAATATATGACTTGTTATTAACTTTTTTTTATAAAATCAAGGATATCCTTAGCACTGACCCAGACTAATCTTTTTCGGATTGGATGGAAAGTCCTCCCAAAAAACCAGTTGCAGACGAAGAGAATGGTCGAATTCTAACCTTGTTACGGATTGGATGGAAAGTCCTCCCAAAAAACCAGTTGCAGACGAAGAGAATGGTCAAACTCCTAACCTCGTAAACGACGAGAGCGCACCTAACTGCTCCGCCACAACCTCATGGGTTTGACTTGTTCTTAACTTAATTATAAATAACATCTTTGTTGAATACATATAATAAATAAATAAATAAATATAAAAAAGGCTTGATGGTTGCCTTGATTGGCGCATGCAACCGAAAGCTCAAAACTTTTACAATTGAATAATGATGATGATTTTGGTGTTAAATTAGCACAGTAATGATAATCAACTAATTTACACCGTGTTTTAAAAACAATTTTGAAATAAATTAAAGTTTTTTATTGTTATTTTAAATTAAAATTTTTTGATATTTTTATATTATTTTTATATGTTGATGTCAAAAATAATTTTTAAAAAATAAAAATATATTATTTTAATATATTTCTAGAAAAAAAAAATCAATTTTACACTCAAATAGAAACATAGCATCATTTGCCAATGCATGAACCGATATTACTTTTAGAGTGTGGGACACCCGACTTTGAGTGATTAACCCAAGTGCTTAGTAGAGAAAAATAATTATTAAAATGGTGCAAAAAAATCTTGCCTGTCTACCTAATGTTGCATCATGCAAGTATGATGCACAAGTCAAACTTCACTCCACGATCATATTCATGGGCTAATAAAAGGCAGTGGAACTGGTGTCGAACTAGCTTTTAAATGTATATTTTTTTCCAGTTACACGAGCAGAACGTATATATATTTTAATGGAAAAACAGATCTTATCATAAAAAAAATTAAATAAACTGCTAAAAATATTTACTTTTTTACCCATAAAAACATTGATTTTCTAAGATAACATGTGTACATGTGTGAAGACTTTTTTTACCAAACACACTAATTTCAGAAATTATAGTTCATAGTTTTGACCATAGCTTAACAATTACGAGGGCCAAGAAAACAAGGTAAATAGGAATCAAATTAGTCAAGCTTTCTGACTTTACAGCATTCTTTGCCGCTGCGTGACTTATAGAATATGGTCAAAATGTCACAGGGAGATATTGTAGACAACGGTAAAGGAGAAGCCTACCTATAAAAAATAAAGATACCAAATTAATTAAAAAGAAATAAAAAGAAAAAGGTCACAGAAGGAGTATTTCTTAATCTAACCATGACTTTTATTTCCTCCCCTCCCTTTTCTTTTCCTCGCTGTCCCGTTTTTCTGTGCTTGCTTTGCTTCCTAGCGATGCCAATGATATTCATTTTCTCTTCTTTTTTAAGTATATTTTAAAAATTTAAGTGGATAGATAAAATTATGATTGTTTTATATTCTTATAAAAAATATATATATATATTAACTCAAATTCGAGATATGTCGTCCCTTTAAAAACAATATTCTTTTCATATATTAATGTTTATACGATAAAAAAAAATCATCTGGGATCCCAAAAATTCAAAGAGTTTCTTCTTTTTGTTGTTTGTACATTCGAATTGATTTTTCTTTAGAAAAGTTTAAGACCGATTATTGATCTATCGAGTGTAGCATTCTTTTCAGTTGATTGTGAAAAAAGCAAGGAATACCGTATTTCTATTGTAATTAACTCTTGCTTGCTTTTCCAATAGAATATTTTTTATTTATTTTAAAATAAACTTTTATCAAACACTTAAAGGTTGTTTATCAAACAAGTTGAGCATGTGTAGGCCTGGTGCATGTGGTGGAAAGGAATGCGCAAGTGTTTTTTTCATGGATGGATGTTTAACGGTGCAGATTCACTATTTTTAATAATAAAAATTAAAAAACATTATCGTGATTTTATTAAATTTGTTTTTAATTCAAATACCTTTTAATCAGTCTAAGAATAAATAAATTAAATTAAATTATATAAAACACGTTTTAATCTTTCCTTTTTTCTGATAATTTTTACTTTTCTTTCTCAACAATTAAGGGTTTAAATGTAAAAAAATTAATGTTAAGGAGGAAATATTAATTTTAAAACTTTAGAGAACAAAGAAATAAATAAAATGAAACTTCAAAGACCAAATTGAAGCTCTCCTTGACTTTTTAACACTGAGCTCTATTTTTATTTTATTATTTTATTTTTATTTTGGTCCGTGTCCTTTAACTATAATCTAAACTTTTATTTGTAAAAATAACTTTAATTTAATATTGTTAACTCTTGGTATATGAAAGAGCATGTAAAGTAAAAAATAATCTTAAGACAAAAGGGAGGATGTCAAAGCTGTATTCTTCCATTCATGTCATATTTTTTAAAAAGTAATAACATTTTCTTATAAGCAACATTGTTTAGTAAATAAAAGGATTCTTCGTTTTGGACTTTGGAATGGCATTTCAAGTTTTGTTTAAACGGTAGATAAGTTTATCAAGGTTATTAAGGTGTTTTCTAGATATCTTGGGTAAATAATTAGTTTTAAAAATTAGATTTTTGGTTTAGAATAATTCAACCTAATTATTAAGGTCTACAAAACAATTAGGGTAGACTAAATATCTTGAATTGCACTTATCTCTCGATTTTTTTCTTGTTTATTGCTTATGATTTATTATTATTATTATTATTACATATATTTAATTAAACTTTATCTAACTAGTGAAGAAACATCAGTCAAATAACTACCTTTGAATATGAGTGAGGAGTGAATTGCATTCTTGAAAATCCCACTTTTTTTGTTAAAAAAAAGAAGAAGACCAGTAAGCCCCAATTTGAAAACACATTTGAAACTATATTTCCCATTTTTTATAAGAAAAATAAATTGGGTTTGACAAGTAACCAACCTTAGGAGAGACGAGTTTGTCAGTTCATCAAAATCATATTGCCCTAATTCACCTGTGATAATTATTTTGATGCCACGTAAATTGAATTGATGAAACACCACGATGAACACAGTCATCTTTTCTTATTCTAGTTCACTTTTTTTCTGTCAGATTCTAATTCACAGTAAAACAACAGTAATATATGTTTTGCTCTAAACATTCATTCATCCCCAGAAAAAAGAAACCACCTTTTCCCAACTTGGTGGTGTTAGGTGCATGTGTAGCCAAGAAAAAACAAAACTGCTTATCATGGATGATTTGAATTCACGGTGCTATAATCATGAAGTGGGGTTGAAGAGATGGGGACAATTGTTAGGACATTATGGGTAAATTGAAGTCTGTAATCTTACTCGGAAGTTAGGTGGAAACACATACACACACGTATGTTCCAAATTGACTATAAAATTATGGATTTTATGAGTTTAGATAGTGAAGTAAAATTTTATTTATTTCAGATTTTTATAAAGAATATACATGTTGATTTGAATTCGAAATATATTATACGGATCGAAAGTTATTTGACATCACGACACATTTTTTTTAAACAATTGTTGGTAGATGCATCACCTGATGGTATCTACACATAAATGAAGGTTTTTATTGCATTTAAATTTTAAAAATTATTTCTATAGATAGACCACATAACATGAAATCGCTAATAAATTTTTAATATCACTTATGATAGAGCTCGAGCCCGATCGTTGAACTACGAGATAGGGCCAATTCTATGAGAAATGCCACGACATGAAGATCATGCCTTTTTCACCTCAAATTAATCCCTCTTTTTTTTTATATCTGTTTTTCCCCTCTTAGGGTTTGATGAATCATAATCATAATCATAATCACAGAAAATGAATTGGGGGCATGGTTGTTTTGGTCCATCCGATCAATCCAACCGTGGTTTCACGAAGAAAAATAAGGTTTGGTGATGCCTTTGGTTGGTGAATTAGCAAGGCTGCAGATGGGAAAGAACGAAAGCAATTTTCAAAGTGCCAATAGAATCAAGTTCACGAACAAAACAATAGTTGGTCGGAATATGTTTTGACCGGAGACGAGGAACTGGATTGACAGCCACAGAGATTGCACTCTGGCTGTCGCAAAGAACTTCAGGTGGCGCTAAGGAGCGATATTCTGCTTATGCATTTGAACAAGATGGAGTGCTTTGCTTCAAGAGATTAAATTAGCGCAAGAAAAAAGAAGAAGACAGTGGATCAACATGTGCAAGGACATTCAGCTCATCCCGGAATAGAATTTCATGAGCAGGTTGTTTCTGTAGTTGGAGTCCATGATGAACATGTTGGGAGAAACAACAATACTCAACACTCCTTCTTTGTGTGAATATATAGGAAACCTCTAAATAAAACAGAATATATGCGGAAAAATATATCCAAAAATCACAAGCACAACACGCAATTTTTACGTGGAAAACCTTCCCGATATGAGAAGGAAAACCACGGGACCGTAGTCCACTCAAACACTTCCACTATCAAAAATAATGGGTTCACAATATTCTTCCTCAGATCTAACTAAGGGATACAACATAAATCATCAAGATTAAACAATTCTTGAAAATACAACAAGAATTAAAGAGAACAAAGTTGAGAGAAGGCTCACAAACCGACAGACTTCGAGTTCTGTCAAGCAGACCAACTTCCACAGCTCCAATCTTCAATCCAACCGTTCAGAATGAAAATCAATGTGTCTGGAAGCTGCTGTCCAAATTTCAACCCGATCCAACGGTTAACGAGTTGGAAATCGAAGGAAGAAGACAGAGTGTTCTGCTGCCTCCTTCATCCTTTTCTCTCGGCTCTCTCTCCTTTTTCTTCTCTTTTCTTATCTGATTTTGTTCTCCTTGTCAGCTCAAAATAATTGTACTCTGCCCTTCTAATTGGAGTACATTTATGTGAGCTAAATCACACAAATATTTGGGTCATCCTCCTCCTAAGAGGGAAACCCAAACCGAACAGAACAGTGCCTTTGACTTAACCAGTGATTCGTTGAAGAGCACGAAAATGGTCCTTAATCGGAGCTTGCATGAACTGACAAATGGGATTTACACTAAATGATCTATATCTTAAATTGTTGTTTATAATTTTTTATAGGGTGGTCATTTTTATTTGATACCACAAACCCTACAGGGCCACCAAACAATATACGACATGCTTAATGAAACCAGATCCTATAAATTTATTGGAGACCATTATTGAAAGTAAACCAGCCCATGGAATTTAACACTTACCTTTTCTGTCTGTGTCAGCTCAAACTGCTCTCCCTCGCAATCAAATGATGGTCCCAGAACTCGTTGGATATTTAATACACCAATGTTCAAAAATCAAGGCTCTAAGACAAGGTCTCCCGCTTCACGCAACAGCTATAAAAACAGCAGCAAAGTGTGATGTTATTGTCTCCAACCACATCCTCAACTTGTATGCAAAATGCAGCAAACCAGGGGAAGCACGCCAGGTGTTCGATGAAATGTCTGAAAGGAATCTTGTCTCATGGTCAGCTATGATTTCTGGTTATGAGCAGACCGGAGAACCCAATTTGGCACTTGGGTTGTTTTCAAAATTGAATACTGTGCCTAATGAGTATGTATATGCTAGTGTCATTAGTGCCTGTGCTAGCTTAAAGGGACTAGTTCAAGGAAAACAAGTTCATGGTCAAGCATTGAAATTTGGGCTTGATTCTGTTTCTTTTGTTTCTAATGCACTCATTACAATGTATATGAAGTGTGGTAAGTGTAGTGATGCATTGTTGGCGTATAATGAGGCATCAGAGCTTGATCCCGTTGCTTATAATGCTTTGATTACTGGGTTTGTTGAGAATCAACAACCTGATAAGGGTTTTGAAGTGTTTAGAATGATGTATCAGGAGGGTTTTTTTCCTGATAGGTTTACTTTTGTTGGGCTGTTGGGGACTTGTAATGGTCGTGATGATATGAAAAGAGGGGAACTTTTGCATTGTCAAACTATAAAACTTAAACTTGACTCTTCTGCTTTTATTGGTAATTTGATAATCACAATGTACACGAAGTTGAATTTGTTAGAAGAAGCAGAGAAAGCTTTTAGATTAATTGAAGAGAAAGATATCATTTCATGGAACACTTTTCTAAGCTCTTGTTCTCATTGTAATGATCATGAGAAAGCTTTGCAAGTTCTTAAAGAGATGTTAAATGAATGTCGTGTGAGGCCCGATGAATTTACTTTTGCTAGTGCTCTTGCTGCCTGTTCTGGTCTTGCGTCGATGTGCAATGGAAAGCAGATTCATGGTCATTTAATCAGGACAAGGTTGTATCAAGATGTTGGTGTTGGTAACGCCCTTGTAAACATGTATGCTAAATGTGGTTGCATCGCAAAGGCTTATTATATATTCAGCAAGATGGAGCATCAAAATCTTGTTTCGTGGAATACCATGATCGCCGGATTTGGAAATCATGGATTTGGAGGGAAGGCAATTGAACTTTTTGCTAAGATGAAGACAGTGGGAGTAAAGCCAGATTCTGTAACTTTTGTTGGACTTCTAACAGCTTCCAATCATGCAGGGCTGGTGGATGAGGGGCTAGTCTACTTCAATTCTATGGAAAGAACTTATGGGATTTCCCCTGAAATTGAGCATTTTTCTTGTCTTATTGATTTATTGGGACGAGCTGGGAGATTAAATGAGGCAGAAGAGTACATGAAGAGATTTCCTTTTGCGCATGATACTGTTGTTCTAGGTAGCTTGCTGTCTGCATGTCGGTTGCATGGAGATGTTGATACTGGGAAACGTTTTGCTAGACAGCTTCTGAAACTTCAGCCAGTGACTACATCACCCTATGTTTTGTTATCAAACTTGTATGCTTCAGATGAAATGTGGGATGGTGTTGTAGAGGCCTGGAAGCTGTTGAAGGGCAGTGGATTGAAGAAGGAGCCTGGATATAGTCTGATTGAAGTGAAGGGGACTTTTGAAAAGTTTACTGTAGTGGATTTTTCACATTCAAGGACTGAAGAGATTATGGACATACTCAAAACTTTAAGCTGGGAAGCAATTGAAGTTTAGTCCCAGTTATTTAACTTAGTCCTTCGAAAGGTATGTTTAACGTAGGTACCAATTCCGAGTTACCCAGCATTTTTATTCAAATTCAAACTATATACCGCCTATTTGGGAGTGCGATTGCGGTAGCTTTTCGAAGTGCTTTTCGTGCCGAAATACATCAAAATAATTTTTTTTTTAAATCATTTTTAACATCAGCACATCAAAATGATCTAAAAACACCAAAACATATTCATTTAAAATGATTTTTTTTTCAAATTTCAGCAAAAAACTGGTTGAAACGCAGAGCCAAACGGGCGCCCATCGATTGAGCTCCTACTGACTTAATGTGGATATAAAACTTTGTAGCTTTAGGGAGGATACTGAGGAATTCAAATTTGCTGCTGATAAAGTTGGGACTCGTTTCATGTCTTTTAAAGCAGTACGCCTCAAATGCTAGAATTAATTTAGATAGGTTAATTTCACTCCATCATTACAAGGAATGTCATAGGTTAATTTAGATACTTAGCTTCATTTTCTGTAATGTCTGCTTTTCCATTGGCGTGGATCTGTTCAATTTTGTAGGTTGAATTGGATTTGAAGGATGACAACAACAATGTGACATGCAACTGCATAGCTTCCTTAGTAAATGAAGAACCTCTTGTAAGCTGATTTTATGCATTTGATGTTTTCTGACATTCATCGATAGAGTTGATTGCTTGATCCAGCCTCAATGCGGTCAATGAGGCTTATGGTGATGAGAAGGGGTTTAATGGCATTTTTTGTCCCTGAACTAATGAGATTGTGGCAAACTAAGGTATGTGTTATTAATTTGATCAATTACGGCCTTGAACTATCATATTCTTAGTTTGTTTGATTTAACTGTTGCCATTGACAAAAACCTGCTTTTAAAAGAATTCAGTTTTTGGTATTTTGAGCCTAGATTTTTAATATGTGCTAATAAAAGTTCAATCCACTATAACTAATAAAATAAAATAATAATTGAAGACAGAAAGTTTTTTCTTCTTTTGCTACACAATAAAATTTCAAGAAATTGCGAAAATGGAAATTATGCTGGAATTATCTAAATTTTTTAGGGAGCCCTAAGAAGGTTATATTTAATGTATATTGGTAATTTTAGTATGGTTCTTAAATTTTTTTATGTATGTTGTTATCAGAGTTAACTTATTTTAAGCTTTGGTTAGATTGGTCAGGGTAATGTATTCAACCATGTAAATATTTTGAGAACCATACTAAAAAAACATTTACATGATTTTTCCAGAGCCCCAACAATATTTTGGATGTTCAAGTTATCTTCTATTTTCTGCGATTTTGTTAATATTTAATATTAAAAAATTTAGAAAATTCATATTAACCTAAGATCGTTTGAAATTACATTATTTTTTAAACATTTATGAAAATTTCAGCTCAAAATACCAAAAGGAGTCCTTTTTAAAAAGGGTAATGTATTCAACTCATGTTCTTTCGAGTTAAGGATTTGAACATGCGATTACTAAGTACTAAAAAATTAGCAATGAGTTTTCCCATGGAAAACATTCTCCTTTGACAGATAACACTGGTCTTCCACTGTGTCTGTAATGTGGCCTAGTTCATTATGGCTCTCTCATTCTCTGCTTGTCTCTCTAAATTTCCAATCAGGGTACTGAATCATCTCAAGTGAATAAAGATTCAGTCCATGGACCAAGGAGGTCCCTTCACCTCAAAGAAGTCATGGTCTTGAATCACAGGCCAGCCGTCACTATGTCGTTCGAGTTCATTGACAGATCACAAGATATGACAAAAATAGTTCAGAAAGTGACCCGCTAGATCAACCAAGAACGGCAATGCTAGGTGGTCATCTAGCAATGGTATGGTATGGTAGGTAAGAATCATCCAAGAACCATATCTTAGAGGATTTTCTGCATGATTCACGTGCTTGAAACATAGTTGAGTGGCCGGTGTAACTGAGAAGTCAGAGTTGCAGAATGGTTGGCTGCTGTCGGTGTGTGGACCTTGACCAGCCTAAAAAATCTTGGTCTCAAATCATTTGCTGGTAGTATGAACCCTA
The DNA here is from genome assembly GCA_032356905.1 of Salix exigua. Taxonomy (NCBI): domain Eukaryota; kingdom Viridiplantae; phylum Streptophyta; class Magnoliopsida; order Malpighiales; family Salicaceae; genus Salix; species Salix exigua. The sequence goes on along the minus strand of CM063593.1, from coordinate 4,194,703 downwards.
ATAGTGACGTTCAGTTGAAGATTTCCTTGCAATGGCCGATGACCAAAGCCGGAGATAAGTGGCAACACCGGCTAAAATGATCGGAATCTCATAAATATACGACCATATGCTCCTTTCATGTGTTTTGTCATGGCATCATTTTTCCGAGTTCTAGGAAGCACCGCAGGTGCATGATTGATGCCGGGTGACCCAGTTTGTCTCTTGAAAGGCCGGCCTAAACACTGTTAATCGGATTAATTAATGAAGATTGGGCTCGTTAATTTGTATATTTTGCAGTGGAAGACAGAGTTAATCATAGATGTTTTATACATGAAATGACAGTTATGCTTATCCAACATCACATGATTTCTACTTTTCTTTAAGTCTGATCAAACTATTTTGTTGCTGATGAGGTAGATTTTGTTTTTGTTTGATTCTGTGTTTTAAAAGTATTTTAAAAAAATTTGAATATTTTTATTTTAAATTATTTTTTTTAGTATTCTTAGATTATTTTTATAATATTAAAAATATTTTTTAAAAAATAAAAATAAATTGTTTGAAATAAAAATAAATTAATATCATACTTAAACCCAAAACGTGTCCATTTCATCGACATTGAGAACACCTGTAAGAATTGCATCTGCTTTTGGAAAAGTTGATGATATGATTCACACGAATAAATGAAAATAAAAGGGTTGAATTTTTTTTTTTAAATATATTAAATTAATTAATATTTTTTAAAATATTTTTAATATCAGTACATTAAAATTATTAAAAATAATAATTTAGAACAAATAAAACAATATATAAAAAACAATTTAAAACCCAAACAGCTCTTAGTCAAGAAAATGTTATGAAAAAACTTACATATCGTTGAAGAATTGTACGTGGTCACATTGGCTATTAATAATGTTAAGAAAAAAAGAGAGCTTATTGACCTTTAAAGGCTTAGCCTTTGGATAGAATATTGATTACTACCCCCGTCATCTGAGTATCATCCATATTTGAAAATTAAGTGAAAATATATATGTTTAAATATAAATAACTTGTTGAAAAACAAAAAAAATTTGATGATGATAATAATAATAATTTTGTAACGTCAAAGCTGAACTATCATTTTCTTATATATAAAACCTGCATGGAGCGTAATAAAGAGGGGAAAAAAAGATTTCTCTCCAATGATGATGATGATGCTATGCTAATGTGAAGGTCCCATAAACCCAAGAGCTTTATCTGCTAATATCAATGATCGAAGATCAAAAAATAAATAAAAAGAGAGACTGTGATTAAGGCATATTTGCACTAATATGAATGAGAAATAAAGAAATAACTCGAGGTATACAAAGCATTACTTGGCTTAATTGAACTTTTAGTTGTGGGTTTAGTGGAGTATATTTTTTCAGACAAAAACATATATAAAGCAGGAATTAATTAAGGAGATAATAATAATAATTAAGAGGTTATTGATGAGGTCTTATAGTGGAAATATGAGATAATAACACACTACAATTTATGTATTTTAAAAAATCCTGGCTTCATAAATGATTTTTGTTATCAATTATGGATAGGATCACATCTAGTTATCTATTAATTAGTAGCTAAAAAGATTTTTTCACAATCAGAAACGGCTTGTGACAGCCTGAAATTAATAGATACGTCTTGATAAGTTTAGTTTTAGATTATTTTTTTATATGAGGAGACTTTATTTTTTGGAAATTGTATTTTATGGGTCTACATAAGTGAGTAAAACTCTAATTATTCTGGTATTTTACGAGCGATACATGTCTTAACTCGAACTCGAAATCTACCATACAGATCACAAACCCTCTACTATCACGCAACGTACATCGGGAATGTTCAACTCTAGACATCTCTTCACACATCCTTTTCTTATCACACATCATTTCTATAAGAAAGATACATAAAATTTGTATGACATTAAATAAATTATGGTCTAGATAATGGGATTTGAAGAAATTAAAGATACATAAAATCAAGAATCACTGTTCTACCAGCCTGATCAGTGGCTTCTCAAAATTAATTGATTAAAATGAAAGCTTAGTCGTATGCATGACATCTTGATTAATTAGGGTTTGTAGCCCCTTGAATGTTTGGTAAGGTTGATTGAGATTTAAGAGGATGGTCAATGGATGGCTATGAAGATGACAACAAGAAAAAGAATGATCATTTGCTTGCTCGTCTATCAACTCACATTTTCTACTACCCTACACAAGACTTGGAACTAATTAATAATTATTATATAATTAGTCGGACAAATTATTTTAATTCTCAATAAATACGAAGAAAAACTTCTTTTAACTTCTTTTTTTTTTTCAAATAATGAAGCATCCACTAAAAAATCCAACAAAAATATATGTGAATGGAAACCACCTAGGGGAAATATCAAGGGTCGGTTAATTTATAAATTGCGAAAACCCTTTTCATGAAAAGATATCCATGGAGGATGAGCTTGAAGTTTTGCGTTGCTTTGTCTGCATGAGGTAGCTAGCTAGAGTACTCCACCTTTTATTCCAAGCCTTGCATCTCAAGGCAAGTCTTTCTTGTAAGTTTGGTTCATCTAACGGTTATAAATTTAAATTTATTATTTTTATTTTATTAAATAAAAATTAAACATAAATTGATATGAGATTGTGTGCTTCACTTGACAATTTAAAATTTTAAAATAACATGGATTAATAATAGATAATGTTCTATATTCTGCGTGTTACCATGGAGGAAAACATTTTCTTGCGAGGCATGCCAAATCTCGATGTTTTATGCTTCCATCAATGGTCGCCGATGGGGTCCTAACTACAGTACCCATCAAGAAAGATATGATTATTCATGGTCAAAAAGAAAGTCGTGATTATACATCTCACAATCTTGTCACTGAAGAGATTATTCAAATATTTTTAATAATCCAATCTCCCTTCCCTAGCTAGGTTAACAGTTTCTGCTGCCTTTTTTTTGGGATTTGACTGTCAACAATTCTAACCTTGTAGCTTCTTGCATCACTTTACTGAGTTTTTCACATCTCCAAGATGGAGATGGAGATGGAGATGGAGATGGAGATGGAGAGGGAGGGAGGGAGGCCAGCAATGCCATTGATAATTCAGGCAGACAATTCAGGATAGACCATCAAAATTTATTCTTGTTAATGAATAATTTCACTAATTAAGCCTGATTAGTTTATAGTTACGCGCAATAGATGCTGATATAATTCATCTGTTTATTTATTAGGAATCATAAATATGTGATATAATGCTTGATAGCAATTAACTGATATAATTAATCAATTCATAGAGAATCTTTAATTTTTTTCAACACAAATGTTTTGTTTATTGATTATAAAACTGTTTTATATGTTTAAATCTCAGAGTTTATTTGTTTTCGTGGTCACATGTGTTTTTAAAAACCTTCTTTTTTTCAGTTTAATTTTTAATTTTTTAAGATTATTTTGATATAATGATATCAAATAAAATTTTAAAAATAAATAATAAATATTATTTTAATATATTTTCAAACAAAAATCATAAAAAAAGAGAATATTACAAGAATACTCCCACAATATCTACATTCTAAAGTCACCTAACATTCTTGGCTTAAGTTAATGGAGCAATGGTTGAAATTAAAAGCAATGACTAATAGAGGCCACACACACACACACACACACAATCATATATATTAATAAAAAAAAACATGCAAAGAGAGTCCTCCTGTATATATATGGATTCTCGAGATGATTGTTTTCATTTTTTATTCAATAATAAAAGATATATTAAATTAATTATGAACAACTCACGGGCACCTTTTCTTATTATATATACATCATAATATTTTGTCTGTAGGTGCAAGCGAATGAAATGAATAAACAAAGAACCAAAGATTTAGACAGCATAAATTAGGAGATACGAACCCTACATTTTTTTTTTTTATTAGGAAAAATAGAAACACAATGAAAAAGAAGGGGGATAGTTAGGATAGTGCATCTAAGGTAGAAACAAAAAAGTGTTCTGATATGATAAAAAATAAAAAAGGGTAGAAAACAAAAATAATGACGTCCTAAGAATACAAAATACTTGTGATCTCCACAACAAATTTCAAGTTTGAGTTAAAATATATATATTTTTACAAGAATATGTAGCATCAAAGGTTATTTTGTTTATATTTTTTATAAGAATTTATTTATTTATTTATCTGAAATCATCAAATATACTTTTTGAAGGGTTATGTTTCCTGGTATCAAAAAAATAATAATATAATGATTAGAAATAATATAATAGAAGGATAGGATGACTCCTTGGCACGCTAGGGCTAGCTAAAGCACCGATAATTGAAGATGAATCCAAAAATGCGTATAGAGATGCAATGCTTCTGTGTTCTTTATCGATAGGTTTCACTTTTTCTTTCACATGCTTACCGATTGATGCCAAATTAGGAATCTACATTTAATTTCATGTTCCATCTATTGGAAAATCACTATATCTAAGATTTAAATATGAAAAAAACACCAGTTTAATGTTTTTTAGTGTGTTTTTAATGATTTTTATAAATATATAATTTTAATTTATGCTTCTTTTTTTATAATAATTTTGAGTATCGATATATCAAATTTATATTAAAAAAAACTTCAAAAAACCATCAAATTAAAGGGCCGAGGAGCATTTTAATTACCCATAATACCAAAACGGGTTTGAAGAAGCCTTGACTCTAAAGTTGCTGGAAAATTGCTTTCATATGAAAATTGATATTTTTAACGTGTTTCTATAATAAAAATATAACAAATAATAATGATAATATTTTTTATTTGGTTATAAATACTGTATTTTTAAAATATTTTTTGTTTGGAGATATGTTAAATTAAAATATTTTTTTTAATTTGTTTTCTGGTATCAACACATTAAAATAAAATAAAACACATAAATAAATTAATTTAAAAAATAAAAATAAATAACAAAACAACAGTTTAAAGGTACGCCAAACATGCCCCCAAAGGCAATAAAAATTATATCACAAGCAAAGCACCATGCTTGGCGATACCAGTATCTATTGCTTTCAAATTTGATCAAAAGTTTAGAAGTCAGTTTTTTTTTTCTTATTTGAAGAGATAATTTTTACTAGTACTATATAGCGTTAAAATTCCTATTTTATGCTATCAAATATGTATAGTATTTTATTTATAAATAAAATAAAATATTTTTAAGAGAAAAATAAAATAAAATAAAATCTATAGCTCTACTTAACATGTCGTCTAGACAAATTAGATGTTACCTTTCAGTGACATTAATTTGTTATTGGCAAGAAACAAACACCTCCTTGCCACGTCATGTAAGGATACGCATGTCCTTATTGCTGGTTTATTTAATTTTCAAAACAATCGTATATATTTTAATTTTATTCTTTACATTACATATTAAAATAATATAAGATATAAAAACTAATTTTAAACAATTTGTTTTTTTTGATGAAAACCGGTTGAAACTCACCCCAAAAAATTGTTTAGTGGTTTTTTTTTATTTTAAAAAAGTATTGAATTATTTTTTATATTAATATATAAAAAAATCAAATTAAAAAAGGGAGTTGAAACTCACTCGAAAAAAAAACGTTTTTCTTGTAATTTTCCAGAAAGCCGCCATTTAAGTGCACTGTGTAGAACAGAACATTAATGATCCCTTTGTCTTGATCCCTAGTTCCTTAGTTTGATCCACTTCCCTCAATAAATTAATGTGGCAGATGACATGGACAACCATTTTCAGCCTACGCTTTCTTTTTTCGATTCCTTATAATAAAAATATTATTCCATGAAAATAAGAAAAAAACATTTTCAGCAAAATAATGAGTAATTGGATCGTAAACAAAATTATCATTTCCCTTTCCACTTCTTTTCTATTAAATTTAATTTATTTTAACTCATAAGTCTGTCTCTCTATTTATATTTCATTATTTATCTCCATCATCTTCTTCATCCCATCATTGACGCATGTCTATACCCATATTTTTTGGAAGTAAATTCCTGCCAACTCTCTCTTTCCGTCCCGTTCTAAAACCCCGAAACTATCTACCCCTCAATTCCCAATTCACCTCTCTTTCCTTTTCTGCTCAAAGTTTCCATCTTTATATAATTTTTATAAATCGACTTCTCTTCTGGGTTCCTCTTAAAATTTCATAAACCAAAGTAATTTTGTGACCTTCTTTTTCAATGGGTTTCGTTGGATTTTCTGTTTAGAGTTGATTTGAGGAACTGGGTGTTCGTAAAATTTGATAATAAAATCATGGGTTCAGCTTCAAATGAGCAGGAAATGCCAGCCGGAGAGGGAACTCGTAGACGTTTTGAGAATTTAAGAGGGGTTCAATGGAGGATAGATCTTGGGATTTTGCCTTGTCATTCTTCTTCTAGTGTTGATGATCTTCGAAGAGTTACTGCCAATTCTAGAAGAAGGTAAAGTCTTGGCCTTTTTTCCTTGTTGAAAAAAAAAGAGTGGATTTTTTTTTTGTCATATTTTGTTTTTTCATAGATTAGTGGAATATTGGCTAATGAAAGCATAATTAGATTTTTTTTATATTGTTTTAATTTTATTTTAAATTAGAATTTAAAGATGGATTTTTTCCTGTTCTGTTTCCATTTTGAAGATAATTAGTTGACTATCCTTGAAAGTCATAATATAATCCTCCGTTGTTTTCCAGGGTTTGATGAATTGAATCAAATAGTAGTGGTTTTGGTTGTGATCAGTTTTTTTTTCCTCTTATTTTTGGTTCATCAAAAGTCAATCAATTAGGAGGGAGTTTCCAGTTGGATGTCAAGGTGGAAGTCTGCTTTTGTATGCATTGCTGGTTTGTTTGCTGTGTTGATGGAAATCAAAATGTTTGTCATTGCCAGGTATGCTGGTCTGAGAAGGAGGCTTTTAGTCGATCCACATATATCAAAGGATGGAAGCAGTTCGCCTGATCCTGTAATAGACAATCCACTGTCACAAAACCCAGGTACTTTTTTTTTCTCATCCGTGCACCCATTAAAATATATTATCTATGGTTAATGCATCTATGGCATATCTGTTCAGAATATTGGATGTGAAGTGCCTCCATTGATGGCCTCATGTTGCTTCTTTCACTTCTCCTTGTGGTAGTTTTTTTTCTTTTAATCATCGTTTGACTTTGTATATGTCTACCTTTTTATGTAAAACCATTATATTTTAGATTGCTGTTTCTGTAGCTTTAAGGCTCGCGTCTAGTTTTGCATTTCCTGAAAATGTTTGTATGGAAGTCAGACTGTTGCTTGTAATAAAGCATTATGTGTTTTTGCTAATTGCTGATATTATTTGTTTTGACTTAGACATGTCTTTCAAATAAATTTATGGTTACTACTGTATGTCTTAAGAAAATGCTGTCAGTGCATGGTTTTAATGATGATGTATGAATGCTGCATGCAGATAGCACTTGGGGACGCTTCTTTCGGAATGCTGAACTGGAAAAAACACTTGACCAGGATTTATCACGTTTATATCCAGAACATGGTAGCTATTTCCAGACGCCTGGCTGCCAAGGAATGTTAAGGCGAATCTTGTTGTTGTGGTGCCTCAGACATCCAGAGTATGGTTATAGACAAGGTAAATTGAATTGGTCATATGAGAGACATTCATGTTCTTGTGGTATTTTTCTTAGTGTTACACCAATGTTCAATCATTAATTAAGTGGTTGTTCATATACTGTTAACTTGGCCCTGGCAAATATTTCAATCATTATTTTTTTTATTTTCTTCCCACATCTGTTCATGCTGATGTGTTAAAGTATCTGTTTACAGGGAAATTGATATTTCCTTTCTGTCTTTCTGGATTTCCTTAACAGGAATGCATGAACTTCTGGCTCCTTTTCTATATGTTCTTCACATTGACGTGGAGTGTCTCTCTGAAGTGCGCAAGCAGTATGAAGACCATTTCACAGACAAATTTGATGGTTTAGCGTTTCAGGAGAATGACCTTACATACAATTTTGATTTTAAAAAAATTATAGATTCCATGGAGGATGAAATTGGCTCCCATGGTAATACCGTCAAAGTCAAGTCTCTCAATGAGCTTGATCCTGAGATACAAATGACTGTATTGCTAACTGATGCTTACGGGGCTGAAGGTGAATTGGGCGTTGTCATGTCAGAGAAATTCATGGAGCATGATGCTTACTGTATGTTTGATGCATTGATGAGCGGGTCTCATGGTTCAGTTGCCATTGTGGACTTCTACTCTCACTCCCCATCTTGTGGGTCCCATTCTGGCTTACCACCCGTCATTGAAGCTTCTGCTGCGCTGTACCATTTGCTCTCTGTTGTTGATTCATCTTTACATGATCACCTTGTTGAGCTGGGCGTTGAGCCTCAGTATTTCGCACTTCGCTGGTTACGGGTGTTATTTGGACGAGAATTTTCACTTGAAAACCTCTTGTTAATATGGGATTCAATATTTGCAGCAGATAATAATATCACATTAGACAAAGTCACTGAAGATGATGCAGACTCTGGCTTTTGTATCTTTAGATCACCCCAGGGATCATTGATCCCAGCTATGGCTGTTTCTATGATTCTTCATTTGCGATCTTCCCTCCTTGCCACTGAGCATGCAACTACTTGTCTTCAGAGACTGTTGAATTTTCCTGAGAATATAGATCTGAGAAAACTGATAAATAAGGCGAAGTCTTTACAGACACTTGCATTGGATACTAATATGTCCTCTGTGTCTCCTCCATTTGATGGGATTTATAACCACAGCAGATCAATGGTTGTGAGAGGTCATACTCATACACCCTCATCTGATTCTGTTTCCCCTAAAACTCCTCTAAATTCAGTGCCTGACACCTATTGGGAGGAGAAATGGAGAGTAATGCACAAGGCAGAAGAACTCAAGCATGATGGTTTAGGCAAACTGAATCCAACCCAGAAAAAATGGTGGACAGAGAGAGTAAGGTTGCCCCTTCCAAGGACAGGATCTGCTCCAACTCCTGTAATGGTAGTAGGGAGTGGGAAGAAGGATCAGAAGTCATCTGTTAGGCGTAGTTTGATTGAAGATTTATCCCGTGAACTTGGGCTGGATGAAGATATTGGAAAATCAGATTGCCATGAAGTTTCAGGTGAGAAGCACCATCACATTGCAGAAGTTGAGGAAGGGGGGCCAGGCAATGTTAACAATGACTTCACATGCACAACTGTGGAGAGATGTCTTAGTGCAATTGCTGGCAGCGAGGAAAATTCATCCGTGTTCTCAGACCCACCTAGTTCACCTAGTGGTAATAATGACCATGAAAATGACTCGGAAAAAAGTAGTGTTGCCTCAAATATGCTTGTTGATGAAAATGATGATCAACCTGAGGCTCTCCAAGAAGATTCAACACTTCCTGTTTCCCATCCTCCTGAAGACGCGTCTTTAAATTATGGGACCAGCAATGAGCCTACTGGAAAACAGGTTGCAGTTCCTAAGGAGAGGAAACTCCATTCAGGTAAATTTCAATGGATTTGGAAGTTCGGACGGAATACTGCCGGAGAGGAGACATCTGAAAAGGGAGGCGACGCCCTTGAGACTACAAAACCAGGCAAGAATGCCAATAATCAGATCAACTCAATAGGATCTTCATCTGTCAATGGTTGCAATTCTTATGCCAGTAGCGAAGGAGAAAGCGTGGACCAAAATGTGATGGGTACTTTGAGGAACCTTGGGCAGTCCATGCTTGAACATATTCAGGTAACCTCTTGATTGCTGTGTCTCAATATTTCTGTCAACAGATCTTTCTACTTTCAAAGATGGTGCTTTTAAGACCATTCAGTCTGAAATTGTTAAAACATGAAACAAAAGTACAATATATGGTTAGGTTTATTTCAGTATGAGCCTTGTATTTAGTCTGCTAGGGAGATGGATCATATTTTCTCTGCTTCCTTCGATTTTCTTTCTGCTTCACATGTAATTGATATAGGTTTTCAGTTACTGGGGAATCATAGACTGCAGTTTTTCGTTGAATTATCAGTGACCAAACCTTAATTGACATGGTATATAATGTTTTGTATGCTATACAAACTGAACATTTCTTAATCATCTGTGTTGCAGGTGATCGAGTCAGTTTTCCAGCAAGATAGGGGTCAGGTAGGTTCTTTGGAGAATTTCTCCAAAAATGTTATAGTTGGCAAAGGACAAGTTACAGCCTTGACAGCTCTTAAAGAGCTTCGGAAAATCAGCAATCTTTTAACTGAGATGTGAGCTGGGCTTAAATGATGTATACCTGTATATTCATTTGTAATTAATATCCTCGTAGTGCAAATAAAGTGAGTTTTGGCTTTTCTCTTGCTGCCATCTCCAAACCAACCCCCTCCCCTCCCCACCCCAAGCTCTGAAGGCACTGAATATGAGTTCTGTCGTGACCTTGGTTATATAATCAAATGCCTCTTGATACTTGCATTCACTAACCCTGCCTAGTGCACTCGCATCGTGGAATTCAGACAATAAACTGACAGTGAGGTTCAGGAAAATATCACTTGTAATATTGCAAACGGTAGGATAACTGGTTTAACTTTCGTGGAAACCTTTGTTTCTGGTTCCTAAACAAATTGAGATACATCATTCCTTTATCCTAAAGCTAAGGTTGTGAAAACGGATCTTTGAAGAATGTTGTCTCTGGAATTTTTATTTTAATCGTTTGAGTATTCATATCCCATACACCAGTCGCATGACCAAGGTAAAAGAAGCTGCTTGAAAGGACAATCTTAACGCCACAAAGTTGACGTCTTCATAAACGTGTTGATGCAGAGGCAGCCAATTTACCAGAACTGGCCCTAACAGTTATAACTAGCCTGGTCTAAATTGGCACGCCCTGGGCACATATTTTATGATCGAAACCAGCATGCGTGGTATATATCTAGTTGTGCGTGAAGATGCGTGGAATCTATCTTGGTTTCTCTTATCTACAGTTAATGCTAATGATGCGTCAAACCACTTCTATTTAATAGTAAAAGATCTTTGATATATCATCTGCGTAGGTGAACTCGGAACGCATATAACTTTGCAATGGCAAGATAGATCAAATGTCAAGCTCCTGCCGAAAGCAGTGAAGGTGTATCGTCAAGAATTGCTCGGTAGTTGCATTATAAATATGATACTTACCATTGGTGTTCAATGTAGACGAACTTGAACAAAGGAGTAAGCCAGTGTTTGGAGACTAAATAATTCATTTTCAAGTGTGGAAACTAAATAATTGGGGACTAGAGACGAGGGAAAGCCAGTGTTTGGAGTAGGATTTGAATCTGACAAGTGGTTTTGATGGTAATCTTTTGAGAATCGGATGAGCAAATCCTGGTTATTTATTTCTGTCGGGGAATTGCAATCCAATCTTTTATTTCTGAACTTGGGAATGAACGTAGGGCAGGCCTTTGAGGGTAGGAGTTCAGCTGGGATTAATGTGCAAGACACTGAGTACGGCCGTTCTGGTAAAGAGCCCGAACTTTTACCGTTGGGTTCACTGGATTGATTAAACATCTTAGTGTGACAAGAGACAACTTGAGAAGAGAACAAATTGCAGCTCCATTTGCCTCGAGGTATTGGTTTATGTGATAATAAAAAAGAATTAATTCTCAATTATTATTGATTTGTAAGAAAAATGACGTTTATATTCCATAAAATATACAAAAAGTAAGATGCAACAGCGCCTGAAAATTCTGCTTCTTCTGTCACAAACCAAGAATCAAGTTTAGTACATGGCGTTGCTAGAATTTACAAGATGCATCAAAGTTATCAGTACATGTGAAATCCTAAATCCACGATCATAATAGAAACTATTCTAGTGGAGACATAATTGCACTAATACATTCAAAATGTGTCGAAGGTATCGGTAAATAGAAAAGGGGGTGGAACTCTTCGAATTATCTCAAAAAGGGGGAAAACGGAGAAAACGATTGAAACATTTTTTCCCCAGCTTCTAATCTGGTTTAGCATGTTTTGTTGCGTGCTAAAGTATGCTCTATTCCAAGTTATGAAAGCCTGGGAGAAGAGAGGTAATAAAGCCAACGACAATCATTTGAATCTCCTTCACAATTCCCCACCAGCGGTGGCCACCATTGTCTCCACCAGGTTCAGCAGCATTCTCATTCTCAGCTGCCTGGTTACCATCCTCTGCAGGCCTATTCTCATTCTCGACCCCAGCTTGTCCCTCTACAACAAGGTGTCACATGATTGCCAGAAGTTACAACAGAAAAATCAGAATTATATTTTCCTCTCAAGTCTCGACTTCAATTGAAAAAAAAGAAATTAATCCCACACATGGATCCTTCCATTAGAAGAAGAAAAAATGTCATTTTCATGGACTCACAAGCAAACTAAAGAGCACTGAATGAACTCTGCTCACTGTATAAATCATATATAAGCAAGGCTCTTCATCACCAGGTCAAGAAAAAGTAAATATGACTTGAATGACTTAATCAATCAAACCTCATAATTGTTGTTGATACAAAGCAAAATAAACTTCGGTTAGAATGGTTTAGCTGATATAGGTTTAAGCCTCATTTATTGGTTACTTGTGCATTAAGTGCAGAATTACCCTTGCGTACCGTACAATTGGATATGAAATATCATCACGAATCCCCGTCCCTCAATTAAATTATACAAAAAACATTGGACATCCTTAGTATGCATTCAGAAAATGGAAGGTACCTGCCAAAGCAATATTTTCGTTCTGCCTTGCAGCACCAGCATTTTCCACCCTGGCAGCAGGCCTAGGTGGAAGGGGAGGCACAGCTGCCCTTTGCATGCTTTGTGAGAGCCAACGTACTACAGGTGTCAGAGCTCCAGTTTGGTACCTGCAACACATATTAAGAAGCTTGAGCTTCCACTTGCACACCTAACCGGAAGTAGCTTCACGTGAACAATAAAAAGGCTACAGCTTGGAGAGCCACAATGAATTATTTAATGTGTTATTTGTGATTGGAAGTAAAAGAACTTTTGAAAACAAGGAATATGACATCTAAGAGCTTGATTGGTTAACTTGGGGGCTTCCCTGTTCTCCTGAACTTAAAAGGGAGTATCAAATAATCGAAAAAGGCCATGTGAAGAATGTATCTCAAGTAACAGATTATTCCTAAGTTTAGCACTTACAAGTAGACAAGTGAAGCAAGAAACACAAGGACAAGCAGCCTTTGTCTTGACCCATCTTGGTTGAACAAAAAGATTACGGCTACCAGCTTAATTATGAGCAGCAAATCCAACTGGAATGCAATTTGAAATCTCCTACCAACAATTTGTCTTGGGTGAGCAGGATGCTGCTGCTGCTGTGGTTGTCCACCTTGTGCTTGATCACCAGTTGCCCAAGCTTCAGGACTTGGTCTACTGTTGGACAGAAAATAAGAAAAAAACAGCAATCATTATTTAGCAGTGATTCTTTTAACAATTCAGATATATCACCATTGTTAACCGTCATCAAGCATCATTTACCCAGAAGCAGGTAAATGAAAACTAGGAATGACTGTGATAAATAGCATTGATTACAGCATCTAAGAATACATGCAAGTATCCTATTGTGAAAAACTGTTATAAACCTTAGCTCTCAACAGTTAGCACAGCACAAATATACATACGTAGGTACATTGAGCGTGAGAGGAATTAGAGTGTTTGAAGGAAGTCCAGCAATATGTCCCATAAATTGTGGAACAGCCACAGCATAAATTCCCGGACCATGATTCGCTTGTTCTTGATTTTGCGTAGGATTTAACCCTGGAACTAGTGCAGGATACATGATGGGATACATCTGAAAGCCACCATCCGCATAAGCTGGAAAACCAGAGAATGCCGGTGGCACCTAAGTTAACAAAACAATCAATGATCAATCCCAACATAATCGGACTCAATTCCTGCTGAATGCACAACTCGGAGCACAAGGAGAAAACCTATTGGACTGAAAACATATAAATAAACTTCACTTTATTTCTTCTTCTTCTTCTTCATCTTGTCAGTTTCACAATATTTTCTTAAAAAATATCATTATTTATCTGTAAAGCAACAAGCTTTTCCACCACAAATCCATCAAGTTTCAATCTTTTCATCAAATTCCAATTTTTCATTTACATAAAACCCAATAAAATAACTGATTCCTAACAAACACAATAAAAATCTATCAAAATCAAAAGAACTCTAATTTTTTAAACCACCAAAAATCTAAATAAAACCGAAACCCATTTATAAAATTGAAAAGAAAATACAAAAATATAAGAACAATCAGCCGCATTTTTTTTTAAGGGCTACCCATTATTGAAAAACTATGGCTTGATAACAAAGGTTAAAGAAATTTAGAGATTGGAATCGGATATTGAGAAATACCGATGGTTGCTTTAGCTTCTCCTCTGGAGAATCTTGTGGGTTAGAAGACTGATTCGCGCTTGACGACACCGTTTCTTTTTGTTCTGCCATTGCTATTGTCTCCACCTCTCTCTTCTGCGTGTGAGATCAGACTTTCTTTCTTCTTCAGTAAAAGACAGGAAAAAATAGAAGAATTACAGGTTTTGTTTCATAGCCAATAATATATGCCATGCGCACAAGGATGATGTGGAAAATTAAACAGCGGGGAGAATTGTTTTTTTAATTACCCGGTTAAACTTTTTTCGGCTCGGCTAATTTTAATTTGTTAGCATGAGTTTATGTTTATTTTTGTATTTAAAAAAAATATTATAAGCAAATTTATTTTTTATAAATAATTTTATTTTTTTTGAAATTGTTCTGATGTGTAGATTTTTTTCAAAGACGATAGTATTATTTTAATATATTTATAAATAAAAAAATACTCCAAATATAATTACTATCATAATTCTAAATCAACTCTAAACCAAATCTACCTTATTTTCCGACAAGGTTTCAATATTTTTTATAAATTTTTGGACTTTAATTCATGGTCTTCTTGGACAACGTTAAAATCATCACAATGAATTCTCTCTCTTAAGGTATTGCATGTTGTTGGGTGTCAACGACATGACTTTGGTTTCCATATTTTCTTCTTATTCTCTCTCCATTGATTTCCATGCAACACCTACAGAAGAGAGAGAGAGGGAGAGAGGAATGTGGTTATACATAATGTTCTATGAGATAAGCTACAGTAAATTCATCATGTCATAAGTCTAAAATGAATATTCATAAATCATGAGTAAATCTAATATTAACATTCATGAATCATGAGTAATAAATATTTTGTATCTCAAGGTCTATAAATAGGGGTATTGGATGGGTGAAAGGAAATTTAGAAAAAAATGAAGTTGTTTTCTCTCTTGTTGCTCAAAGACTTCTTCTCCTCATTATTTTTCTTTTAGAGCTTTTGTTGAGTTTTTCTAGAAAGATATCAAATATAATTTTTTAAAGTTTATTAGACCTTGTTTGAAATTGTATCAAAATAATATATTTTTTATTTAAAAAAAATATTTTTAATATTTGCACATCATCAAAACAATCCAAAAACATTAAAAAAAATATTTTTTTTAAAAAAATAAAAATTAATGAATAAGTAAATGCACCCAACCGGTCTATAAAGTGTGTCAAAATCCTTGCCGGCCACAATTGAGATTACTGATTTTCAGAACCTGGTTCTATTACATGTTACTGTCCTAGCATGCCAAACAATCCACTTAAGAATTAGTATTGTTCTAGCTTTCAATAATTCACATATGCTGAATGTTTTTCTAGCAAAATAATCAGATGTACACCAATTCTGATTCCCTCGTGAACACGTTACTTGTGTAGTCTGTTTCATTTATGATTGAAAACAATGTCCCAAGATGTCAGAGAAATTACATCCAATGTTCCCAAATGAGGGGCCTAATGTTCCTCAATGCAAAGCTGAAGTTATTATTTACTAGTTGAACAAATTGTGAGCTTTCATCAAAAAAGGAAAACAAAGAATAAAACTAATCAAACTTCGTAGCAAACAGAAATATTTTTCTGCCACTCCAAAGAATAAACTCAAATTGGGAAAAAAGGACCTCTAAATCAGCATGTGGTTTCCTTGCTGTGGTTCAGAGCTTTGTGGGAAACTAGAAAAAGGATCGGCAAATGGGTTGGCAGGACCTATCTGTCCCACCTGCTGCATTTGCTGTTGAGGATATTGTGGTTGGAATTCGTAAGGAACCATCATCGACTGGTTTTGTTGTTGGTGCTGTTGCATCCCCATTTGCTGCTGCTGGTACTGCTGCTGTTGCTGAGCCATCATCGCCATCTGCACATTTGTTGGGGGTGCTATGCCGGTGGATGTTGCGAATGGGTCCTGTTGTTCAAATGGATTGTGCACAGCTGTGGCACCATACCCGTACCCTGCATTTTGCATTTGTATTTGCTTCCTTGCAGTATCATCTTCATATAGGCTTTCAAGCAATAGCCGATCAAAACCACCACCCTGACCCGAAAACCAGAACATGATCACGAGTACGCAAAAACAAGCATCACAGTTTCATGGAGTACATGGAAAAAGTTTTCGGTTGAAAATAGGATTTATTGACCTCCATTGAGGCAATAAGGACTTTAAATCTACTACGCTGGACTCGGTGTATCCAACTTGATTCAGTTGCTAATAGGATTCAATAACCTTCAAAGAGGCAATATATGACGCTACAGCTGATACCCTGGAGCCAATGAATTCTATTGGAGTCAAAAGAAACTTGGATTGAGCTTGCTTCAGGATCGAGTGCATGAATCCAAAACATCATCAGCCAGGCTCAGTGTTTGAAGTCAGTTCCATCAAATCAAAAGGCACCAATTCAATGCTACGAAAATACCTAACCTTGAGAAAGCTCTTTTTAAGTTTCAATTAGCTCCCTTGTATTACAGAAAAGATTAAACTAAAGACTTCAGGTTTGTAATTTTCAAAAAGACAAATCAGTGCAAACTTAATCAACCAACTTCATGATAAGAAGCAAACCACTCTAACCTCTGAAAAGAAAACAAAGTGAAGCTCATTTTATCAGTGCTTCACTTAAAACTCCAATGGAACCAGTATTCATGTGAATGTCAAAATATTTTTGTTATATTTTTGTGAGATAATCTCAAAATCTTTTTTAAAAGGATAAATAAACTGACCATTTTGCTTTGAATTGGTTGGCTAGTTGGGTTGCTTGGAGTGGTAACAAGTGCTAGCTCCCAACCTGTTGCATTTGGCTTACCAAGTTCACTCAAAGCATTTGATGAGGACACAGGATCAGCACCTGCATCAATGTAACATTAATTATTTTATAAAATACGAGACATGCGATGTATAATAAATAGACGGTCAAGATTCCTAATTTTTTTTTTCGAAAGTAGAAAACTCAAATTCACCCGTAAACCACATAGATGCTGTCACTAGATGAAAGAGATAAAGTCCACAGGTTCTTGAGTGATGCTAATCATTGCACAAACTCACAAGACATTTTTGCTATGTCCCATCAGCACTTCAGAAGAGAGGGCAATATAAACCATTTAAACAAGGTGCATTGCATTTCGATATCGTGAATTGGTGGACCAATTAATCCATAACACATGGAAACACTACTCCAAAATGAACTTTTATACTCTACCACACACATGCACTAAAAATTTCTTAATAAACATATATCAATTGATATGTGCAGTACCAGGTGGAACAATTGCAAGAGCAAATGCATTGCTTTCCTCAAGCTCTGCAGCTTTTGGATTTATTTCATTCAGACCCTGCGACAAAAACATAGGGAAACAATACATGAATGAGAACTCAAGAAATCAACTAAAAAAACATGCAGAAAAATGTTAATCTTACCAGTAAATCCCCAATAGCATCATTTGATACTAATGGAGGTTCTACCACCTCTTCCTCAGGTATAGTTTCTACCTCCACATCTATCAGTGTTTTTTCATCATCAACCTTTTCAACTTCTACAGGTACCGAAGGCTCCTCAGGTTCCTTGGGCTCATTCACTGTATACTCCTGTTGGTGAAACAGCATGTTTACCACAAACCCAAAATATAGAGAAGGTGTTGCATTCCATTTCTCATATTTCAAAGGTTATTTCAATACATTTGAATACAGAGGAAAAACTTTTATTCAACCATCTCATTTAAAAGCAAACTCCCACATGGATAAAATTTCTCACCAGTCTCATAGGGACAGAACCTGACTGAGGTGCTTCCTTAACATACTCTTCCATTGTTGCAAGAAAATTTGGAGGGGGCTGATCGATACAGAAAAGTTGTTAGAACCAGCTATGAGCATTCATTAAAATTTTCAGTTTGGTGGAAAAGAGAACCTGTCTTAGTGTTGGAAACTGAAAGTTCCTTGCAAGCTCCAGGCCTTTGCAATGTTCATAAAATTCAGCAAGATTTTCAGCCTGAACAGCCCAAAAATAAATTAAAAACTAGACAAATAACTACAATTAGAACACATAATAAGCCACCCCCATTTGGCACTAAAATCAGTCATTTGCAAAACCTGTTGACCAGCTCTTCTGTATATATTAAGAGCTTTGACTGCATCGTGTTTTGTCATTTCAAAAAACTGTAAGAACATTTTGAATTTATATTAATAGAGGAAAAGTACAAGTAACTAGTCCAAGAGGCAGTTACACGATTGAGTACAAGTTTTACCAGGTCCACAAGATTGATAATTCCATCATTGATTGCACAGTAGATTTTAAAGCTCTCCTTCAAGACCTGCGTGAAAAACAACAATTTTAGGGCTACAAAAAACAAAGGAATACAGCATAAAGTGTTAGTATAATGACCCATGATAGAACATTAGATGTATTATATAGTTTAAATTATAAATAACTTGTAGAGACCATAAGCTTGAAGATCTTGGATACAATATGAAAATAACCCCAAGGAATAGCAAATGCTCTAGTTGTTTATATCAACACTTCAAGAATCATGCACTGCAGACAGGCTTCCAGTTCTGGTCCTCGTTAACAAGAAGAGGAGGGGAGGGGTGGGGTGGGGGTGGGGGCTCCTTTTATTCTATCCCTAGCAAGTCACAAGAACTAGAAAGACAACACCATAACGCTTTAAGAGAATGATTTAGAAAACACAAGGGACTGCAGCTCACTGCACAATCTTACCCTGCCAAAGAGGATAAGAAAGTGCATTGTCACTGGTCAGTACAGTAAAGAAAATCAGCTCATCTGGCAATTGGAATAATTGAAATTTTAATAATATATGCACTGGTTTTTAACTGAAAAATTCCCCAGCATGCAGATTCCAGCAAGTACTTGCGCAAAACATACAGCTGAAAACACTCTTGTAAGAATTACATATTTGAATCATGCATACCAGGGCCAATGCATACTGTACAAGATAATTGTTAAAAGCTCCACCTTCAGGCTGCAAAAATTAGAGGAAGAGAACAGGGAAGCATTATAAAATGAAAGATAATTCAGTGGTTAGGAGATACTAAAGCCACACAAAGAAATCTCAATGTTCCATAACCAAAATTAAGCAAATCTGCTATCCGTATCAACCCTTACCTGGCAACCAAGTAGACGATAGAGAAGCGGCTGCAATGCAGGTAGCTGCTCCAACAGATCCTCTCCATTCAAAAGTCGTGTTTTACTTTGCACCTGTTATAATTAATGGATAGCTAATGCTGTTTCATGATAAAAGCATGATCTAATGCCATGTTAAAATATGATTCCAAATTAATGCACAGCATGGAAGAAACCTTGGTTGCCACAGGTGATGCTTTACTCAAGCGTTCAGCTTCAATGTCATATTTCAAAACCTTAAAACACTCCAATCTTTCCTCTAGAAACAGAGCATAAGTACGAACCCATGCAGAGCAATCCCAGGCTGCATCTCAGAAAAGCAATCTAAAAGGCTATTGATATTCAAAATTCAAAGCTTGTTTACATAAACTGACAAAAACAATATTGAGCAGAGGCTCCATACCCAGTGAACTAGAGTCATCTTTGAAATTGGACATTTGGAGAATATTGCCTCGATGTGAGTAGTTCAAGAGCTCCTCTCGGAATGTAGGATCTCCCTCTCTCAATGTCCTATGAATGACTATCAATGTCTTTATCGCAACCTGCATAAAGACACCCAAATTTCAGGACCCAAGCTCCATCTATTCCCTGTGGGAAATATTTACATTGATGAACTGTCAAGTTACATGGCACAGCAGTGCTTAGATCAAAACTCATTTATACTAGTTCAAATGCTCTCCTATAATCTAAGAATCAATCCTACATGGAAAAAAAGAAGCAATAATTAATCAAAATTAAGAAATTTAAAAGAGAGAGAAATATTACAATCCAGTCCTGCGTCTTGGCTAATCTCTTAGAAAGTGCATGAATGCAGTATGCCACATCTGCTCGAGGTCTTATTACTGATGTTGCCGAAAATATTTCTGTAAGTCACCAGCAAAACCAAAGAATAACTTTAATAAAACAGAGAAAACAAAAAACAAAATAAACCGTTCAAAAGCATGGTTATCCATTCAGATCAAAATCTTAAACACCCCACATCAAGATAGAAACTTACTTCTAACATGACGTTCCTTAGGAGGGAATTCAACATGATTGGTAGCCTTTACAATGGCAATATCCAATTCCTTCCATTTGAAATCCAAAAAAGAAACATTCCATAATCACACAAAAAATGAGATGAAAAAAGAAACATTCCATAATCACACAAAAAATGAGATGAACACATTAAACAAAAATTGATAAAGAATCCAAAAATCTCACCTTGTATTCACTATTGACCTTTGCAAGGCCAACTTTTGTTGTATCCTTAAGAGCCCCATAAGCTTTTCTAAAACTTGTAAACGTTGCCATTTATCAAAACTTTTTACTATAAATTTTTAATTTTGTTTTTTTTTAAAAAAAAAGATTTCAAAAAGACGAAAAGGAGAGAAATAGAACCAGAGAAAATCCAGAAAAAAATTAAAATAACAGAGAGACCTGTCTCCTGCTTTCTCTGTTAATCTCCACAATGCAGCAAAAAGGGATTTTTGATGTGGACAAAATGTTCGATGATTAGATTCCTAATAATTAAGGAATTTGATCATTTTAAGGTGGGGTGATTTATTTTAGTTTCCTTCCTTTTTTTCTACCATAGAAAAGGGCGGGTGATGTAACTTGTGAAATTACATAAATGACCATTGTTGTTTGATTTTTTGGGGCTTTAAGGTATGGCCTGTCTGGTCATTAAGTTGGTCCAACGTGGGGAACTATACTTCGATAAGCTGGCAATGCCTCCTGTTGTTCCCAAGGTATTAGTGTGCTGTTTCGGAATTGTCTTGATGTATTCGTGATAAAAAAAATTAAAAATAGTAAAAATATTTCTTTAACATATTTTTAAATAAAAAATAATCATTACTAAGCACGGAATTGCTACAGATTCGAAAAAAAATATAGAATCGAATGACACAAATCCCACGATGGGGTTTGACTTTTAGTTCATAATAATTTACTAATTTTCATTTGTAAGCAGTCATGAGAATGTATATTTAATAATGGGGCATTAGAAAAAGATAAGTCGTCTTCTTTTCCCAATTTAAGGGCTATTTGACATCTTATTTTTTTATTTTTATCTTTTACTTTATATTAAAAAAAAATTAATATTTTTAGATTATTTTGATATGTTGATGTTAAAAATGATTTTTTTTAAAAAAAAATATCATTTTGATGCATTTCTAAACAATAAACACTTTTAAAATCAACTACAATCACACTTACAAACAGTCTATTAATCATTTTGAGGCAATCCCTGATTTCTAGCCTTTTCATTTGTTATCTTAATGGGTTTAGATTATTTGTTATCATTTTTAATATGATGGTCATGAGAGACTTGTATAACCATTAACTTTAGAACTCGTATGATTAGTCAAGATGCGTGCAAACTGACCCGAACACCCATGTTAATAAGAAAAAACGATCAACAATTAACCACTTAATCCACATATCAAAATCTCAATTTCAATACATAAATGGTTATGGCTTGCTAAGACAAGTCCATAAATGATAATAAGTATAATTGTATATATATTTTTTCACAAAAAAGGGGCAAGAAGAAACTTAATAAATTTATAGGCTTTTCCATGACCGGTAATGGATTAAGCTACACTAATGAGTTGTATTAATGTTACCTTTTTGATGATTGAGTTAACTTTTCAAGTATTTGTTGTTCAAGGGATAAACAAGTAAAAAGTTATTTTAAAAATAAAAGGGATAATTTTTTATATGTAACAAAGAGATGAATGCTCTTACATCTTACAAAAACTTGTCTCGTGACTTATCTGGTAGGAAATAGTGTATTGACTAAGCAATATCAATCTTTGGGGAAAAAGAATTTCTTCAATTGTATAATATAAGAAAAGACAATTCCTAATGAACATGAGCAATTGATTGAAAAATACAGTACAAAAGCACAAAGAATTTAATGATTTAGAAGAGAGATTTAAAAAATTCTTTTAAAAAATAAAAGTAAAGAGATACCTAATATGAGAAAGAATTACTAACTGAGAATGAAAAAAATGAATATGTTGTTTTCTAATTTGAATAAATTGAAAAGGATAAGGATAATTATAGAATTTAGAGTTTCCTAAAATATTTTTAAAAAACATTATCTTTAGAAATATATTTTTCTTGTTATAAAAAATACTTTAAAATTGTTATTTTCCTGTTAAGAAACCATCTCACCTAAAAATTTAAGATGTTAGGTAAAATTCTAGTATATAATTTATATTATTCTCTAACATCCTCCTTAAGTAAAAATTTTTTGGGTTTGAAATTTACACACATGTCCAAACTATCTTGTGATTAATTTTTATCAAATAGAATAAGAGTGATGAAATTTGAATTCATGACCCCTAGATCAACAAGATTTTGATATCATTAATGCTTCCTTAGCATTTCACGTAAAAGGTTAAGCTGCTAAGTAAGATCTCAGTATATTATTTATATTATTTTCTAACACCTTTTCCATTCATGTAATCAATCATTTTTTTCTTCTCTCTCTATATCTCTTTAAGTTTTAATACAATTGAAAGTATATATTTAATTAAATTTTGGTATGAAAAATTGTATAAGAAAACTCAAATCAATAATTTACCTTTTGTCTTCTTTAATTTCGTGAACCCGACTAAAAATTTATTTTTTTAAATATATTAAAATAATATATTTTTATTTTCAGAACTAATATATTAAAATAATTCTAAACATAAAATAATTATTTTAAAATTATAAAAAAATATTTTATTTTTAAAACACTGTACAGTCACAATATCAAACACACCTTTCATACCCCGGATTTTATCCTCAATACATTTCTCTACGTTAAAAAAAAAAAAATCAGATTCCCAAATTTAAAAAATTAGGGTTAGGGTTTCGTCCAACCCTCAAATCAACACTCAATCAAATGACACTAAGGAAGTTCTACAACGAAATTAAGGGCTTGAAAATGAAGGAGTTTCCCAATCATGTGAAGCCCATGCTGTCACTTGATTACGTGAAGAAATCAGTGCAAAGAGGAATGGATAATTACCATGCTAAGTATATTGAAACAAGCTCAGTTGATCCAGTTTACCATGTATGCTTTGGTGGCATGGTTTTTTCTTACTTTCTTGCTCTACCTGAGGAACGCCGTCATCTTGAGCACCAGCAACATGCTAAGGAGCATGGTGGGCATTAGGGAGGAACAGTTTTTATCGGTGTTTTGATTGAAGGTATCGTTTTTGTGGTGTACTTTGATTTTTTTTTATGGGTTCTGTGTATTTGGATTGAATTTGATTGATTGATTGATGGCATAGATTGTTGGGTTTTGTTAGTGAGGATGTTGAAGCTAAAAAGGGCTGAGTTGGGGTGGTATGTAGAAAGGTATTGGGTCCCTATTGATCAGGGGTAGATTCCTTCGATGATTTTATTGATGTTTTTTGTTAAATTATTATTATTAATTTGATGTGCCAAGGCATGTGTTGGTAGTTAGTTGAGATTTTTTGTAGTATAATTGGTGATTTTGCTGGTAGTTTTTGTATGGTCTTAATTTAATTTAATTATAGATAGTTTTTTGTGGGTTTCATTGTGGTTAATCTAGGGATTTTGTTTGTTTAGTTTTATCCGAGAGAATGTGGTGGATAATGTGTTGAATTTGTGCTTTGGGATTTTGATTTGGTGAGATTACTGTAATGTGTGATAGTTTGTGTTGCTTGGTTGTTCTCCTTTCCTCTTGCTACTCCTACTAAATGAATCCTGGTTTTTGGATTTTACTGGACTTTGACCTTTTCATTTTGGTAATTTTGATTGGGTTAAATCTTTGGCTTTGCATATCATTTTGTCATTTTAGGTCAAGCAGGGTAAAAAGCAAGAAGTGATTTGATTAGTAGGAGTTGTTAGAGTGGATGCAAAATCTAATGGTGTTTAACAATTGTTTGTTCATTTGGATGACTGAAGGAACATGTACAAGAATGTTGAGGATGAGGAGGGGTGGGTGGAAAGGAGCATGGTGGGAATTACTTGAGTATACAGAATCATATTGTGAATTCTGTGGTCGACAGTAATGTTTATTGAATTTTATCTGCATTTTCTGCTACGTACAATCTTAGTTCATGATCCAAAGTTTGATATGATATTTTATGAATGCTGACTCTCTTAATGTTTTCTCTTGCTTACTAATCCTATAGTATTCCAGAGTCTTGGCTATGTAGTTTCATGGACCTTTCTTCTTCTAGACTTTATGCCCTGCTTGTATTACTTGTTAAAATCAGAAGGCTGGAAGAACTGAAAAGGGATTATGGGGGAATTAAAAATTCAGTTTGTATTATGCCAAAAGCTGCCGGATCATTTTATGGTATCTATCCTCTACGTGGTCTAATGTCATAGAAGTCATCCTTCTTCACAAACCTATAGCTCAAAGTACAATTGGACATCTTGATGGTCTTCCTTTCTTTTTACCACCCCTTGCATTATAAAGTGCCCAACTTTGTAAATTGGTGTCTCTGAATCAGTGTGTGTGTGTGTCTGTGTGTACTCATTCATGTATAAATTTATTATGTGCATACGCACACCATTTTACAATTGACAACCATACCACTGAAGCAGTTGCTAATACTCTGTTTCTACTGTTCTACGTGCTGAAGTTATGTGGTCATGTGATGCACGCATGACACACCTTATTCTTTCTCTCTTTCTTTTAGTTTGTGAAAACCAATAAGTTCTTTTGATACTAAGTATTTCTTTTAATGCTTAGGATTCACAGATAGGCCGTTATCAAAAGACAATAAGTTCTTTTTCATGCTCTTCGCTAAGAAGAATTGTGTATGAAGGTGGGTTCCAATAGTCATTGTCTTGATGCCTAGACATGAGTCTAGCTTATGGTAGCAGTTTGGGTGGCCTCATCCTTACTGTTCAGTTATGCTAGGTGGTGGTGGTGGAACAATAAAATAACTCTAATACTGTTTCTCTCTCGGAATGGATCTCACTGTCTTCACATCCTCTCTCCTTTCTTACATTGAATGAAAAATATCTGAATGGTTTAGGTCAATGAAACTTTAACTGTGAGCAATAGGATTTTTTTTTGGTACTTTTTTTCCTTTTATTTTCTTTTTGATTGAAACAGGATGCTGTGTAGTTTTTGCGAGGGGCAATATAAATCTGTACTCAGAACTAGTACATTTCTTTTTGATATCGAAATTATTATAGTTATTTAATGAGTGTTGCCATACTTCTCAATCATAAGAAAACCATGTTTTATGAAATTCTTCTTGAATTGTTTGTATATTGTTATTTTTCAGAAATCTTTGGAGCTGAGTCTTAGTGTGCTCATTTGTGCTACATTTCCTCAACTATTGTGGGCTCGAGATCAGCTGTGCTGTGCTGCTTAAAATCTCATTAAATGAACCGCAACTCTTAACAATCAAACTTGATTTGGATTGTTTTTCTACCTGTGGGTGTTTGTGTCCATGTCTCTTTTTATGAAGGTCATCATCATGTTTTATGGAATTGACATTTTTGCTTCTCTTTGCAGGATTTGGTGAGCCTTCTGGGATTTCCTTTGGTGACAATTTATTTGCTTGGTATTTTGTGGTATTTCTGGGTACTGTAGGCAGGAAGATACTGTCTTGCCATTGGCTGGCAGCCTGAAATGATGAAATGAATTAAATATGACGCGTTGAATTTATTACTTTAGTGATCTATTGTTAAAATGGATGGATGGATGGTTATAAAAGAAACAACTGTGTTTTTGTTCCCTTTTATTATAACCACATTATCAAAGACGGGTTCATTTTAATTTCCAATTTAGGATGTGCAATTTGACTGCGTTACACATAGATACCTCCAATTTCAAGCGGCTGGAGCTAATTTCGTGTTGGTGTTGTGGCAACGTGCTTTTATAACTTATTTTTTTAAAATTTATGTTTAATAACAGTACATTAAAATAATCTGCAAATAAAAAAAATGAATAAAAAAAATTCATGAAAAGCAAAAATAAATTAGGTATTAAACTTGCGTTTTGTTGTCTCTCTTTCACTTTCTAAAGTGAAGTGTTTCAAGAAGATTACCTGGTCTAAATTCTTAGAACTAAGTGGTTGAAAAAAATATCTTGGAACTGTGGATGGATTCTGCGAGGGTAAGCCGCCGCTCCCCTCAGTAAGAGCCTGAGGAAATTCAAACTGGATTTTTTAATTATACTCTTTTATATAATTAAACTAGGAGGTTTTCCTCTTGAAAAATAATTTTACATTATCTTAATTTCCTTGAAGTTATGGCTATCCATATAATCAATCATGAAAGAACAGTCATTAATGCCTTCCTTTGCCGCTCTTAACGCAAACTTACCAGCTTTGGAATCATTGGTGCAAGGGCTGGTTTCTCTTTTTATAGGAAGAAGTGCATCTTCAGTGATTTTCACTGGTTATGCACAGTGTGATGGAATTTCTGTTTAAAACTTCAAACTATATCAGTTATGGCAAGTTTAATCTATATTTGATCTGCAATGCTGTGGTAATAATGTATTTTTGAACTTACAGGTCAAATTTAGGAAAAGGCAAGAAAGAAAAAACAAGGGTCAAGAAAAATATATGGATGGGATGTACGACTAGACTTTACTTTTCTTCTTCGACCTCCTGCGAATTAGTATCTTGGTATTCTTATTGAAGGTTAATAGGATTCCCTGGAATTTATTATGAAGTAGCTTGCAGGAAAACCTTTCTCCACATCATGATTGGAGGGGGTGTGACAGCGATATATAGCTAAAGCAGGCATTTGATAGATGCCTATGTTTTGGACTAATGATTTTCCCCAAGAAACATGAGTGATGAAAAGACCCAGCACCTATTCTATTTAGCTCTTAAAATCATGCTAATGGAAACTACTGATGCAGAGTTTACATTTTATTTTTGGTGCTGTCGGTTCCTTAGGCGGTAGTTCAGAATAATTTATCTAATGCAATGTTAATTATCAGGCGGTGTTCGGAAAGGATGCTCCTGCACATGAGCAAGCCAGCGAAGATGAAGATTGGGGTCCTGGCAAAAGAAAGCGACGGGAGAAGGAGTCAGATGCAGCCAGCACCCTTATGACACTGTGAAAGTATAAGAAGAAATTGTAAAAATGATGAGACCATTAAAGGGATGATGAAGTTCCCCCATCAAACTCGACGGCCAATTTCCAGGCTCCCCCCCGATGCAGTTGAGGTAGTAGTTTCCTCCACTCCACACATGATGTGTCTTGCCAGACAATTTTTATGTTCTCTCTCTCTCTCTTAAGTATTGCTTAGTAATTTAATTTGGTAAGTTGCACAAGTTATCTTTGCCTTTTCATGAACTTCCATCTAGAACTGCCAAGGAGAATCTGTCAAAAGAATTGGGCCTTGAACCTGGGAAGGTAACAACTTAAGCTACTGAATCAATGCATAATTATTCCTTGAAATACTTACAGAACTACTATAGAATCAGTGTTTCCTTTTCATCTGTAAGAGAGTAAAGCGTTACTTCGGTGTTGTAGTACTTTATATCGTCCACTGGGATTACTCTTTCACAACATGTTAGCTCTTCATTTCTTCCAAGTCCCAGTTATTTACACAGAAGTTGTGATTTCAGGTTGGCAAATGGTTCAAGAATTCCCGTTATTTAGCTCTTAAGTTTTGGAAGGTGAGTTGGTACTTCATGTACATTAAATGCAAAAGTTATATTTTGTTGCAGTTAGTATTCAAAGCTCTGCTATGGATTTTCATGACTCTTTCTAAGCCAGGTATTTTGAACTGTTAATACAAATTGATACTCTAGTTAATATTTTGACCTTGATGTTTCTCAAATACAAATAACATAAATGTTTCTCAAATACAAGTAATGTCATTAGAACTGACGAAAGAATAATTCATTTCTCCTCAATGCTTATCAGCCACTAAGTTAAAAGTGCAAGTTCCATATCAACATGCGACGCATACTTCGCAGTTATCATGTTCATGTGATTATTTGAGAGTCAAAACTTTCAAATCTTTTCTCTTAAGGTATTTCTATGTGTTTCAGTTTTGTGTATGACAATTCCCTTCCACAACAGGTAGAGAAAGTAGACCAACTCCATAATACTAGTTCCAAAGTCTCTGCTGAACCCACATTAAATGTCATGGGGAACGACCCTTCTGATCTTTCACTGGATTCTTGGGCATAAACTGAGTTATGTATCCCAATGAATTTGAAAGAGATCCTTCAGAGGAAGAAGCCAAAGTCAATAAGCAGAAATTTAAGGAAAAATGAACAGAAAAGAGGTTCATATGAATCACCTACTAAAAGAAACGAGGTATTCTTTATCAGAAGTACTTGGTTATTTTCTTCATTTATTTTTTCTTCAGGCCCCAATCGTGTGATCTCTTTAGCAGTCTATTTTGCTTCTCTGGTTGCACTGTGATTAAAAACAAAGAAGTCTTGAGTGATTTGTATTTTCTTGTGGGCAATGGTTGGTGTGTGTGTGAAGTTGGCGTTGGGAGGCTATGCATTAATATGGGAAAAGATACCCTCAGAGTTATTGATGCACCTGATGCTTCCATTCCCTATATTTGGACACTGAGTTCTTATTTATTAATGCTTCACATTTGTTAGCTTGTATCACTTTCACACATTATTATTTGTATATTTCTCATACACACTACGGAGTGAACATTGATTTTGTAAAATAAAAATTTATTGGTAGTTAAAAATAAACATTAAAAGAATAAGAGCTATATTTAACAAACAAGACTAAACAGACCCGGATCTAATATGGGCACAAAGAATTTCAATTTGCTCCCTATAATTTTCATTTTATCTATTTATTTGGTCATCGGAGCATTTCACATTTCAGTCCAAAACATCATTTCTTTTGCATTTCAATTGAAATTCTAGGTAATTTACACTCGTAATTTCGATTTGACAACCAAGACTCTTTTGAAGTCCTCGGAAACTAGTCGCATGAATACAATGATTTGTGACCTTGCTGTCATTTTTTATATTTGCTAAAATGCGGTTGAGAATATATGCCCAAATTAAAGATTTACTTGTTGAACTTAATAGGTGTTTGAAAATGTGACATTCATTACTTTTAAAGTGCTTTTACACACACAAATGCATTGGAATAATTTTTTTTTAACAATATTTTTTATATTAACATATTAAACAGTTTAAAAATATATAAAAAATTTAAAAATATATATTAAAAAAAATCATGAAACTCGGGCTAACTGGAACAATGTTTGTCTCAAGGATAGGATTTGTCCATCCATAGAATTATATTTTTATTAAAACATATATACCCAGGAAGATTTTCTTGCTGGTCTTCTGCAAAAGAACAGCAGTTACAAGCGCAGTCACTTCACTTTCATAACCCCCAACATATCCACTGTACCCTGTCTCTTCATTTACCTCTGATTTTTCATCAGTTACATCATCAACCTATTACACATATTTAGATGAGGTCCCTCTCCTACAAAATGCACCCATATTATCCTCAGATTATCGAAGTTAATGGGTTTGAAGGGGAGAAAACTAGAATGACTACACAAATGAGGTTTACATGGAAGGAAGTGATTGGCATAATTAATATCCTATGATTAATGAAATTTCCTATCGGGACATACAAGCAGGCTCAACCACAGGCTCACATATATCATATTTGATCATTTAAGGAAAAAAAATCTAATGTACAAATAATTTTGTTTCGGTTATGATGTGAATACTAACTCCAAAATTCAGCTATGGATTTCTGTGAGAAAGAATGTACAAAGCAAGCTGTATGGATAACACTTCTTTGAAATCATCAAGCAGTTTTTGCTCATTCTTGGAATTTTGCAAATATAACTCCTTTCAATCATCCATTGGATCGCCATTGCTGGCACGCCTCAATTTCTGCCGTTTAGCTGCTATTCGGGGCCTCAGCTGCACAGTAAATGACATGTTAACAAATGAAGATAAAGATATTTGCGTGTCCTTGACCAAAAGAAATGCCAGGGATCCTAAAACAAGCACTTAGATGAACTATGTAATAAGTTTTGACAAATTACAGTCAGTTTTATTCCACTTTTGTTAATTGAACCACCAAAACCATGCTCAATGATAATACTCAAGGTTCTCTACCATCTCTAACCACGTGTCTGCTCTGAACAGAAGAGTAATTAGGATAAAAGATTTGACCCTTCATCACAGCCTAGGCAGTGTATTCTTGGAAAAAAGTAGGGCAAACAAGTTCAAATAACAATGACCAAGTCGCAAGTGCTAAAACTCTAAAACCATGAAATATCGTCCAAAACATACCATCTGGATATACTTTATTTGCTTCATAACTTCATCAGTCTCCAGCTCCTGAGGCAGATGCATGTAACAAAATTTGGTTACGATAAAATATGAGGTATATGTTAAATATAGCTTCAGAATATTCAATAATCTCCACAAACATGTACTTATAATGAAAGTGATAAAGATGGTAGGGACCCAAAAACAATTTGTTTGCTACATAGAAAGTCCATGATTCAAAAGATATCGCATAACAGCCTAATTCACCTGAGGTGCAGTACAGTCAGCATGCATTGGATCCCAGAAGACACAGCAGAAACATTCCCAGTCAGCAGTTTGGACTTCAAAAAGAGGAGCCCTGTTACATCAGCAACATTCTAGAACTTAATCCTCTCAAGCTTAAGTGGAAAAGGATAAATATTAGATCTATCAGATCAATTATGACTTGGTGGATTGTCTATGGGAAAGAGTTAGCAAACTAATTTATTTTGGATCTCTCGCAAAGCTACAGCCAATGACATGATATAGATAATTGAATCGATTCCACTTTAATCTCCTACTTGGAATGGCATTTTGAACCAGCAGCACAAAAAAAGGGCAGATGATACAAAATGTTCACTACGATGCATCAATGATATGAAAGGACTTGCCAAGCTTCATACTTGTCAATACCAATTAAGATGAGAAAATTAACATAATACCCGCATTTTGTTCCTGAAATTGCAAGACTAAGATAGAAACAAATAAATGCCAAAATAAATAAGTTCAGCGCTGGAGGATTTAGTTGAACAATATGAATTAAGGAGATTAAACATTCATGTTTTACTTTACTACCTTGTTTAAATTGAGTGAGCAGTAATTCTTGCTCATATTTCATAATATGTCCACTTAGTGAACGTTTTTACACAATATATGAACTGCTAAAAACTTCTGGCTAGGGATGTTCACGGTCCATGATAGTTCGGTTTGGGCCAAACAACCAACCAAACAGAGATACACTAGTTTTAAAGAATATGAACCGAACCAAAAACCAGTTCAGTCCAGTCAAGGCCCTTTTTTTGGTATAAAATCAGGAAACCTAATCCCAACAGATTGGATTATCATGCAGATGGACCGAGTTTCATGAGATTGAACACAAGAGAAGTACAAACAGCAAGGACCCTGCTTCTTCAAAGATCAAGCAGGACTATTCATGGACCGTGCTTATTGGATTCATGAACACAAGAAACATCAATAGCAAACATAGTAATAACTCAAACCTATTTGCTGGCCTTTTGGTGGAATAACTCTCCAGGGGAATTGAATTTCAACACAATCAGAGTATAAATTATTTGTCACAAGGAAATTCTACCTAAATTAATAGCTTTTTTAAAAGCATTGAAGAGCCATCATTTTCAAGCATTAGATGATAACAAATCCTCAAGAAAAAAAAGAAGCTACAAACCTTGCAAATCTAGCAAACAGCAAATTCTAAAAAAAAATTACCTTTTAGATAAGTCTTCAATCAAGAGGAGGGAAGGAGAGAGAGAAGTCAGTGGGAGATGGAGAGGTGAGAGAGAGAGATCAGGGGGAGGTGGGTTTGGTTCGATTACTGTGAAGTTAGGAAGAGAAGTTGCTTACAGTCTAATGTTATTCCTTAATTGCATATTGGTTGAGATTTATGAGAGATATTGCAAATGTAGATGAAAGAGGGATTATGGGATATGGGTAGATGCAGAAGGAAAAGGAAGAGAAATGATTTCTCTGGTTGGCAACTGTTTTTTTTTCTTTTTTCTTTTCTTTTCTTTTTTTTTTTTTTGGGGGGGGGGGAGGTTAACTAGTAGTATTTAATATTAAACTCGGTTTAACGGTTTCGGTTTCAGTTTCGGTTTCAGTTTTAAAAAATGGTTTAATTAGTTTTTCTTCTCAGTTCCATGTTTTCGGTATTCCAATTGATTAGCTTTTTTTAACACCCCTGCTTACAGCTACAAAGAGATTAAACATTGACACTTGATAGTTGAATTCTTCAAACTGTTTATTGTGTTTGCAAACAAATGTTTTTACAAAATTTCGCTACCAAGGCTGCAAGGCTAAAACCTTCAAGTAGACGGGACAAGTGTTGAGAGTTGTATAGAAGTCCTAGTACAGGTTTTTATTGTGCATTGGATTCTCCCATCAATGACTAAAACATTTGAATTTGAGGCTGTCTAAGCAGGTTAATTAACAAAAAAACAAGAGCAATATAACCCGAGAGAGGAGATCATTATTTGGTTTACCTGCGCCACTTTCCACATGTAGTTACATTGCCACCACCTGCTGCATCATCTATAACCTGTCTACACTGAAGCCAATTGCCTATAGATCCAAGTTTAGAAGACTTGTTGGACTTCAACTCCTGCACAAGGGGATGTTTCAGAGCTCTCAAAACACCGAGAAATCTGCTGCTAAACTGACAAACTTGAACTAATAAACAATTTGAAGACTTACGAACAAACTGACAAAGTATGATGGCTCCAATACCACAGGTTTGCCAATACTGTCAACGTCACTACATGAAAATCAAAATAACAGATGATGTTAGAAGTGACAAGTCTAGGACATCCTGGTGATAATTAGAAACAGTCTTGTATCATTCTTAAATTTTTAAAAGGAAAGTCATACTGCAAGGAAAAAAGAAAAATGAAAGCAAATAATATGGAGGAGAGGACAAGGAAAAGAGCACTGAAAACATTTGTGTCTGACACAAGCCAACGTACTGTGCCCCAGTACAGACCGAAGGATCAAAGAAACACAGCCGTTTCATGGAATAATTCCTGTACCTGCCTGTATACCTTCCATGGAATTAAACCTACAATTTCTTTGCCTTTTAACCTACAATTGTCTGACCCACAAACTATTAACTGCTACCTTTTGTTCTTCCAGCATATTAAACATAGATGATCTGAAAATGGGTACTTATAGTTGCACACTAAAGAAATATGACATTTTGCTTTAATGAAGCCAAATAATTCCCACTTTCCTCTGCATTTAGGTCCAAAAACTGTGAGGCTATTGCCTCCAAAAAATTAGCTTCAGGCTGTTTAGCAGTGATAGCAACCAAAAAGATTACTAAAGAGTCGACTCTCTCCCTTCAAAACATGCATTCCTCAAAGAGCCATAATCGATTCAAAATACAAATCATGGGGCCACTTGTTGTTCATCAACACGCTGAAGAAAAGAGACTGAATCTATTCAGTCTGCGTCTGCAAAATGGCTGCTATGTTTGATCCTACCAAGCTACTAGTGCCTATGCTACTAAGTGAAAAGAGGCATAGAAGATCCATCTGTACACCATGGGATGCATCAAGCTTGATAACATCTCAAAAATAAAGATTTATTGCATGACCAAAGTCTTTAGCAAAAGAACAATAGAATGTAACATTTTTAATAAATGTTAAAAAAGCAATTCTTGGACAAAGTCATTGCTCTCCCTAGCCTGTTAAATCTTGTAATGTTTCCAGCAAGACTCGCAGACACTTGTGTTTCTAGGATCAAGAAGAAACAGCAATGGATTGCACAAAAGAACATGGGCATCAGGCTTAATGATCTCATTCTTGAAAATGTTGGAACAATCCAAGACCATCAGCATCAGGCTTATTTCCTTTCAGCATAATAGTACCTACTTTCTCCTTCAGAAAAATTCTCTGCAAAAAACTTATACAATCTCTACAAATAAATCAGATAAACATGTTTGTATGATGAAGTGTTACTCCAACAATAAAAAATGAAATGGATATGAATGCTAACAGGAGGGTCTAGGGTTTATAAGATTAGATTGCACACAATTCAGTCTAGATATTTACACCAGCAATAAAAAATTAAGAGGATAAGCAAAACAACATACTTGATAACTGGACCTGACCAATCTGGAACTTCTACTTGAAAACCTTTTCCAACACGAACATCACCAGTATATGGGTCAGTATCTCTCAACATCAATGCTATAGGATTTGATTCACCAACAGATGAAGCATCTCTACATCTGCCCATGTCACCAATTTTATTTAGAGATATTCTGGAAATTGTCTCCTTGGGAATTATCCATTTCTTCTTCCAGCAAGAACGACACAACCATTCATCAACTGGTATTCTTTTTACACGAGGATTGCAGCAAGATACATGAAATGAATCTTCACAATTATCACAAATTAGCATCTTTGCAGGGGATCCCTTGTGAAAACATTTTTTGCATGGCCGAGAAATGCTGCTACAGCTACCACTACCATCACCAATACTTTTAGCAGAAGCACGGGTTTTGCCAGGCCAAACTCCCTCAAAAGCCCCCTGCCTTCTGAGTATAGAGACACACTGATCCTTTTCAAACTGATCTTCCCCTGCGACCTCTGCTGCCACTGCACTGGATGAAGAGCACTCACCATTATCATCCTCTTCAGTCTTTGTAGAAGCTGAAACAAGCTCCATATTTGACTTCGATGATGAGCAACTATCATTTATACTGTCAATCTCAATGATTTTTGGCCTGCTTTTTTTTGTAGCTTCATCAGAAATCAGGTCTTCAACGAGTGAACATCCACTGCTAGATTCTGATTTTGAAATGTGGGTCTCTCCATAGCATACTAGAGGAGGCATGGGAAGTGCTCCGCCAGTTCCCCTTTCATACTGATCTTGAGAAACTACACGTGCCTCCTCAATAGCAAGTGAAGGACCATCAGAACTGATGACTGAAAGGCAATCTTCTCTGCTTCTCTTTGTGATTCCAGGGACCTGTGCTGACAAAAAGGTAACAGAGTTTCCTCGTAGCTTCCTTCTTCTGTATACATGATTACGTGCAGAAATCTCAAACATTGTACTTGAAGTTGGTAGCTGAAGACTTCCTTGTAAACTTAATCGGCATGGAGAATAATCACTGTTGTCTACTATAGGAGGAGGCATAAGAGCTCCACCAGTTCCCCTTTCATGTTGATCTTGAGAAACTACATGTGCCTCCTCAACTGCAGGCGAAGGACCATCAGAACTGATGACTGAAAGGCAATCTTCTCTGCTTCTCTTTGTGAGTCCAGGGACCTGTGCTGACAAAAAGGTAATAGAGTTTCCTTGCAACCTCCTTCTGCAGCGCATGCAATTATGAGCAGAAATTTCAGACATTGTACTGCCAGTTTGTAGCTGACTTCTTTGTAAACATAATTGGCATGGTGAATCGTCTCTATTGTATACTGAAGGAGGCATAAGGGCGGCACCATGCTCATGTTGAGAAATTACGCATTGCTCCTTACAAGCAGCTGAAGGACTATCGGAACTGATTAAAGAAAGACAATCCTCTCCACTTCTCTTTGCCATTGCAGGGGCCTGTTCTGATAAAAAGCTAGCAGAGTTTCCCTGCAGCTTCTTTCTGCTGTATACAAAATTACATGCAGAACTTTTAGACATTGTACTGACAGCGGGTAGCTGAGGACTTCTTTGTGAACTTAATGGATATGGAGAATCAGCTCTTTTGTATACTGGAGGATGATGTGTAAGGGCAGCTCCATGCACATGTATAGAGATTAGGCGCCGTTCCTTCTGTGCAGCTGAAGGACCATCAGAACTGATCACAGAAAGACAATCCTCTCCACTTCTCTTTTCCATTGCAGATGAAAAGGAAACAGGGTTTTGTCGTGGCTTTGTTTTCCCAAAAACAAAATTAGGGGCAGCACTTTCAGAAACTGAACTGACAGGTGCAAGTTGAGTACTTCTTCCAAAGGAAAAGGGGCATGAATATTCAACACCATTGCATAATATAGGACGCATGAGAGGGACTCTAATAGTTTCGGTTTCATGCTCATCTTCAGAAACTACACAGTGCTCCTTAACTGCAACTGAAGGACCATCAGAATTGATGCCACAAGGACAAACCTCTCCACTTCTCTTTGTGATTGCTGATAAAAATTCAATAGAGTTTCCTTGTAACTTCCTTCTACTATATACAAAATTAGGTTCTGAACTTTCAGACATTTTCGTGATGGTTGGTGGACGAGGACCTCTCAGAAAACTTAACAGGCATGAATAGTTGTTACTCTCCCTTTCCTCGGTGATTGAATCATATCTTTACGGCAATTATGGCAGTGTTCATGACATTTTGAGCACATCTGCCAAATTTCAGTACCAGGCATCCAGTCACAAAATAAATTCCGTTTCCCTTGGTCAGATACAAGAAATGGAATAGATTCAATTGAAGTAGGAAAGGAACTCTGTATCAACATTTTCACCTGAAAAACTCAGCCAATATCCGGCTGATGTGAGTTTTTTTTCACTCCAAATCAAAGCCACTGCTTAGCAACCTCCTATGATGCAAACTTGTGATTGATACCGACCATAAAAATGTTCCCCCTTTGCTTACTGCAGAAATGGTACTGATAATTTTCCAAATCTAAAACAGCAAAGAGGCAAACATTAGACAGCACAAAGCTGAAGAAGTTCACAGTGTTACTCGTAGAAGTATCAACAAAACATTTGAACTTCTAATAACATTCACTATTCACCACAAAGCTTATCAGCATGGTTTAATGACAAGACAACCTTGAGAAAAAAAGCCCGTCCCCTGATTCTTAGGATTGTTAGAGCATAGAACACATTGACCATCAAGATATGATGCCTTATAGCCTCCTTAATTGCACTAGATCATTAGTGCTCATCTTACTGAGAACCACTTGAGACTGTTTAAGGGCTTTTCCGAAGGGGGTATGGAAGGAGAGAGGTCTTCCAATAGTTTTTCTTTCTTTTTTGGTGGGTCAGATGGAAGAGATGCAAGAATTTTAAGAAATCAATCACATTATGATCAGCAACCATGGTCGGAGTGTTTTTCTAGGCTTCCTAATTTTATCCTACATATAGATCTAGGTAATTTTTATCTTTCATTTTAGAAAGATGCTTACTTTATTCATGTTCTTCCTCAATAATTTTTTCCTTCACCCAAAGATTAAAGGGTATAAAAAATGTTTTGCATATATAAAGAGAAGAATATATCCCACATAACATTATGGAAATTTGTCAGATTACTGTACGAAACTAAGAGCTCTCTAATCATCAACTTTCCAAAAGACAAACTAAACAGTACCATCGGTTGCCAAATTTTAGGGTTTATAACATGTGTTCAAGTAGACATTCATGGGTGGACACAAAAAAACTCCAGCTTCATCACAAAGGAGAAAACCCAAGCTTCCCAAAGACAACAGCAAAAATCATCCAAATAACTAACAAAACTTATAGAATAAACCATAAAAAGAAACCCTGAACACATCTTCCCTTACCCACAAAAGATAACAAAAGACATCCTTAAATCACAACTATCAAATCTAACCCATCAAAACCTAAACCCAACACCAACTAGAGCTTCAAAAACCAATTAAAATCTTATTAACTAAGTTTGAAGTACTTATTCTAACAATGCTAAGGGATTTCTTTAAAATTAATAATGGGCTTGTCAGTTCCTTCTTGAAGACTGAAAATAAAATGACCTGAGTTCTTTATCAGGTTTCTAAAACTCCTAGAATTCAATTCACAATTTTCTATATTATTCTTCCTGATTCTTTCGCACAAAGTTAAA
Organism: Salix exigua; assembly: GCA_032356905.1. Taxonomy (NCBI): domain Eukaryota; kingdom Viridiplantae; phylum Streptophyta; class Magnoliopsida; order Malpighiales; family Salicaceae; genus Salix; species Salix exigua. Next base: position 4,156,467 of record CM063593.1, on the reverse strand, counting down.
AAATCTTCAAAATAACATGTAGATATCCATTCAATAATAGCTGTAAATGCCCTACAAACATTAACATTCAGATATCTGAAACCACAAAGCAATTAAAAAAAAATCAAAACCCAGAAAGCAAAAAGGACAAGAAAGTTATACCTGATCGCCAAAAGCCTTCCAACAATGAGGAAACGGCTAAGCAATGAGCCTCTTTATAAGAAACTGGCCACGACACAAAACCCCTCTTTATCTCTCTAAAACTGAAAACTCCCCCTCCTCTCTCCCTTTTATAAAACTCTGACCCTTTTTTATATTTTTTATTGGGCAGAATAGTTGTATGTGTGCAACCGGTTATAAAGTTGTTCTTTTTTTTTCACTTGCTATTCATTTTATGTGCTTCTTAATATTATTTTTGCTTACTATGACTTCTTTTAATGATCTAGATTCGAGACATTCTAGACTTGCTTTTATATATCTATCGAGACCAAGCGTTGGTTTGTCTACGAGGTTGCATCTGCGGTGTAATCTCTGTTTCTTATAAAAAAGACATCATTTTGCAACCAAATATTAATTTTAAAAGAAATTTTACATTCTTTCCTTATTCTTGGTGTTTGAATTGAAAACATGAAGTCAACAAGATTATCATCCCCTCCAATACTAAAATTTATCATAAATAGAATGCATGTGTTATCAGCAAAGCCTCTATATTGTTTGCAGCAACTCGTATAATTATTGACTACAGCTTTCAAGAACTTGGTGCTACTACTCTACTCTTACCTGAAGTGCTTCGATGGACTCAACTATATTGTATGTAACCAAATCCTCATTCAAAGCATTCGAGCTTTGTTTACATTGTTGATATAGTTGTAATAAAATTTTCTAAAGTTCACGCTGTTTCTCTTCTAAACTTTCAAATATGTCACATTTGTGTTTTCCATGTTGCTTTATTGGCATAAAATTTATATAGAAACCTTATATTGATAGATTTTCTCTGCAGTCCAACACGCAACATGTTGATAACTCAGATGTGACAGTACAGCTATGGCCAAGATAAGTAATCTCGCAATTGTTACTTAATTTTAGAATGTACATGGATTAAACGCTTTGAAAAGCAATCAAGTCCATCAAGAAAGCATGGAGATGACATTAACACAAGTCCACAAATTCCGTTCTTCCACTTCGCTTCAAATGTATGGCATCAACTGAAACCACATGGCATCTCTTATGGTAAAAATAGAATGAAAAGAAATGTAACCCAAATTTCAATCACCGGTCCACCATATACAGTTTCTATACGAAAGAATTCTTATTTCAAGCTCAGATTCTATCTAGGTTTTAAAAGCTACCGATGAGGAGTTTGTAGAATCTACTAGTAATTCTGAAAGCTTTGCTCCTAGATCCTCATAAACAGTTGAAGCAATACTGATGAATCAGCACCTTTCTCTGCCTAACTCTTGCAGATGATGAAGGTGCTTAGTTATCTCCAATGTCTTAAATCAGACCAACAGGAAGCAAAGAAGTATGAAACTCCTGGTCGTGTGTTGTCTGTTGAATCAGTGACATGTGAGCGTTGGAGCTGGAAAAAAAAAAGTTAGTATTTAGTGTCAAGTGAACAAAAAATAAATTCAATTAACAGAAATTATGTTGCTCTCAACTCTTTTTAGTGCATAGCAAATATAATAGTCGTAGGAGTGATAAGATGAAAAAACAGATGCATCCAAATCCCCGACATGTTAGGATTGATGAAGGTGCATTGCAGAATGCTAAAAATGACCTCACTTTCTTTAAACCTAACTAAGGTTGTGTGTGTTCGTCCCTATGGTTAAATCTGTCCCAGGGAGAGAAGAGAGGTTCAGTAACATCATTTCTAATGATTTCATAAAGATCTCCACACGGTTCAGGGAATTGTTAACATTCAAGCAAAAAAAGATTATGATGAAATAAACATCATTTCTTCACATAATAATTGTCAACGTGTTCTTGCGTGTGCAAAAAGGAAGTCATTTCAGACTCCAAACTTGGTTTTGTCGAAATAATTACCCAAAGACGTTCAAAAAATTATTTGTTTATGCTTCAAACATGAATGACAACCATTCATCAACTGGTATTCTTTTTAGACGAGGATTGCAGGGGCTTGTGCAGACAAAAAGGTTAAGAGTTTCCTCGCAGCTTCCTTATGCTGTATGCAAAAATACGTGCAGAAATTTCAGGCATTGTGCTAGCAGTTGGTTGCTGAGGACTTCTTTGTGAACTGAATGGGCATGGAGAATCCTCTCGGGTTGAATACAGTAGGAGGAGGCATGGGGAAAGCTCCATGCTCATGTAGAGATATTAAGCTTTGCTTCTTACGTACAGCTGAAGGACCATCATAACTCATTACAGAAAGAAAGTCCTCTCCACTTTTCTTTGTCACTGCAGGGACCTTTGCTGATAAAAAGGTAATAGGATTTCCATGAAGCTTACTTCTGTAGATGAAATTACATTGACAACTGTTCAGACATAGCACTGACAGGTGGTAAAATTAAGGGCAGAACTTTCAGATGCTGAACTGATGGTTCTATGTTGAGTATCTCTTCCGAATCATAAGAGGTACTCTTAACAGCTTCAGTTTCATGCCCATTATCAAACTACACGGTGCTCGTTAACTTCAACTGAAGGACCATCAGAATTGATAACAAGAGGAAAGTCAATAGAGTTTCCTTGCAACTTCCTTCGACTATATACAATGCAGAACTTTCAGACATTTTACTGATGGTTGGTGGATGAGAACTTCTTGTTACTCTCTTTTTGCTCAGTGAATGAAGCAGCTTCTTTACAGCATTTGTGGGATTGTTCGTTACATTTTGGAACATCAGCCAAATTTCAGTCCCAAGCATGTAGTCACAAAACTGGTAGTCTTTCCCACTATTAGATGCATAAAATGGAGTAGATTCAATTGAAGTAGGTAGGGAACTCTGTATAACCATAATCACCTGAAGAACTAAGTTAACTTCTGCCAGATGTGATTTTTAAACTACAAATCAGCCCACTGCTTAGCACCTTCTATGATTCAAGTATGTGATTGATATAGAGCATAAAAATGCTTCCCTCTACTGTAGTAATGATACTGATCATGTTCCACATGGAAAACATCAAAGAGGAAACATTACGCATCACAATGCTGAAGAAGTTGCAATCCGATTCATAAAAAGAAAAATCACAAAGCTGGTGGCATTGATTATTTGACAAACACCAAAAACCTTACTGGCATCCTTTAATAACAAGACAACCTTCAGAAGAGGCACAGATACCTGACTAGCATTGTTACTTGGAACACATACAAAATCAAAATATGATGCTTTGTAAACTCTTTAATTGCATAACACCACCAAAAACCTTGTAGTCTCCCCCAATCGAGAACCACTTAACAATTATTGGGTGGCTTTTTTTATGGAGATTTTGGGGACCAATATTTTTTATTTTTTTTGGGCATGTTATATAAAACAGAGCTACGATTTTAAGAAATCACATGCTAATCAATAACGACGTTTAAAGTTATTTTCTTGGGTTCACAAGGTATCCTACAAAGAGAGATTAGAAAATTGTGCTAAAGTACGCATTCATGGGGTGGACACAGCAAAAAGAAATCCCAATCTTCTCAAAAACAGCAAGAAGAACTATCCAAACAACAGGCAAAACTTTGAATAAACCACAAATAGAAAAACCAGCACATTCTTCTACCAGCAAAAGAAAACATAAGGCATCCTTAATGTAAGAAAAAGAAAAACACATATAAAACTCAACTATCAAATTTAACCCAACCAAACCTGAACCTAACAGTAAATAGAACCTCAATAACCATTGGAGACAATGCTCATCAAGTATAAAGAACCTATTCTAACAATGTTAGGTGATTTTCTTTAAAAAGAACATTGGGTTTGTTGGTTCATTTTTGAAGACTGGGAAAAAGATGCCCTATGTTCTTTATCAGGTTTCTAAAACTCTTAGAATTCATTTCATAATTTCCTTTCTTCTTCTTGATTTCTTTCACATAAAGTTCAAGAAAGAATCGCTGTAAATGCCCTACAAATATCAACGTTCGCATATTTCTGAAACATAAAAGCAATGAAAAAAAAACTAACAGAGAAATTCAAAACCCAGAAAACAAAAGGGACAAGAAAGTTATACCTGTTTCCCAAAACCTTCCAAGCCGCGACACCATACCGCACTCTCTTTACCTCTCTAACACCCACCCCCTATCTCTCTCTATATTTTTTAACTTCATTATAAACTGAGTATTCAATAAAACATATCAATAAACAACACAAACACATAAATGTAAACATCATGATGGGGAAAAAGAAGACAAAGAAGAGTTGTTTTTTAAACTAAAATCATTTTGCTTTTAACAGTGGCAGGATCAAAACTCAAACCCCAAATCTGTTCCCTCTTGCTTGCTTTTATAAGGGTAACTTATGCCATGCTGTTTTGTTCTTAATGGGGCAAATTTTTAGATATAGTAATGTACGAGTAAATGGTCCATTCGAAGAACCCAAACTTTGTGTACAATGATGATCCATCGTAAGAAAATCTCTTATTGACGAAAGAAAAATATAATAGTATATTTGCCACCTTCATTGACCAAAGTAAATAAAACATAAATTTCAATTTCGGATCCACCGTATACAGTTTCTATCTAAATACTTTCATATTACACGTCTTAGATTTTTTTTTTCTGGGTTATGAAAGCAACTGATGAGAAGAGACTGTACAGTCGAAAGTGTAAAATCAAATCTACTCATCCTGAAAGCTTTGCTTCTAGATCCTCATAAAGTGTTGAAGTAATGCTGATGAACCAGCACATTCCCCTGCCTGAATTCCCACAGATGATGAAGGTACTTGATTATCTCGCAAGCCTTAAATCAAAGCAACTGGAAGCAAAAGAGTATGAAATATTGTTTTGGTAGTTTAGTTGTCTGTTGCCTGTTGAACCAGTGGCCTGTGAGGTTTTGGAGCTGAAAAAAGAAGATATTATCTAGTGTTCAGTGACGACAAATTCAATTATAGAAAGGATGTTACAGTCTAAACTTTTCAGTGCTTGGCAAATATGATACTCGGAAACTGAATAGTTAAGCTAAACAGGGAAGGCGCATCCCCACCCATGCGACATATTGGATTGATGATGTGCGTTGCAGAATGCTAAAGCTGACCTCAATATAATAACGGCAAGGGTGGGTGTCCCATTGGCTATCTCTCTTCCATGGGGAGAAATGAGGTGAAAGTAACATCATTTTTAATAATTTCTTACAGATCTTCACAGTTCAGGGAATTGCCAGCATCAAGCATGCAATACACACCATATAATCAAATAATAATTGCTAAGAGGGTAATGCATGAGCAAAGAGCTAGACATTAATGCAAACCGGAGTTGGTTTTGTCATAATAATTACTAGAAGACATTTAAGAAATTGTCTTCCAATCATTTCATAAAACTCCAGTTCATGTGCCCATATGCATCATTTATGGCTGTGGCTAGGGCAATCGAGTTCATACCATTGGGGTTCCCTTGTTCATAGAAACGTCGTAGAAGAGAGACTGCTTCAAGTGCCATAATTCCTCCAGTACATTTGAAATCTTTCCTCTGTGCGATGTTCCCACTGACAAAATATGTAACATGTTGTGCATGAATTCAATTGCAATATTCCCTAATAAATGGAAGGTGTTTCTAAAAGAAAATCTTTGCTAAATACTTTAAGGACCCTGCACTGGGAGCCAGACAAGCAGGGTATTACATACAATAACCTAAAACTTCTACCCTGAGAAATCCACAACAAAATTATACTTTCTGTTTGTTATAACAATCTGAAAGCACAGGTTTGATATTTAAATCCAAACCATGAAACACCCAAGTGGCCCTAAGCATCATATTCCATCATCTGAACTATTCTTTTATTTTTTCTTGATGTCAAGTGGCAGCAGGGTTTTCATATTAGCTACTTTCTCTTTGGTATATGAATTTGTACCCTCCATTTCATCGCATTATTCATTTGTGCAAAATGCACAAATACGGCATATTTTTTAAGTCTGTGTCGCATTATCCACTTATGAATGATCATGAACTAACTGAAATACAGTGCATAGATATGTACCTATTAGGTAGTTTAGAGCTGCCATAATGCAATGACAATATTGATCCACAACCCCCAAATTTATCATTTGCGCATCCATAATATACTTCTTTTATACCTAAGTCAGGGGAACAGATTCAGCAATAACAGATCAGACTAGCTGTAAATAAGAAGAAACTAAGTTAGCAATGATTGGAGTCTTGCCATTAAAGGAGAACCAACATACCAAGTATCGACAAAGCTGCAGCACACATTATACATGGTTCACATGTAACATAGAGACTGCATGCTGAAAATTTTTCAGCAACTTCTGACACTGAAAGTCCACTTTTTTGCCATTGTTCAAGAAGAGCATCAATTGCTTCCATCTCTGCGTGTCTTGTAGCCTGCCACAAGAAATTAAGAGAAGTACCAACTTATTGATGAAAGCATGCTACCAAAGCTCCCCCATCTCAACCCAACACAAACCTACAATGAGAGTACAAGAATACAGAGAAGGTAGATTTGATGTCTTTATTGCCTTAATAGATATACAGTCTCCAATTTTTGTCCAAAACACATCAACCCTTTTTTTCTTCTGTTTTGGAATAACACGACCCTAATTTCCAACCACAAGTTACTAAGCTGAAATATAGGCCAATGTCCTCTCTCACCACAGAGACTTGCTGATTGACCTCCAGATCCTAGTGGTGAACTTATTTAACACTGAGGAAAAAGAAATCAGCTTTCAAGATACACTGAGGCCAAAGTTGTGAAAGCTAAACATATCCTGATATTTGGTTTGCTTGACCCAGTTTTGTCAAGAGGCGCTGTAGCGCTACCTAGGTGCTCCAGTCAAGGCGAGGCAAGACCCCAGCACCTTTTATTTTTCCAGGCGAGGCAATTTAACTAGGTGCTCTCCTGGAGTGCACCTTATAATAAAAAAAACTTTTTTTCTTCAAATCACAAGTTCATCACTCGTCAAACTTCACAATTGATTGTTTTGCTTGCCATGTTTATTGTGTCTGAAACTTCAGTTTATTCTTTTTTTTAATGAACTTAGTTATTCTAACTTTAGCATTTCAAGTTTAACTGTTTTAATGCACTTTCTCTTTTAAATTGTTTATTTTGTTTTTAAGGGTGAATGACATAACTTTTTATGACTGTTAAAATATTTTGAGTTTCACTTTGATTTTCTAATCTTAATTTTTAATACATAAATTTGTAATTTATAAAGTATAATATTATACATATATTTTATTTGAATTTATAGCATAGCACCTTGTTTTATTCAGGTGTGTGCCTGAAACTTCAAGGGCTTGAGCTTTGGCTTAGCTATGCAACATGTATATCTCAAAGTGTAACTCAAATTTCAACTAAATTTGGGGATCAGAAGCATTCCAAAGACCAATTGGACTGAGTTGCATATTTGCAATTGAATAGAAAGGAAGGACAGTTAAAAATGTTCAAGCAACTTAACTATTAAATAATACAACTAAAGGACAGTGTATGAGTTAAACCAAGCAAAAAGTTGATCAATTGGTAAGCTTACATTTCTTGTTTCCGTTGTTCGATTTCTCCCAGATGCAATGACCTTCCCATCTTCAGCAATAACACACCTGGTCACATTACAATTTTACATAAGGTTGCATTCAATAACCCCTCTGACTCTAAATGGAAACACATAATTAATCATTAGAAAAACAAAATTGTAACTTGATTACATCATTACAGACCAGAAGGTAGAAATATAAAGTGTGATACTTTAACCAGTAGATGGTAAAATAAGGTCAGCTTAGTTGGATCAACATTTGGGTTTGCAGTATGCTTAATTTCTTGGAGGCATTAACCCAGGTCATTTGATATAAATGCAAGAAAAATAATATAAGCCTATTACTCAATTTAGTTAACAGTCATGAATTTATTGAATATTTTCGAGCAAATTCTCTGCCTAAATATTTTGTAAATTTAGCTTATGTGATGCTTGCACTTCCTTATTTTTGAGTTTTTCTCACTTACCATCTTAGGTTGTGGGTTTCTGATTTTTATGATCCAGTTATCCATATGTTCAATGTGCTGAGATTGGGATTCTGGGAATAAGGTGATAGACTACCAAGCGCCAAACTTGACATTAATTGAGGGAACCTTGGTCAAGAAATTATGTTACCAAGAGATTTACAAGAGGAGACAAACAATCCAGCAGATTCCTGGCATGCTTTGAGCTCACATAATTGAACTCAAATTTGAAGTTGGGTAGAGATGAACTCAGGGTGCTAACTTTGTATACAAAGTCAGGCAGGGGCCCAGTCCAACACAGCCCTCACTTCATAATTTTGTTTACTCAACTCCATCCAATGTCACAAATGACATCATATTTTCAGTGAACGAGACCCAACTATGAAACATTCCCAACTGATTAGAAGAAAACACTTTTAGCTACAGAATCCCACTAGTGAAATTGGACACCACATTGAAAGGAATGTCAAGAAGTGAAAACAATGCTGTATAAAGTTACTGACCGCAAATAGCATTCAGGATAGAATTAAATGGCCAACCTGAAAGGCTAAGGTTTCAAAGTTGCTTGGTGGCAAATCTTCAGTTACTTGGTGAATCGCATTACAATTGTTAAAGCTTAAAACTCTGCCAACATTTAGATAAAATATAAAAAACATGAATACAATAGCTTGAACTTTTTATTATCCTACATTTTGGTCACTTATAAGGTTGAGTTCATGTCTAGGTCATTGAAAATAAATTTACAGAAGCAAAAGGCAAGTACGGTAGACACATTTTATACCATGCCGTAAGAACTTATTTTACAAGGTATCACTGTATTTACCAGCAAATATGCAAAAGCTCATAAAATAAAATTTTAACTCATTGAACGAGTGATCTGGCTCCACAAATCCAATGATAGAGATTACTCAATAAAGTATTTTGGAAGATTAACATTATTACTAGAAAAATAATGATAGGATAAAGGTTACCCGACTGGCACTTCAAGGCTGTTCAGAGCATCTTTCGCCTGTTGCACCGAAAAGAAGAAATAAATTAAACCCAGAAATCTAAATTGAAAGCAATAAAGAAGCATGCCCTGGTTACCCTTTTGCTTAATATAATAATCTCAGTCTACACAAAGGTTTGCATGTATTACCTGTTCTATGGCGAGCTCCATGAAAGTCAAAGTCTCAGAAGAACACCCTTCCTCCACATGAGAATCCATCTATGAAATACACAGATAGAGAAATCACCAAAAGAATCAATATGAACTCGAGTTTGTTGGTTTTTCAGTGATGTAATTAACTTGTTTGTTAAAATGCCTAAACAAATTGCTTTCAATTTGGCTAGTGCAAGTGGTTGATGTTAGTATCTCAGTGAGGCGTTTTTTTATGAGGATTCAGAATGGTCTTTAACCTTGAGTTTAATAGCAAGAACAATACAAGATAAATAAACTAAGAATAAGAAAAATACCAAAAAAGATTGAAACTTTAGAGAGAATTTCATGTCTATAACCTTGAAATCAAGTGCAATTTTCAATCCAACTAATATTTGAGAATAAAATAAAGTTCAATTGAGAATTCCGAAGACAAAAACTTAAAAATAAAAATCAGTACTAGTAACTAGGGAACTCAAAGAAAATCCTGGAATTTGGAGGAACCCGTGTAGAATTAGCTGAGCTGCTATAAAAGCTAAAGACTCCACCTTTTTGCTTATATAATTGTGAAGTAACAAAATACCCAAAACCCTAAAAAATACAACAAGCGAGAAAAGTTCAAATATTTCTTTAGCTTAAGAAAAGGAGAACAGGCCAAGAGCAAAAATAATATTTTACAGAAGAGGAGGAACCTTGAACCATATTAAAAAAAAAAAAAAACCCTTTTTAAAATCAAGCCCCATTTTACTAATCTTAAAGAGAATAAGGATAATCCTGATGGATTGAGAGCAACATATAACCCTTGGAATCTAAACAATTATGAAGGAAGAAAAGGCACCTAAAAGAAAATGGGAATAACCACCTACGTATAATTCAAATGAAAACAGATTATCATGAATGGTTATGCAAGGACAATATGTTTACGCATGGGCATTCCAATAGTCTAATTGCAAGTTCACACACAACAGATCTACCAAAATGAACATCGACAGTTTATGGGGAAGAAAAAGTCCAAAGCAAACTCTTCATGGTTCCTGTAAAAGCTTCTGAAGCATAAACTCTTGGAAAGATAGCACTTTCAAATTGATGCTTCACACTAGACTCGGAAAAATTAAAGAATGGGCTCCACAATATGTTTGACATGCATTGAACTTATCCATAAGCATGTATTGTTTACAGAGGCAAGTAAGACTTGGAGTAGGAGTGGTTCTAGAAACAAGCAATAAAAATTAGGCTCACTGAGATAAAAAGAACAATTTTCACGCAATGAAAATTCCAATAATCTATAGACAGCCAGAGAAAGTTTCAATAACATGCTCCGGCAAACACATTTCAAAATTGAATTTCAATAAGCTAAACACTAAGAAGAAATCAACTCCTTTTATGCGTGCAGGTCAATTATATTCTACAGGCAGAAAAAAAAATCCATGAGCAGCACTTAATTTTTAAAAAACAAACCATGACTAACCAGGCAATTGGCCCATTTGGCAAATAATCATGTGCTAGAAAGTATAATATGCTTACTAATGTTTTCAATTCCCTTTTGAATGTAAATTTTTGGGACTGACCTTTGTGAGGGATGGTTGCAGGCTGCGCCGCGCGGGATAGGGAGGAGGGTGGTGCCGTGATTTGGTCGGCAAAGAGAGGGAGGAGATGGAGGTGGGCTGTGTTGTATTTTTCAAAAGAGAGAGGGAGGAGGGTTGTGCTTTGATTTTGAACGAAGATTTCACTGATGCTGTGTTTGATTGTGCAGTTAAACTTATTTTTTTATTAAAATTTATTTTTTTTATTTACTTGAAATTATTATTTTTAATTTTTCATTTAAAATTTGTTTTTATTTAATTTTTGATTGCTGTTAAAATATTTAAAAATAAAATAAAATAAAATATTATCTTAATATGTTTTTAAATAAAAAAATATTTCAAAATCACTTAAAAAATGAAATACCTAATCAGCACATATGTTCAGTTTTTAATTTCAAATATACTTTTAAAAATATTTTAAATTTTATTTACTTATTTGAATTTAAATTTTTAGTGTATCTTCATGTATTAATATTAAAAATTATTTTAATATATTTCTGAATAAAAAAAATATTTTCTAAATCAACTATATTTCCAAATAATCAGTAATTAATTCATCCCATCCTAGGAATTATGGGAAATTTACTTGCCTATTAAAATTCATAATACAAAACGACATTACAATTAACTAACTTAAGTAACTAGCAATCCAACAACTCTCTTACACAGTAATTTCTTCTTAAGTCCACTTTTTGCCATTGTTCAAGAAGAGCATCAATTGCTTCCATCTCTGCGTGTCTTGTAGCCTGCCACAAGAAATTAAGAGAAGTACCAACTTATTGATGAAAGCATGCTACCAAAGCTCCCCCATCTCAACCCAACACAAACCTACAATGAGAGTACAAGAATACAGAGAAGGTAGATTTGATGTCTTTATTGCCTTAACAGATATGCAGTCTCCAATTCTTGTCCAAAACACATCAACCCTTAAGAAATTAAATAAAAAATATATAAAAAAAAAATGGCATCACCTTAATGGCAAATATCTTACTAAACACATTTATAGCTTTAACCATTTAATTTATTAAAGCTTTTTTTTTCGTATGTAATTCATTTGACGGCAGGAGACGAGGAACATACAGAGACGTCAATTCCCTCAGAACACCCCATACTTTCGTCGGAAAATGGCGAACCACGATCGGACCACTCGCTCAAAACATGGTCGTAATTCAATTTCAATATCAACCCTTGACTGGATTGTGAAATTGAATTCTCCTTGATTGGATTTTCCTCTGTCAACTCCACACTCTTCTCTTCCATCGCAGCTGGTCTCTCTACTTTCTCCATTTTCTTTTTCTTCTTTTCGCCGCTCGAGTTGGATTTCACTTTCAACTTTGGCTTTGGAATTGAATTGCATTCTGGACCACTGTTGCTATTGGCGGTGGCGGTGGCGGTGGCGGCGAGTCTTGGAGAGATTTGTAACATATCAACAATTGGAAAATTCCACCAATTTCCTTCATCAACATGCCTCAAAGCTGTAACACCTCTTCTCATTGCAATTCCATGACCATGTAGTGATTTCCCGCCAAAATTATACCCCGTTGAATTCCCATACCAAGAATTCATTTGACCACCAAAACTAGAACTAATGGCATTAGGCACATCATCAACCGTTTCATTTCCTACACTTAAATGCCCCATAATACTATCAATGCCCTCCTCAAATTCCTCATCAAGAATGGATTCCGCATCGAAATCCTCATCGAGTCCATCGCACAACTCCATTGAATTCCCGTGGAAATCAACTTCCCCGCTGCTCTGGCAAGAGGACTTGTCTGTAAAATTTGAAAATTTTGACTCGTTTCCAAAACCGGGCTTTCGTTGGATTGGTTGGTGGATTAGGAATCCAGAGTTGTCGAAGACGCGACAAGGCAATAACAGGTCAGAGGATTGGTCAAGGAGGAGACTATTGTCCTGAGGTTTGGTGAATTTGCTAGATTTTGTGAGGTGCTTGGTGGAGAAAATGTTTGGATAGGCAGTGGAAAGAAGGGCAGCTGCTTCATTGTATGTTTGATTAGGCCTTTTACGAGGAGTTCTTGGTTTTCTTGTTGAGATTGCTAGCGGGGAATTGCTAGATTCAGAGAGAGTTGAAGATGGTGAAGATGTGTGGGATGTTCTTGTTGAGGAAGTAGATGAGGATTTGACTATTTCTAAATCAAATCCATAGGTTCTACCACCTCCACTTATACATGGAGAAGACATTATAATGGCGACAATAACAAGAACAAGACTGAAACTTCAGCGAGAATTTAAGGTCTATAGCCTTGAATTCACGTGGGGTTTGCGATCCAACAAATATAGGATGATAAACTAAAGTAGAACTGAGAATCCCGAAGACTAGAAAAAAAAAATAGTGCTAGCTTGTAACTAGAGAATTCAAAGAAAAACCTGGAAATTGGAGGAACCCGTATAGAATTAGGTGAATTGCTAGAAAAGGCTAAAAGATTCTACCTTTTAGGTGATGTACTTGAGAAGTCACAAAACCCTAAACCCAAAAAAGTACAACAATCGAGAAAAAAAAAAGTATCAATTTTTTCTGTAGCTTAAGAAAAGGCCAAGAGTGAAAAGGAGTATTTTACAAAAGAGGAGAATCACCTAGAACCATATTAAAACAAAAAGAAATCCCTTTTTAAAACCAAACCCCATTTTTTAAAACCCATATGAAAGAAAAAAGAAATTAGTAAAAAACAAGGGAGCCCCGCCACCCCAGAAAAAACCCAGAATCGGTTGCTAATAGGAGAGTTAGTAAAGGAGAAACCTGTATAAGAAGGAAAGCTAACTAACAAGAGAAGAAGAAAACTGTTCGTCCAGAAACGGTGATAAATCTAGGATATAAAGAGAATGAAAAAGAATAAAACAAGATTTTATTTTGTGGGCACAGCCAGAGCCAAGTAGCTAGCAAGAAGGTCACGAGTAGATGAAGATAGACAGAAAAAGATCTGCTGAAAGTGTTCTGTGGATATAGCGATACATGGCGAGAAACACAGAGAGACAGAATGCCACTCTCCCGCTCTCTCTCTCTCTCTCTCTCTAACTGAGCTGCGATGGACGGAGAACGGGAGAAGTGAAGGGATGAGATTAGATGAGAACAGAAGAAGAGACAATGCTAGTTTGCAGTCGTCCCTGTTGCGGGACCCTTCCTTTTGGTTTGGTTTCTCTCTTTCCAATTATTTTGCCATCCTTATTTACATCAATGGCCCCTCTTCTTATTTGTCGCTTCAAATTTATTAATCACCATTCCACTACCAAAGAATAATAATCTATTAGCAAGGGATCTATGGCATTTTAGGAAAGAATAATAATTTCTAATTCTAATAATGGGCAAGCAAGGATGCCACGGTCTACAGATTATAATAATAATTACCTATAATATAAACGGCGTGGGCAAAACACTGTGCCCACGCCATTATATATATATATATATATATATATATATATATATATATATATAATACTATTTAATATATATATATATATATTCTTTTGGTATTTTTTTAGACAAAAATAATCCATATTTTATATATTTTTGCTTTTAGATTTTATTTTTATTTTTTTCATTTTATATATATATACTATTAACTATTTAATAAAACACGTCCTGGTTTTACTGTGTTAATCCACAGTAACATCTACTATTAATATATATTTTCGTTAAAGATAAACGTTTGTTGAGGTAGCCGGAATGGTCTAAAAAGTGTCAGATTAAGGTCCTCTCAAAGGACATGAGTTCGAATCCCACTCTCAACACATTCTTTTTTAGCGAATCCACATTACCTATAATATAAACGGCGTGGGCAAAACACTGTGCCCACGCCATTACATATATATATATATATATATATATATATTCTTTTGGTATTTTTTTAGACAAAAATAATCCATATTTTATGTATTTATGCTTTTCGATTTTATTTTTATTTTTTCATTATATATATATATATATATATTATTAACTATTTAATAAAACACGTCCTGGTTTTACTGTGCTAATCCACAGTAACATCTACTATTAATATATATTTTCGTTAAAAATAAACGTTTGTTGAGGTAGCCGCAATGGTCTAAAGAGCGTCGGATTAAGGTCCTCTCAAAGGGCATGAGTTCGAATCCCACTCTCAACACATTTCTTTTTAGCGAATCCACATTAAAATTAAATTTAATATATATTTTCGAGAAAGATGAACGAATGTTAAGGTGACCGAGTGAGTTTATAAGGCAAGAGACAAAAATTCCGTTTGAGAGGTTGGGGGTTCAAGTCCCACTCTTGATAGATTTCTATTTTACTATAAAATATGATTAATTTTTTTAATGATGATGTTTATTTTCTTGCTTTTTTAATGACGATGATAATTTTATGTTTGTTATTTCTTTTAAACCTATTAAACTAGATAAATTTATATCGATTTAAAATTCATATATTTTATAAAAAACTTGTACTTCACAAGAATTCTGCACAAATTTATTATTTTGACCAAAAATATATTATAAAAAAACAATTAATATTTTTTTTTTGTTGAAAAAAATATGGTACCGCCCGCGACGAGGCGCGGGGCATTGACTAGTTATAATAATAATTTATGTGGGATTTTAAGGGGCAGCTTTCTTATCTGGGGAGATGGCACGATTTCATTGGGCATCTTAAAAATTCCAGTGCTTAGATATCTGGCAAGAACCTAGTTACTGTTTGAGAATTTGTGGTGAGTTATTTTTTAAAGTATTTTTATTTTAAATTATTTTAGATACCATCATATTAAAATAATTTAAAAATATTTAATCTAAAATAAAATAAAAATATTTTGAAAATAGAGTGAAAAACCAATGGTGAGAGGATGATCACGTGTGTGGAGGCAGAGACTGGATCTCACGCACTGATTATTTCAGCCTTTTTGGTTTCTTTTGCATGTGTCTGCGTGGCAGATGGGTGTCATACGTTGGGCTTGGTAGCATCGTTCACTTGAGATTAAAAATCACCACATACACATACATCTTCTTCTTTTTTCTTTATCAATTTTAATAATATTAAAATCACATTGTTTATATCCTGTTATTATTACCAAATATTGATTCTAATATATAATTATTTTAATATTAAAAAAAATATTATTTTAAATTTTTATTTGAGTCAAATTATATTTTTACTAATCATCTATCTAAATTGTTATAGTTTGAAATTTCTTTTGTGCTAAGAAAAACATTAGCAAAATCTAGTTTTTTTTACCTTTTAAAAAACTTGATTCTAATCGCAAAACTCTCTTCGATATTGTGGTCCAATTGTTTTTTTAAAAAAATAAAAGTTTTTGATTTTAAATTAATTTTTATGGTATTTTTAATTTTTTTAGTGGAATGTGGCTGCGGTTTTCTAAAATATTTTTTGTTTATAAATATATTAAAATAATATTTTTAAAAAATTATTTATGATATAAATACATGAAAATAATCTAAAAACATTAATCCAATATAAAAACTAAAATTAATAAAAAAAAAAAATTCAAAAATATTTTTGTAACATTACATATTGTCTTGTGTTAATGATAAAAACAAATTTTTAAAGATAATAATATATATTTTTAAAAATAATCAACTATGACTACTTTATATCGTAAAAGGACTACATCCTCTGGTTTCAGTCAGAAATAAGAATAGGAAGACAAAAGTGACAGTACCTTATCTTTTCAAGGGCGAGTTGGAAATCCCGTAGCCTTTAAAAGTAGATAACCTCAGGCGGAAGGGTTTGTGACTAGAGATAAATTTCATGATGCACGTGACCAAGGTTTGGGGCTACAAATGTTAGCCAGCCCCGTATGTTTTCTGATATCTCTTGGGAGCCACACGATGGAGAAAGATCTTCAAGATCATGTCTTTTTCATAACCATTCATGTAATCGCTTATCCGCAATCCAAGGGACCCAATGGCTCGAGGGCATATACAACTTATCTTTCCAGAGTTTTTCTTTTTTTTCTCTTACAAAACAAAAATGGTAAATACAGGTTCTGTTCATGGAAATGCAGACTGAAGGCAGCTGTCAGGTTTCTAGCTTCTGTGTGACTTGATGATGCCATCTATGCCTCCAATGTTTCTGTTTTCCTGTGCTTCGGTCCTCTACCATTGACTCCAGATAAAGTAACTGACGCTCGAACTTTTGTGGTGCCAGAAGAGAATCCATTTTCATGGACAGAGGCCTTCAATGTTCTCAAGGGTTTGAAAAGAATGCACGTCTGACTTCTATGAATGATCACTGATTAATTGCATTTCTGTATTTCAATGCACTAACTATTATTAGAATTAGAAAGCTAACTGTATATTTCAATGCACTTACAATTATTGGAGTCAGGGCTATTTTTAATTATTTACATTTCAGTGTATAGTAAATCTAAAAAGACAAAAACCATGTTTTGCTGGCAAGGGCATCACAACAGCAGAGGAAATAGGATAAAAACTGATTTGCACCCATGAAAGACAAAAAAAAAAAAAAAAACAATTGGTGGGAGGGATGTGTAGGTATTTTATCATTTTTTAATATTATTTTTTTCCATGATGAACATTATTATTTGAATGTTGATACCTAATACTTATATGCCCCTCAATACAAGATAAGGCTCTAGGGATATTTAGGTAATTGATTATTTTTTAAATAATATTTTTTGTCGATGCGTTCGCCGGACACGCCGATGGTTTTCTAGCTCATGCTCCTTTCAGGGGGTGCGTGCAGACTATTCAGGCGATGGAAAATATTCATCTAGCGTGTCACCGGATACACCTCCATGTCCTCCACCTTTGGTGTTTGAAAGTCCCACCCCCCCATCTCTCCTGCCGGCGACAATGCTCAACAATCCCAGGTGTTGTTAGAGTTTTAATTTATATCCCTTATCTTTTGATTGAACAATTTATAGTTGTTTCTTCAATTAAATTATTATTTATGTTAAATAAATTGAATTAGTTTTGAATTTCAGGCTTCAAACCAGTTAAGTTGTAGAATCTTCTTTTTCGAAACAAACATGAAAGAACCTTCATTGAACAATTTATAAATGCATAGAACGTCCATGAATAGGAAAACAATTTTTAAAAAATTGATGATATAGAATTCTGAAAGTTCATCCAGACTCTCATGTTTTCTGGAAGCAATGGCAGAATCAGTAACCAGAAGCCACGATAAGTATGAGCCATATTTGATAGTGTGGTTGTGGTAGTTTTTTAAAGTGATTATCGTGCTGAAATACATTAAAATGATATATTTTTAAGTGAAAAACAATACTAAAAAAATAATTTTAAGTGAAAACTAATAAAGTGTTTTTAAATTGCATTGTCAAAGATGCCGTTTGATTCTGTATGGTAATTGAGTTTTAAGTTTTAAAAATATTTTTTTAATAATTTTTGTTTTTTAAATTAAATTATTTAGATATATTGAGATAGTTTTTACGTAATCTTCAAAATAAATTTTAAAGAATAATAAAAAAATATCATTGATAATATATTTAAAGATAAAAATCAATTTAAAAAACAACTATTCGTGTCAAAAAAAAAATTATGCATTAGATTAGTGCCTTTTCTATTTCCATAAAAATTATGTTGTAAAAACAAATAAAAAAATGAATGAATTTCTATCTAAGAAATTCATGTTTTTTTTTATATTGAAATTATATCCCAGGTATTTTCATTCTATATGTATGAAAACTAAATAATTCTTTCATTTGAGGCAGTCTATTCATACTCAGCTTGAGTTATCTTTGGATTACCTAAAAAATACTTGGATTATCTTTTATTATCTAATTCTTAATTACTACATTTGTTTGTTGAAAATTAAGTGGGTCATATAAAAATGGAGCAGTATTATCTTTTGTGTGTTTTTAGCCTAGATTTATTATTTTCCTCCAATCCCATAAGAGCTCCCTTGAAGTAGTATAGGAAGGAAGCATTATCTATCTTCAAAAGCTTAAACTTTCCCATCCATTCATACAACAAAGAAAGTTCTTAGCCAACGCAGCCCTTTTCCCACTAGAAAGAAAAAGAAATGCCAACCTTGAATCTCCACACAAACATACCAGTTGATGCTGTCACAACCTCCGATATTCTCAAAGATGCCACCAAAGCTCTGTCTAAAATCATTGGCAAACCTGAATCTGTTAAGTACCCTGTTCAACTACTTTCCTATTATAACTAGCTGTGTTTTTGCTTTCGATTCTTTCCTTGTTTTTCTTGTGAAATCTTCAATGGCCGCGTTCTGTTTGATGAAATAACTCTGCGACACATCAGAATTACTAGCATGTGTTCGGTACACAGGATTGGACAACTGTGCTTGTGCCGATGTCTTGTGTGTTCCATGTGGATTTTTTTTTATTTTTCTTCTTGTCGCTGGGTAACCTCGTCTACTCCTCCCCATCCCCAGTCTAGGCGTCCTTCTTTTCAGGGGTTTTGTTTAGTTTTTATTATTTCTTCTTTTTCCATGAAGCAATTGAATGTTGGACTTGTATGAAGATGGAATTGACAGTGATGTGACATGACGAAATATTGCTGTGTTTTCCAGTATGTGATGGTTGTGCTGCATGGAGGGGTGCCTATTGTATTTGCGGGAACAGAAGCACCAGCTGCGTTTGCAGAAGTAATCTCCATTGGTGGACTTGGGCAAAGTGTTAACGCAAAACTGAGCTCAACTATTGCAGATATTCTTCAAACTAAGCTCTCCATTGATAGCTCCCGTTTTTATATAAAGTTTTTCGATTCCCCGGTAAGTTAATTGGTTCCTCTCTGGTTTTGGCTTCATTTACATTTAGTTTTGCTTCAATTGTTTTATAAGACTCTGTGGGTTAGAATTATAAGGATTTTTTCAATATGTACTGATATGAAATAAATTAGACAAAGCTGCTAGCATTCCACAGTCAACTGGAACTTGATTCGCTATTTTACCTATTCCACTGGCTTAGTATTTTTGGCTTGAAATCAAGAGGGGTTTATGAGCATGCATTTGAATGAAAATGGGCACAGCTGCTAGCATTTCACTGTCAATAAACTTGATTAAACTCCCGTGTATTCGTCAACTACTGGCATCACAAGGTTAGTCGCTCAGTCTCTAAGTAATTGCTTGCTGGAAAAAGTGAAAAAAAGAAGACAATCCATACCAGTTTATTTCGAGTGGGGAAACTTGGAGGAAACTCTATATCATGCACCATTTAGTGCAGTGACAAACGTAGTTTAAAAGCGGTTAGTCTTTGTCCTACTTTGAAAAATATCCTTGCTTCATATACATGCACATTCAAATATGGCTGGTTATAGCATTCCAGATCGGAAACTTGTTATTTTAAACCTATCTTGATCTTTATTTTTTCCCTTTGTTTCCAGCGCTCGTTCTTCGGCTTTAATGGCACAACTTTCTGATGATCTCCAAATCTAGTTAACTCAAATCTATAGGTAAGGCTGTATATGGCCAATGTAGCATGTTGAAGCCATGTTTGGATTTCAACCTGATGATTGTTTATTAGCAAGTTATTGTTTTCCCTGAGGCAGTGCTTCATAAATTCTATTGTACCTATGATTAAAATGTTCAGCATCTCTTTCCGTCTCCTTTTCTTTCTTTTTACTGATGCTATGCTGCCTTTTGATTTTTGTGGATGGAAACTCTCTAGATTAGATGAACATTCATTACATGTGCATTAAAAAAAATCTATTTATATTAAACCTTGATATTCATACAAAAATCCCAAAAAGCAACCGTACTTCATCCCTTGACGAAGTTTTTTCTTTAATTTGCAAGCCTTTATATATCTAACTTTCTGACATTATTAAAGTTCTTGGTTGAAAGAATTTTCTTTCAAGGAACCATAATGATAAAAAAAAAAAAAAATATCAGGCAACAATACCACAAAAAACAAAGAGCCTCGAATACAATTTCATTAGCATGCATCTGCCAGAAGAAGGAATGTGGCGCCTGTAGTTCCAGCGTGCCGCTGCCTCTCTCTTTTCCGATGAGCAGAATCAGGTTTCTATTAAGTTTATCGTCACCTTAAAACATTCTAAAACTGCGCTAGCATAATTACACTACTGGTAAGTTATAACCATCAGCATGGCAGCGAATGAAAAAAGAAAAGAAAAAAGCGCACAGTGAAAGAAATAGCACCGAGTACAATAACATCCGAGGGGAGCCAACACCAGCTGTTTGATACCAGTAAAATGGAAATCATCTCAAAATCACCACCCATACTTGGCATGTGTTTCTGCTTTAGTGAGAAACCCTTTGGAGCGCCGCTCTGCCAATTCCGTCTCCTTCTGCTTCATATCAAAAAACAGAGTACCAATTTGATGCTTCCTCTTGTGTAGTTTCGATGGCTTCCCTTTTGATGAAGCAGGCTAAAGAAGACAAATATATGTTATTTACATAGAAAAATGAAATTGAACATGTAACTGGACAGACTTAAAAGAGCTCGTAAATTATGCCAGACCTGTGCTAACAAAACAAGTTCAACAAACCATGGATTTTAACTAATCAAATTCTTTTGGTCGTGTCAAATTCTTGCTCACCAACATCTAATCAAAAATAGCACTTTCGCACACTGCAGAGATATTTAGGAGAAAAAGGCCATGATGGCTTTGAGTTTCTATACTCTAAATGATATGATTAATTAACCAAAAAAGAAAAACTTAATGGAGACCCAACCAAAGTATAATTAAGTTCTTAAATGTTAGTGTCGGGCATGGGTCACTTCTTTCGGGCCCTGCCTCCACTCTTGCACTGAAAAAACAAGCTCTTAACAATTCACTGAAAAATAGTCTCTATCCGTTTTTCAACATTTATAATCTACCAAAATGAAACAGGTTACCAAGGATTTGCCACCTAAAGACTAAAATCTGAATTTATCATCTCAAATAAATAGCCGCCGTCTTCCTCCAGTAGGAATTGGAATTTGGAAATGACTTTCAACTTATAGATAGCTAATATCACCTGAATTTATAGTATCATAAATACAAAGAAAGCCATCCATTCTGCATAAAAAATGAATTTGTGGAATTTCTCAGACCTACAGTTACACTCTTTTTTGTTTGTTTCTAATAGACACAACAAGACAATTATTCCAGGTAGGGTCCTATTCTTCATAATTTTGCATTAAGTGTCTTCTCATAATGGAACATATAAAGTAGGGTCCTTAATAATCAACCAAATTGAAACATATAACAAGGTAGACTTCAAATGACTAAAGATCTTGACGTTTTATCAAAAACAAATTGATCTTCTTCTTCAATATGCATTAAAATGATCTTCAGCTTAATGATATCAGATGTCATCTGAATTAAAAGTAGTATGTTCCTACGAGGAAACACTTATGATACTCAATCTCATGTCTTACTCATTGACTCACACCTGATAGCTTGCTATAGCAAAGCAACCTCATAGCTTTCTATAGTAAAGCAATGGTAATCGCCCCTTTCATTCTAGGGTGACAGGGATTGTTTACACAAGCCTTTCACAACCAAATATAACAAAAAAAAATTGAATGCTAATATTACACATTGAATTTCATGAAAATATAAAACATCCATCATTCAAATTGAAATTCGATTTTGAGTCACCAACATGCTGATTCTTGCCCAGTTCCACTCGAAGCAAACTTTTCATGGTTTTACAGGTCAGACCATAGTAGTCTATTCTTAAATTCATAATACATTAAATGATTTACATGTGCTAATTATTTTTGTAATCTAGTCTGAGTAGAATCTCTGGGGATTCAAGTGTGAACTTGATCTGGAAAAAAAAGGCATTTTGTATCGGACTTGAAAATATTCATGGAGAACTGCCCATTTTCAGAATTTGTTTTCAAGTCCTTTCTACTTTTTCTACGAGCCCCCCATGAAGATGAACAAAATGAGAACAATATAGTTTATGATTCCTGGGGATTCTAGAATCTAGAACTTTTCATCCTGTACACCAAATGAGAGCATTTTTGCAGTCCTCACAGAAAGCCCACTAGGGTAGACATCAAAAAGACATCCTCCACTTTAGTTGGAGATTCTTACTGCTCCTCAAATAGCCCAAATACCTTTTTTGGAACTGCAAATAGCCCAAATACCATTTTGCACTATCTCAAGTCACTAGATTATGTAGGAAAAATTGACCCCTTATGTACCTAATGTTAAAACGCAGACCCAGGGTTCAAGTGCCATGCCTTGCAAGGCCTTGTCACTTGCAGTAGTTTGGTAGTGTTTTCTTATTAAGAATCAACTTAAAATAAAAGTCTTAGCCTTGGATGGACTTAAGCTTCACAGATATGATTGGCCAAAGGGAAATAGATACAGGAATAGAACTCTAGCTTAACTTCATTAATAGATAGTTTCAAAAAACAAAAGTAACCATTTTGATACATCAATAGCATGCTTGCAAAAGTTGAATTATCAATCCATGCATTTGTTTCTCAATGTAGAACTGCAATTCCTATGGCATTTGATACATAAAATAGAAACCTCATATCCCTCTTCAGCCAGTAATTGTAACAGCACTAAAGCAATCAAGGCAATTGCATTGGCATGGTCAAAGCAAACATTGATGAGATGAAACAGGACAGTTTGACTCATTGAGAGAGGACACGTTATAATTCCGAAAGCAATATAAGTTATGCCATATATGTATAATAAACTTATTATCAAATGAAAAGCACCAATCAATGCAATGTTACATGAGTTCCCCAACTACAAATAAACAGCAACACAAAATCTCCACACAAGTAAAATCATCTTCAACAAACAAACTTAAAGAACCA
Source organism: Salix exigua (assembly GCA_032356905.1). Classification (NCBI taxonomy): domain Eukaryota; kingdom Viridiplantae; phylum Streptophyta; class Magnoliopsida; order Malpighiales; family Salicaceae; genus Salix; species Salix exigua. The sequence continues at coordinate 4,132,922 of CM063593.1, read as the reverse complement.
CACACATGAACAAAAAGTAATAAAAGCAATACCTGATAAGCTGGGCCAAAAGCGATTCCAGTTGACTTAACCTGGTCCTCTCTTGGTCGATTCTTAATCAACTCATCCTGCTTCACCTCAATAATTTCAGTTGGTATCTCATTCCTTCTTCTCTTCCCCATCATTCTCACTGCAGTTTCAACTGCCCCTCCACCTCCAGTCTCAGCCACTGCTGCCACTGACCCAGCATCCCAATTACTCCCATACTGCCCAGAATCTCCGTAGCCACCATAACTCTCATACCCTCCATAACTAACACCATCAGCACCAATACCAACAACATTCTGACCAACACTTTGGTCAGCCCCCGATTCATAACTACCATAATTCACATTATCTCCTCCATTATGATCAAAACCAACATAACCACCATCATAACTCACATACCCCTCACTACTTTGATCAACCCCAGATTCGTCTTCTGCTCCAACACCTCCAGAACTTGAAGTGGGGCCCTCAGTTTCAATCACAGACCTCCTTCCAGACCCAGAACCCAACGAACCAACCCCTAAAGTAGAAGAATTTCTTGGTGCAGGTATACTAGACAAGAAACCCTTCACTGAAGAAGAATCAGATTGCAACAAAGACTCCATTTTTTTTCTTTTTCTCTCCTTCTCCTTCTCCATCTCCTCCTCCTCTTCATCCTCCTCGTCTAAAATTGAAGGTCTGTTAATGGGAGGCTTAAATTGAACAACTTTTTTGGGATTACTTTCTGAAGGTGTTAAATTTGATGTGGGCTGCTGTAAAGTTTCGGTCTTTGGCTGTGGTAAAGAAGAGAAAAGAGAGGTTGTAGATTTAAAGGTTGGCCTTTTATCTTCTTCTTTAGAATTAGCAATTCTAAGGTTGTTGTTTTGGAGTATAACTTGGGGTTTAGAGGTGGGTTCTTGTTTGGGTTGTGGAAGAGAAGAGAAGAGAGGAGAAGATTTGGGCTGCGGAAGAGAAGAGAAAAGAGAGGGTTTTCCTGGAGGAGAAGCTGGAGTTGGGTGCCAGGGCTGGGGCTGGTCCTTCTCTTCTTCATCTGAGGAAGCATAGCTGGCTATCAAGTCCATGGCAGAGAAAGTGAGGGGGGAATTGATTGAGGCTAGAGAGAGAGAGAGGGTGATTTTGAAGAATGTTCAATGAAGCCTTTGTTCATTGGATCGGTCACAATGTTGAGGCTCTGCCTTGCTCAACTGATGACTCAATTGAAATATTGATTATAGCTTAAGGACTAATTTGTGATAAGCAAACAAATTGAAACTACAAGGTTGATAGTGATAAGTCTTAAACATTAAGGGCTGGGATGAAATATTGAAAAATTGTAGGAATCGGAAGCACTTTGTAGTTTCTCCAAATATAAAAAGTAATAAAGATAGCATTTAATTATGGAAAAATCAATGTCATGGGGGCATTGCATGATTTAACAATATGGTATGCAAAAAAAAAACATCGCATTATTTATGGAATAAAAATTCTAAATTGATGTCATTTTGTTTTTTAAAATTCAATTAATTTTTAAAGAAACTAGGAATTGTGGGAGAAGAAACTTCGAGTGGCTATAATGTAGGCTTGATTTTGGAGTAGGAAAACTATTGTCATGGTGTGAATTGAAGAGAAACAGTAAACATGTTTGGCTGTGGAGATACTATTATATTTATATGAGAGAGAAGGTCGACAAAGATAACAAAAAATTAGGCCAAAGTTTAAATTTTCTCATTTTTATATGTTTTTTAAAATATTCTTATCTTCATGATGCAGTATCTGAGATTAGATGATTCTCAAAATTATATCTCTAATTTTATAGCTTTTTAAATAAATGTAATGACTTTCTCCATGTCTTTAGTGACTCCATGAAAATCTGTACAATGTGCTTTCATTAAATTTTTCATATCTCCATAAAAATATCTATTGAAATATATCTATATATCTCTATTAAATTATTCATGTTCCTCAATGTATCTCCTCTAAAAAGTCCACAACGAGATCTCCATGTCTTATTCTTTGTTGCGACAAAAATGAAATTGATCCCGCTAGAAAATACACTTCGATCCTCCTCTGAACTTTAATTGGAGAGTCTCCATAACCATTTGAAAAGCAAAGCTTTATTCCTTCCTTGCAAAGATCCAACTCCTGAACCACCGGCCATTTCGCTCCTCTCTCACCACTATATTCCAAGCCACTTTGCTTATCTTATTTTTATCAGAAACAAGAAGCCATTAAAACCATTTCTGGCAAAAGTTATAGCTCTCACCACTCCTGTTGGCGTAAGGAAAATTGATATATAGAATAAGGACAAGTAGTTTAAAACACTAGTATCTAACAGACATATACAGCACTACCTGGACTAGTTGCAATAGAATCACGATCTTGTCTCATCTTCAACTTATCAACACTAGTCTCCCTGTCAGCACTTGATTGAAAACAAATTTTATCCACGTTTCCTTCACTGTCATTATAGAATCGGGAATCATCCTCATCATCTTCTTATAGTTGTGGACTGGAATATTCTTTCATATTATAATCAATGGTTTCAAATTCTGAATAGTGTAGATCATCCAATTCATGAATTTCGGGATTACTATCCAGAATTTGAAGAGCTGCAATATATAGGTGGTTTGACCTGTCCTTATGAATTGCCAGAAAAGACGAATTGGAATTTTGTTTTTTTTTAGAAAATATGATTTCTGCTATTATAATTGTTGCTGATAATGAAGTTGTAATTGCAAATCAAAGTCTATTGATTAGAACACAATAAAACTTGCAAGCAAGAGAGCCTCATTTCAAGAGAAATATCAGTAGAAACTCTGCTGCTGCAAGATCAATGGAGCAAACTACTTTTTCCTTTTAAATTCTCTTAGATTCGAAATGCCATTTTGCCAATTACAAAACTATCTGCCATGCACCTGTGCACGCCGGGTTTTCCCATTAAATGTTACTATTCTGATGAAATAAATCATAGAATCTCGAGTCGAAGTCACCAAATCATAGGAAACCATTCCTTCTATAATCTCAAAGTTTTTGTATTTGTTTTGAGCTGAAAAGTCCTACTTGGAAGAAATATATCTGGAAGGCACAATTGTTATTTGATGGTTACTTCACTTAGTAGCAGCAGGAGAAAAGTCCAGCAGAAAAATAGAAAAAGATGAAAAACCACTCTTTTTTTGGATATTCATATAGGAACGGGGGAACACATAACCCGAAAGCGCACTTTGTGGACCCAAGACATGCGTAAACCTCCGGCTGTCCCAGGCTCTTACGAGGAGGGGTTGTTTCCCGGGCTCGAATCCAGGTCTGCCGAAGCAGAACCCAAACGCCAGCCGCTAGGCCACCACCTCGGGGACAAAAAAAAAAAAAAACACAGACTCTTCATCAAGGAAACATGGATGGAAAAACCTCAACAAAGGAAAAAGGAAGCTACTAGGGGAAAAAACCAACGGTTGCAAATGATATATATATATATATATATGCCTGGATGTCACGTTAGTCACATAGGACTTAGTGGATCATTAAGAGCTGCAATAGCAGTTTCAATTCTTGTCTTCAAATGATCCTTGTCTTCGTCTGCCTGCAAGACAATTTGGAAAATGTTACTAGAGATCATAATAGATTTTTCCTCCATTTTGAATGCGTATATATATACATATGTTTTAATATATTGATTTGAATGTGATTAGTTTATTTAAGATCTAATGAAAACTAAGTTTTTATTAATTTGAATGCGAAAAAACTAGTACAAGAAGAAGAAGAAGAATTCAATATGCTAGCATGCTGCATGTGCTAAAGACTTCTAGGATTAAAGAAACTGAGGACAATGGAGTATACACAGGGTAAGCCCGCCGTGGAAGAGGGGGGGGGAAATTGTCTTGATGGGGTGATTGACCAAAACTCTCCAACACAAATAGGGTTTTTAAATGTAAAGACCAAACATCATGTTGACGTGATGCACAAAATTATCTCTAAATAATTGCATAATGGGTGGAAAAAAGAAGAGAGAAAAGATCTTGAAATCTCACCCGATTAAGACTTCCAAACAAAATAATAATAATAATAATAATTCAATTTCTATATCCTTATGTAGACAAACAAGAACTTGGGGTTTTAAAAAATGATATTGGACGTGATTAACCCGACCTTTGTATTATTGATCATTGAGTTTTACATTGAAAAAATCATTTTAGCAACACTTGAAAATGATCTAAAAATATTTAATTTAGAATAAAAATAAAATTCAATTTTAAAACATAATTAGAAGACAACAAAATGGCTGCGAAACATGATCAAATAGAGAAAGAAGATAGCAATCGCCACAAAAACAATTGTAGATGGAATGGACGATTACCAAAAAAATAAAAAGAGGAAAGGATTATTATGCTTGTACATGGTGGAAAATGGATGGGTCCTCTCCTCTCATCACTTTGTTCTCTCGGCTTGTTTTATCCAAAACTTTGGCTGACACCATTCATGATTGCCCTAATTTGCTGGCAATATGATAATGGGAAGTAGGGTCCCACTTTATTAAAGTAGTCTTATGGGTTTCCATCTCTATATGCCCTCCTTTTTTTTATGCCACCATGATCACTCTTCCCTTTGATTCTATTCTATGCGATGATAGGATGCTTTCTTTTTTCTTTTTCTTTTGGCTAGGTGTCTATTAGCAAAAAAAAAAGAGAGTGATCAAGAAAATTATGGATTAAAAGTGTTTTTTTTATCAAGAAAACTGGTTGATTTTTGCCACTCTAATGGGGCAATAAACTTGATGTGTGCCTCTTAATGGAGGTGGCTTATCTTGAAAGTTATGGAATCCAATCATCTTTCTTTGAGTTGAAATGTCTACTCTACATTTTAATTTTTAGTTAACTATGAAAGCTACTATTTTAATCCTAAATCAAATCATAATTTATCAATTGATGTAGAAGATGTAACACCTTGATCAAAGTCATAGTGATCATCAATCACCGTACATGGTAAAAAGTTCGATTTTTTTTTTTAATTTTAATAGCTAGGCTATTGAATTGTTTACATTTCTTGATTGATGCTAAGGGTATTTAAAAACATTCACATTTTCATAATATTTTTTGCTTGAATTTTTATTTTGATATCTTCATATCACATGAAAACAATTCAAGAATATATTCAGTTTAAAAAAAAAACTATCTAAAACACATTTTGAAACTCTAACTAAGTTTATTATCATTAGTTTTTGTTTTGTTTTAGTGTTGTTTGGGAGTATGGTTGAGGTTGTTTTTGAAAGTTATTCTCGTTCAAAATTATATTAAAATAATAATTTTTTAATTTTAAAAATTATTTTTGATATTAAAGATGATAAAATCTAAAAACATAGAAATAAATAAATTTAAAATAAAAAATAAATTCTTCTCTCGGGTGCCAAACATGATCTTGGAGTCATGTGTGTGACACGTGGAGTGAAATGATGTTTAGAGAGAGAGGAGAGTTGACCTCAATGAAGACCGTCTTCAATACTCTCTCAGAGACAGTTGTGACATTCGCTGTAATAATGTTGAGTCTCAAAGATTCAAAAACCTCACAAAGTTTCACCATTGTATCTGTTCTTTTCCTGCATGTCAAGCTCACTACAAATGTCTTCTCTCTCATTGAAGTAACACTTAGCTGCGAAATTAACAAAAATAAATCAAAATATTTCACCCCACCCTATTCATATGTGCCCTAATTAATTAAGGAGAGAGACAAGGGACATACTTCAAGTTCTTCAATACGAGAAATGTTCCTGGATCGTCCAAAATCACTGCATCGATCATCGATTTTCTTTTTCTTGGATCTCAGCAGTACCGGTAAATCTTGCTCAAAAACATCAAAACCCGTCGATTTCCCAGATTCCAGTTCCAGTATTTCAGCTTGAATTCCTCTCTCTCGTTCTTGTAATTCTTGGATGTAATGAATGGCGTCTTTGATTATTGATGCCCTGTCCATCTAGAACGACAGAAAACATTAAATAATGAACAGGGCATCAATAATTTAGCCTCGCTAGTTGCTGTGGAGAACTTGAATGAATAAATATTTATGGGTGTGTGTTGATTTCATCACCTTAGAAATGTTTGGGACAACGGCTCTAAGTGCAAAGAGTCTTTCATTGAGCCTCTTCCTTCTGTTCCTCTCTGAATCTTTATTCTTAGAGGCTGCCGATGAAGCTGCTCCGTCCGGCGAGCTCGAGTCATAGTACCCTGAAATAGCCTCATCCAATGTCCAGCTAGCTCAAAAAAACACCAAAAAAATCCCTCTGGTAAGTTACAAGACCCCAACCAATTAAGTGAAAGGACAAAAAAGAAACCCCATGAATGGAGAGGGTATGCATGCATTATACCTATCAAGCTCTTCGTTCTGGAAAAACATTTTTGTTTCCCATAAATTTTGGTATTCTTCACCATTAGGATCCATCGGGAGGCGTGGAAGGGGGTGATCTTGTGTTTTTTGAAAGAGAGAAGGATAGAGATATGTAGAGAACGGAGAAGATGCCTTCCTCTAATGGTGGGTTTTTGGTGTGCGTGCGTTTGGATTATATATATATATATTTCAAGAATCGACAAGCTGCGGGGCTTTAAAATTTTTAATGGACGGGGGGGTGAAAATGGCCGGAATGGGAGCCATTAAACCACGTGGGGTTACCATGTCTTATGTTTAGATGTTTCTTAGAAGGATCTTAACCGTCCATAGGATGTGGTCACGAAGGAGCTTGATTATGTTTATGATTACTACTAATTACTGAAGACTTTACAATAATTATTCTGTACTATTGTAAGCTGTTTTGGTTGTCTGTTTTGGTTGTTGTGTGATGCCACGTCCAATTTTATATTCACCATAAGAAATAATAAATTAAAGTATAGTCAAAATCCAATTAAAGTATAGTCATAATATATATATATATAAATTAAAGTATAGAGTGAAATTTGGAGCTGGGTCTATTTTATTTGGATGGTGTGAACAAAATCTCACCTTTACATTTAAACAAGATCCGATTGAGTACCCTCTACTACCATCGTCGCAACAAATCACACGTCGAGCTTCCCAATGTCACCACCAACTCTTCTCCTCCACCCAAACAAGCATATCCTCTATCTTTCTTCTTCCTCACGGGTCAAATTTCTACTAATTGATTTTTTCTAATTTCAAGGTAAATCTCTTTTGATGGGTGAATTTTTATTATATTAGCTCAAAATCTAAATGTTTTAAAGTCTAAATTCTTGTGTCTTTAAAATTCAAGAGTATATTTTACAATATAATTTTATACCCCTAAATATTAACGTTTTTAGCTAATTTTTTTATAAGAGAAAACTCCGTCCATGGATAACATATTTTATGGGTCTAGGTGATCAAGTAAAATCTCGATTGTCCTAGATTCTTAAAAGGAATGAGCACCCTAACTCGAACTTGAAACTTACTATGTAGATTGCAAATTCTGTTTTAGCGTCACGTTCCCCGGGACTCTTTAGCTAAATCCTAATACTTAAAATGTTAGATGAACAAAGTAATTGATGAAATATTTATGATATTTTGGAAAAACTAACAAATAATTATAAATTGATTACTCTATCTATTTTTATATTTTAAAACATGAGGAAAAATATATTTTTTTAATAAAAATATACTTGGAAATTTTTAATAATTCAGATAAACAAAATAAGTTAATTTTATTTGAATTATATTAAAAAAAGAAAAGAGGAAACAAGAGCAAATGAAAATGTTTGGTGTATTTGTTGTCAAAAACAAGAAAAGTATTTTTCCATGGGACGTGTAGGATATGCACCACTCGAAAATAATACATCTTATCCATCCAATCAATGAAAGTTTCTCGGGAAACAAACTATATCTGCAAAAGAATTTAAATATATTCTTCTTAAATTTCATCTTTGAATAATAGTTATGCTCCTTCCTTTATGTGATGCCATGGATTACCTTCATCAGAAGACGTCATCCATTTACCTCATCCTATTAAATCATCGTCGTTTACTATACTTTTCCAGCCGTTGATTCTTAAAGCAGAGTGCTGCCCCTTTGCCTTTTTCTTTATTTCACTTTTTATTGCTGCACTGATTCATTCTTTGGTCCTGTTTTGGACTGTAGTTTAAAAATGTTTTTTTTTTTACTTTAAATTATCTTTTTTAGTATTTTTAGAATATTTTCATATGTTTATATCAAAAAATATTATTTTAATAAATTTTTAAATTAAAAATACTATTAAAAAGCATTTTATTCTTCTCACAATCGTATCCAAAAGCAACAAAACGATGACTAGTATTGATCGAAAATCGGAATAAGAGATGAGACTTGTGAGAATTGATCAGATCTTTATATTCATTAAATTTCAATGATTAAATTGAAATTGGATGAGTTAAATGCATGATAAAAATGAATATAATCAATTCTTTATTATTCTTTCATATATATAATCCAAACAGTTGAAACTAAAATCAATAAAGATCTCTATGGAACGCAAAATTTAATTACATGCCGCGCGAATTTTGTTCATCGCGTCCAGCCATGCTGATGTGGGGGTGATTCCTATGGGAAAACAATTAATGGCCCAAGAACTTCACTATTTTGGAAAGAGAGTGATATTGCCTCTTTGACCTGGCTTTATCGATCCATGGAGCTACGTTTAAGAAGATCAACAATGTAGCGGCACTATGCGTGTCAATAAACAACCGTCAGCAGAAAGGACAAGTTCAACACCCAGAAAATAACTGAGGGGCCGAGATTTTCTTTTTAAAAATATATTTTATAGGAATAGATGAACGATTAAAACCTCAACTGTTTTAAATTTTTATAAAATATATCCTGAATTCGAGATTTTTTATGCAAATCACAAATTCTTTACTATCACGACACGCTTCTTGGGACGAGTCCAAGATCCTTTATACAGATTATGAATAATTGAGCTGTTGTATGAGGTGATGAATAACAATGGAATTGGGTCCTGCGATGATTATATCATCAAGATTTTCTTAATAATTTTTTTATCAATAATTTTTTTTTTCTGATGTTGTTAATAATTTGTAATATATTCTGCATGTTTTAATTGCTTGGTGTTTCTGTTAATAATTTTGCATGTGTTATGTATATTTTTTAATATGTTTTTTTTCCTGTTTGGCAATTTGTATTTCCGTCAAATTTTTCTAATCAATTTCTCTGTAGTTCTTTGCACGTATATAGAAAAATATGCTTAATTTGTGTTGCTGGTTTTTTCTGCTCATTTGAGTTGTACATTGAATTCTATAATTGTGACAAAAAAATATTGTTCACTTTCATGTTTTGCTTAAATAAAATGGTATAAATGTGTAAATAATTTATGAGCAATTATTGGGAAAATGATAAGAAAATAATGTATTTGAAAGCTAAAAGTTGCACAACCACATGTTTTGATGAATTACATGATTCTTCAATTAATTTTTCTATATAAGTGAGAGTGATTCTCAAAACATTTATAATCTTACACATTCACAATCACAAAAATATCTTTTGAAGAGCAATTTCATAAAAGAAACATCATTAACAATTTACAGGTTCATGTAATTTTTTATATTAAGTTCTTGCGATTTTAATTAATTCTCTGCAACTTTATAAGTTGTTTTTGTTAAAGGTCTATTTAAAGTTTTCTTTTCTTTTCATGGAACTTGAAGATATGGATAATCCTTGGTATAACAATATAGTTAACGAAGATTTTGAAGGTGATTATGAAAGTGTAATGAACCGCGTTCAAGAACAAAAACAAGTATTTAATTTTCTTTTACTATTTCAAATATTTTGTTATTGTAAATATTAATAAATATACAAAATTATTCCAACAAAATATTTATATGTATGTATGTATGTACTTTAAATTAATTTCACAAGTTGACAATAATATAAAAAACATGGTAATCAAACACACAAAACTGTTTTTCATTAAACTCAAATTCAATCATAATTTTAACCAAACACTTAAATTTTAGTTACAAACCGCAACTAAAAACACTTTTCATGAATTTTTTTTTTCAACATTAACCACCACCACAACAACAACGGTTGTGTCTGATACGATTTTAGTTGTTGTATTTGTGCTAAAGATTATCTCTGGATTGTTGAGGTTACAGATACCTCCCTTGCATTAAACAATAATTGGATTTTTAACCACCAATGGGTGGCTCAGTGGCAAAGACTTAGGATCAAAGGGTTTGCTTTACTTGTGGTCTCAGGTTCGAGTCCTATTGTCGCTAATATTGGTGGCCACTGGAGGCTTATATGGTCGTTAACTTCAGGGCCCGTGGGATTAGTCGAGGTGCGCGTAAGCTGGCCCGGACACCCACGTTAATCAAAAAAAAAAAATTGGATTTTCAAGTTGATTTTTCATTAATTCAAAGAGTTACTTAAATCTTAAATACAGAATTTAGAACGCGAAGATAACTACGCACGATCCTGTGGACTAGAACGTGTACAAGTCCATGACTAGATACTGAATAAATAAAAAGAAATAACTAAAGCTGCCCCGTGTGTCCAATCCATGGCACCTCGGTTTCCTGATCTCCATGTCCCACCATGCCGCGTGTCAATCATCCATGCAATCTCTCATGCCCCGTGTCTCCATCCACCAGGAGCGTAACAGTGTCAGGCTCTCTTATTCACATTGTTGTCGGAACATGGAAACCTGGAAAAAAACTTTCTTGACTACCCGAAAACGACTGCAACTTTTCTAAGTTGACGAGAACGATGCGCTTACTGAAAGATGTGAACACGTCAGATAAGTGATTTGGATGGACCAAAAATTAAATCTGTACACACCAGCCAACGGAGGAAAACAACTGAAGGCTAGCTTTGATTTCGATAACAGCTTCATGGGCTAATGTCCATGTTTTTTTAGTATAAACCATCCGGTATCCGGCCACTGTCGACTAATTTGGATTCGAGCCGGGTAGGACCACCAAGGACAACAAAGCTCTACCACACAAGTTTAAGCATTGCATCCAGCTGACTCGAATCTTGGTTAAGCGGACGGTCCTTGCAGTGACCACGCCCATTGGTAATGTCCATGTTGATTTTTTTTGGAAAACCATAAATATGCAACCTCTTGTTCTTTTTTCTTTAAATATTAAACCTATCTTTTTTTTTAAAAAAAAAAATAACTAGCTTATGTTAATTTAGTGTAATTTTAAAACATAAACAAACTGGGAGTCAAGACCTAGCTAGAAATCTTCTAAATTGCTCTGGGTTAAAGAAAAAACATATGAACAAATATGTTTAGTTAAACCCGAGTTACCTACTAGGTCGACTCGAGATCAAGGTATGCATGGTGGGGGTCTGTTGAGTTTTGGGTAGAGAGAGAGGGGAAGGGGAAGGGGAAGAAGGCAGGTGGAGATTTGATGGGAGAAACGGAAATCCATGGAGAGGTGGATGACTGGGTGGTCGTATGAATGTGCTGGAGAGACCATATGGATATTAATTGAAATATAGACTAAAACACTATTTTAAAAAATACATTAAAAAGATAGTAATTTATATAAAAAACTTAATATTTTGTTTGAGAGTGTGATTGCAGTTGTTTTTTAAAGTGTTTTTAATTTAAAAATATATCAAAATGATATTTTTTAAATATAATTTTTGACATCATCACATCAAAATAATTTAAAAACATCCAATAAAATTTAATTTAAAATAAAAAAATAAAAATATTTTTTTCTTCAAAATCACTCTCAACCACCTATAATTAACCAATCTAGTACAGACAAAGGTTTCAAATGGTAATGATTTTTTTCTTCAAAACCCTCATATCTTTTCTTTTAAATAACCACTTCCTTATTTAGAATCTTTAAAATTAGTTAGGTTTTTCTAATCACCTGCATATATATAGTTTGCTAAGACATCTTTGCACCAATGAAAATCCTATAAAAACCTAAAGTTATAACTTGAAGTTTATCTAGTATATATTATGGTTTTAATTGTCTCGACATGTTGAGACCTTTGGCAGTCAAGCACATATCATGGCGCACTCTCTTTGGTCACCAAAAGAGAAACAGAAGACAACAAAACTTACATTGTTTCCGCTGTGTCGAAGGCTTTATACTATTCATGAAAAATCAGAAATAGAAGGCCATTGACAATTTGTAGTTTCGGCTACAGCTGAGACTCGTATACACTATTGTTTTGATCTCGTTTTGTTTGCGGAAGAAATGGTAAAAACGTTTTGTATCTCCTGAAAAAAACATGATATTGGTTTGTTCTAGAAATTACGTCTGAGATGTTTTGATTTCATTTCTTAAATAATATTTTTTTTAAATAATAAATAATTTTATAGTATCAATTATATCTCTCAACCTGACCGTTATATTGAGATGAAATTTTACAAGAAATCTCTTGATATATTTAAATATATTATATTAAAATTTCAGAGAAATTTATGACTTTACGAAGTTGATGATAAACGCACTCGTAATATTAAACTTGTTTATAAGTGTATTCAAAAAAATCATTTTATTATGTATTTGTATTTGTACCATTCTAAAATAAACTTTCATAGAAGAAATAGTGATTCAGACAACTAAACTTCACGTGCGAAGTGAACTTTCTTCGAGGAAATAGTGACTGAGATGTACGTGGAAAGTGAACTTTCTTCGAAGAAATAGTGATTCAGACAACTGAGATGAACGTGTGAAGTAAACTTTCTTCTGAGATGAACGTGGCTCATGGAAGAAATAGAACTGTCCGCCAGCGACAGAAGAGAATATGGTCGCATAATTTGAAGAAATACTGTTCCAGTGGAGGCTAAGAGACCAAAACATGAACAAACTTCTTATTACAGTGTATCACGTGCATCTAAATATTTATTGGGAAATCAACTTAACCCTAGCTAGCGTCCAATATTGTCAACCAGGACACAAGAATAGGCAGGGAGAATCAAAAAAGTCTTGCCGCAAAGTATCGACACCAATTCGCTACGATAATGTATGCCGCAGGTATTGAACACAGCCACCGTTTTTTCACAGATCTTATTAGGAGGATATATCAATGATGATCAAGTGATGATTAACTTCAAGATCATTAGACGACATGATACTTGTTGTTACCGTTTTCAGGCCTCTCATGAATATAAAAAATGAATAATCAGAAAATAGAAAAAAATCAGAAGATGAGAAACAAGAAAATTGAAAGGAAATAAAATAAAAATAAACATAAGCAAAGAAAACATGAACAATGCCCAAAACATTTATTAAAACTCAATGGAAATTAAGGATCAAAATACTCGAGATTAAATAACTATCAGTAAGGGTAATAACACTAAGGTATGGGAATAATAAAAGGTAGGTGGACCATACAATATACTCACCTCTTTTATTTTAATGAAAATAAAACTTTATTTTCAGCAAGTCACATTATTAAATTTGTGTAGGGTAACTAGCCTCCAACTCCTTATCTATATAATGTCCCACAATTCCTACATAGGTGAGAAACAAAACCCAACATCTCAAGCAAAGCATCATTCAAGGCCTCTCTCACTTTACCTCAATCCATGGAACCTATTGAAAACATTGCCGAGTTCCAAAATTATTGGGAGATGACTGACATTTTATGGAATGATGAGCTTCAAAGGTATGTTCTGATTCTTAGCCGTCTTCGATTACCAACCTTAAGTTCTGTCGTCTTAATTTCCACTTTAAGAATTTATTTTAGTAGTAGCTAGGGGTTTGGAATAAAAAAAGAAAAAAAGTATTTTTATTTTGTGATAGATGGGCAATGGATGAGGCACCTACTCAGTCAAATGAATATCCAAGCTCTGCGGAAGGAGCTGCTTCAACAATAGCCTCTAAGAATATAGTTTCAGAGAGGAACAGGAGGAAGAAGCTAAATGACAAGTTGCTGGAACTTAGGGGAGCAGTCCCCAGAATCAGCAGGGTATATACCTTATCCCATTAAATTACATCATTTTGTCGATCTATAATTTTTTGGTTTTTTTTTTTTCATTTGTGTGGATCGAATTTAGTTGGATAAGGCTTCCACAATCAAAGATGCTATCGACTACATCCAAGATCTGCAAGAACAAGAGAGAAACCTCCAGGCTGAGATAATGGAACTTGAATCTGAAAGCTTGAAGAAAGATCCTGGTTTTGACTTTGAGGAAGAGCTGCCAATCTTGTTAAGATCCAAGAAAAGCAGATTTGATCAAATTTATGATCATAGGGTTCCCATGAGCCATCCTATAAAAGTTCATGAAGTAAGTCACTCTTTAGAATTGGACTGACCTAACACAGTCAGTTCAAAACAGTGGAAATACTCCTTTTTTTTTTTTCTTACAAGTCGAGGATATATTAGAACACTTATGCTGTGTTCGCTGATGTCTTTCAGCTTAGGGTTGATTCAATGGGAGAGGATACCCTGCTTGTGAGCTTGATATGTAGTAAAGATGGAGACGCGATGATTAAGATTTGCGATATTTTTGAATCTATGAAGCTGAAAATTATCACTGCAAACGTCGCAATTGTCTCAGGGATGGTCAAGAAGACTGTATTGATTGAGGTATGTCTCTTTCCCCTCTTCCCGTGATAGTGAAGAACTCGATATCTGCACAGCAAGTTTCGAGTCAAACTCGAAACATGCACTCTGGTAAGAACTTGAATCAGGATTTATCTGCTCACTTATCCCACAAATTGTATTTTCGATGATAAGGACAAGTTTGTTTTTCTTTCTTTCAAGGGTTATTTTCGGGTTAGCGACACACATCAAAACAAGTGTTTTCCTCTGCATGCATTCCTCCTTTAGTAAGGAAGAAAGCGAGTCTTGAGAATAGCTTTAATATAAAAAATTGACTGAACTTACTTGTTACCGAAAATTATTGAAGCAACCTGCTATTCGATTAATTAGCGCATGAAATACAGAAGCGATTAATATTGAAATTTGGGCAGGATCATGTGAGCTGACACCAGTTTATCTTGCAGGCAGACATGGGAGAGAAAGATAATCTGAAAATAAAAATTGAAAGAGCTATTTCAGCTGTAAGTGATCACTGGAGCACGTAATCCAAGCATGATCTCTACTGTTGAAATAAGATCCGTATTGCATGCCAACCATGTTCCTTCCTCTTTTCTTTTACCATGAGAAGATCTCATAGATATGTCGAAATGGAAATAAACCATGAAATTTCTATGTTCAAGGCTTGTGCCTTCAATAAGAATACTATTGGTTGCCAATTGCTGTTGAGATTATTTTTATTTATTTATCAATAAACTTCTCCCTCATCAAAAGTGCAAGTTCTATTTATCCTGAATATCCTGCAAGCCTATTAAATATATAAAGCACTATAAAAATAACATGCGTACCTAAAAAGTATCGAACCATGGTATCAGGAAAGGAGACGCACTCGTTTACGGTTAGGATAGGTCCTTACGGTGAGGACAGGTCCTTGCTGGTATCAATTTTTTTTTTATGTCTACATGAGTTGAACGTAAAAGATGTATCAAATAATCATATTATGTTCCACTACAATTGTTTTTTGTGTCATCAAAGCGGGTCGATCGTGTCTTGCTCTATATATTAGCTTTTATTTTTTGAACAAAAAGCTTCATGTTGTTCGTCCAACCATTTTAAAACACTTTGTTTTCAATTCTTAATGCAAGTTGATAAACTATTGTACAAGAGATAAAGCGGTAGAAAACAAATCGCCTTATAAAACAAAGGAAGAGAGATATTCTATCTCCTGAACAACAGAAGCATCAGTCCGACAGTGAACCCAGATACCACTTGGAAAGAGACGTGCGGCTGGAAAACAATTTACGGTGCTACGTATAAGAGTATCAAGTTTAAATAATAAAAATCTTATTTTTCTTGATTTTGGTGGTGCCACCCACGTTTGTACGTGATTTTTTAAAAAATAATACCAATTATTATTAGTACTTGATAAGAGATTTAAATGGATTGCACAAATATTATTATTAAATAAAACTTCTTATATCAAAAGATTTCTTTTATAACAGGAGTTTGTTTTGGTGTTTACTTTTTTTAATCATTTATATATATTCTAAGAGAAAAGAGAAAACTCTTTTTAAATCATATATATACTCTATCCAAGCTCGTATAGCCTGGCTAAGCTGCTGAACTTCAGCTATACGCCTATTCCTCGATATATATATAACATACTCTTGTCATGCCAAAATAATAGCACAATAGTTATCAATTAATTATCAGAAAATATATCTAACGAAAAACATAAGAAATCAAGAAGACATGCTTGATGAGATTTAGATGGATTGCACTAATATTATTATTAAACAAAACTTCTTATATCAAAAGATTTCTTTTTATAACAGGAGTTTGTCACTTTATAATATATCCAATTAGCGAAATTTGGTGTTCACTTTTCTTAATCTCATATATATATATACTAGCTATGACACTCGCGCCTCGTCGCGTCCGGAATCATATTTTTTATCATAAAAAATATTAATTATTTGTTATTTTTTATTATAATATAAATTTGAGCAAAATAATAAATCTGTATAAAAATCTTCTGAAATACAAATTTTCTATAAAATATATGAATTTTAAATGGATATAATTTTTTTTGTTTAATAGGTTTCAATGAAATAACCAATATAAAATTATAATTATAAAAAAAGAGCAAGAAGATTCAGATATCTGAATTATTGAATACATTGTATTAAGATTAATTTATTCTATAATTCAATTTAAATTAAACACAACAAATAAAATATAAATTTTGAAAGAATCTGTATTAATGAAATAACAAAAATAAGTAGTTAATTTTCTATCTCCAAAAAGAAAAAAAACATATAAATTGAAAATTCATCCCCACATTACTGTTATTATCATTACTACAACAATTAAAATTATTAAATTGACCTGAATAATTAAAAAAAATATTTTTTTCAAAAAATATAAAAAAATCACTAAAACAATCACTGTTATTCTACAAACAATAAAGTCATAAAATCATTTGATATGAAAATTAGATAAAAATAATAGATAACAAAAAAAAAGAAAAAAAATTAGCAATATTAATTTTAAAATGATCACGAACATAAATTAAAATTTTAGAATTGAACTGAGTAAAAATAAAATCTCAATAAAAAATAAAATGACAAAAATTAAAAATAAAAACCAAAAGTTGAAATGAATGAATATGAACAAAAAATAAACATTGTCCAAGAAAGATAAAAAAATAGAAAAGAAAAGAATCAATACTAAATAAAAAAATTAAGAGAATAAGTGTCAAAATGAAAAATAAAATATATAATTAAATTCAATTGACTGACAAAATTGCAACAAATCAAAACTTTAGGACCGAAAAAAATAAAAGGATTTTTAAAAACAAAATACAGTGTAACCAATATAAATTAAAATTTTAGAATGAAAATTAATAAAAATAAAATCCTGACAAAAAATAAAATGATGAAAAATAAAATAAAATATAAATATATAAATATGGACAAGATATAAATATTGTCCAAAAAAACCAAAAAGAATTAATACAAAAAACCAATAATTATATATATATATATATATATATATATATATATATAAGAGAAAAGAGAAAACTCTTTTGTAAAATCCTTATTTTTTCCCGCATGAAAATGATATCATTTTATATTATTTTCTTAATAGTATAAAATATTTAAACAAAACAAAATAAAAAATTCTATTTATAATTATTTTAATTTTGTTTTTAATTGACTTTAAACTTTTAATTTTATACAATTTAATCCCTGCAAAAACTTAAATAATAACCCCAAATTTAAGGTTTTTTTTTTTTACTTCGGTCCATAATCTTGGAATTATACAATTTGACCGTTGAATAATTTTCTTCAAGATCACTGATTTCATTACATTGGTAAGGTAAAAACAAATCCAGTATGTGCCACATTATTATTACTACTTTCTTAAAGTGGCATTTACAGTTTACCATGCCACTTGTCTTTTTCTCGGTCTGAAACAGATAAAAGTCAAAATGCCGTCCTCCTTTTTCTCAGTTCTTGGATTTGTGAGCGAGCGAGATGATCAAAACCATGGAGGGACTCTGTTCTCTTCTCTATTTGACCTTAGTCTTAACAATCGTCTTCACTCTACACACCCAGATTGCTCACAAATTACTCGTCGGCCACCACCCTCTTCACCTCAAGAAATCCCCTCATCTCCCTCTCAGGTTCAATTCTGGTGGCACCTTCAAAATCCTTCAGGTTCTTTTCTGTTTCCTTGGTATGCTTTCTGTTTTAATTCTTGTTCATGTTTTATCTGTACTATCGAGTTTCTTTCCTGTATTGTTTCGTGAGCAAGAATGGTCTCTGTGAAAGTTAACAGGTGGCTGATATGCATTACGGAACTGGGATACTGACACGGTGTAGAGATGTGTTAGCTTCTGAGTTTGATTACTGTTCTGATTTGAACACCACTCGTTTTCTTAGGAGGATCATTCAATCCGAGAAGCCTGATTTCATTGCTTTTACAGGTACCTTGCTCATTCTTTCTACTCCACTTTTTTATTTCCATGTGATACTTGTTGAAAAGATAGTTTTGTGTTCATGAATATAGAGACCCTCTATATACTGCATGGTGAAAATGGTGATACCTATTCTAAAAGTGGTTGAACATGGACTGTATCCTTGTCCCAGGGCTTTAGTGGATCCAAACTATATTGATTTTGATCATACTGAAATTTCCTTTCTTCTGCTTTAGACGCAAAGTCACAGACATAGACGAGCCACATAAAAATTTCCTTGTTTCTTGACTGGCATAGCAATTTAGAGGAAGGTTTCTGTTCATTGTGTCTACTTAGTAATGAAATTATGATTTTCTTCTATTGAGTATACAGTTGAGTTGCGGCATAGAAGGGTGGATAACCATTTCCCTTTTCTTTTCTTTGTTCCTCAGTCACTCACTTGAATTCAGTTCTTGTAACTAGGCGATAACATATTTGGACCAAGCACTCATGATGCTGCAGAATCTCTGCTTCGTGCCTTTGGTCCTGCCATGGATTCTGAACTTCCATGGGCCGCAGTTTTAGGAAACCATGACCAAGAATCAACAATGACTCGAGAAGAATTAATGTCTTTCATTTCCTTGATGGATTATTCAGTCTCGCAAACCAATCCACCTGTTGATGATCTATCTAGCGTTACTGAAGGAGACATGACAAAAAATATTGATGGATTCGGGAACTATAACCTCAGAGTATATGGTGCTCCAGGTTCCCATTTGGCAAACAGAAGTGTCCTCAATCTTTTCTTTCTTGATAGTGGAGACAGAGAAGTGGTTCAAGGAATTCGAACTTATGGATGGATTAAGGAATCCCAGCTTCGTTGGCTTCATAGTGTTTCTAAGGGATATCAGGTATAACCTAGTGAGCAAAATGGGTGAAACCAAACCATGAGTTTTGAAATTTTAAGACTATGCTTGCTCTTCAGTTATATTTTATCTGCTAATGTTAGTCATATATCTTTTTATGATGAGATAGAAGCAACTGTATTGATCTACCTTTTGCAACTTTTAATGTTTTATTCCAAATCCCACAAGGGAGGCCTCCTAGATTTAGACCTCATTAACATTTTGCAGGCGACCAACTAACAGGGACAAAAGCAGGATAATAATCATCTGGAAGAGGCTTCAGTTTGTGCTACACCCCCTGCAATGGTTTTTTTCCATATCCCAATTCCAGAAATTCAGCAGCTATACAACCAACAGATTGTTGGCCAGTTTCAGCAACGTGTATCTTGTTCATCAATGAACTCAGGAGTATTACAGACCTTTATATCCATGGGAGATGTAAAGGCTGCGTTTGTGGGCCATGATCACACCAATGACTTTTGTGGGAATTTAGAAGGTATATGGTTTTGTCATGGGGGAGGATTTGGGTATCACGGTTATGGAAAGGCCGGATGGCCACGTAGAGCAAGGATCATATCAGCAGAACTTGAGAAGGGTGAGAAGTCCTGGATGGGGGTGGAGAGGATCAGTACGTGGAAGCGCCTCGATGATGAGAGGCTGAGTAAGCTTGATGAACAGGTCTTATGGCTACAAAACCCATCATTCAAGATGACTTGATTGCAGGCATCGACAAACCATATCATCCATCTGAATCATCTGATCATGTTGTATTTCTCCATATTCTGTTTATGCTATTGTTTCTTATTGCTACAACAGCTGAGATGATATCCTCGTGTGCTTGTAACTTGATGCAACTGTTAAAATGGCAAGAAAAACAGAACAATGTTTCAGAAATAATACCGAGAGAGTTCCTAAAAAACTTGTGTTCTATCCTCTTTTTTCAGCTTTATTGATTATTGACCTGAAGCTATTATTGATTATTGATTGCAGAATGGATGGAACTAGATGAAGAAGAAAACATTGTCAGCAATTCAATTCCTTCAGATTTTAAGATTATCATCGAGAAAAAAAATCCCTTTTCCCTCATTCTTGTGGCTATCTGTTTCATGTCTATGTTCATTTCTATATGAAGAATAAACTCAGCCCATGAAACGCTTAAAGTTTCGAAAATTAGTGAGTAAAGAGGGAAAGATAGTGACAGTAGTTGTAGTCTTAGGCATCTCTTTTAAAGATGCCACCTGACGAGGTTTTCTGAAAACCCAAAAACATGATCTTTCCAAGGTTGATTGGACTATTGGATTTGAGAATCACAAACATGTAGAAAACAAATATTTTCTTGATATAAAGAGACCCTCAAATACCTTAGTTAGTATTCATGCAGAGAAAACATAACAAAAATATTCTTAGGTTAAGTTATTTTACTTATAATTTCGATGATGATTTCATCTACTTTGTATAAAATTATTCTTACTTTGTTCAATGCGTTCAATTATAACAAGAAAACATATGAGCATATAATACTTGATAACAACTATACAAAAGGTTGAAGATAGGTGGAGTAGTTCGAGGTGGTGCTATCCAAAGGTATCAATGTGTATTTATCTAGGCTTGACTTCTGATTTTGTTAGGCTGGGGCAATTTATTCTATTTTTTATTAAAACAAAATTTGTTTAAATTTTGTAATATATTTTTGTATTGTTTTGATAGGTAAATATTAAAAATAATATTCAAAAGAAAAAATAATATTTAGAGAATAATATAAATTATATTATTGAGTTTCATTTACAAGTTTAAATTTTTAGATAGTTTATGGAAACGTAAAGTTGCTTTTGTTCATATTATAATGCCAGAAGAAATAAATTTTTAAGGCGGCCATGACAAATGGTGAAAGCAAGAAGGGTGCCAATATTCAATTATGTTGCAGATTCCAAGATGTTTAACACTTGTTTATTCAACTCTACAGACACCAGGCAGTCAATTTTTTGTTGCTTGCTGCATTATTTAACAGAAATATTCTTTTAATTTTTTATTTAACGGTTCCGGAACCAGTTTTTGTTAGCAGATATTTTCTACACAGTCCCAGTATTTGTATCACAATCATGGCTTCAAGAAAGTAGGTTAAAAGTTATTACAGCCTTAAAAAGGAAAAGGACTGGTATGGTCAGCTAGACTTTTGAAGGAGCCATGTTTCTCAGCCATCCTAGGTATAAATGCAAACAGGACCGCTGACTATTTCTTCTGACTTGCGAGCTATTCTATTCCATCTGTATACCATAAATTGTGGATAGAATTCAATATAACGCATGTGAAAGCACTACGAGTTAGCAAGAAATACTAGCTGAAAAAGAATGGCAGCTGGGCTCAGTCGGGATGAAGCGAAGAAAAAAACAAGCGATGCCTCATCTGGATCATTGTGGACCGTATTGAAGCAGTCGGATTGGATGGATATGTTGCTGATGGCATTTGGATCAATGGGGAGTGCTGCAGATGGATCATCTATGGCGATAATCATGATAATTCTCTCGGACCTCATGAACAAATACAGTGATACTTCTGTCACCATTGAAGACATAAACAAGGTTTGTTCATAGATACAAGTAATAGATTTTTCGATTGTATTATAAAATGAAGGAACATAAACTGTGGAATCAAAATCTAACCATCTTTTTGTTTATGTTAGTACTGCAGTTTGCTTTGACCTTAACTTACGTTGCTGTTGGGGTGGCTTCTGCCTCCTTTCTTGGTATTTTGTTTTTCCCTTTTGCCATCCTACTTTCTTATTTGGTGATCCCATATAACTTGGAATATGTGAATGATATGCTTTCAGAAGATCTAAAACCCAACAATTTAAGGTCTTGGGTTAGAGGCCAAACTAACCAGATGCTTAGATCTTATCAATTTTAACTTCATTAGCTTTCTATTACGGTTCTCGAAAGTTCAATCACAGAACTGGAGAAATACCACCATAATATATTTGTATTTTTATTCAATTTCCACTATACATACTTGTTCAAAGTTAGATTCTTACCATTGCTGCATCCATCAGCATTTGAACAAGTGCTGATCTATTGTTTAGCGAATGTAGATCTAATAAGATTGAGAGCACACTCTTTTAGGATAGCAATTGCAGAGTGTGCACTGATGGGCCAGCCTAAAAACACAGTATCTGTATTATGTGAGTTGATTTCTAGATAGTAAATGCTATTTCACTCACCTTCGAGTACTGTCTTTTCGTAATCAATAGAAGGATTTTGCTGGGCACGCACGGCCGAAAGGCAAACCTTTCGACTTCGCAGGCTATATTTACAAGCAGTGTTGAGGCAAGATGTTGGCTTCTTTGACAAAAATCTGGGTACATCGCTCGCATCTCAAGTAGTCTCCAATATTTCAATTGACACGCTTACCATACAAGGAGTTCTTTCAGAGAAGGTGCTTCTCGTACCCTCATTTGACATCATTAACACAATTTCTGATTGTTTCCTTAACGAGTTTTGTGTAGCATACTGAATTTGACATAGCATTTGAATCACAGATTGCCAATTTCATTACAAACATTGTAATGTTCATCACAGGCCAAGTGGCTGCATTATACCTCAGCTGGAGACTAGCTGTAGTTGCTATTCCTGCATTGTTAATGTTGATCATTCCAGGATTGGTATATGGGAAGCTTCTAGGTGAGGTTGGTAAGAAGATCCAAGAAGCTTATGGAGTTGCAGGAGGGATAGTGGAGCAAGCAGTGTCATCAATTAGGACTGTTTATTCCTATGTTGCAGAGGAAAGGACAGCCAAGGAATATCAGAATGCATTGAAACCAGCTTTAGAGCTCGGGATCAAACAAGGATTGATGAAAGGTATGGCCATCGGTACTGTTGGCATTACATTTGCAGTTTGGGCTCTACAAGGCTGGTATGGAAGCACCCTGGTTATAAATAAAGGAGCCAAAGGTGGAAATGTTTTCACAGCTGGATTGTGTATTATATATGGAGGACTGTAAGTTCACTGCATTTTATAATGTTCTATCCTTGTTTATATTTTAATATGCTACCCGTTAATTGTACCTCAATGACTGATAGAGAATAATATAAATCATATTGTGGGGTCTCATCTAATAACTTAAGTTTTTAGGCGAGTTGGTTCCTTAACATGGTATCAGAGCTATTGTAGGGTTTCCATTCAATGGTGGTGGGTCATAATCAGTCACCACAACATTCCACAACCCTTGGGATCTCAAGAAAAATCTCATCTTGACAGCCCAGATATGGTAGCGTTCACCATTGAACATTGGTTTTGCTGCAACTGAATGTCCGGAAGAAGAAGCTATGAATCAATTGAAAAAAAAATTCTTATTAATTTGCCCTGAGTCTCTCTGTGTTTAGCACTCAATCTCACAGTGTTTACACTCACCAAATTTCCCTCAGCCCGTATGATCGATTAGCTCTGATACCTTTGTTTCCAGTTTTTAATTACAACAGTAACTGTTTAGAAGGATGATCATATTCACATGGTGCGATAATCATCCGAATTGACATTATAGCAGTTATATTTCTAGGCAATCATGTCCAAGAAACTTCATTGATTACTGCACTCCATGGTCATTAGCAGTTTCATTCACTTTCATTACAGTGGAATAAATTGTCAAACCTGATACCATATCAACCTTACAGTGCTCTAGGTGGTTCTCTAATCAATGTGAAGTACTTCATAGAGGGAAATATTGCTGCTGCTCGAATATTTGAGATGATTCATCGTGTCCCAGGAATTGACTCTGCAGATGAACAAGGCAAAACCATATCAGATGTGAAAGGGGAAGTGGATTTTAGAGACATAGAGTTTGAGTATCCTTCAAGACCAGGGAGCCTGGTGTTAAACAAGTTTAATCTTAAAGTTATGTCTGGCCAGACTGTTGGTTTGGTAGGCACTAGTGGATCAGGCAAATCAACAGTTATAAATTTGCTTGAGAGATTTTATGAACCTCTTAGGGGTGATATCCTCCTAGATGGTGTTGACATAAAGACCCTGCAGCTGAAGTGGTTGCGGAATCAAATGGGGTTAGTAACCCAGGAGCCTGTACTTTTTGCAACCTCAATCAAAGAAAACATTCTTTTTGGAAAAGAGGATGCTTCAATGGAGGAGGTTATCAGAGCAGCCAAAGCTGCTAATGCTCACAACTTCATCAATAAACTCTCTGAAAAATATAACACTCCGGTGAGTCCTAAATTTAGGATTAGTGTTAACATCCTTGTCCTTGTAATTGTACTATCAATCCATGTTTAAGCCAATGTTGCATACTTTTCAGGTGGGACAACTGGGAGCTCAAATGTCTGAAGGGCAGAAACAAAGGATTTCCATTGCAAGGGCACTGTTGAGGAACCCGAAAATTCTTCTTCTCGATGAAGCAACAAGTGCACTGGATTCAATTTCTGAAAAGGCCGTCCAGGATGCTTTGAATCAGGCATCAATAGGTCGAACAACTATCATCATAGCACACAACTTGTCTGCTCTCCGCAATGCTGACTTAATTGCTGTTATTCAGTCTGGACAAGTGGGAGAATTTGGCTCACACGAACAGCTTATACAAAACTCAGGTGGTACATATGCAGTAATGGTGAAGCTGCAGAGGGCATACATGAATGATGAAATTTTGTTGGAAGATGAAGATACAGAGGATGGAAGTGCTTTTCCCGGTTATGATGGAACCATTCGGGTAGGGGAAACACCTGACAAGTCTCTCTCTCGAAATACTAGTTTTGGCATGATAACCAACCAGCAGCAAGAAGATGACAGCTCCCCAAATTTAAGGCAACTGATAAGCATGACAGCACCTGAGTGGAAGTCAACTCTAATAGGCTGTGCTGGAGCTCTTGGTTATGGATTAATTCCGCCATTGAACTCATTCTGTCTTGGTGCGCTTCTAGCAGTATACTTTGAAAATGATCATTCCCAGATAAAGTCTCAAACAAGAATATATTGCTTTGCATTTTTGGCCTTCGCTGTCTTCACTTTTCTGACAAATGTGATTCAGCATTACTATTTTGGGATAATGGGGGAGACATTGACAGAAAGAGTTAGGGGGGTGATTTTTGAAAAAATATTGACGTTTGAGATTGAATGGTTTGATCAAGAAAACAACAGCAGCGGGTCTATATGTGCAAGATTGGCCACAGACGCGGTAATGGTGAGAACTCTTGTCACAGATCGATTGTCATTGCTGACTCAGGCAGTTTCTTCAGCGACTTTGGCTGTTGTCTTAGCTCTTATGTTGTCTTGGCAACTTGCACTAGTAGCTATTGCCCTGGAACCAGGCGTCATAGCTGCCGTCTATCTTAGAGAAATGACGATGCGAATAATGTCTAAGAAAATTCTCAGAGCACAGAGTGAGAGTAGTAAGTTGGCCAGTGAGGCTTTTGGAAACCACAAAACTATCACGGCATTTGGCTCTCAGGAAAAGATTCTGAAACTTTATGACCGCACACAGGTGAGCTCCAGGAAAGAAAGCAACAGGCAATCCTGGTATGCAGGGGTTGGATTGTTCATCTCACAGTTTCTTACAAGTGCCCTTATAGCTGTAATTTGCTGGTATGGTGGGAAGCTGTTATTCCAAAAAAAGATAGCTTACAAGCACCTCTTTCAGATATTTTTCATTTTGGTGTCGACAGGGAGAGTTATAGCGGAGACTGCTAGTATGACATCTGACCTATCAAAGGGAACCAGTGCACTGAAGTCAGTTTTTCAGATTCTACAAAGAGAGATTAAAATGGACCCTGAAAATCCAGATGGTATCGTGACAGAAAATATTAATGGGGAAATAGAGTTTAAGCAGGTGTATTTCATCTACCCAGCAAGACCAAAACAGATCATTTTGAGGGGATTAGACCTGAAAATTGAAGCTGCAAAGTTTGTTGCTTTGGTTGGAAGAAGTGGATCTGGAAAATCCACCATCATCAGATTGATTGAGGGATTCTATGACACATTGAGCGGTTCAATAGAAGTTGATGGAATTGACATCATGCAGTATAACTTAAGGTCCTTGAGGTCACATATAGCAATGGTAAGTCAAGAACCAACTCTTTTTGCAGGAACAATTCGCGACAACATTTCATATGCAAAACAGAATGCAACCGAAGCAGAGATAATGGAAGCATCAAGCATTTCAAATGCTCATGAATTTATAAGGTGGAATTTCTTATTCACATTTATTCTTCTTATTTTTTTCTCTTATTGTCGCCTCAGAATCTAAATCTGCTTAAATTACTACTTCAATGGAAGCTCCCTAAGGGATGGATATGAGACCTACTGCGGAGACAGGGGCGTGCAACTATCAGGAGGGCAAAAGCAAAGAATAGCGCTTGCTCGAGCCATATTGAAAAACCCTGCAATTCTTCTCTTGGATGAGGCAACTAGTGCACTTGATGCAAATTCAGAGAAACTTGTTCAAGAGGCACTGGAGAGGACCATGTCTGGCAGGACAACCCTAGCTTTGGCTCATCGATTGTCGACAATTCAGAAAGCTGATAAAATAGTAGTCATTGATAGAGGGAGGGTCATAGAAGAGGGAAATCACAGTGAGCTTCTTGCTCAAGGAGAAAAGGGTGCATACTATGCACTTGTAAAACTCCAACAACTTTCTGTCATTTGATGACCAGCCTAGCTAGCTACAGGTAGTGAATCAAGATAAAGAACATGCAGGAATATATAGAATTTTTTTCGGAATTAAAATATAGATGATAATTCATTTCCGATTTGTGAAAGTGTATTTGTTGTTATTCTTGTATCTCTTGGTTTCAGAATTGAAATGTAAGCTAGAATCTATCCTGCAGCCACAACGATCCCTCAACTCCATTAGGTAAAAGCCCCCCCGACTGATCAGGAAGTTTTAATGCAAGCTCCGGATGCCTTCTGTTCGTATAAATTTGTGGTGCAAGGGTCCTTTTACTACGCCACAGTTGATACCTATCCTGATTGTCATGTTTAACTCATTTTCGATACTCTCAGGACACTGGTTTAACAATTTTCGGTGGAAAGGAATTCAAGGAAATTCTATCAAAATCTCACAAAATGGCAACAAATTTCAGAGGTTAAGAACAGAGAAGAATATTTCCATTAATCCATCAATTTTTCATGTTAATAAACACACATGGGATGGGGTTTCCATCAGGATCAGATAAAACAACAAGGGTCTGCATCAGTTAGCTCCCAGATGAACTTGTTCATCTGATTCTCAAACTGTTGGCACTGAGGGATGCTGTTAGAATAAGATGAGGAGGAAATTTATAATTAATTCGCACACTAAAGCTTATGATAGTAATCATATAATATGTCAAAACTTCAGAAAAAATAGCTCAAATTATAAAATTTAGAATGGTGCAGTTTCAAATAGAGATGCTTCATCATCATGATCTACAACCTCCTCTTCTGGCTCATCAATTTCAAACTCATTGTCCATTACTGCTGCAGGCTGACAGAGAAAAAGATTGTTTTGTTTGTATGTTTAGCAGAAAGTGTGTTTTTCTAAGGGATTTTTTCTTGAATTGAGTTGATGGACAAAAAGGGTGTCTGTTTATATCGAGAAAGGTTTATCGAAAGATTAAAATGAAGGTAATATTTGAGATGTTAATTGATAATTTAACATCTAAAAGAATTAAAGCTTATCTACTTCTTTGTCTT
Source organism: Salix exigua (assembly GCA_032356905.1). Taxonomy (NCBI): domain Eukaryota; kingdom Viridiplantae; phylum Streptophyta; class Magnoliopsida; order Malpighiales; family Salicaceae; genus Salix; species Salix exigua. The sequence goes on along the minus strand of CM063593.1, from coordinate 4,104,905 downwards.
CTTCAACGAACAATATTTTCAGACAAGAAACCCTGAAAATATCCAACCTTCCAATTTGCATGCAATTAACGCAAGAGAATTCAGGAAACAGCCATATATTTTTTGAGGGTTTACACATTAAGTTGCATATTTAACATGAGATTAAATCCAGTTGTAAGCATTTGGAGTGTGGAGGATATCTTACTTTATGATAGATATAGTGCAGAGGATGTAATAGACAGGAACACGACAGTGAAGATAGGAGAGAAGGAGCTATCTTTGATCTACAAGATTGAAGGCTATAACTATGGTTGTCCCTCTTAGAACAAGGGATTTTACACAACTTTCCATAAATTAAATTATTTGGTTCGTGTAACAGCTCACGCGCAGGTTTCTCTTTCAGGGAGCTCAAGCTTGTGGGGCTTATCCAAGATGAGGTCAAACAGCAAAATTCAAAACTGCTTCCGTCAGTGCCAACTACTCTCGAGAATCAAATGAACAAGTTCGTTTGTGAGTTGACTAGTGCGATCCCTTCCTTCTATCTTGTGATCCTGTAGAAACCCTTCCCAGAAAAACAAAAGGTACAGGTAAGAAATTAAAAGATTAATAGTGCGGACCCAAACATTATTTCAAGGTTGTTTTCATTTCCCTTGATTAAGAGAGACTTGAAAGGCAAAATCTTTGTGTTCCTATCTGTTTCCGTTGATCAATAGGAGCCCTACACTTTTAATTTCATCAGGAAGCTGACATGCAATGTGTCGTGGTGTCAAGGAATATAGTTGTCCCATCGACCTTTCATAGAGAAATGATTAGGCTTTAAGTTCTTACAACCTAACACATGAAGAAGAAGACACGTGATAAAAATCATTCAAGATAAAGACATTAAAATGGCCCTTTTCATTTCATAAAAGAAAATGCTATCAGTACTTGGATGTTTTACAAAATATATGTACTAACTGATATGGAATTTGTTTTAGGAAAAGATTTTCAATCATAGAATCTGGATCTCATCTCATTTAGAAATGCAATGATAATTATAGAGTATACCAATCAATGAATCACCAATCACGTGCTGCTACATCATTCAGTAAAACAATGTCCGTAAAAAATTTAGTATCTCTTTTGAATTATCCTTTCATAAAATGAAAGTAATTGGAGTGAGAAAGGTTGCAATATTCCTAGCTAGAGTGAATTCCGTTCAACCATTATTTACAGAGTGTTCGCATCACACCTTGCTACAATAGGTAACAAATTGTGCTATCCTCGGGGAAAAAAGTCATAAATCCGTTGTTCCGAAAATTCAGATTAAATTATCTTCTACTACAGCATTCTCCCACCTTTTATAAGGGGTCAGCTCCTTTTGCTCCAAGTTTCAGAATAATTTACCTGTCTACCACAATATTCATCTTCAAAAACAGTGGCCAATGCACCGAGGTTGTATGCTCATAAAGAAGCGGAAAAAAAGAGGGGCTGTCAATTAAGTTTATAGGCATATTTGCCACTACTGCTAACGTGTCTTTCCATAAATAAAAAGGATATACATTGATGTATTCCAGTAGAATAAGGATTATGCAACTTCTGCCTATATAAGGTATTCCTCTAATGGGAGAAGAATAAGATACACAAATTAAAAGCCCTACACTTTAAACTTTATCAACTACTTCTGCTGTTGAATAGGAATCACTATAATTATGCCTGCATTCGAATTTATGTATTTCAAATTATAGGAGTCATGTCCATCTTAGTCTAAAACACCCCTGCACCCCTCATCTTTTGTCATTGTAAAAAATTGATTCAGAATGCAAACCCTGTAATAAAATACTAATTTATATACATAGCAAGCAGGTTTGACAGTGTGAATAGCTGAAGACACAAGGCATGGATGACCCCCAAGGTTTATTGTTATTTAGTTTGGGGGAAGAAGGTTAAAATGAAGGTAACATTCGAAATGTTAATTGATAATTTAACAGCTAAAAGAGATGACTTGCTGCCAATTATGTTGTTGTTGATCTACTTTTACATATTATTCAACAAATAATATTATTAGATAAGAAACCCTGACAATATCCAATCCTCCATTTTGAGTGTGATTAAAGTATGAGTCAAGTTAACCGTTGACTAACATTTTCGATAGCTTCTCACATCAAGTTGCCTATGTAACATGAATTACTTCCATTTTTAAGAATGTGGAGAATATCTTATCACTTCAATAATACAGAGGATATAGAGCATGATCAGATGAAAAATGTGCTATATCGATACCTGGAGTCAAGTCATTTTGCATGGTGTAATTCCCACAAGACTTGTTCATCAAGCTTGCTCAACTTCTCATCATCAAGACGCTTCCATGTCCTGATCCTCTCCATTCCCATCCAAGAATTTTCACCCTTTTCAAGTTCCGCTAATATGACCCTTGCCCTCCTTGGCCACCCAGCTATTCCATAAGCATGATACCCAAAGCCTCCACCATAACAAAACCATATACTTTCTAAATTCCCACAGAAGTCATTCTTGTGGTCATGGCCCATGAACACAGCCTTCACATCTCCCATGGATACAAGGGCCTGTAAGACTCCTGAGTTAACTGATGAACAAGCCACGCCTTCCTGAAACTGGCCGATAATCTTTTGGTAGTATAGCTGTCGAACTTCTGGAATTGGGATATGGAAAAATGCCAATGCACAGGGTGTGGGTGTAGCTGATGAAGCCCCATTCAGGAGATGAAAGTTCTCCTTTCGACCCTGTTAGTGTGTGACCTGCAACATGTTAATAAAATCTAAATCTAGCAGACCTCCCTTTGTGGGAATAAAGGCAACATGGACAGTTGTTAAGCAATCAGTTGCAGAGCTAGGCCTTTCCTTTGGATGCTGAAAAATATGTATATAAAAGTTATTTGGTATATGAATGTTTAAATAAACTATGTGTTTGCATAAGCTACGATGTAATGTATAACCATACACATTCACACACAGGCATGTCTATTGACATCATATTAAGAAAAAATACACCTAGATAATCTAAAATACAGTTTTGATTTATATTTGATGCAAATCAAACAACCTCCCATAAACAGAAAAGTATAGTTATCATATCAACAAATTTATCTTAACATGATCATCGACATTTGCATATCAATAGATGAAATGAGACCCAAGTGCAAGCATCTTTTTAAAATATCAATAACCATGGTTTGGTTTCACCCAATTTGCAAACTTTGCTATACCTGATATCCCTTGGAAACACCATGAAGCCAACGAAGTTGAGATTCCTTAATCCATCCATAAGTTCTAACTCCTTGAACAACCTCCCTGTCTCCACTGTCAAGAAAGAAAAGGTCAAGAACAGTGCTATTAGCTGAATGTGAACCTGGAGCACCATATACCCTGAGATTATAATTTCCAAAGCCATCAATATCTGTTATTGTATTGCCTTTGGCTGCACTAGAGGCATCTTCCACTGAGGGATTGGTTTGTGATACTGAGTAATCCAATAGTGATATGAAAGACATCAATTCTAGTCGAGTCATGGTAGATTCTTGGTCATGGTTTCCTAAAACCGCTGCCCATGGAAGTCCAGATTCCATGGCAGGTGCAAAGGCACGAAGCAAAGATTCAGCAGCATCAGGAGTGCTTGAACCAAATATATTATCCCCTATATACAGAAACTGAATGTCAATCTAAAATAAATGAAATTCATGATTCCATTAACATGCAAAAAAAGAAGCAGTTCACATCATCAACAAAGCATACTAGTTTAGTTGCCGATATCTAGCCAGTTCATAACTCTAAAGTAAATTCAACTTAAATTGGACAAACAAAAACGAATCCTGTTCTAAGTCAAAACAAGCTTAGATTCATGTGTGACTTTACCATTATAGCCTATTGAAACAGTCTAAATCTAAAACAAGCATGCGGCAAGAAACCATATTTTTCACAATCAAGAAAAACAATGTATTTATGTTATTTCTATATCAGATCAGGCACGATCACCTTTATTATCATGCAATAAGTAAATTCATTAAACATTTTAATTAAGAAACAAAAATTAATCCTCAAATCTATATCCTCTACATACATTATCACATTATTTATAGGGAGAGGGAGAGGGAGAGAATCAGAAGTGAATTGGGGTGTATACCCGTAAAAGCAATGAAATCAGGCTTCTCGGCTTCGATGATCCTCTTAAGAAAATGAGTGGTGTTAAGATCAGAGCAATAATGAAACTCAGAAGCTAACACATCTTTGCAACTTGTCAGCACCCCAGTTCCATAATGCATATCAGCCACCTGTTTACTTTCACTAGTCAGTCACAGGGCTACATATGCCAATAATAAAGAAACCCTCTAGAGCTAGAACAAGAACAAGAACAAAAAATAAAATAAAAAAGAACGGGAATCACAGAAAAAGAAGAGAACCTGAAGGATTTTGAAGGTTCCATCAGAGTTAAACCTGAGAGGGAGATGAGGGTTTTTTTTTAGGTGAAGAGGGTGTTTGCCTATGAGTAATTTGTGAGCGATCTGGGTGTGTAGAGAGAAGAGGATTGTCAATATTAAGGTTAGATAAAGAAGAGAGTAGAGCCCTTCCATGGTTTTGTTCATTTCTTCTTCTAACTAGCTCACTAGCTCTTAGCAATTAGCTCCACCAAATGAGAAATCCGAGGAGGGCATTTTGACTGTTTCTCTGTTTCACACTGAATAAAACACAAGGGACAAGAGAAGTGCAGATGTTACTTTTCAAGTAAAAACTAATGTGGCACTTGCTGTTACAAGTATACTCTATTTATGTTCAATGATTGTAATACAATGTTCAGGTAATATAATTTTTTTATGGAATTTTGTTTGAGTTTTTTTAATAATTGTCCAATTTTAGTATAATAAATGAAACCTAAATTGCTTTCTATCCAAATTGTTGATTGTTATACTCAATTTTATAATTAATTTTTATTTTATAAAAATCTAATAAGTTTATGACTAGGATAACTCAAGCTCTTAACTGGTTATTTTAAATTAATTTTTCTTTATTAATTGGGAAACTTGATTTAAGTTAAATCTTGTATTTACCTGAAAAGTTTGTTTATATAAAAATTATTGGAAGTTTATGGATGTTAAAAATGAAATGAATGTATAATATTGTTGTGCCTTGGTTTCTGGTTTCTGGTTTTTTGGTTGGATTTTCTTTTTTCCTTTTAAACTTTATTTAAAATAAAATTAATATGTGATTATAATACATGAATTATAACTAAATAGTTAGACATCATGACACATAATAATAGTCCTCATTATCTTGACCTTCAATCATGAAATCTATCAAGCATACATCCATGAATATAACCTCATTAAAATGCCCCCTTTTAGGTCAAAGATTATATGTTATGATGTGATGAGTAATCCTAAGTTGTAAACAGAAAATCTTTGCTCTTCATCTTATCACCTAGTGCAAAGTCATATTATCCAAGACTACATGTGGACAAGAATTTAGATTATGTCTTCTAGGAAATATTCTTATTCTTAGTTATGTCTTCTTAGTAGTAATAGCGAGAAAAATTCCAAAAATTGGAACAAGAGAGGAGACAGGAGCGGATTAAACTAGAATGACACTAGATAATTAAAGCTAACATTGAAAAAAAAAACATTATACTAAGTGGGATCTTCGTAACTAATTTCTAATGTGACTGAGAATTCCCAGTCGAAAGGTATATTGTAGATGATCACAAGACATAATTTTTAACGTATGATCCCATGTTTTTGTTAAAGAATAATATAAATCATATTATGTTACCTTACTTACAAGCTTAAACTTTTAGATGAGATGGTTCCTCTTAACAGTTTTACGAGTTTTTAGACACCAGGAGGCAAGAGGCACCTAGCTACTCTTACCATATAATGATTATAATTATTCCTGTATGAAAACATTTCAGATAACTTTTACGATGTCTCAATTATGTCGACAGTGAAACTTTGCAGCAAATACTAATCTGAAAACAATGACAATGAGCAGTTCAGCAAGAAAAAAGAATGCTGAATTATGAAGGAATAAACCTGATGGAAAAGGAAAATCTTTTAGTAGCGCTGCACCATCAGGATCGTTAAAGAAAGTCTTGAATCAGCCAGATTGGAAAGATATGTTGTTGATGATACTTGGATCAATAGGGAGTCTCGCAGATGGATCTGCCTTGGCTTTAATGATGCTGATTGTCAGCAGTCTCATGAAAAGGTGCTTAGATCGTAGACACTATCCTCACCTGACAAGGTTCATTTCAGACTTGTAAAATGAGTCTTCGCTTATTAATTTGGTTTTTAGCTTATGTGAATTTGACATGGAGTTTGAATCAGACTGCAGATTTCATTACGAACACATCATGGTTCGCCACGGCCCAACTTGCTGGTTTATACCTCAGCTGGAGGCTGTCTATAGTGGCCATCCCTGCATTATCAATGTTAGTAATTGCCGGATTCGTATACGCAAAGCTTCTAGGTGATGTTGGAACAAAATTCAAGCAGCCTATGAAGTTTTACTGCTTGAGTTTGCGCTGTATATGGAGGACTGTAAGTTCATTGAGTTTTGATTTTCAAAATGCGTTAAAATTTTAAGCACAGAATACTTGTATCATTTTCTTTCTAATCTATCTGAACAGCGAGGCCAGCAAGGATTAGGAAAATGTAGAAACCAGTTGTCTTTTACATAGAATCACTTCAACAACAATGTCCACAGGCAGACTAAATATTTCCTGTAGCATGCTGCACTCGAATAATCGTAGTAGGTCCTTGCTTTCATTACATTCAAAGATCTGAAATGATGACAATGCTACTTTGCAGGGGTCTAGGGGGTGCTCTAATCAATATCAAGTACTTCATAGAGGCAAATGCTGCAGCTTCTTGGATTTCTGAGATGATTCATAAAGTTGTGGACATTGACTCTGCAAAAGAGATAGGCAATACCATGTCAGAAGTTAAAGGTGAAGTGGAATTCAGAAACATAGATTTTGAGTATCCTTCAAGACCAGAGAGCTGGTATTAAGGAGATTTAATCTCAAAGTGATGGCTTGCCAGACTGTTGGGTTGGTTGGCAGAAGTGGATCAGGAAAATCAACAGTAAAAAATTTGCTTGAGAGATTCTATGAACCTCTTAAGAGCCATATCCTGCTACATTGTGTTGACATAAAGACCCTTCAACTCAAATGGTTGAGAAATCAAATGGGCCTGGGAAGCCAGGAACCTATACTTTTTGCAACCTCAATCAAACAAAAAATCTGTTTTGGAAAAGAGGAGGCTTCAGTGGAAGAGGTCATGGAAGCCGCAAAAGTTGCTGCCCACAACTTCATCTGTCAACTACCTGAAGGGTATGACACCTTGGTAAGTCCTGACTATAGGCTTTTCTCTAATATCAGCTGTTATTCGACATCCTCACTCAAGTAATCGTTTGTAATAAATCCTGCTGCTTACTCTTTTGCGTAACTAAGAATGGCAATTGGAAAAGAAAAGAATCAAAAGAATAAAGGAAGGTATATACAAATTCCGATGACAAACTTTTTCAGGGGAGACAATTGGGAAGTCAAATGTCTGAAGGCCAGAAACAAAGGATTTCCATCGCAAGGGCACTGTTAAGGGATCCAAGAATCCTTCTTCTTGATGAAGCAACAAGTGCACTGGATTCTCATTCTGAGAAATCTGTCCAAGATGCTTTGAATCAAGCCTCAATAGGAAGAACTACCATTATTGTTGCACACCGCCTATCTGCTCTTCGCAATGCGGACTTGATTTCTGTAATTCAATCAGGAAAAGTGGTGGAATCAGGCTCCCATGAGCAACTTATGCAAAACTTGAGTTGTCCATTCTCAATAATGGTACAGCTACAGAGAAACTTCGTAGACGATGAAGTTACTTCAAAAGCTCAAGATACTGGATCTAGCAGCTCTGTTGTTCTTGATACAGAAATTGCTAATGCAGAACAAAAGGATAATATTCAACCATTGCACTCATTATGCATGGCTGCACTTCTAGCAGTTTATTTCACAACTAGCTAAGGTCGCAAACAAGAATTTATTGTTTTGCATTTTTAGCCTTCGCTGTTTTTGCTTTCCTGACCAATGTGATTCAGCATTACTATTTTGGGATAATGGGAGAGAGCTTGACAAAACGATTCAGGGAGGCACTTTTTGAAAAAATCTTAAAATACGAGATCGAGTGGTTCGATCATGAAAACAACAACAGCGGATCCATATGTTCAAGATTAGCCACAGATGCCTCGATGGTGAGAACTCTTGTTGCTGATTGCTTGTCAATGCTGGCTCAAGCAATTTCTTCGGCAACTTTGGCTGTTGTTTTAGGTTTCGTACTGTCATGGAAACTTTCCCTTGTTGCTATTACTCTGCAACCCTGTATCGTTGCTGCCTTCTACATTAGTACAATGACAATGCAGACAATGTCCAAGAAAATCCTCAAGCACAGAACGAGAGCAGTGAATTAGCAAGCGAAGCCGTTGTGAACCACAGAATTATTACAGCATTCTGTTTTCAGGAGAAAGTTCTAAAGCTGTTCGAGCTTACAACTTGGTATGCAGGATGTGGATTGTTTCTCTTACATTTCATTACAGGATTCATTCCGGCTCTAACTTACTGGTATGGTGGAAGGATATTATACCATAAAGAAATTACTTACAAGAACCTTTTCCAAACATTTTTAATCCTGGTGACAACAGGAAGACTTATAGCTGAGACAGGAACCATAACTGCAGACTTATCAAACGGTAAAAGTGCATTGGAGCAGTTTTCAGGATTCTGAAAGGGACCAAAATAGACCCTGAACATTGATCAGATGGTATCGAACCAGAAAAGATCAATGGGGAAATTTAAACAAGTTCATTGCTTCTACCCAAATAGACCAAAATAATTTTCCTGACAGGCGTAAGCCTACAAATGGATGCTGCAAAGGTCGCAGCAATAGTTGGAAGAAGCGGGTCTGGAAAGTCAACCATCATTAGATTGATTGCGAGATTCTATGACACATCAAGTGGTTCCATCGAAGTTGAAATTAGGTGTACAATGAATCTTTTCAATCAGCTCAAGTGTTTTTGCTATTATTTTAATTGGTGCCATGGTTACGATATTGAAATATTGCTAAAAACACTACTGGTACATGAGAAAATATGGAGGAAACTAGCTGTGTATCTCTTATAAGCTGCATGTCCATTTTTATGGTTTGGGATATAGATTTGACTAGATTAAATAAGTTAGTTTTATTTTAATTAAATGACAAAAACAAATTAGCAATGACAGTAGATGAATGAACCAATCCAAAAAAAAAAATGTGGAATGGGTGGTGCGGGTCAACATTGTGATAACCTTCAGATGCTTGCAATCCGCTTGCTGGAATTGCTTCCAGCATGGATTATTATGTAGAATAGATAGATAGATAGATAGATAGATTGTCACTAGAAATTATTATCTGAGACAAGCTTGAGGGACACATGAGCATTTGTTAACTGTACCAGTACAATGATGGGTTCACAGGTTATAATGAAATGTAATAAATTTATATATAAAAGAAAAATGGGAACAAAAAATATATTATGAATTTCATGCAGAACTCATGGAGTTTTGGCATACTGTAAATCTTGTCGGGTGGATGACATGAGAAAGAAAATTGCAGAAAATATATTGCTGCTGTGATTCTGGATTTACGGGAGACCATTTCAAGAAAACAGGACTAACAAAAGAACTGTTTTCTTGGATGACAGTTTAAAAAAGTAGAAGAAGAAATGCTTGTCCGGTGCTCAACAAGGGGTGGCACATGGCTATCTCAAGTCATACCGAATAAGAATGAAGTTCAAATATGTTTAGCTTAACCGAAACATTCAATATTAAATTGCTAAGAACAGGACACAATTTACTGTTTCTAATTAATAAATTCCCTGTTTCTCTTAGATTTTCTTTCTCAAAAAAAAAAATAGTATTTGAAAATCTAAATCACACCCTTCATTCAACCTTTCTTTCCAATTGTTTCGGTGATAACTGAGCTGTTTTCTTAGATTCAAATCCGTTGGATAACTTGTTGAACAGCATGATGACTGGAAGTTAACTCATGGATACTTTTGTTGATTAAAAAAGCAAGTTATGGAAAAGATAATGCTTTGAAGTAAGATCTTCTACCTCTACAAGATTGCTGAGATCTTGGAAAGAGACAAGGGATGTTGTTATGGTGGTGATTTTATAAGGGAATCCAACAACCTGACGTTGCGTAGCTTATGATCAATCAGGTGAGTCTGACAGACAGACAGACAGACAGCTTAAAGAACATCCTCTGCATCAGAATCGCCAACTCATGTCGAGTGGGCAGCATGAATTGGTTGCGTGTCAGGAATTATTAATTGCAAAGATAATATCAACTTTCCCAGATATAAAAAAGGAGATTAGTTCCCAGTTGCATGTGCAGCAGCTACAAAAGTCACCCTGGATTCCATGATAGAACGTGAAGATGACTACAAAAGTCATCCATCGATGAAGGGTTCTTTCTAAATGCCCTCTCGACTTTCTGCACCTTCTAATGGATGCTTTCTCTCCTACTTTCTCAGACTGAGATCACTTTCAAAAAATTAAATGCCCTCTCGACTTTCTCCATCAACAAAATCTTTGCTATAGCTCCTGCAAAAAATTAAAAAAAAAAAAAAAAGTCTTCCCCTCAAAATAGCTTCAATTGTATATGATATGAGCTTACGCCAAAAACTTTAAATTTAGGTTGAGGGTTTACAAGAATTGTGATGGAATCATTCATTCAAGGTGGATCAAACATGATGGATTCATATATTAGTAGTCAGCTTAAATTAAAATAGCTCTTCGCCAAATATAAGGTATGATGAGATTACTATCTCGGTCTCCATATTTGCTCGACCATATAGAAAAACATTATATTTTACTAGTATTGCTAGGATAGTGAAAGATATTATTATCAAAACAAACCTAAATGAAAATAAAGGTGTTTTGGGTTCAGTGGCCTAACCCATTGCATAGTTCAAGGAGTGGGTCAACCTCTAGATTAATGGTTTGACCTACGTCTATTAAATTTATTCTTATGAAACAATATTACTTGAATAAAAATTAAAACCAAGTCATTTAAGATAAGATGAAAGTATTAATAGAGTTTAACTATCAAAAAGTTATTTTTATTATTTTTTATGATATCTTACATATATAAGTACACGTTATTTAATGAAAAACATAAATGGAGTTTAATCAAAACACCCCCCAATATAATTTAAAAGAATTAAAATAAATAATAATAATAATAATAGTTCAAAAGATGTCAATTAATTGTTTATATAAATCAGCTGTGTAGAAACGTGAATACTAGACAAGCAGGAACAGTATCGCAGTCTGTTATCCAGCGAATATCCAACTCATCAAAGGATGTCCCATATCGGCAAATGGTGTCAGAAGATGTAAAGTCTTTTTTTTCTTGTCCAAGACAACAACCGTATAACCTAGCTGGCACCAACAGGATCCCAAGTCCTTCCATTTGTCTTCACACGGTCTAGAGAATTATTCAAAAACAAGCAAGCCTGATATTGTCGATGAGAGGAAAATGATGAAAGAAAAAACGACAAGATTATCAAGAACCGATGATGTAGTGTAGTAAGACGATGAACAATGTGAAGAAATATATTAAAGCACCCATCATTATCTGGATAACCAAATCAATCGTTTAGCTACAAGGAATGATGAAAAAAACAAAGGCAAGTGGTTTGGCTCTATAATAAATAAGATCATTGGAGAGAGAGAAAATGAATCAATCAAACAATGTACTAAAACAGTGGTAAGTTTTGGATATTGATCATCAGAATGTTTACGTTGCACCTCGTGGGGTTGTGCAGCATAATCTCTAACTGAACGATCTCTGTTTCCTCTTTAAAAACAAATGTACAGATTCTTTCTTTCCAGTCACCGGCAATCATTTGAAGTATATGTGTCTGTAAACCCTCCCGGAATACTTGATTGGGTTTGGGAGTGAGACCTATCATTAAACATTGTCGAGGTACCTTCATCAGCTTGCCATCTTTGGAGAAAATGAGGAAGGCTCATGTGGAGATCAGTGCCAGAAGTGCTCTCCTCTTCGTGGTTGCTAGGTTTCCATTGTTCTACGAGAGGTCCTAAGACATTGACGGCATGGCCCATATCTGGTCGTTGGTGTGGCTCGCGAGCTGTGCAATGCCCCGCTAACTCAGCCACTTTGAAAATGCTCACTAGGGTCTCCTCATCAGGATTCATAGTTTGATCAATTGCCTTTGGGAGACTGTCGTTGTTGACTAGGACTCGGCGGAACCATGTCACCAAATGAGCCCTTTCATCTGGCACTGTAGCATCTAAAGCTTTTCTCCCTGTCATGATTTCCATCAAAATCACTCCAAAAGCATACACATCCACTTTTCTTGTAACTCGTCCAGTAGCTGTGCAGAACATAGCAGGTTCAGTTCATATTTGTAGAGAATAAGCCATCAGGTGGATATGAAAACTAAATATACTAACGTCTAAGAATCTAATTAACAACAAACAGCTGAAAGATAGAGAAGATCATGTCTAACGATCAAGGGCCACGTTTTCCGAAACTTCAATATGCCTAGAAAAGTCTAAGCTCTTTGAACAAGTATGTGGGAGGCTTTTGGCTTTCCCTATAATTTCTAAAACAAAAGGGGAAAGGTTGGAAAAATTTACTACTTGAAGGTTGCATGCATGGAAAGATGACAAAATATGAATTGACAATATATCAGAAGCTCAGGTTACTTGCAATCAATTGAATGATGACTAAACCTGGACATTTAAGCCTCGACTTACCAGCATATTCAGGTGCAAGATAGCCAAAGGTTCCTGCCAATCTTGTCTCCATAGAATAATTTTCATCAGGTGCATTTTTAACCAGACCAAAATCAGCAACCTTAGCCCTCATGTCATTTCCAAGAAGTATGTTTGAAGGCTTCAAATCTCTATGGATGAAACTCTGCTGTGCTAAGCTGTGCAGGTATTCTACTCCTCGAGCAACATCCAGTGCAATGGTAACCCTCTGTTTCCAAGAAAGAGGAGTGTAGCCAAGTTCTTGCCATTCAAACAAATGTTGAGCGAGAGTCCCCTGTGGCATGTACTCGTACACCAAGAGCCTCTCGTTTCCATTTATGCAGTAACCCAAAAGAGCAACTAAGTGCCTGTGCCTCACTTTAGTAAGCACTGCAATCTCTGCCTGGAACTCATTCATTCCTTTTGTCCCCATTGCCCCGGATTCCATCCTCTTCACTGCAATCTTAGTCCCATCATGCAATTCACCCATATAAACCACACCAAAACCTCCCCTGCCCAGAATGTTACTCTCACTGAAATTCTCGGTTACTTGTCTGAGCACCTCAATTGAAATTGCATTATTCCCACCCTCAAAAACATTGTGGCTGCTATGGTTGCCACTACTTTGACTTTGTATTTCAATGAGAACCCCATTACCCTTTGTGAAACCTGACGAACCATTCTTAACCAATGAACTGATTCCATTCCCATTCTCTTGACCATTCACTCTCCCAGACTTCTCTCTCTTTTTCTTGATATTAACCTTAAACAACACGAAAAAGCCAATACCACCAACAATCACTAAACCAGCAACAATTCCAGCAATCAGACCTGGACTCACCTTCTTGCCACCAATTCCTTTCCCATTAGGACCACCTCCAGGTGCAGTTGTAATTGAATCTGAACCGGGTGATGGTGCCCCTCCACTTCCAGGACCCCCACCACTCCCAAGAAAAGAATTACCTGGTGTAGTGGTTAGCTTCACTGAAGTAGCAAAACTCGGGATCTTTCCAGTAAGATTGTTGTTGGATACATCAAGAAGTGAAAGCTGAGACAACTTTGCCAAGCTATCAGGAATTGGACCTGATAAATTGTTATCATTCAATTTCAAAGTTGTCAAAGCAGTGAGGTTAGCAAATGCAGGAGAGATTATCCCTCCAAAATGCTGCTTCCCTAAACTCACTGTCGTAACAATCTTTTTGGATGAATCACAGAAAACAAAAGGCCAACCACTGCAGGCATCATTCCCTTTCCAAGAATCAGACAACGTCACAGGATAGCCAAAACCACCAGCAATCTCAAGCAATGTGGTCACTTGTGGATCACAAGCAACACCGGCAGTATCCACACAAAAATTATTAAGACCGCTATTATCAACTTCAACATCCTTTCCAAACTGAGGCACAGGACCTTGTAGCTTATTATTAGACAAAGAAATATTCAACAAACCAGGAAGGGAATCCAAGGAAACCGGCAAGATCCCAGTAAACTGATTATCCCTCAACTGCAAATCAAACAAATTCTTGCTCTTTGACAAATCTGGAACTGGTCCAGTAAACTGATTCTTCTGAAGCCAAACTTGACTCAATTGCTCCATTGAAGACAACACCTCAATATTACCAGACAACCCCATTTCCTGATTATTAAGCCACAAATTCTGGATCCCAGAATTTGCAAAAGACGGAGGCAAGCCTCCAGTTAAGTTATTGTAAGACAATCTAAGATTTTGCAGGCTCGGAAAAGAAGCAAACATATCAGGTATAGTACCAAAAATTTTAGCTCGGCTAGCCTCAAAACTAGCTAAATTAGAAGACTCGGATAGATCAGTAGAAATAACCCAAGGTTCTAAATTAATATTCTCATTCATAATCAAAGTTTGCAAACTAGTTAACCCTTTAAAGCAATCTTGAGGGATACTAGTAAAATTATTCGTACCAATATAAATCTCTCTCAAAGAAGCTAAATTTGCAAGAGAAGGTAGAGCACCAGAGAGCTTGTTTTCTTGAAGAGACAAACTTTGGAGCTTAGAAAGTGTTGAAAGCCCAGATGGGAGTATCCCAGAAAGGCTTCGAGTAGCTAAGTTAATGGAGATGACATTGTTGGAGTTGTCACATTTAACACCATCCCACTCGCAGTAACCACTGGAGGTTGTTGTTGACCAGCCTTTTGGTGTTGGAGACAAGGCAGAGGCTAATTTTAGAATAATGGCTGCATCATCTGCGGTGGTGGTTGTGGTGGTGAAGAGGAGGAGGGAGAGGAGGAGGAATAGAGAGAGAAGAGGATCAGCCATTGTTTGTGTGAGGGGGGGTTGGTTTTTTGTTCTTATTGAGTGTTTTAATGTTTTCTTGTTATGTTTGGTGCTGTGTTTAACAAGGTTTCATGCTTTCTGTACTAGTTTTTCTTGATTATAAGAAGTTTAAGTTGTGATTAAAATATAATTAATTAAACCCCACACTGTAATTAACATATATTATCTTTCTATCTCCTTTTTGAGCTGTGGGCGGTGGAAGGAATAGCTATAGCCTATAGGGCTGGTAGGCAAGGGTTTTCCCTTTCTCCCATATTTCCTTCTCTTTTCCACTCGCATGCCAAAAACATAATGAATAGTGATTTATAAATAAATTGGTAAAAAGGATTTTGCTTTTTCTTTTTTCTTTTTTTTAGCTACAACCACTCCAGTCTGGCTATTTCGTGCCAATTTCCACTTGGAACCACAATGACAGCAACAACACAATGACAATAATAATAATAATAATAATAATAATAAATTGCAATCGCAACATTCATTCTTACAACTTGAACACAGCTATGTGGAGATTAGGAAAAGACTAAAAACCCAGATTGGAACCCGAAATCAAAGGGCCATGCATACGACTAGATGCATGAGCAGCAGCTGTGGGGACGTATTAAAAATAGACATGATAATGGATGTGGGATTATTTTGTTAATTACTAATGATTAGGAAACAGGATACGTGGAGTTTTGAGCACAGTTGATTTTTAAAAAATCCGGTCACTCGTGAAATCCGAATTCTAGTTAACTTGTCAACGAGAACACGTAGGTGGATGTCAGCTTGAAAGCCTTGCAGCTTAAGTGATTCCGGTTGATTTTATAGTTTTGTTATGTTTTTCTAACATGCAATGTATTTTTTATTTAATTATTTTATATAACTTTACGACATAATATTGTTATTGATCGATTGAAAAGCAGCGGACAGAGATCTGCCTGATGGGGCCCAGACAACATGACAGCAAGCCTCTAAGCTAAGAGCATCTAATACCTCAACCAAACAATCCTTAACTAGATTACAGCAGGAATAGTCTTGCACTGCCGATCTGTACTTTTTGGCCGCAAACTCATTTTGTCAAGTAACTTATCTCATCTAAAATTTTAAATTTATAAATGAATTTTTATAATATAATTTATATTATTCTCTAATATACCTCCTTAAATGAAAACATTTTGAATTTGAAACTTGCAAAAATTCACATCACCTTGTGCTTAGTTTTTTATCAAATAAAATGGGATGATGAGATTCGAACTCGTGATCGTTAGGTCAACAAGGCTCTGATAACATGTTAAGAAATCATCTCACCTAAAAACTCAAAGTTCATAAGTGAGACCCTATTTGTTTTTTTTATTTTTGATCTGATTATCAGAGTAGTCAAATGCACGCAGCTATTATATGCTATTTCATTAAATGGAAAACAATCTTCCATTAATCCCCTCTCGATCCTAGGCTCTTTTCATCGAACCATGTTTGTCATATGCCATGCTTGAATCCATTATTACTCAGGTCCAAGAGCTCTTATAGTCATTGCTAATAATATATATATATATATATATATATATATATAAAGGTGAAAATATCCTGATGAGCTGGCTAGTTAACGTAAACGTTGAAGGCACGTAAATTGGATTGTATCATATGCTTTAATCGTAACAACCACATGGGTGTTCTGCAAGTCGATTTTTGTTTTCTGTGACTTAAGAAAATAATATTCAAAGTGTATTTTATATTTTTGAAATACTGAATTTGCCAAGTTTATTTGCTAATTACAAGAAAAAAAAGGATGAAATAAAAATAATCCTCTAGACCTTTGTCTGATAAAATAATTTTATGAGAAATTTAATCATTTTTTAAAATTAATTGAAAATTTTAAAAAGCCACTCTAGGCAAGTAAATTGGATTTTGCTTTTTAAAGGCTATTTAATAATTTTAATGTGCATTAAAAATGTGAGATGACTAGTAGGCTCTAGATAAATTTTGTAATGACAATATCACCCCTCAAACAAAGTGATTTGATTTTTTTTTTTATGATAAAATTATAATTTTACAGAGGAAATCTAAAATGCGAGCATGAGTCTCTCTCTTTGGTTTTAAATTTTTAATATACCACACCCACCTTCCGTCGCCAAATGGGTGTGCAAGAAAATATGCCCAAGAAACAAGGCCCATCCAATATGGGTGACTTTTGATACCAGGCCCAAAGGCCTCATGTCAAACATAAGGCTTCAAAGAGGAATGATCCACTACAATGGGCTTTGATTACACGTTTGAATTGTACTCGTCAGTGGACTGATTCGCCTGCTGGTACAAAATTTTGATTTTAAAAAATGGAGCGTCCCTACGCGCTAGGAATAGAAACTATTAATTATTATTATACTATATATAAAAAAAACTCACTGTGAAGTCTCTCACAATTTGATTTAAGGTTGGATTTGATGTTTTATCTCTTACTCTCGTGATATAAATAATAGGTTTTAATATTTAATTAATGTTAAATTTAATAAAATAAAATACTATTTTATTGATTCAAATCAATTTTAAAAAGTGTACGGTCACTGTGTGATGAATCATGACATCATAACACGTCAAGAGTACCAAATAATTTCTCTTTTCCGCAACCGGTGCAGAAGGACACCGTGTGAATACCGCAAACCGGTGCAGAAGGTCACCGTGTGAATACCGCAAACCGGTGTAGAAGGTCATTGTGTGAAGACAGCAGGATCCAGATAAATTTGTACGGTTCCTACAGTGTATTCAGTGTGCTGGAATAAAACAAAACATGGAAGTGAGTTCTTGACATGCCAGGCCTGGATAAGTGTGCCAGGCCCACTTCACTGTTTTAAAGAAGCAGAGTTTGTGGGCTCGGATGAGTCCATGAAACTTCAATTATCATGCAAAGCCACCGATCTGAACGTAAGAAGCTCCAACTTGTGGGAAATCGAAGGAGAATATTATTAGGTTATTGATATGATTAATGTGATTATATAATTATAGAATATATTAATTTGAGTATTTTCAAGTCCAACCACAAAATAATTTCATTTATCAAAATAATTTTCTTTCTTTTTTGTTTGTAAGCATATAGTATTTATTAACTTCTTCTTTTTCCTGAAAATAAAAGGAAATAGTTCTTCTGATCACGAGTTAGCAAGCAAGAAAGAAGGAGCCAGAGCTTGAGCTTGAAAGTTCCTTCCATTCGATTTCACAGACGAACACAAAGTGAACAAGAATCCGTAGTCCCAAGACAAGTGGAGGGCACGGAGATTGAAGAAAAAAGAGAAAATTCAGAAGCTCGAGCAAGGAGACATTCCTTCAACCCTAAACCCAAAAAAATGTAAGTTTCAAAGTTAAAAAGCACCACCATCCCCACCACCATCTCAGCTGCAATGATGACATTACGAGTGGGAGTGGGGTCCAACCAATACTCAACATAAATGAAAAAAATAATGACCCAAAAGGATCACGATTCATGAGTTGTTATATATTCCCATGCAAAATAAACATCATCATCAATATACAATCTGCTTACACTATAATAGAGAAATATATATATATATATTATCCCCCCCTCCCTCTCTCTCTAGATGATGAGAGGGAGGAGAGAAAGTGTAGAATCTAGTACTATCTCTTGAGAGGAGTGATGGGTTTTGCACTGGCTAAGGGAATCCATGCTGGTAGCTTGAAAAGGTGAGCCATCAAAGAAACAAAAGATAGAGAGGTGAGAGTTTCGGGTGTTTGTATGCGTGTTTGTGTCAGCTTGATAGGGCATGCGTTCCTCAAACTTCAATGGCAGATAGATACAGAGCTGGTGCCTTCGCTGTTTCTGGCATCAATGGAAATTGATGGATTATTCCCTTATATATATTTCATAATATATTATACTATACTTCTTTTTTTCTGCAATTCCTGATCCAAAACTAAGTTATTTCAGTATGGTCATCTATGTTTACACTAAGAAGTCATTCTCTCACGCGGGTTCTTCTAAAAATTTGAATCCATTAAAGCTAATATAAAATTATTTTAAAAATCTTATTTAACACTCTAGATTTTGCATTTTTTTAACTAAAAATGATCACTAATTCGAATCAATTTCCAATTATACATCCAAATTATTATTTTAGTATACTTTCTTATGAATGATAATGTGCTTTGGGGTATAACTCTAAAAAAAAAATACCCACAAACCTCTCTCTCTCTCTCTGTCGTCCTGGAGCAAATTATTTCTTAGTCCAATAGGCCCTCAAAGACATCAATGTAAGATACGAAAAAAAGCTTTCTTGATTCGATCTTCAATCCAATGATTTAAATAATAAAATGAATTTTTAATTATTTTCTTACAGGCATGGATAAAGGATTCATAAAAGGTAAAGGACACTTTTGACTATAATAGTGACGAGTGTATTCTTGCACCTTTTTACCCTTAAATGAAATGGGGCCTCATCGCTTTTTCCTCAAAGTTATTGCCATATGTAAAGATTACTGCACTGCTCAGATGTGCTTCATCACATTATAGGTTCTTTTTCTTGAAGGGATAATTAATCAAACAGGTTCTATTGATAAAAGTAAAAGTTGTAAATGTTTTTATATATCAAGAAGCTTAATCATGGGTTTCAATTTGTGATATGGTTTGTTAGATAGATCTTTTTTGGAACTCCAACAATCCATATAGTTTTTTCAATGCTCGGATTCCTCAACCCATCACTCATGAATCCAGTTTATTTCCTGTTTACTCTTAAGATCACGAGTACTCTTGAATTCAAATATTACAATAGCTGCTTAATTTGATATTCAACCTTACCATTGCCGATCACTAGATTATATATATATATATATAAGAGGGAGAGAGGGGGGGGGATTCAAATAAAAGGGTTGATATATTTTCAAAATGTGCAATGCCAATTCATACAATGTTTAAAAGTCAAATTCAATATATAAAAAAGCTGCTATTGATTTAATTTGATAGTATGTATTTAGAAGGGTCCCACATGATGTAATAACAGAGTATTTATGATCTGCACAGCAGGTTTCGAATTCAAGTCAGGTCATGTGTAGCGTGAATGACAACGTTTTGATAAGCTTTCATGCCCGGAAGAAAAACAGCAAAATAAGGGTTAAGTTCAAAAACCAAATGAGTGATCTTTCGACAAATTCTGGAGATAAAAAGATTCATGCTGTCATTAATGGACAGTTTGGTACTTGAATAAAAAGTTTTATGATTATTAGGAGGATCGACTTGAAATGATATATGCATGCATGCTCGAATGGATCATCAGCTAAGAGAAAGGTGAATTCAGACCACCATCATTCTTGAAATCATTAATTTCACCTGTAAATTTGTACATATAATTAGGTTTTCTTCTTCTTCTTCTACAGTTTCAATAATCCATATTATCTTTTTTAAATGACAAGACCCTAGATGCTGAATTATTGGCCCAAGAAAAGTGAATCCAAGGGTAAGAAATACAGAGACAGGATGGTAAGAACATTACAATTGCATCATCTATCAGTTTTAGTCAATATCACCATCTACAACTGGTGCAGGCTAGCTCTGCCATTTGAGTCAATCATGTATATGTCATATTGCATATTCTTATTCCCTGGCTGGCCAGCGAGCTTGAAATTTAGTGAGGGAATGTTGTTGTTGACATTGTTTTTGAAAATATTTTTTATATAGAAATATATGATTTTTTTTATTTTTAAAAAATTATTTTTGATATAATTATATAAAAATAATCTAAAAAACTATATATATATTTTTAATTTAAAATTCAAAATTCATTTTTTTCAAACGCCCCACAGTGAAAACTAAAAAATGGGGCCGATCTTCCCTCAAATTTTTTTATTTTTCTCTCGGTTGTAATTGGTTAAGCACCTAATTACAAATGAGATATATATATATTTTAATCGCTTAAAAAATGCTTAAATATTATTGATACATACTCTAGCTTTCACTGCAAAACTCGATCTAGTACAAGACATGCTCTTCCCTTGTCCAAAGCAAGGGTGGCAAATAACAATATATTCGTCAAAACTCTGGCTAATAAATGGCAATCACAGTGCATGTGTACTTACCCTGAAACCGGGTGTGGAGTCTGCTCGGAAACCAGCACGATCAGCGTCAAGATTGCAATTTTAAATCCATCACACGCGTGTGATGAGAGGTCTATTTCGAACCCAACACCCATGCACAGGGACTTTGTTGTTTTGTAACAATTTCAGCAGGTTTTGTTTTTATTAAAACCCTAGCTAGAGACCATAACCTGTGGAATTTCTGGATTCCACGTACTTCTCTGTCACGTACCAGAGTTATTTGGAAGGGAAGCTAGGCTTTTGTCTATGAATTATTAGCTGAGTGAAAGCTTTTGTCCACCGATTATATATCAGCTCACTGCCAGCCAGGACATAAGTCATGACCGAAATTGCTTTTAAAACAATCTGACTCCGAAAAGGAAAGGGCATTTGATGATATCATCCAAAAAATATATGCTCAAGAATAGGGTTTGAGTGTTTATTGCGTAGTTCCTTTCAATATTTCATTCTGGGGATTGATTTTTGACAATAACTTTATAGTTAGAAATTGTAATAAATGAATTAATAAGCATTAAACTCGATCTCGGAACAAGAATGTTTGCTCTTAGTGTTTTGTGTAATAAATTAATGGTTTGAGGATACTAATAACACAGGCTCGTCAACTACGGGTTTGGCATTTCATTTTCCAGAGATCATTATTATGGAGAGTCAGTGCTGGAAAATTGTTATCCTTGAAGATAACATTAAACTAGCTACTGATTAAGTATTTATATAGTTTAAATTTTTCAATAGGATTCTAACACAAAAATAATGATTTGCAGAATGGTTTGCAGTCATGACAAGCAGCTGAGCTCACAACACTTTCTTGCATGCTTAGCAAGTTAATAATTACAGCACACCATCGAATTTCAGGCTACAGAATGGATCGGGGATAGCCTTCTCTGCTATATCATTGATAACTGGAAAAAAAAAAAAGAGGAAGTATAGAGCATGAACCCACCAAAACGCACGTAATTAATGCAAGGCAATGCATGCCAAATCAAAATTCACATGGAAATTCAAAAAAGAAGTCCATGCAAATTGTCTTGTATTTGTAAGGATTGCATGAGTATTATTTATAGGTAATTTTATGTAGAACGTGTGCGTGCGTGGGGTGTTCTTCATTAAAATTAGCCATAAATACTCATCATAATTTAAAGCCAGTTTACATAAATGTGCGCGCGATCGATAAATCAAATTAATATAATAATCTGTCTTGCGTATCGCGCTCGAAGGAACCGCAACCTACCATTTAGAGCTTGCGGCTCCATGTGTATGTAATCAGGTAGATTAGAATAGAGCAAAGGGATTGCAAATCCCCAAGAAGGAAAAAAGGAATCGGAATGGAATGTAAGGTGACTCAGTCACTCAGAGAGAGTACGTAAAAAGAGGGAGAAAATTAAGAGTATTGGGCTGAAAAAAGAAAGCTAAAGCAAAAGCAGGAGTACCACTGCCACATGATATGATGTTTGTTTGTGCACACTTTTATATATATAGATAGATAGATAGATAGATAGATAGAGAGAGAGGAAGGGATAGCTAGGATTTGGAGAATATGGGATGGATTTGCCCCCCACCCCTCAGAGTGTAGGACCCAACTGAAGGGCTAAGCTACTGCCATTACCTTTTCTTTTCCTTTCTTTACTTTTCCTCACATTCCCACCCCCAAAAGGCAGAAGCTATTTTTGTTCAGCATTATCCTTAATTTTGTCCACATCTAAAGTATTATGGCCTATTTCATCATTTCCAAAACCTGCAGGTATTCAGCCTCGTCCTCCATTTACTAGTATGATTTATTTTTCTGACCGTGAGATTTGTTTTTCCTGATATCAGAGAAATGATTAGACATGCTTGGAGTGGCACTCCATCATCTCATAAGAACATGGGATCTATTATGAAAATAATTCATG
Organism: Salix exigua; assembly: GCA_032356905.1. Classification (NCBI taxonomy): domain Eukaryota; kingdom Viridiplantae; phylum Streptophyta; class Magnoliopsida; order Malpighiales; family Salicaceae; genus Salix; species Salix exigua. Next base: position 4,081,838 of record CM063593.1, on the reverse strand, counting down.
AATTTCATGTTTTCGTGAAATGATAAAGTATTAAATAATTCCTCTGTTTAGATAAGCAAATGTCAATAATAATAATAGCCATCAAGCCCGAGCGTAAAATACATATACAGAAGGCTACGTCAACTAGCAACACTTCTACCGAGAGACTCCCTTAGCTCCCAACCTGCACAAGCCTTCACCAAAATAAACTACAAGTAGTGAAGCTCAATATTCAATTGAATAGATATGGAGGAATAAAACTAGAAATATATGAGTTTAAAAGAGAAAGAGAATCAAGTAAACTCGAGGGAATCTGCACCTAAGTTAATTTTCCAAACAATTTTATTAGAAAGATTAATTTTCTATTTTAATATATGATTAACATTCGTAACTCTTTTCATATATTTTTCGATTCATTATATCAATCAAACATGGATATATTAAAAAAAAACAAATCATAGCATAGCATAGCATAGCTTGCATTCATAACATCTACTCCACTCGGAATCCTACCTCTAACATAGCTTGGGGACACAAACGTTTTTAAGCCGGACTTGTACACTTACACGCATGAGAGAATGCTGGGTTAACAGCTAAAAAACCATAGCATCTTATTGGGATCACAACCTCATTAAGCATGAACAATTTTATTGAATAATATTTTTCAAATCAAACCAAACCAAACCAAACAAAACAAAACGGGATTGATTGACTGATTTACTGTTTGTGAATTTGGTTGATGTTGTTTTTTAAAGTGTTTTTTGTTCAGAGATATATTAAAATGATGTTTTTTTTATTTATTTTTAAATTATTTTTTATTATTTTCATATGAGAATGATCTAAAAACATCAATTTTTTAAATTTAAAATATATGTTTTTTTAAAGAAAATACTTTAAAAACAGGTAAATTGTAGCTAAACTGTGGTAAATCATAGTCTTGCTTTTATCATGTGGGCCTCAATGTCCCGTTTGATGCAGCTTGTGATTTTATTCCTTTTCTTCCTTTGTTGAAAATTTGTTTTGAAAATGACTGACCGAATCATGAGGACTCCCAAAGATGACACAAAAGAATGACGCGATCTTCAATTAATTTCATAAAAGGGATATTTTTCTTGCACGAAGAGAAATCCATCACCACCTTTGAAATATTATGTCCTAATGATTTGGGCACCCACCCCTCAAAATAATTGCCCTTATTTCAATCAATGCCACGATTTTGCATTGATAACCCAACTATACTAACCTTATCATTATACAAGCAATTCAAAGACCACGTACGAGTGCTCTCCATTGATAACCTTTTCATCTTTTATTACAATGGGTCAAATATAAGCTCTCAATCAATGCAAGATGATGAGAGTCATTAAAAGGGTATTTATTGCTCGTGTTGTTATATTATTATTACCCTTAATAAATAAATCTTTTTTTAATGCGAGCCTCGCCTACCGCTTGCAAAGCATATAAAACTCTAACTGTTTCAGATTTTTATAAGAAATGCACACTATAACTTGAATTCGAGATCTTATGTGTAAAAAATAAAATCCTCTCGTACGAAAATATGTTTAAGACTTTGGTGGTATTTAGTATTGTAATAGCAGTACTTGCCTTGAAACACATCAAAACAATCAAATAAATATATATTTGGAATTGAAAAAAAAAATAAAAATACGCGAAACAAACACTACTTTTGACCAATACAGACCATGTTTGAATGGATGCTATTTTTCTACTTTTTTGACCCAAAAACAAAAAGGTTGTTTTAAACGATTGAGGTGGTGTCGTAAGCATGCTATCACAGAAATTGAATTTTATTTGAGCACATTAGCTAGAGACATTTTCATGTGTCACTCGACGTGTAGAGATTCATGTGCTAGCTAGAGGATCTTCTACATTAGTCAATTAACAACGGTAAAAAGAAATTATTATTTTTTTCAACTGCGAGTGTTATCGAGCAATAATGGAAATTTTCTCACACAATTTTCTTGGATCGTAACCTGAAACGATAATTAATGATATTTTTCTTCAGAAAGCAATTCCATGACTCATCGATCGATCAACCATGAGGTGGTGTTTTCTGGCTTTACGAATTGCATGTGCCTTTCGCAAATACTTTAAACTTGGAGCACTTTTGTGGTGGTGGCATAGCAATCTGCAAATTCTTTTAATGCAATGAGAACTTGGGAGAATAACCTTGAATCCTTCTTTTAAGTCCTGTGTGGATGCTGTTCTTGGAAGTCTCCCCGTTCGAGTTCAAATTTAAGATTAAAGAAGCTGAAAGATATCTGTCTGGTTCTAATATTGTTTGTTTTCTTCGATAATTAACCTGCTATTTGGTGTCACTAAAGTGATTAACTACGCATGCAATCTTGAGGAGATTGATGTTTTTCATGTGGGTCCATTTCCCCTTGTTGATTAAACCTCATTAATTCGTTTTGCATGGTGAGATATCAAAATCACATCCCACGTCACGCAAGAATTTGAAATATTCACTAAAGTTAGCTTTCAGGATTCTCATCATGTATGATCTCTAGTTTTTTCCCCACAATCCTGATAGCAAAAAAACATGGATTGAACCGAGAAAAAAATAACCAATAAAATCAAACCGATAAAAAACCTAATTAAATCGATCATAAAACTCTGAAAAATATCCGGTTCGGTTCGGTATCGATATACACATTTAACTGTTTAGATTTCTTTTATTTAAAATGTTTTTTGATATAATGGATGTGTAAATTTTAAATTTAAAAAACTTTTATTTGAACAGTTTTATTTTAAAGTAATTCCTATAACGTTGTCTAATATTTAAACTTTTAGATACAATCCTAAAATATTTTATATTACTTTAATCCAAACAATGTGTATATTTTTTAATAAAAAAACAATACATAAATAAATTCTTCTTATAGAATGATTGGTGCATGATAATATTTAGGAATCGATGATGTGTGACTTACACACACACACTTTGTTTTTTCAATACTTGGGATATTTTCTTTAGCATAACACATAAACAAACATTAAAACACGTCGGTTTTCAATGTAGCAACTTATAATGAGATTTTTTTATATATAATTTAATCCTCAAAGTTTGTTTCTCTTCATTTGCATCTTTTTATGCTCAAATTCTTAATAAACTTATCAATAAATACTAAGGGGGTTATAACTACAACAAAGAGGACCAAAGTGCAATACAAGGACAAAAAGGTTTGTTTAAAAAATGAAAACGAATTTCAGTTTGGTCCTCATACTTAATGTATTTTTTATTTCTATTAACTCTTAATAAGATAAAAAAAAAATTATTTTAATAAACAATGTAACATTGAACACAACTGGCGCGTGTTATCAAGTCAAATATTTTTATCAACATCTGTTGCTTGATTTTTTCAGTTTAGTTTTTAGTTATTGTTAATGATTTTTTTTTTTGCATTTATTAACATTTGATGGTTCTTGATTTATTTAATTTTATATATATAAGATTTTCTATTTGCACTTATAATATTTTATGTCCAAAATACGGTAAAATATTGCATTTTAATGTTTTTGCTGAAAAAACAAATCACTTAACCCACAACAAAATACGAGTTAGATATCTGGTAAAAAGGTTTTTCTTTTTCTTTTTCTTTTTCTAGATCCCTATTTAATGTAAGTTTTTTTAATGTTGATGATATAGTCGAGTTTGTGATAACAAATGTTGCTGAGTAGTCATGTATGTTTTTTTTTATTATTTATCTACTTTTTATATTTACTGTGCTAATTGTCCAGTTTTTCCTTGGAGGTTGGAAAAACGGGAGAGACGAGAGAGAGGGAGAGAGAGCTGAAAAGAACCAATAATGCAATGGAGGATAGCAGACAGAGAGCTGCTTTCTAAGTACTTTGGGAATAAAATGCTGTCTCTCTCCGAGGAGTGGCGTGGAGAGAGAGAGAGAGATACTTTCCCTTTCATCCCTCATCACAGTCTGGCCTTCTTCTTTTAATCCAACTTTTCTCTTTACTGCTTTTTTTGAATTTCTGCTGGTTTGTCTGTCCATTCAAGGAAAATGGTGTGGCAAAATGAAAGGGAAGTTATCTCTCTGCCCATGTCCAAGCTTCTAACTTGTGGGTGCTGTTTCTGGACCCTTTCCCCCCCACGAAAAACCATTTAATTTGCATAAAATAGAACACAGCAGAAAGTATTCGACGTTGCTCCTACTTAATTATAAATTGGTGTTGGTGTTAATTGATTACTATTCCCCTCACAAAATATAAAATGTTATCCTACAAAAGATCTTGCTACTGGCAGAGCTATCATATTGCTCTGGCTCTTGTAATCCTGTTCATGAATGTTAATAGTAAATGCACCAAGATAGGGAGAAGATTTAGGGTAACTTGTATAATATAATACAAGTCTACCATGCCTGGCATGCCATTCAAATTGTAATTACAGTATGGTTTTGATACTTGCAAGTCCCAACAAAAAGAATAGGATTGTTTTTTTTCAATAAATAATTATCACCAGAATATTAATAAATGAAGTCACCTTAGAATGCCATTAATAGAGGGAGGTGATAAGAAGATGGGGCTGCGGTCCTGTTAACTGTAAACTGACAGTGAAAGAAAGTAACGAATAAGTGGAAATGTATAAAAGGAGGAAAAAAAAGCTGCCCAGTTATATTTAAAAAATGAAGAAAAAGATGAGCGATCAACAAGGAGTATAAAGAAGGTGGAGTGGTCGAGACTTGTTCTTCTAAAACTCTACGAAGATCTCTAAGCTCTCCTTTCAAAAAAATATCACTATCCAATTTTCAATTCAAGCTTCCAAAATTACCAAGCTGCTAGTTCTAGTTTTGTTTGGTCTAAGCGCAAGAGAGGTGGGGGTGGTGTAATTAGGGGGAGAGAAAAACATAAGCAAAAACAAAGTACGGTGAGAAGTTTAGTTCGGACAATTATACAGAGGTTTCATTGAAAGGGGGTGGTGTGGGGGGTGGGTTTTAGCCGAGTTATGCGCTCAGGAGCTTGTACGGGCCAGCAGACCCTCACGGCAGAGGCTGCTTCAGCATTGAAGCACTCTCTCAGCTTGGCAAGGAGGAGAGGCCATGCTCAGATCACTCCTTTGCATGTAGCGGCGACCTTGCTGAGCACAAGAACTAGTCTTTTGAGGAGTGCTTGTCTCAAATCACAGCCTCATCAAACTTCGCATCCTCTTCAATGCAGAGCTCTCGAGCTTTGCTTTAACGTTGCACTGAACAGACTTCCGACCAATCCCGGTCCTTTACTTCATGGTCAGCCATCTTCGTCCAATGCTCTGATTGCTGCCCTTAAAAGAGCTCAAGCACATCAAAGAAGGGGTTGCATAGAGCAGCAGCAGCAGCCGCTTTTGACTGTTAAGGTTGAGCTTGAACAGCTTATACTATCCATCTTAGATGACCCTAGTGTTAGTAGGGTTATGAGAGAGGCTGGGTTCTCCAGCACTTCCGTCAAAAATAATATAGAGGACTCTTCGGCTTCTTCTGTGTTTCAGTGTTATAGTACTTCTGGCGGGGTATTCTCTTCACCTTGTTCCCCTTCTGCTACTGAGACTCAAAGGGAGGTCATTAACCCTGCTACCTTTTGGCAAACCCATTTCTTGACTTGCACTGCTGAGCAAAACCCAGTTCTTTTTTCACCACAAAACAAGGTCTCAAGCAACTATTTCACAGATTCCTGTTCTGTGAAGGAGGATATCAAGTTGATTTTGGAGGTTTTATTGGGAAAGAAAGGAAAGAATGTTGTAATTGTTGGTGATTGTGTACCTGTAACTGAAGGTCATATGGGAGAATTGATGGGAAGGTTAGAGAGAGGAGAGGTTCCAACGGAATTGAAGCAAACACAGATTATTGAGTTCCATTTTGCACCAGTTTCTTTGAGGCTCATGAAAAAGGAAGATGTTGAAATGAACCTCTCGGAATTGAAAAGAAAAGTGGATTCTCTTGGTGAAAGTGGGGCCATTATCTATGCAGGAGACCTGAAATGGACTGCTGAAGAAACCGTCGGTAATGGAGAGGTATTCGGTTATAATCCAGTAGATCATTTAGTCACGGAAATCGGTAGGCTACTCTCTGAATATAGTAGCTCAAACACAAAAGTATGGTTAATGGCCACTGCAAGTTATCAAACATACAGGAAGTGCCAGATGAGACGACCTTCTATCGAGATTCAATGGGCACTTCAAGCTGTCTCGGTTCCTTCAGGTGGACTTGGATTGAGCCTCCATGCATCCAGGTAATCTCCTGCTCTATTGTTGTTATCATTATTTTATTTCATTCATGTCTGATCTCTGTTATTATATCTTGACTGAGAAATGCATGAATTCTCCATTGATTGTCATCAATTTCTTGAAGCTTCATTTATTTCTGTACTTTTCTTGCTGTGCATGCCTTTATGGTCTGAATGAGGCCAAAACCACTGTGAAAAGTATGGTTTGGTGGTGAGACAGAACACAGATGTCCTTATGTTACTTTGTTTTGTCAGGATATACGCAGCAACTGCACATTGCAGATTTCTCGTATAACAGAATCATTAGAAAAGAAAAGGGAAAAAGTAAAAATGAAAGGTTTTCAAGGTTGCATTTGTTTTACTTTTTTTTTATGACCATTTGACTTGAAATACGACCAGTCTTCGTTTCTTTGAATGAATACATGGTAGGGATCGTCCATTTTGAACAAAGATCTTAGTCCATACTTGATAAATCTACTCTGGACCTCCATTTTCTAATCAACCTTTTCCTTTTCTTGACTTTTTTGACATGTCTATTTTCTGTCGTCTTTCTACTCTTATAGCACTGACTCCATTTTTGCCACTATATTTTCATAATGCTCAGTTCAAAACACAGCCACACACACAGATTGGGGGAAGGAGAACTAAATTTTTGACACTCCAACAACCTTGAGGCATTTACTATTAGAGGAATGTTTTAAATTTCTATTGGCCCTAGACAAGATAGTACTAGTATACTGTTCTTCTGCATTTATATTGTCCACTTTGCGTCTACCCTACCTGACCTTTGTCATCTGTGTTTACTAATGAATTTTGTATAACGAACTTGTTGCTGGCAGCATCCATGATTCAAGGATACCCCTCTCCAATAACCCATCTCATGTGCTGGAAACAAAGCCATTCATTAATAATGCCAAGGAGGAACAGGATAAATCCATTTGCTGTAAAGAATGCACCTCTAATTATGAGAAAGAAGTTCAATTACTCAAATCAGGACAGCAGAAACATTTGCTTCCATGGCTTCGACCTCAAGGCACCGCTTCCAATCAAAAGGTATAAAAGATGAGGGATTTTTGTTTCAATAACATTTTTTAAAAAAACACACATGCATCCATATATATATATATATATATATATATATATAAAGGTATCAACTGGATGATCTATTTAATTTCTTTAGTTAAATTTTCAGGATGAATTGGTTGAGTTGAGGTATATATATATATATATATATATATATATATATATATATATATATATATAAAGGTATCAACTGGATGATCTATTTAATTTCTTTAGTTAAATTTTCAGGATGAATTGGTTGAGTTGAGGAGAAAATGGAACAGAGTGTGCCACAGCCTACACCACCAAGGAAGGCAAAGCAATTTGAGCTCTACTTTATTCAACAATCAAAGCGTGCTTGGAAAAAACTACTCATTTGCCTCATCGTATCCTTGGTGGCCTAGCCAAAACAGCTTCTTCCCGGATTCAAATTCAATCTCCTTTGCCGATTCAGCTTTGAAACCTAACTACAGCTCCAGTTATGAGCCTAAATTTAGAAGACAGAAATCATGCCATATTGAGTTCAACTTTGTTAATGGTTTTCGAAAGAATGAACCAGTGGAACCAAACTTGGATTCTCTAAAGAATTCTGAAGGTAAGGAAGTAAAGATCACCCTTGGTCTTGGTAGTTGTTTGGTCTCCGATACAGGCAAACAGGAAAAAGGGAGAAGTGACCATTTGTGCAAACTACTGAGAGAGAATGTTCCTTGGCAATCTGAAATTATTCCCTCAATAGTCGATACTCTAGTTGGATCCAGGACAACTGAAAAAGACACTTGGATACTGATTCAAGGGAATGACACACTCGGAAAAAGAAGATTGGCACTTGCAATTTCGGAGTCTGTATTAGGCTCTGCTGATTTGCTGCTACACTTGAACATGAGGAAAAGAGATAACGAGGTGGCCTCATATTCAGAAATGCTTGCTAGAACCTTGAGAAACCAAGAAAAACTTGCAGTTTTTGTGGAAGATGTAGATTTGGCTGATACACAGTTCTTGAAATTCCTTGCTGATGGGTTTGAAACTGAAAATTTTGGAGAATCGAGGAACAAAAGAAGGGGAAATGGCAGCCAAGTAATATTTATCTTGTCCAAGGATGACTCCACCGTTTATGAAGACAGGAAGATGGATGATGCTGTTATCAAGATGACACTGAAGGTGGATGAAACAAGAACTGCTAGTTTTGGAACACCCAACATTGACCACAAGAGAAAAGCCGAGTGGGAGATTTCAAGCACGACTAGCTCTCCAAGAGTCAATGATAAGGGAAATGCATATTGGTTTCCTGATGAAAATGGAAACAAGAAGAAAAACTTATCAAGGCAGTCAAGTTTCAACACCCTTGATCTCAACCTGAAGGCCGATGAGGACGATGAAAGCATGGGAAAACCGGGGGAATTCAGCCCCATTTCAAGTGATCTGACTCGTGAGACCTCATCTGATCACCTTAGTCCAAAAGGGCTTCTTGATATGATCAAGAACCGTTTTGTATTCGATCGAAATCAAGGCCGTGATAGAGAAATGACAGGGGTTTTGTCATCCAGGATCAAAAGAAATTTTGATGAGGTTTTTGGGGATCAAAATGGGGTATACTTTAGCATTGAAGAGAGGGTATTAGGGGAGGTTTTAGAAGGGTCAGGTACTTTTGTGAATAGTCAGTTTGAGAAATGGCTGAAAGACATCTTTCAAACAAGCCTGAAAACAGTTAAATTGGGAGGGAAAGAAGAAGGTATACGTGTTAGGCTTTGTTTTGGGTTTACAAGTGATAGAGTTTTCGAGGATGGTTTCATGGGTACGTGTCTCCCTAAGAAAATCCAAGTTTCTTTCATGGACTGACTGGCTAGCCAGACTCTCCTGTAAAATCCATCACCAAATGACATTGGATCACAATGTCCTTGTGTTACTGCTAATTTTCATAATACGATGCGTTTTGTTTCTTTGCTGCTGCATGCTTGAGACTCACTTCACCACCATCATCTGAATTCCATAGCATGACAGCAACTAGGTCATATATATTATAAATCTATAACATGCCATCAGCAGACTAACATGGAATTTAGATGGCAGAGCTCTTCCACATTTTTGCCGGGCCAACAGAGGCAAACTGTGGGATTCCTCCACTAAGAATCCCTGAAACAGTGCTTAAGAGGAGGTCACTTGCGTAAAGGTTCTCTTAAAGATCAGTTGACAGTTGACATTCTAATCTTCTTGCAAGACAACTTCTTTTTTCTTTTTTGTGTTTTGTCATGGTTGTTAATGAAGTCACGGTTATAAAATAATATAAATCATATTATATGTATCATTTATAAGTTTAAGCTTTTAGATGAGATGATTTTTTAATATGGTATCGGAGCTTTGTTGACATAGCGGTCACGAGTTCGAATCTCACCACCCCATTCTATTTGATAAACTAAGCATAAGCTGATGTGAGTCTGTGCAAGTTTCAAGCTCAAAAAACTTTCACTTGAAAGGATGTATTGGAGAATAATATAAATCAAATTATGGGGTCTCACTTACAAGCTTAAGTTTTTAGATGAGATGGATCCTTTTACAATAGGGTTACTTACCGGGCACAATTCCAGCAACCTAAATCCTGCCATCTATTAAATTTTCGAAGGAGAATGCACTAGACTAGATTAACATTTAATTAACTCTTTTAATACAAGCTTATCGGGCAACAGAGACATTGGAATTGAGCTGTATTCTCAGCATCCATCAATTATATATTGCTCCATATAAAAACACACCATGCAATGATTCATTCCTCATTACAATCTTAATTAATCATAATGAGATAATAATGAAGCAAAAGAAAGGAAATGGAGAGGCCATATTGCCCAAGCAATGATGGGAAAATTGACACGATGAGAACCTAAACAGCTTAAAAATACTTGGATCAAAAGGTGTAAGATTAGGCACAAAGTGGAAGGTTTATAGCATAGAAGATGTGGAGCTCACTCACTTCTTCTATTTATTATTAATAATTTCCAATTCATCGACTCTTTTGACTGCCACAATAATGAGCAGTCCTTCCATGTAATCAAATATTTCATACTCAAACTTGATTGGCTTCACACAAAAATAAACCTAACTCTCCACTACAAGCCAGAAATTTATTTTATTTAAACCAAGTAGCATTATTATTTTGACCTGAAGGACTCGTAATAATAGGCAAAGATATAATTGCATCGAACGGGGGAGGTGGGGTCTGTCTTCCTATGATAGAACATGCAATAATTTCATCTTTATAGTTCATATGCTTTTTGTTATTGTGAATTTAAATTCAGATAAGCACTGCTTTAGAAAAGCTATCAAGTGTCCTGGCATATTAAATAAAGAGAGAATGGGGAGTAATGATGGACACTTGTTCCTTGCCATTGCATTTAGACAAGTTTTTTCGATTCTTAACATTATAGTACTTCACGAGACTTGATTGGAGGTGTCTTTATCTTTTCTTGTCCATCTTCCACCATAAAAAGAGTCGATTTGAACATAAATCGTGATGAATTCTGAATATTCAGGAATCCGATATCTCAAACAGCTTTAACTGGGAGAATGCATTTGCTTTAAACACGTCAATCCATGACGGTTTTGCTATAGAAATATATTCCCTCTTAAAACCCTCCTAATCCTGTGGAAAACCATTCCTGAGCTCATCTATAGATCTGAAGGGTTTCTGATTTGTAGCTCCAACCTCCCAAGTTTATCTTCAATCAAAACGCTTGAAATCCAGAGATGCCCTTTTTAACTCGTGTACCTTCCTAGAAAAATGCTAATTTTACCCGAAGATTCTTACAGAAACCACCTTCCCACCCACCACAATGGGATCTACCTGCAGGACCCGCTTTTCAATGGATGAGAGGGAGGTGATTTCGGGAAGAGATTTCAGTAAAATCAGCCGCATGATTCAATAATTCTAGCATATCAACTTCTATCATACAAGGCATGAGACCCTGGGACCACTCAATATAGAGGCACGTTAATTTGTATAAATAACACCAAGTAACTACTAGCTCGTTGAAAATTGTCCATTGATGTGAATCCTCGCCACATGTACAGAGCAATCACTAGACCGGTGACAGTGATTCTTCCTTTAATTTTTAAGATAAAAAATGCAGATAGGGACTTGAAAATAATACATGGCCACATATGGATCAGCAAAAGAGTGAAACCCCACCGAAAGTTATCCCAGAAAACTGTGGCCAAGCACACAGAAAGATTAATTTCTTAAAAGTGAAAGGGGAGAGAGACAGATGAAAAAAAGGATGTAAACCCAAGCTCCACAGCCATAATTATTTCTGGAGAATCACATCGTTGATCCTCTAAAAAAACAAAGAATGAATAAGAAAGCATTGATTCTGTTACTGCTAAATTATAATAGCAACAGGGTACCAACATAATATAGTGAGAAAAGAATGCAACCTTCAGCTGCTTGAACTTGCAGAGAAAATTTATGAATGAACTATGAAGATGCTGTAAAACCGGCAACTTCCCAACAATTCTCTTTGCAAATTCCATCTTCCTTTTCACTTCCCTTCTGGTATTAACAGTCATACATTTTGGCCACCGATTACCTTTCTCCTTCTTTTCTCTTCAGTAAGTTGTGGGCTTGGTTTTATTACATTAAGGGGCAAAGTATGGCTTAAATCAGTTATTAGCTAGATTGAGCTCGATTAGATCAATATTGCAATCAAGATGCGTACTGTATTTAAAGTTTTGGTACTTATATATCTATTTTGATATTTGTCTTATATAATGCATTCAATCACCTGTGACTCAGTTTCTGGATTAAGCTCAGCTCATGGCGACTCAACAATTTTTTTCCATGTCAGCAACTTTTCCTAGACTTTGTTATGAGCCAACCCTGGCTGTCACTGTCGTCTCAAGCTCAAATCAGGTTTGACCTCCTAGTTTTAGTGTATTCTGTACCTAGCTAACCAATGCTTAATAGGAGCACAATGACTGTATTTAGAACAGTCAGTTGTGGAGGAACGATAAGGTTACCATCCTTAGAGTCAAGGAAGGTTTAGGCTAAACATTCAGGAATTTGATAAAGTTGTAACATGCGTTCTAAATATCAATAAACATAAAGCTTTTACTATGAAATTGCTTCAGATATACATTAATGTAACATGATACAAAATTAGGAAAAAGAATAGAGAAGCCTAGGGTTAGAGGCTAAAGAATGTGAAAAAAAGGCCACTAGAGTAACAACAAATCAGGACAAAGGAAGGCTTTATACAATTAACAACTAAATTGGGGTGCTAATCTATGTTGTTGGGTATATCTACTGTTTCCATATAAAAATATATGAAAGGGCGAGAAGGCATAATATTTTCCTACCCAGAGCATAAAGCAAACTATTACTCAGAACTCAAACCTAGTAGAAACTTACAACGAATTAGGTGTTGCAGTTGATGAGGAAGCCTCGGGAGGATGTGTAGAAGTGTCTGGAACATCTATAGCTCCTTCATGGTTTAGCAATGGTTTTAGTCTTTTCTTGACTTCATTGCTTTGCAGATCAATCTCCTCAAGAGTCATAGACAAAGCAGACTTGCAAGATTCATCATCCATGAATGCTAAGGTCCATCTCCCATCCACCGGAGCTTTTGTTTTAGCCTTCCCATGAGTAATGAATTTAGCAGGGTCAAGAAAGGGTAAAGTAGATGGACGGATTTGCAAGTGTAACCATCTTGAATATTTCTGATCAATTGCAGGCTGAAGATACAAATCAAGAAAGATGAAGCAGTTGTGAGATTAGAATCATTCAAGTTGTCTAGATAATATGTAAAGTCTTTAAAGAAAGATGGGCTGTTCTATACATACTTAAATGTAGCACATCTTTCACTGAGCATGCACAACCTGATAATATGACCTACTCATTTCCTTCTAATACCCAATGTATAGGAAAGTGACAATATTAGAAGGAAATGAGTAGGTCATATTATCAGGTTGTGCATGCTCAGTGAAAGATGTGCTACATCTAAGTACGTATAGAAGAAAATGTGTTTGTGCATACATGCCATAGCTATATAAAAGAATTTTTTTAAAAAATCATCCATAATTTTTATCCAAGGAAGCAATCGTAAGCAATAGAAGGCACAACAAATCCATACATACATCAGATTTTGCTAAAGGAGCAACAACACAGATGATTCCATAATGTTTCTTCAAGGGAAGTTCTTCTGCAAGTAGGATCCACCCAGATGCGCCCACAGAAATTGCTAAAAAGAAAAAATGGCGTACTTTACCCCTCTCAAATGCAATCCTACAAGGCACGGCATCAACTGCAAATGGCAGTGACCAGAGAAATTAGAAGAAAAATTTAGTCGCATGACTCTCACAACAAATTTCTAAGAAAATAAAGTCATACTTTAGAAGTTAGAAGCAATAGATCATATACACTGAATTGCCATTTTTCTAGCCAATAATCATACAAGCAACACAACCTGCATGAGCTCACTGATGCACCATCATCGTATCATATACCCTCACCATCATTGTTTCATCATAATCAATTTATCATATCAAGGACAAGATAGAAACCTGACCTAGTCTCAATTCAGAGCCTAGTTTTGGACCTGAAACATCCAGGCCAGCATTTCCTGCACGGGAATTTTCAGGGATTTTACTTGGAGGACAAGTAGGAGGTTGCTCAGGTAAAGCCCTACCAAGGGAGAAAATTTGAAGTTGATGAAGCAGTACAAACACCTGAAATGGAAATGAATAAATAAATAAATTAAAAACTGCTAAAATACAGAAAGAAACAGCAGAATTCCTACAAAAAATGAATACACTGGTTGTGAATGCATGTGTGCATACAGAGAGTATCTTTAAGTTCATTGAAACTATGATATCATTACACCTTATATATTTAATCTTAAGCTTTATCTACATGGAAGATAAAAAATAATGAGCGGGAAAGAATGCAAATGTGAACACAAACCTTCACCACCTTGCACATTCTTTCACCAGCAACAAATGATGATTCGCTGGGAAGAACATCTACATGTCAAATAGGAAAATTGAATGAATATTTTTTTACAAACCCACAACCCTGTAATGCAAGGGAGAAGAACATCCAAAAGCACATCTATTGCACAATAGCTTTACCATCAAAAGAGGGCTTGTCTAATGGCAAGAACATGCACTTCAGCTCCTTTCGGGGAGATGGAGCTTCCATAGCTACAAGAGCAAAATTTATTTGTCAAATACAGCAGTCAATAACTCAGATAAACAAGTCATTTGTAATATTAAGAGTTCCACGAATTACCTCTTTTGCACCTCTTCCATTCATCACATAAAACTGTTACAAGTAGATCGGGCCAGGTACCTCTGGCCTCCTCAAGAAGAGCAGAAGTGCAATTCTTATACAAATCCTGTTTTATGTGAAGTGAATCATTACAAAATAATTATATTCCTAGATCATCCAAAGAAACAAAACAACAGCCACAAATGTATGACATGCATCATTAAAAAATGGTTTCAAATAATGGCTGCAAGTAACAAATATTTAAGGTCCCATCATGTTGCCCTCTCATAATTAGGAGTAGCATTTGGCACCTGTTGTGGTCATCATGTATTGACACATTACTCAAACAATCTACTGTGGGGTATAGCTTACTCTCAGTAATTCAAGATGCTGGTTATTGAATTCTGCCTCACTATAGAGGAGTAGCTGACGCAAAAGCCATCCACCATCCCACAATGTTTCTGGGGATATATTAGACCGGCAAAAAAGAGTAACCAATGCATCAAGCACCTGCACAACACATTTCATGACCGATCAATCATCAAGCACACACAGCACAGCTTCAAGAAGAAGAACTCATTAACGTTTTGTAAGCAAATGGAATTTGAACTGTATCATTTTTCCTTAGAATAAACAATGTTCAACACAGAACAAAAGGCTAGCATAATTCCCATCTGGTATGTAAGAGGAACTTCAACTAATTACATTTGGCTTGTGATAAGGTCCATGTATGAACAATAGAAGCTTTTGGGACATAATTTCCCATGCCATTATTTTTCAGAAGAGAAAGGTAAA
Organism: Salix exigua; assembly: GCA_032356905.1. Taxonomy (NCBI): domain Eukaryota; kingdom Viridiplantae; phylum Streptophyta; class Magnoliopsida; order Malpighiales; family Salicaceae; genus Salix; species Salix exigua. The sequence continues at coordinate 4,066,519 of CM063593.1, read as the reverse complement.
AAATTCTACTTCTTTCCTGATTCGTCTTGCTGCCTTAGTCAACCATAGTGCAGACCAATAAAAAAAGAAATTTGAGTCCAAAAGGAAAATTGCACATGAAATCTATGTACAGAGGGGCTTGTTCCCACCTCCAAGGAGGAGCATGATACCCCATACTGCATCTGTTATATATTATTTAAAGAAATAAAAAAGGAAATCATCATGTAGAAATGAAAGGATTTTTTTCCCCAAAACATAAGATGGGGAATACTAAGAATATTAGAAAAGGATAAACTTTACAGAAGAAGTGTAAGGGATCACAGTAAATGAAATTTTCATTTATAAATGCTTTTACAAAAGAATAGTTGCTGAGCATGGATATATAAGTAGCAAACAGTTTGATCCACAGAGAAGAGGGACATTGTACATCTAAGTATAGATGATAATGATAAATCGGAGTGGTTGAATCAAACTAAGGCTACTCTGTACAATAAAACCCTGATTTTTCGTCAAAATAAAAATAATTAAAAAAAAAAACAGGGTACAACAGCAACACAACAGCATCTGAACTAATCTGAAAAGATGCTAACATAAACTTCTGCCCTGCAACTAAATTAAATTTGAATTTATGATCTTCTAAGCAATCAATATCATTTCCTAATTGAATACTATAATCCTTCACATATTGTACCAATTCCAAGACATGATTTCAATATAACCAAGATTCCAATTTTCCCCTAGTTCTCACTGCACAAGATCCACCATTGCTAATATTTCTTTTGATGGTTAAAAAGGGAATAAAATCATTACCTTGAGATTTTGTAGATGGCCATCGAGCTCACAACTAAATCCATCTCTTATAAAGCCCCTTCCTGACAAAAAAATTTGATCTTCCCTTGAGTCCTCACCAACCAATGCTTGCTGCTGAGAGGAGGAAAACTGATTAAGTTTCACTTCCATAACCAATCAACATGTAATAGGTTCCACCAAATATTAGTTTAGATTAACAACAACAGGATCTTGAAATCCATGGTATTAGGCACGTTAAAATTCATGCTATCTTAACAAATACAGAACTATCTTAGAGCTGCTAACAGTTAATCACCGAAAGTTGTTGATAACATCTAGCTAATAACCATAATTGAATTCACAATTTAGCGGCAAGGAATATGAGATGAATATTGTTTCCCAATAATGAAGAGAGAGAGAAAAGTAATTCCAACACATTTACCAAAATTGAGGGGGGAAATGTATCAACAAATTACCAGCAAGAGTTTCTTGTTTTGCTTGCGCTGTGGGAGGATTCCAAGAGCATCTAGCATTGTTGCATCTAATTCTACTACAAGAGATGCCAATAAGATAACAACAATAGAAAAAAGTAGTAACAGAAGCTGAATAATTCTAAGAAGAAAACCTTTTGTTTGCAACAATGTAGTCAACATGCTCAAAGAACTCAAAACTTGAAGATCATCTCCAGCTGTAATATATGAGAGTAAAGCATCCCTGCAAGTATTACAAAGATAGAGATAAAATTAGAAGGGATAGTAAACAGAAGCTGAAAAATTAGAAAGCTAATAAATCATAAGGTGCTGTTCAAGTGAAGAAGCAGCATATAGAACGCTGTCAGTTCTCAGTGAGATAATCAATTCAAGAATTAAAAACATTCTTGTCACTTCATAGAGCAAAAATACAAAATGCAGACTTGATTGGACATTGACTGAAGAGATGGAAAGTGGAAAGAGACTTAGCACTTCAGAATTTAGTAACTTTTACCTCAAAGTCAAATGAGAAACACCTTTTGAGATGATATTTTCAGGATGAACTGGCGAAGAACTAGACAAGCTTGGCATGATATTATTTGAACATCCATCCACCTCAATCACATTCTTATTTTCTGTCTGTTGGGTTTCATGCCCATGATCAGGCACATAACCTTTGAGTGTAGTCTCAGAATCTGAAACAAATGCCTCCGGTGGACAGAAAAGAGAGGCAGCAATGGTATTTGCCAAATCTTTGATTTTAACTATGCGTAAGATGCAACAGAGCAAATATAGAGAAGTGCTAGCACCAATCTGAATATCCTGAATTCACAAGCTATCAGAGGTCAAGTAAGAAAAATTTGAATAACATAATCATAAAGTGAATCAACAACCTGTTAAAAGCCCTCGAGCTCAAAGGGAAATTAAGGAATGAATGAAAGCATCAAACGAGAGCAAGTTCATACATTAACAGCATCCAACTGCAAAGATGGAAGAAGCAAAGGAAATATCAAAAGTTGCAAAATGTTGTCTGTTATTAACCTCCCAACATCTGCAATCCCCGCAGAAATAACATCACTAATATAGTAGAGATTGTCCTCAATTTCATCCACAGCATTGACAATCGCAGTGGTTGTATGTGAGTTTGGGTTTCTGTCTCAGCAACAAAAAGACAACATTTAGGACCGAGAACTTTCAACTCACTGTAGTATAAAGTTTTAATTATCCTACTCTTACTTTAGAGTTTCAGAGACCAATCCATTTAGATAGATGCACTGCTTCTGAAAAAAAGTAATCAAGTTTGAAAAATAATCAGCCTGGGGGGCCTTCACAACGAATCTATTCACAGATTCATCTCCAACTGAAAAACAAGAGTAAACAGAAGAAAAATTGTATAGATTACAAAATACCATCATGAGAAAAACATTTGGAATAAAATGAGCAGGGATAGAATAACACCCACTCACCATGATAGACATTGAGAGTCAGGGCACGGACTGCAGTGCGAATCATGCTGTCTTCATTGGAAGCAAACCGTATTGCCTCAACATACAGTGGAAAAGAAACAACTTCTTCCTGCATGCACAAGGCGGCAGAGGAAAATATCAATAGGCTACAGCATGCTTAGAGATGGTTTGATTTCTAACATAGCCAAGTAGAAACTAAGTGAATAAAGGTGTAAAACTAAAGTAACAAGCATTGTTTAGGCAGCAAGCCATGCATTTCTTGCCAGCATGAACCAGTTACAGCCAACCAGGTGCCCTAAAATCTCAGTTTCAGTACTTCCCATCGACAGGTAATACTCAAATGAACTTGTTAGTGCTGTTCAAGTGGACTGTTGAAAGATTCATTCAGACTGAATAATCTTCATCATTAAGGGCACAAACAAGAGATGTAATGGCCCTCTTAAAACATGGGCTAATGTCAAATCTCAACCTCCTCATTATTTGCTATTGAAATGCAGAATTATTTGAAACTTCAGGCACAAGTGTTAGTGCATGGAAAATTGAAAAACAAATAGCAGCCTACCTTTTAAAATTTATTATAAAAAATTAAAACAGCCTGTATCATGCAATATAAACAAAGTAGAAAAGACAGACAAACCTACATTTTGAGTCTTCACGAGCAAAGAAATTGTATTCTTGTCAAGCTTGCCACTTATTGCTCTTCACAAACCACAAAACATGTCATTCGAAAAACATAGTCAACGAAACCAAGGATATAACATACATTTGACTACCACCATAATGACAACAAAAAAATATACCTTAAGAAAGAAATGTAGTGTGACAACAACTCCTCATTCCGAAAATCAAATGAATAAGTTATCAAAATATTAATATGCTCATTATTGATCATATAATCTGCAAAACAAAAACAAAAACCTAGCACCTCAAACCTCATTAAACAAATCCAACATTTTCCAGAACCAACTTACATATAGCACGCTCAGATTTTAAGTTCTGAATCATAATGCTCATTGTTTGCAGCAACTGAAGCGAAATGGAGACAGTTCCGCTAACCTTAAGTATCCTTACAAACTCCCCCATTACTTGCCTTTCCATAAAAAAACTACAAAGCAAGAGGAAAGACACATAGAATTCACAAAACAATCATCGAAACCTAAAAATTGAAACAGAAAATTATAAATGTATTGCCTTACTCAAAATAGTTCGAATCATGCTGGTCTCCGTATGTTATTAATTCCGATATTGATCTCAACGCCTCAATAACAAAGTTCTTTAATAAGAACACACAATCAGGTTCTAACAGAGTAAAATTAAAAAAAAAACAATTACAAAAGGAATAAATTCATGGTTAATTATTACTAAATTACTTACCTTATTAACATTATTTACAATTTGAACCTTTTGCAGTTGATCAATTAAATATCTGCAAACAAAGTAAAGCAAAAAATAAAAATTAGAATTTCATAAGAAAAATCCCAAATCCAATAGCAGACAGTGACATTTTTACTAACAATAAAAAAAAAGTGAGAAAATGGACGTAATTGACTTGAAAGTGTATAGAATTTGAAAAATCGACAGAGAACTTGACTCTTGATCGCCGTACAATACCATAAAAAATGCGAATTTCACAAAATATAGTGAAATAGAAAGAGAATTGAATGAAAACTAAGAGAGAAACCTGAGTTCATCCAAGGAGAAACGATCTCTTGGTCTCCAAAAGTAGGACCACATGATTTGTAGTGTTAACTCTCGAACACAGCCGACGAATTGAGAGAATCATTCATTCATTCGTTGCTTATCTCTTTAGTTTTTTTAAAATCGGCAGGCAAAAGAAGCACGATGGTGAGAGATTGATCGGAGGTTCATTGTGGTGTGGGAAACCGAAGCAGAAAAACTTAAATCGTTTTTTTAGCTGTGTTTCGAACCTTCAAAAAACAAACTTTATTTTTGCTCCTATGATTTACCAATGCTTCATTTGTACCCCTATATTTTTTAAAAAACAAATTAGTGTGTAATCTCTAATCAATTTTTTTCTAAACTATTTTTAAAATTATATTTGCAATTTTGAAGAATAAAATAAGAAAAAACAATTTAAAAACTACTATCTGAAGCTAGTATGTCAAATCAAACACCTAATAATGAGATGCTAAAAACAAAGTTAAACTTGTCAAACCTTCTCCATGAAACTATTTTTTCTAGAATATTAGAAAATTATAGACAAAAAAAAAAACAAGTTCTATAAAGAGAAAAAAAAATACTTTGACAAACCCATTTTGGGTCCATGATTTTTTTCTTGCAAAAAACAAATTGAAAAATTAAAAGATAAATATAAATCAAGATATTTAATATCATTAATTTATTTAGTTGTATTTAATGATTTTATTTATTCAGGTCAAATTAAAATATAAAACATAAAAAACATAATATTTATTAAGAAAAAAATATCATGCAAGGTTGCATGTATTAAAAATATCACAATAAATAATTTTTTTTTTATTTCTAAGAATAAATTTAATATATATATATATAACTATAAATGAATAATACAAATCTCTTAAAAAGTTACACAAATCAAATATAATTAAAAACTTAAAAATGATAAATAAGCAAAAGAAAATTAGTAAAGTAAAAAATTTAAAATTATTTCAAAAAATATATAAAAACAGTTTCAATATAAATTGCAAACTAAAAAATAAAATGCAAATATTGAGTTATAAAAATAATGTGGTCAAAACTAACGTCTGACATGTAATTAAAGATCCCACACACAGGCTTACAATGTCAGGTCCAGTAGTGTGAGAATTTTTTTTATAAGATAATGTTGTATGTCTTAATTCAATTTTAAAATAAATACCCATTGCCTGGTATACCCAAATTTCACCAACTATGCTACCAGGAATTAAGGTGCCTAGTTTTTTCTTCTAAAAATATTTTCAACTTCAAGCACCTTAAAAACACCTTCATATCCTTTTTCAACCCATTTTAACCTATAAAAGCACAAACAAATGATCCAAAACCAAGAATCAACCTATAATCCAAAAACATTTCTTATCTTATATATGATTTTCAAGGCATTTATAAGATAAAAAATATATAATTCAAACCCTACTTATTATATGAAGCCATGTGACACAAAATAAAATAGTTTTAGTGATCAACTTCCTCACCAACGGATACTTTCTCTCTCTAAGTTGGAATATGACAACATTGTCTCTCTCCTAAAAAATAGAGAATGAGTAAAATGAAGTTCAATACCAAAATTGAAGTTTGTAAAATCCAAGGGGCTAATTTCTAATAGCTAAAAAAGATAGGGATTAAAATGAATTTGTGATTAAAAAAAAACTCAATTCACTATTTATATTATGTGTTTTTTCAGCGTGTTACCTTTTGTTTTATTTCAACCCTCCTTTACAGGATAAAAAAAACATGTAATTGGGCTGTAATTTGATCTCAAAATGGCTTCGTTGTGCAAAAAAAAAAAAAAATTCAAAAACCAAATTGAATATGGTTTTTTTTAATTGCATTATTGTCATCCACAATAAAATAATATGAGAGAATGAACAATATTTTATGAATATTAAATATTCCACACCATTTAGCTTTTGCTATAAAATATACGGTCCATAATAGGATTATAAGTCTAAATCCAAGAGCTGAAGTTACAAACTATTATGATGGATAAATAATGGTAAATTTTTTAAGTTTTTTTGGATGGTTTTTCTAATTTCACAATATATATATATACATATATATATATATATAAATTATAATAAGCTTTGAATATTTAAATGAGACTCAAAAATTAATTAAGATGTGCATGAACTGGTTCAGACATTCATATTAACAGTAAAGAAAAACACCTCGGAAATGGTAAGAAAGATTTACAATTTTGTTACTAAATTGATAAAACCCATAAAGAAATTTTGATTATCAATCAAGATGAACGATTAATCAATCTCATAGATAAACATTCCATTTTTTACAAGTGCTAAATTACTTGTAAATCATGTTCAGTTTTACAGCACACAATCACTCACAGGATTAATAATTTAACACAAGTACCAAACCAGTGTTGAACTTGTCATTACATTGCACACACTTGCTAAACAAAAAGACACACATGCCATGCCATTCTAATACAAACTCCAATTACAGCTTCATCACACACAAACTACGTTATAGTCCTTAAACTATTACATTATTTTCAGCCAGAACCTTCTATCTCAACAACCCTAACATTAGGCCTGGCAACTTCTTCCTTGGGAATAGTAACAGTGAGCACACCATTCACCATATCAGCGTTGAGCTGATCCCTTCTAGCATTATCAGGCAGCTTAAACTTGCTCATAAAATTACCATCCTCGGTGCTTATCTGAAGCATATTATCGTCATCGATGTAAACAAGCACATCTTCTCTCCCAAACCCAGGAAACACAGCTCTAAACACATGGGCTCTCGATGTTTCCCTCCAGTTTACCTGGGTTTGTCTTGAAAATGAAGGGAAGGGAGTGGAAAGTAGGGAAGGAAATGGAAGGTTTTGAAATGGGTCCCAACGGTTTATTGAAGTGAAGAAATCTTCAGGATCCCATGAATTTAAAGAGAATGGATTTGCGATTGTGCCATCTTGGTTGCCGATTGGAACTATTGACATGGTTTTTGGTGACTGAATTGTCAGGAGGAAGACGATGGATATGTCTGAAAGTAAGGTGAGAAATATGTTCAACGCAAAGGCTGGAAGAGAATAAAGACTCTTTTTTGGTACTTTCTGGAAGGGCGGTGGAGTGGGTGGGCTTTTGTCTTCTCGAGGTAATAACTTGTGGGTGTGTGCATGTGTTGTGGGTGAAGCCATGATAAGCCTAAAACACTACCGGGGCCTGGACATGATGTGTTATGGACCTTAGTTCTTAGCATTGTAAGCCTCGACAAAGATTTAGAATGGAATTTTTAGAACGTGGATTGCGATTTTGAAGTTCTTGTCAACTCGATTGGGTACGGGAGTTCAGTGGCTGTCAGTGTGATTCCATTGATGGGAGTTTTACACGAGAGGTTGATAAGTTGATGAACATCATCAAACTTGATATAATTTTTAAAATCTAATAAAATGTTACTAGTGTAAAACCCTAACCAAACCACATGTGAATACAGTAATACACTCAGCATTACACAAGCTCGTAAGCAATTCCTTCGAGAGACTTTGCAAAAGTTGAAAATGATGCTATTAGGCAGAGGCCAAAAGGGTTTTTGAGGAGCAGCAATATGTGAGAAAATATATCTCTGGATCTTTCTCGGATCAATGAGAGCTAAGGTCGACACACAAAAACTCTGGAAATGAATAGAAAGAATGCAAGTCAAATTTGGATCAGAAGTTCAAGTAGAGGATGAGTAGATAAAAGCTGACAGTTATGTCTTATTATAATGTGAAAGCATGGGAAATACCCACATAATTAATTTAACATGGACTTCAAGAAAATCAGCTGCCATATCCTAGCCCAAAAGAACAAGTCTCAGCTAAAACTAAACCGGTGTAAATTCTTAACATAATATTGACCACGCATCACCAGAAGTCAACCTTTCCATTTGGGCATTGTAAAATAATATCATTAAACCTGTTTTGGCCTAGCTTGAAGGTATTTATTTACTTCCTCTGCAGGTTCAAGTTTCATCATGAATGGTCTGTCACCTCGCGGTACCTTACATGCTAATTCGGTTTGCGGGATGTTCAGTGAGTCCAGAAATTAGTTATAATACGCGTAAGTTGACTCGAACACCCCAGTTATCAAACAAAAAATATCATTAAACCTAAATCTGCATGGGAGGAATTGTTAACAGTACGGTATTATACATCACATGCTGACAACACTTTGTAGGTCATTGTATTGTAGATCTTAACGGAAAAAAATTTCACCTGTATCAATATTTGAACCACTGCAACTTGGTAGCCTATCTGAATCTACTAGCATCGTCTACTTGCGTCTCAGAAGCAACAGACAGTTCGAAGAAACAAAAATTGAGTTAATTAAACATTGAATTATATATAAAAACATAAAAATCAGTTTTCATTCACACAATATCTCTTTTCTTTTTTTCATATTATATTTCTTTGAGATTTAGCTTTATTATTTGTTTTGTTTGGCTTGATGTTGGCTATATTTGGTGTCGAGAAACAAAATTAACGCTTGGTTTGTGTTTGATTTGGCAAAATGAAACGAGGGTGAGCTGAATTATAAATATGGATCAAATCTGAACACGAGATATATTTCAAGCCCCTTTTTCTCGCAGACATCAGGGGATGAATCGCGTTCTTGCAACCCTGTAAGCTTCCTGAAAAATCCTGGGGGCCTAGAAAGAACAATCGAGAAAAGAAGAAGCAGCTAGCTTGTTCCTGATCGGCTGAGTATTGGGGGTCAAGGTCTTATAATGACAGGCAAGCAGCAGCAGTCCGAGCCTGTTTTGTATTTCAGAGGAAGGCTACGCGATGACCAAGATTCAACTGGCTGGGACGTGTGAACTCAACAAGTTTTGCCAAATATTGGAAACGTGGCTCAATGACTTCTCTTCATTGTCCGATGATGCCATGCTTTCAATGCCTTCTGCGTCCAAACCAACCCCTCTCACACTGCTTTTATATATTCTTTTCCATGCTTGCTAAATAAATGTTACATTATAATTTTTATTTATTTATTGGAGTTTTATAATAAAAGTAATGTAAACCCGTTGATTATCTAAGTATTATTCAAAGTGGGTCAAAACAGACCTTGTCAATTGGACCAGGGAAAAAAAACATTTATTACAAACGCTAAAGAAAACATTCTTCACGTGATAGTTAGGTAGGTGGAGGTTCATACAGCCGGATACATTAGTGGATAACCGATTAATCTAGTATTTAAACTCTATATTAAATTAATTTATAAAATTTTAGTTAAAAAATCTATGATTATAATTTTTAAAACTGCGGTTTATTTGAGAGTGTAATTGAAATTATTTTTAAAATATTTTAAAATAATATTTTATTTATTTATTAAAAATAATTTTTGATATCACTATAATCTAAGAACAGACAAAATTAATTTAAAATAAAATTAAAAATTAATTTTGTTTATAAACATATTTTTTGGGGGTTATTCCCTATATCCCGACCAGCTGCCCGGGCCACCGGTTTAGCATCTATGATAATTTCTATCAACCAACCACACTACTGTCCCTATAAAACATAAATCCTCCCCAGTCACTTACAAAACATTGTAACTTTTTTCCTGTCTTCTCACTTTCAACTTCCAAACTCGAAACAAACTGTATTAATCTCTGATCATCATCATCAAGCAAGCGAACTTAGCCTTAGCCAGGAAAGAAAGAAGCATTACAGCAGAGTGTGCAGAGATGTGTTTTGTGTTCTTATGCGATGAAGAAGAGAGGGAGCTAGGCAGGCGACAAGCTTCAGGGTCATGTCCTAACTGTGGAGGTAAAGTAGAAGCCATGGATTTTGAAAGCCGGTGGAGGTTCTGTTTCTTGCCCATTTGCTACAAGATGAAGAGAAAATATCTTTGCACTTTATGTTCCAGGAGGTTGGAATTATCTCATTAATAAAGACAAGGAAGTTGCTTTCTGATTATAAACCATGAAAATTAAGCTACTTCATCGTTGATTCTTAGATTTGTTCTTTATCTTGCATGTCTTTTTTGCTAACCTTTTCATGTCTTTGATTATGATGTGAAGAGAGGGATGATTTCTTCACATGATTAAATGTCTATTATGGAACCTGTATTAATTGGTTATGGAGATTCTGGGTTCATTGCGTTGTCTATAGAGCTTTGTTTTTCTCCATGAGAAAGAGAGAGAAAATCTGAAATGGGTTTCTTCTTCTTCGTGGAGAGGGGAAATGGGATGCTAGGATACTGCTTGTTTGAAAATTTAAAAGGATATCCCATCATTATTACTCTTGTGGGTCATTCTATGTCTTTGATTTCCATGAATGAAGCTTTTATTAATAATAAATACATTTTATACTAATAAAATTAAACAGGGAATATTAATTAACTACCACAATTGGTTTCAGTAAAGTACTGTCAATAAAGCATCGCATCCATGTCAGTATATGACTTAATTTGGAGAAAAATGTAAATCGGAGTCTTTGTATCCGAGCATGTAATTCATAGAAATCTCAACCACGGGCATTGTTTCAGGGCTGTCGTCTTCCTTCTCAGTGGAGGGAGAAAGGCTGTTCCAACCTCACTTTTTTGCTGGAAAAGCTGAGATCTTTGTGCCCCATGGAAGGATAATTTGTTTTCGCCACTATAGAGAAATTAACTACGATACATAAGAGACAAGCAGTGCTGGAGAGGAAATTGCAGTGAAGATTGGACCACATATTTCTATGAAAAACATCAAATAATTGTCTGCATATGTGTTCCACTTGCAAAAGTCAGAGGTTATCAATAAATTTCACACATGGGCTCTGTATCCACTGCAACGGCACTACTTACTGTCAACTTCCATGCATCAGTTGCTTCCAATGTGATGAAGGGTTTGGCCTGCTGGTTGGAGTTTTTATGGAAATAGCAAGTATTAGTTGAATATAATAAAATTGTTGCGTTTTTGGACCCTTTTTGTCAGATTTGAAAATGAAATTTGAACAGCTGTTTTGAAGTTTTCGCTGTAAACCAAAAAACGGGTTCAGAAAATGATGCCAACATCTGACCTTTCGAAAAAAACTTTGTTGCATAAAAATCAAGTATCGGTTGTCGTTTCTGAGTTTTAGACTCGTTGGAAACAGGTTGAGCTCTTCCTTGTGAGTTATTTGATGCTCATAAACTTAACCAGCGGATAGAATCCAACTAATCAAGTTTGTTTTTATGAGTTACTACTTGGCTTGGATGAGTGAAAGCTGGCTCGAAAACACCCCAATATCAGGGAAAAAAACAAGCAAATATTTGGTTTAGATCGACAAGACAAGCACGTGACCAGCTGCAATCGAGCCATCTCAGAAACCATGGAAGTATCCATAAACATAATGATCGTTAGGTAAGAGGGCTCCATTTCTGCCCTTGTACCAAGGTAATCACAAACGCGCATTGACTCGGAAAATCATATGATTTTACGAGTCAACTCATGAAACAGAGTTAACTCGAGAAAAAACTCGAATCCAGTGTATTTTAGTTAGGATGCACCCAGTGTATTTTAGTTAATATGGACGTGACATTTTACAGTGGTGGATTGGTTTATGATTTTCCTCGAAATAATAGTTGTTGTTTTCTGGTTACTCTAAGTGTTTGGATTAACCGGTAAGTGAATGATCTATTAAACTTATAAAATTAAGGACATGATTGTTTTGTAATGTATTTTAAAGTTATTTTAAATCATATATGAACCTAAATTAATTAAGTTTTATGTTCATAATTATGTTATATTATATTCAAAAATATTTTACTTATGATTTTATGATTTTTCTGCACACATGATTTTAGCTGTGATTTTATGATTTTTATACGAACAAATTTTATGATTTTTATACGGATAAATTCGAAATCAATCATACAATCCAAGTTTCAAAAAACTCTTTCATGTCATGTCAAAATCACGATTTTGACAAACCTTGCTCGTACTACTCTATTATTTTACTAGTTCCTCCAATACAATGATGATCATTGTTGATATGTCGAGGGAGACATATATATCAGTAGGGCTGAAAATCTAATCCAGACCCTGAACTGAAGGATCGATTTTTTCGTAAAAGACAACACAGTCGACAATTCGTTATGGTGACATGGTTTTCTCTCCTTATTTTAAAAAATAATATAAATTATATTCATATAATAATTAAATTTTTAAATAAAATAAAATGATTAATTAACACGAAAAGTCCTGAAATTGCAATTATTTTTGGCAAACAGGGAAGAAAGTTCAAAATGTAGAGAAAAACAAGGAAATCAAATGATAACCATAAAACAAAAGCATGGCAGCAAGATCATACATACTAACGACTAACATCGATCTCTACTCACCTAAAGATCATCATAACCACTGTTGATTCGTCTCAGAAACTACTGAATGATACATATAATTTCTATTCTGATCATCCCCGTTGCCTTCAATTTTCACTCAAGTGAAGAGTCAACCTTGCGAACTGATCTGGAGAAAGCAAGAATATCATCAGGGTCTTGAACACAAGCCTGCTTGTTTTCTCCACGACCACCTGTATCACTGCTATTACTAATTATTGATTCACGTATCAAAATCTTTGTCATTGGATCAACAACTCCCTTTGTGGATGAACCTTTCTTCTCTTCCGTCACTTCCTTCTGTAATTGCTCTTTTCCCTCTTTCCTTGTCTCCATACTCTTACGCAGCCTCTAGTTTTCCTTCTGGCACTGTTTTCTCCGTTCTTTGGCCTCATTTTTAGGTGAGAATTAACATACAGATGCATGGAAAGTTGGATGGCGGCGCTTTTACGCGTGGCTGTTGTTAAACAGCGAGGAGTGGCTGCTCTTACATGCAAAGAAGCAGAACAATACACGTATGGCTTCTATATTGATTATGTATGTAGTGATGACAGGTTGCTTTTACGGTCGACTGTTCGTTTTAAAAATATTAATTTTTATTTATTTTATTTTATTGTTAAACTAAATATTTTTGAAGTTTTAAAATTATTTTTATATGTTGATATTAATAATAATTTTTAAAAAATATAACAAATATTATTTTGATATTTCTGAACGAAAAACACTTTAAAAAACAATCTCAAACATATTTTCAAGCAATATTACATGCAAAGATCTCAAAGAATTGTAATATTGCCCTAGCAACTTGCAAAAATATAATTGGTTAACGGGTTAATGAGAAGCTTGTGACTGGTCGACCGATGTTGTGAAACTAAAACAAAGAAAACCACTCGCCGTGAGTTAAAAAGAGGGAAATGAAAAGCTAACATTTCATATAAACTAGTTTCAGACAATAGAATTCGTTGTGCAAAATTAACAACAAGAGTATTCCTTTTGATTCTTTAAGAAAATCATTAATTGAACAAATAATTAATTTAAAAGAAGGGTCGGTCATTCTTTTCTTTTCAATTGCATTTATAGGGCAGGCAAATAAAGCTAACGAACATCGTAGAAAAAAAAAAACAATACGATAAGTTTAAGAACATTAATATGATTGATGTCTGAATAAAAGGTTCATTGAGGACAAGGATTTTTAAAAATATTTATCTCATATAAAATCACTAACTTGAAGCAATATTTATAGTTCATGTAAAATCACTAACTTAAATTAAATTATAGAATCCCTATTATTAGAATTGCAGAACAGCTATCCCATCGGATTAAATTATAAAGTGTGGTTAAAATTATTTTTATTTAAAAATATTTCAATGATATTTTTTATTTTATTTTAAAAAAATTAATTTTAACATCCTCAAATCAAAATAATATAAAACCATCAAAAAGTTTTCATTTAAAATAAAAAAATAAGAATAAATTATGTTATAAAAAGGATAAATAATTAACATAGAAGAATATAGACATAGCATCAATATAATTGTTATAAAAGGATAAATA